>JAQOTN010000019.1:0-1409826 GCA_028554745.1 Blastocrithidia nonstop | reverse complement strand
CCAAGCGGCACAAATACTATCACATGGTTGCAACAAGCCATGAGCCTTCTCATCACCAGGGGCATTCTGAACCATTTGACAGGCCTTTGCAACATCAGAATTAAGCTGTTCTAAGAGTTTGGCAGTTTCTTCTGCAGCAACAGCCTCCTCACCAAGTTCACTGGAAATAGGTGAGACTGGTTTTCCATTAATTGTTGCATTTAGTTCATTAGCCTTTGCAATCAATTGCTATAACTATTTCACCAAATTTGCGTGTTCATCCGCAGCCTTTGCAGCGGCTTCTCGAATAGCCACACTAGCAGGTTGAGTAAAATCAGTTACACCGAGTGTACCGAGTGCTTCTTCAATGCCACGTAAACAGTCTGCACGAGTAGATGGATCATTGCGTAGTGCTAATGATACAGATGTGCTGGCTTCTTTTCCGTTTTCGGGTAAGTGAGCTTCACTGTCACGTAGCTGTTGCAGAGCGGCACAAATACTATCACATGTTGGCAACAAGCCATGAGCCTTCTCATCACCAGTGGCATTCTGAACCATTTGACAGGCCTTTGCAACATCAGCATTAAGCTGTTCTAAGAGTTTGGCAGTTTCTTCTGCAGCAACAGCCTCCTCACCAAGTTCACTGGAAATAGGTGAGACTGGTTTTCCACTAATTGTTG
This sequence comes from Blastocrithidia nonstop, assembly GCA_028554745.1. Lineage (NCBI taxonomy): Eukaryota > Euglenozoa > Kinetoplastea > Trypanosomatida > Trypanosomatidae > Blastocrithidia > Blastocrithidia nonstop. The sequence goes on along the minus strand of JAQOTN010000019.1, from coordinate 1,409,167 downwards.
CATTTAGTTCATTAGCCTTTGCAATCAATTGCTATAACTATTTCACCAAATTTGCGTGTTCATCCGCAGCCTTTGCAGCGGCCTCTCGAATAGCCACACTAGCAGGTTGAGTAAAATCAGTTACACCGAGTGTACCGAGTGCTTCTTCAATGCCACGTAAACAGTCTGCACGAGTAGATGGATCATTGCGTAGTGCTAATGATACAGATGTGCTGGCTTCTTTTCCGTTTTCGTCAATACTTTCACTTTCTTTATCTGCCTTTGTAGCTTGTCTACTTACCTGTCAATGGAGATGGCTCAGTCCAATCTTCTCCTACCAGGGCACGTAAGTGAGCTTCACTGTCACGTAGCTGTTGCAGAGCGGCACAAATACTATCACATGTTGGCAACAAGCCATGAGCCTTCTCATCACCAGTGGCATTCTGAACCATTTGACAGGCCTTTGCAACATCAGCATTAAGCTGTTCTAAGAGTTTGGCAGTTTCTTCTGCAGCAACAGCCTCCTCACCAAGTTCACTGGAAATAGGTGAGACTGGTTTTCCACTAATTGTTGCATTTAGTTCATTAGCCTTTGCAATCAATTGCTATAACTATTTCACCAAATTTGCGTGTTCATCCGCAGCCTTTGCAGCGGCTTCTCGAATAGCCACACTAGCAGGTTGAGTAAAATCAGTTACACCGAGTGTACCGAGTGCTTCTTCAATGCCACGTAAACAGTCTGCACGAGTAGATGGATCATTGCGTAGTGCTAATGATACAGATGTGCTGGCTTCTTTTCCGTCATTTTCGTCAATACTTTCACTTTCTTTATCTGCCTTTGTAGCTTCTGTCAATGGAGATGGCTCAGTCCAATCTTCTCCTACCAGGGCACGTAAGTGAGCTTCACTGTCACGTAGCTGTTGCAGAGCGGCACAAATACTATCACATGTTGGCAACAAGCCATGAGCCTTCTCATCACCAGTGGCATTCTGAACCATTTGACAGGCCTTTGCAACATCAGCATTAAGCTGTTCTAAGAGTTTGGCAGTTTCTTCTGCAGCAACAGCCTCCTCACCAAGTTCACTGGAAATAGGTGAGACTGGTTTTCCACTAATTGTTGCATTTAGTTCATTAGCCTTTGCAATCAATTGCTATAACTATTTCACCAAATTTGCGTGTTCATCCGCAGCCTTTGCAGCGGCTTCTCGAATAGCCACACTAGCAGGTTGAGTAAAATCAGTTACACCGAGTGTACCGAGTGCTTCTTCAATGCCACGTAAACAGTCTGCACGAGTAGATGGATCGTTGCCATTGCGTAGTGCTAATGATACAGATGTGCTGGCTTCTTTTCCGTTTTCGTCAATACTTTCACTTTCTTTATCTGCCTTTGTAGCTTCTGTCAATGGAGATGGCTCAGTCCAATCTTCTCCTACCAGGGCACGTAAGTGAGCTTCACTGTCACGTAGCTGTTGCAGAGCGGCACAAATACTATCACATGTTGGCAACAAGCCATGAGCCTTCTCATCACCAGTGGCATTCTGAACCATTTGACAGGCCTTTGCAACATCAGCATTAAGCTGTTCTAAGAGTTTGGCAGTTTCTTCTGCAGCAACAGCCTCCTCACCAAGTTCACTGGAAATAGGTGAGACTGGTTTTCCACTAATTGTTGCATTTAGTTCATTAGCCTTTGCAATCAATTGCTATAACTATTTCACCAAATTTGCGTGTTCATCCGCAGCCTTTGCAGCGGCTTCTCGAATAGCCACACTAGCAGGTTGAGTAAAATCAGTTACACCGAGTGTACCGAGTGCCAGTGACAGTGCTTCTTCAATGCCACGTAAACAGTCTGCACGAGTAGATGGATCATTGCGTAGTGCTAATGATACAGATGTGCTGGCTTCTTTTCCGTTTTCGTCAATACTTTCACTTTCTTTATCTGCCTTTGTAGCTTCTGTCAATGGAGATGGCTCAGTCCAATCTTCTCCTACCAGGGCACGTAAGTGAGCTTCACTGTCACGTAACTGTTGCAGAGCGGCACAAATACTATCACATGTTGGCAACAAGCCATGAGCCTTCTCATCACCAGTGGCATTCTGAACCATTTGACAGGCCTTTGCAACATCAGCATTAAGCTGTTCTAAGAGTTTGGCAGTTTCTTCTGCAGCAACAGCCTCCTCACCAAGTTCACTGGAAATAGGTGAGACTGGTTTTCCACTAATTGTTGCATTTAGTTCATTAGCCTTTGCAATCAATTGCTATAACTATTTCACCAAATTTGCGTGTTCATCCGCAGCCTTTGCAGCGGCTTCTCGAATAGCCACACTCTAGCAGGTTGAGTAAAATCAGTTACACCGAGTGTACCGAGTGCTTCTTCAATGCCACGTAAACAGTCTGCACGAGTAGATGGATCATTGCGTAGTGCTAATGATACAGATGTGCTGGCTTCTTTTCCGTTTTCGTCAATACTTTCACTTTCTTTATCTGCCTTTGTAGCTTCTGTCAATGGAGATGGCTCAGTCCAATCTTCTCCTACCAGGGCACGTAAGTGAGCTTCACTGTCACGTAACTGTTGCAGAGCGGCACAAATACTATCACATGTTGGCAACAAGCCATGAGCCTTCTCATCACCAGTGGCATTCTGAACCATTTGACAGGCCTTTGCAACATCAGCATTAAGCTGTTCTAAGAGTTTGGCAGTTTCTTCTGCAGCAACAGCCTCCTCACCAAGTTCACTGGAAATAGGTGAGACTGGTTTTCCACTAATTGTTGCATTTAGTTCATTAGCCTTTGCAATCAATTGCTATAACTATTTCACCAAATTTGCAATGATCTGTGTTCATCCGCAGCCTTTGCAGCGGCTTCTCGAATAGCCACACTAGCAGGTTGAGTAAAATCAGTTACACCGAGTGTACCGAGTGCTTCTTCAATGCCACGTAAACAGTCTGCACGAGTAGATGGATCATTGCGTAGTGCTAATGATACAGATGTGCTGGCTTCTTTTCCGTTTTCGTCAATACTTTCACTTTCTTTATCTGCCTTTGTAGCTTCTGTCAATGGAGATGGCTCAGTCCAATCTTCTCCTACCAGGGCACGTAAGTGAGCTTCACTGTCACGTAACTGTTGCAGAGCGGCACAAATACTATCACATGTTGGCAACAAGCCATGAGCCTTCTCATCACCAGTGGCATTCTGAACCATTTGACAGGCCTTTGCAACATCAGCATTAAGCTGTTCTAAGAGTTTGGCAGTTTCTTCTGCAGCAACAGCCTCCTCACCAAGTTCACTGGAAATAGGTGAGACTGGTTTTCCACTAATTGTTGCATTTAGTTCATATTTGACTGTAGCCTTTGCAATCAATTGCTATAACTATTTCACCAAATTTGCGTGTTCATCCGCAGCCTTTGCAGCGGCTTCTCGAATAGCCACACTAGCAGGTTGAGTAAAATCAGTTACACCGAGTGTACCGAGTGCTTCTTCAATGCCACGTAAACAGTCTGCACGAGTAGATGGATCATTGCGTAGTGCTAATGATACAGATGTGCTGGCTTCTTTTCCGTTTTCGTCAATACTTTCACTTTCTTTATCTGCCTTTGTAGCTTCTGTCAATGGAGATGGCTCAGTCCAATCTTCTCCTACCAGGGCACGTAAGTGAGCTTCACTGTCACGTAACTGTTGCAGAGCGGCACAAATACTATCACATGTTGGCAACAAGCCATGAGCCTTCTCATCACCAGTGGCATTCTGAACCATTTGACAGGCCTTTGCAACATCAGAATTAAGCTGTTCTAAGAGTTTGGCAGTTTCTTCTGCAGCAACAGCCTCCTCACCAAGTTCACTGGAATAGTGTAGCAAGCATATAGGTGAGACTGGTTTTCCACTAATTGTTGCATTTAGTTCATTAGCCTTTGCAATCAATTGCTATAACTATTTCACCAAATTTGCGTGTTCATCCGCAGCCTTTGCAGCGGCTTCTCGAATAGCCACACTAGCAGGTTGAGTAAAATCAGTTACACCGAGTGTACCGAGTGCTTCTTCAATGCCACGTAAACAGTCTGCACGAGTAGATGGATCATTGCGTAGTGCTAATGATACAGATGTGCTGGCTTCTTTTCCGTTTTCGTCAATACTTTCACTTTCTTTATCTGCCTTTGTAGCTTCTGTCAATGGAGATGGCTCAGTCCAATCTTCTCCTACCAGGGCACGTAAGTGAGCTTCACTGTCACGTAACTGTTGCAGAGCGGCACAAATACTATCACATGTTGGCAACAAGCCATGAGCCTTCTCATCACCAGTGGCATTCTGAACCATTTGACAGGCCTTTGCAACATCAGCATTAAGCTGTTCTAAGAGTTTGGCAGTTTCTTCTGCAAGCAACAGCCTCCTCACCAAGTTCACTGGAAATAGGTGAGACTGGTTTTCCATTAATTGTTGCATTTAGTTCATTAGCCTTTGCAATCAATTGCTATAACTATTTCACCAAATTTGCGTGTTCATCCGCAGCCTTTGCAGCGGCTTCTCGAATAGCCACACTAGCAGGTTGAGTAAAATCAGTTACACCGAGTGTACCGAGTGCTTCTTCAATGCCACGTAAACAGTCTGCACGAGTAGATGGATCATTGCGTAGTGCTAATGATACAGATGTGCTGGCTTCTTTTCCGTTTTCGTCAATACTTTCACTTTCTTTATCTGCCTTTGTAGCTTCTGTCAATGGAGATGGCTCAGTCCAATCTTCTCCTACCAGGGCACGTAAGTGAGCTTCACTGTCACGTAGCTGTTGCAGAGCGGCACAAATACTATCACATGTTGGCAACAAGCCATGAGCCTTCTCATCACCAGTGGCATTCTGAACCATTTGACAGGCCTTTGCAACATCAGCATTAAGCTGTTCTAAGAGTTTGGCAGTTTCTTCTGCAGCAACAGCCTCCTCACCAAGTTCACTGGAAATAGGTGAGACTGGTTTTCCACTAATTGTTGCATTTAGTTCATTAGCCTTTGCAATCAATTGCTATAACTATTTCACCAAATTTGCGTGTTCATCCGCAGCCTTTGCAGCGGCTTCTCGAATAGCCACACTAGCAGGTTGAGTAAAATCAGTTACACCGAGTGTACCGAGTGCTTCTTCAATGCCACGTAAACAGTCTGCACGAGTAGATGGATCATTGCGTAGTGCTAATGATACAGATGTGCTGGCTTCTTTTCCGTTTTCGTCAATACTTTCACTTTCTTTATCTGCCTTTGTAGCTTCTGTCAATGGAGATGGCTCAGTCCAATCTTCTCCTACCAGGGCACGTAAGTGAGCTTCACTGTCACGTAGCTGTTGCAGAGCGGCACAAATACTATCACATGTTGGCAACAAAGCGCCATGAGCCTTCTCATCACCAGTGGCATTCTGAACCATTTGACAGGCCTTTGCAACATCAGCATTAAGCTGTTCTAAGAGTTTGGCAGTTTCTTCTGCAGCAACAGCCTCCTCACCAAGTTCACTGGAAATAGGTGAGACTGGTTTTCCACTAATTGTTGCATTTAGTTCATTAGCCTTTGCAATCAATTGCTATAACTATTTCACCAAATTTGCGTGTTCATCCGCAGCCTTTGCAGCGGCTTCTCGAATAGCCACACTAGCAGGTTGAGTAAAATCAGTTACACCGAGTGTACCGAGTGCTTCTTCAATGCCACGTAAACAGTCTGCACGAGTAGATGGATCATTGCGTAGTGCTAATGATACAGATGTGCTGGCTTCTTTTGCGTTTTCGTCAATACTTTCACTTTCTTTATCTGCCTTTGTAGCTTCTGTCAATGGAGATGGCTCAGTCCAATCTTCTCCTACCAGGGCACGTAAGTGAGCTTCACTGTCACGTAAACTGCAAGCTGCAGTCACTGTTGCAGAGCGGCACAAATACTATCACATGTTGGCAACAAGCCATGAGCCTTCTCATCACCAGTGGCATTCTGAACCATTTGACAGGCCTTTGCAACATCAGCATTAAGCTGTTCTAAGAGTTTGGCAGTTTCTTCTGCAGCAACAGCCTCCTCACCAAGTTCACTGGAAATAGGTGAGACTGGTTTTCCACTAATTGTTGCATTTAGTTCATTAGCCTTTGCAATCAATTGCTATAACTATTTCACCAAATTTGCGTGTTCATCCGCAGCCTTTGCAGCGGCTTCTCGAATAGCCACACTAGCAGGTTGAGTAAAATCAGTTACACCGAGTGTACCGAGTGCTTCTTCAATGCCACGTAAACAGTCTGCACGAGTAGATGGATCATTGCGTAGTGCTAATGATACAGATGTGCTGGCTTCTTTTGCGTTTTCGTCAATACTTTCACTTTCTTTATCTGCCTTTGTAGCTTCTGTCAATGGAGATGGCTCAGTCCACAGGTTATCTTCTCCTACCAGGGCACGTAAGTGAGCTTCACTGTCACGTAACTGTTGCAGAGCGGCACAAATACTATCACATGTTGGCAACAAGCCATGAGCCTTCTCATCACCAGTGGCATTCTGAACCATTTGACAGGCCTTTGCAACATCAGCATTAAGCTGTTCTAAGAGTTTGGCAGTTTCTTCTGCAGCAACAGCCTCCTCACCAAGTTCACTGGAAATAGGTGAGACTGGTTTTCCATTAATTGTTGCATTTAGTTCATTAGCCTTTGCAATCAATTGCTATAACTATTTCACCAAATTTGCGTGTTCATCCGCAGCCTTTGCAGCGGCTTCTCGAATAGCCACACTAGCAGGTTGAGTAAAATCAGTTACACCGAGTGTACCGAGTGCTTCTTCAATGCCACGTAAACAGTCTGCACGAGTAGATGGATCATTGCGTAGTGCTAATGATACAGATGTGCTGGCTTCTTTTGCGTTTTCGTCAATACTTTCACTTTCTTTTGTGCCAGAACAGTATCTGCCTTTGTAGCTTCTGTCAATGGAGATGGCTCAGTCCAATCTTCTCCTACCAGGGCACGTAAGTGAGCTTCACTGTCACGTAGCTGTTGCAGAGCGGCACAAATACTATCACATGTTGGCAACAAGCCATGAGCCTTCTCATCACCAGTGGCATTCTGAACCATTTGACAGGCCTTTGCAACATCAGCATTAAGCTGTTCTAAGAGTTTGGAAGTTTCTTCTGCAGCAACAGCCTCCTCACCAAGTTCACTGGAAATAGGTGAGACTGGTTTTCCACTAATTGTTGCATTTAGTTCATTAGCCTTTGCAATCAATTGCTATAACTATTTCACCAAATTTGCGTGTTCATCCGCAGCCTTTGCAGCGGCTTCTCGAATAGCCACACTAGCAGGTTGAGTAAAATCAGTTACACCGAGTGTACCGAGTGCTTCTTCAATGCCACGTAAACAGTCTGCACGAGTAGATGGATCATTGCGTAGTGCTAATGATACAGATTGTGCTGGCTTCTTTTCCGTTTTCGTCTATACTTTCACTTTCTTTATCTGCCTTTGTAGCTTCTGTCAATGGAGATGGCTCAGTCCAATCTTCTCCTACCAGGGCACGTAAGTGAGCTTCACTATCACGTAGCTGTTGCAGAGCGGCACAAATACTATCACATGTTGGCAACAAGCCATGAGCCTTCTCATCACCAGTGGCATTCTGAACCATTTGACAGGCCTTTGCAACATCAGCATTAAGCTGTTCTAAGAGTTTGGCAGTTTCTTCTGCAGCAACAGCCTCCTCACCAAGTTCACTGGAAATAGGTGAGACTGGTTTTCCACTAATTGTTGCATTTAGTTCATTAGCCTTTGCAATCAATTGCTATAACTATTTCACCAAATTTGCGTGTTCATCCGCAGCCTTTGCAGCGGCTTCTCGAATAGCCACACTAGCAGGTTGAGTAAAATCAGTTACACCGAGTGTACCGAGTGCTTCTTCAATGCCACGTAAACAGTCCTGCACGAGTAGATGGATCATTGCGTAGTGCTAATGATACAGATGTGCTGGCTTCTTTTGCGTTTTCGTCAATACTTTCACTTTCTTTATCTGCCTTTGTAGTTTCTGTCAATGGAGATGGCTCAGTCCAATCTTCTCCTACCAGGGCACGTAAGTGAGCTTCACTATCACGTAGCTGTTGCAGAGCGGCACAAATACTATCACATGTTGGCAACAAGCCATGAGCCTTCTCATCACCAGTGGCATTCTGAACCATTTGACAGGCCTTTGCAACATCAGCATTAAGCTGTTCTAAGAGTTTGGCAGTTTCTTCTGCAGCAACAGCCTCCTCACCAAGTTCACTGGAAATAGGTGAGACTGGTTTTCCATTAATTGTTGCATTTAGTTCATTAGCCTTTGCAATCAATTGCTATAACTATTTCACCAAATTTGCGTGTTCATCCGCAGCCTTTGCAGCGGCTTCTCGAATAGCCACACTAGCAGGTTGAGTAAAATCAGTTACACCGAGTGTACCGAGTGCTTCTTCAATGCCACGTAAACAGTCTGCACGAGTAGATGGATCATTGCGTAGTGCTAATGATACAGATGTGCTGGCTTCTTTTCCGTTTTCGTCTATACTTTCACTTTCTTTATCTGCCTTTGTAGCTTCTGTCAATGGAGATGGCTCAGTCCAATCTTCTCCTACCAGGGCACGTAAGTGAGCTTCACTATCACGTAGCTGTTGCAGAGCGGCACAAATACTATCACATGTTGGCAACAAGCCATGAGCCTTCTCATCACCAGTGGCATTCTGAACCATTTGACAGGCCTTTGCAACATCAGCATTAAGCTGTTCTAAGAGTTTGGAAGTTTCTTCTGCAGCAACAGCCTCCTCACCAAGTTCACTGGAAATAGGTGAGACTGGTTTTCCATTAATTGTTGCATTTAGTTCATTAGCCTTTGCAATCAATTGCTATAACTATTTCACCAAATTTGCGTGTTCATCCGCAGCCTTTGCAGCGGGAATTGTGGCTATTCGCTTCTCGAATAGCCACACTAGCAGGTTGAGTAAAATCAGTTACACCGAGTGTACCGAGTGCTTCTTCAATGCCACGTAAACAGTCTGCACGAGTAGATGGATCATTGCGTAGTGCTAATGATACAGATGTGCTGGCTTCTTTTGCGTTTTCGTCAATACTTTCACTTTCTTTATCTGCCTTTGTAGCTTCTGTCAATGGAGATGGCTCAGTCCAATCTTCTCCTACCAGGGCACGTAAGTGAGCTTCACTGTCACGTAACTGTTGCAGAGCGGCACAAATACTATCACATGTTGGCAACAAGCCATGAGCCTTTTCATCACCAGTGGCATTCTGAACCATTTGACAGGCCTTTGCAACATCAGCATTAAGCTGTTCTAAGAGTTTGGCAGTTTCTTCTGCAGCAACAGCCTCCTCACCAAGTTCACTGGAAATAGGTGAGACTGGTTTTCCATTAATTGTTGCATTTAGTTCATTAGCCTTTGCAATCAATTGCTATAACTATTTCACCAAATTTGCGTGTTCATCCGCAGCCTTTGCAGCGGCTTCTCGAATAGCCACACTAGCAGGTTGAGTAAAATCAGTTACACCGAGTGTACCGAGTGCTTCTTCAATGCCACGTAAACAGTCTGCACGAGTAGATGGATCATTGCGTAGTGCTAATGATACAGATGTGCTGGCTTCTTTTCCGTTTTCGTCTATACTTTCACTTTCTTTATCTGCCTTTGTAGCTTCTGTCAATGGAGATGGCTCAGTCCAATCTTCTCCTACCAGGGCACGTAAGTGAGCTTCACTGTCACGTAACTGTTGCAGAGCGGCACAAATACTATCACATGTTGGCAACAAGCCATGAGCCTTTTCATCACCAGTGGCATTCTGAACCATTTGACAGGCCTTTGCAACATCAGCATTAAGCTGTTCTAAGAGTTTGGAAGTTTCTTCTGCAGCAACAGCCTCCTCACCAAGTTCACTGGAAATAGGTGAGACTGGTTTTCCACTAATTGTTGCATTTAGTTCCTTAGCCTTTGCTACTAATTTTTGTAAACATTCTTTACGGGTTTTTTCGTTTTGTTAACGTTCATGATTTCCTAATTTGATAATTTACATAAGGTTTGTCAAATATTATATCTATGTTTTGTTACGATTGTTTATCTAATGTTCAATCACATGTTTCATTTTGTTTCTCAAACATATCTGTGTACATTTGTTATGCCATTTATTTATGAGCATGCTCATTGTTTTTGCCTTTAATTATTCTTTATTTGCTAGGTTATCATTATATCATTCCTATTATTAAATATTGTTCAGTATTTATGTTAGTGTTTATTGTGAGGTATTCATCAGCTATATTGCATATATCGCATCTCTAAAGATTTAGTTTTCTTTTGTTGGCACTATATTTTATGTAAAGATTGCAACTTTTTGTAAAACATGATTGTTGCTCACTAACTTTGTGATTTATTTTTTCAAATTTTAATTATTAACATTTGTTATTGTACCTACCTATCTCAAAAGTGCATCGTTATTTAATAGTTCATCTATTCGGTTATTCGCTTTATAAATAAGTTGTTACCAAGTATTTTCACATATTTTTATATACTCCTCGTTGTCTATAATTTTTTATAGAAGCTCCATCATTGTATCGTTGTTAATTATTAATGTATGAACTTCCTATAACAAATTTATTGTTACTGGTTATTTACAATCCTTCATTCGCATTTTGTAGCTGTTACTGCTCTATATTATATTTTTTAATGCATTTACTAGAGTTATATATTTACGAACTGACGTAACAATTAATTAGCTTATACATGACTATGGTAAAGCTGCCGTGATTGGCACCACTTCAGCAACACTTCATTTATAAAATTTGTGCAATCGTGATACAACTTATTTAGTAGTTAAGTTACTTTCAGCGTTCATACCACTTACAATTCTCGCTGCTCATTTAATTAGTTGCATTTTCTCATCCTATAATTCTGAAACAAATGTGGAGAAAGGATCATTGCTGCTATATGAATGAGGCTATTACGCACTGGCCTAATGCAATATTGATGGCACTTATCCTTTCCTGACCTGTTATTATCTGTTATCAACTGTGTCATCTTTTGTTCGTCACATATCATGTTACTACTAATTATTTAACGATGGAATCTATTGTGGGAGAATGACAATTGATTATGGTAACTTATTTTGCAATGTTGTCAGTTTTGCCTGTAAAACGTTCATGTCTTTCATTCATTCTTCCTTTGCACCACCAAAGTTAGACTGCAACTATTGTATCTCAATATCACGCTCTTTACGTAGTGTGCTTAACTAATCAATAACTTTCTACAATTATTATTGCTTTTTGCGCATATCTCGTCGCTCCTGTTCTAATGTTTGAATAGCTTACAGGTGAGCGACTGAGATAACAAGTTGATTGTTATCTTTATGTTTGGGCTTATTGTTATTACTATCATCTTTATCTTTCCTCGCACTCACTGCATTAGTCTCTTTATTCAAATTAGTCGTATTATTTTCCTTATTAGTATTAACATTAACATTATTAGTGCTACTACCACTACTAGTGCTACTACTACTGGTAATAGTAGAAAAGTTTTTATTTTCGTCTAGAGAAGTTTCATTTCCACTGGCGTCATCTTATTCACCTTCTGCCTTCACACTTTCACTGCTATCGCCACGAATCGCAGACAAGAACAAATGTCTTTGTGAGGCGTAATCTGTGTAGTTGGTTTTTGTCAACTAAACTCACATGTTACCTAAATCTTGTAAGGCACTACTTTGTGCATCGTACAGTGCTTTTGTTTGACGTTGCAAATTATAACACTCACTTTCTAGCTTTTACCGTTCCACCGCTAATTACTTGGCGACTGACTTTGCGTCTAGCAGCTCACGCGATAAGGATTGCTACGATGCGCGCGTTATTGCCAATATGTCTGGAATTTGTATCAGTTCATTTTCAAGCTGTGACCATGTACGTGGCAGCAATGTTTGTCTTTTCGATTATGTTGGTGTCAAATCTAAGAGTGTGTTTGAAGTAGATTTGTCACTCTGATGCAATAAACGCTCATTTACATTTTTTTATTACAGACGAGAGTGTAAACGCTACTTTTCTATTATAGGTTAGTACTGTTCATAATTATCAGTACGCATGACACCGTGTACACGTTCGACTACACTGCAACATACATCATGCATTTGTTTCAACTAATTATTAACCTTGTTATAATCATGCTCGTATTTACCAAGTACATTTTTCAGTTCTGCTGCTGTAATTTTGTGTTACGATTTGTTTTGAGTATTATCTGTTTGTCTTTTTACTTGCATCGGCTCTACTACCTCATTGCCTATACTTTTAAATGCATCTAATTATTTGGTCAGTGATTGAATAATACGTTCATTTTATGCTAATTTATCCTTTAGTGCCTGTACTTGTCTATCATCGAACACATTCATTGTAGTCTGTGTAGACTAATTGACTGTTGTCTTACTGAGTATTGTACTCTGTGCCTAATTTAGTGTCACGGTTGGAGGCAGCAGTAGCGGATTTATCTTGTCGCTTGAGAGAATCGAACTTGGCAACTCTTACCCCTTTGCCATCTTCAGATCTTTCTGCAAACTGCGTATAATCAATTCTACGTGTTGCTATCATGTGTGCTTCCCACTACGACTTGCCATTGCCTAATTCACTTCTTCCTCTGCTTCGCTAAACGCGCTAGCATCACGTACTTTGAGTGCGGAGTTAGTCAAACATGCAATATCGTTATTCAATGAGATGGCACGATCGGTTCACTTCTGTGCTCTCGTCATTGCCGCACGTAATGAACGTGTGTAGACTTCATCATTGTCGTCTTCGCTGGTGGTGTCATCGTGATCGGGGGCACCGCCGGTGGGTTACATGTTTGCACCTTGAGACATCTCTAACATACTTCGCTATGCCATAATGTTATCCAGTGAATTCGCATTATCGTTCGCTGCATTCATAGCTTTATTATTAGTATTGCTGTTTGCAATATTAACATTGTTCTTATTTTTTTTATTACTCCCGTGTAGTGGTGGACACTCGTAGGTGTCAACGAATTCTTTCCAAATGCGAAAGTCCTGGTAATCCTCCGTGCACAACACCACACGTTCACGCTTTACCTGACCACGTGGGCCATAGGCGTTGTTATCACGCATAAATTACACAACCAGGTAGTAGTAAATAGTCGTCTGCAGACTTGCACCAGTGCGCGTTGCACGTGATCGTGACAGAGTCGATGATGTAAATGCTGCATCACTTTCCTTGACTTTCGGGTGATGTGTAAATCAGGCAATACGTTTGATACTTCGAAACGCAATCTACTTTAGCTGCCGTGATTGCGTACTTCGCGAGGAGTAAACCGAAAAGCGGTCATTTTACACCGTAATGTAATTTTTACTCCCTCTTCCTGCACCTACTTTAGTTGGTCGCAGACTATCGGCGCACATTCACATCTCACCTTTGATGCTCATAGGTGAGTGCACCTGCTCGTCAAATAGCGATGGCATTCTCCTTGTTTGGTTTATTCTCTCTTTAATGACAATAATCAATTAAATTTTATACTTTAAGTATTTCTCTCTATCTAACAATATATTTATTATGCTATTTGCAATCAATCAATATGTCTAACTTTAACAAATCCAAACTATTCTCGTACAAAAAAAATTATATGAAAAGCCAGATCAATGTGTTGAAATGAGACTTTTTGCTTTTTACTTACCTAAATCTTTGAAGGTATATTAATTGTTTTATGTAAATAAAGTTAATCTACTACGAATTATTTATTGTTCACAAATAATAAAAGAAGAATTATAATGTAATAAACAATATTAAAAAAACCTATAATAATAAATGCTTAACAACAACAGTATAACTACTACAATGACATGTACCTTCTGTGACAACATATTTAAGTATATAATGAAAGAAAATCACTGTTTTCAGATACACAGCAAATACAATTGAATAACAACTACACACTAACTCATTTTTTGTCAAAGAGTGTATAAACAGCCATCTTCACGTAATAAAAAGATGTGATTTTATTTAACAACGTTAGTTTTGATCGCTAGCGATTATATGGTAAAGTAGAAAGAAAGAATAATTTGTATAACAATAATTAGTTATCTAGAAACATTGTTTTATTAGTGTTATTAATTACAAATAATTGCAATCAAACAAAAATTTATTTTTGGAGTAAGTTAGTTTAAAACAATCTTTTAAATTTTTCTGTATACTGACTTAATTGTCAAGTATTCACTCGTTCTATGTAATTTTTTCTTTGCTTGTATTATTATTATTAGTAGTATTGTTTGTTGTTTGCTCTTGATGTCTACCCACATCAGTCAGCTTTTCAATGTTTTTATTTTTCTTACTTTCTGCTTACTCCTTTTCCTGCTTTGTAGTGTTGCTAAGTTTTATTGATTATTTTTCATTTTCAGATGGCTTCTCTTTCGATTTGACGTCGTTAGCATTATTAATACTACTACCGTCCTTACTTGACAACACATCCTTTTTATCACTTTGTTTGTTTTGTTCACTTTTTGTTTTGACTTGCGTGTCGTCAGTTAACGGTGGCGATGATGGTTTTGCTGACTTTACCTCCCTAACTGATTTTTTCACTGTAGCAAACTACGAAGTGGCAGACGGAGACTACGACGAATGCACACGAGACGAAGACTGCGATGTAGAAAATGACGAAGATGATGATTGTGATGAAGAAGTTGAGTGATTATCTTACGATTTACTAATGTGCTCACTATCATTGTCACTGACTACAGCCGAATCGTTTGATGCTGTTTGCGATGATGCATCAAAAGATGTTGAATGTTGTGATGATGATGATGATGATAAGATATCTGAATTATCTGTGCTATAACTTTCTTCATCACTGCTTTCTTCATCATCGCTATTATTTTCTTCGCCATCTGATTATGAAGATTAAGTTAACTAGGATGATGATGATGATGATTTTCCAGAAGAGGTGCTTTCGGAATTCGAGTGATCATTTTTTTACAACACATTTTGTGAAGTCAAAGATGATGTAGGAGATGTGTTTGCAACATAACGTCGTGCATCATCTACTGGGTGTACGTTTCACTATGGTAGTTTGTCATATATTGAAAACGTGTGGTTGAAGAAATACGAACACGTGCCAATTTACAAATCGTTGGGCTCATCGGCATTACGTATAACCTGTGGTGCTGCTTTGCCACTTAGCAATACTTCCTTTAACGTGGCATATACCTCACCATCTTTGTCTAGGCTATTCTATAATAGTCGAGCATAATCACGTAGCTTGTAATCATTGTCAAACTTGGCAAGCTCAATGACGTACTGATACATGGAGCGGAAACGTATCGCCATAGCCCCTGCATTACCCAAGTGAAGTCAAATCTTACACCCCAACGTTAAAACATGATACTTGACTACTTCTTCCTGAGTGCAAAATTTACTGACAAACACACGAAAACAATCTGGTGCGGCACTCGCGATGGCAGCGTGTAACCGAATATTCTACCCAACAAGTCACAAGATGGCTGATAGTGCGGTAGGGGAATGCACACTGTCATTCATCGCCTGCTGAAGTAGACGGAAAATAAGACGTGCGGTTAACGTAGAGTGTTTTCCTTGAATCACCAGCAAGCGCAAAACGGTTATGGCCTATGTAATTACTCGAGCATTCGGGTGAGACAGCAATGGGGTGAGTAGACGTACCATGTGCGAGGCAAATTCACTGTGTACAGTGGTAATAATAGCGAGTGTGTGAATCGCCTCTACCACACAATCCACACTGTAGCTGCGAACGTAACTCTTGAATTATTGATAAATGCGATCAAAGTTGTCCTGTGAGATGAGCAGCGTCAGGATGTGTAGCTTTCGTTGCCGTACCTCACTTCCGTCATGCGGTAAAAGATAGAACTACTCAACATAATTGGCAAATGCATCTTTTTTTTTACTCATCACACCCGTAATGATGGACAGAATTACACTCTGTCCATCACTGCAGCTACGCAGGAGGCGAATCAGTGGCAGGACACAGTAATCCAGGTAGTGCAATGGCGCACAGTGAAAGTAAATTGCCACCACACCAGCAATGACGGCACTGCTTAAGCTGTGCAATAGTGGACGAACCGATCGCAATAACAGCTGATGATCTTCACTCATGACCATCGACACTGCTGCTTATTTGAACGATGCTCCTTTTCTACTATGGTTAAAACTACCACTACTACTTCTAGTATTATCATTATCGTAAAAACTGTCACTATTAATAATATTATTATTGCTTGTACCTTTTTTCGTATTCAATGCATTATTATTAGTAGTATTCTTTTCTGATAATTGGCGCATTACGTCCGCATCACTGTCACTACTACTACTACTATCACTTTCATTACGATGTTCTTCCATTGCTGCGGTATGTTTAGTGTCTTACACCTTTTTTGACTTGTCTATAGATGTAGGTGTAGTAGCAGGAGTAGAAAAATGCTCACTCTACCTATTATTGCTTTCTTTACTATTTGACTTATTTGCTGAGTTGAGGACTGAATCGGGCAATGGTGCATCTTACTTGGTCATTGTTGTTATTGTGGTAGTGAAATTTTGACCTGAGTGTGCACTGCTAGACTCTGGATCATTAAACTCATGTCGTGCATACCGTAACAACATACGCAGTATACTCACCTGGTCTCACTCCGCACAGTCGACTAATTTTTTGCACAATGAACGATAAATTGGGTGAATAAGCTCGTAGGCATCGGGGCAAATACACTCATACGTAGCGATTGCCGCTCCAAGCACGTCTTGATGACGATCTGAGAGCAATTTACGCAAAATGTCCATCACCTCATGCGGGTCGGTTTAGGAACGGTTAACCGAGTGAATCTGAAGCAGTGACAGTGCTGCTGTTTTACGCACCAGTGCCGCATGATCATCGGCACACCGGCGAATCGCCACCATCACCACGGGCTGAATGGTGGGGATGCGAATCCCACTCAGCATGCGAAGCGCTAATGAGCGGACATGCATACTGGTATCATTTAGATCTTTTTGGAAGGCAGAGACGGACAGGAGTGCCTCATGGGGGCACTGCTATGCGTACTGAACGACAAACAAGTACACCAACTTACGCATCTCAATCGAAGGGGCGTGAATGTTCTTGACTACGTCCGGGAAAAGAAGATGCATGTCGGCCCCTTTGCACATTTGGGCTACAATCTTCTTCATCGCATCACACTTGTCGAACAGTGAGTCCGAGTTGAGACTGCGCCGGAGATCGTTGATGTTTGGTGCGGTCGCAAAGAAGAGCGCATCTCCAGCGACCAACGAACGCGCTTTACTGATTACACCACCAGCAGAGTTTACATACTACTTGGCCTTTTCCGTCGCCAACACCGCCTGCTACACTAAGGTAGAACGGCTCATATTTTTTTTAACTGTAGTATGTTTACAAATAAACAAGTGCAATTTAGTTCAAAACGCTATCTGGTAATTTACTCAAATAGATTTGTATTGTTCTTTTTTAACTTTTTGCAGATAGGTGTTGCGATTGTTACAATGAAAGTAATGAAGATGAAAAAAACCAACCATTTTGTTATTATTATCATTATCAGAGATTAAATATTTGGGAGAATTGGTGATAAAAATGGGTTGTATTTTGCAAGTTGACTCAATTGTTAGTACTGTGTGTGTGCACTTATTAAAAAAAAACAAATTATAGAATAAGTAATGTTAGCAGATATTCATTATAAAAAGAGTAATCTATGAGTGTTTTCCACAAATAATATTATTAATATATTATCATTGACTTTAGTCTATAACGTTATCGCGATAACGTTTGCGTTCGTTAAAATTGTTGATATTATCGGTGTGACGTTGCTACTTATGGTCCTCTTTGCTAACGAGGTCTACATCGGTGGCATTGCCCTAATAATTGTTTGCATTTTTACTATTATTATTATTATTATTATTACTAATAGTGCCATTTGCCTTTGCCTTGTTGAAGAATGACAATAGCGTTACTGGTGGTCGATACATGCACTCGTTACATTCATGGACTGCTCCTGGTCTAGGTAGTAACGTACAACGCTACGAATCCAGTAACAGACAGACACCAATATGATCACTAAACTGGGGCATTGTCACGAATAGTCCTGTGCTGGGCAGACCACGAAAGCACAAATCTTTTGCAGAGCTGGTGACGGGTGGCATTCCTGATCCGTCAAACGGGGCTGGTGGAGCGGCACCATGCACCGTCGCACGGTGAATGCCTTGATTATGTCAAACTCCATCCAATTCACTGAAAAAGGTTTATCGTGTACTTTGATTCCCTTGCACCGTGTTACTCATACCTACCACGTTGTGAATGTTAACATCTACACCATTAACATTTAATTACATTTAACGCAAACCTGCATTATTTTACGTTGCGCGCATACTGCGCACAAATGGCACAAGCTAAGTGTCAATCAAGATGTAATCAATACGTGTACCTTCGTTAGTCTGTCGTTTGTTACGTGACTGATCTCAACACGTGTACGGGCATGGACAGATGTTCAAGTTGTGTTTAGTCGAATTTGCTTGCAAATCAAGCATCGCTTTCACCATCGTGCTATTGCCAATACTTTTGTCATCTTGTATCATATATTAATTGCATGACTTGACCATGTCATCTGTTAACACGTGAGTATCTCACATTGGTACATGAACATTTGCCTTTGTTGTCTTTTCTTGCTACTCTGATGTTGATTGGTTTACACTACTTTGCAATGTATTGTCAGATTACAGAAATTACTTCTACTACTACTAGTTTTACTATACTTTTTGTAATTACTACTACTATTACTAATGAAGATAATGTTGTGTTTTTATACTACTGTATGCAACCTGTGCAGGAACGTGCAGTAGACGAGAGAAGAAGCGAACCGTACTATCGGCATGAGGAGGAAGGCCACAATATTGCACAAGGGAATACAATTCACGGTTGTGCGAGGGTAAAACACGACGATAAAAGTCATCGGTAAAAGTGCTGGTCATGCCTGCATCATACAACTCACGTAATGAGATGGCAGGTTCTGTAAAATCAAGTCCATAGGCTTTGACCGATGTCAACTCGCTCTTACTACCACAACTATGACTTGATATGATAATCTTGTCATATAGTGCAAGAAGATTCGATGGAATTATTTCTAAATCGTCAAAACGTGATCCATCTACGGAGATGGTAGTACTACCTGACATGCCAATCTCCTTGCTATGCTCATCATTTGCTCTAGACTGAAGTGCAAAATGAGTTTTTATAGTATTATGACTAGCAGTAGGGCCACTACTAATATGGTTATTGTTTTTTTCCTCTATTTCACGCACCGTCTCACAAACGTAATCGCACAAAAAATTAGTGATCATGTTTGTCAATCGGTGCAGCGCTGCCTTGCTCAAGTGTGGCGTGGCACTACTTCACTCATCATCACTAAGCGCCTATGCACGTTCGTTGAGCATGACAAGTGTTTGTAGGTTGATTCGGCGTAGTGCTCAAAAGGCGTCATCTACGCGGTAGGTGGTGTTCAAGTCCCCTACAAGAATGATTGGCTTGGATGTACGATGACGTCACTTTGTCATGACATACTACAATGAACGCAAAAATTGCATCTTGAACGCAAAACGTTTGCCTCCTCGTGCATTCGGCACATACACGTTAAATAGCACAAAATGACTATGCTATGTAACAACTAAACGTCCTTCATCGTTTAACTCGTCTTCGTCAAAGGGCCGTGCATCACAGCTTCAGGTGAGACCCTTCTTGACAAATGTCACTACGCCGTTAAATCCGCGATGTGCAGGTGTGCTGAGTGATCAAAATGACTATCAACCTTCCACTCCAGCGTGACTTGGCTTGGCACGCTTTGCATTCTGCTTATTAGATGTAAGCTTGTGTGATGAGTTTGTACTACTAGTACCATTACGAGCAGCTTATGGACCGTCACTGGCTCCCATCTATACCGGTTGTGCGTTTAGTCGTGTACGAATGCCTTTACATTCTTGTATGCAAATAATATCTGCTTGAGTAAGCGTGAAAAACTAATGTAAACTACCGTAGCAGGTTCGAATAGCCGCTGACGTAGAAGATCAGCCGGCAACGTTTCAACTGATCAAAAACATTGATGCTAAAGTTGTAACTTATATCAAATGTTGTTTAGTTAAAAGTAAAGAGATTTAATTTGTATGTATTAGAAATTAAATATATGACTTATTAAAAATAATTACATATACATATTCACAATATGCAAGTTACGTTCATTGATATATGTGCAGATGCACAATAAAGTAGCTATAATAGTCATCAAAGTTTATCATAAAAATGCCATATTCAGCAAAAAAATAATAGTGTGTTGTACACTTTTGTAAAAAGACAAACTAACAAAGTATTACTACAATATAAACTTACATTCGTTATAGTCGTTTTCGCAACTCATCTTTCATGCGAATAAGAAGTGGTGAGGACACAAAGTGCGAGACAAAACTGTTTTCTCTGTTGCGCTACACAAATCCTTGATATCGTAACAACAAATCTAATCACTTGTCATGTGAATTAGGTACAGACGCTGCCTTTGTGCTAGACATGTTAATATTTACACTTGTCATCGCTGACATATTTGTTTTCAGCGTTTCGTTAGCTGTTGTTGTTGTTGTTGTTCTTTTCAGTTTATGTGTGGTAAACTACATCATCGGTTTCAGCAGATGCTCATTGACTAATGATGGAGTGACTACGGCACAACGCAGAATAGCCTACAGCACCTGCATCAATTCATTCACCGTAGATGACATTTCTGCGTAGGACAGACTTGATTATGATAGTTTATTAATAATCATTTACAGGAACGGATAGATTATAATTTATCGTGCTTCAGCGGTAATGCCTCGAGAAATGAGTATGAACATAATGTGTAACACGTGTTAATAAATGTGCGCAGTGATTTTACACCCGTTTAGTATTTATAAAGCTGGTGTCAAGAGAGCAAGCTGCTCATTGACGTCGTTGAGAGGTAAGACCGTTTGCATTAATGCACATATAACTTATTCTTTTACTTTGACGGATATATTGTCTTGTGCATCAACGTTTGCATTAATATCAACCTGATTATCATCAGTTGTTTTGTCAATCAAATGGTGCAAAAATGCACAAAATAGTGTTGATGTAATCTATTCGTCTTACTTATCTAATTATTCACAAATTTTTACAATGAAAACAATACACCACAGCTGACAGCTTTCAGTATAAGTTGTAAGATCATCGGTTGACCCTCTTCTACTCTTGTTATTATTTTCAGTTTGCTCATTTTCCATTTCCGATTTATTATTATTTTTATTATTTGACATTGAGATGTTGGCATCACACTACAAATTACATTCATCTTTATACACGACAAAGTTGTACATCACTTTCAAAACACGTTTGATGGCACGTGTTAGTTTCAGATCATGCCTCGCAGCTGATGCGGATTGCGCAATTACCTACGCCGCTACGTTGAAGCACTCGTCTGACGTGTACCTTGGTGCTACTCCAGACGCAACAAGGTGCACGAGGCACACTGTGGCACTTTTGCTAATACGACAAACAAACTCATCATGTGACACTGCCATTGAGTTGATTTATTTAATTTTACAAATCTACATGTTTTGTTCATTACCTAGTGCACTCTCACTAGCCACACGGAGTAAAAATGCAAATACCATTCGTAGCAATATGTATTGTGGTTTTTATGTGATTTTTACAGTATTAGTGTTAGTGTTGTTGTTGTTGTTGCCGTTGTTAACGAGCTTGCTCTCAGGATTAAATGGATTAATACTTGCTTATGTGCTATGTTCACTCTGAACAGTGAGCAACAAGTGTTTTTGGACCTGCAGTCAGGTGTGTCAGTCAAACAGTTTACAAAACAAAGCCATGGTGTAACTCAATCTACAAACTACATCAACAAGTGTACTTTATTATTACTACTGTTGTATTTGTGGTCGTTTGTTGCCTGTTGCCATAACACAAATGTTTTGCATTGTTTGAGTAAATGATGGCAGAACTACAGAAGTGTAAACTTGATTGACTTCATGACGGACAAGATTTGTCTTGCATTCATCATCACTATCATCATTATGATTGTTAATAATTTCCTTCATCCTCGTGGCTATTTTCCCTAATTCAACATCTTTTTAATATTTCTGTTACTACTTTTGTTATAATGTTATGTGTTACTTGTGTTATTTACATGAGGCATGTGACACATTTACATGCGCAATGTTCTTGCCGTTCGTAACATTACACGTGTTATTACATTACTACACTTTCACTAATCGTTGTTTGCTCAAATGAATAGTTTGCGCCACAGCACAGTGTAGAGCATCATGTATTAGACGTATTAACGAATACACGTTGCCCTTTAACATGGAGCGTAATGTACTTGGACGAGTATGTGCAAAAACCGATTGCGCGTTCTGATCAGAAGTTACAACCGTAGCAGCAACCGCAGGAGCAGCAGTAGTGTTAGCAATAGAAGATGCTGTATGTGGTTTTGATATATTTTCAGTATTATAGTTTGTAGTTGGTAATGTGGATGGTGATTATGAAAATGACAACACCGACGACGATGAAGTTGTGAGTTGCAACATCTACCGTAGTTCTTTTTCGACAAACACCAATAGCAGTGGTACAAATGAGCTGAGTAGCACGTGTGATTGAAAAGATTTGACAAAGATAACACTGCGAAGTTGTGCTTGCGCCACATGTCGCACGATTCCACTAGCGGCATCTAACGCTAATTAAATTATCATTTCCGTCATTCGAGGTAATGTCTATGTTAACAAAACATGTTTTACTATTGGTTTCGAGTTTTTGTCACTTATTGTGCTAATTTATACACTGTCATTATTGCACATGTCTTGTGTACACTCAATGCTTGTAGTTTGAAAAGATGGTCACAAGGAGGCAATACACATTACTACTTGTTACCGCACCAAAGCCGAGGTGTCATCACACAATGGACGCAAAAGACCATGATAGAGTAATCCATAAATACGTTACACCGCCTACACACTTTACCTTGTGTACACATGCAATGTGGTATCACTACAAGTATCAAGATTAGTATTATTTTTCTGCTTTGTAAAAATAGGATAAATGACCTTTTTGTTTTCTAGTTGTTAACGTGAATATTACTTACGCAATACACTATTCGTTGAGTTTATCACCAATGTTAGTTGTGTGGACAGGCTACAAACACACTACAGTGCAAGTAAGCGTTGCTATACCAATCGAGAATTGCCCAAGTGGAAGAGTTAGGGCAAAATTTATCGTTATAGCTGCAGTCATGTTGTCTATCGCGACGGAGAGGGGGTTGAACTCAAAAAAATTAATGCTAATCACTATTTGACAATTCGTTTACGTACTTCATCAATTGGGTGCTTGTGTAAGTGAAGTAATTGCCGTCGTGCCAACACCCGCTACGAGGACGCTGAGCTGTACATGGCGGTGAGACGATATAACGGTAAAAGTAACTCACGACGAGTAACATCAATCGCATTTACTAAACTTGTTAAACTTTACATCAGCTGTGAAGTGCAGCTGTGTAAATTGTTCTTAACTCATTACAACTAATGTGCTAATTAATTTCTTTCTTTACGTAATGCAGATACTTCTTTCATGTTTTCAACATCCTGCTACTATGTATGTACATCATATTGTTAAGACTGTTTCCTTTACGGTGGTAGTAACTGTAATGGCTACGATGATGGTTGTAATGCATATTTGACATTTTTGCTTTACTAAAGTGCCAATAAGGGCAATGCAATATCAGCTTCCATTAGTAGTTATTGAATGCCATTGACACCCTCTTGTGCATATAATATTCGTAAACACTGTACGAGTTCTGACTTTAGCATATTCATTGTTTGACATTTGTGTTAATGAACTAATTACTAATACTCTTTTTATTGCTATTATTGTTGTTCCTGCCTACAGGTTTACTATTAAGTTCGTTGTTAATTTTGTGATGTACTTTGAGCAGTGCGTTCGGCAAATGCTAATAAAGGTGAATATGTACCTGTCTCACCATATCGCTATTACATTTCATAATATAACTACAGTGCTGTCAGAGGATAATGATGTGTTTGCAGCCAATCACAAACGTCATCAACTGTACAATTTTGTTTAACTTTTGTTGTATTCGCCTACATTGCGATACAATTACTAACTTTGGCTAGTAAGAAAAGTAATAAAACGACTGCAAAGCAGAGGGAACAATACGGTAAAAATGAGTATTATTAATATTAAGTGTGTATTAGTCATATGATACTCGTTTGTTTACATAAAAAGTAATGTTCACTCACATTGTGTATCAATAATTACTGTTTTAATAAGACACTATGTATACAGTATAATTCAAAATTTGTTTACACAATATTCACATTTTGTTACATGCAAGAATGATTTAGTGAGATGTGTGTCGTACAGTAACAACAATAACATAAAAAAGGAAGAATACGACGCAGATCAATATGATGGTAAATTCAAGATACAGCTATATGCATCACAACGAATTTGTTAATCGATAAAACACTTTTATAAAATAAGATATGTAACATCAAGATTGTAGAAAACATTAACTTTAATAAGATAAAAAAATAAATAGTTTATGCTGATGTAAGAAACTAACATGTTGTAAACATTTACTATGTTTAAGTTTTTATTATTTTTTACGAAGCTGCTGTGTTTGCAGTAATAGTACTTGCAGCTGTTTCATCTTCATTGTTATTGCTATCATCATGTATGGCACTACTTTTACTCTAATTGTTTATACCTGTCTTTGACTTATCAAGCCGAGCAAGGACATATTTTTCGAACAACGCAATCTGCTTTGCCCGTTCACGGTCCATACCACCTTTATAATAACGATCTACTGCCTACTTCTACTAGGCTTGACTGAGTTTGTGCATTTTTGACGAGGAGCTGTTGACTACTGATTTGGCTAACATTTGCATACTAAGTTCATGCATTGTCTGTGTCTTGTGCAAAACAGACTCTTCATACAAACGACGTACCATTGATTACACCTACTCACTACTCAGAACATGTGTTGTCAAGGTGGCGCCTTTGCGAAGTGCGGCTTCTTAGGCTTATGCAATACGTGCATATTACATTTGCTTATGTGCAAGAGAGTCATCGTACAAGTGTTTGATGTGACGTTACATTTCTTCTTTACTAATAACCTGTGACTTTGTTTGCGGTTTATTTTCCTCACCTTTTTGAGCGTTAGTGCGTCGAGTCAAACGCTATACACTGCGTTGCAGTTGCTACTCCGTCAATCGTGGAGTAACTGGCGTGTTTTACTGATGCATAACAACTATACCCTTACACTAGATAATGCAAAAAAGTACAGATATGTGAAAACTGTAAAGCAAAGATAAAGAAAAAATTAGCAATTTAAAGAATAATACAATGTTGACACATTTTTTTGCAACGTATAATTGAATGGTATATTTAAAAGGACATTATATTTTTACATCACGCATTAGGCACAGTGCTGAAGAACATGTATATATTTTTACTTTTGATTTTTCAACACTTTATGCAACATAATTCAAATATCAGATAGTAAATCTGCATAAATTTGTTACAAACAACATAAAACGCTTTTTTCTTTAAAAAATGGGTAAGATAACTAATGTACATGTTAAATAATTTATGGATTATTGCGCAGAAAATAAAAGAAATAATTATACATGAGATTATAAGACATACAAATACACACACAAACAATAATGAAAGCAATAAGTGAGCAAAAACACATTTGTACTTATGATATATAAATTTACATATGTGCATGTATCGATATTCACTGCAACTTCTCATAAAAATAAAGAAGTAAATATGATAACGTTAAATTATGTTTAGATTAATCATTTTATATTTCATTAATATTACTGTGTTTACTTGTTACGGTACACGTATGCCTCACGTAGTGCGTTTTCAATCTGCGGACTTCACGTCAGCACAAGATTACTACGAAGCTGCTCTCGTGTTGGGGCATGTGACATACCATACTTCACTGCATACAAACCAAATAATTTCTGTAGTGCGTGCACCACATCTTGCTCATCATTGATTTCTACTTCACTAGCATAGTCGTATACTTGCTACAGAATTGCCCTATCGCTATCACAGCAACTACGTGTCTCAACATATTTGCAATAGAGCCTGTTCAATGGTCAGTATCGACCGAGGCCATCTTCATTCAGGCACGAGTCAACTAACGTCTCACCAATCAAGTGTCGCCTGGTGAGATCATTGACACTTGGCTGCAAGCCTTGACCTAAATCCACAAAGTAGATGAAACGCATAAGTTGTGATTTAGATGAATTATTATTATTATTATCATCTATACTGCTAGCAATTAATGTATTTTTTGTATTTTATTGTGCAGGAAAGTACAAATATTGCACCTAATCACCTTATGCAAAGCAGTATTGAACTATAATTCCATCGTACACACAATTTCAGTACCACGTCTGTGTTTACGTAGCATTTTTACTACTACTACTACTATTAATACTATTATTATTATTATTATCTGCCATGTGTGACGTTATCATACAATGAGGGTGAATGTATTGGTAGCCCATGTTATCTCCGCGTAACTGACCGTGCAACATGACATCTAGTATAACTCAGTCAAAGATGCAACGAATGACGAGTTGTGTGTACAAAAACTGAAACAGTTCACCTGCTGACAGTGGTGAGTTGTGCAACGTGTCATAGAACTCATCATAATCGTCATCACCTGCGGTCAAGAAGCGACCAAGTGTGCCTTCCATCAAGTCTGTCACGAGATAACACAGCTGTACACTTTCATCATTACGGCCTAATCGTGCGGTAGTTGCATCCTACAAGGTCATTCCCGTTGGTAGAGCATCGGAGATAATAAAATCATGCGCTCTGCACGTGTGACAAATACCATAATCATCGAGCTGGTTGAACAGAACATAAAACGCGACATCTGTTAAGGATTGTCGAATGTAATCCTCTTCACTAACACCGTCAATACGCACAAAGATTTTAACTGCGACAAGCAGACGCCTCGCACCGTATGTGCCACGGTAGACAATCCCACTTCCACCAACGCCAATACACTTTTATAATTCTATATTTTCGTTTGAGTGGGCAAACACGGTGTAATCCTCATCACGAATGTACTGCCGCCAACGTGAGACAAGACTTTCATGATGAGTATACGGACTAGTAGGACTAACAATGTATTATTATTTTAATTATTACTATACAACGTAACTGCCTTCTTTGTCGTAATTATCTTCTGTGTGTGCTGTCACTTCGTTGGTTGTTTACATTGATAGTATCTGTTAATGTTAATGCTATTGCTGCTACTTTTTTTGCAATTGTATTTCATGTGTAAGCATCATGTGATCAGGTAATACTGAAAACGATGTCATTTCATGGTGTCTTTGTGTCGAACTCAAATGTGCATTATGCTGGCTAGTTTCATTAACAACAGCAGTACTATCTTCACTGTGACTTTTACCTTAGTTTTGATTTACATTTTATTTTGAGAAGGCACAAACTTCAATCTGCCTTATCTAACGCTTTGACGGTAAAGAAACTTGACGAATGCAACACTACACTACACTCTTCTTGTTGTCGCAATTATCATTGAGTGTAGAATTTTTTGTACAAAGGTGATGCAATCGAGTACGTACTACTTGATCCTAACAACGATATATTTTTATTGTGTGTGTGCGTGATAGGTGCCACAGCTATGCTCGACTACACGCGTATTTGTGTGAAAATAAGTCAAATAGTGCAGTTAGTGCATTTTTTGTATTGTGTATATTGTCAATGTACTGCGTTGCGGCTCATTCTATAATTGTCCTGAAACGTGTTGAGACGTGTGCAAATATTTATACATCATGTAGCACACACTATGACAATTACAACAGCGAAACATGTTAATCGGTGTCTTATCTTTGCGTTACATTTTGATATTGTTACTTATTTTCATTATTTTTTTATTATTTTGACGTTTGTGCTACAACGCAGGTGTATGTTGACAATCTAACAAGTTGATCAATGGATAAGCTGAAAGGAGTAGAGTGAGGAAAGCACAATCATCTATTCGTCTCTGTAGGATGCTCAAAGGCAACAAAGGTTTAGTTATATTGTTACATGGTGTGGCAAGTACTCAACTTAGCAGTATGGCATCGTGAATGTGCGGTAGATATTCTACTGTTTGCTTTATGTAATGTACTGGTTGCACTTTTTGACAACGATGATAATGCTTCTTATGCTTTTAAAGTTGACATCTATTTTACACCTTGATGAGTAAAACGAATGTCGTAGATAGTATACAACATAAGTATTACATAAAAGCACTGAAAGAGATGTGCATCTGCGTTATGATAGGCAGAATAATTAATGTGTTTATTGTAATAGTGATGATGATGATGATGATGATGATGTTTAATTGTTGACTATGACGAGAATGATGATGATGATGATACTAATAATGATGGCGATGACAACTTGTACATTTTACTAGTGTTATTTTGTAATGGCTAGTACGTAGGTGCGAATGTGCTAAAAGAATAATCTGAAGAATGTAAAAGGGCTACGTGCACAAGAGTATTTTGATCTTCTTATGTCATGTGTAGGAGTGACCGTGCTTTGGCATTGTGCATTAACCGAAGCTGAAGTCGAAGTGAAGGACATGAAAGCAATTCTTTTCAACGTAATTAGCAAACATCTAGTAGTGAGTACGTAGGCAAGGCACACACTACAGCCTATGCTAAAGCACAATACAAGTCATACACCATGGTCAATGTATCATCAGACTTTGTTGCCTTACTCGCCTAGTCTTTATGTGTGATCGCATTGCAATTATGCGTGTTAATGTGATTGTCAGAATTACCATCAATCAAGTTATTATTTGCAGCAATAGAGTGTTAATTATTATTATTGCAGCTGTACTCTTGTAGTGGTAAGATGTACAAAATACAAATGCCATTTTCATTATCTTATTTGCAATTACTTCTAATGATGGATGATTTTAGTGAATTCGATTAGGCTAAGTGTGACAATGCTTTTTGCTTGTGCTATTACAACAAATATTATTACTTCCGTAATAGTTACATTACATTAATATGACGTGTATAAAACACGTTTCATTGATTTGCCACGCTCACTAATTGGCAAAAGGGAGATAGCAACACACGCACAAGTCGCGACTAGTGCAGCTGTGAATTGTGCGGTAAAGACTAATAAGATGACCTACATTGAGATAATTGTACAGGTGCACAATGCAAATTATTTCTGCATTCTGATTACTAATTATTTGCTGTTGCTGCTCGTTTTGCTGCTACTGATGATGCTAATTATTATGATTGTGATTTACATGAATGTATTGCTTGTCGTGACGGTGGTGCGGGAATGAGAGAGTTAATCGGCCGTAATTTACATGAAGACAGTCATCGCTACTATTGTTACAATGATGCGTCTTTTCAGCCACTTGATGGTCTTATTTTTAGTTTGTTAAGAGCATAAGATGTATTGCGTTCTTTTTGTCACGTTGTCATAAAGTTTTTATCGTATTGAATCTCATTTTTGTTAGTGTAATGTATAAAATGTCGGTTGTCACGGCAATCAGCAACATTGACGGCTGTGTAGAAGGTTTGTGCAGGCATAATAACTACTACAAAGGAAAAAAAATAGATAAATTGACTAATTAGTGAAGAAGAGACGTAAAGAAAAAAAATAATGCAAATTAGATGCATGTAAAGACAATTTGATCATTATAGATACAAACTTGTTTCTTACACGCTCAGTTTATTTTTTTTATAATTATCAAAAGAAAATATAACACACAAGTATAGTAAATTTGTGTGATGTTAAAAAAAAGTACAAAGTAGATAAAATTTCACAAACTGTTTTACTAATATTACCATAACTAGAAAAGAGTGTTTAACGCATATATGATGGCGGGGGTGCGGTCTGTGCAGGAAAGGCACGGCGTGTGTGAGTTTGCTCACGTTCTTGCTGAGCTTTCTTGTCCGCTCTGCGACGATTTTCGTACTCTTGCAAATCACTACGCATACGCCGTACCCGGTCAGCTTTCTCTTCTTTGTTTCACAGGTATGGCATAAATCACGGAATATTCTGCATTCGCTGGTTAACTGTGTCTAACTATTTCAAATACTGAACACGAGTCTACAATGATGTGGTTGCTTACCCGGCAAGACTCTTGATTTCATTCGTCAACTCATAAGGAAGTTGACGTTCGATGCGGTCGCCATCGTAAATTCAGTGAATGTGTGGGATGTTAGGACGGGTTTTAATACGGCGTATAATAAGTAACTGCACTCAGTGGTTCATGCGGTGTAGGAGAGGCTCTATCTCAAAACGTGCACTAGGCTACACGGTAGATCACACAATGTACATCTCACGTGATCGTCGTGAGGCTAACACCTACTGAATGATAAGCTGTGCAAAGTCAATACGTTAGGCGATGTGTGCAGGGCATGCCTTGAGACTACGACGAAGATGATAAATCACACGTTCACAGTACGCACGTGCAGATGGGGACATGTTTACTGGATTGCGCAGGTGACGTACCTACAAACTCATCATCCCTGACGGAGTAGGAGCCTGTGGCCATAACTTGCCCTCTGCCAATTTACGTGACATGAGACCACTGTATGGCTCAGGTGGTGGTTCGTACTTGGCGACTTAGGCAGGAGAGTCATACTTGAGTGCGGCACGCTATGATAGCCCAAAGTTACGACTACTTCGTAATGGCTACAAATCTCCTAATCCTTGTAATGCGTATACGGTGTTGATGTTGAGCCCTTCTCGTTACAAACGTGCAGGACGTGAGTACAGCTTCTTCTACACCAAGTGGTAGGCATCATCGTTGCCTCGGTCATTAATTTTGCGCTGAGCGAGAATGTCACGAATGGTCTGATCACGCTGTGCCTGATGCTGACGAATCGGTAGCACGGCTCGGTTGCGATATTTTTGTCGAAGTTTGGTGTGATATCTGCGAATATCTGCTGCTGTTGCACGTCAGTTTACACGTGAAACTGCCAACATCAGGTGTGTAATTTATTGAAAAAATAATTGCTACTTCAAAAAAAAAAGGAGAAAAGTAAATATTTGCTTACAAAATTAAATTGACTAATTTAATACAACTAATCGTTTCTCAAGTAAAAATACAGAAGGTGCAATCAATATAAAATTATAATAGTTAAATATAAGTGTTGTCAACGAATATAATTTTATAGCAAAGTGTAATTAGACGTATCAAAGCATAAGTTGTGAATAGCATAACAGCAACAACAATAACAACAGCTATCTGTGTAATTAAAAACTATCAAAACGTTACCTGTGCTAATTGTACAAAAAAATATAGTAGTAATAAGAGTACTTTGTTTAAACTTTACAGCTTGTAGAGTAACTACAACGACGTCCTTGACGCTGTTTGGCTATTTCCCTACGTGCTTTACATGCCTGGTATTCTGGTATAATCGCCACGACACTTTGAGAGCGATGATTGACACTCGCTAGTGTATACTGCGGGCATCGCATTTGGTTTAACATCTGCTTCAGTGCAAATAAGTGCTACTAAACCGATACATGACATGTGAGTTTGTTGGCTGCCGCACTGACCGCACGCAGTACAGATGGTGCGTTGTGTGCCTCAAGGACTAAACTACGTTAATACTGTTATCGTTGCAATCGATTTTGACCAGAGTGTACACGGTAATAATCTGCCCGTTATGCGTCTTCAATTACTGTGTGGAAATCATCATAATCTACTGGGTCAACTTCGTCGAGTAAGTAAACGTTCTTGTCCTCATTCTACTTGAGCATTGTCAAATCATTGGTGCGTTTTTCATCTTTACTTAAATTATTGTTGATTTTATCTGTATTAATATTATTATTTTGTGAAACTGTGTTACTTTCGTTACTATTCTAGTCCACGACATGAACGGCGTTTGCCGCGTACAGGGCCAACTCAAGATCGGCCGAACGCGCACGAACGGTGAAGATGTTGTCATCGATAATCATCAATGACATGATTGAGGTGAGTGTTGGTAAAATATACCCATCACAGCCGTTTCATGGGGATTACAACTTGAGTCGTTTTAGCTTGAGCAGGTCGTTACTGTTGACATAGGCACGAAGTGCGGCACACTGTGAGACCATAAACGGGAACACCTCCGCTTGTTGCGCAAAGAATGAGGCAAGTGTTTATGGTACATCATCTGCATCCTACTCTTACACTTACCGTGTACCCTCATTTGTGTTTGTGTTTGTGTTTGTATTTGCATTGCTATCATACTCGTTCGTCGTGTTGATGTCGTGCAAACCATTATTAACAACTTCATTGCATTAGATGCTGCCGAAAACCAATCCACCTTTTCAGCCTGTCATTCGCTACGTGTAGGCAAACAAATGAGGAAATTACGATACCACCATTTACGACGGTGGGTTGTCAAAGTTGAAGAAGGTTGCAAACGCCGCAGCGAGTGTGACATCGGCTAAAGTAGGAAAACGAGTGCCAAGCAAATAGCATGGAGTAGACTTATTTTTACTATTTAAGTGTTGTTGCCGAAAGTGTTACTATAGTGCCGTACATACACGTCGAAAGTGCTATTCGTAATACTGAGATGAAGCCTCTGTAACCCCGGTAAAACCTTGAACCTCACGCATAATGCGTGAGATGTACAACTACACCGGTCGAGACAAAGTACGTAGTGGGGCTAGTCAGAAATAGCGTAAACACAAATACACAAAGTGACGACCATCATTGCGTATGTAGCGGTACATCCCACCTACTTTGGTAAGTCACCAGCAGCTGTACAAGACGGTGCATCAACAGGCTAAATGTAAATTAGGGTGGGTGTGTCTGTCAAGTCGCATTCGCTGAGGCTCATGTAGTTGGACAGACTTTATTCAATCCTTTTGACCAAACGTTTGCTGAAAAATAAGTTTGGAGTAGGTGATGTCAGTCTTATTTACACTCACACAGGCCTCAACATCCTCATCTTACTCAATCGCTTCAGCTAATCGTCAGATTGGGATAATAGACCTACCACTTGGGGTGAGGGTACAAAACGGATTTCTGGCACGATAAATGAGTGAAAACAATAATGAAGAGGTGATATTGCTGCAGTATACCTTGAATGGCAGCTACTTCAGCCGTAACAAAATAACAGCCTGGTGTGCCGTCAAAAGACCAGGAGCAGCAAATACACGAAACATTAAATGCAAAATAAAAAATGATACTGTGTTACCTGGAAAACCTACCTTTCACATTAAATGTTCGCACATACATAAAAGAACAAAAAAAATCAATGATTTTAAAAAGCTAATTTTTTCCACACAGTGATAAGAAAAAGGTTAAATGCATCATAAACTTATGTCAGTAGGAAATAAAAATAAATAAAATATATACGAATCAAATGTATAAAGTTGTTTGCTCGAACATTAGTTGAAAACACACTTTAGTATACCTTAAACCAACACACCACCACAAATAACACACAGTGCATGACGTGCATAATCACGAAATCCACAATCGCGACACTTTGTTAATACTGCTTCATCGGATAACATTGACAGTGCACAAAACGTTTTTGGTGAGAAGATGGTGGTGTGCTGTTCATGTGATGAGTGTACCACATCATACGAAAAGGCAGATGTGAGTTTAGCCACCCCTTTGGCGTCGCACAATGAGCATGGAAATAAATATTTGCCTATCAATCAATGTTTCATAATATTGTTATTGTCGTTACTACAACTATACTGATTGTCATGAGTATTGTTGGTGATAATCTAATGTTGCAAACACGTGCCATGTGTGCAAAGTATATCTGCACAATAGTGCTGCAATCATTCGCTAAGGTGTTTCACTCACTTTCTAGATTTCTGTAAATCCATAGGTAGTAAAAGTTCTGTTTGTGCTGGCACACGTTTATTTTATTGTATAGTTTTATTATTATTATTATTAATGGTGTTGGTATTGCGTTATTGTATAAATTACTGTTACATCTAATGCGCAATGTACATTTGCACAAATGTCACTGCACCACAGTAGCTAAGTGTTTGTGTATTGGTAGAACACTTGTCATTTGCTTGCTAAAATATTTCATCGCTGGACAAGTCAAAGTTAGCATAGTGAGTATACTTAGCAACGACTAACAACGCATTCGCTAAAATTATTTCATACAGGCATCAGACATTGCATGGTGCACGACGTCATATGGCAAGCAACAGTTATCATCACTGCCAATGCTCTATATTATTTGCAACAAAGTCATGACTGCTTGTAGTTCTGTTGTATTGACTTGTTGACGCAATAGACAAACAATTATGTCGTTTATATAAACACCGAGTAAAGACCTATTCATTACTTGGCATAACATGACGCAAATACAAGTCAACATTATACTCATCTCGTAACTATAAATAACGTTTATATAACGCTTATGTTGTGGAATAATGACACGATAAGACATTTCTGCTCAAATTACATAAACTTTTATCATCACTGTTCGTATTTCGATTATTTGCGTTTCTATTGAAGTGCATTAGTCTTTTGTGTTATTCACTGTACAATCGCAGTGAAACACATTACGCATCTGACGGGAATAGCTGCTCCCAAACGAAAAACGAATAGTTGTGTTGACGTTATCACAGTGCAAGTTGCAATGAATTATGTTGTGATAACGAATACGATAAAGATTGTGGCAAAGAAGTACTACTACTACTACTACTATTATTATTATTATTACTATTATTATTATTAGCAGTAATAGGTGTACGTATTGTATTGACTTCACCCTTACGATAAACTCGTTGAGCCTAATTGATAGTATTTGTATTCTGCTCATGAGATTAGTTCATTCCACACAAGTGAAGCATTCGACTTAGCAGTCCATTAGTGTCATTCACACAATTTGGTTTTACAAACATGGACACACTGTTGACCTGACCGTTTTGTAGTAATAATAACGCTAATGTGCATGAGGCATGAATCGCAATTCCACTCACCGCAAGTGCAGCGTGCAATGGCATCTCAAACGCACTCGCTAACGATGGACACTGAAAGAGAAGAATAGGCTGCATGCCTCGTGAAGTAAAACCAAACACGTAGTGACGAGTGAGGCCTATCATAAAGTAACGTGATGACAATGGCAATGATAGTGCATTACCACTCATGTTATGCATGGCAAGTTACTGTGTAAGGGGCAGCTGTACACTTGACAAGTCTACAAGGTGAAGTGAGCGAAGTGCCGTCTCATTGGCAAGCAAAGATAAATCAAAACGTGCATTGAGCCGTCATTCGCTTGTAATTAATGTGTGTTGCCTGTTACACTATTATATACTCTGTAATCTTTTTTTTGAGTGTTATAACAGTGTAGAATTTTATACCATTGTTGATGCTAACGTGTTACTATTGATGCGTACTTCAAAAGTTCCGCGAATGGTTTAGTTAGGTGATGAGATTATTGCACCAACTTTCATTATATACTACTGAACTTGTTATTTAGTGCTAGGCAACTCACTAATTAGTTGTACGCATTGCTACTACTATTATCTATGATGTGTTCAGTCAATGTTATTACGATGATCATCACGATGACCATCATCATCATCATTATCAATGTAGCAACAAAGGCTTGCTGGCACACTATTCATAGCTTATATCTAAACATAATGCAACCCTACTATGTTGACCGTTACACTTCTAACTTGATTATTATCACTATTACTGATGCTATTATTAAAAGTTCATGAGTTACTCGGTTTACATAATTACAGTGGGTCATGGCTTGTTACCAGTAGCACACGAATAACGAAGGGACTGGCTAACAAAAGTAAATATGTACTTTTACTGCCATTACAGCTATTAAATTATCGATGAATATTATCTATCTTATGCAAACACGTACATGCAATAAACAACGCATGCACACCGAGTGTGTCATGGACCAATGTGTAGTGTGGCTATTGCGGTAGTGTTAATATTTGTTCACTCTCCTCATCACTAAAGTTGTTTCACAGACTTACAACGTGCACTCCGACGTTGGTGACGATGAGTAGCTGCTCATAATCAAGTCAATAATAGTCAATCAAGGTAAAACGTAACTAATTATTTTAATTAATATCATTATTCTTACTATTCTTGTTATTCTTGTTGTTGCTTCGATGATATCTCTATATAATTTATTGATTAGACATAGTATTCTTTGTGTTTACGCTAGTTTCGTCATCAGTTGGTGAAGACTAAGAGGATGATTAGGATGATTAGGATGATGATTATGATGATGAATACTCACTACCACTTTCACTGTCAACTTTTACTTGTCGTCTTCGTCTTTGTTGTTGTGTTGCTCGTCTTTTCTGCTGACGATGGTTTTACTGTATATTCTTGCGTTGATTTGTTTGTTGTGTTGCTGTCTTTGACACTTTTGCGTTGCTTATTTGCAATTTTATTCTTTACTGTTTTCCTGTACTGCTATTATAAGTCTATTATTTTCTTTTTCTTCTATAATGTTTTGTGTTATCATCACCACTATTTTTATTTAAGTGTGGTATTGCAGATTACTACAAAACATCATTTTGGTAGGTTTACATTTGTTGTTATTGTTACTGCAGTTTTGGCACCGTTGCCAGGCTCGGATGAGTGACCGCTATTCCTACTCCATGACTTACACTCACACTATGATTACCATGACGACTAACTCGATACACCACCACATTCGCTGAAGTCGCCACACACAGACGTGCGGTCGCAGGGTAGTGTACTTCATGCAGCAACGACGGTGCCCAACGTGCACTGTGAATTACTTACAATGACTGCTTATCATGACGGTGACATAGTGGGTGATGTCTGATAATAATCTGTGCCGCATCTTGGCGCAGCGTGGCAAGGTATAGCTTTACCATTCACTTGGTGCACATACTTAAGATGTTGTGTGGTCCTCAGCTGATGACATTGGCTGAACGAGATGGACTTTCGTCAACGGCAAAGCACTCATCGAGGACAACTGTACTGTACATTATCTAATTTCTAAGTAACACAAACACAAAAACAACAAGAAATAAGGTGATATGCTTATTATCTAAATATGTTAAATGAGTTTATGATAGTCGATACTCTAAAAGGTGTAAAAGTCTATACAATAGGTCAAATAACTTTTATAGTGTTAATAAATATTAGTTAATTATGAAATTATCATGTTATGAACAAATATATGTTGATGACATGGAAGTAAACTTAGTGATGCAATTATGACTGACAATCCTGTTCAAGCAAAATAATTTGTTATACCTATATATTTTGTAGTAAAGGGACATGTACATAAGTTGATGTATACAAATCAATGAGGACATTTATTTTTTATGGCATCAATAGCGTTAGAAAAAAGAAAGATGATTAAAGTTGATACAATTTACCAATGTAAAACTCTACAGTAAACACATATATTCATTTTATTTGTCACCTACTTGATAGATTTTGTACAATTATAGTCAATGTGCATGTTACTCGATGTAATCGAAAATGAGATGTAAATGTTAAGTGTAAACAAGAATAATAACATGGATTGTTTACAATGGAAAAGCAAAAACAACAACAACATGAAACAAACAATTAGATCAAAGCGTATTTTACATCGGAGACATGAAGTACACACACAAAATAAAAATTTGAAAATTGTGAATAACTTGTTTGTTTTTATGAATACTTTAGTTTCATATCTTATTGTCAGTCTTTATATGAAACCTGCAACAACAAACAACAAGAACAAAAATAATACTATAGTCTGTACATGTGTGCGGTACAAATTACAAATATGATTATTCTGTGTAATATATATAATATAAGCGATTTACCTTTTTTTTCCAATATTTAAGGTAGCACTTCATTGTAGTTATATCTATATATATATATATATATATAGATATATACATTATCTATAATCATTGACATGTATTTTGCAGAATACATGATTTGAATGATATCAAAATCAGTGTTATATACATCAATTCCAAGGTGGAAAACATAATTGAGAAACAAAAA
The DNA here is from genome assembly GCA_028554745.1 of Blastocrithidia nonstop. Lineage (NCBI taxonomy): Eukaryota > Euglenozoa > Kinetoplastea > Trypanosomatida > Trypanosomatidae > Blastocrithidia > Blastocrithidia nonstop. The sequence continues at coordinate 1,371,110 of JAQOTN010000019.1, read as the reverse complement.
GTAATTATAACAAATTTACAAATTTACAATAGGCGATGAGCAGCATTAAAAATTAGTATATTGACTAGTATTAAATATATTAAATAGTTTATCGTGCAGCATTGATTATGGGCAACATAGTCTAGTGTTCAACTTCGCCTATTTTGTTGCTGTTGTTGTCATTTTCTTCAGCTCTAGGTTTTACTGGAGCTCTGTACATAGCTCGTCGCTTTGCTGCCGCAACCGCCGCTTGAGAAAGAGTAGGTCTACATGGGTAGTACGATGCCGGCAACGTGGCTGTGACATCAACCACTCTGACATCTTCATTGTTCCTATCATTTTCACGTTCGTTTATAATTTTGTTAGATGTACTTGACTCGTTTGTTATATAATTGCTGTTGTTTTTGTTGCTGTTGTTATTATAAAGAGTAGCAGCAGCTATTCTTCCTGAGTTATGTGTGGCAGAGCCATGTAGCTTGTCAAACTAGGTCATTTCGCTACGTAATGTGGCTGGAACAGCTCCATTAGACTCAAGTGCCTCACGCATATGATGACACAGTAACAGTAATGCCTTGTAATCGTTTTGTAAAAACTGTAGCTGTTGCAAAAGTTGATCATTCTACTCACGCATCTTGTTCTTTGTGTGTGCACCAACCATTACCTCTTCTTCCATCCTCATGGAGGCAACAGTGCTGTTTAGCTTTGCGATTTGAGTCTTGTAGCATTACACCTACTTGATTAACTTTTCATTGTACTAAGTAAGTTGCTTGTAGCCAGCCTGATCACCCAGTGCACCATCTAAGCGATCAATAGTACGTTTAGCAATACTCAATTCGCTGCGCAGTTAACGACTTTCACTCTTCAGTGCCTTGATTTTGTTGTTATTGTCAAACTCGCTGCTCTTGGCATCCGTTTCCATCTGCGTTATACGCTGTTGCAGACGCGCCACATTGCGTTCAGCCATTTATGCACGTTGCTGCTCTGCTTTGATGATCTACTCATGTTTCTACACCTCACGTGCTATTCGTATCTGTAGTTCACTTAATTCACGACTTATCTGTGCAATATGACGTAAATGCTACTACCGTCGCTGCTACGCTGCTTCTTCTAGTTCGCTGATCCTTGTCTTTGCATTTTCCTTCTACGCGCTTAAATAAATCACACTTTACGTGTACTGCTGATCTTTTTCCTGAATCTGCTGACGAAGTCGTTGCACCTACTCGTGTTTGCTGTCATGACACGCTGTCATGTGTACGAGCTTCTCATACAAATCTTTAGCGTTGGCTTACGATTCTTGCTTTAGTGCTTCATGCACACTGGCCAGTCGATCACGATCACATGTTACTTGCTACAACTACTCACTCATTCGTTTACGTTCACTCTCATGCACAGAGGCAGTCTGGTCACGTTTACTCTTGAGTATGGCAAGATCATCTTGAAGCACACGAATTGTGTCATGGGCTTCTCGTTCTTTCTTTCCCAGCAACTATTGATATTTCTACACGCGTGCCTTCAGACTATCCATCTCTGCACGTGTGATTAATTTGTAATTAAACGCGTCGTCCATTGCAGTTTGCTTCTCCTTTAACAGTTGCAACACATCATGTTTGTGTTTCTACAATTCACCTTTCATAGACACATTGGTCGTAAAGTCAGTCTGCTCACGTTCGACGGCGCGTTTGACGTAATCCTTGTGCTACTCTTATAACTTGTACAATTCACCTTGTGTGGTGTCTAATCGCTACGATAACTACTTCACCTGACGTTTGTGTACTTCAATCTACAACTGCATCTGTCGTTGACGTACAATTGACTAAGACGCACCTTGATCTTTACTTTGACTCAAGGTCTTGTACTTGTTCTGTTCATCACATAATGACTGCTACATGGCTTGCAATTCTTACAATCGCTTTTGTGCGAGTGTGTGCAGACGCGTGTTTTATTCACGCACACTGTCAAGTTGTGTGTTTAAGATACCAATCAATAGCGATGATTTTTACTAATCGTTCAATTTACGATCTAACTGCATCTGAAGCTGGGTGGCCACTGCCTTGTATTTTTACACTTCATTCTGTAACACGGTAATCAAAATAGCGGTTTAGGTGTCGGCATTTCGTGGTGCGAGAGCTTTTCCTACAGTCGTGTTACCATTTTTGTCTACACTACCAGCAACTTGATAATCTGTGTTGTTAATGTTAGCACTTTGATCTGCAATATAACGTGCATGTTCGCGCGCTTCTGCCTCTAACGTTTACATCCTTGTCTTTGTCTACGCATGCTACTACTGCAGCAGTGAATGTTCACCGCGTAAGTTGCTTAGCGCTTCGTGCATTTATTCGTATTGTGTTTTCAGTCGTACCAGCTACTCCTCATGTTGGCGTGCGTTCGATTACAGCCTTGACTGCACCTCCAATGTTCGCATCTCAGACAACTCTAGCTCGTTGTTTAACATACTTATTCGCCGCATTGCTGATTATTTTTCTTGCTCAAGTTCCTTGTTTACTTGCACGTGTGCGGCTAACTTGATTCGTGCTTCTTGTAACAGTTACTCCTTAGCCTCTACCTGTGCCTGTAATTGTCGCTCACACACTTCATATCGCATGATACGATCATGCTATTGTATGTTCGCCAGAACACACGCCTGCCGAACTCGTTCCGCTTCAAGAGATTTGTACTCTTCCTATTCAATTCGTCGACGCAGCTATGCTTCATCGGCGCGCATACGCTCTCGATCTTGTTACTTACGCAAGATATCGATCTCACCTGCAAGCTCAGCCTCCTTTGCAGCTATTGCTGCTGACTTTACAGCTCCTTTCTTCTTCGCGGGCATGACAGCGATGCAATCTTGATGTGTTTGTAATAAATTATGTGTTTACAAACAAAAATTATTTTTCGTAACTGAAGATAATAAATGAACTTTACAGATTCAAAAAAACAATGCTTCTTGAAACTAGTAAAAAAAAACAAATTGAGAAGTAGATACCACTATAACAAAAAATTACTTAATTGCTAAACGTACAATCATGATCGAATATAAGTATATATATGAAATCAACAAAAGAAAGCAGTACAGTTGTATCGACCAGTGTGAAGAAAATGTAATTTTCATAATAATAATAATAAAATTGTCTACTCTAAACAAACCAAATATATTTGGCGCTTTGTATACGCAGATGTACACACACATACAAAGACGTATGTAACAATATGCTTTTACACAAAAGTAGGTAAAGATACAGAGCTGACAACTAAACAAATCAATTTTATAAACAACAAAACAAAACACTATTTTTGACATTGTCAACTACATAAGAAAACAGTTAAATTTTTTTGTACGACTAGTGCATCTATAGACTATAAAGCAATATATTATCTATAATTATAACTAAATTATTCATACATATGACGTGCAAGCTCAATGTAACGGCAAACCCACAAAAAAGATGTTTTTTGCCAAATTTCCTGTCAAAGATGCACATGAGTATTTATACTATATATCTTCTTACTAAAATAATACACGTTTATGTAAATGCGTACAAACATGTTTTGTTGTGTAAAAATATTCTCTGATGATAACAATAGCTATTACAAACTTATTTTTATCAAAATACTCTATAAAAATTGGTGCAAATATAGTAGTAATTTACAATATGTAATCTAATCTATGAAACTACTTATGTTTGCCAAAAGTCACGGCAAATAACGTTTAAAAATTACAAACAAAAGAAATATAAATATATACATACTTATATATATATTAATTTATAAATAATTTCTCCTTTATTTTAATGAAGTTTATTTGGTTACCGCTTGTAACAATTGTCTAGCACAATATCTACTTGTTTTAAAATGTCTGTCTGATCAATCACAAAAGGCTACGCTGTGCCATCGGCGTGAACGTAGTACTTCTGCCCTACATTACGACGACGGTCACTCTGTCAGCGAATGTCAATCATTGCACTACAAATAACCTGAGAGCGTAGATTAGATAACCGAAAAAGTGTAAAGCTGCCAGCAGGATCAGGAAACACCTTGCGAACGTAAACAAACCGTGTATCACGTGGAACCGAGTTGGTGTTGCGGTGATGAATGTATGCGGCGTGTACGGCGGTAGGAGTCAAACCTTCACTCCGCAGTCGAGCCGTTTCATCTACAAACGATGTGATGCACTTTAGCACCCCACCAAGATAACGTTGTGCTTCTGCCAAGGTCAGTATACGCGCTTCTTCCTCGTAGAAAGTTTGCACGTGTGGGTGAGGCTGAGTTCGGTAGGTGCTGTCGTTGTTAATACACGGTACGTAGAGTACCAGTCTGGAGTAGATGTCCAACACCGCCGTACCTACACCGGCCTAGGTAGGGAACATGGCCCCATAACGTCCAGGTTGAAGACAGTAATACATCACCACCGTGTCCTCGTTCGTGAAAGAGTAGAAACGAACCCACCCACCACTCAGGAAGTCGTCCACAAATTGTTGCTTGTGGTGCTCCTCACGTGGGAGTGCAAGAAATGCCCCAGTACCATGAACATAGTTGTTGTTGTTGTTATTTTTGCCTCCAAGTGAATCAGCATTGCTAGCCATTATTTTATTGCTTGCAGTGTTATGAGAAGGTGCGGCATAATTCATGGGATGGGTGAGGTTTGTGTTACTGTTGATGGGATGCGCATCACTTGTATTTCATGAGGCATACGTCATCGCACTACGCATGGAAGAGCGTGAGGGTTGTACTGGGGTGAAGTGCGGAGGCGGTACGGCGGCTTGCAACGGTGGAGGTGGTAAGGCATGTGTCTAACGATGATGATGATGGTTTTGATGATGTAAGTCGAGCATTGCTGCCGATTGAGATTGAGATGGGGATTGAGAGGGCAAACGTGCACCAGGTCCTCTACGTGGGAGTGGTGGACCACCTTGTGCGGTTAACCCACTCACCGATGGTGCACGACGAGCTGTACCTCGTACAGTATTATTACAATTGAGACTAGTATCATTTTTATTGATCATGTTCGTGTTTTGCTCATAATGCACAAACTTGGTTTGTTGCTACACGTTATTTTCCTTCATGTCTTGTGTATTATCAGTGTACATGTTTTTATCACTTCTTGAATTATTACTATTATTGTTGTTAGTGTCATCATCGCGTGATCGTTTGACTTGTGCCGAGCGAGACGAGGACACACTTCGTGGGATGCCAGGTTGCTTGAACTGCTCAAGTGGTTTATCCGCTACATGTGCTCTAATAACGACAAGCTTGTCATTACTTTTATTATTATTATTAATATTTTTATCTAATAATTCCTCTTGTGCTTTTGTTGAGGATGACTATGATAATGGCAAGGAGGCCATATTTGCATTTATCAACTGACGACGTGCGGCTATACCGATGACATTTTCTTCATTATTCTGCTTTGATACTTCTACGTTTGTGCTTACACTTTCTGCTGCTGCTGATGTAGAAGAAGAAGTGTGCAATGCATTCTTATTATTATTGTTGTTGTTATTTTCATTTGTTGAATGAGAAAGACGTGTCTGTGCACTTCGCTCTTTACTCGCATCCACTGCGGCAGTAAAAGTGCGAACCTCATCCATCAAGTGTTGCAATCTAATAGAAGAGCGGGTAGTGTTTGTAGCTATTTTGTCTTTCTACAAGTTCGATTTGCTCTTATCAATCACGTCAGGTGATTATTTATTGCTCTTGTTATGCGGTGATTTGTTAGCGAATGGTGAAACTTTTTTCTTTGCTTTCCTTTTCTATGTAGACTACTATGGTGACTTTGAAAATGACGATGATAATGAAGAAGAAGAAGAAGAAGGAAAGGACAAGTGTGACGGTGTTGAGTTTTTACGTGTTCTGTGGTGTAACTCAACACTTGACTTTCTCTGCCTGTGTGGATGTGATGTGTTTTACTTCTACGCTGTTCGTCTCATCGCAGGAAATTACGCGGTATGATGACTTGCCACCAAGTCATTGAAATCTTATGGACTGCTCACGTTGTAAGTACCAATGCTAATGCGCTACCCATGTGAACCTCGCGCAGATTTATTATAACTGTTTTGTAGACTATTTGATCGTTTCCTGTACGTTCGAGTGTACGTTACAGAATTACTCATAGCATCGCTACTATCGCTGCTACTATTACTCCTACTTCTACTTCTCCGTCTTCTGGTTTGACCATTCATTTTTCTCTGTTTCGTTTTCTTGTTAACACTTTCATCATCGTCATCGTCAGAGTTTGGCAAGTTGGTCTCCAACAAACTTGGCCGTTTTTCCGGTTCATCTCAGATGAGTGTGTTCATTCGTGCTGAGCGTCGTGGTGATGGACTCTCACTCGGACCTCGACACCGTAGTGAGTGTGATTGCAACTTTACCGAGGATGGGAATTTTTTATTACACGTCACACAAACAAAGTTGACCTATTTAAACTTGCCCGAAAAGGCACATCGTGCACAAATGTCATAATCACACTTATAGCAGCGAAACGCCGGTTTGTCTGGTGTAATCGTGAGAATGCCACGATCACACACGTTACAGTCAAACCCATTGTACATACTTGGCATGGATGTTAACTTGGTCATGACGTGTCGATTCATGCAGCGAATACTTTCGTGTTCAATCTACGTGGTCAGTTCACGCGGGAGCGAAACCACCGCACGCAAGTTTCACCGCGTAGCCACATCTCGTCCAGGGTAGACGACCGCGTATTGATCAGGGCTGGCACGAATGAGGCGTGTCTATTCCTCACGTTTCATCTGTGCCTATCGCAGTTGTTGTAGTGAATACATCTCTGTTTCATTATTTTTTTACAAATTATTTTATGTGTTTCCGTTATGAATGCGTGTATGGAAATGATCTATATTTGTAGATTACACGGCAGGTAACAAGCCACGTAAATTACTGCCGCTTCTACGTGGACGATATGCATTAGGTACAAAGCACTCCTCTCGCGACATTCTACGGTTGGCACTAATCAATGCGTTATTATTATTATTATTATTATTATTACTTACAAGTGCAATACTGCCGCTACGTCGTGATCGAGTATTGCCACCACGTCATGGGCTACAAGCTACTTCACTCATCAGTTACTTCCACCTATTTTATTCCAACTACACGAGCGATTAACGAGATGCATATTCCTTTACAGTACACTGTGATCACTGTGCGAGTATGCGTAGCACTTCGTCGTACTCAATGTACAGTTTTTGTCGCGCTTCTTTTTCTACTTTGCAAATTAGCATAGCCGCCTCAGCAAGGGCCATCTCTCACGTTTTCTTGCCTCGAGCAGGAATGAGATTGGTGGCTAATGTACCAAGTGGCATGTTGCCATTTTATGCATTGACCTTATCATCTTGTAATGGTGTCGCTGCTGTTGCTACTTCTGCTGCTGCTTTTTGTTTGTAGGCCATATTGTTACACTCGTCAATGACTTTGAGCTTTTGCAACAGTGAAAGTGGACAAGACAGTGGTCTACGTGTTCAGACCGCATCGTTTTGCACTTCTTGTAGCGTAACTCTACTCTTCGCATTAGGGTCAAGAATACGTTCAACCAAGTTGCACAACTACTTGTCGCGGTATCTTCAGTTTTCTGGTCAGCTTCACTGTGCCCGTGCCACCGACTCGAACAGGGCTAGCGTGCGTTGCTACTTGTCCACATTGGGTGTGATTTTCTACTCGATCGCGTTCTTGTATGGATTCATTCGTGTTAGCAAGACATATAACACCACCCCAACACTTCAGGTGTCTACCTCTTTGCCGTAACTTAACGACGGTGCCTCACTTGCCTTGTTCTTGATACGCTTGTGAACCTCAAACGCCATTTACGGTGCCATATACATCGCCGTCCCTGCCACCGTCTTACGAGGTTGTGCCTATGAAACTCGGCTAGAGAGACCGAAGTCGGTAATCTTCAAGTTACCATAGGCGTCAAACAATAAATTCTGTGGCTTGAGATCACGATGAATGCATCCCTTGGTGTGTATGTATAACACCGTATTCACTAACGCTCAACCTATTCACAGAATTTACGGCACACTTAGTGTGTGATAGGTGATGATATGATGTAATGAAAATCGTACACACTGCTCCATCACCACATACGCTCGCTTGTCATCTTTGCCAGCAACGTACAATCGGACAATATTTGGATGATTGGAGAAGCGCTGCATTAACGTAATTTACTCGTTGAGACGATTTCAATCATTTATTTTCATTTATTTGGACGAAACTTTCAATGCGTACATCTCACCAGTGTTCGAGCACGCTGAGTACACCTTACCAAACCCACCTTCCCCTAGTAACTCGATCGTCTACAAAGTAAGCTACTCCTCCTCAAAGTAAACCACGTAATGTTCGTTCTGCACCTCACATGATTTTAATTTGCATTTTTGTATGTATGGTGTATGGAAGGTACTCCCTGCACGTGTGATGGCAGGCGTATCTGCATTCTCACATGGAACTGACTATCTACTATTTGATGGTGTCTTACTGCTTCGCTATGCATCAACTTTATTCTTGTCAACAACTTCATTACAATTGTCCTGACTAACAACATATGGATCTTGTTTGTTAACGTTATATTCATCGTTATTATTACTATCATCGTCGTTACCAGTATGGTGACTAACTTCTTGTTACGTTTAGTTAACCACATTAGTTTCTACAGTACTTGCCATTTTCACTCTTTTTCTTCAGACTTCTGTATAAATCAATACGACAATCAAGATTGTGTGTATAACTTCTATGAATGAATATATTTTTTTTGGTGTGTGTTTGTGTGTGTTTTGACAATATACTTTATTACTGTGTTTTCGTATAAAATGAAAAAAATGAAGTGTAATACGAGAAAATAGAGTTGTTATCACAACCGTAAGATAAAACTGTAAAATTAAATGTGTAATAAAAAAATGTTCTTATAATAAGGTAGTACTATAAACAATAAAGTAGTGTGAAACAAAAAGTAAATTGTGATCAAAGGAAAGTGAGTAAATAGGTGAACATGTATATATAAAACAATAAATTTATTAATTGAAGTTGATGATAATCCTGCATATATGGTTAGCTGTAATGATGACAATAACAGTTTTCTTGTAATAATAATAAGAAAAGAATGTACAATTGTAAACACGTTAAGTGAAATTGACTGCTTACACATTTAACGTGCAGCACATATATAAGCAACAGCAACAACAAAAAGAAAAGTGTTTCTAGGTTAAAACTATTAAAATTAATCTTAAATATATATAATTTTTTTAAAAAAAAGTATGCAACAATTGTAATAGTAAATGTATAATCTAATTATACACACATACATTTTTTTTACAGTGATGAGGGTAGCTAATTAATTAGCGCAAATGTCAAATCACCACTCAAGTTGCCGATAACAAGTGTGTCTAACTAACGTAAAGGTAAGCAGCAAGACGCCGACAGCGTCTCATCACGCTGGTGTATTGACGTAATTTTAGTTAGTGACATTGGTTTTGAAGGAAATGAGTGTACATTGTGATTAACATCATTTTCATCATTTTCATTATTGTAATCTATTTGTATAGTGTTATTTTGTATGTCAGGAGCCGTTTGCAAGTTGTGCACCGCGCTGTCAAAGAGATCAATTACGTTATTTGTATAATTAATACAATACAACACATCCTGATCTACGACTGGGGTTGCCGGTGGCAAATGCGCAACGCGATCTTGACTATGTCCATTATTTAATTTTTGTTATACGCACACAGTCATCTATGACGCACCAACGCACAGTGCGGTAAGTATGCCTGATAGATTGGTAAACCAAACAACAGGGTGTGCATGTGATGTGTTTTTAGTGGTAGTGATAACTGCTGAATTTGACCAGTGCGAACACGTAGTAGTGCGCAAAGAGTGTGGCATGAGTTGACTAATTTGCGATCGATTACGATACAACGCTATTGGTTGACGAGTATGACGTAAATCTCACAAAACCACAACCCCACACTTGTTTCCAGTGATAATATTGAACAAACTACCTGGACGTACAACACAGACAGACGTCAGGCCAGCTTATTTGGAGTTGCCACCATTACCACCACTAGTGATATTGTTATAACTGTTACTATTTACAACACTTACATTTTGATTGCTGTTGCTATTTTTGTAAGATCTATATGTGCTCTGGCCAATAACATGCATAGGTGTACTTTGCCCATGAGGCCTTTAATGTTGCCATTGATGCTACTAGAATAACGGTGTGCATAAAAGTGGTTTACCTACACGTTCATCTAATCAGATAGTTGCTCCACTGGATAGTGCAGCAATCGATACGTGCGATGTGCACGCCGTGATGTCTGTTGCAAATGGTTTGTGTGTATCTGCGTTGGCATGATTGTAAATTAAATTGAAACTGGTACGTGGTATTGCATGATGCTCATCTACCGCTTACAAATCAAAAACATGCACAAAGGGTGCAGATTGGTAACCACACACGACATCTAGTGAATCCGAGAGAAACGTTGTTGCAGAAAAGCCAAACGTAAATGATGGTATATACTAATGACTGATGCCGTACAAGTCAGACATGGTAGATTGTGCTGTCAGTGTCATTGTACGTTATAACGGACCAGATAACCTTTTCTGACTCTACTCTTTTAGTTGCTATAAGCTGTAGACCTACAGCTTACCTTGTTTGACTGCTATCAGCACACTATTGTAGATATCCGTTGTCAAGTGTTTGATATTTTACTAGTGATCACAGTGCAAATTTACACCGTGCGTATTGCGCTGCGTTTGCCATTAATCTTATCATTATTATTAATGTGAGTGAATGACTTGACCGCTTTCACTACTAGATATGTTTCTTGCGTTGACGTTATTTTACTATTACGTGTGTTGTAATTATTGTAAATATGATGAAGATAAGGGTTTAAAATAATCACGCTCAGCATATTTCGCCTAATAGTAATCTCGTAAAAACGATACTTGTTGGCAGTGAAGTGTCTACGATCAAGTAGAGTTGCTCTTGCAATCTTTAGTGCTAGGTACACCTGAAAATGTTTTAACAGGATTGCTAAATATTTGTTTAAAGCGATAAGTGTGTGTTGGGAATGCAATGATAGGAGCACACCTATAATACTCATTCACATGCTTTGACTTTGCAAGTTTTTATTTATGTCAATTAGCATCAACATAAATACTATATATCTGTTATTACTATTATACGTTTGACGATAATACGTTACGACTTAATCAATCAGTCAAGTCGCATTGATTTTCCTTTTTGACTTTCTTTGCAGTTTCTTACGTAATTGTTCTACTAATTTGATGTTTTCTTATCATTTATGATGATGATGATGATGATGATGACGGAGGCAAAAAATATTATTACTCCTATTAAGCATCATACACTGTCTTAGTATTGCGTTAAACAAACCTGTTTAAGCTAAGTTGCCACATTGTTCTAGTAAAACTTTATTATATAAATATACCAGTATGTAATCAAAGTAATCTATTTTCAGCAATAAAACTCATATTGACCAAGAAAAGAAGACATAGAAATAAATGTGTAAGTCAAGTGTAGAGGTAAAAACATATAGACACATATAAATCACACAAAATACAGCAGCAAATTTATTGGTAGATACGTGAAAGTAAAGCAAAGAAGAAATTATTTATTGGTAATATACAAACCGCAACAGTAATATGCAATTTTTTATTGTAACAGTTATTTTTGCTGTTTTACAAAAGTGCAATTTCTGCACTTGTAAGTTTTCTGTGCGATAATACTGCGATGTTTTGGCATGTGCTAGTATGCAAGTCATCCGTATCGTTATCTGTTTGATGTGACTAGTTCGTTTTCTGCTTTACATTATCACGACTATTATTATTATTAGTAGTGGAGGTAACAGCATCAGAGGTGGTAGCAATAATAACTTTTTCTTATACAGTGCTAGTAATGGCTGGTTGAGACCTTGACAACTACATTTCACAGGTTTAATTTTTATAATAAACTTTTCTGTCGTGAATAAGTTAAGTGCAAGTCATTTGTGGTGAAACGTTTACGTTTGTTTCTGTTGGTATAGTGTTTGAATTGCACCATTGGCGTTTATTTTCTTTTTGTAAACTGCTCACATTTTATACGTTATGTGCGTTTGCAAGTAATTTTACTTCTTTTGTATCTGCACACGAATATATTGCTTTTACTTGTTAATATAGTGGTTATTGTTCCTTCTATTACAGTACAGCTGGTGATTGATCTGCAAATTTGTTATGATCAGTATTGTGTTCATTCGTTGTAAAGCAATTTGTACTAGTGGTATTACCTGTCCTTTGCTTTAGTACTGAGGAGAAACAAACTGGCAAAGAGTGCAACGCTGACATTTAGTTTGATTGACTTACAGCTCGTTTGAACGATGTCTTTTTGTTTAACACATCAATATACTACTACGTTTCCTGTCTCTCTTGCTTTTTGTGAGTGGAAACAAATACATCATCATCATCGCGATCATCAAGTTTAGTTATATCGAAAAGTTAACCTTGTAAATGCTTCAAAGAACTCTACAAGACAGTTTCACTGTCATTCCTTTTTTTCTTAGCATTGTCAGTGCATTATACACTTTGTACTATTGCTCCTGCTACTGCTGCTGCTGTTGTTGTTGCTGGCGGTAGTGAATGCACAATATGTGCACGCAATGCGTGTTTTTTATTACTACTATCATCATCATCATCTTTATTTGTGTGCAAATATTACTGTATGCTTGAGTTATTGTTTTCAGTACTGTGGTGTTGGCTTTTCTTTTTATTATTATCGCAACTCTTTTTACTTTTTTTGTGATGTGACGGAGGTTATTATTATTGCTGTTGTTTTTGCTTTTGCGTTTGTTTGCTAAATATTTGTGCATCACACACAAATACATCACTTACTTACAATTCATTTGTTTTTTATTTTTTGTGATTTGTTGACGAAAACAACGCAAGTAGGTGTCGAAACAGACGTTTCGGTGATCATTTTTGTTATTTCGCACTCTGCAAACTTGTTCTGCGTGAAAGACTATGACAGCTGGGAATGGGCATGAGAGCAGGTGCTGAGTAATGGAAAGAACGCCAAGATGTTAAATTATTTATCATGGTTTGTGTATTAACCCTTTCATGTTGACTAATGTTGTTGTTACACATAATGCTAACATTTACGTTGCGGTTATTGCTATAATTGTCATATGTAATTTTGTTTTTATTGTTATCATCATCATCATCGTTGATCATCACACTTTTCGATGATGCAGGCCTTACTGATTGCACTGCAGATGTTATTGACAATGCCTGAGGTGTCAGCGAAAGTTCTGAACTTGCACTCAGTCGTTGAAGTCATTACTGTTCTTGCTGATGCAAAGATCGTGTGGCTTTATTGTTACGAGCTTGTAACATTAACCGTTGCATTTCTCGTCTGACGGCAAAGTAGAGAAATAAATACTGCTCTCTGCTCTGCACCATTCCAGTCCGTGCCTGTTTTAGCGCCGCAACAATGTCAAACAAGTTAATCGGTAATTGCTGAAGTTAAAATCTTGCTAAGGCAATGTGGATTGCAATAAACACACCAGACCTGCCAAGACCACCAGAGCAGTGCACAACTATCGGTGACATGGTGTTGCCCATCCATGAGCCTACTTTGTGCATCATGTATGATAGAGGTACACTTGTTGACGGGATGGATTGATGTGGTCAGGCAATATACTGCAGTTGTTACACAATTCGCTATAGTGTGCAACTCTAAGATGATACACGTGCACTTGTCAACTTGTACGATTATTTATTCACTGAATTGAAATTGCATGCCTGTGTCTGATCATGTGATGATGCAGGACGAATCAGGAATTGCCGGTGCACCACAGAGCCAACTACCGTTTACGACAATGTACGCACCGTGAGTTGGCCATACAAACGTGTTTCCTTGACATTGGGTCAATATTTTTCACTCTTCACCTGCCCTTACTATACCTATGCACACAACATAACAATAGATTGCACATTGTATATAAATATCATATATCAAAAGTCATTGACGGTATTTGGCAAAGGTGATTGTGCGGCAATGTAAGTAAATGGCACGTGAAACAAACTACGTAGATCTATGAAGTTTGCATTAATGTAATCATTTGCTGAGGAATGGAGGGCAGTTATTGCACTGTTACTTTCGTTATTGTGGATATTTGTTTTAGCATTATTAGTTTTACCTAGTTCTGTATAACCATTAATGTACTTGTGCTACTCATTGTTATTTCTAGACATTACTAACGTGGCTTTAGTAAGATGTACCAAGGTTGACTCGTTAGCTAATACGTTATTAAATCGATTCTTCGATAAATTGGTGCCTAATGTTGATGTAATAAATTCATTCAAGTTGTTTCGTGTACAACGATCACGTTATTGCAATGCATCATACTAGTCATCGAGTCAGTTATTTGTTTTTATTGTCGACTGTAACTTCACCTTTTATGCAATCTCATCGAGGCATTTGCTAAACTTTGCTAGCTCCTCCTACTGTGCAAGAAACATGTGAGATTTGATAATAACAACAATAAATAATGATGGCACAATCAAATGAACGTTACAAATTTATACCAAAATAATGTCTTCACGTGTAATCTAATTTGATCAATAGTTCTTTTTCTTCTAGTAGTTGTAATATTTAACGAAACTTCTTGTGCAACAGATTACACGCTAATATTTGACAGCAAAAAAAGTATGATATCAAAAACAATTACAACAATATTTTTACTATATGTGAATGTTGCTTACCACAATACACATAGTAATAAGAAACACACAATTTTACTACACCTATAATAAAATTTTTACAAGTTACGACGACATAATTAGCAATTAACAAAGTCTTTACTAGAATGTAAAATTAACTATAAATAGTCAACATTGCTAAACTAACAGTGTGTGAACCAACCAACCAAACAAACAACCTTTCGTGTTTATTCTTGTTCATTGAAAAGCTACTTACAAATAAATTACAATGTAAAGTATTTATATTTACAGCTTAATTATTTTATTTTTGATACACTTTTGCAGTTTCTAGTATTCACAAACATTTTTATGTTGCGAGCTAAACAATATGCGAAATATTGTCAGCTTTTATACTTAAAAAAATGAATAACAAAGTCATTGTCAACAATGATAATAATATAACTAAGTTTATTTATTTATGTAATGTTATTAGCTTTAAGATGATAGTAGCTAATTTACACATTTACAGAAAAACCCCCATAGTATTAGTGCTTTTTGTTGTAAATTAGTTTATTTAATTAATTTGTTTTTGATAACTTTTTTTGTTATTTTTTTATGTGTTTTTTCCTTTTAATAAAAACTGCTTGCTTGCTCATCCATCACATCATTCTTAACACTCGTCCACTCATCCTCCTATACAAGCGACTCTAGCGGTTGCAAATCTTCACCACGCGCGGCTTCAATGTTATATGGCGAGGCTAATGACTATAAACTCTACTCACAGTGTAAACGATAAATTGCATCGGCGAGCAACTTGGCAGATGAGATGACTTTGATTTTGCTACACTTTTTTTGTGCGTTCTACTGTGGAATTGTGTCCGTCACCACTACCTCCACCAGCGCATCACATTGGTTAATTCGATCACAGGCTGGATCGGTGAAGATGCCATGGGTAGCCCAGGCGTGTACCTATGATGCACCATAGTCTTTTAATACCTCTGCCGCTTTACACAGTGTACCTGCGGTGTCAATCATGTCATCCACGATGATGCACACACACCCATCTACCTCACCAACCAGCTGCATCGAGTCTACCTGGTTTGCCACAACACGTCGTTTAAGTATGGTCACAATACGACTTGCCCCGATTCGATCCCCCATTCTACGTGCCCGTGTCACCGCACCGGCGTCAGGAGCTACCACCACCACATTTGACATGTTAAAATGTTTAGTCTTGAGGTACTCATTAAACTACGTGCGTGGGTTGAGATCGGCGACGGAGCAGCCGTGAAAGAAGCCTTGTATTTGACCGCAGTGCAAATCTAACGTTACCACCGCATGGGCCCCTACCTCGGTAATCATTCGTGCCACCGCGGAGGCGCTGATCGGTACACGTCCGGTGTGCTTTCGATCCTGACGAGCGTAGCCGTAGTGCGGAATGACCGCAATGACTCGTCCAGCGGAGGAAAGTTTTAATGTGTGAATGAGCAGAAGCAATTCAATAACAGCTTGGTTGACGTTGCACTTATCTCCGTTAACGCAGGTAGGCTGAATGACAAACACGTCATCACCACGTACCGATTACAATATCTTCACGTTAGACTAGCCGTTAGCAAAACTGCCTACTCGACTTTGTGTCAGTGGGATGTTGAGGCACCGACACACATCCTCGGCTAACTTAGGGTTGGCGTTACCGTGTACAACACGAAGAGCTCCGTTACGAATACTACACCGATCCATATTTGCGTCTCTACAATTTACACGATTACAGCTGTGCTGTGAAATTTACAAAAACACACACACAAAAAGATTAATAGGTAAATGTAGAATGGGTAATTTCGATTTTGAAAACTTTCAAGTGTTATACTAGAAAAAAATGTATATAAAATAAATATGAAATGTTTGCAAAAAAACCCACAAAGCAACACAATAATTTTTCATTTGAATCATGCATGAATACGAGCAAAGAATAGAACTCCATCACACGCTACTACTATATGAAAATAGTTTTACGTAAATATTGGTAATTTTAAAAGAGAAAAAGCTTAATTTTAATTTTCATTAATGCTGTGGCCCACGTTAATTATTTGTTACATCATCTGACTTGAGCTCTTGTGTGGTGTGTGCATTTTATTTCATTACACGGTAGACCGTGTTGAGCAACTATTGCTGTAAAAATGCAGGAGATTGCTACTCAGCGTTATGTACATCATTTGTACTGCTACTAGTAATAATATTAGTAGACAAAATTTGTGACGAATGTTATTCATTAGTCTAGTGCTGGTCTAACATCAACGATGGCTTTTGTAAATTTACGCGAATGCATTATGACACATGATTGTTTGACATGAGATTATCTACAAATAATGAGTGCATGCGTTTCAACTATGCAGGCTGCAACTTATCAAAGTGAATGGTGCGGTCCACTCGACCAGGTCGAAGCAGAGCATGAGCCGCAGGTATACGATTAACATCATTTGTCGTGATGATCAATACTCGTCCCTCACTACAGGTTACCCCGTCTAGTGCGTTTAGTAGTGCACTTAGTGAAATTTTATTATTATTATCATTACCGTTATCACTATTAGCAGTGTTGTTTTTGATTGAACAAGTAATGTTGCCTTCATTATTTTATTTGCATGTGTTTGATATTGTTGACATTACTTCCTCTTCTGTTGCTGACGCTAATGCACTTTGTAATTATTTTGTATTTGCACCATACGTAACATCATTACTAGTGTTAATACTATTGTTATTGTTGTTATTATACTGACTATCTGTCAGCTTGATGGCATTTTCAATATCCTCAATGAGTAATAGTGAGCGTGGTGGTAAGGTGCTCACAATAGTAAGCAGTGTCTCATCATCCATGTCATGTGTCTGGAGTGGTAAAACGTACACCGATAAGTGCAACGCACCAGCAATGGCTAGTGCAAAACTCGTCTTGCCCGTACCTGGTGCACCATGAAACAGATAACCTCGTCGTCATGGAATACCCAAGGCGTGATAGGTTTACCTGAGAGACAAAAACACACCTATTTCATCTACCAATGACATGATGTGTGGGGGCAAGTACAAGGTAGAGAGTGGCCTAGCCATACGCTATGCAATCAGCCGCCATCGTACGCCATACGCAGAACCCATGTAAATTCGTACGTTGCGTTGTACATGGGTTACTCAGGATTTGTGCACTTCTTACAAGAACAGCTTCACCACATTACGATCGCGTGTGAGAAAGGAAATGTGCAAGACGTCATTTTACCGGTCAACACGAGAAGCATGCATACCGTGTTGCTTTGATGCATCTTCGCTTCGCACAATTCACATACACGTCTTACCAAACATGAAAAAATGACTGCCATAGCCTGGCACAAACGTTGTGCGAAGTTGCCTGTGCTCATTCTCTCTACCATATTGCATGTTCTCATTTGCCTCGTCCTATTCGTCAATAATGCTGTTCGGTCGAAGAGCGATATTGCGCAATCGCTACCCACGTTCTTGCCGACCCATTCAATCTATAATCATTGTATACTACATCTGAGATGATCGAACCTACAATGTGGTCATGCAACAGTTTCTACACATCTGACCCAGTACACCACGTTTGGATTGCACAAACTATCATAGTGCACTTAATACAAAGATTACTATCGCTAATACAATAACTTATCTGCTAAAGTAACTCTTGTCAATTCCTCATTTTGTTAAGGTTGGATCATTGTTACTACTACAAAACTGTTTACTTCCACTACCTTTGTTGTTGTTATTTTGATTGTTATGCTTATTGTCATTATGTTCAATGGTGTTATTGATATAATTTACGTCATTATCTTTGCAATTTGTCTTTTCATTGTTGTTAGTGTCGTTATGATTACTGTTGTAACTGTTAGTAATAAGTGCTTCTGTTTCGTCATTGTTACTTTCGTTAAGAAAAGGTTAACGAATAGCTTTATTTTTACAACCTACTCGTCCATAAAGCAATGCTAACAAACCCCCAGGAGAAGTCAAAAAATCTAACGGGCCTGGTGTGTTAAAAAATCGAAAAGAGTAACATAAAGGTTAATAACAATTGCAATGCACACCTCGCTTCGTCCTGCACAAAGACAATCTTGTGTATCATCGGCACTGATAATACCTATTATAGCAACAACGATAATAATGATGATGACAAGAAGAGCAAGGAGAGCAGAACGCACGCATTTCTTTATCTTTTTGATGGCACTTCAATAACAATTGAGACAACGTTTATTTCTCAGGAAAAAAATAATAAAGAGTGAAAATATTTTAACAAAATAACACAAAACGGCAAAGTAATAAAAAGAAGATGGTAACATATACATATATATATATATATATATATTTTTGTTTTTACCATCACATTCATATAAAAACTTGTACTTAACTGAGTGTAAGAAAGCTTGATAGCAAGAGTAAACTATTGTAATCAATTCATAAATCAGATTCTTGCATTTGTACTAACATACATATGCGGCTAAATTTTTACGATAAATAAAAACATGCATGTTTGTAACAAAGTTAACAAAAAAACAAACAATTTTTTTTTTATTTTGAAGTGTGGAAAGTAATAACTAATATGAAAGTTCACTATTTAAAAAAAATGTGTTAAACTTCAACAATAGTAATGTCATGTGACATCATTGCATACGGTGCATTAGCGTTCTTACGCTACGTAACATGTCCCACAATTCATGCCTCTTCTCCATCACAGGAGCGAAGTTTATCAATGTACGCTTGCGCCACTTCTTTACTGCTTAGTGCAACCAAAAGTCCACCACTTGTCTATGACGAATAGCCCTACAGTAATCTAAATTTGTCATTTATTAGTTTTGATGCCTTAACCGCGGTAGCATACATTGGCAGTGAGTCGAACACAATACAAAGTTACTTTAGTTATTGTGTGGCTTCTGTCTGAGCCGCTGCAAAGTTGGCCGCATGACCCAGAATGCCAAACCCTGTCACATCGGTAGCTCCATGTGCTTTACACTCATGCATCAGCCTACTCGCGTTACGGTTAAGACGCTTCATGCTATTCGATGCTGCACTGTACAAGTGCTCAATCTAGTCTTAGGAGATGTTGCCCTTGATGTACTCCTGATAAAGTGGAGAGGGCCTGTGAAGTCATTGCTTCATGTTTACCGCCAGTTGCATCCCTAACGGTTTTGTTAGCACGAGAATGTCATTAACACAGAGTAGACCGGCTTGTCGTATCATTTCTGCCTCACTCACCACACGCATCGCCACACCACCAATAAGTGGTCATGGATTCATGACCGTTTGCCCACCGGTGACATGGGTGTCTGCGAGTGTCACTCGTTATACAAAGCCTTTCATTATTTATCGTGTAGTGATCATTCGCTCCTGCTCATCCATGTCTGTGCTCGCTGCCAGCAACATCAGCATCGTATCGCACTCGGTAACTCCAAGGCTGTACAAGTCCGAAAGCACGTTGGCCGCACCAATCTGTCCTTGCAAATAAGGATCCTACACACTCGGGAAAAAAAAATCAGTCGTGGAAATGAGAAACAGTTATTGGCCATGCTCATCATGACGGTGAAGTGGCACAATACTGCAATCCATGCCAACATCTCGTTGTCCAGGTGTGGCCGATACAGCCTGCAATAACGAAAGCAGCTTTACCTGAGGCAGTTTACAGCTACATCCTTTCAATCGCGTGTAATCGGTGAGGACAAACTATTATGGCAGACCTAGTGCAACAGGATCAAAGCGTGTCATCGTGTGAGCAACGTCGCCGTTACAACCTTAACAGTTTCTTGCAGAGTTTGTAGATTACATTAGTTTAAAATTGTGTGTAAACACGAAATAAAAAAAAAATAATTATTTTTGCTGAATTTTTCTATTAGAATGAACTATAAATAGCGAACAGTTAAACCGTTATGTATTGTAAAAAAATAATTTGATTACTAAGCAAAAGAATATCAACATTGGCATTTTTTGCCTAACATCACTGCTAATACAACAAAAAATTATTAAATTAAATATCGAGCAATATATTAATAAATTATAAGGATACCAAAAAATAAATGAAATATATATTTCAAAAACTCAATACTCAATATATTATTTTATATGATTAAATCAAGTCACCAATCAGATCATTTAGTTCTTCATCATCGATTACATCGTGTTTGTCATCACGTCCTCGCTTTGCACCACTATTATTAGTATTATTAGAACCGCTACCTGCACTGTTATTGATATTCGCATTGCTTGTTGCTTTAATGTACTCTGGTGATGACACCCATGTACGTGGGTCATACCGGCCCTCAACCTGTGCCATTCGTCGTCGATTCTTTTCACGAAACTCGATCGCCTCAGGATCGTCTGACAAAATTCACTCTACGCGTTCAGCAGCTACTTGCAGGTCATGCTCGTTTGAGGCGGTAATGCGCACGTGAGGATCCTCCATTGCCATGGCAGCGGCGTTAACGTTGGTGTCTTTCATCGGATTAGTAATACCACGCCCTACGAGGACAATCTTACACTTGGTTTACTTCTCCAGCTGCTGATGCACACTTCCACGTGCGCCTAAGATGGCACCCCATGAACCAGATGACATTTGCTACGCGGTGAAGTAAATCTTGTGTGTAATTTATTTACTTTTCAGTGCATCCATGCGTTACGCGTAGGTGTGTAACATCTTGCCAATTTCACCAATAACGTTTAGTCGCTTCTGTCCTAGTACCACTTCTGGTGAGTTGGTGCGATTACCTTGAGCATCATACTACGGTGTCAGTGGTGTGTTCGCGAAATACTCATCACACTTGTCTGTCATTAACAAACGTTGCATGTCATTAGCCTGAACTCGCAACAGCAACGCTCGTAAGAACTGTCCCTTTTCATACACTAGTGCCTCTGGTGGGATGTAGTTGGGCACTTACATGTTACTGTACTTTTCTTTGCTTCAGCGAGACGGTCGGCTGTCAGTCATTGCCAAAAAAAAATTAATGTTGTAACTGCAAACGTTAATAAAAAACACACACACAAAGGGTGATATATGTAAATAATAGAATTATTTTATAATCTTTATAATGCAAACAGAAATAATTTCAAAATAAAAAAGATTCCAAAAAAAGTGTATTTAAATAAGTGTTAGCAGTGAAGAATACATATTTTTAATAGAATAATACTTTATAGGTAATATATTAATGCATAATCCTTGTGACAAAAAAAAAGATTTCGTAGAAAACCACAAAAACCTGTACACGTATTAAATTAATCAGTAGTAAAATTGAGTAAATGTTTATGAAATAAATTACATCAAATATATATATATATATATATATATATATATATACATATTGTTAATAGGTAGGAAATGAAAATTACAGCAATCAAATATCTTAAGATGATAGATGTGAATAAATTATTCAAACATTTGTGATAAATGCAAATATAAAATAATTTACAATTATTTCTAAATTTTTGGCCAAACATCACTTTTTTCTTTACTAGTTGTGAGTGTAGACGCACAACACACAATTATGCTTGATACCAAGGTCAATCAATGACTTAGAGTGATCTGACAAGATGCGGAGTGGATATGCTTCGCATAACTCTACTGATTCTATTTTGTTTTCATCGCGTACATTGACTATGACATTACGTGTTTTGTCAGAACTCACCTCACTTTGTGCCCTATGAAGCGTTGACTTCTCATTCTCTATTTTCAGTTTTAGTGATGGCAAGGCAATAAACAACTCATTACGAATTTGTGCAATAGAATTGCCAGGCTGGAAACGCATGAGTAACGTTTCACCACTGCGAAGACGAATTCGTACACAACGTAACTACGATGACAATATTACTGCTTAAGCTGAACTTGATGATGATGATATTGATAATGATGCTTTTGTTGCTTTTATCGTAGATGTACGCTGAGCTTTACGCTCATATTGGGTAGTATACATGTATTAAAATTAGCTAATGCGTAAAATGTCAGTATTGATATCATCACTGTTGCTAATCAACTTTGTTTGCTTATTCGACGGTATAAGCAGAGACGCTATACTTTCTCGTACGTTCACCAAATGTCCACCACTAGTAACAAGTTGCATTGGTAGCTTGTGAATAAAGTTTTCTCGTTGACGATTGCCACCAAGTTAGTTTTGTTTGCTCTTACCGATAGCCGCGATATGATTGCTATTTCCATTTTGGTCATCGTTGTCATTGCTAATTTCGTTAAGCTGGTGAATATTATTTACTGCCCAGTGAGATACAGTGCACTTGTCTGTTATTTTTAGGTTTTATGAACACTTGTTCTTGCCAGCGTTACTTTTAGAGTTGTAATGATTGTTTGCAACACCAATACAACTACTAGATTAATTAGCAGTTTAGTTTTGTTCTTGTACTATTTTTTTACCATCAACTCGACGACCAATACCGGGCATCGCTTGTGTAGTTGCTCTATGTACATCGTTTTGACCCTCACCGCGTCTAACCCCGGCAGGGTGCACTTCCTTCGTCTTGTCTATCACCTCAACAGGAAAGCCATCGGGGTATTTGTCTTTGAACTCGTACGGGTAATAACCATCAGCAAGATCGTGCAAAAAGGCATCACACAACGGCCAACCGTAGGGCCGAAATGCACCTTGATTAACAACAATACCATTTGCATAAATTACAACGTGAACGACTTCACGATCACAAATTGCACCACTCTTACCATCATTCACAACACCTTTTACGCCAACATATTAGGATAAAATTCGTGCATTAAGCTCAAGAAGTTTGACATCAATTGACTTTGCACAGTAGTGTGTCTTTGTATCTTGCTGCATGTTATGTGCTTGGCATTTCACTTCAGCATTGCATAGCTACTATTTTCGTTTCTACGTCGCATTACCTTTTTGTTTTCTGTAATGTGAGCAACTACCGTTACTTAGTATTTTATACTGTTATCTACCTTCTTGCAAATATGGTGAATGGTCATCTTGACATTCTTTTTTGGCTTTGACAACTTTATCACAATCTGTCTTGATATTAGTGTTATCGTTATTATTATTACTATCATTATCTGCAACTATTTCAGTTGATTGAGGTGTTTATAGTGAGATTGGCATGCTTGTTACTGACTCTTCGCTTTGGTCCCTTCTCTTATCACCTCGTCAGTGTAAGCCATAGTCTGCTAAGAATTGTTTCATTTATTAAAGTTGCTCTTCAAGCTATTTTTTTTACTCATAAATTGCTACAATGACATTTTCAGCATCTTGACGTTATTTGCACTCTTCTGCGTATTTTGCGCGCAATTACGCCATCTTGCTGTGCATCTCATGTAACTCTTGCTGGTACGCCTTTTGCTTTTTCTACAAGTCACACAATCTGGTTGACATTGCTGTAAGTAAATCTTATGAACTAGAGTGTACGCGTTCACGTAGCTGACAAGGAAAGCCATTATTTTGTAATGATAACTTCTACTACTATTACTTCTACTACTATCCATGAACTAATTTTGTTTATTATCGTTGTGAAACTTTTGATTTCTTTATATTCTGCTATCGTTGCTGCTGTTGTTGCTGGTAATTCTGAAGATGATGTGATGGAGATTTTAGCTTCGGAAGCGCCTTCTCATTTTTTGTTTATGGCACACATTAGTTGCTCTTGGCATTGCTTCGATTGTCTTGCTGGATGTGCCACTGTTTACGTAGATTACTCAGAGGCTATTGCTTTTTTTAGTGTAATGGTGACAAAAGAGGAGGACGCATGATGCCATCGAGTAGCAATTTACGTGTTTCATCGTCTATAACGTCTGGATTCAGCAAATTCTGTATGTTTCGTTTTGCTGGACGAAACTTGTGCAATGGGGCATCATCACAATCATCACTTTTCTTTTTTTTCATCAACATCATCCTTATCTTACCCGTTAATAACTTTAAGCTCAATATAGAAAAAATAAACGCTAAACTGTACTGCAAATTATTTTTCTAGACTTGTTCACAAATTATAAAAATAGCCATTAAAAAAATTTAATTATTGAATAGTGTTTATAGATCCATTTCAAATTTAAATTGCATTTATGAAAACATTCATCGTTGAGCTTTCATTAAAAATAAAAGTTATATTTTAGTATAATAACATTTTGTCTTGACTTGATTATAGTTTTGTTATAATTAAATGTGCGCTTAACTAATTTCATCGCATGGTATCGCGTTTACGTTAAGTCTGTCAAGCTCTTGCTACCACTCACATACAATATCTGTTGCAATCTAGAACTAATAACGACACATCTGCCGGACCTCCGTCACTGTTCAGTGTTTAATACGTCATCTGCTCTACGTCTCGTCAGCTCAGCTAGGATAAATGGATGAAGCAGTTTTACTATTTTTCACACTGCCACTGCTACTACTACTCATACTATAAGGTGAAGTAGACGGACAACGAAATTTCAGTATTGTTCGTCAGGTTGCTAATGACTTCTTAACTTTTTCACTCCTATTTTTGTGCTGTTAAGTATTTGTTTACTTTTATGTAACAGTAGTGATGTTGTTGTTATTTGATTTAAATTAGTTTTCTGTATTATCACCATTGACTTTGTTAGCGAAAAATATGTATAATGTGGATATTGTTGATGGCAACCATGTTATTGCTTACGGTGTTTATTAAGTTGACGTTAGTGATGTGTAATGAGTGTAACAGGGTTAGAGAGACGGGTACAGCATCTCTCACACATGTAATTATGCATTCCAACGAGGACGTGATAGCTACGCGTGAAAGGTACCAATTTGCTGAAATGCTTGTGCATATTTACTACTTTGCATTACCTAATGTCAAGACTAAGGTGACTTGTGCATTTATCGTAAGAACGTTATTATTTTGCTTGTCACCGTTTAGTTATGCGGATCGATATGGGGAAAACGAAACTACGAAGATTAGAGACATGATTTGCTGGTTTTACTGCTCATCTACACGTGTTCTATATCACTTTGACTTCCATTGCTAAATTTATCATTATTTACATAAGTGTTTTTACGATTGTTTTTATGATTGCTACTAGGATCTGACGATGTACGATGCACAAGTGCATTCTGACCAGATGACACTTGTTACTACAATCACAGTGCCTTGTATAGGGCAACGTGTCGAACACGCCAAATATGTTATAGCGGGCACAAGTCGTAGAATCGTGGAGTGAACGTAAATACACCTTCGCCGTCACCAAAGAGGCAGTGAGAGGTTCGTTTATTTGCCTCACTGCGTCACCAATTCATTAGCATTATCTGAAAACGCGGACTTTCTGTTTTAATAAACTGTGAGCGACGCAGCTGCACCTACTAACGTGTTTGAGGCAAAGGCAGACGACAGTGTAGTAAAATAACGTTACTACTGTCAATCGTGACAGCATTATCTTTTTTGTGATAATAATAATAATTATTATTATTAACTTGATCATTTTTGTCCTCAAGGCAAGGCTTGGCAGGCACAAACATTGTTTTGTATTTTGATACAGGTATATCAAGCACCATTCATTCATTAGACAACCTAACTAAATATGGGTAATGATCACGTGATATTCACAGTTTATCGATGATATTACGATATTCCATGTTATTCAGGAAATCGTCGTCATTTGATAAACTTCGTGACGCTTCTCCTTGCATCACCCGCACATCCTCTGCGTACAATTACAATGTTGTGTTGAATGCACCATCATAGAATGCATTTCACAAGTGCTCGTTTGTGTCAATGTTTGTTAACAGAACAATGCTGTATGCGTTTGTGCCCGATCACGCTAATACAACAGCATCGTTAGTGCAGAGTATCATTGCCGTCGTCACGAAAAGTCAAATAATATAACAAATATAATTATACATCTCTATGTAAATTTGTCTTGAAATTGTAATAGACAAACCCAAAAAAATTTGATGTTTATGTTATTAGTAAAAAAAATTAATAAATGAATTACACCCTTACCTTAGTTATAGCAATATACAATACATTACAAAGGAAAAATAAGTAGAGAGAATAATACATGTGATGTTGAATAAAGCGTTATTAATTTGACTTTGTAAAAAAAAAAAAAGTGATTAGTAATAATTTAATCATAATCGCATCTACTCTTTTTTTGTACAAATAACGTAATGCGTTACAAAAATAAGCATACTGTATTTATGTAATGTAAATGTACTAGAAAATGTTTCTATCCTTCAAATCGTTAACGTTATATCGTACAAATTATCGAATGACTAAAATAAATGATGATAATGAATGATGACAAAGATTGAATGTTATAGTGAATTGGCCTTTTTAGAATTGTATATAAATATGTAAGTGCTATAATCTAACATAAATAACGTGAATGTAATTTTGCAGGTTTGCATAACTATTTTTTTGTATTAAATGTAAAACGGTTTTTGTAACGTAACTGACAGAAGATAAGAGTGAAGTGAAAATTAATTATAAAAAAATAAAGCATACAACGATATCATTTAATTTATTTATTTTTGCTTTATTGAGATTTATCAGATAAGCGTATGCTATATGTTTTTGAAGATTTGTATACAAACACATATATAAAAATATACTCAAAAATTGGTTTATCAATACATCAAAGTTAAGTTAAAACATATTAATTTGCACAGTAAACATATTTGAATTGATCGAATAAGGTGATTAAAATAGTTTGCAATGTAAAATATAAATAAATAAATAAAAATTATACTTTTTAAACAAACACTCACACATGCATTTTGTTTAAGAAAAAGCATTTAAATGTCTACAGACAGAGACATGGTTTACAACAGTTTGTGTGTATTACTAAATTTATACTCAAGTGATGCAATTTAGCTTGAATAATACGTGAGTTAAATGTTTACAACTTTTACTTTACTACCGAGTACAAGAAAAAATGTATAACTCGTATTGTCAATAAAAAATACTTTGTAGATTGTATATACCTGTAAAAAAAGCAACGCTAAAAAAAAGTTTATATATGCAAATACAGCAACAAAATTACAGGTTCGGGTAAAAAAAAAATAACACGATAAAAAAGATGCATTCGAAAAGCATTGAAAAACAACTAAACGAGCAAAGTAGCCTTATATTTACGATACAGTTTACAAAAAAATCGATAAACAATTATGCATTAACTTTTTTTCCTAGTTTATTCATTTTGTTTATAGGCAAAACATAATTTACGCTTTTGCGCAAGGAAATGTTTTAAAAAAACCCACAAATTTAAAAATACACGATAAGATCATAATATTTAATTTATAAATAAAGTATTTGGTTGTTAAAAATTGTTTTAAACTAACACCGCTTACCAAGCAAAACGCGTACTCGCGTTAGACACAATTTCTTCCGCAATAGACATCGCTGACGTCGCCGCAGGTGAAGGTGCGTTACGTATATTCAGAATCAATGGCTTTTCATTATCGACGACACCTTTGGTTGGTGGCATGTTCTTTGACATTGGCGTGATTGCAAGTGATTGCACATCTACGGAAGCAGGCACAGTCACACGCGGACGGCAGAATTACATGGCGAGATCGCTGCACAGTCCACCTTTCTCCAACACTCCAAGACCCATCACACCGGTAAAGCTTACCTCAATATCCTTTTCCGTTAGTGTAGGAATGATTTTCTGAGCCTCGCGTAAAAATGCCTTTTTGCTGAGATCAATGTAGTACGTCTGTAGGAGACTACCAAAGTTTGAAAATAAACTTTCCCAGCCACCTTTGCTAAATGCACAAGAGAGACAGTAACCAATATCGATGTTGTATGGACTGTAGCCATATCGTGCAGAGGCTACTGCAGAACCTGGACCTAAAATAAGCTGCCGTCCACGATTAACATCCACGGTTGGAGTGACGTGTACTCCGACGCTTAACCCTTTGCTCATGTCTGGACTGGGGTAGATGTGCATACGGACAATGCTACGCTTATCTGCCCGAACCTGGTAGTACTGTCCGCGAAAGCAGTACGTTTGCACAATTCGATTTCCTACCCGCTCCAGTACATTACCAGAGTGCTTTGCCACTGTGTCATTACTGAGACCACAGCACGTGATGACATGACGAGCAATAAATGACTTTTATGGTCCATGCTGATTTTTCTCACGCCCACGTATAATGACGTACTCATTCCCAGCACCAGATGAGGCATTTGGCTAGTGCACCCCAACAAAGTCAAGGGCTTGAAATTGAAATACACTGGTAAAGTGATTTTTTGAGTTTTTGCACAGTTCACTGAACATGTGTCGTGTGATTTCGGCAAAGTCGGTAATTCCTGTGTTAGGTGACCACAACGCTGCCACTCCTTTTACCAGCGGTTACTTCTGATGAATTTATTACTGCGAGCGTAACATCTACAGTCCTTGTACATTGTTCGCTTTACCATACTCGTACAGTTGTTACACCGTCTTCACTTATTACGGTTTAGCTGCCACAATCATCTTACCACACAACTCATATGGTAAGTTGTGTTTACGACAGTAATCAATGATGAGGTCATGCCCACGCGGGCACAGCCGTGACATTGCCGTGCCTGGTTTGTAATACATCCCGGCATGAATACAACCACTGTTATGCCCGGACTGGTGCTGCGCCACACTAGACTCCATCTCAAGTAACAAAACTTTTTTGTTAGGATACTTTTATCGTATCTCTCGCGCAGTGCTTGTCCCCACAATACCACCACCGACAATTGCCACGTCATACATCTCGTTATGCCCGTATGCGGTGCTGTGCTTAAAATTCTCAAATGAGCGCATGGTACTGTCATCGTCGGTGGGTATGTTTTCTGTGATGTTGCGGTAATGAATCGCAGCGGCAATGATACCCACCACGCCAACCTCACAGGTGCCGGCGAAGACACGGGCAAATGTCCAAGCCATTACTTACTTTTTTTTTCTTCTTCTTTTAGTTAGGTATAAGTGAATATTATATTCTTGTAAACAAATATGACAAAAAGTAATGTGTTGTTTGTTACAAATGTTGTTGTGCTCGTTTTATATACTTTAGCTTCTAATTTTCTTTTTTGTTGTTGTTGTTTGTATTTGTAAAAAAACAAGACTATACTTTGCTGTTTAATATCCACTAATGTTTTAATATTAAAAATAATTTAGAACCTATAAAACTATTAAAAAAAATATTACACACATTACATACAGTATACATAAGAAAAATAAAGTAGAATTTAAGATAAATAATGCACTTGCAAAGTATTGTCATATACTCAAACTAAATGTTACCACTAAAGCTTAGCAATAGTATTAACTTACAACTTAACGCTTAATTAATGCATTCCGTCAGCTTATTAAAAACAACTTTGCAATATATATGCCAATGACTTTTCTGTTGTACGTGTTAGCAAATTGCAGGTGTTGAAACACTACGTTAAGCACTATATTACTTGATTTTGTTGTTGTTGTTGTTGTTGTTGTTGTTCTTGCTGCTGCTAAATTAAGTTTGACTTGTATGAACGAATCATATTTCATAGTGTGTGATCGTGCTCGACTAGTGCAAGCAATAACGTGGCAGTAGTCTGAACTTCACGATTTATACTATGTACGCGTTTGGTACGATAATACTGACCTTGACGTTGCTGTTACTACTACTATGATGACGAAGACTGGCCATAGGTAGACATCCATATTGTGATAGTATCTGCTAATTGCACAATGTCGCTTAACGAGTATGGACAATTTACACTGACACTGTCTACAAACTTACTACTCTACCGAGTGTTAGATGATGCCATAGGTCTTAATTGATTTGTATATTGGTTACTTGTTAATTACTACGTTACAACAGTATTTCTGTTCACTTATTTGTTGTTTATATGTTGTTTTCCACTAAAAGCTACGGTATTAGTATTAGGTATGTGCATCTTTTCAATTGTACTTGTGTAATTTGCAAGTGTTACATTTATTGACAGCAGAACAATCTGAATTACTTCCTTCACACAGATCAACTATGTCTGCGCGTGCGCTAATGCGGTTTGTGTATTTATTTTTTTCTCATGCTTGATTATTTCTAGCTTATTTTCATGTCGGGCTTCAATAATAGGTCACAACCGGACTAATGCTCGTCACAATCGAATTAGCAATTCCAATGAAATCGGCTGCACTTTTCGCAATTTGCCAAAATTTGATTGCCGCGCGTTATACTAGTCAACATTTTAGTTAGTAACAGTCATTTTAAATTCTCCTTTTGTTTTTGCTTTAGTAGTAGTAGTAGCAGACGTAGTACAAGTGTTATCTGCGCTATCAGAATCGTACAAAACATTTTAATAAGGGTGATCACTAACAGTATTACATGTTTATTGATTATTTGCTACATCGTTGATATATTTAGCATCTGTACTATTTATCATAGTAGTTACATGGTTCATTTTCTTCTCTTTTGTTTGCTCTGCAATATATTCATTCAGGACCATACTGAGCAACAAGGCCTAAGAAGTGAAAATTACCGCTGCCATATTTCACTCTATCACGTTTCGCGTCATAGAATGAAACGCCTAGGTTTGGCACGCACGTGTGATGACAATCTATAAGAGTGTGAGTAAATCAGCCGGAGGAAGTAGCTTGCCCACACTTGTGGTAGTACGAATATGAATTTGTGCAAGATAGCGCTCTCGTAGAGCAGCCATCATCGCACGTTGACGAAGTCGAGCTTGTTGTATAGTAGTGTTGTGTAAATAATCCTCTGCTTATCTGTGACTGTGTAATTTGTGCATGAGTGATCGTCGATGCTTCTGTGTCGCAAAGGCAAGTAAACCGGTCTTACGCGTCCGCTATGTCAGTGTATTTTACGTATTAGTGCGTAACTGTGGGAAAATGCAAACAAGTAACGCAGCTATCAACTAGGCAGAGCTGCGACTGCGCAGTGGTAGCAAATGCAACGAATTTAATTACAAAATAATTTAAGCAGCCGCCTGTGGTGATAATTGCAATGCTTGTACACCAAACGCCGCACCTCGTTGTGCGTTGCCGCAAACTAAGGCACTGTGAAGCTGTGTTTTAATTTTCTTCCCTACGTTAACAAGTGTGTTTTCGAGTTTGTGCAAAACAGAGTGTAACGATGTAAATGAAATTTGCGCCATTTGCATGTTAGTTGCAAGTTTATTCTACACTGATGTCACTACTGCTGAATTCGTGCAGGATTTGATATTCTTCTTGTTGTTGTTGTTGTTGTCGTCGTTCGTAATCGGCAAACCGTTTTTATCCTTTAACAAGGTCAGTGTGAGGGTGGCTGTCTTCTGCAATGTTACCAGTGTATTGAGGAGTAATGGCAAATGACGTATTACTCCAACGGTGTCTACTTCAATTTCGGA
Organism: Blastocrithidia nonstop; assembly: GCA_028554745.1. Taxonomy (NCBI): domain Eukaryota; phylum Euglenozoa; class Kinetoplastea; order Trypanosomatida; family Trypanosomatidae; genus Blastocrithidia; species Blastocrithidia nonstop. The sequence continues at coordinate 1,339,124 of JAQOTN010000019.1, read as the reverse complement.
AAGCAAAAAAGAATGCAACGCTAATGTATGCACTACTAAAGGTAAGACGTTTGCACTATGACTAGGTAATCAGCTTAAAAATGAGTGATTTTTTTTACTTGGGCGTTTATATTTAGTTAACTTTCGATGCTTTTTTCCTTTATTATTATGTACTGCGTGTGTAGGTTACTTAGTCGTTTGATCTTCTTTGATAGTATTGTTATTGTTAACATTAACACTTGCCATGGCTGATTTGTCTCTCTCGTTATCATCAACTTTTATGTGAGCACACTGCAGCATGTCAAACAATAAGTCATTAAGATTATCATCATCATCATTACTACAAGTTCTACTACTATTATTATTGTTGCCGTCAGCAACATTGATATTGATATTACTATTGCAAGTATTAACGCTCTTATTAGCACTGTTACTCAATGTGTCGTTTGACACAATACTAAAGTTATTAGTATTGTTACGTTTAACGTACAGCTTACTTTCTTTACCCGTCGTTGCATTTTATTGACCTTATACAACTTTGCGATCTTTGCAAGTTTTGTTTTATATCTTTTGCTGAATACGATGTCGAATATATCGTTTTGATGGAAACGACACCACAAAACGTGGAGATGTTACATTCAACTCACCGCCACGAATGTAATCAGTCAGTACACCCAGAACAATGTGCGATAGCGCGAAACACATCTTGATGAGTTGTGTCGTTTGATCTATTTGTCCTTTATACATAGTAGACACGCACTTAGAATTCACAGACAAAGATTTTATTTGACTCGTTGATGATAGTGATGAAGATGATGATGATGATGATGATGATGATGATGATGTTGTTGCATCTATTGCATTCGTACGACCTTCAATATTGTTATCAAGTTAATTTACTATTTGTATATTGCATAAAGGTATAAGTAACGGTGCTCACACCTACCTACGTAACAGAAATTGCCACATTTTCGCTGACAAGTAAGGACGTGCAATGAGTGAATTTTACAGCAGTTGCATAGTTGCCTTTGCCTCATCTAGCTGTGAGCGTGCACTTTTCACCTCATTTTGTAAACATTATATTTGATCTTTTCATTCATTTTGTTATTGCTTATTGAGCATTTTATTAGCGGAAGCGTAACGCGCCAAATTTTTTCTCGTCCTTTGCTTGACAATACTTAGTTGTCGCTGTACGTGTTGCAGATGTCTGTTGTGTTTGTCGCACTCAGTTAATTGCTTCTATTGACGTTATTTTAACAAAACACGGCGCTCTTGCTCAAGGTACAACAACGAACTGAGAAGACGTTGTGCGACAACATGCTGTACCACTGCAAAACTATTTGAGTATTAATTACGAGACATATTTGTCAATTAACAAGGTTGCTCAAATTACATTTATTGTTGCCGCTTACGTTCAATCTCATGATGCTGCTGCTGCTGATGATTTTTGATTTACTTTATACTTTGAATTTTTTAATAATGTATTGAAGGGAATTATTAAAATTTTTTTTGCTATGGTGACAATGATGTCGTTGACATACTAATTTAGCCTTGAGCATCACCAATTTTATCTTATCAACATTACTTCTTACTATTACTCTCGATAACTAACTCATTAGCTGTTTTTAGTTTAGAAGGAGTAAAGCTAAAGCAGTTCTGCTACTGCTTTGATTACGATAACTTAATTAAATTTATTACATCTTTATTCTAATTAATAGCATTTAAGTATTTGTCTTATTAATGATTATGTGTATGTTGCATAGAATGACGTATTGATAAAAAAGGTAGTTATCTCTACAAGAGAGAAAGAGACACAGGTGCTGTGCGAAACAGTAATCGTTACCGTAGTTCATGTAACTGTGATAGTTCGCTGTCAGTTTTACTTTTGCTTCACTAATTTCGTTTTGTTCGTCTGACTACTTTTATGATCGTATCACTATGTGCAGACGACACATTATCATCAGCTAATTTTACCTGTTCTCGACGTCGCATTACTTTTCTGAGTTTCTGCGTCAAACACTGAACATTTCCTACTCTCTTCAAGACAAGCATTAACAGATTGTTATCTTTCACTAATCTAATATTAAATATTGTCGTTATAATATCAATGTTGAGCTGCAATGAATGCTTATTAGTGTTTTCTTCTTGTTGAATTGTGATAGTGCAGCGCTTCTATAATGTAAATAGTGGTTATATAGTAGTGATTTACCTTTATTGCAATTCTGTGTAACTTTTGTAGCAGTTTGATCACAAATCAGAATATAAAAAAAACCAAAAATGTAAAGAACGTTCACCCTTTTTTTTAAAATGAATTAGAAAATAAATTTAAAAATTGTTTATATTTTGTGTGTGAAGTAAATCTTTAGAATAGAATTTATAAAGCAAAGAAAAGAAATAAAATAAATGCAAACACAATAATTAATTCAGCTGACATAAAAAAAACATATTTCAAAATTAATTTAGATTAATATTATTATTTGTGACTTACCAAGAAAGAACCAAATCAAACGTGATATTAAAATATACCTGACAGATTATAGATAATTAAACACCTAAAATGTTTTCTACTTCTACAAAAATACGGAAAATAGAACAAGATTATCTTATATACTGTGCGTAAAAATTGAAATCTATTAACTACATTTACTACTCAACAGCTGACTAACATTATTGGCATAACCAAACGTACGAAAAGAGGTAAAAATAAATTATTGATATCACATTTACAATCACTCTTTTTTTTATTTATTCAAGATTTATACTTACGAGAGAGAGATATAGTAGGGTATTCTTCACAACTATTTATACGGACGCAATTTTTCCATGTTGAAGTATAGAAATATTGTTCATATTTTTTTCCAGTTTGATGTTTATGTTAAACATTTTATTTTATTTTATTTTACTTTAATTTGTCCATAAAAAAAATTTGTACTGAGTTAATTTATTAGTTTTACGTACAAAAACAACAATAACAACAACATTATGATGTCGTGAAAAAAGTCACAATAATAACAATGTATAACGCTAGACCAATTACTATATCGGTTGCTAACGTTTAATAAAAGATTAATATATTGTCTCAAAAAGAAAAATGTAAGTCGAACAGAAAGACGTATTGACAAACAATAATAATGAAATAAACAACAACATCAACAACAACAATAATACCAACAAATACAATAGAAAAATTGATTTAATACAAACAAAAGAAAAATGAAAAAACAATTAACATACCCATAAATACTAAACTTACAACTTTCTCAACAAAGTGTGGCCAAGTGAGATAAACAAAAATAGTACAAACATGGCACTCTTGTTGCTGTAAAAAGTTGACTATGATAACCTTTATTTGCATTATATATGCTTACTTTCAGCTAATTGGATATCACTTACAGAACATTTTTCTTTTTGCAAAATGCTGTGTGTTCATTTATAACAGTTTAAAATTTTTTTAAAAAAAATTAGTAACGTATTTTGCTTGCTATGACCGTTCCATATAATTTTTTTGATTACTAAAACCGTTTTTTTTTTGAGATATAATAAACAGTGACACATTGTACATTTATAAACACATATGTACGTATATGTTTTCCTATTATTTTTTTTTTGTGAAAGTGTTGATTAATATTTACTTACGAGTTATAAAATTATATTTTTATGAAAAATTTACTTGTTTAAATTATTTGTTTTTTTCCACTTTAATACGAGTATGCAGAATTTTTTTGTTATAAATAAAGATTTTGCAGAATTTATTACGGTTTATTCATAATTTCTTTCGCAACGTTGCCTGTGAGTTTACTAATATGCATACATGTACAAACGTAATCTTGAAAATTATATTTTTATGCATATATATAAGAATAATAAACAAAAAGTACATAAATTTGAAATAGTTCTTCCCTCACATAATAATAAACATTTAAAATGCAATAATTACTGCACAATTTAGCGAAATTATATTTTTTTTTACAGTAAATTCGTTTTCAGGTTATATAGATGCCTTGTTATTACTAGCAAAACAGTTTATTTTCTTTTTAATGGTGTACAATCAAATATCTTTTATTCATTTTCTAAGGATAAACAAACAGCAAAAATTCTGCTAATTACCAAAAGACAACAAATAGTTTTGAAAGGACAAAGATAGCAAATTTTTTTAATTGATGTCACATTCATCATTTTAATCCTTGCATCAGAAAATATAAAAGTTTGCACAGCAGTAACTATATTCGCTTTCACTATCACTATCTACATACAATATCAGTGCACTAATTTTAGTTTTGACGTTTGATTATAGAATTTAATTTTTTTTAAAAATGAGTATAACCTCTCTATATTATATATATATTTATATATAAATAAAATTTTCAATGATCTTCATTACTAGAATTATATATAAATTGTAACATTAAACATCTTTTAGCAATACATTCAGTAATTGCAATGATAATAAGTCAATCAAACATAACTAATGCAGAAAACAAAAACTAGTAAATGCGTCATGAGGAAAGAACGAAAGGTAGTGTATACATATAGATTTACGTTCGTATGGCTGTTAGCGTGAAAATAATTGTTTTTTCTTTCACTTAGTTAAAGTTTAGTGAAGTGAAAAGAGCGTAGTATAGACAAAAATAATGGAGTAGGTAACTAAACAAAATGCATAATAAAATAAATTATTTATAAATAGACAGCCAAGTGAGAAAAAGCAATAGAAGGTAAACAATCGTAGATAATGCATAAAAAAGCTATTAATAATTATATAAAAATAAATTGAGAGAAGAGAAAAGTAGAAATATGAAGGGTAAATAAAAAAGTGAATACACGGAATAATATTACTTAAATAACAACTTCACAGAAAACTAAATTTATTTTTTTCATTGCAAAGGCTGGAAGATTATTAACTATAGATGAAACTAATAACGTGTCATAAAGAATGACGTAAATAATTTTGTCAAAATTGCTTTAACAAATTGGATCAATAAAAAAAACCTTATTATCAACATCTAATACCTTGTAAACGTGTAATTTGCTCTACACAATAAACATTTGTCATTTTTAATTTGTTGTTACGAATATGTACATTTCTACTGATTTGTATGTGTATCTTTGCTTTCTTGTACATCATTATCATATCAACTTTTTGCTATATACATCTATAAAATAAACAATACTTCAAAAAAAACAAAAAAAACCAATAATATTTGTTATTGGACGCTCATTGAATGGAAAACAGTGTTGAACAGGTAAAAACAAAAATAATAACATTAAGAGGAAAAAAATTTATATTGTTTGTAACTGACTAAATAATAAACGTAAAAGTATAAAATTTTTAAATGCAAACACTCGCTAAAATATATAAACTAAAGGAGAAGTAAAGAGAACAAAATTAACGAAAACAAATTACGTTTTTTTCCTTCAAAACTTACTATTGAGTATTACCACAAAAAAAATCTTTCTTTTTCATTACTTTTTTTGCAGTAAAAATTTAATATTAAAAAAAAATAAATATATATGTGCTTAAATGTTTATATTTATTTATAATGAAATGTAATTTTATTTTTTATTTGCGTTTTTATCTTTAATACATATTCGATGTATGAGTGGTAGATTGTAAATACGGTTGCTGATAAGTTGGCAGTTCAAGTTTCTTAGAAAAGGACTAGTTTTGTAGTTGCTGCGAATACAGCTGTTGTACAGGAAAATTTAATGGCTTTGTAACGTCTGTGTGAGACGCGGACCAGTCTGATGTAGCATTAGTTTGAGTAGAAACTGGTAATAACGAGTATTGAACATACATTGGTTGTTTTAGCGCCTACATGTCATTGTAAGGTAAAGTTTGAGGCATTTACTGGAACTGCAGCGTTGTTGCTGGTGTTGTCGTTGAAGGTGACATTTGTGAAGTTAATTGAGCAGACTGTTCTGGAGACAGCAGGTAGTACATAGTTGGTGCATTAGTAGAAGTATTTGCCGCCATTACCATCGTGGAACTTTTGTCGTTACTATTAGCATTAAGATTGTTATTACTCATAGTAGTATTATTGTTATGATAATTATTGTAATTAGGTATGTTGTTTGTAGTGATAATATTTATATTTGTATTTGTACTATTACTATTATTATTATTATTATTACTACCTATGTTAACATTTGTGCATGCATTACTACTAGCATTGACTAACGTTGTCGGCTGAAAGGCACATAGATTGTTTATCAAAGCAGAGTCAGCAGCTTTGCAGAATTTTTGTGCTTGATTGCTCTACACATTTGTCATAAAAGGCGCGGGCATTGTACCAATAAGCGGTAACGTAGAAGGTAAGGCAGATGCTAATGTGGATGGTGCTGTACCACTACCATGACCATTACCATCTGAGTTGGTTGTAGTGTTAGTGGTAGTGGTAGTAATCGTATTGCCAAATGCAGAAGCAGTATTTGCATTTGTGTTTGCGGCTATAGTTGCTAGTGTGGTACGCACCTGTTCAGGTGACAGTATAATTGGGTGAGGTACATAACTGTTCTGACCTATCACAGTCGCACCTTACGATAAACAAGGTTGTAGAACAAAGTTAACTGGCATCGTTGAATTACTTTGAACGCATAACTGAGGCAAAGTGCTACTTACATTTGCTGAACAAGATGCCATTCGTGCAAGCTACGTAGCATTGACAATTTGAATCTTGTCAGTGTATGGTAAGATGTTGTTAGGTGCCTGTTGCTGCGATTGTGAAATCAGCGTAAGATGCGTATTTGGGTTATACGACATGGTAGGTGCAACTTTTTGTGTTTCTGCAGTAAAGCTATTTTGCGTGGCATGTGTATTTGACCGAACTACTCGATCAGTGTAACTGCTTTGTATCGCCTTTTCAATGGTATGGTTAAGATGTCGTCCTATCATGTGACGTGTAATGTGACACTCCAACGATGACTCGTAAATAAATCGAAATTACACCATTTCTGTTCGTAATGGACCTAGTAGTAACGTGGCAAGGCGTTCAAACTGTGCATCGGTGCAGATGCAATCTTATCGTTTGCCTTGCAAAAACACCGTTGTAATAGCAAAATCTACCTGATAATTTACATCATCAACAACAATCACGCTGCTCAGGCCACGCTCAAGCAAGAATTGTCTGACCATCTTTAACGCTTACGCGTTTCGTCGATGCGAGAAGTATACTTTCTTCTTGTCTTTATTCAGCCCTCGTCGGCGTATACGTGGTAGACGAAACATTTTATCATCATAGGCCAATCCTGAGGTTGCGGGAATGGAGTATAGTGGTATACCCAACTTACTATATGGTTTGGCATCCGTGGTGAGCCATAGTGGGTCATGAGCACATTTCTTTAACTTGTGCTTACGACGCTATCAGATCTGAGGGATGTACATTGACAAGTCACTTAACACCACCCCGGTATTCTACCCATGCGCACTCTCACACACGGCCAGGTCACCTACGTGGATGCACGGACGAAGTTACGGCGAAACGTGGTACACGCCATACAGCCTGTTGAACTTTATCAAACAGTGTGTCATGCCTCCAACAGGCAAGTGTTACGGATCTACTAGTGTGTGAACCACTTACTTATCCTCATTACATGCAACAATACAATTAATATTAGCATCATTAACATTTAGGTTGACATTGTTATGTTGATACGTCTGCGCATTACCACTTGGAATGTTAGAATCTAATTAAACAAACGTCTCATTGACAAAATTTGCATTATTAGTGTTATTAAGAGTTATATTATTTACAGTCGTTGGTACAGTATGATTATTGTTAAAAACATCCATATTAATCACATTATTACCTTGCATCGTGTTTGCTTGACTGTGTAAATTAACATACGACATTGGAGCTGAAAAGCAAACATCACGTTGAGTATTCGGTAACTCACAAACATTGACATAATTGTTACTATTAGAGCGAAAATCAGCAACTGGTACAGTACTCTCAGACGATTGTCTGCAAACTTTATACAAAAAGCTGGGCTACGTGTTTGCCGTCTACACTGGTGCATGTAATCCTGAAAGTGCAAGAGATAATGATGACTATATTGAAGATGTTGACGTGTCAGCCCTATTTGCTAATGCTTGCGCTTGTGCTTCTGCCGCTGATGTCTGCAACGATGATGATGATGATGATGATGATGATAATTATAATTTTGCGTTTGTTGTTCCTGTTATTGCATGAGGTACGTTAATTTTTGGTATATCTGATAATAAAGGTCCATTTAATGTCGATGCTTTTTATGCCTGGTTGACCAGAATATTAGGTGGTACACAGTTAAAGCCATTCACTACGTTTGTAGGGAATGTTGTTGGCATTTAAACTTCACTGTTAAAGTTGGGCATATATGTTACACCTGGTGCTTGTGTAATATTTACAGGGGCACGATAAAAGCCAGCGCGATCATCAAAAAAGTAATTATTCATCTTCTATGAGTTTCAATCAATAAAAATGAATAATTAAGTTCACAAATTTTAATCTGAAAGAAAAAAAAATGTTACGGCCACGCAAATAACACACAAATGAACGGGCAAACAAAAGTTCCCACAAACACACAAAAATAAACAATAAAAAAAGAGAGAAGAATTGTGTAAAAGTGGTTTTAACCTAAAAAAAAGAGAGTATATAAGCTGAACAATTATAAATTGAACAAAAAAAAACTATACAGAAATCTTTGCTTGATAAGTATTAAAAAACAATTAGTTCAAATAATTATAGTAGATATACTAGTCCGATTTTGACAGCAGTACAAATTTATAATAAAACAATTTTGCTGTAAATACAAAACTGTAAAAAGTGAGGTAAAAAAAGTCAAAAGTGAGGTAATTTTGAGAAAGTAAAAATTTGGTGTATAAATAAATAAAATGACTATTATATATCAATATATATATATATATATGTATATATATATATATATATATATACTTATTAAAATATATACTTATTTAAATATGTGTTAATTCTTGAAGACGTAAGTAAAGTGGTTTAGTGAAAATAGTAAAACACGTATTCTGAAAGAAAAAAGAGATGTCGGGAAAGATATCAATAAAGGCCTTTAGTAAATGACTAACTAAGATGTAACAATAGTAAGAAAGAAAGATCAATCCACTGCTTGAAATCGAGTATTAAAAATGATATGCTTGAGTATAACAGTAACGTAAAGAAGAGAAAAGCGGATGAGCAAACTTTGTAAAACCTTTAACTTACAATAAAAATGAAAGAGAACAAAGGTAAAGGCGAACTGCAGTGCCTTTCCACTGCAACGTTCAAGATAGAATATATATAATTATATAATGCTTAAATAAAAAACAACTGATTGTCACAGTAAATGTTGTTGAAGTATACTATCAGCGAATGGCTAAAAGTATTTGAGTTTTAGCTACAAACAGATGTAGAATCTTTGTTTTCACTTTTTAAAAAAAAAGCAACGCAGAAATTAGAAGTAAACAGGTAGTACCTGTTAGTACAAATCGAAACACAAAAACACGTACGCACTCAAGCACAGAACCTCTAATAAATGCAGTAGAAAAAGCAAACAAACAAACAAACACTATATGATAAAAATGAAATGTTATGAAGGAATTTAAATTAATAACAGTAGTTACGTAATTAATGTTTAGATATCCTTATTATTACTTCGAATTTTACCTTTTGGCTCTTTTCAGAAAAAAACCACCAAATATATCTTTTTTTTGTATGTAGTTTGTAAAAGCTGTACAAAATTGTAATATAATGTGCTTACTTATATATATAGTCAAAGTGAAATAAAAATTTAAAAAATGCAACTATAAATTGAACAATAAAACAATAACTATAGTTTCAGTTAATAAAATAAAGTTATAAATAGTTCAGTAACAGATCTAGTAACAAAAAGATGTAACAGCAAAAAGTTGTTTTTTGTAAAATAACAGAAAAAAATATAATTAAAAGATAAAATTTTTAGACCTAAGCACCAATAGTTCTACTTTGATGTTAAATTATATATGATAGTTTATTGTAAAAGAAAATTTATTTGCAAAGGAAACACGAAAAAAAAAAGGCAAGTTATTTTACAAAGGAGAGTATTTTCCTTATGTTTTATTTACCGGATGTGTGTTTATTTACTTAAAAAGTGATGAATGACAAATCACCTTTGTTATCAATTTAACTAACTTTTTAACGTTTATGTTTTCAGGTTAATAATTTAAGTGTATATATATTTGTAGAGGTAATGCTTTTAATGGGGAAAAAAAAGTATTTATGGTATTTTTTCTTGATATGAAATAATTATAGCGGCGTAGTTAGCCTAAATATGTTTTTTTTAAAAAAAGAAAAAGAAAGTCAATGCAGCTTTGTCGTAACTGGGTGAAGTGACAAAAACAAAAATAATATGATTGAAATAACTTAACACAGAAATTATCTTCTATTTTTCGGTAAAAGGAGAATATATGTTTATTAATAAAAAAATATTTGAAAAAAAGAAGTTTAAAACGATTAAATGTTCACAGCCAAAAAAAACATTTTATTATCTATCATTAATAATCGACATTCAAAAATCTTTATGTGTACAAATCGCTGATATAAAAGATTTTTAATTTTTTTTCATTTTGACTTTATGTACATGTAATATTGAGTATATAATTATAACATGTATAAAAGTTTGATTACATATTCTTTGAAGTACAAGCGTTACTTCATAGAGGATGATAGCATGTCGCTGCACTAAATAAATTTAAAAAAATCAAAGGTAATAAATAAGGTGTACCAGCATACAACGTAGCAGAATCCATTTAAAATAAATAATAACTTTAATCAAAATTACTAATAATAAGCATTAGCATTAGCAGGAAATAAAATTTAAATATTATTATACATAATTTTTTTTAATGATTTTAATTTGAGGATGAGATTTTGTCGTGTACAACTATCTTAACTAGTAACATTTTAAGCAATATTACCACTGCTACTATTCAAATTTCTGATTACGTTACATAGTTATTGACAATGATGTGATGCCTCCTTGCGACAATAACGCTTTCATAGCAGAAAATCTAGCTATAAAGAAGGTGCTACTGTTTTGATTCGTGACAGAGCACGTTACACTTCATGAGTGTTCGTATGATACTAATTCGATTTTACGTTAATCAGCTTCATAATTTCGTCAACAAACTTACTGCAATTGCTGCTTGAAAATACGTTGTACGGGCCAATAACGTGGAAATAACATTCGTTTTGTATTACTAAGCGGCAACTGCTATTATTGTCAGTCAAACCACCTAAAAGCAACTTCACAATTATTCGAATAACTCTTTTATGCATTTACGCGGATGACTACAATAAATTTAAATAATTGACAAAAGAATTGTTAAGGCTAGATAATTATTCGTTTAATTTATTGATTTTATATTGTATAATAAATATTCTACGTTGAAGTGAACTGAATAATGTTCGTAATTTTTCTGTCAAGTTGTACATAACAAGAAAAAGACCTGATTGAATGACCATTCGACTAATCTGATTTTTGTTGTTGTTCTGGATAAAACAGAGTACATTGATCTTGTTGGAATCGTTATTATTGTGTTTTATGTTAGTCCCTTGCATTTCACTTAGCCACAAGTTCATCAAATCTTGTACTTTTTGATTGATACCTAGCTGCTGAAAACCTTAGGTTGATTGTTGAATTTATTATTTTTAAATGGAACTATTTCTGTATTATTCTTTACAACATTCATTGTTTATTACATACACATTTTTGCATCAACATTAATTATTATTTTGAAGATGTGCCCACGTTTTATCTTAGATTAACTTATTTGAATTTTATCTGCAAAGAAGGTTACTGTTATTCATTCATTATTTTGCAACATGGCTATTGGCAAGTGCAAATGCACCTTGCGAATGAATTTTTTACATTAAATTTATGGTTGTCTTTAAAATTTCCGAAAATATCTGTTAGTGCCTCATAGCCACATTCATACAAATAATTTTTGATGTTAGTGAAATGATGTAGGTGTTTTACGACATTCTAATAACATAATTTTTTTTCCTCTATTTCTCCTGTATACGAATTGATAGGTTAATTATTTTAAGAAAAAAGAACAACTGTAATAGCTAAAAGACTTTTTTTTTAAATATCAATTTACGTACTTATTAAATTTTTACTACTACCAAAGTTCAATACACTACTTTGAACAATATATATTTACATTGAATGAAATAATATTTTACACATTATGTAGTAAGGATAAGTAAAAATTTTTTAAAAAAATTATAGTTAGGGAAGTATATTACAAAATAAACCCTACCATACTAAGCGTATCAACATTACGTTTGCATGGTAACAATTACAGAAATATAGGCTTACATACCCTAATATACATACTTTTTTATATTGAAATGTGTAAATATTAAAAACATACAACAATCTAATATAAGAGCTGTAATACATATACTCATGCACAAAACATAAAGAGAAGAATTCAAAATCATAATTTGGTGTATATAACAAGTATTGTATTAGTTCATATCATTGTGCGAAAGCAAAACAAGAGAATATGGCAATGAACAATGACAATCCGTTATTATTGTTATTATTATTATCATTATTATTAGTAGTAATTATAAACATACAAAATAATATATATATTTGCTAATGTGCAATCAAACGATGCAACTTAAACCTTGATAGATTGTATAATTGTCATTATGGTCATCATCTCTTGGCACTTATGGAAATAAATTGTAAATCTTCAAGTATAAACAAACAATATCTTTGATAAATAAAGTAACAATTTGTGTAAATTTGGTGGTTACTTTTTTCATGTATACAATGTATAACAAAAAAATATAATTTACTCACAACATATGTAAGCAGCAATACAAATAAAAATCAAAAATAGAAACACAACAATGAGCACGAATATATTGTTCATTTCAAACACTTTAATTTTTCTTATATAAAATTACGCTTATAGAAATTAAATATATATTATTAAATCATGTTTCTATACATAATAATATATATTTATAAAATTATAGTTATGCAAAAAACAATTACAAGGTGCACAATCACTTTAATGAATTAAACTGTACTCGTAATGTGCACAAATCATCTGGTCGTAATGCACGTACATGTCAATACAGTTAAAGAAGTGCGTTAAGGCGGCGGCAAGGACAAATATGTGAAAAATTTGATGACTGGAGAAGTAAATATCAAATTTACCAGGGTAAAAAAGCTATGGTATTTTGAAAATGTAGATGAACACACCTGCGCCATATAGGAACAGCATTATTAGAAGTCCACTTACATATGGTAGACCAATTTTGTTTGGTAAGAAAAAAATGTGCGTGATAGGCAAGAGACCTGACCCACCCATGCAAACGTAGAACAAATTCTTTTTTAGCGCAAAAGATGTTGACGTTCAGTGACGAAAAAACGGCCCAAGCATGCCTATAAATCCAAAAACTAAAATCATTCCAGTATACACATTACGTCAAAACGGTTCACACTATAGTGTGTAAAATGAAAAAGGTATGAAAGAGCCAACTATTAGCAATGTAATACCGAAGTAATCGAGCTTGTGTGCAATATGATATCATCTTTCGCTAATATGTGCAGTGAAAATGTGATACAATGCGCTGCACAGCATACACCCAACACAACCTGCCGAATACACACTGAAGAGAATAAATGGTCACACTGTTCGTTCACCTAAAACGCGCACTTTCAGTACTTTATGATGTTGTATGTTGTCTATTACAGAAACGTTGTACATCTTGTCAGTCAAATTTAATTGATTGTCAGAGGCATTGTTGTTGCTATTAATACCAATTTTGTTTAAATATTTGTTAAACTTATTGCTATCAATCGATTTATTCAAGGCTAATATTGACTTATCAACTGATTCGTTTTCATCAATGACCCTCACTGTCATAACATTTCCATCGATATACTCTGGAATAAGAATGCAGTGAAATAGATAAAAAATCAAACCGGTAAATATTAGGCCACCAGCCAAGTGCGTTCAAATGTTAAAAGTTTCATTATGTAAGTGAGTTATACTTTTTACACACTGTATCGTAGAATAATATGCTCGATAACCGGTAATAATGTATTTGTTATCACCGAGGTACTCTGGCACATTGTCGATTGTGTACAGCGGAAATGCTTTGTCGTTGTTATACGCTTTGACATTTTTAGCCGTGGGAGAGTGTATCAGCTCATCCTGAGGTCGATCATCGCACTATTAAAGCGATTTGCACCTTGATTATATATGCAAATTTCTATGGCTATCACCTTCGTGCTTTGTGTGATTTTACACTTCTTCTTTATTATCTTTCATTGCCATTTGTAGTTGTAGACTTATTAATATGTGTATATAATAATATATAAAGCTATAATATTGACAAAATATTAATATTATGACAAATCAACTTACTGTTATCTTTCTTTCAAGCAGCTAAATAAATATCACGTATTAGATATCAAAAATTATGCATTGGAAAATAAAAATAATTAAAATAAAAAACAGATAATTTGATACTTATTAATTTACATGTAATATTTACGTGATAATAATAAAAACTATCTACATACTGTATTTGTTCAAAATAGTAAAAAAAGGTGCTAACAAAAACAAATGTACAATAACACGTATAAAATTATATTTTCTGTGTTGTGGCGTGTCATACCAACCGTGACATTATTTTTAATCTTCACTATTTTCTAATGCTAATTGTTTGAAGGAGCGGTTGTGTATCTTAGCTATATTCAAATAATTAACGTAAACAAAAACATATAAAATGTTATTTATATTTAGATTACGTTCGAGTAAGCTACTAAACTACTTTTTTTTGTTGTTGTTTAAGTATTTACAGATGTAAAGATCACTCTAACTGCAAATAGGCTTGCTATAATTCTACGAAAAACTATTTGAGCAAGTCATTAAGTGATTGTTATAAAGCGTCATGAGATCGTAAATCTGTACACAAATGTTTGGCATGCGTGAAATATTTTCTCTTTTTTGTATTGATCATCTTCGCAAAATTTAATTCGTCGGCATTAGAATTATCTCTGTGGGCTTTACAAAATGTACTTACTATGCTACGCAAACGCAGATCAACATCATGTAATAGCAATTATGATTGTGGCTGCTACACTTGCAAACGATTATCAACAATACTATTTTCGTCTAGAATATTTTACGTTTTATACCTATGTGGCACACATTATTTGTGTTTCTTTTTTTGACTTTGCTGCTTCCATTGTCTTACAATTTATAGACGCGCTTTAATAATCTTCGCATACTGTGTTAACATCAAATCGCGTCAGATTACAGAATTTGTTAATGCAGTTAACTGAAAACATGCTTGATGTACTTTTTAGATTCATTAGTTTTCACACTAACAGATAATATCACTGCTATTAAGTGTGAGCAATGTTCATGGCCTATTAGACTGTTGTATATGTCAACCACTTTGTAAATTTTCTCAATTATTAGCATTGCGTGAGCTTAACTTGTTAGACTACGTGTTTACACTAATATTAAAATTGTTTTTGTTGTCATTGATATTATTGTTATTGTCTTGCACTACTAGTTTTTAGTAACCATGTTCGAAAAGTGCTGCAAGACGCTCTATTATGGCAGGTGGTACGTAATGCAATGATTGTTAGCATTATATTTTACTGCCAATGCAACAATTATTTTAATCTGCGAAACAAGTATTTGTGTTAGGCGTATGTAACTACTTTTTTCTTTCTACTGTTTAAACCTAATTAATATCGATATCAGTAGATGCAAATGCTTATTTTTGCAATTACATTGTCTTTTCCTACTGTTATTGATGTTATTATTATTATTGTTGTTGTTTTGATGTTCATGTCTACATTTGTTATCGCCGACCTTCATTTCGTCGTATGCACTCAAGCAATGGTGTCTCAAGACGTAACTCAACCATTGCAATCCATAGTAAAGCCACAAATTATTTGTCATTGACTTTGTCACATATTTAGTCGTACATATTATTTTTGCTAACACAATGTGTGTGCTAGTATTATTTTTTCTATACTCAATTGACATTACCTTGATCAGGGTCACACAAAGATGGCCTATGCTCAGCGATACGTCGACACAAGCGCCAATACTTTTATCGCATACTAATCAAATGCATATTATCTTAAATAAAGATGAACGGCACGCATTGTAAATTTTTTCTGTCGCACAAGCAAACCGTATTTTAACTGTTTGATGAGTTAAAATGCTATTTACAGTTTGCATTTATGTCAATATTTTTGAATTTGTCTTTTTTCTTATGTAATGAAGAAAGCAAATAATTTACATCATTGTACAAACGTTGCGAAGCTTTTTGTCATATTTGAGGCGAAAAAGGCAAATTTTATTAACACATTTGTTATAACGTATCGCCTATTGATGTAGATAAATGTCTACATTACTATTCGCATACTTTATGTTATTTACTGTACACTTGACTTTGAACACTTGCCATTTCAATTTCAAGGTAAGTGTCCAGATGGAAAAAATAGGCGATAGTGTTAATTTTAGCTAACTATTTTTGCAGTTATGCAAGGAATGTTGTCTTTCCAGAGGCTGGCAGACCAGTTACAATGCAGACAACACATATAGGTGAGACAAATTCAATACCTAATTGTTACTTCATTTACTCTATTTACATATTTGAAATAAGAAAAAAACCCACACTATTATTTATGATATTGAAGATAAATATAAAAGTGAAACTGTAACATAAAAAAAAAAGAATAACATAACGACAACAACAACAACAAATCATCACAAAAACGAATTGTCATCAGAGTACACTGTTTCGTTTGATCTTATGATGTCTTACTTAAGGAAACATTGCTACTATCTGTTAGTGTTATCAGTAAACTGTTTCGCTAAAAAAATCATTTGACTTAGAGAAATTTTGTTTCTTTACAAGTATATTATTAGCTCTCTGTGAATTTATTCACACAATTAACAAAATTATCCAAGAAAAAGTAAAAATAATTTAATATGTACTATTTTTGTAGAGAAACAAGGTAGGCAGGAAAAGAGCACATAGTTAGTTTTAAAAAGTATTATTATCAATTTTGATTTAAATTATTACTTTTTCTTAAAAGTAAATACATGTACTTTTATATATAAATAAATTTTTAACCTTTTCTTTATTGAGGATATTTTATTATATTTTTAAGAGTGCAAGCTTGCTAGTGCACGCGAGATGACAAACGTGTCAATACCATCAAATCGCAAAGCTTGATAATCCTCTTCGTTAATATTGGGTGTTAATGATGCACGCAAATATTTAAATTTACACTTTTTAACAACATGAGTTTCTCCAGTTTTATCATCTTCTTCAACTGAATTCACAAAACAGCTCTCTGCAAAGCGCTTCCGCTCATCACGATCGTCGACCCAGTCATTGAATGAACTCTACAAATTTTCTGGAGTGCACGGGAAAAAAGATGGCATCAGATCAAATTGCTGTGTGACAAGCTCAATCAAGTACTGTCGAACATCAACGTCTAATCCACTGGTTTGCATAGTGAAATATTACGCTAACACACGTCGCGATAACAGCTTTTTTTAGCATGTTTGCTACTAAAAGTACGGCAGTTTTTCCGACTACTATTACTGATAATAATATTCTTATTCATGGTGAAACGACTATTTAGTCATCTATTTTTTATATCGATGACAATCCTAATTTACATTCTAGTTTGTTACTTTGGTGGGTTATACTTTACGACCATGCAAAATGAAATTGTTTTCGTGTGAAGATCTAACACTGTCATTTTTGTTACCATTTTACTTCATCTTACTTTCACCACTATCAGTATTAGTCTTTCTCCTATTATAACTATTATCATCGCTGATTTTATTTTAGCGTGAGGACTGTTATTGTGGTAATGATGTAATAGATGAATGTTCATGTCTTGTGCTTAAATCTGAATTACTGTCATCACCATCTTAGTCATCACATTAATTAAGAAAATTACCTTTGCCTACGTTTTCTTCTTCAACATCCTTATTTCTACCACTACTTAACTACATTTTCTAGTTCATTGTAATGCTTTTCTATTCGTTTTCAGGCATCTTGCTTGACGTTAAATTTTGCGGTCAAATGACACAGTTATCTCTTATACGCTCTGACAGTGATCGATAACCTGCCCACGACCCACAATTATTACGAGACTTAACGTACAGTAAGACGTGTGTGAGAGCTACAATTCGCATTTGATGCAGCATTTAATCAAAATAACCTTAGCGACTAAACAAACGCTAAAAGTAACACGTTATTCTACAAAAACTATACCATGTGGAAGGCATTAAAATATACTTATTTGTGAGAAATAACGAAGATAGTGTGCTGATAATGGCATGCATGCGTTTCACGTAAACTGATCGATCATCTTCAGTAGATTGCAAATATTCTTCTAATGGTTTAACAAGAACTAGCACCGCTTTCAGAAAAATGAAATTTGCCTATAAAATATATTCAAGGTCGTTTCTATCCGTGCCTGGCAAGTATTCCACTCTCTTCTAATTAAAGTATGTAATAAACGTACGATCTCCTATGTACCCGTTTTACTGTTTTAGAACCTTCAGCGTCTGATTGTTTGCGCCATTAGTAAGGTTAATTTTCATGTGACGACGAATAAAGGCCAGCATTGAGTTGAGATAATTGTCCAGTGGCACACCGCGTAGCATCGTTGTGGAAAGGGAGAAAGTAAATAGCAACATACGTTGAGCACAAATCACCTTCAGCAACTTCTCATCACGTATATTTTCATAACCGGATGAAAACTATTCATTGTGGCCATATCGTCGTGATTTAATCTTTCAGTGCTGACCTGTATAGGCTACACGTTACAACGACAGTCGTGTGATGAAGGCAACTATGTAACGTCCTAATGCTCGGTGAACGCGCATTGTGGCAAAAGTTGGTTGTAATACGTTGAACATAATTCACATATCACGCAGCACGCGTGCGCGAAAGAAGTCGTTAATGCTTCGAATGACAGCCTCGTTTGTTATCTTTCGTAAAGCAGTCAGCATGGCCTTAAGTAGATTTTATTTTAAGTAACCAGTGTCGCAGACAATTGTACAGAAGCGAATGAGTTCAACCAAGTTGCGCTACTCCATAGACTCAATCGTATTAACATATTTAAGTGCACTGATAAGATTGTGCTCTATTACGTTGGCATCGTTGAGTGTGTCAATGCTGATGCCAAGAGTAGATAACATACTTAGTGCACGCACGTAACGTCCTAGTAAAAAGGTAACCTAGTACACTACTTTTTTGCCTTTATTCGTAGCCAAAAAAGGCACTTTGGACATAAAGTTTTGACTGGTGGTACTGTTAAAGTTTTTTTGATTAACAAAGTCAAAGGTTGTCATTCACATGGGATTAGGTTCAATAAAGCATTACAAGTTCACTACGGCGAGCTATTTGAGTTTATCGCGTAATCGATAATACGTTTCCTCGCCTTCATTGTAGGCAAGGTGTTGCATGAACTTCTATCAATCATTCATGCAGAAGTTGAGTGCATTTGTCAGTAACGTTATTTTGATTGACGACAAGCGACCATTAGTTTACATGATTAATTGTTAAACATACAACTCATATACTTTTACCACCTACTTGAGAAGTTTGCGATTATTTGCCGTGTATGGGTGTGTTAATAATCCTATAACAAAGTCAGACATTTGCATCACATCCGCGGTAAAGCCAGAAAACCGATTGGTAGGGATGCTGTTCACTTACACATTTACTTCCTCGTTCATGCTACGTTTTTGATTATCGTTATCGCCCGACGCTGCATTTGATTTGCTATTAGCATTGTGCTACAATGATGCTGTTATTGCTCCTTCCACCGTTAACCTGGATTTATTATTGGAGGGTTTGTTAAGAATGTCTTCAACTTACTTATCAGGAATTTACTGAATAATGTCAATAACCGACGGAACGACGATGGTAGGGCGCTCGCCGGATGTCGATGGCTCTACCAACTTAGCTTCTACAGAACACAATGGTGTGCTTGAATTGATCTTTGCGTGCTTCTGATTAGTACTAAGCATTGATTTATAATACTGTTTACACGTCTACAATGCATTCAAGCAGAGCACTTATGCCTCTTGTTTATTTTTGAAGTGCGCAAGTGAATCTTGAAAGCGTGTAATGCATCGCATTCGTGCAAAGCGCATGTACGCGGCATTAGCCTGAAATAAATGTATTGCCTTTCGTATTTGCCTCTTCTTCACATAAGACAAATCAAGTTCATATGGTTCGTATTCTTTTGCTTTGGTGAACAAGACGTGTACACAAACGTTGAGCATTTTTTACATATTTAGGTAAACCTCACTGCTAATCTCAAATTTAAACTACCTGCGTAGACACATTGTGTTAGATATAATTCACACCAAAAAGAACATTCGGGTAATATCGATATTTTAAATATCACTTGATAGCTTCATTTACGGCAAATCATGCCAACATACTCACTACGACGTGAGCAGTTCATGCTACTTATTTTTAGTATTGATTTTGTACCTACCGACGGACGAAGGAACAACGTCAAAGAACAGAGGTCAAGATGTGAGGAGTAGCTCCGTTAATCTTTATTGTTACATCAGTCCACTATATCGCTGCATGTGCACAATAATAACGATATACATTCGTAGCTTATCGTCTAAAGCTAAGTGACTGAGTGGGTTGGTGCCTTTACACCACGATACGTGCAAGATGCGGCGCAGCATTTGCAAACCAACGCCAGACCACTCTACCACCGTACTCGACGCGACTCGGTAGATGAGTTAGAGTTCACGAAAGGTAAGTTAACGACTTTGTAGTATGCTAGGAAGTGTCCTGAAAAGCACAAAGTTATTTACCAAGCCGATTATGTCCTAACGTACTTTCTTGGTGAAATAATTTGTACTTCGTAGCGAGGAAATTTTTAGTACGTAGAGTAAATCAGTAAGTAAATGAATAAGGTGTATTCGCTCAATCGTAGTAACATTATGTCGTGACGACGCTCAGATCATGCTTTTAATGCGTAAATTAAGCGCTTACTCACTTCCTAATTTAGAAGTTAAATTGTAATAAAAGGCAGAATCGTCCTCTTCGACTTGCTTCTTATCTGACATTCGCTAAAAGATGATGGAGAGTAAATTGCTCACAATGTTCAAATCCTCTTTATGTAATTCAATGGTTTTATATTACTAACTAAGCCTGTCTGTAAATTTGTTTGTTTGATTGATTACGTATTTACGTGTTATGGAGATGTTGCCATCATTACTATTATAATTATTATTATTATTATTATTATTATTATTATCATTTTCACCAAATGATGATGGTCTACTGACGATACTTTCAGACGACACTGATTGTCCACTTTATAAATGCTCACTTCACTCTTGTACAACTTGATCAGCAATCTTGATGCTTGGTTATCGGGTAAGAATGATGATGATCATGTAAAGTTATGAAGTACGTTTAGATAGCGGTCGCTACGCCGCCAAACGGGCAAGTTTTTTTGAAAAGTATAATGATTTGTTCGAAAGATGCAAAATAGCAAATGTAACAATTTTTGACAAGATTGACAGACTGTGAGATGGATGATTAACCATAATTGTATTCAGATGAGGAATGAGTGTAAACATTTACAGCGTTTACTCACCTAATCGTACGAGCTACTAGCCTAACACTCATGAACTATACTACCTATTAACATTCTTTAGCTCAATATTTTAGTTGTGCAAGAGTAGACTTCACCTGTAAACACTTTTGTGAAGTATGTTGAGATTAGTGCTCTGAAAACACAACGAACCAGCGAGCTTTTTTGATTCAGCTAACGATCAGCCGCTACATTCATTAGCACACAGACGTCGCAGAAGTGTTCGGTTGAGGTGTACAAAATTAACCATTTCCTTTTCTTTTGTGTGTATGTGTAATCACTTTGAAGAATCAATAATAATTTATGACAATTTGTCAGAGTAGTCAAGTGCCGTACACGTACTGAAAAATTTGATATTAACGAGAGTTTTTTCTTGCTAAAAAATTACTTTAATGTAAATATTTTTTAAAAAAAGGTAGTATAAAATAATGACAAAATGAAAAAATAGTAAGTTATACATTTACTGTTAGGATTAATTTTTTGTTTGCAATTTTGGTCGAAGGTAGAGAAAAGGAAAGAAAAACGCAATACTTGATCATGTAATGTGAAAATGTTATATATAAACAAACAAAAAGGAAAAACGCACGCGAATGAGTGAAATTGCAAAACAGTAAGATGAATGTCAAATACCAAGTAATAAAAAAAACCCACAAATCAGCAACTAGCTTTTCTTTTAGTAACTTACATACACGGTTTAAGTAAAATGAATGAACAAGTGACGGTACATAGGAAATAAATTGTTTACGATTGCATCCATAAACATAGAAACGAACAATCACGTACGTTACAACAAATAACTACTACTATGCATCAACGTATAAAAAAAATAAAACTTTACTTTTTTTTTTATCAGAAAAGGTGTAGATATTATAAAAATATTTTTGTTTTACGATATTTTCAGTTTCATAACACTTTTTCTAATATATCGTTGTGAGTAGACGCTAAATAGTAGTGCAAACAACGCATTCAGCAAAGTGCTACCCAGGACTAAATAAAACACCTTATCTGTTTTCAAGTCAAACGCAAAGCGACGTGTCTGGTACATTCGCAACTCGTCTACAGTAGACTACAACGATGTCTACAGCATGTGCAAACGTGTGTCGTAGTCACGCATCTCGACTTCTTTGTCGACTACCGGTACACCATCTTCAACTTGTACGGGCTAAACAATATCGTTGGTAGCCACAAAACTTACCTCAAAACGTACTACTGGATGACGCAGCGGAGTTCGCATACACAATGTGTAAATACCACTCTACGTAGCCTTAAAATAAAGTGACGTAACCTGACCAAATGTATTTAATCCTTCGTCCAGTTGCACACGTTCACCCATTTTGTCATCTTGCGAATTCTGTTAAGTTGTTGTCTCAAGTGGACGCTTGTATAAAAGTGTTCGAATGCCAATGAGACGTGGGTCAATTGCACGGTGATGAAAGGCGACAGTAACCGGTTCGCCCTCGGTGTTAACATAAACATCATAACTTAAACATAGCTATTTACCTGGAAAAAGTTTTATGTACGTCTGCGAACTTTGCACTAACAAGCTCTAATTTACAGCGTGTAAACAAATTAGCAGTAAAACAATTTTTACTGCATCGATATTACGACTACCAATCATTGTTACAATTTTTTTAAAAATTATTATATTTTTTACCTCAACGTCAAATAACGAATGACAATATGTGATTTTTGTTAGTCGATAATTTTTTTTGTTAAATAAATCTTTTAGTATAAACAGATGTGAGAAAGAAAGATGTGTGCACTTTAATTGTAATTATTAAACAGAAAAAAAATATTGATAATTGTAAAAGAACATGATATTTAATAAAATATGCACAACAATATTGTTGTACTATGTCGCAGAATGAACAAAGATAGCGGCATGCTAATTCAAACATGCTAATTATAGCTTGACCAAAACAAATTAATGGTTGTACGATTAGCATATGAGGAGTAGAAAAAAAAAAGGTAGTTTGTGCTAAACAAAAAAGTGTAAGAAGAAGTTATCACTAATAGATATATCTGATTCTACAATCTGCTATGCTGTCGATATACAATTCACGAACATTAATGCACAAATAGATGGCAGAAAAGCCATCACGCAAATAAAGTAAAGTTTCAGTTTAATAAATTTTGAGAAAAGAGAAAAAAATATAATTCCACGTAATGAAAGTGATGTGTTTATACAGAACGAAATTTTGTAGTTTGTTATATATAAATAAGGTGAAAAAACATATAAACGAATATGCATTCAGATAATGTGCGTATATGTAACATTCTTTTTTTTTTTTGATGAATTTACCCTTTTGTATATGGTGAACGCGCCTTAAGTATCAATAAATATGCTATAGATAAAATATAAAACATAATATATTATTGCTTGCATTTACTCAAATTACTGCGCAGTTTTGCATCGGATAAAGAGTACAAAATAAAAGTTTATGGACAATCTATCTATCTATATATGAAACAGACTAAAAAATTGCAAAAAACAACATTATTTTTCTTATCAGAGTAGCATTTACGTAAAAATTAAAAAAATTAAAAACCTTTTATTTGTTGCTTACCACCAATTTGTAAATGCTTTTATTACACGTTCTGCTGTTGCACTGTGGGGATTGTTTGCATCTACCTTACGTTTGCGATTAACTCGCTCTGCAAGTGTGTGTGCTTGCGGGGTACGATACACCATAAGTGCACTGTACATACTAGACGCAAATGTTTTTGCCTGCTACACATACGTCGGCTTTCGCTGTTCACTATCAAAGAAACTTTTCTCATTTTGTCGCTTGCAGCTCTGAAATGAGAATTTACTTCGTCGAGTAGCGAAGCTGTTGTTATCTGCGTATGAGGCATCTGATAATCGGGAGACACTGCCATCTCTGGCGCCAAAGACGGGTAAATTTTCTATTTAGACAATCTTGTTGTCAATTCCTGCACGACGAAGTGCGGCTTGTACCGAATCCTGCACGTGATCTGATAAAAAAATTCGGACCTGATGTGCACCCGCTAATAACGTGTATGAGACAACACCACGAGTTGCAAGAAGTACGTTTTCAATTTTAGCAGACACAGCTCCACTGACGCGTGAGTTGAACGAAGGAATAAGCAACGTAACGACGCACGGTGTACGAGCGGAAGAGCGATGCTATGCTGATCGTGCAGGTAGACGCAATGATCGTAGTTATTTTGTTTTGGTTTCACTATTTGTTGCATTTTCAAGATTGCGCAAATTTGTTGCTTGCTTGCTTGTTCAACTAACATTACTACTATTACCACCTGTACAACTACAATTCTTTTTATTCAAACTGTCAGTAGCGTTTTCAGTCATAGTCTTATTACTAGAACTTTTATCTATATCAACATTACGTTTACGTTTTGTGTCAGAATCGTCATTGCATTCATTTCTACTTTTATCGTTACTAACGTGTCCTTCTTCTATGGCAATTACAAAATCAGCATTACTTTCATTTTTGCCCTGTGTATGTTTTATCAATGCGTTAGCATTAATTAAATTTTGTAGTTAACAAGAGGTAGAGTACGACTGCTATCGACTTTGTGATTTTTTGATGGGTGATATATTTACATGCGATATTGTTGTATCATTATTAATATTTTTATTCTTATCTTTATTATCGTTGTTGCTATTACTAACATTACTTTTGAGGACTTTATGCTTTCTACTTGCTTTTTTAATTTCATTCGTCGTATCAGTTTTATCGAGAACATCGCTAGCACTGCTATTGCTTTTCTTGTTGTAAGTTTTACTAATCACATCTACTTTTATACTCTTGTTACTGCTTTCACTATTGTCTTTGTTTTATTTTTTGTTGATGTTGTCACTACTAGTGTTGATTACATCACTTTTACGTAGGGACCGCAGCAGCACTTCTTCATCGTGGTCATCATCGTCGTCATCAACTACTAAATTAGGTGAGACTTATGTAGTCAAACTCCGTGTATTTTGTTTCGCTTTTTGTTTCACATTTTTACTTACACTATTGTCGTTGACACTATTACCACTAATGTTATTCTTAGATGTTGATTGAGAATGGTTAGCGACACTACTACGTCTCAGGACATCAGCTCTTAATTCATTCATATTTTCTTGATTCGTCATGTAGTATTATCGATCATTGACTTAGTCCACTAAATGTTACGCAGACAACGCATTTTGTTTACATATAGAATCAGGGCAGCGGTAATTCTTATTGCTATTGCCACTAATATTATTATTGTCATTGTTAATATTATTATCAACAACACTACTACTACTGTTAGTACCACAACTATGAATTTCACGATTGTCATCTTCACTCACTTCACTGCTACACCTACTACTAAAATTGTTTTCACTCATGTGGTCACTTTCTGAGGCTTACATTTCCGTGGATGCGAGCAGTCCTAACGTGTCATTTGCCAACTCATAAAGAATCGGATCATCATACTCGGCTTCTCGAAAGAGCGTAAATACACCATCGTTTAAACCAGTCGCGGTGTTTAGCAGGTGTAAGTTGTCCGGGTGCTGGGCGAGTAAGTTGATTGATTACAGTGCTAATCGACGAATCTAACGTTCTTTACTGCCAAGAAAACGAATAAGTGTTGGTAATGTATTGCGACGTGCCATCGCAGGACGTGTGTCAAAACGTTCACACAATGTGCGAAAACGCTTCACCAGAGAAAGCTAAACGTCTACCGTAGTCATTATAACGTGTATAATTGCAATTGTAGAATTAGACTTGATCGCAATATAAATATTAACTTTTTTGCTTTTTTGATCACCTGAAATAAGAACAAATAAAAAAAATTTAAAAAAATTAGTAAGCATGATAAAAATTGTACAATGTGAATTACTTTTATATGTTTATGCAATATACGCATTTGACAAAATCATATGCACTTTAATTGTGTAATATACATTTTATTAAGTGTTGCACATTACCTAAAATATAAATATATTGTTAAAGATGTATAAATAATAGTGAATGTTCATAATAATGTATGTTAAAATCAATCGTGAAACGATGACAGAAAAAAAAATAAACAAAGAATAATTGTTGAGCATGCAGAGAAATTTTAATTGACTGACATATTACGATGTTGTACAAGGTTTTGTCTCAATCTTGTAAACATTGCGATTGTCAGGTACAATACTAGAAACAAATTGTTGCGGAATAGCTCGTTCGATGATTTCATCATCACTACTGTTATCGTTATCGTTATTCAAACCATCATCATTATTATTGTTTTCGATTGTTTTATTTGTACTATTATCAGTTTTTGCACTCAATCTGTTATCTTTGACCGCATTACAAAAGTCATTTCGTCTGACATTTACATTAACTGTTGTACTACACGCTGTAACTATTTCTGTTGTCAAGGCAGAAACTGCGTCAACAAAGTACAGATTTACAGACGAGCACTCTTCAATAGTGATTGTTGGTACTAATTTGTTTATTTGCACATCAACACTGTTGCACTTCATCACCTCCACCATGGACACTACACTTTATAGTGCAATTTGTACTTTACTACAGTTGAGAATGCTCACGGAGTTGACTTTGTTGTTAACTTGCAAAGATACATTTTTACAACTTTCGATCCTCACAGCATGTGACATTTTACACTCTGATATTTGTAACTCTATTGGTTCATCAACTGTACCATGCTGACAACGTACTATTCAGCGTTTATCGCCTTCAAGCTGCAATACTGACGTTGGTTGTACAGTTTGTGCTACTTGACGATTGCCTACATTTAATTACTTTTTATTAACTTATGATCGTTGGCTGAATCTCGTTCCTTTTTCACACGTTTTATTATCACCATCAACGTTTGTTTTGTCTGTAGTAGAGCTTGTAAAAATTGCATTACCTGAATTTGTTTTATATGTCTTTTGAGATATGTCAACGTGCCGAAGATGTGCAGCAATGTTATCTCCCTTCTATCGAATTTGAGCAAACAAGGCAGAAGTTGCCGCTCCTGTGTTAGCACTAGCTTTTCTATTTGCCATTTTTGACTTTGACGAGACAGGTGGCGGTGACGGAGGTGGCGGCGGTGGTGCTGAGGGAAGCGGAGGAGGTAGTGGTGGGGACATGTAAGTTTTTATAATAGAACAAAAACAAAGTTTATAGTTCTATAAATTATAGTAGGAAATATTTTTTTTCGTGAATACAATAAACGAAAAGGACAATAGCACTATAATTGTTTACAAAGGTGGAAAATGCTTTTTGAAGACTAAATGAAAAAATTTGTATTATTTATACCATTTTACGAGAATTATTAGTGATTTATAGATCATAAAGACAAAAACAACAAAAGTGCACAGAAAACACGTGAATACAACAAACTAAATAGTTTGTGAAACACACAAAAAAAAGTTGTCAAAATATTTTTTTACATTGACAATACAAATGGTTATAATCGTTTTGCTGACGTTTAACAAAAAGTGATGGTCCTTCATTAGAAAATTTGCAAACTTGTCACAGCTTATCACGAATAACAAACAGAAAAATAAACAAAGGTCAGCTCTTAATCAAAAGTTTTTTAAATATAGACATTCACCAAAAAAAAATAATGAACAGGTTTATATAACATGACAATTATTGAAGTTCACATTTACATGTGCAAACACACACAAATAGGCACAACTAAATAAAGTAAAATATTCAAGATCATGCAAATACAAAATATAATCAAAAAGATTAAATTTAAAATGAAAACAAACGTTTTTTCTCAGTCAATTCAATAAAAAATAATGTTAACACTGAAAAAAAAATAATTTTGTATATGCAATTGCAACGCCAAGACAACGAAATTATTTTTATCCACTTTAAGAGAAACACACCAATCATATTTTTTTTAAAAATGCAAATAAAAGTTATTTTAGTACAATAATTACTACTTCAGAAACAATTAACTTATAAAATTGATTAACATTCATTTAAACGTGTCTACTCTTTTTGTTCGTGCTTCTTTTCTTTTTTGAGATGCTGAGGAAAAAATAGGCAAACAAACATACAAAAATAATGTTTTGTGTGCATCAAGTTGAGCGTAAACAGGAAATTAGACTACTACAGCAAAAAACAAGAAAAATTAGTTGATGATTGCGATCATTAGTGAAGAAAATTGCAAAATGCACTTTCTTTTCGAGTCAAAATCGAGTTATCTACTCATTGTTTCGACATAATCACACACACACAAAAAATTAAATTAATGAAAGTAATAATACTAATATAAGTAGACTAGTATTTCAACAAAATAGATACGTTTTGTGTTGACTAATTGATTACAAATGACGCATTACTCGAGGATTAGCCAACACATCAAAACGACCACCTGAAATAATATTATTCGAATCTTGTTGTTTACTGTTGCCTCCATTGCTGCTTTTATTACGCCACTGAGTTTGTTGTTGAGCTTGATTGTTATGATTTTTATTTTTCCAATTACCACGTCTACCAACGCGATTTTGCACCTATGCAAAACGCTCATGATTACGACGTGAACTTGTACTATAGTTAAACTATTACCCATCATCGTTGATGAACTAAAAAGAAAAGCGATTGTTATTATTGTTGTTATTATTGATAACAATACTATTAGCATTATCGCGTCGAACTGGCTGACGTTCATTGTTACTATTATTATAAATGTTTTTTGCATTATTATTACCAATACTATTTTTTTTACACTCATTGACCATCTTGACACGCATCGCATCCTGCTGACGTGCAACCGTTTGCAAGAAGCTTTCATCGTCATCGGCCCACGACGAGGTACTCTACGGATCCATCAGTGAGGTAGATACTGTGGATGAGCATCACGCATCAGTAGTCTTTGCCTGCTCATTCACGTTTACCGGTACACGGTCTAACTTGACAGCTTCTACAGCTCGTTTAGCCGCCGCAAGATACGAAGGAATGTATGGTTTGGCATTTGCAGCCATTGCTGGCAACGTTGCCGTGCTATGTGTATGACTATTTGAGCCTTATAAGTTTTACTGAATCTATTTTTGTTATATGTGTTGAAGTTATTATTATTATTTTTTTTGTTATTCGTGCTATAATTTTCTTTCATCAGTGTTTGATGTAATTTTTATGTTGCTATTCTTGACACTGTTTACTACATTGTGGGTCTTAAAATCATTGTTGTTACCAGTCTTAGTACTAGTAATATTATCACCACTACTTTTGGGCTAGCAATTATTACTATTGTTATTGATTCTATTGATTTTAATATTATTATTATTATTATGATTATTATGATTATTATGATTATTATTATGATTATTATGATTATTATTATTATTATTATTATTATTATTATTATTATTATGATTATGATTATTATTATTATTATTATTATTATTAACTACACCAATATTTGATTTTACAACATTGTCGCCACAGGTGTTCATGTTGTTCAAAATAGTATTGACGTTGACATTAAAGTATGTGCTATTGTTATTGAAAAATTTACTAGGTGCGCTTGACATGATCATTGCCGTTGACGGAACCGATTACGCGGTAAGGGCTGATAAAGGTACCGTAGTAACGGGCACGTTACTATTGGTGGATGTAAACTTATTGGTCATCAACGAAGACGGTGGTGACGACAGTGCCGTTGTACTGAGAGATGTATAACTGGCCAGTGGCAGACCAGCCTTGACGACATCCGCGTAATTAGTTTTCTCTAAACCTGATTGTGCCGATGACATCTCTTCAAGTTATTCGTGAAAACTTTTATTTTCACACACACAAAAAAAATGTTAATGAGCGAAATAAATATTTTATGTAAAACGGAAAATTAACCTTGTGTGTGGAATATATTCACAATCAAAAAAAATAATATTATCCTATTATGTGTGATGCATGCACAATATAAGTAAGTATGTAGTAATAATGCAAGTAAGCAAAATCAAAAGCGTAAAATAATTATTATATATATCATTAGCTAACAGCTCATAAAATTACAACATCAGCCCCGTATTAATCTCAAAAATTAATATTGAAGTGTAAAGTTGATGAAATATTTCCATTGATAAATTTTTTTTATAAATAGCTTTTTTTTTTTTACTCATTACTTCACGTAACGTATCTTGATCAAATCTGCCGTTACGTGGTCATAGCAAGCTCTATTCTCAGAAGTCACCTAGGCATCTTCGCCTCCGTCTAATACTACGCCACACGATGTAAGTGTCGTACATCACATAAACGTGATTCGCAATAATGCATTTTCAATTTGCATTTATTCACACAGACGTGATGCACCAAGTACTTATTTAGCTATGCATACTACTGCTTTATTGCCTTGTTTACCTTAATCAGTTTACTTTGCGCCATATTTTGTCAGCTTAGACTAATAATATGTGTTCAGTGATCATTTTTTTTCTTCTTAGTATTATAATGGCAATGATGCTGTCAGAGCTGATGACGATGATGATAATAGAATATTATCAATCTATAAAAGCGTGTGTTGTGCAATTAAATTTCCTATGAACCGAATAACTTATTTGCTGTTATACTGGCTATAAAATGAACCTTTCAGTGCATTGAGCAGGAGCTAAAGAGATAACAAATCACTCGAGTGCACACGAGGCAGCTAATGGAGAATTTACGCAATTACTGATGCATGTTTGCCATATAGAGCATAAGCCCTTTGCAGTTGTTTGCTCATATGCGTAGTGTTACACAAATCCTCATTCTACTACAACAACGTTAACACATGTTTCTAATGCACTTTATTATTTTAGTGTAAAAATGTTTGTTGTCATTCATCTTTCACGTTTACTTTAATTAGTTTATTAATAACTGATCTAACGATACGCTTATAATCACATAACAGTTTATCTGTTTTCAGTTTACTGTGTATAGTGTTTACTACTTTGGCAAATATGTATTTATTGTGCATCTTAAAATTACCTAGTGCCACAAGCAAGATTACAAGTTAATTAATGTCATAAAAAGCTAACTGGTGAAATAAAATACCTTTCTCACTTTAATTTTTAATTTTTGTAAGTGCATGATGATCATTATAGTCATCATAACTCTCAATATTATTTATCCATTTATTCCTCTTTTTGACCTTAGCAGAACTATACTTTTCATATGTGTCAAATCCATTACGTTTGCCATGGAAAGTAAGAAGTTGTAATGTGCTTTATTGTACAATTCCTAACTATGACAGTACAAGCAATAGCGACGGCAAAGGTAGTTTTGCAATTTTTGTTGGCACAAGTTAAGTTTGGCTTTGAGCTCCTTGTTTTAACTTGACATTTTGATTTGCTCTTTTGCACTTTTCTTTGCTGATGACTTATACAGTAGATTTTTGTTAGTGTTTAGAATTAGCAATCGATGCGCTAGTATAAGCTACCAAACTGTACAAGAACTTGTTTACTTCATCGAGTAAAAATTGTAAAAGTCTGCCATCTTCACATTAAATTTTCTCATATAGCTGTAAAAAATTGACAAGTTCGTCAAGCATAAATAAAGATTATTTTGTACTGATATGATCTACATGAAATTACTAAGTTTATTTTTTAAAATTATGTTTATTTGCTTCAGCATAGGTACGAGAACTATTATTGACTATATCACGCAAATTATTTTCGTCTATGCAATCTGCTCGCTATAATTTTTAAGTAGATAGAATCGGTTAATCAAACGATCTTGGCTATATTTACGATATTTGTTACTTTTGTATAAAATTATAATGCTAGCTACTTTACCTGTGCAAGAACGACATAACGGAGTTTCCACTATTGTTGTTATTATTATTGCTAAGCCTTTGTAGCTCTTCGTCTGGAACGACAACAAACCTATCACAACTCATCTACAATTTACTTTACGATAAAACTATGTTATGCTCACGATTATATGGTGCAAAAACGTGCATGAGTTGGCTAAATACTTCTCTTTGTGCCGTCAATGCAATATACGCTAATTTTTATTATAACTTTATGCCTTGCACACTGTTTAACAATTTTTGCTCTCATTATTTAATTTACTTTATACGTTCAGCGCGTTAATACTGATGTAATGAATTGATGTCATCTAAATTTGTCTTTGACCGAATATTGCCAGCACGTAATGCATGAAGCAAAATTTGTGCTTTACGAGCTAGTAAACAAAGATCTTGTCTACATTTGTTAACAAACAGTGGTACGTACTACTGACTTGAACTTTACACTTATCGTGCTACTTAACTTGATTTGTTGTAGTGCTATTGTGCATTTACGCTATGATGCATCTACTTTAGCTTTACATTATTACTGCTATTACCGATATTATTAATAGTAGTACTATCAATACTTATGCTCCTACAATAATGGTGATCACTATCAAAAGATTATTATGTAAGTTTATATGCTGACGCTGACTTTGATGCGTCGTATTTTCTGTTTTCTTTTCGTTTACTTTTATCCTTCGCGTTCATATGCTGCTTTTTATTATTGAAATTGTGTGCTTTAAAGTAGCAAGGTATTCATAGCCAAAATGCACTTTTTCGCATCATTATCTCTAGTTCAACTATCTATTGAAGAAAAAGCCTATAATGTTGTGTTTACTGATGTTTTCTACTTTCTTGTACTTGCTTTAAATAATCTATTTTAGTCAATATAATGTGAATTTGACGTGAATAAAATCTTAAGAAAGTATACTATATTAACATGAGCAAAAAAATTAAGTATATCAACACTTAAACATTTTTGACAAAACTGCACAGCGCTCTACGATTTAAATAATATCTCATATGTTCACAATTACTAATAAACAACATTTATTTACTTGATATGTTATTACTTAAAATTTTGAAAAGTAAAACACTCAATATGAATAGCTTATTATCAAATTAGTTGCTGTTAGTAAATTTATCAAATTATTAAATTATTAGATATTATAAAATCGTAAACGTACACATTTAATTGTTTTAGAAAAGGTGATGCTGACTAAGATGTATTTCTTTAATGTTGTTCAGATCAATATACTGTAGCTACTGCGTACCAGCTGTCTTGATGACTAGCTTATCAGTATTTTTCGAAGAGTGACTGTTCAACTTCACGGAGAGACGCACATTTCCACTATCATCTAGTATCAACTGCTTCTGCTTTTTCCTAGACCTCCCTTGTCATGCTGAAGGTAGTAAAGTAATGTGTACTTGGTCTTTTTGATTTGCCAAAATAGCACGCATTACTCCTTGTCAGCCCGTATTTCACTCAAACTGCATATTAACAATATGTTTGCGCTAAATTGACATGAGTGGGTGACAAAGCTAAACACTTTGCACATCACCAGTAAATAATTGACCATTATGCAAATAGAACAAATCTCATGTGCGAATTGCATTAATGGCGTCTGATACTTTTTGCTCGATGCTACTGTTCAGTAAATACCGTTGATCGACTCATTTCGCATACTTGTCGTGCTGACCAACAAAAATATTATAAAGTCTGTGTGGCGTGTATTTTATCTTTTGCAAAACTATCAATACTCGCGTACAACAACTATCTGTAATAAATCGTTTGACACTTTGCAAACACACACTTTTTCTTCCGTGTTTACTATTACTATTGTAATTACTAATTGACTTGTTAAAATATTTACCATAACAAATAACATTTGACCTCTATGTATCTCTGTTATTAATACCATAACTTCTATAGCCATAAATCAAAGCTTGCTTGTACACTGATGCTGCAAATTTATGAAACTACTACAAGGTAAATACTAACTCTCTTCTTTTTATCGTAGTGGGGTCAAGTTTAACTTTCCTATTTGTGAAAACAACAACGGGAATGACACACTTACCACAAAACGTGTGTGTGTCCTTGTTGGAGTATCATGTGCCTAACGATGTACTATTACTGTTCATATTTGCATCACTTCCTGACATTTCACTTTTGCTGCACTCGACAAAATCAGGTAGAGGAATTCGACATGTATTTTCAATGTACCGACGCACTGCTGCCGCTTTCTACACATTGTCCGCTTCAACATCTTCAAATTATAGTGTTTTGTTGAACGTCGCCGAACACTTTTGAAACCAACGTGTGCCATTGCTTCACACATAACCTTGTCAGTTCTTCACCTCAATCACAAGAATGACAGGACCTACCGCAATGACGTCAATTTATCGGTTATGGCCCAATCGAGCCACTTTGACACGACGACGTAGAAAGACGTGTTGCCAGCCAGCATCATATAAAATTTTCTCCAGAAGTTACTACGCTTTCATTGAACTCAAGAAACCACGATTCACAGCAGACATTTTCACGTTTTATCGAATAACTCGTGTTGCTTGAGCAAATAGTGCATTGCGACCTCGACTACGAGTAATTATGACTGCAGCCACAAACATGCACGTCATTGACAATGCAAGAATGACCGCAAAAATATTATCAAATAAGTACATTATAACTTGTACAACTTAATGTATACACACACACACACACACACTTTGCTATGTTTTCCTTGGAAAAAATAAGATAATGCTGAATAATAATAAATATTTGACTAAAAAAAAGTCTATTAAATTATTTGCCGAATGCACGTATAGTATAACAGGTAATAACATCAAATAAAAATTATACATATAACATGTAGGTAGATTTTAATATAATAAAATACACATAAAATAACACCAAAAAGTAAAACTTAAACGTTTATGTAAATAGTAAAAATTTTTAATTATATTCTTTGTCCCAAATTGAACTAAAAGGATAGTGCGAAGTATTCGTGTTTTATTTGATTAGACTCATTTAATCCAAAGCTCACAAAAGAACATAATAATTGCAATAATTTGTTTTCTTGAAATACTTTTGCTAAAGATGTTTGCTAACATCCTTTGACACTTTTCACATCAAAAAAAAATGAAAAATAAATAAAAAGACATGTACAACAGCATAATTTTTAAACATCGATTAAACAAGTAAATTATCACATAAAATTTTCCTCTTACTTAATTTATGATTTACGAAATAACGAATGTGAAAGTTTCAGTAGACAAAACAATGTTATAGGTAAGACTTGCCTTATAAAAATCTTGTGCTGAAAAATTTAATTGTAATAATATTTACAATAACTGGATAATCAAGGTGATCAAAACAAAAGAGGATAATAGAAAACAGATTGTAAATAAAATAATGAGTGCTATCAACAATGTCATTTTTCATACGAATTAATTCTAACAGTTTTCTCGTTTTACTTAAGTTATTTTTTTTGTGCTCACAATACTTTGATTTTATCAATAGCACTATTACACTATTGAAACTATTTTATTACATTTACAATTAAAAAAAAAATAAATATAGTTAAGTATCACAGTTAATCGTAATGAAATAACAAATCAATGTAATGTTAACTAAAAATATTGTTGTTTGTTAAAGTTTATTGTCAAATAATTATTAATACATTTTTTTTTCTTTTAGGGTAAAACATGTTACTAGAAAGGTTGGCCCTCAGTCAACACAATCTTGATCGGTGAGCCAGAAATAGTGTTGTCTTCTTCAGCGATCAGCACGGCATCGGTTGGCATCTCACTGATCAACTTTCACGTTCCTTCGCGCAGTGTCTGATTTATTTGAATAGATGAGTTGAGCACAGAGTTCAGCACATCTTCCTCGTCAATCTGAAAATAAATCTACACCGAATCGGTAATCCTCAACTTCGCCTTTTTACGAAGTTGCTGAATGCGATTGACAAATTAGCGCGCTCGCCAGGAGTCAATCAGTGCCTGATCCTCACGTCGGTCAACGAGTACGACGACGTCGTTGTCGGTGTTACTCTAAAACTACGTAATTCCTTCCTTAAATTTACGCAGTACCTTGACATCGTCCATGCACAATGGTGTACCGGCAATTACACCGCCTTTGTTGTGTAAAAATTGGGCCACCTATTCCTCTGCTAGCGCCTGAACGGCTTTACGAATAGCAGGCAGTTCCTTTCGTAGCCGCTTGCCGAGCACCTCAAAATTCACATCAAGGTGGGTGGTGACGTACTCACTGCCGTGCGACAGAGTAACCGAAAAGGCGTTCGTCTCATGTTTAATGTAATCCACCACTCGTTGTACATCATCAAGGTAGGTTTGGTCAGGGTGAACAATGACGACCTGATGCACAGGACGCTTAAGTGGAATAACCATTCGATCACGCAACACACGCACCAGATCAACAATGTTAATCATTCGACTCATTGCCCGCTCCAGGTTGTCATCTTCGTAGCTGATATCCTCATCGGGTAGCATCAGGTAGTGAACCGAGTCTACCTGTTCCCTTGCCGGTAATAATGGTTTAATACGCTGGTATACGATTTAGGCAATAAACGGAGCAATATGACCCACAATACGCGACACCGCAAAGAAGACGGCAAGTGTCGTAGACAGTGCCTGTGCCCGGTCGTGCAAATCAACGGTGCTCTTCATTCGACGACGATTCATGCGTACATATCAGTTTGACAAGTCCACAATGAACCGTAAGATGCCTGGGACGACGTTGTACAAGTGATAAAGGGCCATTTCTGTCTTTACATACCGCACCAGCGACTGTACCGAGGCCATAATCCATCGATCCATCTCATTGCTGCTGTGGGTGTCAATGGAGACAGTCCCACCTGCGGCAATGCAGTAATTGGCGTTATCGATGAAAAACTTACACGCGTTTAGCAGTGGTAAAATAATGTCCTTGACAATGCCTTTGACGCCGCTTTCACGAAACCGCAACGGCTACCCACGCACTACTGGAGAGTTAATAATGTACATTCGTAGTGCATCGGCACCGTACTCGTTAATAATACGTGACGGCTCTGGGTAGTTTTGCAATCGCTTACTCATCTTCTTGCCATCTTCGGCCAAGATGAGTCCATTGACGGCGACGTTGCGAAATGGGCACTGGTCAAACAGTGCCACATTAAGGACAAGTAACGTGTAGAACCAACCTCTAGTTTGATCTAGTCCTTCGGCGACAAAGTCGGCTGGAAAAAGTTGCTGAAACAGCTACTGGTTCTCAAACGGGTAGTGAAGCTGGGCATACGGCATTGAGCCACTCTCAAACCAGCAATCAAACACCACAGAGACACGTCGAAGTGGTGGTTGGCCTGGTCGTTTGCTCGGAATGGTAATCTCATCCACGTACTGACGGTGAATGTTATCAATGTCGTGCACACCGCTAAGCTCTTCCAACTAAGCCACACTACCAATACAAATCACCTACTCCCAATCCTCGCTATGCCACACGGGCACCGGTGTACCCCAGTAACGGTTACGTGAGATGTTTCAATCACGCGCATCTACCAGCCAGTTACTGAATCGACGTGTCTTGACAAATTAAGGCACCCAGTAGGACGTCTCATTACACTCCACCAGTCGATCACGAAAGGACTCAACATTGACAAACCAGCTATCAACCGCCTTGTACAAGAGAGGGGTTTCACTTCGCCAGCAAAATGGGTAGCTGTGCACGACACTGCCCTTGTGCACCAACAAGTTCTTTGATTCGAGGTGTTTCATGATATCCGCATCGGCCTCTTTCACATAGCGTCCGGCAAAGTCGGTAATTTCTTATGTAAAGCAACCATTTTCGTCTACTGGACAGACCAGCTTGCTGTCTTTACCGATAACGCCATGCTACAGGCATACACGGTAATCCTCCTCACCAAAGCCAGGCGCCTGGTGTACAATCCCAGTACCATCCTCCGTAGACACATACCCGTCACTGACAATTTTAAACGCGACATGCTTTAACTCCTCATAATAGTACGGAAATAATGGGATGTATTTACGATTCACCAACTCCACACCTTTCATCTTCTTAACAATTACGTACTATGGTGTGTCTGCCTCATGATGCTCATGTTCACTCTTTGTATTGGTGGTGTTTTTATTATTGACCTCATCACTTTACGTCTTCTTGTCGTGTTTGCCCTTTGCCTTCTTCGCACCAGACTTGTCCACATCTGCGCCTCCTCCTCCTGCTGCAGTTTTTGTTTTTTTCTTCTTTGGGTACACCTACGCTAATCGTGCCTACGCCAACACGTAGTGTCGTCCAGTTTTACTATCAATCACTTCCACGTAATCGACCTACGGATTTACGCACAGCGACAAGTTACTCGGTAGTGTTCATGGCGTAGTCGTCCACGCAAGGTAAAAAATATTGCTGCTATCACCATCCTCTGCAGACTGAAAGGCCACCGTCACCGCAGGATCACTGACTTCTTTGTAATTCAAATTAGCCTCAAAGTTGCTCAACGGTGTCGTGCAGGCCGTAGAGTAAGGCATTACTCTGTGCCCACGGTAGATGAGTTTCTTTTTTCACAGTTAGGCAAAGGCCCACCACACACTCTACATGTATTGTAATCGCATCGTTTTATAGTCGTTATCGAAGTCGATTCACCGACCGACGCGTTCAACGGTCTTGCGCCACTCCTACGAGTAACGCATTACAATTGCCTCACAGGCTTTATTGTACGCTGCTACACCAATTTTCTACACGTCATGTGAACTTTTGATGCCTAACTGCTTATCAATCTCGAACTAAATCGGCAAGCCGTGACAATCCCAACCAAAGCGACGAATAACGTGGTGCCCTGTCTGATGTGCAAATCGCGTTACCATATCTTTCATCGTACCGGCCAATATGTGACCATAGTGAGGTAGTCCAGTTGCAAATGGTGGACCATCAAAGAAACTGAACGGTTTCTTGCCCTCTGATAATTTGACCGATGTACGAAAGGCATCTTTCTCACGCCAGAGCTGCAACACCTCCTATTACAGCGCTGGAATGTTAATAACATCATCAAAGTTTTGCATCACACCTGCAACAGGAGACTGCTGTTGTGATGGGCTTTGCACCGGAGATGACATTGTGATTGTGTCAAAAAACGGTTATGACGTATTACACAATCAACCTTACTTTTGTTAACTTTTTTCTTTCTTGTATTGTAATTATTCTATAGTGTGATGAGAATTTGGGAAATCAATAGCTGTTTTAGTATTGTAGGAATGCGTTTACTGAGGTAAAGAAGACGAAGAAAAAGAAGAGGAAGAACAAGTAGAAGATGATGATGATGATGAAACACATTTACTTAAACCAATCGATAGATTCTACGCTTGCATTACAGTTGCAGAGTGAGTATACTACAAATTTTTATTTTGATCATCATCAGTATTATTACAACTTTCACTATCAAGATAGTTTGTGTGACGTTTGTAGATAACCGTTCGTGAGGCCGTCGGAAAAGAATTAGCGCTCTTCTACGAGTTCTTCCTCAACTTCTTCCCTGTAAACAGGAGCAGACCAACCGAACGGTGAAATACTCTCGCACAGCAAAACATCCTCTTTACAATCTAAAAAAAAATTAGCAAAAAAAGCAATAACAAAGGAGAAATCAATTTAAGAAACAAATTACTAAATGCATATAAATATTTGAGATTAGCAAGCTATAAAAAACATAGAAAGTACACATATAAATAGTACAAAAAAATAATTATATCTGAAATTAAATCTCATTGCAGAGTATATACTACTAAATTATATTTATAAGGTAAAATTTTTTCAAAATAAAGTGTTATCTAATACACTCGTTTATAGAAGCTAGCAACATTTCTTGGAATGCATCCTAGTCAAGTTTTTGTGTAAGCAAGCTATCAACATTAGCACCAGCATCTAATAATGCCAGAACAATCTGTAGTGCTAATAAATGTTTACAACATCACGTTTCTTGCCGTCGAATTGATTGAAGTGAGTAGGCAGCACATGGGCAATAATACGGAGAAAGCAAAGTATGCTATCCTACTCGGTATAGTTACCTACCAGTGTGCTAATTGTTTGATGCCACTTACACTACACGAGTAATGTTTTACACCTTGTGCATTACAATTGCTATTGCAGAAAGAAACGTCTTTCCATATAATATCTATAATGGAGCTAGCGCTTGTGTAGGTAATTATGAATTTTGTAGTGGTTTCATATAGTTACCATTACTCCCTATATCTGATGAACTGCCTTGCATCATTGTGATATTTTGTAAAATTGCACCTTCTTTTTACTGTTGTGAATGTGCAACACTAGTGGCATATCTTCTTAAAATTTGCCATGTTAAAACTTAAGGAGTATCCTACGCTGCAAACATTGCATTAACGTTTTACATGACGTCAAGCCTCCTTGACTTACAAGAGTATACAGCAAAAGAAATCAAGTTAGATGAAACAAAGTGGGTTGTACGAACAAGTCACACGACACTTATTACTCTCCACTCTATTTTTTAACAGGGACAATATGTGATCAATGTAAAGTTGTTTATATAATATAGTTCTGTTATTTACAAAGAGGTAGAGAAGAGATGTTAGTAAGATAGTTTATTTCAAAGCTAAAAATTACTAAAAGATAAAAAGAGAAAAAATATTTTAGATTTTCACTTTTGGCATTGTAAAAACACAGAAAAAAATATATCAGTCGTCTTAATATATTTACACACATCAAAAAAAACCAAGTAATTCTTTATATAAATAAAGCTTTTGTGTGTGTGCGTGTTTGTGCACCTATTCAAAGTAGTAAATGATTTTTTTTAATTTATATTGCTTATTTCAATCGCAAATTAGATATATTTTTTTTAAAAATATTAATTTTATCGTCGTCTACGCTCATCATTTTGCTCTCGGTGAATGTCATAACGTTTAGGTCGATTACTATCTCCCTCACCACCTCGTCGATTATCATATCGACTATACTTATTATCGTAACTGTCCTATCGATAACGTTTACGGGCATTAGTGTCGTACTCTGCACGATCATCGTGACGGTTGTGACGGTAAGATGACTCGTATTTTTTCATTCCTTTATCATCATGAGATAACGATCTACTTCTACTTCGATGGTGTTTGTGGTGCTCACGTCGATGGTGCTATTCACGATGCTTACGGTGACGTCGATGCTCGTCATGATGCTAATATGGCTAATCCTTTTTATCATTATGTAGTTTATGCGACACGTTCATCTACTTGTAATTTTACTTTTATGTACTTTTCAGTTTGACATCACGCTATTCGTTTCTTTCCTCTCTTTCATGAGGTACAGGACGGTGTTACATTTTGTTAATTGTTCGAGATGATTACCATTTTTCGTGTACGTTTTCATTTGACTCAACACGTTACTACATATTGTATGAATTTGTACGACTAACATTTGAATTGCCTTTACTGTCATTGTGCACACTCACATCAGTCGTGGTTAACGAAGCGGCAACTTTATTAGCATCACTGCTATTATGATGATCATGAATGCTTAGCGATGTGTCACGCGCCTTTTTCGCATTTTCGTGTTCGCGGCGAATACGCTCCTTCTACTCACGACGAAGTCGTTTACGCATTTCACGTATATCTTCAAATTATAACTATCGAGTTACGTTGACATTTAACGAAAAATTAATAGTGGTAGCAGTAGTAGTAGTACTATTACCGATTATGTTATTTCTCTTTGCCTTATCCTCATCACTAACGTTATTCTCAGTTTTAATAATCGGAGAGGCATCGTTACATGAAACAGCTGCATCGGTTACATTTGCTAGTGATGTTGCTGTTACTGTTTGTTAAATCCTAGTTTACGGAACATCATTGCTTTCTCCCTTCTTGTCCATTGCTGTCGTTGTTGTTGTTGTTGTTGTCGTCGTCGTCATTGCGATTGTTTATGTGATCTAAATTATACTTGTTTTGTCATTTGTGCTTTACGTATTTGAAGTATTCATGCCAGTTATTTTATTTTCTTGTTAATGAGTTTCAAATGCTTTCACATTGCTGTTATCTACTTATTAATTTGTTTTAACATTAACAGTATTAGTAATAACGGTGTCCGTGTTGACTTACTATGGCTATCGCGGTGAGCGATTACTTGTTGTACGCTCTTTTGCTTATTTTTGTACATCTTGTAGCATTTGCAAACTTTTTGCCTATTTTTATGCCATAGTGCAATATGACGGAGGTGGCATGACGTTGCAAATGGCGTCAAGCTACAAACTGGCAGGCAAAACAATGCTGGAAAGATAACTCTTATAAATTTCCGTAACGGTGTCTAGCATGTCTACGGTAACGCCAAATGCTTCTGTTCAGTGAGGTAACAACTAAGTTACCTCTACAGGACACGATCAATGTAACGCGTAAACTGCCAACGTACTCGCAGGCAAAGTACACAGTCGATGACAGCGTGGAATATCATTGCACCAGCTTACTGCTCTGCTCAATCAATCAAGACACATTTCTCGCGTGAGTCAATGCTATTTTGTGCCTTACTCACCACTTTATTTGTTGAACATTGTACTTTTGTCGTCACCTTCTATGTTACGGTTAACATACTCGATTAGCGTATGAAAATAGAGAATGAGATACTTATACGGTGCTTATACAAATGTTTGAAATCCAATCATATGTAATAAGACTTCTTATGCATCAATCACACAACTTTCAAAGTCATCAAGTTTATGCTGCGGAGGTTTGCACAACAAATTGTTACTGTTACTGTTTATCGTGTTGCTATCAAACGTGCTGATAAAGTCATTATTTACTGTGTACAGCTCATCTCTTCGCGTGCTCAGACGAAAGAAGGCAGTGACGATAGAGGAAATACGCACACCAGAGTCCTACATCTTTGTCGCCACAAGCAGACAAGCGGCTGCTAAGTAAATAATATCATCGTTTGTACGATAATGCATTACACAATAATCAAGTGGTGCAAAAAGGTCAATTAACGGCACAATTCCCGTTGGCATGCGTTAATTTACATGATTTGGTAAGTAATACTATACAGATCAATGCTTCTTGCACCGAGAGCGTGACTTTTATGAGAAGTTGCGATTGTTGTACTTGTATGTTATTTACTTCTTCTGTTAATGCTAATGTTATGTTTAGTTGTTTGTAGATACTGAATGGTTATGTGAATTTGCATCTTAAGCACTTGAATATCTTATATTTGCATTCACACACTATACCTAATTCTTTGCCGACAAGGGCGACATCGACATGAGCGAAGACGACGACAGCGATACTGCGGATGCAAAAGTCGTTTGTTGCTTTTGCATTTATTTTTGTTACTCGTCTTGCTCTTACAAATCTCATTTACTGTCATTTTACAATTACTGCTATCGAAGTTCAGACTAAGAAGCTAACGAATCAGACTATGAAGATAACGATGACGATGCTGATGCTGATGTTGCTGATGATTAAGACAAATCAATAATATGAAATTGATTTGCTTCTTCATATGCCACTTCACTACCAAAGACATCGTCCATGTCTACTGCTTCGGTTTTTGGCTTAGTAAATGTAGTTTGCTTTTTACTTCGTATGTGCGAGGTACTGTGCAAATCATGTGTATCGTATTTAGTTTATCGCCTTTATTTCGTCTTTTGTTTTGAACTCTTATTATAGTTATTGATTGGTTTATAATTATTGTCACATTCATTGATGTTATGTGTATTATTAGCAAAGACATCATTGGTCGACTCTTCCGTGTTACTTGCGCGCGTGTAGCAACTCCTTGTTCGCACATCGACTAGACGCTAAAACTATTGGAGTAATATTGAGGCACGGTAAATAACAGATGGTGTTGTTTGCAGTAACAAACCAGCTGTTCGTATCAGATCCACCCCATACGCATAGTACGCTCGACGAGCAGCTGTCTAATTTCACATGTCTTCTTTCTATTGTTATTAAAATGTTTTTTATTTTGTAAAAGCTGTTTACCTGAGCCTAGCTCTAATAATTTAACAAGTGAAAATATGTGTATTTTTATATGA
Organism: Blastocrithidia nonstop; assembly: GCA_028554745.1. Classification (NCBI taxonomy): domain Eukaryota; phylum Euglenozoa; class Kinetoplastea; order Trypanosomatida; family Trypanosomatidae; genus Blastocrithidia; species Blastocrithidia nonstop. Next base: position 1,294,689 of record JAQOTN010000019.1, on the reverse strand, counting down.
TTGTAGAAGGAAGAGAAAAAAGATTAAACTGAGGATATTACTATTTATTATTACAAAAAAAATTTTACACGCACTGAAATACTAACAAAGGGAAATATAAAAGTCATTTTTATATAACAACAAACAAACAAAAAAAAAGTTTTGAAGTATGAACATTAACAATTTAAACATTATGTCAATGTTTTCTTCTATACGTAGTTAGTAAAGCAGATTATACTTTGTGTATGTTTATTGGGGAGACGATTAGCCTACATGTTAGCTAAATATTATTTTTCAGTGAGATTATATCAAATATTTTATAAATTTTAATTTGGAAGCAAACATATTACTATTATCACACATTTAATTCTATATATTAAGAATACTTTGCATAATGTTTATGTGTGATCAAAAACTTTGAGCAAAAAAAACCCAACAATATACAAAAATAGTGCACGTGTATGTAAAATATTCATAAATTGAGATCAATAGAAATCACATAATAAAACAAATATTTGTTCAGGGAAAGAAATTAATATAGGCAAGCTTAAAACTAACAGAAGATGTTGACATTATGATTACAACTATTCTGCCTCGTCAAAGGCACCCATGGCACGTCGTAAATCGCTAAACTATTCATCTGTTAATTCACTGATATGTCCATCAATCTACAAGGCAGCTTCGCGGTCACCGCGGTAAATTGCATCTTGTAGAGCACTCATCTCATCACGCAAAAACATCTCTGACGGGCGTCCTTCCTCGGTCTATAACTTATACATCAATTCTTCTGCTTCCATCTGTTTTGCAGTTGTCTTCACAGGGTAATCATTTTTAATTATTTTACGAATATCGCACATTTCCTCATCGTGACTACTACCACATTGTTATTTGTTTTCAAGTAATTTGTCGACAATATCATGAAGTTATTGTCTACGCTTACATGACGTCATAATGTGACAGACTCTCTTGCTTATTTCTGCCGCTTCATTGCCAATGTGATCATCTTCATCGCGTTTGTATTGTTTATTATTAGTAGCAACCTTGACCTGATTAGATATGATAACATACTACAAAAGTAGACGTGGCAAAGCATCTGCCTCATCACTATCAATAATTTGTTCACACAAATCACGCACCGTCGCACACGTTCGCTTGCACTGTGTAAAGTGATTTAGCACTACAGGACGAAGCGATAGTTTTTTTTGGTTTGTGGGTGATGAACTTTGAGTAATTGTCTTATTTTGATTTTAATTTGAAGAATTGCTTTCATTTGCCTAGGCACCAAGATTATTTAGATCAACAATCTTGAAAGCTATGCGACGAATTCACTAGCCTTCTTCGCGAAATGGATTACATACATACTACAGTACACCCAATACATCGTCTTCATAAATAGTTTGCCTCTACATTGCACGTTATAACGCAATCTACTAAACTTGTTTATACGCATTTACAACTGTCATTTCGCATACATCACACATCATTGCATCGGTTAAAGGAGATGTAAATGGTATTTGAACAGGTGACTTTTTACGCGCATTAACGAAATTTGACACAGTGCATGCGCACAATGCACAAAGTATGCAGAGCGCAATAATTTTTGTTGTGTATTGCATGTTTTCTATTTCTCAATTTTTTAAAAAAATCTTCTTATACTAAAGCTATTGATGTTAAATACTTAGGAACAATAATAACTACAATAAGCAATTGTATGCTTTACGTATGACAATTGATATAATGTTGACAAAAATTGTTAAATTGTACTGCATAACTATGAAAAATAAACAAAGTATAGCAATCACTTTTACAGAGGTTGTTTTTTTTGCATCAGTAACTACATCAACGAGTATACTAAAACTAGAAACCGACACGTATTTTTTGTTTCATAGCTACCCATTTACCTGACTTTATAGCGTCCCAAAAACTCCCATTCAACGTAATTATAAATGAACATACAGTTATATCAGTTTGCATGATCTAACAAAAAAGAGCAAAAATAATTAAAAGAAAAAAAATTGATAACACGACAACTATCTACTATAAAGTAAAAGTGTTAAAGTAGATGATAATAAAGGTTTTGCTGTAACAAACTTTGAAAGTAATATATATATATAATATATATATTATTAACATCATCGAAATTACTAACAGCAAATTTGTTATTTTTATTACTCAAACATTTACTGAAATGCGCGTCTTGCTTTCACTTCTCGCAATGTTGTCTGCTCTTGATTGTCTTTGATTATAGTGGCAATCTATGTACTGTACGAATTACTGTAAACCTATCGCTACTAAACTAACTCTCGTATTTTAGCAGTTTTATGCATATCTTCCTCTTCTCTTTTACGCAACGTGTCCTCTGTCACAAAAATAGTTTAGGCGTAACTCTGTAAAAATTATGGTAAGACATAAACGTTGCAAATGTTTTCACCTATTTAGCATGCAAATGCACTAAATCACTATCAGCACAGTTAGCATTTCTTCTATATTTTTTGTAGTACACTTGTATGAGATGGCTGCTTTCGTGTTTACCGGTTGACTTTTTCAAAGTCAATCATGCCTTTCTCAAAGTATTTTTCGTTTAGCTTCGTATCAGCTTTAATACCTTTTGTAAATCTATCAACTGAGAATGGATTGCTCAAGGTGACATTCTATTGCAAATTATTATTTTTGTTACTGATGTTGTTGTTGTTGTTGTTGTTGTTGTTGTCCTTTTTAATACTGTTATTACTGTAACCCATATCACTATTCATAAGAGTTGCAGTATTGATGTGATCAGATGGCCTTTGTTATGAGGAAGCTATGACAGATGACGGTAAAATACCGTGTATGAGTAATTATCGGCATTGCTGCACATACGAGAGTTGCGAAGCAGGTAAGTTAGTTGCAAGATTAGCATGAGAATGAAGCAACTCAGTCTTATCACGCTTTAGCAGCATCTCAGCACGCTGTTCAATCAAGTTACGTATCATTTTTGATGCACCAGGTGCAAAGTCAGTGGTATGATCACCAAATCCACTACACACAAATAGATTTAGTACATTACCACCATAATCAATAATAGGCACACCATCTGGAGTAAAAGATCGAATATATTAGTGTGCACTGGTTTTATTGATATGTTTGTCATTACCTCTATTCACGTCTTAATTTAGATCACCTTCATGCTTATCACCAATGTTGCTATCACTAAGCAGAGAATTGTTCTACTTTGACATTATGGTTGGCAATAGCGATGAAGATTTTTTTAATTATTACTATTATGATGCTGCTGATGATGATGATAAAGATGACGAAGATGCATTGTCTTGTGTTGCTTTATGTCATGTACGTTGCATCGTCATTGCATTTTACAGCAATGGAGCATCGATGCCGCACTTGACACGTAAATAGCCCTACATTCGTGCGAGCAAACTCTGCATTGATATTGCTAACTTGGGCTGTGTTGTGTCAAACGATAACAACCCACGCAAGATATACTATTGCACTCGATTATCATGATTAGAATTAAGATTACCATGATTATTGTTAATCAAATTATTTGTGTGTACTACGGGAGTATTTACATGTGCCATTGGTTGCTATATTCGTACACCAAACAAACTGCACTATTGCGATAGTGCATACAGAGAAATTAATCCACATTGTCTTGTCTAATACTTGTTGCTTTGATTATTAGTGTGCATCTGTGATAATAACTGCGTAAAGGGTGACAGCGATGCCGCGTACAGATCAATTTTTTCTTGAACCTAACGTGATGGTTGGTGCAGCACAACCTATCAGCCACGTAAGTTGACTAGTGGCAGTTTGACAATATAATTAGCTAGTGCGGCAGTTTATGAGCCTGCCGTCAGCACCACAACGTCATAGCTACGGTTTACTAATTCACGTGTCTGCCGTGTTTCAACATTTGCACTTTTATTTTTACTGTTTTTGTCATCAACTCTATAGTTATTCGCGCTATCACTTTTCTTTGCGTGCGAGGTTGTCAGGCTGTAAACGGTTTCTGCCCCAAAGTGAGTCGACACGTTTATTTGTTACACGCGTTCGTTGAGCAAAACCTACACGTTGAAGTTTGTTTTACTAATTTATAACAACTTACGTGATCAGGTGACAGGGTTTATTGCAAGTGGAAAAGGATGTGCCGTTTATGCAGGCTATCATTATACCAGACTATTCGCTAACTGTGTATTATGTGCATTGCTAACTAAACTACTATTAACACTTTCTACTGTACGATTGTTGACTTTATCAGTAAACTTTTACTACTTTTATTATTAATACTACCCGTGTTATATTTATTAATGCAATAAAGGTGATGATGATGATGATAATGATGGTGATGATGATGTTGGTGACATTTGTCATTTTGTTGACGTTAGTCTCATATACTTTGATTTATGTCCTCTTCTGTGTAATTGATGTACACGTAGAGGTGTGTCAGCAACACATTCATGCAGTTATGGGTATTTGCTCAGCATACTATGAATTACTGCGACACTCAGTGAGGACAAATTATTCGTGTACCACATGACTTCGCGCTCGCTAAACATGCTATGTGTACGTGATCATAGTCATCGCTGAACATACGGTGATAGGAATGAATGAATAAAGTGATCGCGTGAGATGATCGCAGGACAGGTGTGCACCGATAACAAGTTTGTACACACCTATTTTGCCATTCGTAAACTAGCCAGTGCGGGTGAGAGCAGACCTACTCCTGCACATGGTAGTGCAAATGAAGTAGCACCTTGTGCGACATGATTGTTTTGCTCAATGAGGGTAACTTTGAAGCCTAACTAGGCTAACTCGTATGCCACATGTACACCAGCCATTCCAGCTCCAATCACTGCCGCCGTTGGCGCAGATAAGTTAAATGACTGTAGCAAATTGCTTTCATCATCACTATCACCGTCACCACCACCACCACTGTAGGTGAAATTAGTTTTGTTTTTACTGTGATCGAGAAGACTACTACTACTATCTCGTTTGCTCACATAGTTGCTAATGCGTGCACTGACGTTAGAAGAATTGATGTGATTGTTAAACAATCTACCAGCCAGTATTGATCTAGGATTTATTCATGACGCCGTTTATTGACCGTGCAAGTGTTTGTAGTTTGATTCACCGTTAACAGGTGTTACTTACAGTAAATTATTTGTTTTGTCACCTTGCATTGCTTTTTGCTACGATAAATAGGTTGTAGCGTGTAAAAAAATAATTATCCTCTAAACACAAATAAATAAAAGTGCTGTTACCGATAAAAAAAACAGAAAGATGAACACGTTGTTATATATATGTGTGTGTGCTAGCAAAATACGACGATGTATGTGTATATGTCTCCACGATAAGACGTCACTAATATAGAGTTAACAAAACGATGAACAGAAAAAAAAAAAAATTGTGCAAGAAGTTTTTATAAAAAAAATGAATAATACAATAATTATGTGTGTGCTTGACAAGTGCACAAAAATACAAACGACATACATAGAGTAAGTCAAAATAATTATAACTCAATAAATTATCATTGCATTATATAATTTCAAACACTAAACATAAAAAATTAGTATTTACAATTCTTAAGTATTTTAAAGGCTCATTACTAGTAATTATTAATTTTTAAATTTTTTATTATAATTATTATATTATTATGATTTACTGAAAAAGTTTGGTGCAGCTTCTTGCAGCCACTACTAATGTATGACAGAAACATCTTTCATGTACCGTTTTGTAGTACGAACAACACTGTTGAATAGCACCAACGCTGGCTTCTTGCGATGAGTAAAGAGAACACTGGATGGGTGAATATGAACGACTTGTTGACCAATTATTGTCTGGTAAAATCCCAGCTTAGCGTTGAAGAAAGCGGTGTGAAGAAAATAGCCATGACACAATGCTCTTCGAACTAGTTCATATTCGAATATCTTGTGCTTAACAGGTATCATGGGCGTCTACGTCAAGGTGGACTACCAATCGTGCACTTCGGCCTTATCATAACTATTATTATTACTATTATTATTATTAGGTTATGCACTACGTACACGTTTACCGGCTATTTTCACATTACAGCGAAGTGTTGGCGCAATCAATTGACGTAGTACTGCCTCATCGGAGGTAGATTTGTTTTCGTCCATCAACACCGCATACAGCTGATTAGCGATGTCTTCTGCCTTGAGCAGTTGACGATAATTGAGTGAATTACTTTCACATCAATTTGGCCTCTACGTCTTTGGCACGTGCCGATAAGCACGGTATATGTTGAGCAGTGTGGCATGATCTCCTGCAGCACGTGCGTAGGTGGTCTTGCACCTATCGGCGCCTTACTTCGACGCACGAGAGGTGAAGAACAAATTCTACGTAGACGTTAACGCAATAGACACCACCGCATCTCTCTCAACGTGCATTGCCTTTGCGGCAAGCAGCACCATGGCCGCCATCGGGTCCACTGGGAAGTCGGTCAACCGTACTCCCAGTGGGGTAATGTGACCTTTCTCATCCAACGCGCGAAGGAGCATAAGGGTTTATTCGGCCTTCATCACTGCTCGTGCATTGGGCATGTCCATAAACTAAAACTGCATAATATGGTTAATGTGCAGACTTTTCATTTGCAACACAACACTCATCAGACTACTTCGGCGTATCTCGGGAATGGTACTCTCACGCATCTGCTCAAACGCGGACGAGGTGTAGAGTCGGTAGCACTTTCCAGCGGTCATTCGACCTGCACGACCGGCACGTTGAGTGGCTTGTGCTTTACTCACATCCACCTAGGCAAGTACCTCCATACCGCTCTTGGTGTTGTAATACTTTGCCTTGACCACACCACAATCTACCACATACTTAATTCCTTACACCGTAATGGAAGTTTATGCAATATTTGTGGCCAAGATAACCTTACGCTTATTTTGTAGGGCAGGTTCAAATATTTGTAACTGCTGCTCATACGGCATTGCCGCGTACAATGTTAGCACTACAAAATCTGGTATGTGATTGGGTAATGACTTGATTCGCTGCTACAAGATTCGTTTTGCATCTTCGATCTACTACTGACCAGTAAGAAAGCACAACACATCACCGCCGTCTTCATTAATGTGTATTTGTAAGATGGTACTGATGGCAGCCTACACATAATCCGCCTGAGGTTCAATAGTGTGCAGCAGTGAAACTGGATAGGTTCGTCCGTGCACGATGCCGATTGGGGCGTTTCATCAAAACTTAGAAAACTGCTACGCGTTGAGGGTGGCGGACATGACGACAATTTTAAGCTATGGCAATCATCTAATACTTTCATTGTTATTACTACTACTAGTAGAAGAAGAAATAACAGAATTGCCATTTTAGTCTTTGTTGCTATCTGGGTTGTACTAATTTAACAGTTGCCCTGCTTTACCACCGTGTTGACGTCGTTGTCGTACGATATTTTTTAACAGACCAAACAAAACATCACCGTGTAGAGTTCGCTCATGGGCCTCATCTAACAAGATACACGCATACTTACGCAGCAGTGGATCGGTTTGAATCTACCGCAGCAAAATACCATCCGTCATGTACTTTAGACGTGTGTGCTAGGTGCAGGTGTCATCAAAGCGAACCGCATAACCCACCTCACCACCAATCCGACTCTGCCGCTGCTGCGCGACATACCGTGCAATACTCACGGCTGCCACTCTACGTGGCTGAGTACAACCGACCATTTTACATGTATGTCTTACAACAATATCATTATTATTATTATTACTACTACTACTATTAGGACTGGAGCTTGGAACATTATTAGTATCGGACAGAACAGAATCAATAACGTCATCGAGTACATACTGTGGTATTTGTGTCGTTTTGCCAGATCCAGTCTCGCCTACTATGATGACAGCAGGGTGTTTGCGTATCAATCGCACAATAGACGCACGTGCTTCACTTACGGGTAACGCAAACGTAGTCGTCTGCTTCAAACACGATTATTATTTACTTCCACTACTAGTATTATTTTTACAAATATTGTGCTTTTTTATGTTATTCGTACCGTTAGTCATTTTGTTATTCAATGCACTTCTATTATTAAAACTAGTGTAATTACTATTACCACAGTGATTGGTCTTGACTTTCGTTTTCATTGCACAATCTTTGCACGTTGATTTCTGATTGAATGTTTATATGTATGTTTATAAATGTGTATTTGTGTGTATAAATGTGTATAATTTGTAAATATAAAGACAAATGGCCAATCTTTATGAATTGGTAAAGAAATGTAAGTGAAATAAATGTAAAACAATAAAATAGAATTTCATGAAATATATATGTATATGTTGATACAAGTAAAGTTAGTTTTTGAGATAATGATACTAGACGTGAGTAGACTTTTACTATATTTTCTTGTAGGTTTACAAAGTTTGTTGCATGTAGGTGAGTAAGTAAGTGTAAACATAAACTAATAACGTTATTATTTTTAATAGAAACTGTACCAGGTTATGCACATAATGAGGCTAAATCTCCTCCGAAGAGGAAATGATCAGAGACACTGTTGAGCATGTGTTCGTATTGATATGACATGTACAAGTAGTACGGAATGTTTAGTGACTGTAAACGAGCCCACTACGCACGAGCAACATCACCCATCGGCGTCTTCGCACGCATCGCCGTCGTAAACAACTCATGCGTTGGGAATGTAGAGTTAGCCCAAAGCTAAGCTACAGCCAGTCCAAGGAGAAACGACATTAGACGTCCACGCAATACACGAGGTAGGCGATCATTGAGGGTACGAAAGAATAGATAGGTGGCAGGCACGGCTACCATCGCTGGAATGACAAACTGTTCATATTTCAAAAATCGATATGACGTTCAGAATTTGCGCTCTTCACGTGTGCAGGGCAACTGATCATTGACGCAAATACGTCTACAATTGTCAAGTAATATTTTGACATTGCGTGCTCGCTTATGTGTTACACGTTCACTTGGTATGGGCATCAATGGTACGCGATAACACAATCCATCTGTTCCTGCTCAACTTCGTGTTGCGGGATTGTATTCACCTGGTTCAGTGTCTGCCATGGAGGCTGGCGTGAATGAGGTGTGTGCGCTTCCTGATAAAACATGTACAAAGTCACTTGCTGCGTTAAGTCCGATGAAAATCATGTCTATGAAGTTAGGCATCTTTCCATCAATTACTTACAAGTGATGAGTCATGATGGCTAAACTTTTATTAGAAGGAAGTGTTTTTATTTTACTTTTATGTGCTATTTGAACAAACAAACAAACAAAAAATAGTAATTTCAAAAAGATTAACACTACAGATCTGATGGATTAATGAAGTTTTATTACCTTTAAAAACATAAGGAGAGTATTAAAAAAATAAATTGTTGTACAATGCACATTATTAGCAAAACATTTTGTTTTGCAAAGTGATTGAATATATTCATGTGTATATAACAATAATTGTAAGCACGACTGCAAAAAAAAAAAACCAACCACAATCCGATAATACAGTTGTATATGAATAAAAGATATAAAAATGTTATACAGTGATATGTAAATTATATTTACTCTTACACACGCGTACATACCTGTTAATATGGACGAGGATTACTTGTTCATGGGTCACTCTCTGGACGATGTGGCTACTGGAGTAGTTTACGTCGATAATCATTCTATGGTAGCTATGGTATAAACTATTTCCTATTACGCGCACCGAGAATAAAGTACTTGTCAGGTGGTGGATCGGTAATTCAGCGCTTACCCGGAAAGCGATTCTACAATTCTTTTTGTGTGTTTCATTACTGCTACGCCTTTTGCTCATCATAAGATAGCGGGTTTAATTTGACACTCTACCCTCGTCGTGCAAACGAGTATGGCTTTTCCAGTCGTCGTGCAGCTCCTTCTGCTACACGAATAAGCTCATCTCGTTTATCCGTGCAACGCATCTCATCACAGATGTGTGCAACGCGAATGAGAATTGCAACAGCATCAGGGTGAGAGTGAACACAGTTGAGCGAAAACTGCTGACATGACTGCACATATTACAGAAAGGTGTCTTTGTTTGCTTATGGTAATGCATCAAACTAAGTCATCTGACCCAATGCACGCATCTCACTAAAACACTATAGTGCCTGAAGCATCATCTTTGCCTTATCATAGCCGCGATTGGCGTCACGAACTCTTCATCGATTCGTCATCATCTAGGTAATTGTGTCTAGTCTAACTCGTGCTGGTAGATTCTATAAACGGTTGGTTGACAAAATGTAACGATCATTCTTACTGTCATCACGATATTAAGCAAAATTCTACAGTGCTTATCGTTCATGGCCGACTTCTTCCAGAAGTTCATAGTTGTTTGCTGCCTTGAGCCACCAACTTCGTGAAAAGCGTCGACGATCTTTGACTAAACTCTTGTAGCGAGCTTTGGGGTATTGATGTAAGTTACGCAATGTACGTCGCTGCTACAGTAACGTGCTTGATATTAGATGACTTGCCACCGTTGCACAGTGCGAACACCTAACAAAAGACATGGATGCTTTACTGACGTACAGGCACGATGCTGAAGTTCATTGAGGCAACACTTTAACACTAACAGCTGCGGAAGATCGTAAAATCATTTTTTGTACTATCACAACGTTAGTATTATGAGCCTTGAAAAAAGTTTATTGATGTATAAAACTAAAATACACTATCCAGAAAAAAGAGAAGTTGATTAACAAAAATAATAAATTTGAAAAAAAGATAATGCACATATGATAGCGTCAATTAACATTATAATTTTAAAGCATAAAATTTTTTTATATATTACATGATCTCATATAATTAAAAAATTTCTTTTCACCTCTGGAAAAATAGGCTTTGTGTGTAAAACATAATATAAATTTTTTAGAATATGCATAAAGGTAACATTCAAAGCATACAATACTAAGTTAAACTCCCAACACATTTGTGTTAATACTTTTTTTTATCTTCAACATAATTGTATGCTATTCATAGTGGTATAAAAAATATTTTAATAAATATATATATAATTTTCAAGTAAGGGAATAATAAATATTACATTATAATAAATATTTATTATTTTAATTACTACATGCTTGTTTTACCTTTTTTCAGCGCCTGCGCTATCGCATTCTTGCCACCACTTTTCCCTTTCCTATCACGTTCTACACCGTTGTTACTATTATGACCTCGTCGTACCGTTTTCTGCTTGTGTGCGTATGCCGGTACTGCACTTTTACTATTACCACTGTCAATAATATTACTATTATCTTCCGCGTTTGTGTCTTTTGTGAATGACGTTTTGCTTCTGTTAGAGCGCATCTACTTTGTCTTTTGCGCTCGCGCACGTGCACGTTGTTCGTGATATCGCTTATCATGATAGGCATCACGGGTAGTTGGGTGATATGGCATATTATTATTATTACTATTATTAGTATTATTGTTAGTAGCATCATTATTATAGCTATTAGTAGTGTTTTACATCTGCTGGCTTGTGTATTGATCATTATTTTTATAAAAGTTAATGTTATTGTTGTTGTTGTTGTTGTTGTTCACGTTTACATTGAATGTTGGCTGCGTGATCGTCTTCTGCTCATCTTCATCACTGTCTCCGTCGCTGGCACCGGCAAGATGCACCTAGTCTAGTGCCGTGTCATCAAACTCGTCCTCGTACATGAGTTCATTCAATACACGAATACGTTCACGCATTTCATTATCCACCTAAAACCCACTAGTGTGTGTATTCATGGTTAATGCATCATCAAACTTACCCTAATAGGCATCCGTGCCTCATCGTGTGTAGAACTATTGTTTGTCTACGTTATCACTCATGACGTCGTCCATTTCATCCTAGTCATCAAGGGCAAGGTCAAAGTTGAAATCGTCGCTGTCACTTTTGTCATCCTTTTTATCCCTATTTTCAGTATAATCTTCATGTTCAGTGTTTGCGATTTTCACAGAATCAGTACGAGGAGGCAATGAGCGAGCCATTCCACTCAGATACTAAAACAAGTCTTGAGCTAAGAGTGTAGAATCGTAATCGGTGTCATTCATTTGATTATGAGCACCGCTGCTACTTGAACTAAACAAATCCAAATGCATTGAAGCCAATCCATTATTACTACCAATCACACCATTATTTTTGCTGTTATCAGTGGTGCTGAAAATGTTACTGAGGTTCTGTGCATCATGAGATGGTGTCGTGGTAGCGGCTTCACGTGTCGGCTACGCGAGTGCAGCCGCAATCGCGTTATCGTTGCTGATTAATATTGGTGCAAGGTGAGGTGGTAGATTATCCATACTTGCGTCGAGTATAAATTGCTACACGTCGTGATTGTAAAACGATAAAGCAGTACAAATGCCATCGACGGTAAAGTGTGGAAATACATCTTTGACCATTGACACCTACGGCTACAATGGTGTAGTTGTTGATGCTGTTGTTGACGCTGACTTTTATTTCACTAAACTTTCAGGATGTGGTGTATTTTGCTCATGTACATTTACACTCGAGCTTACGTTAGCAGGTAATGTTTTCTGAGTTTGATCATTATTATTCTAACTATTACTACTATTATTATTTTTTTTATTATCATTGCTTCTGTTGTTTGCATCTTTTTATGTCAACAAGTTATCGCCCTCATACTGTTCTGTAAACTGTGAAAGCAATTAGTGTGATGCGCCTAATATTTGTGCCTACGATAATGTAATTAACTTATCGAATATCAAACTGTCAATGTGTACACCTTGATGTACGAGTTCTTTTAACAACAAAATGGCAAAGCGTGGTTTGCTGTGCTAAAGCACATCGGCGTAATCTTTGCCATCGGTAAGTTCATCTAACAAAAAAAGCAACACTTCACCAAAGTGACGATCGTCATGATCGTTTAGGCTATTGCCAGTTTGTTGCTTGTTTTTATCATTGTTCTTCTTGTTGTGATTCTTGTCATAGGTGTCTGTCATAAAACTAGTTGGAGCTAATTGCTCAAATAGCATTTGTATCTCACTCATCTCTGCATTGGTTAGCAGTAAACGAGGGTAGCCATGACAGTACGAGAGCATGAAGGATGTTAGTGCGTCATACGTGTTTTGTACTCGTGTAGGTAAACAGTACAACTTATCATACGATGTCGTACTTCCACCATAATCATCATCAAAATTAGTACTGTTACCACGACCATTACATTCTGCACGTGCAAAAGAACGAAACAGCATTATCACGAGTGCTGTGTTTATTGCCGCATTGACCATAAGTGATGTAGCACGTGACAGAAGAGCCCGACGAGGGTGAAGTGCGTCTGACACGAGGGCAAAGTGCTGCAACACTGGACATGCAAAATCTACCACAAGTCGTAATGCACGTAAGGTGCGAAACAGTGGAAGGTAGTTACACAAAAAGGGTGCACACTGCATGAGTGATCACAAGTAACGAGTATGACGAAATAATTGCTCAAAGAGTGACATGACATCACCGGGCAACCGTTGAAAGCGTCCGCGACGAAGTTCAGTTAATATACGATTGCCTAATTTGTCAATGGTATCACACCAGGTAGTCATAAACAGGGCAAACTTGTTAATTAGTTGAGGGTTGAGAATACACAACGACGTCACGGTCAAGGAGGCAGCAGCACCACTGCGTTGACGAAGTAAAAGAAGACACAATGGACAAAGTAGCTTCCATGAGATTAGTGTGTCTGATCGTGCTGCCAACGAACACACATTCACGTGTCGATCATAGCAAACGTCTGTGCTTGTCGCCAGACGAATGAAAAAAGATGTCAAGTTTTCTTCATCGTGCTTTGTGAAATGGTGTTCGTCCTACGTCTTGGAGCGCTTCATTGCGATAGCACTGTTGCGTGCATTGTCTACAGTTGTCATGAGTGTGCCAAGTACATTGACAAGAGACTTGTGATGAGTAATTACGGTCCAGAAGGTCACATCATCACTGTTGACTAAGCGTTATAGATCAATTCATGTCCGTTATGTGGCATCGGTCGACGTGAAAAAGGAATTACAGATGACCTTACCGTCATCAACAAACGCTGCAGATAACTACATGCTGTACGTGGTATATATGATTGACTGTGATGTTTATTTTGAAGATAATTATTATAAAACTTATAAAGTTTTTTTAAAATATTTTGATATAAATAATATATATGTACACAAATACTTTGTGTTTTGTTGTTAAAATTTTAGTAAAATAAATTACAAAAATATGTGTGTGTATAATTTCAAATAAAATTATAATTTAACAACCAGAAAAAGCTAAAAAGTTAATCAGTCCTACAAAAATAAATTACAATTACACACAATAACTATTTTACGTTACATGAAAGAAACTGAAAAGTTATAGTAAATGTTTTGCGAAATATCAACACATTTTCATTTATTTGATGTAGTGTTTAAGATTGACTCTTCAGTCAAGTTACAAATTTGTCAATGACTAGTGGTCAAGCATCATTACAGTCATATGAATCAAGCTGTGTCAAGTATGAAAATAACAGCAGTTGATTTCACACATCGCGTGATGGTAACAGTATTACATTTTAGTCTTATTCGTGCTCATTTTGCTTGGCTGACTATTGTCGTATGAACTACAATCACAACGTCAGACGTGGAAATGTGACATAACCGTAGAAGCAATTTGCATCTTTCCTATCTTCGTTTACTGTTTTTACAGCATCATGAAAGAACATAGATCATAATTATATTGCTACCGATATTCGATCAGCTGTCTTGTTATAGCGTAGACATCACTCATATAAAAACTCGTAAAATGCGCGCAAAGTGCAATCATGGCTCTTGTCTATTTGGCTAGCAGTATTGCAATCACCACTTCGTATTCGTTTATTTAGATCAAGCACACCCTGCCTTAGCAATCCGAATGCAACTACATACTACTCACCAAACTGATGAACATTGTGTTGCCGTGATAACGTTTATAAACATTACACAAAGTTACGTTTTGGAATACAATACGGGTAATGGGCGTCACAACGTAGCATAAAGGCAAAGACATAAAACGATAAGTCATCTGCACAAAACACACACTTGTCGATCATAAACTAAAAATGATCTCAAGTCAACAAAGGTAAATGACACGCCGTTTTGTTTTACATTTATAATAATTAATTTGTATTTTCACTATTTTACTTTTGTTTATTACCATGTGATCAGATAAAGTCAAACACCTATTCGCAACGCTATGTTATGCAGGCTGCGTTTGACATGTTTATTATACTTGTATACAGTCTATGTGCTATTATACAATTAATTAATGACAATACAATCATACAATAAATCGTTAACAGAAAAAATGTACACAAGCACAAACAAGAAGAGAAAATATGATTTTACACAATAAATTCGTTAAATTACAATAAGCAAACACACGTAAATAAACATGCAAATTATGAAAAAATCAAATAATTACATTAACACACCTGTTAAAATAGAAAATACTTAACACTTTATCGATTACGTTTAAAATATGTGGGAAAAAAGAAAGTGCATTTTTATTTTACTAAACATATAGTTAGTATGTGTATAAAAACAAATTTTTTTAAAAGTACATTATAGTTAAGGAAGTGCAATGCGCTGATTACTTTACTTTTCTTTTTGTAAAGCGTGAATAAATAAATGGCAAAATGTTTATAAAGAGTGCAATAAAGCTTTTTTTTTTTGTATTATAATTGTAAGTTTATTATAAAAATTATCTCCCACTTTTTTATCGATTTGTTATGTAGTGCATTTTGCCAGGATCGGTGCGACGAACACAATCACAAACAGTATGTATGTTACACTTACGTTCACTTGTTCGCACTCACTGACCGCCCTTTTTCTGCTTTACAGCAAAACTGACATTTCGTGATGCTATCATTTTCAAATCGCCCTTTTTGTGTCTAATCTTACCGCTTTTGGTCAGTTTTCTAGGGCGCTATGACTTCGGCAAACGTCGTTTCTGCTTAGAAACTTTCTTGTTTCGCTTACCCATTGTATATGTAAAAATGTGTATATGTAAGAATGTGTATATGTATAACCTCTGAACTGCCAAAATTACTGGATAAATTTGAAAGTAAAATGTAACATCAAATTGTTTAGATTAACATATATTTGTTGTTTTTTTGTAATTGTTATTTTCATTTTACATTCTCTTAAAGTGATAAGACTAATATTTAATATCGAATTTAATTATTTTTTTTCAATTTTGATAAAACAAACAAATAAATATAAAAATTGTTGATAACATAAAATTTGTAATTTTTTATTTAAATTGATTTACAAATCCGTGAAAGATGTATATTGATGTGACATTTTGTTGTGCTGTAAGTGTGCCAGCATGTCTCGGGCAATCTACAAATGCTGCAATTGACGTACAATGCGAATACAATCCTCTTTTTGCTAATTGCTAAGCTCGTTTCGTTTACATCATAATGAATTTAAAACACTAATTAATGTTCGTTCATACACTTTATGCAATCCAATTTGCACAAACGCGTTAATTGCTTGTAGTAGCTGTGTTGTTGACATCTCATTTGCATGCACATCTAATGAAGCACATAGTGCACTGAATCGATAAAATTCGCTTGATCTCAAGTGTTGTGTGGAATTTGCCACCGCAACAAGTATGGCGGTCAATTTTTATGCTGCTCCGTCATTGCCCAGTGTAGTAGAATTTATCTGTTAGGTTAACTCAATAACCTGTTCTTGTGACGCAACCGTTCATGTGCGCAAAAGTGTCTACACTGGGTTGTTTTACTGCTGCTGCTGCTGCTGCTGCTGCTGCTAATGCAACTGCGAAGCTAATGGAAGATGTTTATGCTACTTTATATTACAATACATCAACGCGTTAATGACATACGGCTTGTCCTAAGGTGAGATACAATTTAACTTATCAACGGTAATGTTTACCACCGGTATTACCTTTTTGCGTCATGTGTCTAGTAGCTCAACGGGTACAGTGTTGAGTGCTTCACCACCGACACCGTAAAGCAACTTACAACGCTGTAATGTAGAAAACGAATGAATACTACTTCGCACTTGACGGGCAGTCATTAGCTGAAATTTGTGATGACGAATTTGCATACACGCTAACGCATGCGCCACATCCACGTATCATATTGGGTGCAAAACATAATCACTATCACTCATCAAGATGGGACTGTTTGACAACACATTAGCCTAACGTAGTCTCTCTTGCTGTACACTGCTGCTGTTGTTGTTGTTGTTGTTGTTGTTGTTACACTCAGTTAAGTTAGCGGTATAATTGTTTTAATTTGTCTTATTCCATTTCATGTAATTGCTATTATAATTGTAATTGTTTCTGCTGTTTGAAGTAACACCATGGAAATTAGATGAGTTGGTTTGCTACAAGTGAGAGTAGTTGTTACTCATATTAGTTTGACGTGTAGGTGAATAATAACAATTATCTTGAAAGAGATTTTTATTTTTAATTTCATATTGACCTTTTTTCGCGCGGAGAGCGTGCAGAAAAATGCCATCCATGAACGTCTTGACGTTATGAGGTGATTGACGTAGCATGGCGAGTCCAATGGCATGTCGACGAACACCTTCTGCAGTACATTTTTTTGCGTCGATCGAGTTAGAAAATGAAGAAAGATGAATATGCCGATGCTGCAGAACTCCCAAATTATACACAATCTCACACAGTTGCTGACACGTCACCAACTCCTTGTTTGCCCGCAACTCACTACAACTGGCATCGCAGACAACCGGATCGTACAAGCCAGTACTTGCCATACATGCCAAACACATTCCAGCATCAATACGTGATAACTACAAATCGCGTAATGCGGTCAAAATGTCACGTGCGCCATAACAGCGTTGCAATTTGGCCTCCATTTGCATCTTATTCTTACACGGAAGTAGACCAAACATATTCGTGTGCATTGAGGAGAAGTGGAAGGTGTGACCATACACAATACTACATGCATTCAGTAATGTTAATAGGCTGATCACATGTACATTAGAGGACGATCGTTTCCACTTATCATAAGCTAATTGAAATGTTGGTGTGATGAGTTGCTACAGGGTTAGCATGTTCGGCTACAAATCATTACAAAGCTATAAATTATGTTTTTGCAACAATGAATTGTTTAGATTTTCATAATAATAACAATCATCATTATTATTATTAATATGTTTGTTTTTGTTTCTTGTACTTGACTGTGTGTTTATCTAGTTAACAGGATTGTTATTACTGCCTGTGTTATGGTAAAATGCATTGTTAGCTTTACGCTGTGATGATTATTAAAAAAAAATTCGTTACTACTTCAATTATTTTATCTCCATTTTATGTTATGTTGATAATGTTGCTACAGGTGATGCAGATAAACTTGACGTAAATGCCTTTTGACACTCATTCAATGCAATGATAGAACGCAATACATGACAAAGTTAATTTGTTTTGTTAGGTTCTTGATTTATGTAATTATTTGCAAAGGCAGTGGTAGATAAGAGTACATTATGCACTAACGCGTACTCAGATGAAGAGGCATACTTCATAATACTTGCACAACACCGTAGAAAAGTAGAAGTGTCCGTCGTGTTTTGCTCATACAGTGTTGGTCTGAGACAGCCTTTGCGCTCATAAATAAGACTGAGTGCCTATCGCACTAACGCCGACGGTGCACCGTCACGCCGCAGCAGTCGAACTTGAATGTCTGTAAGTTAGCGACAGAGTAGTGCAAACGCAGATGTCATTGGTAACGTTACCACAATTAATTAGATGGAAAAATAAAGAATAAATCAAGAATATTTTTTTTTAATGAGAATGAACGATATAACTTACTAAAGAAAAAGGCGATAACGATAATCTGA
Source organism: Blastocrithidia nonstop (assembly GCA_028554745.1). NCBI lineage: Eukaryota > Euglenozoa > Kinetoplastea > Trypanosomatida > Trypanosomatidae > Blastocrithidia > Blastocrithidia nonstop. The sequence continues at coordinate 1,275,900 of JAQOTN010000019.1, read as the reverse complement.
TTTTTTTCAAATATAAAAACTAAAACTATTCTTTTTTCTTGATCAAAAAATTCACAAACAAATTGATAAATATATATTTACACACTTTATTGTTTATTTCATTCTAATATTGACAAAAAGAAAATGATTAGTTGAGTAAATTCATGCATACACCCATGCACACACACAAAAATAGTCAAAAATGCACTTACTTACACTGAAAAGCAATAGCAAAAAGGAAAGAGAAGAAAAATAAGCAATAATAATCTGCAAAAAAATATATATTTACATATTGGCTGCAAAATAGTTGTGCGCTCTCTCTATCTTTAAAAACTTGGTGTAAAGAAACTGCGACTACTGTCTAATCCAAGATTGTAGTCATAACCACCAAAGCTGCTCTGAAGTGTTTTGCTTTTCAACGATAACGACAGCTTTTCGTTACCGGGCGAAAGTGACGCCTGAACTGTTGCAAAATTTTGCACTGGACCAGTTATGTTGTTTGTTGCTGGAGTGTTAAACACTGACATCATTTAGTTCTACAATGCTGGCGTACTTTAGTCATTAGTCAAGAGTGTTGGAGTATTTTGTATAGAATCAAGGGCGTTGCCATAAAGCAGTTTAGCCGTGGCCAATGTCATGGGCTGATAGGCACTTGACTGGACCTTGTCTACTTCTTACTCAACGGTGTTAGTTGCATCCGTAGTGTTAATCGTGACAGTAATTGGTGCCTTTGTTTGTTACACTTTTTATTTTGCATGTTCATTGAACTAAATGTTACGCCACGACAGTTTTGATGATGATGTTGATGATGATGATGATGATGACACTCTACTCGCATGAGAGTTATCGCTATAATGAGCAACATTATCAACACTTCTCGGTGCATTAGCATTTTTGCTTTGAGTATTCTTGTCATCTAATTTCATTAATTTTCGGTGAGTCTGTACATCTTACTTGATTATTTTTTTGCTGTTAATGTTCTTGTTGTTTGTAACGCTAACTAACTGTGATTTACTGTTGCCTTGCATATCATCATTACCACTTGACGATTTGTGCATTTAGTAATTTTTGAGTTTATTCTACATTTTTTTATGATTATGCTACCTGCTTTCACTACTAGGGTTACTACTACTAGAACTGCTATCTGAAGATTATGCAATCTGTAAACGTAATTAACTTAATATGGATTTATCAATGTGTGTCGTACGGCTATTTGCCATGGCAAGTGCCGATCGTGAAGCTGACGAGTTGTTACGCATTGAGGCAACCATTTGATTAGGCTTGAAGGAGACTAGTTTAATTGACGATTGCGAATGAGATTGATCAAGTTTTACTTATTCACTTTTACCCCCATTCGTACTTGGCTATTTCTGTTGCAAATGCTATTAAGTCTGTTTATGCAATAAACTAAGAACACTATTGTCACTGTTACCTAGTTGCTTGTCAGATGCGATTAATTACTTGTTAACTGGCTGCAAATCATTTACTGTTTTCATCATGGAGTCGGTGCTAGTTGCTTTTTGTAATTATGTGTGTTGTAACTCAGAATGTTTTTTTCTTGTGCCTTGCAGTGATGCTTGCAATGCTAATTTTGCTAAAACTTATGGCGATGATGATGACGATGACGTTGATGAAGATGATGAAGAAGAAGAAATTTACAAATTATTTCTATTACTAGTATGTAATTTCTGTTTTTGATGTTTATGTAATGTATTAGTAGCTGAGGCGGTTTGCACAACATGTGTACTTTGACCTTGTTCATGCGTGCTATGCATCATGTTGTTTAAAGTGTTATCATCACTGCTACTAGCGGTATCACGTGAGGTGTTCTGCATCTGTCGTTTTTATTTTTACTTTTGAGCTTGTGCTCGTAGCGCTTGCACAATAGGTGAAATAGCCAAATTCTCATTACTACTGCTATTTTTCATCATCGCATTAGCTTTGGATGTTGCACCTGTTGCTACAAAAGGAGTAATAGTATCATTTACGCTATTTGTACTAGTCTCATCAAATTCTTCTAATTTGACACTATCTACATCACTAGCATTTGTGTTAGTGTTGTTCAGACGGCTGTTAGTGATTTAACTACTGTACATGTATTTGTTTACACTATTGATACTATTATTATTGATATTATTAATATTATTTTAAAAGCAGATGTCATCTTTTGTTGACGTTAAGTGTTTGTATCTGTCTGGAGCCGACTTTGACTCCTAGATTGGAATAAATATCTATGTATTGTTAGTTTTGTCTTTTTAATGGAGGTCACTGTCATTACATTGACTATCGAAAGATTTATTTACTTGTGTGTTCGCTATGTTAGAATTGACAGGTGCAACTTGTTTGATTAATTTTTGTGATTGACTACTTCTGATTAGCTATTTGTTAATATTATTTGCGTTACTATCAATAATGTTTGCATTGCTGCTGTTATTATTATCATTGAATTTGTTTTGCAGTTTATTTCTTCTTTTTCGTTTTCTAATTTACTTTTTTAGTTGTAGTTGTTCTCTATCATTCACTTTTTCTATATCCTTTTGGATTTTTGACATACTTTTATTATTGATAGCATTATGTGCATTTTATTATTATTGTAAATGTAGCTTTTATACTTGTACTGTGTGCTTGCTGTTATATTGTCGACGTTATTATGATTGTTTTTATGCTCGCTATTGTTGTTATTATTATTGTTGTTGTTGTTGACGTGTTACAGCATCGCAGTGGCGATGGTGTCTGCGATGCTGTGCTTTACGTCGATGGTAATCATGACGTTTGAGTTATTTGATTTCTTTTTACATGTGCTGTATGATGTCAATAAGTGCACCATTGTCAACGTGATTGAAGTTGGACTCATATAACGCAGACTACCATTGAGGCTGCAACTATCTTCTAGGTTATTCTCCTTTACATTGATCAAGCTTATGTACTATACTATTCTGTTTATTATTATTTTATTATTTATTAATACGATTAGTTTCTTTATCAGGTGACATGGCCTGTCATTGCAATACTTGAGTAACTCTATGCACCATTAGTCGTAATCGCATTACCTAGCGGGCTAAAGCATCGACCTCGTTTTACAAAACTTACACCTGCATTTTTTAAATTGATTGTTTTTTATGTGATATATAAGGTAAAATATTGTTATAAATGAAATAAGTGCAACTTATGCAGCTTTTTTTTAGCTAATTTGATGTGTATAAGTGCTAGAAAAGATTTAAATTTAAAAGAAGAATTATTTTTACTCATATGGAGGTAGTAATGCAGATTTAACGCCCTTCACGTGTGAAATAGAAATTTCCTTAACTCGAATGAAAAAAATGCTTTTGTTGTGAAAACATTATCATAGATGTCGAATTGTACATGCTTCTCTACATATTTATTTATGTGTAACAGGTTATAAATGTTATTGCTTTTATTAATTATAAGTAAAGTTAATTATTTATTAATATTTATGTAAAACTAATTCATTAGTGTAATGATTATTTTTATTGCTTATTGAAATTAACGTGTTGGTTGTCTGGGCATACAATAGCTATTTCTCGTAACACGCTAGTAGCATAGCTACCAGCAGGTAAACTAAATTTGCAAACGATCACATTTACCGTGTTTTTACAGCCATCACCATCATCATCATTATTTTTATTTTTTACTTCATCATCATCATCATCATCATCATAAACTGTATTGTTGCTTACAATAGCTATCTACTAGTCATATACAAAGATATTCGAATTGATATCAGCTTATGTGATGTTAGTATACAGTTTACGATTGTTTTATTTATTATTCGAGTTTTCACATTTAGCATCAAGTTACTATAAATCTGTGCGTGTAACTGGCGTGCGCCATTCCTTGACTGAGTCTGAGTAAATCTAAACATTTTGCGGCTTTACACACAACGGACGATAGGCACCATGAAAGTGAAACGTTTTCACTAGTGCATTGTTTACTATAAGTTTTTTCGCTGTACTCCTGTTCTCGTCACGGTTATCTGTAGAACGTGCATCATCTTATACGTTTAACAACCCAGTAAGTACACCTCATTTGGACATCAATTATTTGTAATCTGCATACGTGCATCCAGCACTTTATGGGTAGTGTAAATCTAAATCTGGTCCAGGCAGCGGAAGTAGTACATCAGTTAGATCAAACAAAGTAAGATCATCGTTAACGTTTAGACAATGCACTGCGGGTAGTTTACACTTTTCATCATTACTCTCGCTGTTATCATCAACATCATCGACATCTTACTCACCGGTTTTTGGTTTGGCACGGTCAAATGTCTATTAGTTGGTAATAACATCAACGCTATTATTTTATTCGATACATTCGACTTGAGTATTCTAGTCATCACAAATTTTATCATTGACACAACATTTTTGTTGCGTGTCTGTTGCATGATCACGTGTGCGCTTCTTATACACACTCTCAAGCACCAAATCACCTACTTCAACTTTTGTTCTCAATGAACAAATGTTATCGACATTAATATTATTATTTTCATTTGTTCCATTTGTTTTTTAAGTATTTTATGCATTATGCTTATCACACGTATGGCAGCCTATTCGTTGTGAGGCAATTGTATTTCAAATTAAACTTTGCACCGCGTGAAAGTACAACATAGCTAATGTACGTGGTAGAACACGAAAGGCACCTTGCAAGTCATTGGGCTGATCTGTAAGATATTTTAGCATATCACGCTATTGTAGACAGTAGTGTGGCGTGTGTGCGAGTGCACCTCCGTAGTCTCGTGAGGCAACCATGTCAACTACACTTTTCATGGCTGGTACGATACAGGCACGTGAGGCAAATATCAATCTTAGGACTTCATGATATTTACCTTGAAGTAGTGCCACACCAATGTCACTAGTAAGAATAGACGTCGTACCAAAGCGCTGAGGCCCATAGTAGTTTATTACACCTTTACTGGCAAGAAGCAACTCAGTCTACTTGAGCGCCGCTACATTCGGTGAATTGTTTAAATCATTCTCAGTGATTATACTTGCATCAATGTCACATGAAGAAGAAGACGACAACGTAGAAATAGGGGCGCTGTTTCTGGTAGCAGGCAAACAACGAAGAACAATGGTGAAGTGATTACCCATCGCATCACCTAACCGAAGAGCAGATTGCTAAATCGTAAAATCACACACACGTACAGTGCCATATGAACTCACACGTTGATTGTTCACGATGGAGGCAAGTCGATGGGGCTCAATGTCTTGTATTGCCACACGCTGCAATGTAACCGCACGCTTGTCTTTAGTGCCGCAGTATGAGAATTGTCGAGTACGGACATGTAACAAACGCGCAAGGGCACGAAAGACATGTGCGCTATCTAAATTTTCTTTATACAGTGTGAAGTGTGTAAATGTACGTGTTCGTATTGGTCTAGACCGACGCTACTCTTCTCGCCGCATCGCCGCATTGGCTACTGTAATGCAAATCATGCCATTGCTAGTAGAACTAATATACTGTCGTCGCATACATGACTTGATTGCAGCATGCACGCTAGTCCGCTTCATCTTGTCAAGAGTAACAGTGTCAGGTAAAGTAATATTATTACTCTTGTTATTTTTGTTGTTATTTTTATCTTTACTCTTAATATTGTTAGAATTAACAAATGACACCACTAGCTGCACATCTGTTTCACTTAGTAAAGGTGTTAATGTTTACTTTATATCGTTTATAAACTTACTACTTCCATCATTGCATTCATCTCTCACACGTTTAGCATCATTATTACCACTATTGTCGTCACTACTGTTGCTGTTATTTTGTCTACTAATACTATTACTTTGATTATTGTTGTCCTTAACGTCGATTACAGAAGACAGTTGCTCTACATCAGTACATCGTTAACGTTTCATGCACGTAGCGTTTTTACCTGTCTGCTATTTTGTTTACACATGTGCACAACCTACTTCATCTTTGTTTTCATTTACATTTGTGACAAGATAATTAGCACTGCTCAACTACAACGGTTCACCATGATTGTGAAACGCACACATTTCACGTACAACAAAGTCAGAGTAGAGCGTTTTCATCATCACCACAGAAACTGATTTACGTCTAGGTGCATCCGACAAATTAAGTAATGACACATCTGCTGAGCAACACGGTGACGATAGCGAGGCGAAGATACCAATACGCCCCTCGCGCTACTTGACCTAACGACAAATTTACTAGATATTCAACACCTATCCGTTATACATGTTGTTCAATACTTGATCAGTGTTCATTTAATTTGATCCAATGTTTTCTATTTTCAAATATAAAAAATAGGAATTTGATAAAGTTAAATTGATAGTTAAAGTGATGGTTAAATAAATATCAGTAAGAAACAATATTAGTTTGCATATCTCTATCTCTCCTCAATAGAAAAGACAAACAAACATACATTAACATATCACCTTAACAAAAACAGCATATAAAATTGCTTTGATTGATGCAATAATATATTTTGCAGAAAGTATTTTTGTATGCATACATACGATTGATGTATGTCAAATTACATGTATTATTAACATGCATGTAAATTTACACAAAATATATGTCCATTTGAGTCTAGAAAATATGCAAGTGGTGTAACAAATGTAGCATTTACACGATTATTTGTGCGATTATAGCAATCGATGCTTTTATCATTGTTGCTACGGTTGTTGTTATTATTTGTGCAAGTAGCAGACTTTGTGTATTGGCAATGCATTTATGAGTTACTGAGTAATACAGCGTTATACGCTACATGGCAGCATGCAATTCGCTTATGCACTTTCAGTGAGTACACCTCAACAAGATGACGCAAGGGTAAGTACACAAGAAGTAGAGACAACGCCGTAGAAGACGAGTGAAGCTTTGCCTCGCATCACCGAAATGACGCTGCGCGGCAGCCTTTTATAATTCTATGTACAATTCCAGTATAACTGTCTATTATAAACAAACGACCTTGATTTTATGTGTATAGAGCAGCATATCCACTTCGAGCATCTAATTACACTTTGCTAAAAGTTACATCGGCTTGCAAAAATGTACTTTATGGTTACAAAGTACATGTTATTATTTGTTTGCTCATCACCACCGCTGCATTAGCTTATTACGAAATGTGTCTATAAGATTACTGATTTTGCTTATCTTGTTATTGAAATCGTTACTGTTACTAGTTATGTGAAGCAACTTTCACTTCACGAGTAAACAACTAATTGCTTTGGGTAGTGTTAGTACATTCACTCTGTGTGTTTGCCCTCATAGGTGCCACCTTTGCAGCATCATCAACTTTTTAACTTTACTATTATTATTATTCTTATATTAATTCTTATTTTTCATATTTTTCGTTTTCTTTCTATTTTTTTTGCTAAGCACGTCGCCCAATCGTACCATGTCAGATTGACTTTGCAAAACCAGATACCACAAATTTCATTGCATGAACTGCTTATTTTGCAGACGAAAGAAACAAAGGATGCTGACGATGAGTACCATTAGATAAACTTGTATTGTCAATAATGTAAAGTGCAAATGCAGGAAAACAGCCACAAACTAACAATGCCATTGCCTGCTGCAAACCTGTTTCTAACGCATAATTAATTTAACGATGCAGAAAAAGAGGCAAAACAACCGCGTCACTGATGAGACGTGCTGGTGGAAAGTTATCATACTTCAATGTATTTTATACACAATTGCCTTTATAATGGACACTCTACTGTTTACTATAATAGTGTTTAGCTGAAGTGTTTACCGACGCCATGTAATAGGATGACATCTATACTGATGAATAGTTCTTAGGCAGTGATAGTGAATAGATGCCGTTAATGAAATCAGCCATGGCATAACCTGGGCCAACGGCTGGGAATGAGGGAGGTTTTGTCTTTTTGTTTACTAATCGTTAAATAGGTCATTACAAGAAAAAATAAGGACGTCTGCCATCTTGTCGCTAAACAATAACGTTGATTAACACATCTAATGCACTGCGGTCAAGTACAACTACTTTGCCCGTAGCATGTACAACATAAACGGACTTGATTTTGCAACTCGTCAATGATACATAACATGTATTAAAATGATTTAAATGTACATTTTCATTATTATTATTATTATTATTATTATTATTATTATTATTATTATTATTATTATTATTATTATTATTATTATTATTATTATTATTATTATTATTATTATTAATGTTGTTGTTGTTACTGTTGTTATTGTTTATGTTATTTTCAGTGCTATCATGATCACAAAAGTTATAAACCACCGCAAATTTCACAATGGCGTCATTGTTTTACCATTGCACGCGTTATAATGTTTATTACGAGTTATTACTCTATGATTGGGAATATTGTTTAAACAATTCATAATTAGTGTGTGTTGCGTCAACATTAGTAACAGTATGAACTTTCTGTTTTACATTATTTTGGTTTTTCTCATAATTACATTTATACTTGTCAAAATTATTATTATTATTAATATTGTTATTAATATTGTTATTAATATTGTTGTTATTGTTTTAGTCACTATCTTGCTTGTTGTAAAAATTACAAGCTGTTTGATATTCGTTAAAACGAGCAATAACAAGTAGAGTGCCACGAAGTGCATTACACACTAACATGGTGCCATTTGATGTGCCAATAAACAACAAAACATGGGTTTGTCTATTATCGTTATTGCTCATATTGATACCAATTGAGTTAGTTTTTTCTCTACCGTCATCATTGAGGCAGCTGCCAGATTGCGAATTGTTATCGTTCCACTCAGCGTTAGCTGTGGTAGCACTACACGAGCTTTCATATAATGCGAGTGACACTGTCGTTATCTTGCCCTCCTGATGCTCCATCACTTGTATTATGTGTGGAATACGTAATGCAGCAAGAATGTGTATTGGAATGTGTGTTTCATTTACGCATGATAACTGATTTACATCTAATTTACCGCAAGTATTATTACAACTGTTACAATTGCTAACAGAACTATTATTACTAGTGTGCCTTTGCAAACCACGTACAAGTTGAACGACACACTGATTACGTGCTGACTACACTGCTGCAAATAAATACAATGATTAGTTGATTGCAAGAAATGAATGTAATTTTGTTTGTTTTATGTTGTGATTAGAATACTTGTCACATTGATATTATTACGAACGTTGTTTGACTTGTTTACTCTCATTAATTGTGCAAGCACTTGTACTTTGCACCTTGCCTATATATGCTGTTGTCAATGTTAGCATTACTATGACTTGATATGACTACTACCAATGATCACTATCTAAAAGATATAGTTTGTTATGCAGAAAGTCTATTTACAAATAAAAAAATTTAAAAAATGTAAAGAAAACAAGTTAATAAATTGCAGTATAGTGTGAAAATGGTTTTAATAACAAGAAAAATACAATGTTCTTCTTTATTTGGTATCAGTATTGTCAATTTTGAAACTGTAATTTAAAAAGAATTGAAAAAAGCTTTAGCAATACGTTTAATATAATTCACTCAAATAGTTTAACATATACAATTGAACACAATGACATGATGAAATAGGCAACAACAAAAAAGAACACAAATACACATTTATTATAAACAAACAACAATGATATATATTTTTTTATTAGCACAGTAGTAAGCAATATAACATTTCGCTAAAAATTATTTGCAACCATGGAATAAATTACTATCATAAAATAAACTAATTGAGCAACATTTTTACATGAATTTAGGTTTATATTGTCATTATAATTAACGTGTTGGTGGAGTAGCTGCGTTTGCTGCGGCAGTTCATTTCTTGTCTACGTCAAACGAAGACGATGATGAGGCAAGCTACTCTACGACCACTACCGAGTTTAAGATAAGATTATTTGGTACACACATTGTCTGCTTTTGGTCATTGATCAAGTAGAGGTAGCGAATATCTCAGTCTTTTACTGTCCCACTAACTACATTCACACCAGTGCCAATTGACACCTTGTTACCAGTGCGTAGTGCTGGCTGACCAGATAACGCCAAACTAGCCACGAAATTTGCACCAAAGTCTTTGCATGCAAAGCCGATCGTAGCCCCCGTGACACCAGCCGCCGCTACCAGAGGTGAAGTGTCTATTCCAAATGTACCTAATGCCACGAAGAGTAACGTACCTTCTACCGCCAACGCCGACACACGACTAGCCACACTTCGCTGGCCGACGTCTTTCACGATACCTGTCTTTTCATAAAACTTTTCAAATAACCGTTTCATAATAATTTGTTAACTCACGTTTACGTATATTATAACTATTCGCTGGTGGTAAAATCAATTAACACTGCAAAAATTTTGCAACAAAAAACTATTTACAAAACTATATTTATATATATATATATATATATATATATATGGCTAAAAAAAACCGATATTCTAAGCACTATTTATAAATTAATGCAATGTAAGCTATGAAACAAATAAATGATTAAAATTTCAATATATATCTATTACATAAGAAATCGGTTGACATGAGAAGAAAAAAACAGCGATGCATGTTATAATATATATATTATCAAGTATGTCAAATATTACAAAAAAAATAATCTCTATTCTTGTGTATTTAATTTATTGCTTTATTAGCACTTTTACACACACAATTATTATTAATGTGTTTGCAAAGTTATTTCAAAAATAGGTGTGAAAAAAGTAAATTATAACATTTTTATTATTATAAAAATAAAAACAAACACTTGTCATTGTTGATAAACTATTCCTGTAATCTATCAAATGTTCGATTACAAAAATTTTTAGATGCAGAACTAAATAATATCTACCTAAAACATTGCTCAGACGTGTGTCTTCTTTTTGCGAATATCATTAATTGACGAGCACTTCCAACACAACTTTTAAGAAGAAAAATTATCTTTATTTTCTTTCCATATTTTTACTAATTTTTTTTAACTGTTAATAATTATTTTTTAATATTTCGGAAATTACAATTGACATTAATTTTTCAAATCTAAATTATGTTTATTTGTATAAAGTTATAGTTTTATTATAGAAGCAGTTGTTCTTACAGACCAGTGCTTGCTGCTCCAGCAGGTTTCATAGTTTGCTTCTTATTCATCATCACCGATTTCTGCTTACCATAATCGTCTCTGCGCCGTCCACTCGAACGAAGAAACTGCTGATATTGTGGCGAATTCGTATCGTAGATCATGATTAATGTTATTTTTTCGTTTGTTTGTTGTGTTGTGCTGATGATCGTAGAGAAAGTGACTATATTAAGTAGCAAAGATGCTAAATGTTTAGTGTTTACTGATATACTGTTTGTTTTCCTTGTTATAGATCGCAAATACAAAATAATTTTAATAAAGTTGTGTAAAACGAAAAAATTTAAAACGTTTATAAAATAATTAATAAAATGTGTCATAATCATAAATTTAGAATTAATTACTCTACTTCGCGTCACAGGCAAAATACAATATTAACGAAAAAGCAATTACTTATATTTATCATGACTACATAGTGATGTGTTTATCTAAGCTGTATTTTCATTCAAATACTAGTTTAATACTTATATTAGTAACGTAAGTTATTATTAACAAAAAAGAAATCAATTTAATAAAACCGTCATTATTAATTTTACCATTTTTATAATTAGTGATTATATCTTTAAGTTGAACTTACTTCCTGGCTGTACCTTTTGTTATCTACTTAGGCAGAAGCGCGTGTGCGTTTGTGTGTGTTTACAGTGCGTACACTATTTTGTGCAGTGTTGTTAGTTGTCTCGCATAATGCTTTCTAGTTGTGGCACACTTTCCGTACAGACGAATACGGCTATACTTTGATCGCCGTCAGCAAATAGCCACCTGCTGTGTTCATGTTGACGGTTGGGTGTGTTCGTTGAGGCAACACTTGGTAATGTCTGTACCAGGTATCAGAGATGCAAATGTTAATACACTCATCACGAAGTAGGTCAAACAGTTATGTGAGGACTTGCAGAAAGGCGCTGTACACGACCACGTGCCCGCCTGTTGATACGAATTGTAACAAATCTACTAATCGACTAGCAGTAGCAAACGAGCCATCGTCGTTCTCGCAGTCTATCACAATGAGACTGTCAACCGGTCGTTGCAATAGTAGCTATCGAGCATTCGACCCAGTCATTCACAGTGAAGTCGATGCCATATTTTCATTTTGTGTAATTTTATTACAATTATCATTATCATTCTCCTTGTTACACCTACTATTATTGCTACTTTCTAATGTAGAATTGTTAACAATGTCAATAGAACTGTTACCATTGGTAGTAGCAACAGATGTATTGATTATAGCACTACTTTCTTTGTCCTCTTCAAGGACATTAATATTACTTTCACGAATATGTGTGTGATTATCCTAAAAACTTGATTTACAATCATTATCATTATTGAGCGATGACACTTTTTCGCCATGAAGAAAGTCATCATTTCCAGGAATTGCATGTCATCGCCTTTTCACATTGTCTAAGTTCATAACTTTTACTGCGGTGAACGTGTTAGGCTGTGCATTTCGGTCTAACAGCTGAAAAAGCTCACCAGACTATCCTAACCGGTCAAGTAGACAGGCTTACAACACACCATTTGTTTTGTTATATGTCAAGACTCGACTGCTAGCATGCACATTGGCGTGATGAAGTATCAACGCCAACGTATCACAACGAAGCCGTGTGCATTTACTTTCCATTGCAGACTCGTCAATAGGATTTATGGTTGGTACATATACCTCGGCAAGATTATCGGGCATTACTGCCTCTACCTTGTACAGTACACCATATAGTTTCTTCTTTTTGCGAATGTACTTTTATTGTGCAAAATTTGTCTTACTCTGATATGTTGCACTGTTTTCAACAAGGCGATCAAGTAACTCATTTACGCCTTTCTATTTGCGAATCTACTCGACTTGGGTGTTACTGAGCTGTTGACTCTCAATGTTAGGGCAAAGACACCTATTGTCACGTTAACCCGCACTAACGGTCGATGAAAGGTCTAAATCAGGGTAGGCGTCTGTCAAGACAAACTTCCGTTACTTATGATTTAGTTATACAACACAACCATAAGGCAAACCTACCAGACTTAGTGCACTCGCGCTACCGGCTTTACCTAATCGAATAGTTGTCTTTGGTTTTATCTCTGCGATCTTGTGCACACCTCCACCGTTGATCACAACGTGATCGCCTTCTTTTATAAGTTTGTCTGTTGACATGATCAGCACGTTTTAACTATACAAAACGAAAATATAAATAGTTTACGCAAAAAAAAAAATAATGAAAGAAAAATTTGTAATATCATACGCTTTACATTCTTCATAAAAGTATCCATAAATTATTGAGTTTAAAATGAGTTTTTTTTTGAGCTCTACTAAACTGATTTTTTTGAATAAAAACTATAAAGTAGTTCACTTCAATCAGTAACTAATAATGTACATTAGACATAAAGAAAAACACTTTATACATTTGATTTGGCATTGATAAGTATTTCACGCAATTGGGCTTCATCTGCAGTTACTGAACGTGCTTTGGTACATCATTCATTCATACGTGCATTAGATGCTAGGATTAGTGAATCTACACTACTATTCTTATTATTATTACTCGTGTTAGCACTTAGTTAACATTTACTGCCATTTTCGTTCAGTGTGTGTAATTTGTTTTCTTGCTCTACTATTTATGGTAGTCTTGTAGGTACACCGTCTACAAAGTCAACTTGAGCAAACAACTAATTTATCAGCTTGCAATAATATACACTTTTTTTTGCAGTTGGCAATGATTTAGTGCCAGTAATGACGTTTGCACTGGTAGGATTTTGAAGTAGTGATGGTGATGTTGCGTCGAACTACTAAAAATAGGAGCACACAGGATTATCTAACATTATAGTCATCTTGCTTGCCTGCTTATATATACTTTCACCTTTTTTTTAATTACTTTAATAATAATTTTTAATATCAGTCTCTTTGCTGTTTTTTCGAAACACATTGCTATCATGATCATTAACATCAGATATGACAACTTCTCGACAAAGTGTTAAAACGCGTAGTTGTGGCAAATATGTTAGTGGCAACAAACTTTCACGTGTTTGCAATTGATTGCCTTACAAAAATACACACTACAGTGCTTGACATGAAGAAATGTTGGAAATATCGCTAAGCACATTTTCTGATGCATTTAACAGTGTTAGTGTACTAGCAGCATGTTATATTCCTTGCAAATGCTTTAATTTGTTCTGACGAATGTCTAAGATGTGCAGGTTATGGCAATGGTATAAAGCATTACCTAGTGTCGTTAATCTACAATGAGGTAGTACAGTCGCATAGACTAGTGTAATGTCATACTGACGTACAGCACGCTTAATGTCTTCCTATCGCAATTCATACTGCTATTCATCGTTCAGGTCAAGTGATGATATTTTGCCAATCATTTGTAAATATTAAATTAATTTATGTGATAGGTGTGTCTGTATATGCGTATCGTGATCTAATTAAAAAATACTGACTGTATTGTTTTTCTTTGAGTACGTACAATGAATATTTGACAATGTTTTTTATGAATAGGAAAGAATATATTTCAAGTAAATGTAAAAAAAAGCAAGTGTTGCTTGCTAATATCTAGTAAATGTAGCATATATTTTTTATTATAGTGAAAATATACATATATAGTAATAAATTTGTTTCAATATTAGGAAATCTTGATAGGTGTATCTACATACTCTCCAACAAGTGAATAAAAAACATAATTCGACTTTTTTTCATTGTTTTCTGTCTTTTTCTATTTAGTATTTTTGAATTTATTGATTTATTGAATTTTTTAAAACACATTATGGTGGATTGCTTTATTATTAGTAGTAGTAAGCAGTTGACTTAGATTATACGTTGTTCATAATGTTAATAGCATTATCTACACACTGACGCCGATGCCAGTAGTTTGACACACGTGCATCATGCACGTGTCTGCGTAATTTTATAGCCCGCACCGTGGTTGGAATGAAAACGTCATAAACTTTACATAGCGACTACACTACTTGACGGAGTTGTGCATTACCGCGCAAACTTTCTTTGTTATCAAAGATATGCCGAACGATGTTATGTGTGTTTGTTGTGAAACCCATTTACAAATCAATAAGCAGCTGACCTGTTCGTGCCTGAAGCTGCGATGAGGCACCAGGAAGCAAATGTTCAATCTTGTTAAAGCAAACAGCCAGCAGCCGATCGGGCACACTAAGCTGTAATCCCACACAGGCCTATAAAAAGGTAATGATTTGAATAAGATTGAGTTTTACTTACTAGGTACATTGTGCGTTTAGTGTTTATATTACCTGTTTCAGTAATATGTCATCTGATATATTGTGCTGTGCGTGGCACTGTAGTAATCGAATTAGTGTACTTCGCTTACACTGCGCCAGTGCTGATTGCAGACGAGTGCCAATCGCATCAAGTAAAGATTCAACACTCTACTAATGTTGCATGTGAAGTGCCGCGACGAGGACAAGCTCAACGTGGTCTATGGATAGGACAGGCAAATCGGCACAAATGCGGGACATGATAAATTATTAATATTAGGCAAAGACCAACTCATCGGTGTTCATAGCCTTGATAAACACACACCGACTGTAGGCATCTGCACGATCATAGGCAGCACATACAACGTTACCGAAAGATGTTTTATTGTGTTACACGTTATTCATTGACTGTTTGGTTTCATTCACTTTGTTGGTAACACCTCTATTGATACTTATTGCTGTGGTGGTAGTGCAAAGTACCTATTTCAACACTTTTAATTTGCTCAAATTTTGCACAAATTTAGCAACATCACTCGGTGACATCAAGTGGCAATGATGTAATAAAGATTGACACAATTAGCGTACAATATTTTGTAGAACAAAATGTCGTACACATATTTGACTCTCATTGATTTATTTAATTCCCTCTTCTTCTTCTCTGTCTTCATCTTTGTCTTCATCATGTTTTTATTCACATTTGTGATCGACTTATAATTTTTTTCTCGTGGCACAAGTATTTTGTTAACTACAAGAATTGTGCAGTCTGATCGGACAATTGGCTAAATCAGACGCATAATGCTACACCAATAACGTGAGCATGTTAAGTTGATGCGTTAGTTTATTGTGTGGTGGTGATTGAGCCATCAGTCATTATAGTGCGTGTAAGCTATCTTGTTTGACTTTAATAGCAAGATCTACTTAACCTTGTGTGAGTGAATACATGGCGAGTGGTACTGTTATTTGTTTGCTCATATACTGCATAACATCATACTTTGTGTTTGCATCTGCAATGAGTATGGCTATACGCACGTATGTAACGAGAAGGTTGCTGTAACACAGCGTCTATGCAAGCTTGTTATTATTCTTTGATGAATGGCTTAATTTTATGTCTTGCTACACATTGGCACTGCTATGATTGTTGTTGTTATTAATGTTGACATCCACTTTGTGCGAGGCAAAACGAAAGTCATCGAATAAATAGGTGTAAATATAATGTGTGTTATGGTAGAATAGCATATTATGCTCGTTTAACGTCACGAGAATGTCATGTATCATGCACACATCCACGTTCTTAACTTATATTAGGTTATGTAACATTTTATCTACTTGACAGCACAGCGCTGCTTGCATTGATCGCTACAGTACACTGCCATTGACACTGAGAAAAGTGCGAAGTTTGATAATGTCAAGCACGTCATCTATCATTAATAAGTGGTTTACCGTATAATGTATCGCAGATAACCGCTTCACAATATTTTACACTCGATCCTCTTTTCGTAATTTAGACATACTAGTGCTATTCGTATCAACACTGCATGCACGATCATGACAAGTCAATTTACTATCTTTCATCTCTGCCAACATTGCCGCATTGATTTTGGGTTTGAACTGTTGTATTACTGGAATGACAGACAGGCGTTACATATCCTTAGCCTCATGTGTGACTGAACGTAGACGTTTCAAGATGCGTCGTAGCAGTGAATTTGGTACGTCTCTCTGACGCACTGAGAGCGCAGAAAGCAGACGTGTACATCAGGCAAATTACATGGTTGGCAAAAAAGCATAAATGATTACCTCGTTTATGGACATAGGCAAAACTTTAGCAAGTGTGATGAAACTACTAAGGTCAATTTTCTGTTTCAGGTCGCGATGTGAAAGAATCTAAACCACCTGTGGTGTCGAAGCAGGATAGGTGCGTGCTAGACGAATAAGTTACGGTTCACTTAACACCACCACCTAAGATTACAAGGAGGCAAACAGAAGCTATGCTACTCGTGGAAAGAAAACGGCTAAACGATCGAGTAAGTCTAATGTCACGTCTCTTTTATCATTGACTGTCAAGTACGATGATGTTTAGCATAGCAACTATTATATATTTGTGCACAGAATGTGTAAATGTGCAATGTTAACTTTTAATATACTACCATTGACCATACAGTTATCATAACTCTTGTATTTTGAGGTTGACTACTTTTTTTTACTAGGTGACTGACGTGCATCATTTGATTTTTATTATTATTACGGCTACAGTAGTTGTTGGGCATCTTACAAATATTATTCACCCTACACCAATTATAATTTCTAGTATGATTAATGCTCATTACGCTACTATTCATCCTTGTGATAATTATGTTATTATTATTGTTATTATTGTATTGCATTAAAATGTTATGCATCATTACAATAATTATTATTATTACCGCTATCAACACGAACGTCATGTTTGCCGTGATCTGAGCTTATATTCACGTTGTCTTCTTTATATTGTTATTCTTGTTCGTATTGTTAATTTTTGTCCTCTGATATGTCCTTCTTTACCTATTTGCATAAATTAATATAAAATTTGTCTTTTGTTGTATCATTGTCTTCTATCTCTTGTTACAAACACTATGGCACGTCGTCCTACATTTAATTAATTTACAATACAATATCATTATTGATGTTATTGTTTATAATATTCTCGCTACTTCCATCGTCATCGTCTTTGTTTTTGTGACCATTATACATAGTTTAGTGATGAGTTATACATTCTTTGCACAAAACATTTTTGTCGTTAATACCGTTTATGCCAGTATTTATCAACTACGCTTTGTAATTAGGCTTTGTTAAGTCAGTTTTACTTCTTGTAACATATTCATCCACATCATTTGGCGCAGCAATGACATTAATAGTATTGATGTCAGTTACTTCAGTACTCTATTCGTTATCGTTACTCGTACTGACGTGTTCAACATACTTTTGTGCTTTCAAATAAAGTTACGCTATTTCACTATCATTGTGTAGATAATTCGTAAACACTCTCATCAAGTGACAAACAAGCATCGAATAAACACTACTGTCGTGTGTATTACCCGTATTGCACTCCATATCATAGCGTGTTTTCAACACAGACAAACATAGTGTGAATATGTGCATCACCTATACAATTCGTTTCGCGACTGGTGCACTTGCGCATACTCGTACAACTTGCATTATAGAATGCACGAGTAGGTGATAAATGTGAATATCACATGTTTGTAAAAGTCATTACACATATTTCATCGGTAACACCACCTATGCAAATTTGTTATAACGCACACAGCATATAAAATGAGCAGGTAACGGAAGATGAGTAAATCATTACTTGTATGCAATTTAGGTTTTGTCTTTATTTTCCTCAAGTATGTTTGCCACACTTTTATATATAATATTTTCTTTGTAAAGTGACTGCAACAATTACTTTTGTTACTATTATTACCGAACTTGCTTCATTTTTTATCTTGAGATGATAAACTTGACTTGTACAAGTAGATCAACTTTGCGTAGCAGTCGATGTGGAAATTTAGCGTCAAGGCGCAACAAAGCTGTAAGTAAAGCTTATATTTATTTTTATTAAACACATTGATATAGCAGTTGCGTTGCCGCCACAATTTATGCAACGGTATCGTTATCATCGCCATTACCACATTTGCTGTTGCTTTGCTTTGCATTATTATTTACAGTTATCACCTTTGATGATTTTAATTTATTGTCAAGCTGTTTTTTATACTCCTGTACATTAGTTTCTATGTGGGAAGTGCTTAACTCTTTTTTGTCTTCTGTAATATTATTATTAGTATTACTATTCTTCTCATTTACACTCTGTAATACAGAACTAACTGTAAAACTTTTCATATTAGCGCAAGTATCATTTCCATTTTCATGTTCACCATCACAAATATTAGCTTGCGTATTACATTCTTGTTATTATTTATTATTATTGTTAATTAACACTTATGTAAACTGTTATTGTAGAAATTAATATTATTATTATCGTCGTTGATGTGCTTGAAGGTAGTGTTGTGATTATTGTGTCGTACTGCTCTTTACACTTGACATGATATGTTGCAATAAAATTGAATAGTGATCAAGTCAAACATAGACCACATCATTTATATTTCGTGCCAATAGCTTATTTGTTATTTACACATTTATCAGTATAAAATTTAGTGCATTGATGAGACGGCGTGTGTAACACGCCAAGAAGCTATTTTGCGGTGTATTGGTAAATTGTAATACTAATTTGTGTGGTTTCAAGATTCGTTGACGAAGCAGTAAGTTTAGTATTTCGTCACTCTTTACATTATATCGTACTGCCACGGGTGCAATGTATTGCAAAAAGCGTTACACCGATACAGAAGCAGTCAAACCATTATAACTTATTATACGTTTCAGCAATTAGACTTGGTGATCTCTCTACGCGAGCAACGACACTACCTTGAGCAGCTATGTCAATACCACAGTCGATCCTATTGCTTCATCCTGCAGTACACGACGGACGTAATTGTTTAAGAGGTGATTATCAGTCATAGCAGGAAACGTGGCGAACATTTATTTAAGTCGTATACAAAGATGTAATGCCCGCAATGCTGCTGATCGAGATGACACATCACTTTACAAACTCTGCTAAACATGATTACTATTGCTACTTAAATTGTTTGAGTTAAGACCTATAATTGTAGATTAATTCATTACATTCTTGTTATAAACAAACCCAGCATCTCAATCAATGCACTGCACAATGCGTTACACAACACGGTGCATGTCGTTATGCACATCCTCGTTTTGACCAATAACATTATTATTATTATTATTATTATTATTATTATTATTATTATTATTATTATTATTATTATTATTATTATTATTATTATTATTATTATTATTATTATTATTATTATTATTATTATTATTATTATTATTATTATTATTATTACTATTACTATTGCCACGTATGTAATTATTGTTACTGTGTGATTACCTGAAATTTATTTACAATTGATTGCATAGTGTCTACAGAATATATAAAACTGGCTACGTCAGTTGCATCAGCTATTGATTTCTATGTTGACGTTGCTATTTCTTCACACTGCTTGTGAAAACATTATTTTGACTAGTTACTCTGTCATAAACAATGTTACTAGTAGTGTTGCCAATACTTTTTCTGTCAATACCATTACAATCAGTTATTTTATCATCAAGATCATTTTCAATTTACCTACAATCTGATGTTGTTGTAATTAATTTGTTAGTTACTACCCTTGCAATGTTGCTACCTTTCTATTTCTGGATTTACGTTACGCTACATTTTGCGAAGTGAGGAAACGCACATATTAACACATGTTTTTGTATTTTTCAGAATAAATATTTACCACATACATAAAAAAGCTTGATTGCCGTTTTTTGTGGCAAATTCAAGTGTAGAAGTTCGTGTAATCGTTGATGTTTAATGTACTATGCCACATCAACACAGTAAACTAGTAAGATAGCACGAAGTACAATATCATTAATACGTGTGTGGTAAGCAATATTAGTGCACAGGCATTGGCTTGAGTGAATTAAGTTGGGTAAATTGTTATTGCTAAATTAAATCAGCCGATAGCTACGACTATTATTACTATTTACATTATGATTGAAACTCTGAGTAAATTTATTGCTGTTGCTAACTATGTTACCAGACAGCCTGTTATTATTACTGTTATTATTAACGGCACCACCACCACCACTAATACTATCAATGCCAACATGGAAAGGTATACACGGCTGTGTGAAAAGTGTGTTGAAAAGTTTTGGCAAATACTTTACCTACTCTTCTGTAAACGATTTGGGTGAGCGCAGTTAGCACAACAAATACTGAGTTAGTAAAACGCGTAAGAGTAGAGGGCTGCATTGCACATTACGCATGATTTACAAACACTCTCTCATGGTCAATCGTCGCTATGGTGCTGCTATGTGTTTTGGTGTGCACATATTCTTGTTGTTGTGCTGATGATTAGCATTATGCTACAAATGCAAACTTTTCACCGCTGTCGTTTGTTAGTGTAGTTATTATTATTGTTATTATAAGCAGCGACATTCGCTTTGTTGAAACTTTTACCCTTATTGTAATGACAAAATTTATGAGCATTACGTAGCACCATGTAAACATTACTTTGTTTATGCACAAGTTGATAACTTCTAGTTTTGTAAAGATAAACATTTTATGTATGACTGTTTGGCAATGGCGACTAAAATGTTTGTGTTCGTTTTCTCAGATAATTTATGCTACAGAAGCGTCATCGTTTGCTCGTATAAGTTGCAAAATACAAATTCGTCCGCACTGGATAATAAAACACGTTTGCGTTAGTCATTCATAAGTAGCAGGATGGTTAAAATAACCTACAACGCCAAAGACGGATTACTTTGAACTAACTAGTTTAATGGCTTCTACTGACGGAGATGATGTAATATGGTGAAAAAGAAAGCGGGGTGTAGTTGTAACTGGGCTTTTGTTATTGGGCAAAGTTGAATGTAAGTATTGGTTTGAATACGATGTAAACCATACAACGCACTGACTACGACAGGAAGTGGCTGATGTTCAAGTTACTTACTTGCGAGTGCGCGCTCAATCAGCGTAACGATGGTGTTACACAAATTTTGATGAAACAATTCGGTGGTGTTGTTGTAATTGTAACAACAAGTATCGTTAGTATCACAAATATCGGTAAGATCAAGCGTATTAATCGTTTTAGTCTCACTGTTAATTTTAGCTTTGTCATTTGCTTTACTAACCTTTGTGTTACCCTCATTAACTCGCTTAATTTTCGCACAATGAGTCTGTGCCGATGATGCAAAAAAGGTGGAGGCACATTCGTTGTAATTTTAGCTCTGAAATGGACGCTGCGTAGTTAAAGACAACTAACTACTCTAGACAGCTTTACTGATCTTTCCATTAAGATCAGTATTTAGTGTACTATGATTGTTGACTAAATATTTACTAACATAAGAGGCTTTATCGCTAGCAAATGTATCACACTTTTTTTACTCTTCTTCATTATCGCTACTGAAAATATCGTAATTGATATTTCCATCGTTAACGTTTATGTTCGAACTATAACATACACTACTGCTTTTTCCGTGCTATTTACCACTACAAACAACAGTATTGTCAGCTTTATGATACGTTTAGCTATCGCTATTACGTACATTTTTACCGGTTTCTCTGTGATGCTGGTTTGTCCAGTGTAGTACATGCGCACTATTACACCATACATCACATAGTAAACCAATAATAACTAAACACTGACCACATGAAAGATATTTAGAAATACCTTGTACTCACGTAATGGCAGCTGTATTTACAGTTTACAATTCTTTCTCAGTAAACATACATGCATTTTAACCTTACATTTTGTTTATTGTTTTTATTTTTACATATTACTATATTTGTGCACAGCCTTTCAGGTCAGTTTGCAGTGTTGCAGCTTTCTATCGTTCATGTATGGCGCATCATCACACTAGTGCGTTGAAGCCAAAACGTTTTATTTTTTTCAGCGTCTTATCAAACTAATCTTTTCTTAAAGGTAAATATTTTTACTTCCGAGTATTAGAATGCTTAAACCGATGGCACGATTACTGAAATTTATTTAGCGAAACAGGATTGTTACGGTGAAACTGCTTGACAAGTTGGTGTGGTGAATACAAAAATGTTTAATTATTTTTCCGTTAATGATTTGAACTGCTGATATCATTATTAGTGTTTTCGCCGATTCTTTGGTTATCTTGCTGTGCATTAGCGCCTACACCTGTTTTATAACCTAAATTTATCTTGCTATCAATATTGTTGTTATAGTTGTTGTTGTTGTTGTTATTATTATCATATACACTATTATTGTTATTGGTATTGAAAACAGCTTTGGTTGTATCAACAACATTAGATTAACGGTTCGAATGAGTAATTTAAGACGACGACAGTGTTTTGCTCAGTGTCTCCGAGGAGCAAAGTATAAATGTCAGCTTCATGTTTTGATGCATAAGGGAGAGTGCGGTGCGTATAGATAATGCTTGCATTTTTTTCTAAAATTTTTAACTTATAAATCGGACAATACAAACAAGATAAATAAATATTTATTAATATATGTTTACTTCTATATGTGCTGAATTTACAACAGCTTTACAAACATGGAAAAATATTACATAAAATATTTAAAAAAATTTGAAGAAACGATTATAAATATATACTTCAAAATAATGTCAAGTTGTGTCGTGTAACAAATCACGGGACACATATAAACACATTATACAAATAATAATAAAAAAGAAAAAAGAAAAGTTAAATATATGCATATATATATATATATATATATATATATAATCTTTATTCTAACTCCATGTCAAGTTTACAGTTAACATTTCGACTGATGTGATGCTATACTTTTTTTATTAACTTTTGCACACACGCTCTTGTGTGATTAAATTTTATCAGTACGCATTGCAGTTGGGCAGGTGAAAGCCGAGTAAGCATTTTCACATTATGCATGTGTGTAATATTTGATGCATCGTGTGCATTGTCTTTCATCTGACGTTGTTCTTAGCCATTATCATTTCCTTCTTTTCCCTAACTGGTTGAATTTGATTTAACATTTTTAACATCCATACTAAAAGCATACAAACCGGATTATGGGTATTGCAGTAACAACTCTAATTGTTGTACTGCATGACGCTTGTCATCAAATCGATTTTCTACTTACATAGTGTTAATAAGCTATCAGGCATTAACGCATGAATGTTTTCGTGAAAATAGTGCACAAATGTGTTCATACGAGTGTATAACTCTTTCACACTACTGTTGTCGTTCAAGCTATTATCGTTACTTGTCATCTGCCCTTGTGATATCACGACGCATTTGACGTAGTAATTCTTGGAGTTTATGCTACGAAAGTGACGATCGCAGATCATGCGATAGTTGCTTACGAAGGTCATCGTCACTTACTTCACATTCTGAGTAACACTATGATTGTGAGGTATAAGGCAAAGATGTGGCATTGCGACCACCTGTACCATTTTTACAGGTAAATGTGCTCTACTTGCAACTGTCATTCGATTCAGAGTGGCTGTGAGCACATTGTACATTGGCATCATTATACACCATTTACCTTGTTTTTTTATGTGCACATTACACACTACTTGAACGGAAATTGTTTATTTGTATATTACTTAAATTGTTTGGTGCAATTTGACGTGGCAAATTATTTTAACTTGTTTTTTTCTGAGCAAGATAGCAACCATATGCGGTAACGTGTCGCAAATCATACGCAAGCAAGCCTTATGCACTATTATTGTTGTTATTACAACTCTTCGATTGCACATGTTGCTAATTTGTGCATTGTCGTACAGATAATTACTACAAACTTGGAACATGACTTTACAAATAGTAAACTCGCGCTGTAAGCTCACCAACACCACATGGTGAATGTTGCTAGCTCTATTATTTGTACGTTTTATTATAATTCATCATGGCTTTGTACTTTCCAGTATCTTATCTACTTTGTACATTTCTTTCCTACATTTAACTTTTGTTAATATGTGTACAGCTGTCACATTTGTTATTATCAGCATCATACAAATTTACATATGAAACGGTAGGAAACGTAGAACTAAATTGTCATTTAACGTCAATTCATTATGGGAAGAGAAGAGCAACACGTGCAATGTCGTCCAAGTGAACAGTATGACGACAACACAGCTCTACCGCCTCACGTCATCGTGTGCTTATCATATTACTCACATAAGGCATAGTTTGTGCACACATTACATTACTATTACCTTGTAAAACACTTTCTATGGGGCTGTCTTACTTAGATAACGGTACACAAATATTTGCAGTATTATTTTCTTAACTCTTTGGATTAAATTAACTATTCGCGATGCTATTGCACTCAATACTTTGTATGTTTGCCTGTTGATTTTGTTAGCGAATATAATTTTTTGACTAAAAGTTTTCTCTGTTGCTTATTTCTTTGACAGTATTTTCAGTAATGTATTTACTATTATTAAACTTTGTACTACTGTTATTAGAAAAATCTGTTCGATGAATTTGTGCCTTCTCTGTGAATGATACCAAATACATCGCGTAAAGAAGTTAAGATAAATATTTATATTGATAGCAGAAAGCATTTAGCTTGCTTGTACATAATACTTGATATGAGGGCTATGTACACTCGCAAAGTGAACTTTATATATTACGCATGTCTTTATGTAAAGACGAAAGTTGATTCTCTTGCCTGGCATAAGAATTTATTGACTGGAAAAGATATGCAAGAGATTTGTTTTTACCACGCTCTAACCCATTAGATCTAGCATTATTAGTTGAATTTTGCTCAACCTTCGCACGTTTACGCTTACAAGTGTTGACTTTAGAACAAAATGGTTACATCACTAAGACTAACAAAATAAAATGAAATTGTTTCAAAAAAAAATAAAAAATTGTGCTAGAAGTTTGATAATAAATAATCTTTTTAATACAGTTCAATACTACAAGTAAGATATACGAATGTATGTTTGTGAGTGTGAGTGAGTTAATTTGCACTTAAAATATTAACACTACAAAAATTATTACAAGAAACGAGTGATGAAAAGTAAAAAGTGAAAAAAACGTGCATATGCGCTTTAATAAGTACAATAAATTATATTACAGCACATTTTGTGTAAGTATACAATTAACATAATTATGAACTTTCTTCCTAATATTGATCTTGCGATATGAATAAAGAGTAACAAATAAGATACCAAATATAACCAACTTTATCATATTTATTCATAAATGTTAATAACTTTATCAGACATACACACATGTTTGCATTTGCTAAACTTCATTCAATTTCCTACTTTTCTTTCGAAAACAAAACTCACAATGACATATAACACTATCTTCTCTAATACTTACTACATATACACACTCTATTCTATTTATAATACATAAATAAATTCTACCCGTACACGTAACAACGTTAATTTACAAACTTTATTATTATTTTAATATAAAATGTTAAATTTAACGTAATGTTCATATTTTAATGGCATATTTCGTTCTCTATCTATGGTAAAAAAAATTTGTTAAATTCATTAACAAGAAAATATATTATGTAAAATCGAATAAGGATGTAAAGGTACATAACAAATCGATAGTACGGTGTTAAAGGAAAATCAAAATATATGCATCATCTCTATCTAATTGATGTCACATTAATTATAATGTAAAAAAATTACAATAATCTTTTTGTTTTAAAAAAAACAACTAATACAAGTATTAATGGTAAGTATAGATGTAATGCATAACACAATCGTCTTACCGTGCTAAGTTATTTCATATTTAGCTCGTCCTCACATTTGTTTACAACTGAAGTTATGCTCTACGGCAGTAAAAAATAGAGCAGTATAACGAGGAGGAAAAAAAAGATGCTAATAGGACAATACCTTTACCATTTAGTCAAGTTAGTATAATAAGACTTACCTGCTGCTTTCAGTTTTTTTCAATATTAGATACAATCTATTACTACTTTCTTTAACTTCAAGCACAAAATTGATTACAATACCATGTTTTTCTAATTAAATACAATCTAATATTATTGAATTTATTACTAGTTGTTCCTAAAACACAAAAAAGGAAGGAAAAAAAAAGAAAATAAATTTAAATCTTGAAAATCCCGTCAAATGCAAAAGTTTACAGATTTTCCTCACACGGTAACTATTCGTTTAATTAAAATTTTTCTTTTCAAAGAAAGTAGGATATATGTATTTGTTTCTTCAATCTATTAATTTTTTTTGTTTTATACTTTTTGACTTATTTCTAGCCTTATCATATTTTTCACTATTCATAAATATTTCAATTATCTCCGAAAACATTATAATGTCAAAATGATATAATATTTTTTTTTTTTAAATAATAAGAACATGCATTAATACTAACTACTAAGAGAGATGTTAAAGATAAATAATATTACCAATCACTTTATCTACAATTAAAAATTTTTAAATGTTGAATTTAGTAATAAAAATTATTTTAGATTTAGTTCAATGAGGTATGTCTTTACACTTTATTTTTGTTACTTACTGACTTTGTATTCTTGTTTTTAGTTGCTGGTACGATGGCAAATTTGAAGTTACTTGCTTTAAATTTTATCTTGTTAAAATGATCAATTGATTTTCTTGGTGCATTGATTGCCAGTGTTGCCACTTCTGCTGGCATAAGTTTACCAGTTAGTATATCTTCCCCTAAACGAACTCGTTCGTTGTGCGTCTTGCAGTGATGTACAAGTTTCCAAAGTTTTTTAATTTTAGATGATCGGACAGACGATGGTTTGTTTGGTATCTTGCCTGTTGACATCATTGCATGAAAGAAGCGAACAAAGCGATGGCGTTTTGAAGAAATTTTTTTATTAACCTGAGTAACTTTGTTGTTTTTCTTCTGCTTGTTGTTAATGGTAACAAGACGTGACCGGGAATTACTTGCACTTAGGCGACGCTGCAATTTTGCCCGTTTTGCTGCTGCCTTTATTTTAGCTCGTGAGGTCAGAAACGATGGAGATACATGGTGATAACGATTGATTGAAAGAGATCGCGGTAGTGGTAAACTGGTAATCTTCTTTGCTTTATTAGTTGACTGTTTCACCTTTTTGGCTAATTTAGTGTTTTTATACTTTTTGGCGTGCGTACGAAATACGTTTGCAGCAATTTTTGTGTTCTTTTTGAAGTGCAGTTGGTTGTTGGATGTGATCCAATGTGAATATGGCATGGCACTTTTGTGCGATTTGATACTCTTGTGACCTGATTTATCCTTCGCTATCATCTTATTTGTGCGTAATTTGTGCGATGTGCTTTGTGTTGACTTGTGCTTTTTCAATTGTTGTTGTTGTTGTTGCATAAACTTCGTTTACAATATCCTCCGGTGCAATGCGTCAATAAATGAGCGGCCCATTGCAATACGTTTCTGGAAATCTGTTATGGCACGAGTAGCGCTATAATAGAGTTGCAACCCACGTAATTACACTTACGCTATGGGGCGGTGACGTCCTTTCAACACTGCAGTACGAAAGTTTTCATAATTTTTTTTTAACTGAGGTTTTTGTGCCTCTTTTTGCTTATGATGATGACTTTTATGCTGTTTCGCCTTTACGGAAGTATGCTTAGCTTTTGTCTGCTTGACTTTCTTTATTAATTTTGTTGATTTTGACACCTTATGCGCGTGCGTTTGTTCTGCCGTATTACTCGCAGGTTTAATGGAATTCATATAATGCCACGCAATACTCCTCCTTAGTTGGGTAGGTTTTTTAATAAATGGACTAATGACAGCAGAGGAGTCTTGCGTAGGCACAAGTGCATTTGATGGTGGCAAATAAATTATGGGCTGAGGCTTTGCCATTATCACTGACCTTGTTGGAAGTTGAACTTTTGCAAAATTAAAACTCTTTTAATCAACACTTTGCTTACTCTTATGACTTTTGTGCAATTTTGCAGTTTTCTTTGCAACATTTTCCCGTTTCGAATTTTTGGCTGTTTTGACACCTAAACTTGACAAGTTCTTGATGAGACGTTTTGTTGCAATTAACCTAACATCTTTCGTTTTAGACATGTGGATACTTCGCTTGTTAGCTTGTTTATTTGTCTTTAAGTGTTGATTCGCATGTTATTTACTTTGTTTTGACATTAACAAACGATGATGTGATGCAGAAGGTGACGGTGGCGAAATGATAGGTACGCTTGCCACACTCGCGCCATTTGTTTCAAACAAACTTACCGCTTTACTGATACGTTTATTGTTGCAGTGTGCACCAAACTCAGAGTGCGTTGCCCGTCATAAGCCACCAGCTATTGCCATGCGCTATTACACATTAATATTCTTCAGTGTTGGTGTTAGCTTGGTGTAAAATGTGGCAAACGGATTGAGTGTTCCTTTTAGAAGAAGAAAAGATGATTGCCTGTACATATTTGTTTGCTTTTCTTTCTTTACTGAAAAAATGATATTTATTAATTATTAGTTTATGTTTGTCAAAATTTATCCTCTTTTTTTTTTTTTTATGTGATAATAATTTATACAATGCAGTAGTGACAATTTTTCGTCCTTTGTCTATAATCAACACTTATTCTTTTTTTGTATATACTAATTTGTTTATTAATTTGATGTAAATATTAGGCTGCAACTATATTTGTCTAAAAAGTAGTTATGTGTTATATATTGTTCCTGAAATATAACGTAATAATTGTAAACTTAAATTTGTTATACCAGAAGAAAAAAAAGAAGAAGTTTATTTCAGTAGAGGTGAAAAGAAAAGTCAATAAAAGCAATACGTATTGTGCGCGCTATTTTTGCATGTTTCATCACCATTTGACGAGAAGATTAAATATATGTTACAAAGAAGGTTAACAAAAAAGGTTTTATGACCGCATTGTATTCTTAATTCGAAAACAGTTGTAAAATGTACGGGTTTTTTTTTTAAGAACTAAAATAATAACTATAGTTTGTACGCATGGGTTTTCTTTTCTAAGGTAGTATGTTTTAATTCTATTAACACAAAACAGCTTTTACAGTTTTACATTTTTTTCATGATTACCGTAATTTATGCTATCAAAACATTTTGATGACAAATCAACTAGCTCGGTAGTTATATTTTTTCTGTAATACAATCTATGTTCTATTTTTTTTTCCCGTTTATTTAGTTGCTATTCATTTCTTCAAACACACACATACGTAAGAGTGTATACATAAAATTTAGTGTTAAAAAATGATGTCTGGTTGCAACTGAATATAGAGAACGACAAATTTTCATCTACACATATATATATTTAAATACTCTCTTTTTATTGTTATCAAATACATATATACAATTACTTATAACAATAAATGTGTAATTTGCATAAAATAATTATATCTATTTAGTCTATCAATAATTTAATTTGTATATTCGCAAAATAAGAGTATCGAATTCCATGTGCGTTAGTAAAAAGAAAAAGCAATCAATTAGCAAAAACATACGCTGATAAAAATAAAATCGTGAAGGTAATTGCATATTTATGTTTTTGTCTACTTCTCTCTTTTTACATTATCAGTATGTGTAAATAAGGTGTGTATTGACATCAGTTGCACATATAATATTGTAGCAAAATTAATTTTCAAATGAACGTAGACACAGTGCTATCGGCAAAATAACATAATGTAGTACAAATAAACGTGTATTCTAATAATAAACGTACATCTATGTAATAATGTGTTTATGTACATTATAACTTTTTTATCAGCTATAAGCGTAATCTACTCTAAATCACCATAGTATCAATGCATTAAATTAGAAGAAAAAAAGATGTGTATATACTCTAATACTTTCTTTCAAAAAAATATGAATAAGTAATCAATTGTATTTCAAATTATCTATATGATTTGTTTATTTGTTTTTTTTAAATTTATAATAATTAACTTAATCAAAGCCTCTTTACTTCTTCCGATGCGTGTGATGTTGTTTGTTAAGTTTGCTCAAGTGCGTATTAATTATTTTTTTGCATGAGTACTTTTTGTGATTGCTTTTACCTTTTGCAACATTATCTTTTGGACGATGTGACAGGTGCGATTTTTTTGATAGTTTACTTGTTGCACTTGTCTTGTGTTTGCCAGCTAATGATTTGTGTGTTTTATGAGCTGTCGTAGAATGTGATGAGTGCGACGCAGGCCTTTTGTGCGCTTGACTATATTTTTTTGTAAACTTATGTGATGAATACGGCAAATGTGTTCCATGATGAGATTTCACCTTTGGCTTTGACATCTTCACGTTGCTTGTTGTATTCTTCTTCTTTCACGAGTGCGCAATTTGTGAGACACGTTGATGTGCTTTCACTTTTGTTTTACTTGGAAGTTTTTGATATTTTTGTTGTTAATGCTGGTAGTGATCACGCACAAATTTACTTAGAGAAAATGCTTTGTTTGCATTATTACTAGTCGTCGATTTGGGAGTAGAGTTACCTTGTTTGCTATAATAGCTCATTTGCTTGTTATGATGTACGCCGGTTTTATTGTGAGTTTTACTATTCTTCTAAGTCTTCTTTTTTTTTGAGCGCTTCCATGCCTTAGTTTTCTATGCACGATATTCCAGCGCAGCTCTGTCCTCCGGGCTCAACGATCGGTATAACTTGCCCAGTAGTTTACCTCTCTTGATGATAGGCAAATTTTTAAGCACTGGATTGTTCTTCTGCTACACAAGAAATAGTGAGAACATACTCACTGCCAAACGCTTTGTGCATAGACGAAACATTTTTATATATTTGTTTTTTTTTCCTTGCTTTTGTATATATAAGTAAGTTCAATATGTTTTTGACCCTTGAATATATTGTAGTAATACACTAAATACCAAAGTGTAAAATTGCTAAAAAATGTATACTTTTTCTTGTCAACAAACTAAATGTTGCTATACCAGTGATCAAAAATCTTTTACAAAGATATCAAAAAGTAAAAATGATGTCAATTCAAACAATAACATAGATGAATAGAAAAATTAAAATATTTTGAAATACACAATTATAACATAGATAAAATGTATATTTAAACAAAAAAGGAAACACGGTCGAGGTAAAATACAATTACTTTATAGTTTAAACTAGAAAATAGTTGTGAAACGCTAATCAAGTCATTACATTTCATCGGAATTATGAGTAAAAAGTATTATGTAAACTTTATATGACTTTGTGCAAGTGACGCTGCTATAATATTTGTGCGTATATGCACTGCAAAACCAGTTTGTTATCGGTATGAACAAGATATGGTGGGAGTATAGTTCATACATCTAGTCTATAACATTTGCAGTTGTTATATTTTTAAGTATGAATTATTGATTTAATCTTTGCTGGTATTATTTTGCATAATTTGTTTGTACTACTAAAGATAATATTTTTTTGTTCTATAATTTATATAAATTAGAAATTTGAAATATAATAGTAATTTATTTTATGTGCAATCACTTCTATGAAATCCATAAAGAAAAACTAAAATAAGTCTTGAGTAATTGAAAATTTAATATCTATGTTATTGCTGTAATATTATTTAAGCTCTTCAATAACGTGTTAAATGGCCACTTGTAGCAAATAACTATTTCCCCACGTCTGCTTTACAATTGTTGTACAATGTTATCAAAAAAAAAAATTAGCAAATTTACTTTTTATCTAAGCATAATTTTGAAGTTGTCACTAATAATTCAGTTAAAAAAAAAAAAGACTTTGTACCTGATAAAACTTAAGTACACAGCCTCATCAAATAAGTAAACTCAATTTAATTATTTAAAAAGATAGATAAAATTACAGACAAATGTGGTTTTTACTTCATTTAGGTGACCATAGTATAGTGACAAAATTAGTAATACTATCAATTACTTGTAAACGTTTTGATGCGAAGTGAAATATGTTGTTGCTTTTTTCTTTCTATACCATACATAGTCAATTCTAACTATTAATCAAAGTAAAACGAAAAAGGACAAAACAAAAAAAAAAAGCGAAGAGAAGCTAAAAGAGAGTAATTTGACTCTAATATAATTAATACCTAATTAAATTTTTTTTAAAAGTCTTTTTTTGTTTGCAAATTATTTTATAAGTTTTAAGTTGAACTATTTTTGTCAATATCAGTATTTGATGGTGGCAAAGGTGATGTTGTTCCTAATATTTTTGTTGTTGCTGTTGATGTTGATGTTGATGAATACGAGGATTATGATGGTAACGTTGTTAACTATTGTTATGTGGAAGTATTAGAGCTTACCGCGTTCACTTATTTGTCTTTGATTGTATTAAGATTTGAAATATTAGTGTTTTGACTATCAATGCTACAGTGTTGATGCTCACTAGTTATAATATCTTATTTACTTTACGTTGAAATATTTTCTTTATTTTAGCACTTAGTGATTGTATTTTGTTTTACTATTTGTTAAGAGATGCTAGAGCTGTTACTTTCCTATACACTTTGTAGTTAAGACGTACTTTCTGCAATCTATGGAATTTCTGTTGAGTTGACTTTGTCTGCAGTATGCTATGGCTTTCAGTTCAATCGCTCGGCATCGCTAAGTGCCTTTCACCGTTTTGAAATTTAGACTAAACGCTATTTGTTAGGTAAGTGCTTTACACTCAGCATTTGCTACTTGACAAATAAAGTATAATTGGAGGGCTTACGTATTTTGTTTTCATTTTTCGCCATCACGTTTGCGTCTGTTTTAGTCTATGGATTGTATTTATCGTCATCATTGTTACCATTATTTGCTGCAGTGGATTTTTTCAGCGTTTGTTGATGTTACTGCAACTAAGTATGAGTTTTATTAGTATCCGCAGTACCGCTATTATTATCATTGTTGTTATTATTTCTATCAGTTTCACTGATGGCAACTTTTTTATTTTTAACCTTACTCTTTTTTTTCTTATCTTTCTTGCTTTTTTTGCCTTTTGACAAAGTACTGCCCATTTTCTTACCTTTTGTAAAAGAGCGTGCTAACTCTTTCGACGCACGACGAGCCTTTGCGGCGGCAAGTCGACGACGGGCCATTTTGATTGCATGTTAATGTGCATTTTTGGCAATAACCTCTCGTGCAGTGTCTGGCAATGTGTCAAAAATTTATTTTAATTTGGCCAGACGTTCCTACTATGAGGTAATTGCCACCATGGACGGGTTACTCTGTTGCTACTTTACAAAAAACTAAAAAGGTGATATTTATTTGATCATCTACGGTGTAATTACGTCGTCGTTATTTTTATCAGTTGTGGGTGATTTATGCATTTTACGTTTATTTGCATCTGCTGAACTTGATGACTATTTTGATTGCTTGTTAACCATTGGTATTGTATTTGCTTACTGTGCCTGTGATGCAGAAGATGCTGGACTTGTAGATGACGACGATAACTAATTATTCGTAGCGCTTTCACTTTGTTTATAGTGTTATGTGTTACTTTCTATATTTGCATTGTCATCATTTTTGTTTTTTTAAATAGTTGTGACAGATATATCGTAATTAATTAAATTAGCTCTTGTCTGCAGCTTTTCTTTACGTTTAATTTACCGCATTGCTTCATGGTCTAATGGGTGTGGGTTACCTGATTCCACACGTTGCTGATATAACACTGCCCTTGACGCTAACACGTCAAGATCATTTTTGTTAAGCTCACTGAACATTTTTCGTATTGTCTTTCTTCGCTGCATGGCAGATAAACTTCGCAAGACTCTATTCGTCTCAAGTTGTTCGATGCTGAACAAACGTAATGACCACCTACGTACTTCATCACGCAAACACAAACAACTAACTCTAAACATTGTACTCTATACTATTATTTATTTTATCGAGTTGTAAATCTATTAAAACAATATTAAATCGTAAGTATTTAGATTTTCACTAAGGTTTGTAATGTGTAATGTGCAATATTGTATTCTTTCACAATTAAAATAGTTATTATTATTAAATTATAAGATTCTAATGACGTTTGATTTGAATTGAAGTTAGGCACGGTACTTAAGGTAAGGTTTTGCTGTAATTATTAATTTTTTTTACAGATAAAGTAAATATATGGCAATAGAAACTTATTCTGTCAAAAAATAGAATATTAATGATAGTGAGAAAAGGTAAAACTTTTTCAATTTGTAAAATCTTATTCTCATGTAGCATCGAAATTACTGCATTTTTAACGCAAGTTTCATAACACAATTATAAAACAATTTATGGTAATAATTTTACTAATCAAACTTTTTTTTTCTAAAATCTATACTTACATAGCTGCATCATTAACAACATCATACTTAGAATGTTCACAAGACTTCAACATATAAAAAATTTTTTATTTTATTTCATTGTGAAGTAAAAACTTTTATACAAAAATACTTCCTGAAGATAGGTGTATATGTTTTACTTGATGCACAAGCTACAGTTCTTGCATAGATGTTTAGTTCACGAGAATAACAATAATGCCTTTATCTAATCATACATATGCACACATAAATCTTTGACACTCAATACATTTTTATTAAAACTTACACAAAAACGTTTCTATTAGACGTATATGTTTATGATCATTTACTTGTGTAAAAATGCAAAATGGTGTTTGAGCGAGTGTATGAACATCCATTTGTACATGTCTTACTCTAATTTTGTGTTCATTCTTATGCAATAGCAATAGTAATAAAACAAAATCAAAGTTTTTGTGGCATTCTCTGTAACAAATTTTGCATTTGACTACAATACTCTATTTCATAAAAAGAACACATATAATAGTGAAAATAAGGAAAATATGATAAAACAGTCATTTATAACTGTTTAAAGAAATTTTTGGCAATTTTGAAAGTTTAATTTAATTAAATAAACAATATATGTACACAATAATATGTGTAATACCGGTAGTTTGACTCTTTTTTCTATTAAATAATTGAAACAACTAGAAAATTTGATTTCTTTTCTTCCATAATAAGATTGCAAATAACACGAAAATGTAGTTAAAAATAGAGGCTGAAAACATTCTAATTCTCACGCAAACACAAATTAATTTCCTCTTTTTTTTGTATTCAGAAAAAAAAGAAAACATCATAAATTATATTTACGAGCCGTTAAGCTTTCTGTCATATCTAATTTACTAACCCGGAAAGAGCGACCAAATAAAGATGTAGCAAACAAATATGTCACGCAGACTTTTTTCTTTCTGCATTGTTATACGTGTCCACTGTGCAATTGCATTATACCAAACATCTATTATTTTTCTATTTAGTTGAGATTAATTTTGTGCTGTCTATACGTAAGTAATCACAAACGCGAATTTTGTTTTCATATACAATTAATGGTACACCACTTCAACAGATAAACTATATCTAAACTAAAAAGTTAGACAACATAAATTTTTTTTTCCAAAAAGAAGGGCAGCAGGTCAACAAATATAAATGTCACAAACTATTAGTGAACGAAATAGTACAGAAAAGAAGGATTAAATAAAACAGTAACAAAAACTACATCTTTAAAATTTTTTCTTATAAACTTCTAGCAGCCAGTAAAGAAAACATATATATTTATGTAATTGTAAATCATAATTATCTAAATTAATAATTTAAGTTTACTCTATTTTTTTTTATTGTACATGAAAAAGTGCTTTACAAGTTACTCGAAGTTTGAGGCTTTTGCGAATTCCATAATTTAGCAACCGCCTTCATGCGTTCGCCACGCTCTAACATTGAAAATTTATGAATATTTTCCTTCACAAACTTCGCATACAACGAAGGTTCACGTTTCTAAATAGTCGTTGTTATACCCTTTGCTTCTCTAGTGCGACGTGGTTTTGTAGCTTCGCGCTTGAACGATGGCGTAGCAGCAGCACGCTTCTTTAATGCGTCTAACTCTTCAGGAGATAGTTATTTATATAACTTAGACATCAATTTACTACGCTCCGTTACCTTTAATCCTTGTAGCTTTGGGTTTTGTTTTTGCTCCATCATGAACAGACTATAGCTGCCAATAGCAAAACATGGAAGTACTCGGCGAAACATCTGGCTACTTATATATTTATAATACTCTGTAGAAATTAGCTTTTAGAAGAAAATGAAAATTTTTCTAAAATAAATTCTAATAAATAAATGTTTATTAGAAGTTTTTTTAAAAATTTATTTGTAGACTTGAAGTTTTTATTACTTATATTTATTGCAACGTTACTATTTTTCTATCAATCCTAAGAACTATTCACATTTTTAAAAAAATGACAAAAAGTAAAATTAGCGGTAAAAAATTTTATTTTTGTAAATGATCGACACAAAATAAAACCTATCATATTTTTTAGCGTGAAGATAATAGACTTGAACATAATAAATATTACCTTATTTTAATGTCATTTCGTTCAAAAACTCTGGATATTACTACAAAAATTTAAAGCCTTGTAATGGTTTTAACTTCTTTGTGTGGTGATATAAAATATAAATAGTAATGTCGTTTTACATTTCAGAGGTTATAACGAGTAACTTGTGCTGTAGTGATAATGCTCAATTAACAAAAAATAAACTTAATATAAACAATAATACTTTTATTTTTTCCAGAAAATGTAGTAGGAGAAAGATAATGGCACCATACAATTCAATAACATAAATAGTGTATTAAAAACAAATCGATCTTGCAAGTGAAGAGTTACATACATTGCAATAAATGATAGTACATTGTGAGAAACGTTGCAAATTCAAAAGTAATACAAAAAAAAAACAACTTTGGTCATCTAATTTTGTTTTTCAGTTATCTTTCGCACTTATATTCTTAGTCAAATTTCAATTAAGGTGTTGTGCAAACAGATTGCTTTTTTTTGCTGATAAATTACATCTTCACTACATTATTTGGCAAGATATTGATTTACACTATCAAGCAATTTAGTCGGCTCTACCTGAAGTGCAGCAATCAGAAAAATAATTGATAACATCATACATAAATAATATTTATTTTCCATTTCGTTTCCTTGACGCAGGTGTGATATTGTATAGTATGTAAAATTTATTAATTTTTATTAACAGATAAAAAAGATAAAATTTAGAAGTATAAATCAATGATAAATGATAAAAGTGAGTGTTAATATTTTCTGTTTTTTTCTCGTCAAGTTTTCTAGTTTCAGCATAAACATTTTTGTAACGAAAAACTGTAATAAATTGAACGACGTGAATTATACAAAGTAAGTTGGTAAACAATCTATTGACATTTAGCAAGCTTAGTGTGATTATTTTCATTGTGCTTTCATTACATCTATCAGTCCTTTTATCATATTTTTTATTGTTGTAATAACACTTACTTTTTATATTTTTTCCTTCATGTACTTAAATTGTAAATAGTTGCATACTGTCCATAACATTGAAGGCAATTTGACAAGCATTAGTATGTACAATCACAAAGACTTGTATAAAATTATATTTTCCAACACAATACACGAACACATAAAAATAATAAAGTAAAAGTAACACTGACCTATAAATAAACAAAAAAAAACAGAAACGGTTTTAAAACCAAACAAACACCTTAAGTAATAATGTAACAATAAAATTTTTTTTAACAGTGTCACAATAAAGCATTTATTTTCCCTATTTGCCACTTACTTTGTTTACAAGTAAAAAAAAATAACACAAATATTACAACTTGCTGAGAGCACATGTATACAAGAAATGAAAACAATTGTGTTCAGTAAATACATGTCACTTTTTTATTTTATTTTTTTTATAGTTTCATTTCGAAGGTACATTGTTTTTTGTATAATTTTATACTCACCATGATTATTGAGTATAAGCCCGTAATAAAAATAAATAAATAGATAAAACATAAAGAACGAGCAAAAACAGTAGGCAGAAATATAATGCAAAATTGTCTTGATGTTGCGCGTATTGTTGACAAATAAATGCAGAAGTGAATTTTAAACTTTATCATAAAGCATTGCATTTGTTGCTTGTTATAAACTATACAAGCATTTCAACTTACTTTTTTTTGTTGCATTCACAATATTATTAAAACTTTTTTTTTCCAACAAATGTACCAACACAACGTAAATAACGTTACACTGAAGCAAATCCAAAATTGAAATAATGTTTGTTTACCAGTGTTTCTTATTGATCATTTTTGTTAATTTTATCATCATCTTTTGCATGTATAATTCATTTGAATAGTGAATATGTTTATATAAGAACGACTGAAATTCGGTACTGGTATACACTGTTTATTCAATACATATTTTTTTAACGTGTTTGTCAATGTAGGTTATCGAGAGCTTGAAAAAAATATTTATGTATTCATGTCGCTAATGACGTTATTCAATTGTTATTTCTTTGTAAAGAACACACATAAAAAAATTTATTTACATATAATGTGTCAAGAAGACAAACACATCATCATCATCGTTAAATATTATTTTTCCTATAAATAATCAAGTGTTTCTAACTCAATAGAAAATACTTCAAGCCTTCCCAACATTTCTTTTTAAGATTTAGTTGTCAAAAAGATGATACGCATAAGTTATTTTTTTTTAACAATAACTTTCCTCTGTATTTATAAAACGCAAATATCTTTTTTCTATTGATTATACATACAAAAAAAAGCACGATGAGGCAAAATTATGTAAATAATGAAAAAAAAAATAATTGCCTATATGTTGATCAAATAAAAACATATAAATAATTAAATATGGAAAAAAATTGTTTTTTTATTGCTTTTCACAGACGTACATATTAGACACATACACACATACATATTTACTTATATATGCATGTTTGCCATTAAACAAAATAAATAATTATTTTCTGAATAGAACTACTTGTTTTTTCGTTTAGTTAACTTACACCCATCGTAGGCAGTTTGTTCGTTTGTTAAATTTCGAGTGAAACGTACCGTGGCCCTTGCCACATTTTGGTGCATAAACTTCCGTGTCATCTTTGCTTTCCTTGTTCATTCTATACGCGCTAGCACGCACTTTCGGCTGTGGTGCTGGAGTATCTAAGCTAGGATCGTAATATTTGAGAATATTTGTTGTACGGGGAGCCACTTTGACAGGCTATGGCGGAGGAGGAGCAAAGATGTTAGGTGAAACTTTTGGTGGGTGATTAATACCCTTAGCTAGACCGGTAGGTTGTGTCTTCTCTGGTTTACCAAACCGTCCAGTGCCTAGCACATCATGCTCGTCCTTTGCAGTAACCTTAACGCGACGAATGATTGGGCGACGTGCTGGTGGCATATCGGGTGCAACATAACGCGTAATCTTGCAATGACGAGACAAAAATGGACGCTCTTTAATCTCACCCTCTGAGTACTTGTACAGGTGCAGCACATCTACTGACTTGTTTGACTTATTTGCGTGCAAACCACCTTTGCCCTGCATAGAGCTTTCCTCCGATGAGGTGTTAAACGTTTCTGCTGTACGATTCTTGAAATGACGTCGTCCCTTCGGCTGTTCGACCTCACGTGGTGGTTTTGGATCATTCTCCTCAAAATACGGTGCATCGGTTGGCTGCTACACATTTGCTGGCCGCGTGAGACGGCGGTGGGGCTGCTCCTCAACTGTCACATCGCAGTTGTTGGTGAGGCAATCTTTAGGAACATAGAAGAACTTTTTAAGTGGAAGTTCCGCCATCATTGACTCGTCAGTCAATAACTCACCAACATAATCTTGGTCATGAGCTCCATATCGGCGAACACCGCGATTAATTTTGCCTGGCTGCGATGGACCGGTGTAGAAGTCGGTTGGACTGGCGAAGTGGCTCTTCTGAGCTGCTTCGCGCTTGTGTGGACAGGCTGCAGGTCGCACACGTGGTTCACATGGGTTGGGATCCTGTAACAGTTCGGCTATGGCAGAGCTGCCCATCTGTTTCTGACGCATTTGATGAGCAGACATGGTGCAGCGTGCCGCACCGCAATCTACATTAACACAAGCAGCAGCCATTATGACGAAATTAAATTAATTTATTGTGAATAAATAAAAAAACTGTATTTTCACTATTAGATACTTTTAGTAAGTAAACTAAATCTTTTAAACTTATTTAGTTTATCTTTATATTATGCTTTCTTATGTGTACGTGTGTATGTGTTTGCTTTCTTTAAAAAGTTTATAATTTATATGAGTTTACAATGCTCAGCTACAAAAATGTAAGTTGTTATCGTAATTACAAAAGTAAATAAATTAAAGGTTATAATAGAATTGACAAATAATTGTAATTAAAAGTAATTGTAAACAAATCAATTTTATAATTAAAACAAGTACATACTATCAAATCTAATTGTAACCATTATCCTTTTTTGACAAAAAAAACCCAGATGAATTATTCAACATATTTCAAGTACAGTAATATTTATGTCTATAAATGTGATGAGTTAGTCTTCGGAAACAGATGAGGATGTAGGCCCGGATAGGAAAAACTCATAAATAAATTTGTTTGCCGAGAACATCCAGAGAAAGTTGCCGTTGTATGTAATAGAGTTGTCAATAAAAATATGATCGTAATCAAAATAAATAAGCGGTTAATAAGATTTGATAATAATTTAAATAAATTTGATTTAACTGGTAGTAATATTTTAGTTTTATGATTATGAGTAAATATATAATACGTAAATTGAATTATGATAGTCATTAAGAAGAGATTATGATTTTAATGTACCATTGTATGCAATAATAAAACAAAAAGAAAAACACGTACTGAATAGCGAACGTTTCAGATTCTCGATGCATATTGCTTTAAGTTAGCTTCTCTGCATATGATATGATAAGAAAATAGCAAGAAATTTACAGTGTAATTTGTGTGTCGAAATACAAATATTCAACAAGCACGTATCACACTTCATCATAAACGTTTCGCTTACACATAACACAACTAGACATGACAAAATAATAATAATATATGTATTTATATTTATTTTCGTTATCTTCACCATAACATTGTTAATTATAAGTGATATTTAATTAAACATTTTTTTAATTAATAAATAAAATAGTTTAAAGTTGTTTTGCAATTGAAAACATAGACAAAAATAATGTAAATATAGTTTAATAAACATATATCTTGCTAACGTTTACACTGCAGTGAAAATGTCGGCAGCCGCAATATTTATATTAACTATTACTGCTGTTCCACCACACAGATGTCATTAGCTCAAGGTTATTCCACATATATAAATAATGCGTGAAGAGATGAAGGTGGTAATGATGCTATTTTTTTTTAAAAGATAGATTTTTTAAAATTTATAAAAAAACTTTTATATAATTTTAAGAGCCTTTGTATTTACTAATGTAATTAGAAAACATATAAAAGAAAAAAATAATAGGTATATGTTACTGATATTTTATAGAGGTTATATCGTAAACATACATAGGTAATGTTAGAATTATAACACCTGTAATTCATTTAAGTCAAAGTGGTACTCAAGTATATAAGGCATGGTTAAAGATCAAATAAAATACACACAAAAAAGTTTATTTGTCAAAAACAATTACTTAAATAATATTTATGAAATAATGTACATCATATACTTTTATGCTCAATATAAAAAATGTTAATATCACAGGAAAAAAGACATGAAATAATTGAAAAAAACCTGATGCATATAAATAGATAGTTTAAATCAATATCACTTCCGATGGAAAAAATAGCTATACATATACTTGGATGTATGGAAAAAGTAAATAAAATCAACAGCTCGCAAAATCATTTATTTTTAGTAAATTACATGCATCATATATCGACATATTTTCTACTTATAAAAAAAAATTGGCTTTTTTATGCACTGTTTATCGTCGTAATCAAAGAAAAACAACAACAATGAAAAGACGACGTTAGGTTTGTAAAACTCAGAATGTATTTCGTGCAATTTTGCAAAAATACAAATAGATATTGAAATAAAAATATTTAAATATATTTTTTAGTTAATGTTGACATTTCTCGATAAATTCATATTTATAACTACTAATCATTTCCCAAATGATATTTGGTCTTATTTTTCCTTCGTCTTAATACATCGTAAAAAATTAAATTTTTATATTTAATGTTTTGTTTTCAATATTTGATCAAAGGCCAACTCAGTGTATTATTAATGTTTGCATTAATTTGCCAAATACCAAAATATATAATTTTTAAAGTGATTTAAAAAAAAAAAAAAATATTTGAAAATGTCTTAAAGTATATGTAAGGCGTTAGTCATAATAGTTATTGAGACTTTTTATTACAATATTCAGTGTTAATTTTCACAACAAAAAAAATGTGTTTTTCAGTGTAGTTGTATTTTATATTAAATTTTTGAAGTGAAAACATACTATCAATAAATTGTAATTATTTAATAGCACTAACTTATTAATGTTAAAAAAAATGTACATATAAAAATATTTTATAAAAGGAATTTGTTTACTTTCATTTTAAGATTATTACAGTCGAGCCAATGCAAGCATCATCATTGAAAAACAAAGGTAATCTACTTCGTTAATAACATTTTCGTCTTTGTGCTATTGACGAGTCTTACGTGTATAACTCGATGATCGAAGATGGGCAGCTTGACGAGTGAAACCCATCACAAAGTTTGTAATTTTTTTCTTGTCCCAAGCAATGCCGCATGCATCTAATGACAGCAAAGGGTGTTCAAACGGCCATTCACACACATCCTGTTAACTCTTCACATGATC
This sequence comes from Blastocrithidia nonstop, assembly GCA_028554745.1. Taxonomy (NCBI): domain Eukaryota; phylum Euglenozoa; class Kinetoplastea; order Trypanosomatida; family Trypanosomatidae; genus Blastocrithidia; species Blastocrithidia nonstop. The sequence continues at coordinate 1,232,507 of JAQOTN010000019.1, read as the reverse complement.
GGTTAGTTTCGGCAACATTAGTTTTACCAAGTAATTGACATCAAGCGTAGACTTTAATTTTGATTAGTCGAAGAATTTTGCCTGTTATTTGCACAAATCATTAAATATTGGGAATAATTAGTCGTCTGTAATTTTGACACCAACTGCTCGTGCATAGTTAAGCACACTTTGCGACGTCGTTGCTGGAATGTCTGAAAAGTCAATATATTGCACCAACTCGTTGCTTTTGTTGTTGTTAGCAACAGATACTAACACATTACTCTTACTGTTATTATTATAATCATAGCTTTTATGAACAAAATGATTATCTGCACTTTGCGCTGTCGCAACGTTGATTGAGTTTACATTGCATGTACAAGCAGTTTGCTTTGCAGTAGTGTTAATTTTTACATCAAGTTTATTTGCCTTATCTGAATGCATTACTTGAGCTTCATGCTCTAGTCTAAGTTTAACACATTGCACCAATGACAGCATCTCCTCACACAACATTGTTGCTGACAAGCGCTTTGTACATTATTGTTGATGATCTGCAGTGTTTTGATTATTTTACTCTGCCTATTTATTTTCTCCCTTTTTTTATTTATCAATGGTCACATACTCCTTTGTTATACTTTCACGCTCGTTAATGCATAGTATTACTCGCCAAAGGACACCACTTTGTTGCACATAGGCCTCAACCGTTTCTACCAATATTTTGCATACATGAAAGTAAGCCTCAGAACGTCTATTACATAGCGAGGGTGTTTTGCACACTTATGTCTCATACACACCATCACCGTTGAATGTATTAACAGCTTGTGAATTTATTGGCTAGCTATTTTCCTTGCGCACATCGTCTTTCGTTTATGTCGATATTGTAGTTATTACATTATTTCTAGCAATATGGTTGTTATTTTAATTTTTTTTGTTGTTATTGTTGTTGTCTGATGTGCTGCTATCAATATCACTCCTGACGGCGGTGGCAGAGAATTGGTACTAATCCACTTCCTCATCGCCTCACAAAAGTCGAGTGCACTGTGAAAGAAGCAGGGATGGTTCAACCTATAACATTGCTACGTGTATGTTGTGCTACTCTACTAAATTTAACGCCTTCAGTATTCACAGATGCAACTTATTTGCAGCGGGTGTGACGTAGGTGTGCAGATGCATGTACTCATGTTCATGTGGGACAAATCCACACAGTTCATTGTCAATTAGCTGAGCAGGCTTGTCATTTCGATAAGGGCAAAGTAGCAATCGCACACACTGAGCGACACGTACAAGTGGTTCAGGTCCACTACTTTCTGGGTCGTAATATTTCAAATTGAATACGCCATCTTGCCAATCGTTAAGCATACCTCGCTCTCGCGTTAACACGAGAATTCGTTGCTGCATACGTTATTTATGCAAAGAATAAGAAAGACGTAACTACTTGTCATACAGTAAAATTTGCTTATTATTGATTGTGTTATGAGCGACAATTTGTGCATCTTCGTTTTACTGCTCGCCTTTTGCATTACATGTTTTTTCGTTTTTTGTAGAATTAGTGTTAAGTATGTTGTTTATAGTTTTGTAATCTCCGCACTATAAGTACGTTTGCCGTGGCTCGGTAAAAACATCTATGCTGCGCTGAATTGACAATGGATTATGATAGTTGTCTTACCAAAGAGGTGCAACACCATTCAATACCTTCATTCACAAATCACACAATGTTTGCAACCCACTCTCATGCATCATGCGTTACATGTGTGGGTGAGGTAATACTTTATGTGTTTAGTGATTTACAAATCCTTGCCCTTTGCCTGAACGGAATTAGCTGATATCACGAAGAGGAGTGTAGTATTCGTCTGACACTAAAACCGCACGAAGACGGAAAAGCGGATTTGTCTGACATTGCGAAAGTAACTGACACGTCTGGTAGGACTCGTTACGAAATATTAACTTGAACACTGGTACAGGTACACTGACGCTGTCGTCATCTTCACAATTGTTTGTAGTGCTATCATTGTTATCACTAGTCTTAGAATCCCTTACTTTCTCGATGGCACTTTCATCTTATCGATGTTATTTGTTCTCGTGAATTGTCCTATTGCTATTATACTTATTTTTGTTTTCATCGCCGCTACTGCTGCTGCTGCTTCTTTTTCCTTCACACTTGGTGCTTGAATTGCGTTTTCCAAACTGGTAAACTACAAAGCAGTATTACGGGATAAGTGGGTGCTGTGCAGTATCGCGCGAGTTCATTTCTTCATGAAAGACTGCCTCAAACTATCGTGCCACACACGTACCACTATCTGCACAGTGGTGTGGTGCTGCGACAAGAACTAAATTTGCACTCTTGTCTAACACCATTCCATAACGAAGCAAATCAAACTGACGTTTGTTGAAGTAACGCGTATGAAATGGATGAGATTTGTACGCGTCAAACACAGCGTGGAAGTATGGCTTACAAAACTAATTGACTATCATCTCGAACTGCAACTGAAACTTTGACAGTGTGCGAATGACTAAACCGACTTTACCTGCACTGCTACCAGGAGTAAAGGTGGAGAGTAAATTTTACAACTCAGTGGCTGTTACTTCCCACTCGTATGGGGTGAGCGGGAATACACACCTTTAAATAATTTACATTATACGTAATTGGAGTTATCGAAGAGAAGAAAAAAAATATATAAATTGTTATCTATTTGTTTCTATGTCGATAATAACTATGAAGTTAAACTTTTTATCAATACGTTTGCTCTGTTATGTATTTACTTCAAAAATGATAATAATAGCACATATTATATGATTTGTATGTAATTTGTGAAGAAATAAATAAATTATTTTTTTTAAAATTGTTGCAATGTATAACTAAACATTTTGATATCATTCAGAAAAACGTAAATAAGTAAAGTAGTTGTTGTTATTTTTCGTCTCAATGCGCAAACAAAAAAACAAAACAATTGCAATAGAAAAAAGAACAAATGTTTTACACACGTCGTTGTTATGCTATTTGCATGAAAGAAACAAGCTATACTTGAAGAAATAAAAGTATTTATAAAAATAAAATCTTTACGCATCAGAGTTAAGCAATCAAGTAAATATAGTCAACACATAAGCAAAATATAGCGTAAAACTTTTTTTATCAATTTTTTAAAGAAATGCTATATTTGACATAGTACCACAAACCTTTTTATTAAAGTTCTGTGTTGAATATTTCAAATATTGTATTGTAAAAAATGTCGATGTTACGATCAATGAGCAATTTATTTTGTAAGTTGGCGCACTACATCATAGTAATCAACGTTAAAGAATTTGGTAACTATTTCATGTAAATACAGTTTGTTTTGTTTAAACAAATTACTGCACCAGTGTCATTTATCGATGAAACATCTGTACAAATCGATTTAACATGATTATTTCCGTCTATAATAGTCGTAGACGATGGCTCAACTTACTAGGCGTAATAATCACGATTTTGACGTGTGTTTTTCAGTTTTCTACCAGAATCTTCCTCAAGAGCACTGCGGGCATTATTATTATTATTATTATTATTATTATTATTGTGATCATTATTTTTATCTATACTATTCTAATTGACAACTACATTATCGTAATTATTGTTGACATTAGTTTTGTTCACCAACTATTTGTTTGTATTCTCATCATTCTAGGCTACGGTAGTATACACCCCACCAATTCGCACCACCATCTCAATCGCGTCACTGCACAAGTCGTAGTATCGATTAATGTTAGGAATGCGTTCATCCATTGCGATATAAATTTTTGACTTGCTCAAGAAGAGGTAAGATAGCATAAAGTTGCTATTTGTATTTAGTTGTTATAGTGTAGAGGTGATGTATTATACTTTGGTGCCAACTAGTCTCTGCACGACGATAGAAAAGGCTTAAAATACTGAATGATCATATATGGACGTTAGATTGAAGTTAACCAGCAACTACTTTGGGTCATCTAGCCGTTGTTTCACCTCTTCTTATACTTTTCGCTTGAGTGTGGTGTACAGATCACCTTTTTGAGAATCATTAAGTTTGTCTACTTTATGTATGAAAACCTCAATATAAAATTTTCGGTTGATCTTATACACGCTTTAGATAGTGTTGAGCAAACGTGCACGTGCGTCATCGATGAATTCACTGCAATCGAGAACAAATACAATACCACCATAATTCTTAAGTAATTTACTTACATCATTAAGATTGCGCGTACTCTTCTCAAACGGATCATTCTGACCAGGAAAGTCTCACACCTAAAAAATTATAAAATCGTTCGAGTGCACTGTTGTCATACTCGGATTTAAGGTAGTTGGTAAGTTGACAGATTAGTGTGGCTGCATACCTTCAAACAAAATTTTTTGAATGCTGCTCTTGCCAGATTTGCGTAAGCCCATCAATAAAACTTTCGGAAGCGCAAAGCTGCTTTCAGTCATATTGATGTTTTATGATACCTATAAAATGTATATGTAAAGTTATAAGTAGATTACAAATAAAGAAGTTACAAGATAAAATTAATTTGTACGAATCAAGCAAAAATTACAATGAAACTTTCACTATACAACTGTTAGGATAATGAAATATATGAAAGTAATCAGAAAAGTTAGAAAAGCAATAAGTGAATATGATTGTAGTGGTAAAACAATGTCACATAACAAAAAAAATAAAATAATAATTTACTATAAAACGGACTTGATTGACCCACATAAAGAAAAATTAACATATGAATGGATAATATTGTGTGTACGTAGCTTTCTATTACATAAATAAATATATGAATGAAACTATTTTTTCATGTGTATTATGACATAATGTTAGCGTTGCAGCTAAATAAAAGCTGCATTTGTGTTTATTCAATTTAAAAAAATTGCATATAAAATTCATTGTAGTTGGTGGTAGATTATGCTACACATTTATTTTTTTTTAACTCGATTCTCTATCAATTACATTACTTCATTAATGTAAAATCAATTTTATTAATAAAATTAAGCACTGATTGTTCTCATCGAAGCTTTCAATACACATAAAAGTTTGTTGGTAATTGAGAGAAAAAAACGAGAATAAATTATCAAGTTAAAAAAGTAATGATTATTCATTAAAAAAGATATTATTAATATTTATTATGCAATTATTATTTTTATATTTTTTCTTCAGTATAAAAATTAATGCTATACTTTCGATTATTTTTGAGTAACGTTTAATATTTTATATTACCATGACTATTAATAGTGTTGTAAGTTTCACTTTGTACTATTAAGGCGGTGTTGCATGACATGTACAATATTCCGTAATGGAGTCATTGAAGTTTTCCTCAGATCATGAGACAAAACGTTAAGGGTATAAAGCAACTTGTCACATAATATCGTTAGCTAACGCTTTTGTGGTGTCACTGTTAGCGTTGCTGCTGACGTACATAATCGTTTACTCATCTCTTCTGCAGCTAACGTGAATAGACAAAGCGATAGTTGTGCAGAGTCAACGTACACACCACGAATATCTTCTTTGAGTGCATGTAATGTGTCAAGTATTTCATGTTGATCATTCTACAATAACTGTGGTACTTGTTGTTCTTGTTGTCGTTGTGTAAAGATTTTATTCGTCTGCGTAAAGACAGATTTGTGTTAACACATCTTCACATTATTGAAAGAGTAATTAGCGAAGGAGTTGTTGATGCCATCAATAGCTTCGTCCATTGGTTCACCACCAATGTTGCTATTGGTGTCAGCAAATCCAACGCTAGGTGTTCGCGTCACACTAGTTTACCGTGATGACGTCAGCGATTACACATTAGTGCTTGATTTGCTACCAATACTATCATTCTTAACAAAACTGTTAAATTCGCGACTTTTGCTTGTCTTATCCCATATTCCACTTCGTCGAAGGCGATTTAGTTGATGTACAGTATAATTACACAGTAAATCGAGAGTTAATATATTGTTATCATACCTCATATCATTGTTGGTCAACAACAAAGTGTTGTTTACGTTGATATTGTTACTGCGCTACATACGTTTCAACTATCCTTGTGTGTAGATTATATGATCTATCTGATTTAACAAGAATGTGAATTGATCTCGTGCAATATGTGTCAGAAATACTTTACATAGACGTCACTCCAATGAATTGGCCAATTACGTGTTGACGTTTGGCTACGTACGCAAATATGTTAACGCAGAAGATGCTTGCAAAGCGGGTATCATTGACGATGGTGATGTTGATGTTGCTGATGGTAATGGAGAAATATGAGAAAAAAGGGGCGTTAATGTTGTTTGCACAGAGGAAGAGTTTAACGCACCAGTACGAATCTGCGAAGCACGAACATTTTCTTGCGATCTACAGTACACAGCAAGTGCATTCTGTACGATTGGTATAAATTAGGTTAGATGCAACGCATAGCTTTGCAACAGTGCCAGCAGACGCGTACACAGATAGACCTCTTACACTTGTCAAAAGTGCAGACATCAGCGCCTAACATGAGGCGAAGTTGCACATGGTAAATGGGTATATTGCATGATAGCATTCACACTATCGTAATCTGCAAGTGCACAGATAACCTATCTGTACCGTACCGAAGTGCTAACGAATACTTGTGCACGGTGCAATCAACCACTAGTATGAGCCAAAGATTTGTTTATACTGTGTGTGTAATCTACTTATGCCAAAACACTTTGTTAGGTGTGTAGTGATGTAATGATTGTTGTGAGTAAATTTATTAACGTGCACCACACATACTGTCACGCTGGTCGGTGTGTAAATGAGTGCTAATGTGTTTATTCTTGCCACTGACGCACCTACTGCTCTAGTTTTCGTCTACTTGACCATAATTTATTTGATGTAAATGTATGATAATCCTCGAAGGCAGTGAGAAAGGCAAAAAATTCATCTTGACGTATTGCACTAAGCAGGTAGACTAACTACGATGATGATGGTGATGATGATGATGATTTTGATGTTGTAAACGTCAATGTTGTCATCAGCAAACGAATCAATTTATTAAAAGAAGTAACGGATTTAGTGTTAGAGTTATCGTTTGCACTTACACAGTGCATCGTCGACATAATACGCTGTCATACACATTGCATAATGCTGAGTTTTGTCAACGTGGGACAGTTTGTAGCAAATCGATGAAAAACAAGCTCGCAACTCTCTATTATTGCATTGCAGTTAGACGAAGTCAACAAAGCTAGCGCATCGTGTTCATTTTCGTTTTGACTTCGCATGACTGAAGAGATGATGGCAAAAAGTTTTGGTAGTATTATAGTGTCATGCAAATTATACGGTTTTAATAAAGTCAGTAGTGGTGTTGCATAATTCAAGATTGCAGGATATCTCATAACATACGTCTACATGAAAGACACTAAAGCATATAAAGTAGGTCGTAGCGATGTAATCAGTGAATTTTATTCTGTTAACACGTTATCATTTTCTGCATTATTGGCTTCTCCTTATTGTTATAGCAAGTGCCGTGAGTTTGAACGGATAACTGCGGTGTGCGCCAACGTCAGTGCATGCTACAATAACGACAATTATAGTGGTGCGATTGATGACAGTACGACTGAACGTGATGGACGGTACAAAAACGCACATGATAACGCCGTTTTAATTAAGTTTACCGATCGAGTAACAAATAACACGTTTACGTCATTGTCATCACCCTTGATTTGCACAAGTAAAGTCAAACGGGCACACAAAACACGCATGCACACCAAACATGAAGCAGCAATATTGAGCAGTGCAGCTTACTTGCTCCCGTGAAAGTAATAATCTGCGCCACACAAGAGAGGACACAAATAGTGTGCTAGTGATTGACTTTACACAATCTTGTGATCGTTACCATAAACTGTTTTATTCATCTTGATTTTGTTTCCTTTATCTACAGCGTCCATGTTGTTCATTTAATTATTACCACATGGCAGCTGCACAAGATTAAAATTATGTAACTTGTTCATGTGTGGTTGTTACTTATCACCATGTCTTGTTTCGTCATACCATTGTCCTTTCTTGACACCTCTTTGTTGCTGCTTTTGCTTCTACCATTGTTGCTACTGCACGCAACGCTACTTTGTCGTTTATGATGAATTTTGTGTTGATGAGCTTCGAGAGCTTGCTTCGTACTGGTTATCAGTAAACTGAAAAGAAATATCAGGAGTAACGTTAACTGGTGTAGCATATGCGGCGTGCACATTATCATGATCTGTAAAAGCAGTGAGTCTGTTACTTGTAAAATCAGTCATTGCATTATTACGATTACCAATATATTTTTCTTCGCTTATATTGGTAGTAGTCAAAATTAAATTATTCTTGTTATAATATCTATTATTTTATATTTTCTACAAGCATAATCGTATAGCCGCATAACTTGTGCACAGTCTATTCAACTGCATTAAACTCGTTTGTATGGCATGATCAATAAAATCACTGTACACGCTAATCACGGTATTGCGAGTTCGGCCTAAATGCAGTGGTGTGTTAGTGTTGGAATTAGCCTAAGCTCCGCTATCACGTGTGAGTGAGTTACTGTTACGCGTTTTACTGGGACTGTGTCCTGCTTCACTTCAATGCAATGACTCGTGAGCTACGTTTTACGCTTGCTCACATTGTATTTCGTGAACGATACAACTTGCAATATAACGAATTATTGATGAAATGCACAACGTTACAGCACAAGTTGCGTTAGTACTGTTTGTATTTCTCATATTATTATTATCATTATTAATAAAATTGTAATGATATTTGCTATTAATATCACCGGTCAAGTTAATGTCTTGAGTTGCTACTTGTGTATCCATTACAGTGAGATTATTCATAGCATTCAACAGCGTTTAGCACTCAATAATTGTAACACTATTACACGCACCAAGTACACTTAGCAAATCGAACGCAATTGCTTTTTCTTGGTAGATACTATTATTTACATCATAATTAAAATAATTACTGCTAGGTAGACGAGTATTTAATGACTATTTGCAATTCCTATTAGCAACATCAATAGCACACGTTGATGTACTATTCGTAGAAGAAGAGAAAGTAGAAATGTTATTATAATCGTTTGGTGTTGTACTCGTTGCACTGCCTAAAGACAACTTAACATTATCACGTACACGACTTACCAATATCTTAACTAGACGCAGATCGTTAACGGATGTCGCAGATGCATTTTACGGAATACTTTACGAGCCAGCAAAAAGTAAAAAAGTGCGCGGACTGCTTTGTTGCAGTTAATAAAGCACTTTTAAACGTAGTGCATTAATGTTCGTATTAGCTTCTGCTTCTACGACATTGTGCAACGTCATCGCAAACTGTTGCAACTCCTTCATGGTATGCATTGAACGAATGCTCAAGTACACCTGTTCATCTTTATTTTGCACAGCATTTTTTTCATTTGTAATTCTTTCCATGGCATTGATGCTAGACAGTGCAGCAAGGACAAGTTATGCTATTAACTAAATGATTGATTCTGAATAATAAGTAGTAAACATCATGCGTAGCAGCACTAAAAATGCAGATGAAGAGTTGGTTTGACAAGATTTTACAGGCTACACGTTGCCGTTATGATGAATGTTGTTGTTACTACCTAACAAATTGCAATTAGCCAAATCTACACGCGTCAGCAGTAATTCATATATTGATTAGGTTGATTATGATTGCATTTATGCTGATAGCTGATCAGTGTCATTGACTAATGGTGATGATGATGATGATGATGATGATGATGATGATGGTGATGATATAAATATACTCTGCAGTAACTGCAATGCAATTTGTAGCAGATGCATAACTGACATGTTACTCACATACACCTAGCCTACTTGCAATAATTAATGTAAGGTCGTGACACATTGCATCAGACACCAAACATACAAAGATGCAGTAAAACTAACGTCATTCGACTAAACCACACAAGTTGATTATTTTTATAATGTAAATCGTTTTTGATAGACATAATTGCGCGTACGGTTAACATTGTCGCACTAATTCATTTTTTACAAATAATGTAAAAAGAATTAAACGCACGTAATTCAATGTTCATAGCGATGAATTACTGGTGTATTCGCAACTAATCAACTAACTTGATTTTATGCATCTGATCTAATTTAGTATATTCTACATAAAAGATTTAGAATTTATGTTTTGCTTGCACAATATGACTTTTTGCAAAGCTATAATACGGTATTTTACTGACATATTTATCTTGATCTCATTCGACGATAACGAAATGCATTCATGTATAATCGCAATAATAATCGATGTAACTCCGACGCACTTGCATGATAATTATACAGCAAATTCACAGGCAAAATTGCATTAGATAACGTTGGCATGATTTATTCACTCATTAACATATCTTCTACGACACTAGCATAGCGCTAAAGCAAGCTCAGTGCCATCTTTTATACTTTGATTGAGTGACTTAGCAAGTTGCTACTGTTAACAATTTGTCTGCAAACAGTAAGCACCCTGTGTAATAAAGAAACTTTGCTGCCTAGCTGTATATCGATATCACCGAGTTGCATGTGATAACATAGCAAAAGAGCATGTAGAAAAGTTAAAGCACTTTCAAATAAATCTTGTGAGAATATAATTTTTTGATTTACGTTATCGTTACGTGTGCTGTGTTGCGTGTACTTGGCACTTGATCGGATGAATTACATTTACTTTTTGTTGCACTGTTACAACTTTGGCTGACGCTTTTGCTCTTGCAACTGTTGTTGTTGTTGTTATTATTCTTATTAGCATTATTTGTAGTATTACTAACATCCTCGATTCACTTTCGAGCTATTCGATGCGTTGAATATATTCGTAGTAAATACTGACGAGAATAGTAGTCCGTTGTTCAGTAAAGGAGTGTGTTCTATAATATAAATTGCAAACTATAACAAGTTTATATTGTCATTGACACAAGAGTTTTGTTGTACTTGATTAAGCTAACTTCAAGAACAAATGTTACCTTTACCAGTATCAATTTCGCATAATACTAAGTGAAGTTTGTGTAAAGTTTGAGCATCACATCTAAGTAAGTGTTGTCATGAAAAAAATTAATCCTTTACGTAAGGTAATATGGCAAGTGCGTTATAATACAAGATTAAATTATTGACAATGAAATATGTATTGCCTTGCCAAGAGTAAACAGCATTAGTTTCAGAACGATTATCATTTCCACTGTTGTAAAATGTTTATTTATTTGATTTGCCAGCATCCTTTGCAGAGTCAATCTCACTGAATGAAGTTAGAGGTAAATTAACGCTTTTCAGATTGTTGATATCATTGTTGTGCATATTATCATTACGATTATCATTAAATTTTTCATTGATTCTACAACATGAAGTAGTAGTAGATGTAATATTATCATATAAATGGTTAAATAGAGGCTGTAAAGTAAGTGGTATTTTGGTTTACCACTCATACGCGTATCGTGGTAAGCACTTTATTATTTGTTTTAGTGCGAGTGGTGTGAAATAGGTTCAAATAGAATTGTTCACAACAGACAAGAAACGCTCCAACGTTCGACTAAATTTACCACTGACAAGTGTTAAGGCAGGTGAGTGTGGGCCATCATACCGAAATGCCTAACTCAAGTCAAAATCATATTAATTAGAGTAACAAATATACGTCAAGGCACGATGCACTCATTACTGTTGCTGTTGAATATGTTCTGCCTACTGCCGTGTACTGCTGTCATCTATGATTGACTCTCTGGCAAGGTTATTATTATTATTATTAATACCGCTGTCACCTCCCCCACTACTATTAGTAGTGCTACTTTTTGCATTAGGTCATATCTATTCCTGCTAATACTGCTCTCTTTACAGTCGTTGATAATTTTGTGTAATATGTTTGCAATGTTACACTTACGCTAATTGTGTAAATGCAGAAAGTAAAACAAAAATGACAGCACTACCATTCTGCGTTGATTGTCCATCGTTGTACTCACTTTATGTAGTACTACTAAAAGGAACTTTATTATCGATATGGTTTCAAAACGATGTGTTTATACCTTACAATAACTTTGTCACTTAACTATAAAACGACATGGACAGGTTTGCAGTCATCATTTACAACACGGTACAAACAAGCACTGCTGCAATTTGTAAATTTTTTGTGTAATCATTATACTTTTCTGTTGTATGTTGCTATGTGTGAGGGAAAAGCATACGCTGTAAGATGTGCATTACACGCATAACACTAGATTATTAGAAAATATGTAAATTGTTTTCTTTGTTGCTGCTTCTGCTTTTGCTCATGTCATTTTTCTATTGCCTTCAAATCCTTATGTTTTTGTTAAGTGAATTACAACGATTGCAATGATATACATAGAAAAGTAACACTTCACAGTATAACTGCAACAATCTATACTACTGAACAAAATCATACTCGTTCACCGCTGATCTACACTACAGTTGAGTAGAAATTAAATTCAACAACTATGTCAAAAAATCTCTCTTTCATAACGTTTGCAAACAATAAACAAAATTGGTATTTCAACGGTAGGAACTTGGTGGTCGTTGCAAAATGCACAATAAAATAGAAAATTAACGTAAGTGTGCATGCGTAGCAAAGGCTCCCAATATATTTGTATCGCTAATTGACTACTTAATAAGAATGCCACCGCCACCATCACCAACGGTTTTATTTATATTGTTGTCTTTGTCATTATTATTATTAATATTACTATTACCAGTCTTACTGTTGACATTAATATATCGCTAATGAGCACTAAACATTTTTGTGAAAATGGGCAACGCAGTTTACTCGTTTAGCAAAATTTGCTCAGTTGGTAAAGAAGTTAGTGTATGTATTATCACATCATTCTACAACGACTAATGCGACTAATAATAATCGTTCTCAGCCTATTCATCTTAAGACTACTCATATATTTCATTAGTAATAATATTCTATTTCCTCTCTCTTGAGGAGAAAGAAGTAGCAGAGTTTTTGTTTTGCAACCTGTTTGCACCATTCTTGTCGAAAATGTACGAGTTTGCTTAGTTATTAATCAACTTGTTATTTAAACAAAAGTCTTTAAATAATTGACGCTAATACAACGTTTATTAATAAATTGTAAATTTGGGAGCAGCAAGGTTTACATCCTTGAAATGCGTCGATATTCGCGACAAGTAGCTGTCAAGTTGATGCTGCATAATTCACACGTTTTAAATTATATACAAAATAATATCTAGTAAAAATAAAGTAAAGATGATTTACAATTTTTCAGGAAAAAAATATGTCAGCTGTAAATTTGTAAGATATGAATTTACTTTAAAACTAATAAAAATATATAATGAAGACAAATCAAGCTTGCTAAGGTATTTTACACCCGAAAAAAAAAAAAGTTAATGAAAGAGTGAATAGTAAATATCATACACATATCTTAAACAACTACATCACATTCCTTCACATTTTATGGGCAAATAGTATTGCATCACTAACACTATTACCAGCTTTATTTACAAAGAAATTTTGAAGAGAAAACATGCATTGTTGATTTTAAATTTTAGTTATCGACCAGCTTCAAAATTAAAATAATTTTTTTGTTATCAATACAAACAGAAATTATTATGATAAACTGTTTACCTCTTTCGACCTTTCTTTGCTATCGTAGTATAATTTTACTTATTTTCATTAATAAAATTAAACCCTTTCACATTTCTTTAAGCTCAGCAACATGTTAATATATCTATACATAAAATAACAATTATGCATGCTCTCAATGACAGCTTTAAGATAATTATTCATCTTTACGAAGAAAATTAATTATAAATTCAAAAATTGTACAATTTGAACAGTATTTCTTTACACTTCAAATAAATAAATAAATAAACTATAAAATGCATACATGCGTAATAAGTACATATTTAAATATAAAAAAATTATATATATATTAATATGTATACATACAAATGAATATTTTAATGTGATCTACCGGATAATTGAAAAATAATAACAGATATATAACATCTGTGATATTCATCGGTGTGATAACATTTACACTATAATAATTATTTAAAAAAAGGAAAGAAAATATAAAAAAAAAATCTTAGAAGTAATCTGAAAATATGTGATTTTATTTTTTTTTTCATAATTTTAGTTGTTTTTATTTCATTTGTATAAAAAAATATATATATTACTGTCGTTTAATCTAGTTTACGTGGTGCAATTGTTAAAATATTTATGTGCATATAATTAGCAAATTGTGTGAAAACTGATAGTACGAGGTGTAAATACAAGAGTAAACCGACAACAACAAGAACTTCTAATGCCACACCAACGTATAGCTAGCCTGTATTAGCAGCTGAGAAAAAACGACGTGGGCTAAGAGTTTTGAGGTGTGAATATTTGCTTGCCTTGCTGAACAATTGAAAATGTTTATTAACTTTTAGTAGTAATCCCCATGTTAATGTGAGAAAGTGTAGCACATAAAGTAGAAAAAAGGATTTATATGGCATTTTGCAGATGCGCGAAATGGTCATCCGTGTAACGCACTGTGCAATCAATAAGCCAAAGCTAATTTCCATTGCAAACGGAAATGTTTGCTGAACTTCTCTATATGTCAAATAGACCAACAAATGCAAACATAATATGAACAAAATAAAAAATGCAATGACAAATGGAGTTAAATGAGAACCATGCACAGATGAGCGAGTAAAAACGTGTATAATGTTTGTAAGTGTCGTATAGATAAACGACACAACATAAAAAATAAGAAAATAACTACGTAGTGAGCCTATTGTTACTGTGTTTGTCCTTCGCTAAAAGAAGAATGGGGCAGTAGTATACTTGTTAAAAGGTAAACTTGTTGAATTAGTATCAATAGAATTATTTTTACTGAAACTACTTGCATTAACACTGCTCATAGCGGTTTGTTTAGCGTTGACAGTCACGTGTGGTAGTGCTGACACTCAAGTTGATGGTGACATAACTGTCTGTAAATACGACGTTGATGGTTGTGTAAACGTAACGGTTACTGATCTAAAAACAGACGCGTCTCAGATAGAACGTCCGCAAAATGCTGTGAGAGCAAAAATAAAACACGTGAGCAATATTCCCTACGTAGGTGCGCTAATATAGCCAAATTCAAGTGTGCCTGTACTGTACTGCTATCAGATTGAGAAGAACAGTGACATTGCACACATTATCATCGCCGCGTACGTCCACTAAAAAGTTAGATTCATGGCTATTGTTAAGTTTAACAGCACAAATATAGTAATTACCGCATCACAGCCGTGATCAAAAAGTTAGCCAAGTGGACTGCCAGTTCCCGTTCGTCGTGCTTGCTTTCCATCGATTGCATCTAATGTCTGATAGAAAAACAGTGCAATAGCTGAAAAGTATCAGCACCACGCAGGATATTACCCATCACGAAAGAAGTAGTAATAAAGTAAAATAATGGTAGATGATATACCACACGCAAACCCGATCAATGTGAGCATGTTAGGCGCTATCGACATTGGAATAAGTCCAATCACAAATTATCAATAGTAACGCATAATATATCGACTAGTAAACGACAAATCACTGGAGGTGTAACGATACTTCGTCAGATTAGGTAAATACAATGGTGGAACATGCTCATGCGCAAACGGGTACAAACTGATTGCACCTTTATCGCGTAACTGCTAAGCCATTACAATAACAAATTATAGAATTTATATATAAAAAAATATATATAGAGTTCAGTATTACACCACTAGATAATGAAAACTTTTATTGTGCTGCTGAAAACTTTTGATTAAAGCCACCTTAATTACCTCTTTATGTACTCCGTAAAAAAAAAAAAAATTTTACAATTTTCGTGAAACAAGAAAATCTTTTTTACAAAATGGAATGAAAGAAGAAAATAAACAAAACAAAAAAAATGTAGGCTGCAAAAATAATACAGGTGCACTATTTAAATCGTAAAAACATCAATAGCAGAAACATATTTTGTTTAAATCAAAAATAAGTATTTAACAATAATATGTTAAATTAATACGTTTTAGAATAAACATGATAAAAACGCAATTTTTTATTATTAAATATTTTTTAAAGAAAAATAAAAATTGTCAAAATATCACATACCTGATAATATTAATTTAGATAGTATAAATATGTTCAAGATTCTTTTCCCCACAATAAACACTACTTATTTATTACTTTTCATGTACTCTATTTTTCGTAAATGTGCCTGAAAAAAATAGTTATATAACACAAAATTTCAAAAATTAGAAGAGACAATTATACTATTCTGATTAATTAAAATCGTATACAGAAAAAATTATTGATAAACGTTTTCAAAATGTAAATACAATATTTAACGTTTTCTAGAGTTGTTTGATACATACACTCTCAATAATGTAATTTGTTACCGATCGTAAATAATAAACGATATATAATTATTTTCTGTTATAAAAAAAATTATACAACTATGATTTGAAGAATAATTTAAAAAGAATTAACTAGATATATATATATAATTGATCACATTTATATTACAAGTTAATTATAAATTTCACCTATCAAAGCGTCAAAGTTAACAACTTTACATTTGTTTAGTATTTGATCAAAGGTGCAAATGTGAGCCACGCTAACGGCAAGGAATGTGTCATATGTGATTCAATTGTTGCCCGGACGAACGCACAGTAAAGAGCACTCAATCTAACCTGATGACTCAGCAGCAGAAACTTATGTAGGTGAATCCGTAACAAAGATGATTTGAATGCTATCTGATGGCAAATTAAGCTGATCCGCAAGCTGCCTTCTGATCTTACCATAACTCTTCGCATTAAGCTTAGACCCAGCGTTGTTAAGGTCAAAGTGTGCAAAAATATGTGATGTTAAATCACCATCAGAGGTATTACGTAATAACGCCTATTGTGCTTCTCGTTGCCCACTGCTGTAAATTGCAACACGGGTTAATCGATGTTAGTAGGTGGAGTGCAAGACTTTGCTTTTTTTACCAGTGCTGCCTCCCATTTGCTTTATGAAGGTCACTGCGTCAGAAAATAAGTGAGATATTAATTTAGCCCTATTGGCATTCCTAACTCACAAATAGCTTTTCAGTTGCTGTATGTGTGGAAATTTTGTAGAGCTTTACAGAGAAGCACATACATGTTTAATAAATTATCTTTGAACGTTAGAAACGGCATTAGTCAAGGTAGAATCAATACTCATCGTATCATTTTTAGCGTTTGCTACTTATTGCTTTATCACTTCAGCATCTTTACTTTTCGCAACTCGTAAGTTTTGCTCCTATTCGAGTGCACTCTTTAGCTCAGGACAGAAGTTTGCAGCGTTGTTAACGATTTAACGCAAAGCAGTTTCTTCTGGGTAGTCAGATTGTACAGAACTCTCCAAATATTGAGACGTGATATCAGACATTGCTTGACGCATATATGGCAAGGGCACGATTGTGCCTTAGATATCCAACAAATAAATCAGCACTGGAGCAAATTCATTTTCGTGGGCACTTCCACTAGAAATGGTGCTGCAAAGTTTGCCGTTTCTCAAATTGGTAATATTGTAGCAATCTATAGCTGAGCATAATAACACACCTTTGCTAGCAATATAATCATGAAGCATTGCGTTCATCTGTATCACACCTCCACAATCAATTGAGGTATTATTCAGCGCATTATCTAAACAATTTTAAGAAGTTATGTTATTGTTGTTGTTAAAGTCATTTATGCTGCTGCTACTTATCGGTTTACGGTGGACAGATAGACTATTTGTACTTATGTCGTTAATCACAGGTGAGTTTGCCGCTATGAGGGTTTACCGTAAACTTTTCACGCTCTACGGTGGGTGAACCCCTGCCGGTAGTGTGTTACCGAAAGCATGAAAGCATCACTGAGTGTTGTAACCTTGCTGTGCTCGTCGTTGCATTGTTGAACGCAGAGTTATGATATACAATGCTTATAATGACTTTTTTTCCCTTATCCGAGAAATAATTATTAACAATTTTCTGATACGAGAGTATAAAATGTTTTGTTATTACTGTTATAAATTTACGTTAAAGAAATATGTAACACTGATATTATTATTATTATAATAAAAAATGTTTAAAATATTTACAATTTACAAGAATTATTTTTAAAAAAAAATTCACATTTTTGAATAGTAAAAGTAATGAATTTATTCACGACATAAAAAAATTAAATTTGAAGGTTTGGGCAACGTAAATAATCCTTAAATCAATACTTTCACATTTTAACAATTTTGGCTTAGACAAAAGACCAAATAATAAATGCACAGTCACATAAATTTGAGCATGCATTCATGTTATATTTTGTCTATTATAATAAACAATTTACTTAAATCGTTATTGGCCTGGGTTTTTTTTCAACACCTCTAATTACACAATATTTACTCTAATAATAGTTATAAAGTGATAGCTTTTTTTTTTGATGGAAAAGAAAAAATTGTATAAGTAGCGTGATAATAGTGACGTTCATATTCTATAAATATTTAACATTTTTATAACACAATGTAGAAACCATACATTTATACAGCCTTGTGAAGTAACATGTTGATTGTGTAGAGTGTTGTTATATATATATATATTACTTGTACTTATCTCACTAGCGAACAAGCAAAGTAATGACGAAGAAGGCAAATTTATTTATGAACGACAGCCACACACACATTAAAAAGGACATATATAAACGTACATATGTATAGTAAATTGATGATTGAAAACTATAGACTATCTCTAACTTTGTATTTTCTTTTCACTGTCAATAATAGCTGAAATTCTTTCCTTGAATAGAAGCTATTCTTTCACTTGTACGCACACACACTCAAAGCAAAAAATAAATAAATAAATAATTGCCAATACTGATAGAAGAAAGTTTCAGAAATAAAAAAGTAAATAACTGTGGAAAAAGAAATGTCATGGTACATAATCTGAAAATACTGCTCATACCTCACTCTATTTAGAGGTATGAGTTATACCTACTGAACAACAAAAAATTTACATTTAATTGTTAAACAAAAAATTCAAGCAAAAGAAAGGTATGAAAAACAAAACTAGTATTTACTTGTACAATTACACTACACTATTGAAGATATACTTCATTTTGAGTCAGAAACAGATAAGATATATTTTTTATAAAAATGAATAGAAAACAGAAGTGTAAATAGTACTGTTTATGATAATTTACAATAAACAGGATGAGTTTATTACTTTGTTCGAATTTCTTTCTTCGCATCAATTTTACATTTGAAAATTCTATTTGCTTTCTGAAAAGATTTTGACAAAATTTGAGTGCTTACAAAAAAATATATTTATATTTGTACTAAATTTCAAACATTTTAACTTAAAATGTATATTCATGATGTTCATCTACAACTATTTTGTCCTTACTTTTTTTTTCTCAATGTAAGTCGCAGCTTGAATTTGATGACAGTTTCTGTTTTTTTTAAGTGTACAATTTTTTTTTAACAGGATAGTTATATTGTATACACATTTCACCATACAATATACCGTAACTTTATATCTTACGCTATAAGTGAAATATTTTTTTAAAAAAACTGTTTCGGAAAGAAGAAGACATTTGGTCAAATTTAATCTTAGAAATAGTTCTTGAGCTTTGCCATGAAATTATGTATTTTTTTTTTCAATAGCTAAATTATTTACATAAAATTTTTCATTCGAATGTGCAGCGACAATAAATCAATGTGTAATTTTCAAGCAACAAAAATTTTTAAAAATGCATATAACAAATGAAAGCTATGAAAATTAGTAAATAAAATATACTGAAAGTTTTATCTTTTTATTCTATTGAACAAGGTTAGCTCATCAACATTGAAGTAGCAAATAGTATTTACTTTTTCTATTATTCACACATTCAGCATTTTTACAGAAATGTTATAAAAATAGGAGAAAATGAATAATGAAGATAAATGTTAAAATTTTATATAACTTTTTTCTACTATAATATTCTAATAATATTTTTTAAAAATGTTATAAACATATAACCTGATTGATTCAAATAACATTATAATGCTGGGTGAAAAATGTATTTATTATCTATACAATTATACGTAATACATATTTTCTTTGTTTATATAGTGTCACCTTATTAAACTATTTTATTTGTCGAATGCTGATCGGACGAGCACGACCCTGCAGTTATTTATTCTTGAGCAGGTTAGGCTGATGATTTTTTTGAGTTTTGTCCTTATTTCTTTGATTTAGACTTTGCATTTGATTTTGAGTTCGCTTTTGAGGTATGTTTCGTTTTTGTTTCAGATTTTGACTTTGATTTACGCTTACTAGCTTCTTTTACAGCAGAGTGTGCAGATTTAGCTTTACTTGCCTATACCTCACTTGACACTGTTTTAGGAGTAACTACACGAATAATATTGTTACCGACCTGAATAGGCTTTTGCAAATCATACAACTTTGACAGTGCAGCAAAACGTCTCGTGTAATGAAGAACACGAACCTTATCGTAGTTTTGTTTGACAAACTACCTAAATGCACTATTTGTTGTTGTTATCCTGCCATCAACGTGACGTTTTTGATTTCTTTTAACATTAGGATGATTTTTGGCACGACGTAAAAGATCAGTCTTTTGCTTTGGAGGCAATTGCTTGTACATTTTAGCAAGTAATTGACCTCGTTTCGCAATCGTCAAACCTTGCAACGCTGGATTTTTCTTTTGATCCATAAGAAATAAGGAAAATGGGCTAATTCCCTTCAGTAAAGTAGAAACACGAAGCATATCTTGTTAACTTTTTTCCGATAAAATAATAATTCTTCTTTGTGTGTGTGTGTATGTGTGTATAAATGTGTTTGCAGATGATTATTCTATACAAATAAAGTGAAGTAAGTTAACTAGTAATAATAACTATTCTAGGTATTGTTTATATGAATTATGTGTTTGCTGTGAACAAACAAAAAAAAAGTAGAGAAAATTTGATAATATAAAACAAATAATAATATTGTCGTAGCCAATTTTGCAGAGTTTGTCTAAATTAGCTTTTTACTTTCATTCTATATTTTTGATACAATATTATTATTTATTAACAAGAAGTTTAAAGTACAAGATTAAGTAAAGTAAAGTAAAATTGTGACGCTAGAAAAATTTACTGAAGAATATTTTACTCCATGTCATTCGCACATATGCTTTTTAAAAATATTTTCAGTACAAAAATATATAAACATAATTTATACAATTTATCAATATATTCGTTTCTTGTGAAAAAGTATAAAGCTTGCATCTCTTTTGATTCATTAACTTTTGACATTCGCATCATCATCATCATATTATATCCTATTACTTTCATTTTCCTTTCTTCTTTTTTTTTTTTAAAATAAGAAACAATGGTAATTTGATTAAAACTACTTACACAAAAAACATTAAATTTTCTTTTATTCTGTCATGTGCGTTTGTTACTTCAAGAATTCGACAAAGAAGAAATGAATAACAACAAAAAAGGGAATAAAAGAAGAGTAGATAAGTGCAAGTAGGAAAATATACTTTTATCTACATTAATTTTTTATATATTTAGTATCAAAAAAAGATTAAATATTTGTTTAAATATATCACTTTCACTGTATAAAAATTAAAAATAAGTAAGTATTTTAAATATATTAAATTATTTGTTGAAGTTTACCTTTAATTTATTTACTAGTGAATTTGTAGAGCGGCAATTTCCTGTTTAATTCCAATATTAGCGTTATCATTGTTGCACACTTGTAGAATGTGCATATACTCACTTTGTATTTTTTCAGCCTACTTTTGTGCACAGCGTAAGTGGAAATCATCAGTTATTTGTTCCATTTTTGCGTGATACCAACACATTTTTGCAGATATACATGAAGTTTTATTTTCGTCATCGCTCTGATCAGCACGATTACTCTCATTATTGTCAAAACAACTATTATCTTTACTATTTTTATTGGCTTTACTGCCACTCACACTGGAACTGATGCCTTGACTATCATTGTTGTCAATGATGGTACTCTTCTCCTAACAGCTGTTAATAATCTGTTTGCTTTGCTCATATTAGTGTAGTTGTTCTAAAGTCACCTATTGTTGTTGCTGTTCTTGAACTGATTACATTTGTTAAAATTGCTAACAACGCTACAAATCTGTGCCAATGTTACCACACATGATACTATTATGGTATAGTTCTGTTTGTTGATCATGTTTGCTTTAGGTCATTGCACGCCTTTGACGTTGCATGGCCTTTACCACAGTATTCAAATCAAAACAACGAATCTACTATGGAGATGGTACTGCCATTTTTTTAATGTTATCCGTCACATCACCCTTAAACGTATCATCGCTATTACTTTTTGGTAATTAGCTTGTCGCATTAGCTGCGGCAAAAAGTCAGCGTATGGCATGAATGTACATTGGTAAAGGCATGTGGCCATAGCCACCATTACAAATCAAGATTACATTCTTTTTACTAAGATAATGTTGCATTATTTTTTTCGCTTTCCCAATGTACTCCTTACTTAAAAATTGCATGTTTGAACATGGTATACCATGTTTAGTCAAACATAACTCATAAACTTTGATCTTATCTTTAATTAATCCGGGGTGAAGGAAGAAATGCTCTTGATACTTCTCGTCAATCATATCAGTCTAATTTTATTTTTTTTTACAACTTTCTTCATTGTCGCACGTACATGTGTTGAAGTTGCAACGTGCAAGTGGTAAAAAGCACATCTACAAGGGCAAAATGTGTGTCTTACTCGGTGCAATCATTGCCGTTACCACATCAAAGGCCACAAACTGCACATGTCGTCACCCATCAGCATCGTCAACGCATTTTTGTAAAGCTTCTTAGTCAGACATGTACTATAAAAGTCGCTCATCGTTAAGTCTAGCTCGTCGTTGCAAATACCTTATGTGCTCATCCGGATCGAAGGCACGCATAAACATTCACATATCATCAAGTGACGCTTGACGATATTAGGGGTACAATTTCTTCAATTATTCTAAAATGTTTGTATTGGTTGTCACAGGAAGTGCTCAGCCAGTAGCAATACCGTCATTGTAACCTACTCTGAAATCAAGCTCATCGGCGCTACGGTCTTGACATACTTCCGTCGCATGACCTTACAATGGTTTTATGTTCTCTGCTGTCTTACGGTTTAGATCATCATTATCAGCATTGCTTGTTTGATCATTTACATTACTACAATTTGTATGTTGATCATTCGTAACATGTTCCTACAGCAAGTTTTGAGAAGAGGCTGCAATCTGCGCTAGATGACCATGCTGTTCGCGAAGTTGTGCCCGATTGACAGTGTTTGCAACTGGTATCAAGATGGCAGACTAATGATTGTCTTTCAAAAAATGTGAGCCTATAGTATGCTTGAGAGGATTACCCTAATGTACTAATGCAGGTGTTGTGTAACGTTCTGTGTTATTATCTGCACCGCCTTGTTACCTGTTTGACTAAACAATGAGTGCATCTACAGCCGCTACCACATCTGTCAAGTCTATCATGTCTTCTTCGGGGTCATTGCGTACAAAGTATTTCTCAAATGTTGTGTAATACGGGCCTATCTCATCAAAGAAAAACAGGTTGTAGCGAATTTACGGATTGTCCTATTGCAACTTTTCGATTGCCTCTTCCGTTACTTCGGGGCAATACAATTCACTGTCATCACTAATTACATCGTCATTATTATAGTAGTATACACCCTCCTACTCACTACCGCATGCAAACTAGTCTATTTCATCCATTTTGGCACGATAGACAATCTTTCTGAAATATAATAAATTTATTTATTTATTTATTTTTTGAGAAATAATGTGCAGAAATAGAGTAGCTGTTATTAGCAAAAACGAGTTAGTGAAGATGGGTGATAAAAAAAACTGGTAATAATATATGTGCAAATACATTATGTTATCACTGACATCAAAAACAAACAACCATAAACAAAATTTATAAATTTTATGTAACCATTAAAAAAAAAGTGTTTTGGCTAATTATTACAAATACTTAGGGTTTTTTTAATTACAATAATTTTATTAGATTCTGTACATCATTCTAATTAAATTACTTGTAGTCTGCAATAGATATTAAAAAAGCAATTACACGTATAATTATACAAAATCACCTTCATACTTGACTAAATACTATATAACACACAACTGTTAACAAAACAAATTTCAAAAAAAGAGCATAATTATTCTTTATTATTACTATTATTATCATTATGATGTATCTTTTTGGCGATTTCTAGTTTTTGTGCCATCATTTTTATCAGCATTTGCCGCAAGTAAAGTTTATGTGATTGAATTGAGTTTATCGATTTGCTTTTGCAAAGTTTTCAGCTTTTGCTATAACAACTCATTTTTTGCAAAAATCACATCGCGTTCTTTACAGCTTGCTTGCGCACGTTTGATTGCCACTTCTCGATCACTCTGCAAAGATTGCACTTTGCGTGATTGCCGTTGCTGCTCCTACTTGGCTGCATCGTAAATGTTTTTAGCTCTTGTCAACTGCTGCTGAAAGGCATCAAAGCGAGCCACACACTCGTCTACTTTGCTCTTGATTTATGCGTGTGCCTTGCGTGACTACTACAATGCAAGCTTTTCAGTCTATACAAGTTATTACATTACAGGAAGACGTTATGCATTTTTACGCTATTACTACTCAATTTTAGCCACTTCGTTGTCTCGTGCTAAGATGACCTCATTAAACTTTTCACTACTTGATGCTTCATGCTAATTGTAAATCTACAATTGTGCCTTCATCTTACGATTATCACTTTATGCACTACACTATGCCTTTGCTATTTATTATGCACGATTATTCAATGCGTCAATTTACTTCTTGAACTACTCATTCATGCTTTGTAATTTATTATCCTATTACAATTTGACAGTTTCATAGTGTGTTTATTCATCTTTGTTCATCTCATCTAACGACACACGCAGTGTATCAACTTTACTGAGTTGCTATTGCACAAGTTTTATAGACTATTGAACTTCGTTTACTTGCTTTGCCTTTGCCATCAACTGCGTTTGCATAAGCTACAATTCTGCAGATTTTTTATGAGACAAAATAAGTTGATTCAACAATCTCTAAGCAAATACAGACATGGCTCTCAAACAATATACAAGACACTAAAAAAAACAAACAACTTGTTATTTTCTCAAAAACACTGTGCACCAACGTAATGTAAATATGTTTTATTTTATAATTACTGTAAAATGAGATAAACTAAGAACAATATGTTGATCAAGTAAAAACAAATATATATTTAAATATATTTTAAAAAAAATAACAGTTTTGATATCACTGAAAAAATTAAAAAATTTTTAAACATTTCAAATCCGATCATGTGATGGCAAACGTGTCACGTTGCCTTCGTTTGTTAAGTGGGAAAAAAAGATAAAACATACATGGTTTATAGATTAACATGTTAGATACATTTTTCTCTAAATTCTATCATGAAGTTTATTAATTCACAATTACATCATATTGTGGTAAGTACGTTTGATCAAAGGCAATAAATCGTTTTGCACCATAAATGTACGCAAACAACCCTACTGTAGTAGCCAACGCAAGCAAACCCAAGCCTTGATAAAGATTGTATGCATTCTGTACTACTTGTTGACAAGTTAGGTCTAATGGCGACACAAATTCGTTAATGATAGCTTCGCATTAGGTCAATCTGCTTTTCACTGTAGTCATAACATGCTGCAGTCGTTGCACTGCACTCACACGCTACATGGCATCAGTTATCATTTTCTCTTACGCAACAATATCGTGTAACTGATGATAATGATGTTGTACTGTTTGACGACTCTTCATATTTGCAGTATCACTATTACTATAATTACTACGAAAATCATTATTAAATAACAAAAGTTAGGCTTTGTTTCGTTGTAATCTTGCCTGTCCTGTATCATTTTCTGAATTCTCTTGCATTTTATCCATTTAAGAGTGAGTGATTTATTTTTGTTTATTCTAATTGTTATAGCTGCCAATTTAGGCAGTTTGCCATAGTGACCTTACACGTGGCCTTGTAGAAATTACAGATTATGATATCAGCTGTTTGTTGTTGTTGTTGTTGTTGGTAATATAGATAGTATATCTGTCAGCAATATCATCTAGTGTAGTCGATAACAGTTGCAAGTGGCTCTGATCACAATTCATAGCCGCTTGCAAAACGTTAACTCGTTGCTGATTAAACGCAAACACTTACGAGCACGCACCGGTGATGACAAAATGAGACACTATACTGTGAGCAGTCAAGAGTCATATCAAAATACTTAGCACACAAAGTAAAGTCATAACTGCCATACTTGTGTACCGACGTCAGTTGCATACTCCAGCCATCACGCCAAAGACACTTGTTAATAAGGCAATAACGCAAATTGGGTAAATTGCTATGGTGTATTGAGAGACAAAGTTGTGTAATTGTACAATTGACAAACTTCGCATATTTTCAATAACTTGTATTAACTACCGTAAAACAGGCTAAACTTATTACTTCGTGTTGCTTGTGCCTTGTAATAAAAATAATTGTGATTACTTTGTTATTGCTTTTCTTAAAGCAGTAATGACAAGGTGCGTTATTTCTTAAAAATTGGGCAGTAGTATATTATAGAGAGCACTTTGCATGTTTTGCATGACAAGCTCAAAATGTTGCATTATTTGATTGAGACTATTCTGAACACGCCATGCACTTGTGCATGCTCAGATGCATCCTGCAATGCACATTACACAACACGCTACAGACAAGAATACGGGCCTGAAGAGTTACCCTTTACTATATTTCGCAGGTAACTGATAATCTGTACAGCACATGTTAGGTGTTTGATATCTACCACCACAACACTGACACCAATATTTGCTTGGAAAATAGATTATCAGGAAAATAAATGTTATGAGTGCAACGCAAAGAGTAGGAGTAGCTCATATTCACATTATTCTGTGATAACTATGCGCATCACAGCTTTAACGCGAAGATGCACCTAACATGCAATTTAACACACGTATCTGTCCATCGTCGTATTAGAGCACTGGAACATGTTGTGATGACGCTGCACGTACTGACGTAGTGGACGTGATTAGTAATAATCATACAAATAAGAGTGATATTAGTACAATTTTCGATAATACATTAATTTTATACAAAGATAACAACGATAATGATTGCTTGCAGACAATTAATATCATTGCCCTCACAGAAAAAAAAAAGCTATAAAGATTATTTTTATCAGTATATACTTATTTGTTATACTTGTAAAACTTTTTGGCAAATAATTATAAAATTTTTTTTGTTGCCACAGATAAAGTCTGATGTTTTTACTGCTCCTTTTTTGTTTCGACAACATGCAATGCTGAAGAAAAACTGTTCACAAATTTTGTGGTAAGAGGTAAATAGATAGATAAATAAATAAATTGTCAAAAAGTACAATTAATGCTACAGTAATTAAATCATTGTCAAACAAAAAATATTTATAAGGACATACCATGTGTATTTCAAGAGTTTACACCTACGAAGAAAATTTTTTAAAAAAATGTTTATCTAATTTTGATAACGCACAATAAACATGTCATCATAGGAAAAGAAAGAAAAAAGAAAAACAAAAGGACAAAAAATAATTATTCAAGTTAGATGTAAAGTTGAAACGTTAATAAACCTGTAAAAAATTAATAAAAATAAGAGATTTTTATTTCGTTTAGTAATTGTTTTCGCTGTATTTGACATAATTTATTGATGCTGTGACCGTTATTTTTTTAAAAAAAAAATATATATATTAATAACGTATTTTATGTCAAATGTAATACTCATATTTCAACGCATGATACAGCTGTGTGTATGGGGTGTTTCCCAACAATTTATAAAAGAAAGTAAAGTGTTGATGGGCAAGACAAAAAAATACGTAGAGAAACTACCAAAAATAAAAAAACAACAGGACTAGAAATATCAAATAAATATAAGCAAAATTAGATAACTTTAGAGTAATCGTTTTTATTTAAAAGGTTATTAAAAAAAAAATAAATGTGTGTATACAAATATATTACTGAGTATAGAAAAATGTGATAATTAGTTCAAAGTTTTTTTCCGAATAATTCACAATAAAACAAATTAGCAAAATAAACTTTAAAAAATAAAGTGTAGTTTACATATAACATCTTTATTTTTTGATGTGCATATATACGAGCGAATGAACAGCGCGAAGGAAATGTTGTCAAGAATAGAAAAACTTTAATATAAAGATAATAAATAATTACAAAGAGTATTATCACAGTGTACTAATCTGCAATGTTTTATATTTGAATGAGAAATTTACAATTTCTTATCGTTATGGCAACTATCAATTGACTGTATACTTTTATTTAAAAAAAATAAATAAATTACAACGCAAATAATTTGTATATAAAGATATGTAGCAAATAACAAAATGTTACAAAGCTGTGTTAACACGGAGGTGCAGTACATTAATCTGTACGCAAGTCGGATGCCACAAAGCGCTTAAAGCTTGACCCGTCTCGGTTTGATATTTCAGGAATAGGCAGATACACAATCTTACGCGGCATTGCAGCGTCGAACATGTACAAAGTAACATCCTGACCATAGTGACTGTGCACATCACGGTTTACTTTTTGCAACATGTTTTCACAAACCCCACACGGGAAAAGTGGATTGACCTAACGTTTACAATTGACGCCATGTACAAACACCTACCGCACAGATCATGTAGGCTGTCCTATGGCAGCCAACTTGCCCATTGCATTCTGCTACGAACACCGTGAACCACTCGGTGTACTTAATTAGTAATTTACGGCAATGGCTCAGTGTCGCTGACACACACACCATGATTCGCGTGGTACGCCGAAATCCTCACTTGCTGTAAGTGGCCTTTGCTCTTGTATCGCTCGGCCAATGTAATCACTCATGGCATTGTCGACATTACACGTTTTACCTTTAACATGACTGCTACTCACGGCACGAACAACGTTGCTTGACGTAGCATCGTTATTATCGACTTTAATGAGTTGGCTTTCTGTGCGTATCACTTATGTATTATCGATAGTCTTGTGATGTGAATGACTAGTGCATTATTGCGTTTACGCTGAACCATGCTGAGAGGCATTATCGTTTGCCTTTGATTCGTAAATATTTCCATAACTGTACCCGCTGTACGATCGTTACAGATCGTCACGGCAGCGGCACTGGGTAACATCCACGTACGTAATGAGCGAGGTTACCACTGGACGTTGTGGGTCATGTTTACGCCAACTACAGTGAGCATGCCTCGGTGCAAAGTTGACAATGAAATGTGTAATTCGCACAAAAAATGAGTCTGTTGGTTCTTTACGGAGTGTAATGACCTTGTACTACTCATCTCGTTTAAATCGCATACGAATAATCTCACACGCATCCATTACCTGAGGTGACAGGTTGGTGTTGTAGAATTGTATAGGCGTTAACGCGAGTAGATCACGTACCAGCGAAAGCGATTACGGAAGTTGCAGCGGTAATCGCACACGTGGGAATGTCATCAGTGCCTCCGTGAGCAGCGACTTTACATCAATGTTACGCACCACCGTGGTAGCTAGGAATAACTCAGCCCAGTTCGTTGGAATGCGACTTGCAAGAGATTCAAAGGCAATCACACTCAACACCTGCACATCCCCAACCGTTTACATGCCTATGCTCTACATGTAATCATAAAATGCATCACGCTGCTTGCCATCACCGTTACGCATCTCATGATTACTCTCTACGTCGCTTTATCCGTTAATTATGGTGTCATAGTTGCGTAAGGCAATTTACGATTTGTACAGCGCCCGTGGACGCGATTAGACACTTGCGTGAATGTACAAACAACTACAACTATGCCTACATGATTGGTTAAACCGACAAAACGTCGGGACAACCGCCTGGACAATGTTTAGCGTTTTCAGACCTAACGCAAAGTAATAACCGGCGGTAGGTTTAATTTCACTCTTATTTAATTTGCGATTATGCCCGTGATCGTTGACGATGATGGAGATTATCGGTAACGTGTCAAGACGCATTCGTCATGCACCAAATTTAATGTGAGGCGCATCACACTCACAATCTTGTCTCTCACACGCGAGAAAGCAATGCCCAACTTTGTTTAATGATAAGGTGTACTTTAACGGAGGTGCCACAACATCGTCTTTGCGAAGCATGAAAAAACCAATTTCTTGCTACACCACACTGCACTACACACGCTGCGACGACTCGTTTCAGCGATCACGAAAAGAACGATCATCACTGCTACTGTTATGCGTAATACTGCCGTGAACATTACGGCAATTATTGCAAGCATCTACGTCATGTTTGTTAATATTGACACTACCATTCGTGTTTTTAGTAATAACACTATTGTTTTCAAACTTAACACCACCATCACAATCATTGCTGGTGTGATTGTTATCACAGTTATGTTTTTCACTCAATTTGTTTTGATTAGACTATTGTGTTAATGCTGCAAATCCGTTCGTCTTGCTCTACTTTTAACGATTGTAATTACCATTAATATTGACATCTTTATTAGTATCGGTAAAATTAAGCTTGCATGCCAACACCACGTACTGCTGTGCAGCCGCCGCTTATTTTGCTGGTAAGTAGCCCTTGTAGCACTCAAGAAAATTTCAGTACCTGGACTAGGTATCGGTCATTTTTATATTTGGTGCACTACAAACAAATATTTATCTATCTATTTATTTATAAGTATATGCACTAGAAATAGGTAAGAAAAATGAAAAAAAGTTGGGTTTTTTTTTCCACGTAAAATTACATCTCAATTAAATAATTTTCAACAATAAATTATAATACAAATTTGTTGAGGGTAAAAAATTATATACATATAAAATACTGTACAAGTTGTTTTATGTACATTTATCTGTTCACGTCTAAATAAATTAATTAGTTGCTTATACACGTTCAGCAAACGTGTGATGTCGTAACGTGTCGCCCAGTACATCATTGAACAAGTGGCTTTCATCGCTTGTAGAATTAATACTATGTTTTACACTTTACCAAGAAACTTTTTCCTTTTCTAAATTTGTATCAGATCTTTATTTGTCACAAGTGTAGTATGCATGAACACAGTCATCATTTTATTAAACAATACTTTTCAGTTTTGCTAACTAATCACTTGTCAACTCTCTTGTTGTAGTTACTCTGCTAGTAATTTAACGTTACACACATACTTTAGTGATTTTGCCATCATCAGCACACAAACCATCAGAACATCCACTACTAATTTTGTCATTAACTAGAAAACTTTACTTTTCATTGCTGTCAATGCCAGGAAGGTTAATTGAACTGTTCAAAGAACAGCATTATTGATCTGACTATGCGTGATTTATTTAGTATTATTACTACTACTATTATTATTTAGGAAAACCAGCATTCGTCTTTGTTGAATTAGTGTTAGTGCTTGCAAAGCTGTAATATTATTTTATCAGTACACACTTATTGCTGTCGTTGTCATCATCGGTATTAACATCATTCGAAGTTGTTGTGTGAAACTGATTTGCATCATCACTGTTGACACATTCACAAGACTACATTATTGCCTCAAGCAGCAACGCAGTCGATTAATCTTCTGTAGGTACATTACATTATTCATGTAATACTGCCCTATTAAAATTCTAAGTAGGAGGTGACGTCCTTACACTTTACGATGCATGCGAGATGTGTTACTGTCAACTTTAATTCATGTTACTGTTAGCGTTATCATCTTTCTTTTATAAACCATCAGTATTCATAAAGTTATCATAACAAGGTATGATGTCTATTGCGTTGCACGTTATACAGTTAGCTAATCCACCAGTATAAACTTACTTCCCATATTATTGAGATAACTCTACAGCTTCCATTTAGTCGACAAAATGCTCGTTCTACACAATACAATCAAGTTGTACGTAATTCTAATTACTTTTATCTTTGTTATCGCAACTAGTCGCTTCTATATATTGATCATTGTGTTTCTTTTTCATAACAGCATTTTACGCTAGTGATGCTGAGTTATGAGTATATTTGCGTAATAAAGTATTTTGGCACTAACTCTTGTTATCGACATTATTAACATTCAAACTATAGCATTCACATTATTTTTATATGATCGCTTTTCTATCTTATGATGTCAACATTGTAAATGTGTTTGCAAACTGTTATGCATCTTCTTCATGCGTGCAAAGAAAGTTGTCTAACACACTATCGCTAACGTCTATATTACACATACTGGCGAGAAGGAACAACTTTTTAAAAAAAATTCAATATTTGATGCAACGTGGCAAAAAACAAAGTTTTTTGTTCTACGAATAGAATATCGTAATAATTATACTTGGACTATGAAATAAAAAAAGTAAATACAGCTTTTATTTAGTAAAGTTAATGATGTTGATAACAATGTATTAATACAATAGTTAGAAAAAAACTTACGAAGAATTATTATTAAAAAAAAAAAAAACAACCAGAATATACGATAAAAATAATAATTTTATCGAAATACGTTTTGTGTGTATTCGAGCAAACAAACATATTAATGCACTAAAATAAACATACACAAATTAGAAAAGAAAAATTTGTATAATGGAAAACTTGACAAAAATGATTATTTTATGAAAAAAAGAGTGTAAATTAGAAATAATTTTGTTCTTTTTTATTATTGGAATTAAAGAAATTATAAAATGAAAGGTATACAGAGAAAGTGTAGTAATATACATATATTACTGTGCTGAAATTGCCACAGAAACGTTTACGATCAGTCTTTGAATACCTGAAGCAACTGCAGAATACATTGTACGTACATTTTTTATTCGAGCAAAAAACAATATACATCTATTTTTTTTTATACTCGCAGAAGTAATTAATAATTTTTTCTTACTGTAGTGATATAGATAATTGATATAAACAACATAGTACACTTCAAATCAAAAACAAATAAAAATACGCACACAAATAAATAATGAAGAAAGTCAAAATGAAAATTATAGGTAATTGAAGCAAACCATTTTCAGCATCAATAATTTTTCAATTATTTATAATAATATGTTTTTTCTGAAAATATATAATTGATATACGAAAATGAAGATATTTGAAGCAATCAAAATATACACACTTGCACGAACAGAGCTAAAAAACAAAAGGTAAAGAAAGTAAAGATATATATTTATATAACATAGGATTGAGCCAAAGTACAAAAAATGTGCAAACGAAAATATAAATCACACATTTAACACTGTCAGTAAAGTGTGTATATAGAATTTGATAGCAAAAACAAAGCATTGTTTGAAATTAAAAAATGATCTCAAATGAGGAAGTATAACTAGAGTTGGCACCGCAGAAAAAAATTTTATCTTGTCTTACCAGTTAGCTTACTTCATCTTCTTTTCGAAAAAGAAAATCATTTGAGTTCAAAAATTCACACATTCTATATGTGTGTGAGATGTACAAGAAGAAGGTATCAATCAGTACAAAATCAAATTAAGTTTTCTTACGCAATAATTACTTCTTGATCACACACTCTCTAGCTTGACAGAATGCGTAAAAATTATTCTTGAAAAAAAAAAAAAAGAAATTGCAACAATAGTATATATATATTTGAATTTGAAAGGTTTTCTCCTCATTTTCTTCAGCTTTAGATATTTATTATTGTTTCAATTTTTTTAAAAAATTATATTCAACAAAATATAAGATTTCATTCAATTTCACTAATTAAATTTTTTGTTAATTTGTATTGTACAAATTGAATGTACAATACAAACCAAAAAAAATTAATAATAATAAATTAAAATTTATCAAATGTCACTGTGTATAAATAATAGTGTACGGTTTATAACTTGCTTTACAAGTTGAATGACATATTCATGGTCTCTATTATGTTGATCGAGCATAAATTACGCCACCCTTGTTGGTGAAGATACGCTAGAAGTTTTTCTGGTCGATCTGTCTGAATAATGCCAGCGCCAATATCTTGTACAATGTACCCCCAGTTGCGCTATTTATCTTTTAGTGCGTGATCATCGCTATGACCACCACAAGTAGTGGGCCAAATGGTATTTATTCACAGCACTGCCGACGATTATTTTGCAAATTTTTTGATCATTTGCATCTTACTCACATCATCTCGTTCAAAATTTACCTCGTATAAATCATGTCGCTCAGCAAAGACGTGCTTCAATTCTTCCAATGTAGTGTTTTCCGTAATATTTAAGACAGGCATGAATATCATGTAATCAATTAGGCACCCCCACTTCAACTTTAATTACTCATACTGCATTTCAGATTTGACAATAACCTGATTGACCATATCATATTTGCACAACAGTGCAAAAACTTCACCGAGGTACAAGTCGGCTTTGTCGAGATTAACTATTATGCGATTTTTGGTAAGTTGTAATAACTACTCTACGGTGGGTATTTTGTATTCGGTCATGTTACCTAGACCATCTTTGAGGCATAGCTAACGTATTTCTTACAACGTATGATCAGCGATGCGACCATGACCGTTCGATGTGCGATCTAATGTTTCATCGTGCATAAGAATAAGATGTCCGTCTTTGGTACGCCACACATCCACCTCCACTATATCTGCACCCATTTCAATACAACTTTCAACTGCCTCAAGCGTGTTCTCGACGTAGTTACGCCAGTCGCCGCGATGACACGCAACTCGAACAGGAGTGTGACTGTCTGGGATGCGCAACGATAGTGGGAGTTGTGGACGAGCAATGCATACATTCGGGACGTTGGGTGTGTTTAATATTGTCTGATCGTGTTATATCATCGTCATCTTTGCTTTCTTATAACTCTCTTTACTTTCAAAAAATTTGATATAAGTATTTGTTTGTTGGTTGGTTTTTTTTTAATAAAAGATAAGTATTCACAGAGTAATATATGTCAAAAGGATTTACTAATCTCTAATTTATGATTTGAAAAGCTGGAATACTTTAGCTTTGTGTTATATATTGTATATGCAATGTAAATTGTATATTATTGAATAATTTACAATACTAAACTTAATATGACTTTATACCTACTTATATAATTTTTTTATATAACAATTTGATATTCTGTGTCCGTAGTTATCGGTATTGTGACACAAGAAGAAGAAAAGTTATATAATAATAATAATAAGATTTACTAATTATTTTTGTCGTGCAAACAAAATCAAATTAACAAAATATTAGGGAATGAAGTATATAAAAGATATGGTCGAAAAAGAGAAAAAAAAAGAGAGAGTTGACGAAAAAGAAGATTAAAAACTAATGAGCTTGTAGAGAAAAAGAGTTAACTTCAAATAAAAAATAATAGTAATTAACGTGAAACAAATTATTATTTTGTTTTTGCAAGTGTTTTTTCTTCTTAGTGTCTATATATTATGTTTGTAGCAATTATATCGGTAAGCAAAACGTTTCTAATAAATAATGATGAGTTAAGCAGGGGTAAGGTGAAAAAAAAATAATTGTCAAAAGCCAAGTAGATGTTTAGTTAAGCTGAAATTGTTTCTGACAAGATAACTTAAGAAGTAAGGTTGTTAGCACTGTGAAAAAAAAATTTTAAAAATGTAATCGATAAATGCTTGAAACAATAATAATTTGTAAGCACGAAAAAAAAAAAGAGCTTAACTGATCACTCAGAGTTACAATAGTGTAATGAAGAAAAATGATTAATAATTATATTTATATACTTAACTTCAATATTGAATATGTGTTATCTAATTTGTTTAATTGAAAAAAAATAATTTAGACAAACAAACTTTCAATGAATAAGTGTATGAAAAAATATCAAAGTAAATAAATTTGTAAAATGATGTAGTTGCTTGTAGATATAAGTGGTACTAAGCAGGAGAAAAAACAAACAAAGATAATTGAAATAATGTATTAACTTAACAATGATCACAAAGAAAAAGAAAGCCGAAAGAAGTTATATTATGATGATTTGTCCTTTATACTTTTGCTTGTCAACAGAGTACGAAATTTCGTCAAACTTTGTATTTTCTTTACCTGTAAGAAAGGTATAAAACAGAAGCTTTCGAGGACAAAAAAATTATTTAAAAAAACTTCTACAAATGAACTAGAGCAACTGAAAGTACAAACTACTATAGTGTACACTTTGCTTTACAAGTATTAATTGTTTATACAAATTATATATATATATATAATGTATATGAATTATTTAAAATGTAGATAAATATAATTTACCTATGTTATATATAAGAAAAGAAAATTTGTATAAAAAGAATTATTGCACTGTAAATGTAAATGTATATATAAAAAGATATACTTCACGGGTTGTACTAGTCTTTAAAATTGCTTAAAAGAAAGCTAATAAATAAGCTGTAAATGTATGTTATATTTAATAGGTAGTTTAGACAATTGACCTTCAAAATAAAAAAAGTAATTTAGGAAAACTGCAATATTTACTTTTTAGTTCAGTTGGTCGAGCTTTTCTTTCTAAAAACGGTAAATAAAACTTTTTACTTATTTTTTTTCGCTTTGTGTATGCAATATATAAACTGATATTTACCGTGAGAAAAGTGTGTGTTACGTGAACGTGTTACACTTTGAGCAAAACGCTGTGATTGTTGTAGACCGACAAAAATGAGAAAGCAAAAAAATAAAGCAAAAAGAGTGAGAACAAAAAGAGAAATGCAGAGTAGAACTTAATTATCTTTGAAGACAGTAATAGTTGCTAATGTAAATATAGAATTAAATAAAACTTTGAAAAATATTAATACTGTTTGTTAGCGAATGTGTTGCTTTTTTTTTTTAAATATTTGAAATGATCAGCTTGTATTTTATAATTTTTTTATAAACAGTAATTGTAGTATTGGATACTTAATATGTGAATTGTTATATTTTTATAATGTATTTATTTGTATAGACAATGTAACTTAAAAAACGTATATTGTCAATTTTGAGAGATTTGTCCTTCACTTCATAATAGTTAGTCTTCAATATGTATAAAAATAAATTAAAAAAATATAGTTGTAGATCGAGGGAGAAAACATAAATATTGAAGGGTAATGATGAGCGATACATTAAAATAATAAAAAACAGTTTATCAGACGTGATGAAAAAAATAAATATAGCAGCATATCAAGTTAAGTGAATGCTAATCATCTATATGTCGTCATTATCATGCATTTTAGCAAAGTTGCACTGTGTATGTTACAAAGTTTGTGTGATAGTACATCTAAAAAAAAGTGTATTCAGCGTACACAATGATAGAATTTTGGTTTTATTAAAAACAAACTGTTGTTCGAACAAATTCACTGAAATATGTACACTTTCTAAAAATAATTATGTTCTCTCAAATATCAATAATGCTAACAAACATATTGAAAGACGAAAATATAAATCAAAATCAATATGTTGATATACAAAGGGCTTTATGCAATATAGTTAGCTTTCTAAACATCTACTACTATTATTTCTTCTTGTAGTGAGTTATTAAATACTTCCATCTTTCAATCACTTTTGTTTTCATGACTAAGGAGATGCATGCAGCAAAATGCTATCATACAACAATGGTTGTTGCATTTCATGGAATTTGATACAATATGCAAGAAGTATCTCTTTCCGACAGGTAATAGAAAAAAGATATTTACAATGGAAAAACAAATAAATGTTCAACACAAAATTAGGCAATCAAGAAAATAAATAAGAACAATGTAATCAAAATAAGGTGATAGCAAGATCATATAGAGTATTTGACAAAATTTTATTTAGAAAAAATTTGAAAGAAATAAGGTAATACAGGACCTCAAATATATTTGATATTTGACTGTGAGTTTCTCCGTATGTGTGCTGCAAACTTTTATTTATATTTTTTGCTTTTTTAGATTAGTTGGTTTACCTTATTTCTTGTGTAGTCATGTGAAAGTAAAAATATAAAATGGCAGCTTCCTATATAAAACAACAAATTTAGTCAACTTACAAAATGTTATAGCACAACAACTTTCTGTATATTTGTTTCAGATTTTTTTTGTATACAGTTAGTTCTGACGAAAGCATGCAGGAGAAATAAAATTATATTTACACGCACAGAGAGAGAGAGAGAGAGAGAGAGTTAGAGAGAGCAACGTTTGCGTTTTTCGTCTATAAACAATCACATTGCAACAAAGTCAGTGAAATATTATATCAGTTGTACAAATTTGAAAAGTAAGCGTAGCATAATAATACAATAAAATAATTGTAAATAAAAAAAAAAAAAAATAGATAATCAAATGTTATCGTTGGCAGTAGAGCAAAAAAAAAAATAGTGCTGCTTACTAATTCAAATAGTCTTTTATTATACTTGTTATCTACACTACCTAGAGTTGGATATATAATTATTTGACATATCTTTGAAGGTGCAGTGTAACTATTTTTTTTCCCCTGCTATTATGATGTACTAATAATATTTTTTAAATATATCAATGTAGTAGCGTACGTTTGCTATGTATTGCACATCAAGTCAACCTGGAAATTAGTTATTTTTTTAATTTTTTGCAACAAATATGTTTTTGCTACTAAAAAAAATGCATATAAAATGTACAAGGAAATAGTAAAAAGAAATATATTTGTTGAGTTTGGCTTTTATTCTTTGTTTTAACCTTTTTATAAAAAAAAAATTTGGTTTATTTTATGATTTGATTAATATCTTTATCGGTGCATTTTACTTTGAGCTGCATTGGTGGGTGTGCCTGCAATACTTGCTGAACGCGATGTTGCAGTGCTAGTTGTAACCGTTGAAGTAGCTGTAATCTCACTTCGTGACTACGTTTCGTCTTCGTACACGTACGTAGTTTCTTCTGTGTAACTGTTTGACTACGCCTGACTGTGACGCTCGTTGGGAGATTTTGGAGCAGGTGCACGTATCTGAGGTGAGTTACCTGCACTCGCAATCATTTCATGTTGTGCATGCCCCGAAGGCGTCTGTCCAGCATTTACTCTTCCTGCTACTTCTTGTTGTTCTTTATTGTGTCTGTTGATTTGCTAGTCATCACTGCCATATTGACGTTCGTCCGTGTAATCATCCTATTCACTTTCTTCATCAATGTATGTTGTTTCTTCAACATATTCATAACTGCCCTCGTCAGAGTTACTGTCGTTATTGTCATCCACACGTGCAACATTAGTGGTAGGGTTATGTAAATCATTATGTGGTGCATCATTTGCATTTGCGCTGTTGCTAACTTTTATATTATTATTGTTATTGTTAATGTAATTACTACATGCTGTTGTTTGTTCAAATTATGTAGCAGGTGGAGGAGCTGCAGGAGCGTAGATTACATTATTTAGTTACTTATTATACGCTGGTTCAGCTTCACCGTACACTCTCTAAGCGGTGTACTAGTCGGTAGCTGTGTTTGTCATTGTGGCTGTTGCCGACTTATTTTGTTGTATCTGCTGTTGCTATAATTATGGTGATTGCACGGTAGCATCTGTTTCATTTACAGGCGAATTGGCTGATCCTTGATTTGCAGTGTTGTTCATGTTGTTGGCGTTGTTACTTGTAGCATAGTCTATTTTGTTTGCCTCTGATTCTGCACGAATGTCAACTGGAAAGACATCTTCGCTAACATCATCGTCAATCAAATCTTCGCTGTACTCGTCGTATTCGTCATCGGCATCTTCGTTGTTGATGTAATTGTTTGCCCCGTTCTGATAATTATAACCATTGTTTATAACAGTAGCATTATTATTATTATTATTACTATAAGGATCATAATACTGATTATTATCGTTAGTGTACTGCTGTTGTAATGGTTGCTGCGTTTCATCGTAGCCGTCAAAGGCGTTGGATGAAGGGGTAATGTTGTCTAAAATTTGCCACTCAGGCACACCTTCTTTCTGATCTACAACTACTATCGGTTCGACTTCATTCTGATGCATGTCACAGTTGTTAGAACTTGTCTCGTCCTCTAACCGTTCAGGTGGTGGCACCCACAACTGATTTTGCCTTCGCTCCTCACGCATCTTATCTACTGTACGAATAAACAAATACAACAGAGTCAGTATAAGTGCCAAAAACTTATAACCAAGCACAATGTACACTGGAATTAACGCACGCGACATTCGCAGTTGCGATGGCCCACGCTCTATCCGTACAGCGACCAAGTACAGTGAAACCAACAGTAGGCCATTGCAAAAGAACGAGCCTAGGACGTCAAAAAATACATGAATGCCAGTTTACACACAAATGGTGTACCGCTGAATTCCACGTAGCAGTGCCTCAAAAATACGAACACCAGCACGAACACAGAACGGAATGAAAACAATATAGTACGATGAAGTGATATTGCCGTCTAATTTACGCCCAAGTACTACCCATTGTGCAACAGCACAGCCAAGATTGACGAATGCCATCGCAAAAATACCATAGTACACAATTCTGCTAGGACATGTACAGGCTACCTACATATTCATTCGCACCCACCGTGGCCATCGTCAAATGAGCGACGTGAGGTAGTAAATGCTATCGGCTACAATGAGGAAAGCGAAAAATCGCATGTATGATCCAACATGGGCACCTGGATCAGTGCGAACTTTGGCGGCAATGACAAATGCAAAGGCACAATACAACGCTGCTGCGATAAAGTTTCCCACAGGTGAGATGCGGTGAAAGAAACTCATACACTCTCTGTAGGTATGTGGTGAACAAAAGTTAATCAAGATGGCAAAAAAAGTCACAATGACCATACCACACACGAAGATAAGCAATGGTATTGCCACACGCATTCAGCTAATACTAGTTCGTCCATCGACGCGTACAGCGAGAAGCGCAAAAAATACAATCAGTAACGCTACTGCAGCCAACAATGTCAAGCAATAAATAACTATAGATAACAAACAACCAAAAGTTGGAATGAAGGGGCCTCATGTCCCACTAGAAATAAAGCCATACGCATCTTCGCCGGCAACGTCGTAAAGGTGCTTGCGATGTCGATTGTACAAGACATGATAGGCCTGCTGGTAGTGATGACGAAGCGTGACTTTACGAAAATTTCACTTAATCTGTCGGGACGTTATCGGATGACCTACATCGAGTAAATGGTACAACCGTCAGTTACGCTCACACGGAGCGATGTCAATGCACATATCTGATTGTAATCGCAAGCAAAAAAAATAAAAAATTGTGCTGTAATCCAGGAAAAAAATAATAAAGGAAAGAATATGTTTTAAATAAACGTAAACAAACTTTTTACACACAAAAAAAATAAGGTGTATAAATATATATATGTGTTTATAATATTTTATAAACTGTGTGTAATTGTAAATATGTTGACAAAAAAGTCGAACAACTTTTCTTACTTTATTTTGTGTGTGTATGGGTAGTGTAGTGGTTTAGCAAGAGTAAATACAAAAAAGTAAAATAGTAAACTAAAAAATTGAGTAGATTACATTTTGTTAGATTTACTCGACCAGTGATAAGTTGACAACGAAAAAGTTAAATATTGACAAATAACGTTTGCAACTACTCACTTTACATATACAGACACATAAATACATAACAACATCTGTAAATGTAACAAAGGAAAAAACATACATGATGTACCAAGTGATATGATGTATATAATAAAAATAACATTTTGATATAATGATCTGAAAATAAAAAAATACAAATAAATAATAAGTGTATAAAAAAATAACAATGTTACTCTAAAAAGTCTATTAGTGGAAATATACACTCGAACTGATGTGTGTATAGAAAGACAAAATAACACAAATACTCAAGAGCTGAACAAAAATAAATATTCGACAAAAAATAACGTCAAAGTGTTGACAAAAATACAACTTGTTTAAGTTTCACATTTCTACTAAATCTTTTATGTAAACTCGCAACGAAAATTAAAATAATTTATTTTTTTGGGGTGCAACAGCAGCAGCACATTACTGTTACAATTATTTTCTAAAAGTTTTTCTGTGGCAAAAATATGTTGTGATTACAAACTTTCTTATTAAATCTTTATTTCTGTGTATCAAAATCACCGCCGTGACTTGTTGCAAACTTGTCTAATCACCACATTCACAACAACAACAACAGCAGCAAGAATACAAAAAAATTGAATATATGCGAACGAAAGAATAAATTTTTGCTAATTGGATGTAAATAATTGTACAAGTATGTATTTGTTTGTTTATAGTATTGTGAAGAAAAAAGTGAACGGAAGACTGCGCATAATTACACTTTCTTTTCTTTTGAGAATAATCTGTAATTCATACATTAAAAAAGAAGAGTCTAAAGTGTTAGTACGCAAAAGAACGAAATCAAATGTAAATAATGATATTTACAGTGCAAAGTAGGCAATATGTAACTCTTACAATACAACACAATATAGCACATCTTCTCAAAAATCGATTTTATGTACACACAAAAAGAGAAACTTATGACCTTTGGCACTATATAAAAAAAAAAATAATACAAGCTTTTAATAGAAACTATTACTGTTTTTTCTTTTAGAATGACAGGACATCTGTCCTTGTTACTGCTACTACTTTCTTTTGTTTTGCATTCTTTGTAATAATTAATTTGTACGTGTAAACCTTTTTTTTTTGCAAAATATAAGAACGCATGTTAATCAATAAAATTATGTTCTTGATAAACGAATAGATGTGTCTTAAATAAATTCAACTATATTCGCACTAACTGTCTCTCTCTATCTGTTTACTTATTTGAGTTCAAATACAGTGTTTACATAAAGGTTGTATTTGATAGTGTAACCGTTAACTTTCCAGCGAATGTAGTGATGATATATGTGTTTCCTTTACAAATAATATATATAGTTTGGCTGGTAAAAACAACATAAAAATAATTTTATTATTTAAAAAAAAAATATTTAGAAGAAATAAAATTTATTGGTGTAAAAGTATTTTATAATTATAATATATATATCTTAAATCAATACTATATATATATATATAAATATATATGTATTGATGTTATTAGTTTATTCAATTTGTTTATTTTTCTTTTTACAATACGGTAGAAGGTGCGTTTATGCAAAAGCCACGCTGACCTGGTGCCCCTACTACACGTTGTACTAACGAACGTCTACGTATTGAATTACTTTCACGAGGCTCATACGGCTGCTGAAAGGCAAACTAGACGATAGACTTAGTTGGTAATGGGCTTGTTGCCCGTGATGAAGCCACGGAGTACACCGATCCTTCTCTGCTCCGCAAACTGGTCACGGATGGAGAGCGTCAGCTGTGTGGTGTGGGTGCACGACTGCTGGCACGTGAACTTTGCCAGCCCATTCACTCCTCCACCAGTGAACTACGCTGATGAGGTGCATGTTGTCGCTCATGAGCTTCTATTCGTGCAATGACCTCGGCAACATATTTTTCAGTGTTTGCACATGGCACATCAGGATTGTCACACTTACTAATAACGTTACTCATGGCAATTTATTGTTTGGGCAATGTAGTAAGTGGTAGGTGTGAGTTTACCGACACGCAACTATTATGTTCGTTGCTCTGATCGTTATAACGATTAGATTTATTATTAATATTATTATAAGTGATACTACTACGTCTTTTGATCAAACTTTTATTAAGGCCACCATTTCCGCAATACGGCGTGGACTGCTACTATTGCTTGCCTATTTGACGGTAAAGTGACGCTCTTCTTTGATGTTAGTACTAAAGCGGTTGAGTTGGCTTATCTGGTGAGACTAATTGACATTGTTGGTAATGTCGTCGTAATGGGGTGTGAGATTGAAGTCTGTTCGTTTGTAACGACAAACCTTACTCGGAGTCAGATCGAGCACTGTCTAATGATGGTCTGCGAAGTTTATCTGATGCATAGGATAATGGTATAGACTCATTCCCTTCCATGGACGTGTTGTCAGGAGAACGAAAACTTGACTCGGACAAGACATGTTCGTTAACACGCATTTCATCCTTGCATGGCTGCTGTGTAGTTCCATGACGAATTCGT
Source organism: Blastocrithidia nonstop (assembly GCA_028554745.1). Classification (NCBI taxonomy): domain Eukaryota; phylum Euglenozoa; class Kinetoplastea; order Trypanosomatida; family Trypanosomatidae; genus Blastocrithidia; species Blastocrithidia nonstop. Next base: position 1,188,653 of record JAQOTN010000019.1, on the reverse strand, counting down.
AATGGGGTGTGTTGCGGTTGTCCATTAACACGTTCGTTAAGCGTTTAAGCAAGGCGTTTGTGTTCATTGAGTAGCTACATGGTAGTATCAGAGAGATACTTGTTCATTTACTTGCATATCTACTACACATTGTTGCTTGACGCTTTGAAAGTAGAGGACGGAGATGTAATGGTAGCTGTAGTCATAGCCGTAGCGGTAGTTGTGGCGGTGATAGCTTTTGCCTTTTTGGCCGCAACTGTTTTGCTCTCTTCATTTCGTTCGTCACTTTTGCTGGATGCATCTTACGTACAAGTCACACCTAGTGAACTCTACGACTTGTCTGCACAACATACTGCTGACGGTGCAAGTGATGGCTTGATATTATTTGCCGCACTCTGCTGCAATGTTGCATTACTTTTATTGTTATTGATATTAATACCATCATAATAATAATTGTTATTGTTATTGTTGTTATACCCTAGATTAGCATTAGTTGGTGGAGTAGACGGCAACGCCGCCGAAGAGGAAATAGAAGGAGGATAAGGACAAGGATTAGGAGGATAAGTTGAAGTTGGTACACTAGAATTTTATGTTGACACAACACACGGTCGCGTTGTTGCCTCATTGCGACGAACCGATACATTTAACGTGGCAGCCTGTTGTGAGGGCAAGTAGCGAAATGGAATAGCATATGCCTTTCACTTATTCACAACTAGTCTAAACTTGCCTGAGTCAAGTGCAAAGCCGGCTACCTGCTTATCACCTTGCCAAAGTGCAAAATGTATCTTCTCCGCACTCCCTGGATTGAGGTCAATGAAGGAGTGTTGCTTGTTAAAGTCAATCTCACGTGGGCTATTACACACTACACACGTACTCTGTACTCTTTGGGTGTGGTAGCGAATCTTCAAGTAATGCTCTTCGCCAATTGGCAACGGAGGCGGATGACGAAGATCAATAGCATCATCACGAATGACCACACTCTCTACAATAAAGTCTAACCGTTCATAGCTCTCGGGCACAGCATGTTCACTGATACTTGCTGTTGGAGGTGTTGCTAATGATGATGATAATGTCGTTGGTGGTGGTGGTGTTGATGCTGTTGGTTGTTGTTTCTGTGCAATCGCAGACGGTGCAAGTGAAGTTGATGCTAGTGCAGCCGGCTTTGACGTTTTCTTTCGTGACAGGCGTGATGATTATGAGGAACTAGAAGATGAAGATGAAGAACTCAATGAAGAAGACCTGTGTGCTGAGGGTCGAGGTGTACGATGACTATGCACAGAACAGGAGTTACGTTTAGGGTAAACAGTTTGCACAGTACGTTCGTACTCTTCTAGTGGTAGCACATCTAACGCAAAAATCAATTTGCCAATTACCTCACCGCCAGCATCGCGTAATTTAATCGTGTAGTTCTTACGTGGTCGATGGCAGTAGAGTGATGGGTCTAGTGTACCTTTGGCAATGATGGGCAACAATGCATTCAGCTGAGTGCGTTGTTCTTGCGGTAATGCACTAATGGCACTTTGATCACACACTACAGAGGTATTTGTGTCAATGTTGGATGTGCGATTGATAAACGCCTCCGTGACACTCACCCCATGACGATGAAAATCACACGGGCGTAACTGAAAGCACAGCACGTCTGCATCTTTGCACAAAGTAAGACTGTATTTCATCGCAGGAAATGTAAGCGCCATGTCCGAGTGGGCTGACTTGAAGTATACTGGAGGAGTATGTTGCGCAGAAAGATTCTAATTTGAGCATGCAGAAACGCCATTGTTTTGTGTGCCAGTTATCATATTGTTTGAAGATGATGACTGACTTGTGTTACCAAATGTAGTGGGTGCAATGGTGTTACGATGGCGATTATTACGTTGCACTTTTTGTCAGGTGCACTGAAATGCAGCAGTGTCAGGTACACGTTCACCACACACATTTTCGTCAAATAGTGAGGTGAATGTGGTGATATCGCACAAAAAGCGATATGGAGTAAGTTCAATGTGCAGCATGGATTATAGCAGTCACAAAAAAAAGTCACTCTTTGACTTGAAAAATGTTTATTTGTATTTGACTAATTGAATAAGTTATTATTTTATATGTGTAGTAATACGATTGTTGATTATCTAATATACACACTAATGTGTACTTATGTTACTTACCCTAACTATATAACAATTGTGGCAATAAGCTTTTATATACACAAAACAAACAAAATAATACTCTCTCTCTCTCTCTGCTTTTTATGAATAAATAGACAAATATTTATATACAAAAAACGAACTATGTAAAAGTATATAGCAAATTACTATGAAATGTACTTAAGTCTATATAATAATTACCAGAAAGTTATTGGTTTTTACAAAAAATGTTGCAGTACCGTACTTTGTAGTGACCACAGTATATATTTCTTTACTTTACTTTACTTTATATTACCTTACTTTATTGAATAGACAAAAAACAAAAGATATACAAAAACAATACTCACTTACTTTAGACGTAAAAAAGAAAAAATTTTGAGAAATAACGTTTACTACGAGATAAAAACAGGTATTAGCTGTGCATCCAAAATTTACAACTCATGAACACGAATATGCATTCACAAAAATTGTAATTAATATAAAAGAAAACAATCAACAACTAAATACTTTTATAAATAATTTGAATGAAATCGATTTTATTCACTATACATCTACAAACGTATAAACTAATATACACTTTTCGGTAAAAATTACCAAGATGACATAACAGGTAGCTTACATAAATTAAAAAACAAAGAAAAAAAGGAAATTATAAGAATATTACAGTTGGCAATGTAAATATTACGGTTGTTACACTTCGTCAATTGCACCTTGAGTGAGAAAAACATGATCATCAGGTACTGTGACAGAAAATGTTTTGTTTTCAGTGTATTTGATATTTGCGTCATGCTAATAATTATCGTCCTTGATTTGTTGACTACTGCTTACATCATTATTATTTTTGTTTTTCGTAGGTTTTGTGCTTTTCTGTGAAATTACTGTTGAAGCTGCCTCGTTTGTAGTTATTTGCTTGTAACGATTCGTAGACTTACGGCATTGTAGTAAATAGAATAAGTATTGAATAACTCGCTCTTTATCAGCTCAGCTAAGCTAGCTTACATTGACTGTCTAAAGTTGTGATAATGTACTTGTACTATTGATGCTTTTATTAGTTTGTGTCAATAATGATGAGCATTGTAAAGCTGATGTGTGATTTCGTTGAGACAGTAATAGTTGTGAATTTGCGCTGCTATTTGTTTGTGGTAATATTAATAACGCATTAGATGACGTCAGCTAATTAAGTGACAGCTACTTTTGTATTTAACGTCATTGAGTCGTCGTCAATCGTTGTGCAAACTAGACATCTTTTTAGTCTTATGTCTGTTTATTTTAGCGTGACTTCTGCTAATTTCATTCCTTATTTATTTGCAATTGTCATTACATATTTTACGTTTGCATACATTACGGTGCAACTTGTATAGAAGATGATGATGTTGTCATCAGAGGCAACGTCGTCTTCTAGCGTGGCTTTTCATACTATTCTACACTACGAAGGTTAGACGAAGGTGTGAGGTACGCTGGAAGAGGGCAGTGCTAAGACAGGATCAGTGCATCAGGAGCAACAGAAGTGGGCGTTGCATGATGCAACACGTTTGAACTGGCATCTTTCCTGTTCATGTGCAAACGTTAACTTTATGTTTGCACTTTTGTACTGTCGTTTGTGTTAGCCACACTGTTTGCATTGGACATGTTATGCTACGTTAGTAAGACAGGAAATCCTTTCTTGTCAAGTGTTCACTGCCGTCGTTTGTCAAACAACGGTAACAAGCCAACGTACGACGAGGTTGCTGGTGATGGTGAAAGACGGCATGTGGGCAATGTAGGTGTTGAATTGTTATTGTTGATGTTATTGGTATTATTCATTTTAGTTACGTGAGATGGAACTTATTTTGCTTGCTGTGAGTGAGCGTAATCGGTTAGCATTAGTCTAGCTTCATGTTGTAACTGTAACTGCCGTCGTTGTTGTTATTGCTGTGTGTGTAATTACTGTGGTCTCTTATGTTGACACTATAATCGTAACAAGGAACTCTTTGTGTGACTATTGCTCATGGACATATGTAGCAGATTTTTATTAGAAACGCCACATGGTAATTACGCTAGTGCACGACGTCGTTAGGCAATGACCTACTCTTTTACCTGAGCCAGTGCGTCATAGAAAAATTGTTATAGCTCAGTACGTGATTCCATCACACGAGAGGCAAGCTCACGCACACGTGACAGCTATGCGTGAAGCTGTCGTGTCTGCCGCTGTGCCTCATCGCAGGCCTTTGTTAGTGGTGTAACTTATTTGTTGTGCGTTTTACTTTGCTTTTACAGCTTTGCATCATACTATGTCACAATTTGTGCTGTCTTTTCCTACGCTTATGACAGTTGTTTCTTCAGTGCAGTTATGGTTCGCTTTTGTCGAACACTTCGTGTAGTCAACTAAAGCTGTACAGAACGTGCAGCTTACATTTATTATCGCAAAGCCGCATTCTATTTTTGCAATGTGGCATTAGACGTACGAAGCTGATGTAATTCTTATGCAAACATTATTTTTTACTCATTCAATTCAGTATTTGCCTCAAGTATTTATTTTGTGTGTTTGTCAAGTAATGCTGTGGCTTGCTGCTTAACTTCCTAGTCATAATTGACTCGGATGGTTTACTCAAAGGATTTGCGATGTACTCGCTCTTACAAAGACGCTAGACGAGCATTACGAGTTTCATTTGCATACTTTGTCTTTTCTGCAGCATAGCTTTGTTGCATTTTGCTCAATTGAGCGGCAACACTATCTTCAAGTGTAATAAAGTGCGAAACTCGATGTAACTATTTACATAATGCGTTAATAACTTGTTGTAGTTACGTTCGTGTAGATGATGGATTTGCTATAGTGCTATATGCACTTTCAATTTGATGTTACAATAAATAATGCTGTTACGTCAACACGTTGCGAATACTCTACGGCATTTTGGCAAGTGACTACAATGATGGGGTCTACCTGAGCGACAAGTTACTACTTTACATTGTCAATTATACTTCGTAAATTTTAGAATGAAATAAATATCAAAAATTAAATAATTTTTTTTTGTTATAACTATATTTATATAATCAATGTAATTATAAGTATCAACCACTAGGAAGGCATCAAAAAAAAACACGTACACATTTATAATTGTTTGCAACATAATTTGTATAAACTTTGTAATTAGTTTTGTGGAACTGATTACATCTTTGCCATCATATGTGTAAACAAGCTTGTCTGTTTAGCAACAATAAAAGCTGATGCATTTGCACACATATAATATAATCTGTTTGTTATTCCTTGATGATTATCTTTCTCGTTACTCTATTAATTGAGCGAGTTATACAATTTCAAAGCGACCATTCCAAAAATTTAGACAGTTTCTTCATAACGTAAAAGTAGTAATGCAAAAAAAAACCCACATAAATCTATCTTCAACAAAATTATTTTTTTACGACAGTGTAAACGCAATTTTAAACATACACAAAACAGCTTATACATTTCTTTACATATATTTACATTTACAAATTAGTAAATGTATCTACATTCATGTGCATGAGCATATTTAAAAAAAAGGATCAATTGCAAATAATTATCTTTTTTTAATAAGATGTGTTTACGCTTATTTGTGTGCACGTTCACTACGCATCTTCTCACCTTCTTCTTGCACAAATCGCTTTACACGCGTAATGATTGTGTTATCACGTGTGTTAAACAATACCTGGTCCTACCGCTCCATGTCGCTGTTGTAATGCGGATTCATTGCAATGCAATCAAAGTGTGCACCCGTGTAGACGACAAAGGCACGCACGGTGTAATCGCATTCATTGCCAAATCACTGCATTGTTGTCGATTAGAGGTCTAACGCGACAATCTAGGTCTTGTACAGCTCACTCAATATTTGCAACTCAATAGCACCACCCCATGAGTCCTTTCGACTAAGTCAGTCTGCATACTACTAGGTGTGCTGACCAATGGTGTTGATGTTATACTTCTACGGGTGAGCGCGAACCACATCAACACACTATTGCCTCAGTGCCGGGCCATCGGTACGGTTTTTGTCCCGAAGTACATACGCACACGCGTGAAAGAGACACGAGTTATCACCAGGACAGATTCGACGAACCAGATGTGCCTTATCACTCGAAGGTGGAACATATTTGCCTTTGCTATTCTCAATCTGCACTCGTGCTTCACCCTCTTGAATAATGAGTGTGTCATTTTGTTTTAACTTCAATTCACTGACTAATGTTTATGGATTTACCTCAATCGGCTTAGGTGGGTAGCTGTGTAGGACACGCAACTTGTCAACGCTAATTCCGCTAATCGTTTACAATTACAGTAGTACTACCATTCATGGAACATCTAGTGCAATTTTCATGTACTGTGGCGCAGTACTTTTCGGTAGTCGAATACGTACGTCAATCGTCGTCATAACTAAATAGCTGTATTACTTTTATTACAAATAAATACAATAATATTTTGTGTAGATAATAATAAAGCTGAAAGCGCGATAATCTACGTAATTTTTAATTTTACTTTATGTGTGTATGTTGGTTGTTTGTTTGTTTGTCGCTACAAATACTTGATACTTTGAAAGTAAATATGTAAGTAAGGAAAAAACGGCTAAATCTTCTTGCAGCTATAAGTTATTTCAATGACAAAATAAATAATAATTTGTAGAAGCAGTACATACTAATGATCAAAATAATCGCAATTTGAGACGAAGCACGTAGTCTATATAAAGTGTTCCATATTACACCATCTTTCAGTCTTATCAATTATAATTGTACAATTTATTATTGTAATTGTTTTGAAAGGTAAAAACTAAAGATTGCTTACAGTCATTATACATCAGCTATATATATTACATATGCACACATGCATTGCTATACATCAATAACGTAAACGTAAATAGTAAAGATGTGAACTATTCACTAGCAAAAAAAAATAAATAATATATATATAAAAATTTTTACGCTCACAGCTCGTATTTACAGTTATTGAACATAAACATAATTAGTTTTGATTTTTTTCTTTTCAAAAACTTCCATACTGTACCAAACACACATTGTGCAAACTTACAAATCTACAATAGGCAGTAAAGTAGTAATGTAAATAAACTTTTTTAAAAAAATAATAATGAAATCAATTCACGTACTAACTATTACTTATTTACATTTGTTTTTAAAAAAATAATCAAGATTATTTGATTTTATTGGACCATAGATCTTTATCGTGTTTTTCGGTGTTGTAAATACTATGGTGAGTGTATTTCACTAACACGTCGCCGTGTACCGTTGTTACCCATGACATTACGAAGATGTGAAAGCTCACTAATATGCTTGTTACCATACAACATGTTTTCATACACACCACACTGCTGCAAATCATTGATTTGCTCAACTGCGTCCATTGGCATTAATTACGTGTCTGCTTCATCACTGAATTTATTTGTCGTGCCATGTGCTGCCTGATATTGCTGCGTTTCATGCTTGTGTTGACACTACTCAATTGATTTTACAGGCAGTGTCTGATACAGCAATGACCGACGAACATACTCGTCAAAGTTAGCCACATATTGCTCCTGCTGCACGTCATCGTTGTGCTAAACATTGTTTGCCTTTAAATGTAGCGCAACATACTTTAGTGCGGATTACTCTACTGTCAATCCAGGGTAGTGCGGCCGAGCTTGACAAACATCTACGAGTGCGTAGGCCACGGCATCGTACAACTCTCGACGAATAAACGTTTCGTGAGAGATGCCATTTGCTACCTCGCACTACAACAGTGGACACTTTCGTGGTTATGGTAGCACTGATCCATCAATGTACTTCCACGGTTCACACATAAAGCGACGCATTTTTTCTTCATCAAGTAACGCGTACACCTTATTAGCATAGGACACTAAACAATCAACACTACCTCGGTGTGCCACGGGTTATTTTACGCTACGCAGTCCACGACGGTCTCGTGTATCGTACAAGAGTACAGGGCAACACCCATGAAAGGGCAACGACTATAACTATATAGATGCGTCATCGTGTAATATAATGTGATGCGGTAAATGAGGTGGGATTGGAGTTAGTGTGGCAGGGTCTGCCACCTAGCATGGATTGCGTAAAAACCGTTGTAGACTTTCCTCGTTGCAAAAGGCGTAGTATTTATTCAGATACACGGCCATGTGCAAAGACGGAAGTGCAGAGGGCAAATCAACTTATTCGTCAAACACACGACACAAGTTGTGGTGGTCCTGTCAGCAGTATGGACAGTATCAGTTGTACTAGGACAAACACTGGGTAATGCGTTAACAGGTATGAAACGTAGAGTGAACGGTGAATGGAATCGTCAGTGCGGTGGCTACCTCTGCCATGCCCAGGTCAATCTACAAGGCATGTAACGCGTGAGTGAGAGTCATGAGGTTGACATCATGGTGAGGCTAGTGCGGTAGAGGAAGATCAATGAACATGGCTGATTGCCTACGCATAAACTACACAACCTCTCACAATTATTTCAAACAAGTGTTGTTGTAATCACCATCACCATGCATATGGGATATTGGTGATGGTATAGCTGGCATCGCTACTACTCCTCGGACAATAGTAGCACACGAGGTTGTGTTGCAAATGGCCGTGTACTGTGCCACATTTCGTGGAAGGTTGAGTAAAATAGCACCACGCTGTTTGACCTAGGCACTTGCAAGACGTAAGCACAAAAGTTATTGCAACAGTAGTGCTACCTCGTCTTGTTTATCGTTTACACTATCATCATCATTTTCATCACTTTTTCCTGCATTGTGCAAAATGCAATGTATTGCACGACGACGAAGCTATGGTGCGAGTGTGGTTTGCAGCACTGCTCAGGAGAGCAACTTACCTGCCGAAATAAATACATAATTCATGTTGTACGCCACCGATTCTGCAAATGTACGTATTTTTGGCTTGTCTTGCAACATGAGCGATGTACTTATCCTTGTGTTTGTACCATGACTTTTACTGCTAGTGTTATTATTATTATTATTATTATTATTATTATTATTATTATTATTATTACTGTTATGATGATGGTAAGGTAATTTGGTATTGTTACTAATCTCAAAAATACTAATGACAGGTTTAGCTTGCACTATGGTCTGATGTTGTTGTTGTGGTGGTGGTGGTAATAGTGCATCTTGATCAATGTACATCATTGCATTACGCAAAAAACGAGAAAGTGTGGTGTCATGGTTGAAAAAATAAACACGGCCATGCAACACCGCTGCTCGTGGTGATTGGGATTGTGCGTATTTTCGTAAATATCGCTAAATCTTATGTCGATTCTCGTCTACCTCATCCGAGTCATACTCGCTCAACTATGGTACTTCATTGTCATCAAAATTTTCACTATAATTGTCATGATGACCAGCATGACTATCACCGTTATTATTTTACGTTTACGTGTCATGCAATAAACTACTTGTGTAATTGTCATTTGAATCATCTTCTTCTACATTGCATTACTCTGCTAATGCAACGCCATTAGACTTTCATGCACATTCACGCTTCTTTTTGTAATGCTGCTCATCGTATCACTCAACCGCATCACGTAGACCAAAGCAGGATCACAAATATTTACCAGTATGTAACGCAGTCAATGCCTTTTCGAACTTGACTACCTACGGAAGTGCAAAGAGGGAACGTCGATTCTACAAATGAGGTGAGAGCATCAGCAGTGATTGCTACAGTACTGTTTCTTCTACCGCATCACTGGCGAGAATATGTACCTGAACTAGTCGCTCACGCATCATTTACACAAAGTCGTTTACTTTCATCACTTCTTCTTCATCATCATTAATGTCATGGTCATTTATACTTATAATATCGTCGTCATCATCATCAGCTGCATCACCACCATTACCATTATTCTTATTCTTATTCTTATTCTATGTTGTATTGGCAGACATGATAGTTTCGTTTGTACTTCTCTCCGTTACACCTATTTCATTCTTCTTAGTAGAGATACTATTATCTTTATCATTAGTGTTTTTATTTTCATTTGCAACTTCATTAACATCATTTTACAACTCATCGTCTTGGCCAATGTGCCGTCGTCGTCACCTGCGCAACTGACGCTACTTACGCTGCTTTATTTTTTATCGTTTCATCTCACGACGTGTCATTGCCTTTTGTTGATATTTCACCTGCTTGACCAACTCTTATTTTTAGGCAACACGCCTCAAGTACAATTCATACTTACGTCGCCGTTCTTCAAGAGTTTATAAGTTTGCCTACATTTTAAGCATCACTTATGGAATGGCACCCTAGGCAAACATAATTTACAAATCTTACTACGAAAGTGCTTTGCAGACAAGTATGTAGCCTTTGGACTCAAACGGTTCAATGCGTGTCAGACAGCTTGCTATACGTAGGTACGACTCATGCAAACGTGCCTTCTTTTCCTACTCGTCTTATGGTTCATATTACGACTGTTCATACAATAACGCTTATTCTTATTCGTTTTGTTGACGTTTGATTTCGTCATCGTCTTCGTCTTCTTCGTCTTCACTGGCATCTTGACCATACTGCTCACGCTCAGCCTCTTTGCGTTCGCGTTATGCAATCTTCTGCTCTGCCACTGCCTTCAACTACAAGCAACGCTTTTACTATTTCTACTTGTCTTTCACCTACTGTAGCAACTTGCATGCACGTGCAAGATACGTGTTAGTCTACACACTTTGAGACGGCACAGTAATTACATCTCCTACACGTGTGACAATTTCATGTATTGCTTTCTATGTGCCAGCCACGGCCTGAGCTGCATGGATGCATTGCTACAAAAATGCACGGTGAAGTGTAAAGCATGGTATGTTGGTGTGTCGTGCTATTAGCCTTGCAAGTGTCCGTTTACCGGCAAAACGTACACCGGTAATTCACATTCTGGGTGGTGGCAATGCAATGTGCAGTCGCTCAGATTCAATGTATTTAAGAGGGTTGCACATAAATCGTTCCTGACACAATTCATCGGCAAAGAGGTACATCTTATCATAATATAGTGCGGCAATCTCGTTCTTACCACGAAGAAGTAAATTTTTCTAGTGCAGTGTAACTGGGCAGTAGTTAAGACAGCCACCAAACAGATGTAAAAATTTCTGTCGAGGTTGCAACGCGTATTCGCGGTATGTGATTGGCAAACGTTTTTTCAATTCACGTATGACATTAACCGATCTACTTGCACCATTTTCTTCACCTTCGTTGTATTACTAAAACTACTGCTACTATAACTACTACTACTATTGTTATCCTTACTATGACTAATACACGTTATTATTTTATGGTACAAATCGCTAGCCACGAAGTTCCGCCCTGCGAGCAGCCTCATCTATTTCTTGCTACTACGCTTCCTCATTCGCATCTACGCCTTCGGCGGTTGCCTTTGCGACACCAGGGCAAACAGCATAGAGTACTTCATTTAACAACTAGTCATGAGATTTGTGCGCTACACTAATGGTTTGCATAAGATATTCTTACATCTACGTGTTTGAGTTATTTCTCTGTTCCTGCGCACTAGTACCTCTGCCATAATGGTGTGATCGGTTATTACAGATACTGCTCTGTGTAGCCATATCATTCAATTTTGTCAATAATGCATGAAATAGTTGTCTTGACAATTATGTCTTGTCATTTGCCTCATGAGTAGATGTATGTAGTAGTGTTTTTCTCTCTTTCTTCTTCTTCTTCTTCTACTACTACTACTAATCATACTACTATTGTGATTACTCCTATTATTGCTGGTTACTTTGTTATGCTTGAAGATTAACATCTTGTTTCAATACAATCACATTCGTTGGAAAAGCACGTTAGCGTAGCATTCGCTCAAATTGTACAATTATCTCGTTCAAATCAACATGATCACTCGTCAAGGCATCACAGTCCATGCTGACAAGAATAGGCAGTGCATTACGTCGTTCTTGTTTCTTCAGACGTATTGCCTCCGCAATAATGTCACTGAGATGTTACTACGCCAGTTATGAACTGCCACGTACACGTATTCCTCCACCGCTTGTGATTCGTTGTGTGAACAGGCCAGTAGCACTTTGCACATCAAACTTGTTGACATTACCATCTATTACATCATTCTTGTCGTCGTCGTTGTTGTCCATGATAGCTTCGGTTTGCTAGGTGGGAGTTCTGATCGTAATCGTAGACAGACGAGGTGTTCGCGCGGTCTTTTTACCTTTGGCTCCTTTTTCTGCTCCTCCAGTTGCCTTTTTATGTTTTAGTTCAATCTTACGCCGTCGTTCAGCGCGTTCCTCTCGTGCTTCACGTTCAGTCATATCATAACTTTTTCTCGATTTGTAAATTTATTCACGAATCTGCTACAAACGTTAGCGGTGTGAAACACACTGGGCAAAGTCATTGTACGTCATGGCAGTTAATTGTAATGAATCTGCGAGTGATGTAATGATTGGTGGCGCAGACTACTGACTTTCATAAATTTTGTAGTTGTTATTATTATTATTATTACTATTATTATAGCTACTCTACATGAGTATCAACATCCCATGGTGGTCTACTGGACGCCTACTCAAGTATCGTATTGGGTGTGACATAAACTTGTGTAATTTACGTTACGAGGCAAACAGGTAATATCGTCCACGAAACGAACAGCTGTAACAGGCGGCACCTTCGATTAACACCTCATCCTCACTCAACGTCACAGGGCAGTGTCGCTGCCAGACAGGACACAGCGTCAACCCTTGTGCAACCGCCGCCTTTTCCTTCATGTCGGATACGGCTCTGTCCTCTTGAACAGAGTGTGAGTGCCATTTATGCGATGCCCCTGTTGACCGCGTATCGTGTTGCGTGCGTTTGGTGTTATTCCGTGTATTGTTGTCATCGTCTTCACTGTCATGACCGATGATTTACTCCGCCAGTGCACACGGAGTAAGGTGTAATGTTTATTTTACGTATTTCACAATTTACTGCTGTAACGATGCACTTATGTTGATCTACAAGACGCGTGATTGCATTTGTGCATTGTCTAGAATCTTATTCATCACTGCTGCGTTGGTGATGTCAATTCGCTATGCCTACGTGTGCATATGATGCTCTTTACAGCTACTATGATCAATAACACTGATATTACCATCCGTGTTACCAGTATTGTTTTACGTTTTGTGAAGGTAACTTATCGAATGACCATCATGCAGTAGCTGTGCCAAGTACAAGCGAACATACCAGGCTAGTTCTTGTTTGAGTGTTTGTTTCACATTAATGTTATCATGCTTATCATTATCATCGTCATCATCATCACTTTCTTCACTTTCAGTAAGATTATCATCTAACTTACTCAATAGATTAACATCTTCATTGCTTTCATTGTTGTCTTCGTTATCAAGGGCAGCCAACACACGCTATGCCTCTTTTACTTGCTCATCTATCGCGGCTAGTTATTACGCATGTTCGTTAACAACAGCATCAACAACATTATTGACTCTGTTTTTACTACTTTTTTTACTGTTACTTTTGCCTTTACCTTTGCTGCTGTTATTTTTATTAGTGATTTTGTCTTTTAGTTCCTGACGACTTACTTCTGCCTGTCTGAGAATCTCATTGCATCGCGTACGCATTTATTGCTTTTCCTCTGCACGTCGTCGCAACTCGTTTACATGAGCAATCTTTGATCGTGCAAATGCGTAATTGGACTGCTCATCTTGAGCATGTTGCATCTCTTCTTGTTATGACATTACCATCTACGATGCAGTGAGTTTAATAAAGGACGATGGGGTTAATGTACTATTCAATCCTGACAAACGACACAACGCATCAATACTTGTCTTTACACATTACGCACTGTTTGCACTCGAATCCTGGTCCTTGCTACCGATTTCACAGTGAGTAGGTTTGTCATGCAACACGTACAAATTACTTAGCACATATCCGTGGTACTACGTAGAGCTCTTTGATAACTATCTGTGAATGAGTGCTGCTTGAATTTGCAATGGAATAGGTTTGTCATGAATAAAGCACTACAACACTTGTTACGCCAAGAATGACCACGACATACTTTTAGCTACTTTTTCTTCTTCTCTTCAGACTTATTTTTCTGTCTCCTTATCGAGCATAAAGTTATCTGTGTGTGTAACAACATTTTTATTTTCCCTTGGTGGTTATTGTATTTGATTTAAGAAGGATGATTTTGATGATGTTGATGAAAAAGATGGTGATTATTATTTAAGTAAAGCGTGAACAGCAGCACTACAATCACCGTCATCCTCGAATGCAAATGTACGACGTACCGCCTTTCCAACAACTTTACTTCAGTATTTGTCATGACTGTGGTATAGCGCGGCGATCGCACAGTCTACGAGATCAATGTGCGCACAATTTAGCGATGTACTTAGCTCGTGTGCTATCGAGTACGATACTGCGTCTTACACATTACCGTATAGCACGACACGATTTGAACTGATCATGTGATTTGCACAATACTACGTATTTTGATGTCACGGACGCATTTCATCGCAAACGTTTACCTGCAATGGACTGATAAGTGGTTTACGATTTGTTGTAAAAGTTGTGTACGCCTCATATGGTAGTGCAAAAAACAACAAACCAGATGGTTCACCATCCATATCACTGTTTGATATTGTGGACGTAGATGTGTTGTGTTGCTCTTGTGCTTTTGCAGCGTGAAAGGTGAGGTGAGCGTGCTTCGTACAAACATGTAGTTCGTTAAGATACTGCACCGTATCCTTGCGCTGAGCGTATGTCCGTGCCATGTACTCACACACTCGCTGAAATGCAAACATACTCATTGCATAACCCAAATCAGCAAAGCGGCATCATAGATATCGTGCGGCAACTTAGGCACGAGTAGCACTGGTATTCGTGAAGTGAATACAGTGCATTCAGGTGGTAAATACTTTGAATTGTTGAAAGGTAATATGGCGCTCTTGTGGTTTTTCAAAATTGCACCGCGTATTAGCGTTGCTACACTACGAGGTAAGATGGTTCCATAAGATGTCATAAATAAGCGGATACGACCGTGTATCGGTGAGTGTGACAAAGTCGTCTAGTGGAGTAGAGATCATCGCAACGGTGTGAACGCTTTTGCTAAGCATTAGTACTTTCTACGGAAGTAACAATTCTCGTGGTTGTTCATCACTGATAATACACTACACAAGTTAGGCGTTTATGTTCATCTACAGTTTGTGCTGCAGCTTGGCGGACTGTGGGCGGGTAGTCTACGGAAGTCATTTCCGCGCAAAGATGCTGTCAAGAAAACCATAGACGTCATTTTGTGAAAAGACACTTTGTGTAGGTGCACTTGTCGTGCCCATAACACCAATGACAGCGGTGTTGATGTCATCCTCTGTGGCATTACCATGCGTAGCACAAAACACACAACGCACTAACTGCTACATTTCCTTTCATGGAATAACCACAACACTGCTGCCATATTTTGTATTATCCATCACGTGTTCGCTTTACTCATTGTGAGAATGTAAATGTTAATGAAGAATTGGATTATCATTTTGATTGTCCTGCTCAGTTTACTATTTGTGCTGGGTTTGTTTATCTTCTACTTGTTATTGTTGCTGCTGCTGCTGCTGCTATTACTTCTAGTGTAGTTGTTGCTGTTGTCATTGACGCACAGATGGTAAAGCGTCTCACAGAGGTGCACGTATATCGTTCATGGTAATTTCTGGAACTAGCGCCACCGCCTTGACCTCTTTCCCTTTCAACCCTTTTTTCTTTGAGCTCCTACTTGAGCTATCGTTCGCCATGCGTTTTATTTATCTAATTACAATTGTTATCAAACTTTCTAACAAATACAATTTGCAAATTACAATACTTACGTACTAAATATATAAAACAATAAGCACTAATATAAAAGAAAATGTAAAGGGCAAGATAAAAAAACAAAGAAAAAAGTGCAATTGCATTAGATCATAAATAATGAGTTAAAGACAAGTAAACTATGCTAGTATAAAGTATATTTGGTAATTAATGTTACAAATTAAATTGGTGATACATATTTATTTTCTTTTTGACGTGAATGTAAGTATGTACGTCAAAATAGCAATTAAACATTCAATTAAAGCAAAGATTAACAACATAACTCAAAAGTATATAAAAAACATACTCTAATAGTAAATAGACACACAAAGAAAAATCGTATAAAAAATGTGTTTGTTACTTTGCACGTTATTATAAATCGCTTACATCAATGGGCTAGTCAATATCTGCTCCTCGCAATCATTCTGCACGTCGTAGTAAATTTTGCAATCGCTCTCGTACATGCGTAGACGGCACCGCGTACTACGTTACGTGCGCGAGTGAACTTAAAATTGCCTCTGCATCAAGGTACAGCTGTATAATCATTTTATCTCGATCACTCGCCGAGGCATCTGTCACTCTCTGTGCAACATTGTTAATTTTATTATTCTTGTTCATGGAAGTGTCATTATTATTTGTAGTGCTGGCAAGATTCGCTATATTGTTGTCATTTGCCGTCAACGCCTCTTTACGACGTCGAAGCTTTTCTCAGCTTTACTCGGTTCGCTTGGCAAGAATAAGTGTTTATTGTGCGATCGTCAAGAACTATTATATGACACGATCAACCGTTGTCGAAATCACATGGCTCATCTACGTCGCATCAAACAGGCAGCGTTGGCATAAATGAGTTAATTCTATTACAGGTGTTACCACACCGGACACATATCATGAGGCGGAGGTTGGTAAGGGCTTTTTGGTGTGTGTATATGCCGAGCGAACCGATTTGATGTTCTGCAGCACCACCGTGCAATCATCTACCACCGACTTGATGGCATAATTCTCAAATTTGAGACGGTATTTGTGACAGCACGCATGACGAATGTGTGAAACTACTGCGGTAATGGCAGCAATAGAACGTGTAATTTAATTTGTCATTGTAGTGTTTTCGTCACTGTATTTGTTTTACTATACATGTGCAGATAACTTACGTTATCCTTCTGCTATTTTGTTACACTAGTTCTAAGTAAGAAGCGTCATCTCATGCAATAAACTGTTTTTGATTAAATGTACAAGATGGTAATCAAGGTAATGATCAAGTGAGATCAAGTCACGTATAGAGCACAGTGCAAAGTACAATCGACTTTGCTTAACATTGATTCTATTACTTTCACTATTATTATTGTTGTTATTATTGTTGTTTTCACTTCTATTTTTGTTACTGGCATTATTTGTGGTGTTACTACCAGTAATTGTATTGTCATTATTTACACTATTGCTGGTATTATGTACCACAAACTCTGAGTTGCTCTCGTTATCATTGTAATGCTTTTACATTGTTTGTGTTACTTTGACCACACACAACACAACTTATCGCACAAAGAATGGCGTGCATACTGCTAAGAAGACGCGAGGTGAAAATAATTACTCTGTTTGCGCAATTAACACACTTGTGCAATGCAAGATGAAAGGCACAGTATTGTCTTCAGTCTCTCTTTGTATTATGTTAGTCTTGCTTGACAACTGGCCAATGTGATCAAGAGCTGCCATGACTCTACGATGCATTTCACTGGTGCGTACGGTGGCATAAATTTACACATTTCATTTTTATTATCACTACTACTCTGCCCTTGTCAATGACGCATTCTGCTCTTTCAGCTACGAGTTGTTACCCAAATTTGCTTTCGTGTTATTCATTGGCACAAATACACTCTTGCTCTCAATTAAATTGTTATTACTCGTTTAAGTATACCCAGAAGTTTATTGGTTATTAATTAGTATCATTTGCAGTGCATGAGCTGCAATATACTTTTGCTGAAATCCATCTACGTCTACAATGTCAAAGAGTGATGGTAAACGTGAAAGTAATAAATCGGCTATTGTAGGCCAAATTACCTCACGTGTAAACATTGAAAATGATAACTATGTGTAATGCACTGAGCTGGTCTCATTTGTAGCTATCACTGATATTAACGGTAAAATAATAAATTGTAGGTCATGCTGCATTTTGCGCAGGATTGTAAGTGCAAGTGTTGTAGAGTTTGTTTTATTGCTATTATTAGCCGCTTCACTTGCGTTCACATTACGTTGATTACCAAAATATTTTTACGTGAAGTATGGCTTTAACACGTGTGTGCAAAATGCATCTTTGATGGCAGATGCACCACAAGTTACTCGACACACTCTTACAAGCTCGTGAATACTTTACATCAATTCAAAGTGTTTTCTTCAATCACATCTTTGCATTTTTATTTTTTGCTGACATTGTTGTTGTAGTTGTTGTTGTTGTTGTTGTTGTTGTAATTGTTGTTCTTTTTAGTGAATATAAAAAAGTTTATTATTACCATCTAGTTATGTGTATTTGTTGTTGTTGTTGTTGTTGTTGTTCTCTTTTGCTCCTACATCGTTCAGTACAAAGGCAACAATACAAAGCCATGAAAATGTATGTTGAAATTGATGCAGTACGACCTATTATGCCGAGTGTAGATAACGTGAAACTTCTGCACATTCTGTTTACAATTACTTGACATTATTACCACACAAAAGTAGCTATGACCGCAGTGTCTGCAGACG
Source organism: Blastocrithidia nonstop (assembly GCA_028554745.1). Lineage (NCBI taxonomy): Eukaryota > Euglenozoa > Kinetoplastea > Trypanosomatida > Trypanosomatidae > Blastocrithidia > Blastocrithidia nonstop. The sequence continues at coordinate 1,170,045 of JAQOTN010000019.1, read as the reverse complement.
TGCAATCGTCAACATCATTTGCTGCAACGTGTTTAGGTGTTATGGACATAAAATGTTTTTTTGCACAAGTGCTTTGTTAGCAAGTTGTAAACTCTATAGAAAATTGTCATGCTGATCTTTTTGCTGTAAAGTTTACACGGCTTCACACTTGAAACTAGCTTTAATATTATCACTTAATTAATTTTGACCAATACTTTCCTTGAAATTATTTTTGCTGTTGCTGTTAACAACATTATTCATCTCGTACAACCTACTGTACACGAGAAGAAATTACGTGTAGTGAGTTAAAAAGTTTCGCTTATTTTGTGCCTCATCTGCTTAATGCAACTTGAGTTGCAGTGTGTTGCCTAATCGAGTAAGTGTGTCACTAATACCCTCAACTTCATTCACCAACCGCTTGATCGGTGCGTGAATATTCTGCAATTATTATGGAATGCCGACAAACTTTCCTGAGACATGCACAAAGGAGCTATACAGATCATCATTCACATAGCGCTAGATTTTCGTTTGAAGAGAGTTTACGTAGGTGTTAATGTCATCACGTAAAACATCCATAGAAACACCACTTCGTTGCTTCTCCTCGATAAATTTGTTTGCGTCAATTCCTGGTTTGTATATCGTTACTGATGATGATGATGATGACGAAGATGATAATATTTATCTTTAATTTTGTGTTTGTGTTCTTTTTACTTCTGCGCTTGTAGAAGGTGTATTTAACGTATTGGCAACCTTGATAGACTCTACACCACCATATTACATTTTTTCCTGCTCGTTACCAGTAAGCTATTGCTAACTAAAACACATCTGTAGCATTTACATTGCCTCATTACTATACATTACATGTGAGCTGTCATTGCTCTCTTTCACTTATTCTGTTTGTTCCACTTTGCTTGCTGTGCTACGGGAAGTGTGTGAACTTTATTTTGGTGTCCCTGTAGACATTACGATTCGATTAACAAGCAATTTTCAAATCCTTATAGAAGAAAAATAAAAGAGAAAATTTTCTATTAGTAATATATACTTTACGTTCCTATGCAATATGTTTTACTAACGATTATAATATATATAAAAAAAGAGATCAAATTAACGAATGTAAATAGTTATTAATTTTTTTAAAATAATTGTATATTTTATTTGACGTTTACTCACTACTGTATGCGTACCAAAAAAAAAATAATTTAAGAAATCCATATAATACACAGTGCAAGAGCAAAATTGTAATTGTCGGTAATTATAAGACGATAGCGATTTTTACCATTGTAACAAGAAATAAAACAATTTAAAACAATACATTACTAATATTTATAAACGTGCATATTTTTTTTTAAAGTTTACACTGTTGCATCAAATGCTGAACGTAACATTGCATTAGTATCAGGAGTATTAGCAACATAACTTTTAGATGCGGCTTTTATCTTAGCCAGATGTTCCTCTTTTGCCTTACCACTTGCCACTTTGGCGTTAAACGCCTCACGATCACGCTGATGCTGAGCCTCACGTAGTCAGATCAAGTTACCGTGAACATTCTACTCATCTCGTGGTTCATACACCGCATTACCAAACTGCCAATCTAAGTGATGAAGTCGCTCCCACTCTCGCACTACACGATCACGGTTATCGGTTGGTAAGGCGTGTGTAAAACCAAACTGAGGCTGCAATGGATGACAACGCATGATCGCCTTGGCGGCCTAGGTTACTGTAAACGGTTACTCTGTATGCACGCTACGATTTTGCTGATCATGTGCCCTACCATCACTACTACTACTACTATTACCGATATCATTGCTATCCGCAGTACGTGCGGTCGTGATGTGGGTGAGAATGAAATCAATAATGTTCGACACACTACGTAGTTCTTTGCGGTCATCCGAGGTGGCACTGAGCCGAAAGACTCCTTCTATTATTGTATTTATTACACGCTACCGTAGTGTTTCCTACTAGAGCACAAAACTCTCAATAATACGACGTTATGGTAATGCGGTGAGTGGCTTTCCTTCAAAGTCTAATCGACGCAGTTCATAGCCATCACGCTGCGTCTCATCAAAAATCACCTGCGTAAGTTTTTCTATCAGGTACTACTTAATCTAATCATTACTCATTGCCAGTACCACCTCACGAAACTAGGCATCTCACGAGGATGGACAAATAGAACGTGGACGTGGTTAGGTGTATTTGCTATCTGGTACGTTAGGCAGCCATGGATACTGTGTATGCCATCACCGTCAGGCGAATGCACTGGTGCCTTTAGTCAAGTTCAACCCTTACGGGTTAAAGCGTCATTTCTTTGGTAGCATTCGATGTGAGTGTTATTGATCTCATTTCGTAATACCTTGAGCCTCACGCTGCCAGCGATTCAGACAACGATATTCATACTAGTGCTGACGACGTTTACTAAGTGCCGTAATGTGCGTCGACTTCAGTAAGAGTTGCGTTCGATTAGACATTATAATTAATAAACTAATAAATTATAATAATATATGTATTTTCTTAAAAAAATAATACTTAATTTAATTTCTCTACAGGCTTTTTATGTATAAATAAATTATACTAATGTTACTTTATAGACTATTTTTATTGAAGAAAGTAAGCAAGAGTTTATTACTTACAAGCACATGAGTAATGATTTATAATATTTGACTCTGTGAAAGCTCACGGTGTCAATGCTTTCAGCAAAAACATAAGTGTGCTTGACTGTATATGTTAAAAAGTTAATTTTACAGTTAGTAATTAAATTAATCATACTACCATAGATGTACACTCACACTCTGTGAGACTTACATTTAATATATGTGTATATATATATAGCTTTTTATTGTAAATGTTTTAATGATAGCACATGTTTGCTTGTAAATTCATCGTAGATTTGTAATTGCTGTTGTTACTGCTGACACCGTTTCCTCAAATTTTACGTTGCTAGCAACACTAATATCAATAACAGTGTACAGTTAATAAGAACGTGAGGGAAAGCGAATAGGCTTGATTACTTTCGTGCACATTTTCTTTGTTGTGTGTCCAAATTTACTCGCATAGTATCAGTCATGTTAAGTATTGTGCATAATTCAAACGACAAAACATCGCCTCAAATACAGACAATTAATTTAATTGATTTTTTAAAAAACAAAATAACATAGTGAGAAAAAAAGAAGAAAAATGTAAATCAGAATTTTACGGATATGTATAAATATGCATGCAATATTTGTTTACACCAAAACCTACTTTCTAATTACTTATTTCTGTTTTGACATAATAGAATATTTGTCAATTTTTTTAATATTAATCGGATCAAAACTAAATTGCTATCGCCGCTTCACTTTTACCAAGAAATAAACAACCATATGTTGATGCTACTTTCCATATTTACTATTTTGCATGGAAAGTAAATGTTGTAAGAGAAAAAAACAAAAGATTTGATTGGTGTTTGTTTTTTTTAAAATTTCCATGACTAACACAAAACTTTTCTTTCTTTTCTTAAGGGCGAATTCAAGCTTTTTCTATTTTGCCATTTTCATTAGAATATTTGTTCTTGAATAGATGAACATATCAATAAAAAAGTGCATTATAAAATTAAAAGAGATAACCTATATTATATAATTATCGTGCAATATTTTTTTCCATTGGCTGATTAATTTTACTACTTCTTAAAATTTAGCGCGTTTTTTTTTTTACAAACATTATAAAACAAAAAATTAATAAGGTAAATTACTGACTAAGTTCAACCATTTACAGTTGACCGTTTTTCATCTTTGATGTTGTTTAATTTTTTCCAGTTTATGCTGGTGCAGGTTGCGAAAGCTATGGAATTAGCAAGTTGACGAGTTCAATAAACGGCCTGAAACGGGACTGTTCCAGGTGCTATGTTACCCAGACTCGTACATCATTTTCGGTAAAGTAGCCATTTTGCATGAGTTCCATCAAAAAATCAGGTGCCACGTCACGTAAAAGTGATCGCTGTTTAATGTTAGCGAAAGTGTTCAGTACCTCCTGTGCCGATGGCATTTGTGAGACCCGTTTGGTCTTTCACTGTGCTGCTATTGCGGCACACACATCCACAAATTGACCCTCCCACTCCACCTCATCACTGTCGCTCAGTTCTACGTGCAGTGCATCAAGGTAGTTTGCCGTACGCGCCAACACGTCCCGCAACACACACGTAAAATTGAGTGATTGCATGCTGACCACCGTGTTTGTAAACCGCGTAAAGGCAAGTGGGAAGTCTTCTTTGATGTCTTGCGAGATGGCAAAAGTTAAAAATCATGACAGACCCCGTGACAGTACCCCAGTGTCAAATATCTTAGCGTCTAGTGCACGTGCAAATAGTGCATGATCGTCCGCCACGTTAGACTAAATCGATCGTTTGACCACAACATACACCGCACACATTCGACAAATGTGCGCGGATTCATTGTGGACACTCTTGACGATGGCCTTATTGGCAGCCTACCAATCCTGATCTACACAGGCGTCACGGATAATACTGACGAGCAGCGATTACACATCGGGCGTCAACGTCCGTGGCGGACGCGCTAGTGCGATGAGTTTTCGTTATTCCTAACTGACATTCTGCAAGTTTGGAGCTAATGCAGGATTAAAAGGTGGCGGTGGTGGAGGAGGTGGAGGTGGAGGTGGAGGAGGGGGTGGGGGTAGTGTGTGAAATGCATTGGCTACCGATGATGGAGAGGATGGTAGAATTGGTGGCATTGGTGGTGGAGGAGGCGGAGGCGGAGGCGGAGGCGGAGGCGGAGGCGGAGGCGGAGGCGGAGGCGGAGGAGGTGGGGGTGAAGTAGAGTACAGGTCATGTGTGGAGGATGAGGAGGCAATGCGATGCATCATGTTACCTCGTCGGTTTCCGCTACTCCCGTTGCTGGCAAGCGGGGAAGTGATATGTGCCGCGGTAGTTGCATTGCTAGCCGTAGGTTAGTTGCTACTAGTGTTGCCTGTTTCATTGCCACCATTTTCATTGCTATTATTATTTGTGTTTTCTTCAGCAGAGACGCTTGCCGATGTTGCGGCGCTCACTTTAGGCTTTCACCCACTTTCACGTCAATCGAGTAAATTTTGCAGCAAAAAGCGAATTCGCATAGAGAAGCGTTTGTCATCGACACACTGCTTCAGGGCACTTCAAATGGCCTATATGTAAATCGCATTGGCCGTCTCATCAAATTTCTTACCGAGTACATTCATCAGGCTAATAACCATTTCCACATCGACATCGGTGACGGTGGTCTTTGTCCGCTCTGGGTCATCGCCCAGGACAAGTGCGGTGGTGCAGACGATAACCACTACTTTATTCGTCACGAGTGATTTCATGTACAGTTCACCGACAAATTTGATGTTTGACATGTTCTGCTTTCGCAACTTCTCTTACGCCTCTTCGTCGCTGGAGTGGTGTTGCTGCATAAACTGCTCATGAAACTATTGGCAACGGCTAATAAGCGCAACACGGACAAAGTCACCAATGTTGCCATACCTATTACGTTCCTACTCGGATAATTATTATCAGTGTGCCTTTGCTGTTGCCACGGTGCGTGCTAGTTCACTGTCTGGCTTCTCGGCTGCTTCGTTAATTAGCTCTTTCTAATAGTTTGCGATGCGGGCACATAACCTGGCATATAAGGCAGAAAAAACAGGCTAGGCTACTGCCTTAGTGAAGATGATGTTGACAGCCCCACTAAGCACGGTAGGGTTGAAGATAAGCTACGGTGAGAGCATTTCTTGTGTGACGGTGTCAAAGTTTTGCTAGGTTAGCTTGTTTAGTGTTGCCTGAACACGTCTCAACTCTAATTCACTCTCAGCCATTTTTTATTTACTTCGTACACGAAAACCATTCTACGACATGACCAACTTTGGCACCTCTGCCTTCTTCTGCTTTTACGCTCGTACTTTATGCAGAATGGCTTCGACTGAAAACCCTTTAGATGGACCTTCAGTTCAGCTATCACGGAAGGCTAAGATATCCGCAATTTTCATCTGGTAAATTGGCTTCTCCTCCTTCTGCGCATGCGCTGCACGAACTTTGAATAACATTACTAATAAATTATTGAATAATTTATTTGAATAAAAATAAAAACTCAACTACACTTATGCAAAATAATAGTTACAGCAATATATTACGTGATATGAACAAATGCAAATACAAGGACAACAGTTATAAATAATATATGGAAATGAAAAAAAAAAGAGAATGTGAGTGATTACATGAGAGAAGATAATTCTGTAAAGATCAAAAAAAAAATGAGTTGTAATAATTTATAAAAAGATTACAATTTCAACTATGAAAATTTTGTTACGTATTTTAGCAGAACATAAATGTGCTTTGTATATTGTAACTAATATACTTTTTGCAGAGTTTAAGTAGCAGAAGGTGAAATTGTTAACATGAATTTATTCAGTTGCCGATTAGTCTATCGAATCGTAGTGCGAAATTGCACATGCTGTAATCGTGCAAACTACAATGTGAAGCACAATTAACGACACGCGAAAAGTGCATGTTAACAGGAAAGACGATGTGCACGTTATTATTTGAGCTAGAAAGAAGAGGGTGTCACACCATACATGTGCGGGATTGGCGATCAACGTTATAAATTGTTGATTTTATCTTGCACTATATGTTTTCCAGCAAGTCTTTTGTGAAGTTATGCTATTTCCATCTATTTATTTATGTTATCTATACAATTTCATACATGATTGCAGCGTGTCATTTCAATGTTAAGTAGTGTACTTATTTTTGTAGGTTTAAGTAAGCATGACGTATAATGCTGACAATTTTTTCTTTACGAGTCTTCATGTTATTACTAGCTAGACAAACGTGTAATTATAAGTGTATGTACTCGGTTTATCATACAATGATAACTATTATTATTATCTTGAATTGTTCTGTACACCAAAGTATCGTTGATGTAATTTGCATGATGTACAGTGTTGCCATTAGTCATTATGTTGTCAATGTCTTCTTACAAATTTTCTAAATGACAACTGTCTATACTTGTTTATTATAAATAGTTTGCAGTGTTGTAAAATAATGAAAAAAAAAACGAAATTTAAAAAAATTACTCCAGTGTAAGTAATTGATTTCTTAAAAAAATAAGAATGTAATAACTGTACGTGTTATTACCTTTATCATACTTAAGTCGTGCCAATAACTATATGATAACACCTTTTTGTTGGTGTTGTCGTCGTTGTCTATGTCAACGATTGCAAATAACCGTTGAAAAAAATATATATTTTTTTTTTTTTTTTTTTTTTAAATTCTATCGGCAACCTTACACCTAACCAATAAAAGGTAAATGCGAAGTTGTTTTAGTGTTTACAACTGAACGATAAAAGTAAAAAAATGTAATGAGGTATATACGCAAATTACAATATAATTAGTATTGACAATGATACAGCTGTACGCATGAACGCATATATGCATTTTATACGTAACATGTAACCAAGATAAATACACACACAAAAAAAACAACTACGAAGATAACAAATAGATAACAAGAAAAAAACTGTGAAAAAGTAGCTAACAATGAAATTGAACGTAAGTAAAGTGATTAAAACGAATTAGTAAATAAAATAAATTTTTTATTTAAGAAAGTTCAATATTAATAATACAAAATTTGATTTAATTCATCCACGATGGTCGTAACTTGTCCTTAAGCTTTTCAAGATAATCATACTATGTGTTCTTGAATACGTCGCCTTTTCCTATGTGAGAGGAACGTACATATCGTTGATACTACAACGCATATCGATCAAGCAAAGAAGTCTTAAACTTGACTTGATGCGCTCTACGAATGACCTACTTCAAGTTTTTACCATCTTGCAAGTTCTTCAGTGCCGGCAGCAACTCGTCAAATGGGAGAGACAACAATCGTTACTCTTCTCAACGCATTAGCGCAATACCAGTGCGAAAGATAATTTTCCACCCTTCACAGAAAAAAATATCTCAAATTCGCAACAGTGAGCGAAACGAAAAATGATATACAAAAAGGGTGAGAAACCACTGGGAGGCGTAAAATGACGGGTCAACCTACAACTTCTCAAAACGCTACCCTAGCCGCGGTAGCAGTCGTCGGATAAGACGCTTGAGTTGGTAAAAAAACTGATGCAAAAGAGGAAAGCCAGGTTTGTACAACTCACGCATGTTATATCGTCTGTTATACATCATCTCATGCAATGCTCAGAAGCACTATTCTTACCCCATCTGGGTTGATAATGCGGCAACGAGAAATGCCATTCCTTGTACATAACCCACCTATGGATCACTCGCCGCATAGGCGTGTAGCACATTGCACAAGAAACGCTGCCCCACACCGTCGTCGTCTTTGAACAAAACATGATTAGGAAAAGTACGTGCCCTGTCACGGGCAATAGTAGCGTCCACCTACTTATCACTCAATTTCTTCTACCGCAGTGCCACATACACACCAGCGTTCGATGGTAGGTTCATCTGATGTCAGGAGTGCAAGAGTAGCTGTCATGCCACACCACGAAACCGTGCAGGAATGCCCTTTCGGCAGCGCTACTTTAACTTAGCAAACATTTTGGTGTTTGTGTTCTACCAGTCCGCTGCCATGTTGGCTCATTTTACCTCACGACGTGCTACTTGTCTGCCATCAATCGCACGCAGGTATTGCTCGTTCTTTGCCTTTGTCTACTCATCAATTACAAAGCCAAATTAATCAATAAAGCTACGCTACGCTGCTGTGTGTCCACTTTCGTCCACTGAGTTGTCATTACTAGCTAACTCAGAGTGTTCTTCTTCACTTACATGATCATTGCCACTGTCATCATGATTATTACTACTTGTACTATCATCATTATCATCGTCACCACTACTGTATTTGGCCTTTTTGATATACTTGTTACCTACACTACTTGATGCATTACGAGATGAAACCGATTACTATACTTGCTATGATGTATTGAAGTATGGAAAAGACAAGGAGTGTGCATTATTGTGATTTTAATATTGTTTATCTTATTTATATTTATTTTGTACTTGTGACTACTGCTAAACACTATTATCCGTATCATTCATATTACTGTGATGGCCAATAAGATAGTTGTAGTAAATATTTTTATCGTTTTTAGTGCTACTACTACAACTACTGTTGTTGTTGTTGTTGCTAATTTTGTTGTTTTCATCATTGTTGCTCTTGTACTATTAGTTCTTGTTCGGCTATTATTGTTGCACTTTTCCACTAATAGTAGAAGTGACCTTGTTAGAATGTTTACCAGTATAAGTTCCACTTTACGATTGTAAAACTTATTTATTATTATTATTATTATTAGTAGTAGTAGTAGTAGTAGTAGTATTGTTGCTGCGATGACTATCACTCTTATCCTTATCATTGGAGTATGATACACTAGAAGTATTATTATTGACCTACTTATCATGACGATGTGTACCATGTTTCCGTGCAATCTTTGTATGATTGTGTTCAACAAGATTATTACAATTTGGTACTAACGGCTTGTCATGTATGCTCGTATTGCTTATAGCAAAACTATTAGAAATTGATTGTTCATTTTTTGCGGTGGATGGCAAGTCATGAGTTTGGTTTCTTTGCTATTACTATACGTACAGTTCTACTTGTTTACGCCGTTTGTACAATTTGTCTTGAGTAATACACTTTCTATTGTGTACTGTGCTATTTACAAAGGCCTTGTCCTCAAACTCATCATCATCATTTTCATCAACTTTGTTAGAATCGTTTTGAGTGTACTTCCTACTCTAATGCATTAAGTGTAATTATTATTTTTTGTTGAGATTGCACATCTCATTATGTGTGATAGTGTTTTTTGCGTCAGTAAATGCAACATTCGGTGTCGCACGAATAACTTTGTTACTCTACTTGTTAGCAGTTCTATCGTCACAACAATTTGATGTGTTGCTATTACGGTTATCACCACCGTCATTTATTGTTGTGCAAAGTGTAGGAATGTGTGTGATTAACGGTTCATGAATACATGTTTGTTCATATTTTGATGGGGTAGCAGATGGCAGCGTTGATGGCTACACGTGCTAGATCGTAGAAATAAGTTTACACGCATCTCTTCCTGTTTCATTGTTACTTTAGTACATGTTGTCAATACGATTGTCATCTTTGCCGTAATACTGACCATATCTATGGACATATAACTCATTACTATCAACCTTACTATTACATCTATTATTATAACAAAGTCTGTTCATGCAAAGCTGCTCTTCTTATCTACGTCTTATTTGTGCACTACAATCTTTATCGTGCTTATCAGAACTATTATTTCGTTAATTGCTTCTAAAAATGTTACTATTACTGTCATCAAACTGATGAAAAACACTATCTTACATTTGATACTACGAGATTTATAAACAATATTAATTAAAAGCAATGCTGTTTTGTGGTCAATGCATCAAAATTGCTGATTAAACTCTCTTTGATATAGCTATATACGAATATGTTTTTGATGTTCTGATAAATCAAAAAACGAAATTAAAAAGAAAACAGTGCAAAGCAAGTCGTAATTTGATATAACTAATTATTTGCGTATGTATACTATTCAAATTTCTTTAATTTTACGAGTAATAGTCACAAGATAAACCATTTATGTTCAGAAATATTAGATTATAATATAGTAATTCAGAAGTATCACTTTTGTGAATTGTGTTCGCAATAACAGATAATACAAATGTAAATGTACATATGTGGGTTAAAAAAAAAGTAAAATAATAAAGCATAGTTGTATAAAGTAAATAACCAATGTAAGTAGGGTATAGAAATGCGCAATAAGTGATAAACAAATGAAACTTTTAGAGTGAGCAAGAAAAATAATAACAAATCTTAATTTAAAATAATTTGCAAACGAAATAAATTAAAAATAATATATAATCACAGATAAAACGTACACACAACTTTAACTATTAGTGATAAAATCAGTACAAGAACAATAATGAAGATTAAAAAAAAAACTAATTATTTAATAATCAAATATTTAAAAATATGTACTACCTCATCACACTTTTTTCTTCTTCCACTTTCGACACACCTTTTTGTAATAATTACTTTCATACGTCTTTACATTAGACGTCTTGAATTTGATGTGTTGTGCAGTCTACAGCAACTATGAAGGGTAAGCTCGTTCATGCATGGACATTAACAATTTGACCAGCTCACTATCATCTTTTATAGCTATAATGTGCTACCGCTACAAGAAAAAGAAACTGAGGGCTACGCGGTAGATAGGCTTTCACCCTTCACACAAAAACATATCTCAAATACGTAGCAATAGTGCAAAGTTCAAATTATACGAGAAGAGTGTGAGAAACCAGTGTGTGGCGTACAATGATGGGTCAACGTCAGCGTTTTTTATCCTGCGGTGCACCTTTGATTGAAGTCGTTTTAGCAATTTTTGCATTATGTAAAACTTGCACTTGAGCTATTCAAATCCAGGAAAATACATCATTTGTAAGTTATACAAGGGTGCCTACATTAACGCACAAAACGCTCAAAACGCACTTTACTCGTCTTCAAACAACACCAACAATGTTGACACGACAAACCCCATGCCTTGACAATAACCAACGTCAGGATTACGATTTGCATAGGCATGTAATAAACGTCGAAGCATACACTGTCCTCTACTATTTGCTGCTTCAAATCAGCGGTGTGTTGGGAATGTTCTGTTGAGGTCCCGCTCTATTACGTCACTTAACTCGTGTGATGACAAGTCAGCACTGTACAGTTCACGATAAGACAATGTCGTCAACAAATTAGTTTCTTTTTATCTATCACTACTTTTGATGCTGTTAATAGTGTTATTTGCAGTACTACTACTACTACTATTATTAATTTTATTAGTGTTATTTTGAATGTCACTTGTTTCTGTTGTGTTTGTTGTTGTAATTGTAGAGTTAATAGCTAAATGAGATGTATGTTATTCATTGCTAACAACATTTACCTTTGCATTTGGCATGCCTAATATTATACGTCATGCATACCGTCTAATACTTCTTGGTATGCCACGCCTACACATTTTTTTCTTTTGTGCAGCCGACACTGTGCTTCATTTCTACAACATTGTCATTCATTTTTCAGGCAGCTTTTTTTATTTTATTGTTGCTGACAAACATGTACTGACAACTTTTTTATCACCATTTATATTACTTGAACTACCAGCACTACTTGAGCAATTCATTCCGTTTAAGAGAATGTCATACATTTGCTACGCCGCCTTCTCACGTGCTGTTACCCTGAAACCATAGCTATCATAACAAATATTGGTGTTAGTAATGCTATTATTGCTGTTCTTACTAATTGTTTTGTCAGCTTCATTAACACTACTTCTATTATTATTATTATTTTTGTTGTAGTCATTTATATTTTATGTATGATGATCATTATAATTGTCGATTTCATCGTCAAGTGTGCGAAAACGTCGACCTGTTGAGGATGTGATGATAGGTGTTGATATTTACACCGAATCGATTAAATTGGTGGTATTTGCTACACGTAAACTGTAATTGTGTTCTTAAATCTACTAGGCATGCAAACTTTGTACACGTCTGCTATCTAGATTTTTTAGCATACTTACAATTTTATTTATTAACACTTTAAGAATTTGTTATAAAAACCTATTAAAACAAACAATCAAATATACAAAAAACAACACAAAGGTTTAAATGCTGAGATAAAAAAACATGTCAAGGTTCAACTTACTGCTATATTGGCAGAGAGAGTTACATCAACGAACGGTAAAACAAAAACTCAATAAAAGAAAATTATACAAAAAAAAATAAATATATTATCAGCAATCATTATTGATATCAGATGACAATAATTTTTAATAAGTAAAAGTTATATTTATAAATACCTAAACAAAACTACTGACTGCTGCAGCAGTAAGGCTATCCGGCTTGTATAGGTGAAAACATGACAAACTTTACAAGAGAGGACAAATACGTGATAAACACATTTGCTGCCACATTTTTGAGCACTTGTGTGTATAAAAATAACTCATTTGGTTTGTTATTATTATTGTTGATAATGTTACAAGAAACCAGTCAATTTGCATCAACACGTCACAATGTTATAACACATTCTTACCTTTGATTATGCAAATGTGTAATAATTCACATGACATATTGATGCACGTATATGATACAGATTCTATTATTCTTCTTATAACGATGCTGTGATGTGTGTAAAATATAATCTATTGAATTATTAAAAAACATTTTCAAGTATATAATTTTTCTGCTGGATAGCATGCACTTGTATTTCGTGTTATATAAGTTTTAATATCAGTTTTTTAGAAAATTTACTTATGTTATTAACGTGCTAGTAGATATTAATTGTATTGATAATGTTATTCATAAATGTTTTTTGAATAAAAATTAAGTTTTGTTTTGATGTGCATTTATTTTAAGATAAAAATGTTAGAAAAGAGTTACTGAAGTGAAATAATTATTTTGTTACACTTTTTTTGTAAATGTGTTGTAACATTTAATTTTTCAAAACTTGAATTATTTTTTTAGTGTCACTATACATTATATTAACCTTAACCTGTACTACGACTAACATGTATGCTACGGTTTTTATCGGTAAAACATTTATCAATCTTATCATCCACGCGACCGGCAAAGATGTTGCACTATCGCTTTACCGTGTCTCATCGTGATTTGACTAAATTCTTGACCACACCCTTTGACAAAAAGCCTTCACTAACCAATCATGGAGCGGTGTGTCTAACAATGTTGAAGTGAGGATTCAAATTCATAATAAATGATTCCAGTACGAGCACAGAAAACAAAAGTGACACATAAGGTGGGTCCATTTGTACCTTGTTCTATCGAATACACTAGAAGATAGATTGCAACATTCGTGTAATGGCTTGTTCTTCATTACGGTGAGGACGAAATCCTTTAAACAGAGTTGCCATGTCATGATCAAATTTTTATCGATCAGCATAGGATTGTACTTTTGTCATGTTTCAGATACACTGTGTACACTGAGCAGCGTTTCATCGCACAAAGGATTACATAAGTGTACGAGATAACTATGCCTCACCTTCAGTTAGTTGCTGACACAGACCAACGTCAATGAGGGTGATGGTAGGCTCATGCATATCAGTACAATCTATTAAAATATTGCCCGGGTGCATATCTCCATGAATAAAGTTATCACGAAGTAGCATTTGACATCAGGTGTTTAATCCCTTTGTAGCTAACGTCTCACGTGCGTGTGCCGGTAATGTGGCTAAAAACTATGGATTGGCCGCCTCACCTTCGCAGAACGTTTATACAAGCATACGTTGCGTCGAAATAATCGGTTATGGGAACTAGACATAGTGTTCCTGCTTGAAATTTTGACGAAACTGCTACAGATTTTCTGCCTCAATGCGAAAGTCAAGTTGGGCGGCTAAGTGGTTACTAAAGGCGAAGGCAAGAGCAGGGAAATCGTACCGAGCTAGACTGGGAAAGATGCGGTGAAAGACTGAAGCGGTGTGGTTGAGAATAGCAAAGTCTCGCACAATGGTCTAAATAATATTTGGGTGCATCACTTTCACCACAACTCGCTTGTTGGAGTTTCTCAAATGTGCAACATGTACCTGACCTATTGACCCTGATCCCACCGTGACAGGTGAAATTTAACTAAACACCGTCAAAGGATCGGCGTTAAGGTCTTACTATAAGATTCGCATCGTGTCAGTAAATGGATGTACATCTACCTAATTATACAACTTCTTGAAAACATTACGCACCGAAGGTGAAAAAAGATCTTAACGTGTACAACTTCACTGACCTATCTTTACAAACACAGGACCAGCTCGCTCAATAGCCTTCAAGAGTAAGTTAAGCCAAACTTGATATCATGCCGCGCGTAGTGACATGACGAAGTATAGTAACGCTACTGGAACAAAGATGCAGAGTAGTTGTAATACTCGTAAGCACACGGATAATCTACTTGCCCGTGGTACCGTCTTATCTGCAAGCAACAAGTTACCATGTGCATCAATTACAGGACGAAAAGTATGCCGTGCTGGCTTGGTCCGCTCACGATATTGTACATAGGCAGACAAACCGCCAAGACCAATTACTGGTACACCCACTACCAGCGAAGCCACAACTTTGCTAAAACGTGTGCGCAAAAAGCGCATTTTTATATTTACTATTATTGATACTTGCACTTTACTTATATAAAACACAGACAATGTATATAATTATTGTACCTTAACAAAATAACGAACGTGACTTTCTATTTACTATTTTACGTACAGACAAAAAATTGTATATGTACTAAATAAAGGTCTACGTTTAACTATTATGCCAAATATACTTTTTTTGCACACTTGTACAACAAAAGTAATTTCTTGAACAATCAAACCACCGAAAATTATGACTGCTTTGAATAAGTTAACAAAACAATAGTAAAAATTTGTTTTATACACACATCAAAAAAAAAAAGACGGAAAAAAGTTGCACGGTTTATGTACGTTGCACATGTATACGTATAAGAAAAAATAAAATAAAATTACAGGTACAAAGTGAGCTTTAGCGTATAAGAGCACATTTATTATTGTATATCATATTCAAGATACAATAACGAAAAATATGTAGTGAAATACATGTTATAACAAACGCAGTAAAAAAACAATCCATGTTCAGATCGTATATATCATGTGCTTACATACTATTTTGTAATCTTACACGAATACGTTTTGCATACGCACACACACACAAACGCAGACATTCTCTGTAATACACAGAATAGATACAAATGTCATATCTTATAAGAGTATGCATACATTAATAGCGTTTTTTGTGCACGCATGATAAATATACCATACTATGTTAACTTCAGCTAAGATGATAAAATTATAATACATGTCGATGTAACTTTGTAACGCGTCAAGTAATTTAGCTGTTTGTATTTATTTCCGTATTCTGCTATATCTGTACAAAAACACAGTAATACTTGCACTAACAGCAGAGTAAAATACATTATTAATAAAGCTAAGAAAATAATGTATTAAAAATACAAATATAAGTGTCATTCTAGGTAGTCGGTTCGTAGAATCCTTTCTACAGTATTTGCACCTTTCTTCAAATCAAGTACACACATACTCGAATTGACATTACGTGTTACTTTTTCAAAACTCGCAAGCAGTTCTTTTGAATACATTTTTTAAAAATTATTTACTTTTCAATGAAGTGTGCGAAATTACTTTAAACATGATTAGTCAAGTAAAGTCAACATTAAATTCACACCACAACAACAACAAAAAAAAAATAACTGTTGACGGCATTACTCAGTAAATATAATAATAAGTGTAAAAACAATAGCAAAATATTCCATGTAACAAACATCAATTCTAATTTTTTTTTGTATTTATTTGTTTAAAAAAAAAAATATTTTACTTTATCGGTTTTTTTTTCTTTTGTTAGTGCGGTATCTTACTTCAAACTCCATGTTAACTTTTGCATCCATTCTT
Organism: Blastocrithidia nonstop; assembly: GCA_028554745.1. NCBI lineage: Eukaryota > Euglenozoa > Kinetoplastea > Trypanosomatida > Trypanosomatidae > Blastocrithidia > Blastocrithidia nonstop. The sequence goes on along the minus strand of JAQOTN010000019.1, from coordinate 1,153,581 downwards.
TCGCCTTATCCTGATTGCCCTGTGCTAGCTACAAAAACACACTAAGCAAATGATGCGCAAAGAGAACATCACGCTCAGGCTTGAAATCAAGCAGCGCTGACGTTGCCTCGTTATCGTACATTTTTTGTAGTAGTGAATCCAGTATTTTGTGTGCCTGATTGAACGAGCCAGTAAGTATGTGTGTGACGGCTAAATTAACAAACAACGCCTTGACACGACTTCGCTGCGCGGCATCTATTGGGTCACTCATGGTACTAATTAACAGTTACGGTAGAAAAACTTGACGCAGTACGCTAATTGCCTGCTATGGTTCATTGAGGTGAATAAGAGCCTCTACCATGTACGACAACACCGTCGCGTGCACCGTGGCAGGGAGTCGGTACTTGTCATTTAACATCAACAGTTGCTGCCCAATGAGTGAGGTAACTAGATAGTTCTTTCGATGCAACTCAAAGGCTGCCCAGTACAGCATGGCATACTGCAACATTTATCGATGATGTGGTCAGTCATGCATGGCATGAACAAAATCACTACCTGCTGGGATCAGTAAGAACAGTGCATTTTGCAAGACACACGCCGCACTCTTCTCGGTATTCAGCATCGTCTACGTGTTGCTGTACCGTACACTGTACTTCCCACCTCCAGCACTAACTGGTGAGGATAATCCGCTGTTACTTGATGTAGACAAGGCATTGCCCGTTGTATGACCTGCACTACCTCCACTAGTGTTACTCGTCGTGTTCATGGCATTGCTAGTTATTTGACTCGCAGGATTGACTGGCATTGAAGTGGCAGAGGAGAATGGAAAAGTGTTACTTACAGGTCCACTCACCGCTATCGCACCAGGAAGGAGCAAAAACTCAAAATTACTAAACGCCTTGCCACTCTCTAGCAATGCAATAAACTCATCCTACTGCTGTTCATACTAGGCACGGTGAGCTTTACGTTCCATTCGCTGCAGTACACCAAGTAGGGCTTCTCCATATCGTAATCAGTACATGGGTGAGTTGTGCATTGAGGTGAGTGTTGCAAATTTGGTGATGGCTGCGTTAAAGTCACCACGTAACAAGTCGCACAAAGCGTAATTGTAGCCGATACTTTGCTTGAGTGACTATGGTGCATTATTGTAGGCATTTGCGAAACACAATGCCGCTACACCTGGTTTGCCCTCATGCAGTGAAAGCACACCAAGATTATTGTAGTTGAACCAGTTCACCTCATGAGGGTCGTCACACGTTTTAAATGTTTATTGCAAACTATTTGAACTAGCAAAGGCCGCCTTAGCAAGCTCTATTGCGGAATTGTTACTCTGCAGTGCATTCTACACCTGATCTAGTACCGTCTTGATTAGGTTTTCGTCATCTTCAGTGCGTGGCCGCATGCCCAGCTTTGTGGTACAGCTTGACCGATTGTACATCGGCACAGGCCCAGAGATGGTCTGGAAAAGACACAAGGCACGCACACGAATTTCAGGAGCAACTTCGGCATTTGCCTTCAGTAATGCACGCAAAACCGTCAGAGCATGATGGGCTAACCCGCTACGAGCATAGAGAATGGCACGGTTCAGTACGGCACACTAGGCACCTTTGTACGGCAATAAATGTTACAAACTAACACTAGACACTTTCTCATCGGTGTCATTGCTAGTCTTTGTGCTATTGATTTCATTGGAGTTACTTGCAGTGCTAGCACTAACTCGTGCTGTTTGCTCACAGATGAGTAAATCATCTATTTATGATCCTAACAGTGTGAGAGCAGTTTCACGTGTAATTGATTGGTTTAGTAGTTGTACAATGGCTAAGTTGTGTTGCAATTGTAAATCATTACCATTGAGTTGCTTTAGAATTTATTATGCATTACTAAATTCTCCATTGACAAAATATTGCCGCGCTTTAGCAAATTTACTATTAGTGTTGCTAACGCTCACGCTGAAGTCCATTGCTAATTACTAACTTTGTGGTGTAGTCAATTTACACACAAAAAAAAACAAACCAAAAACACAAATACAAATACACTAAACGACAAATCTATATTTTTTTTAAAAAATTAATTGAAAATTGAAGTATTTTGCACTTGTCAGATTAATGTAGCTAAAATAATATTGTTTTAGTTTTTTCCCTCGTCGCAAGTCAATCTATTCGCTTGACTACAAAAATTATTTATTTTTCTTTGAACAGATTTATACAACCTTTTTTTTTGAAAAAATTAATGATGAAAACACCATTATAGAAGACAAAAATATACGAAATATGTAGTCAGAGTAATATTATTTATTGAATACAATGAAAATGAAAAAAATGTAACATGTCTATGTATACATAGTATGAATTAACAATAAAAGATAATTCAGACGTCTATTATGCAAGTGCACGAAACAGGTGATATAGTATAATGCGTAACATTATAGCAAAATTAATGAACATGTGCGAAATATGCATAACATATACATTTTTGCATTTTATCTTAATTACAACAACAGAGAGAATATGAAAGAGAACATGTGTAATACAGACGTTTACTACAACATGTTTATGTTATTAAAAAAACTAAAGAGTGTTAGATATCAGTATTATATACATCATAATAAAAAAAAAAACCTAAAAAAAAGAGAGAGAAAAAATGTAGCCACATTTAATATTTGATGTTATTCTTGTTCCATTGATGCGTGACTTACTTTTTCTGCGACGAATGTGATAACATTTGCATAAACTAGTCACGTGAAAGATTATTGTCGTGGTCAATTACATCACCGGCTTCTACAATCTCACTCAGCTACTCATCGGTCATGTTCACATTAATTTATTTGCAAACTCGCCGCAAGTCATCTTTATTTATTAACTATGCATTTTCGTTATTTGCGATAAGAGCAAATGCTAATTGCAATTCCTATAGACTGCCACCATCAAAAAATTTGTTGCGCATGATGGCTTCGAATTCCTCATAAACAAGATTGTTAGACACGCCACCACGGTCCATTTAAGCCACAACACGTTTTATCATCTCTTTGTCCGGCTCATATCCTAATGCACGTAGAGCTACTTTCAGGTCTACTGGTGTGATTGTATTAGAGTTGTCCATATCAAGAACACGAAACGCTTATGCAATATCATGCTTTTGCTACAGCGTTAACTCAGGCGCCAGTCTGTGTCCTCTTGCTTGTGTGTAAGCTCTATTATTCATTCTATGACTATAACAAACAACTTGTAAACAAAAATGTTAAACTGTAACGATGAGAGTGAAATACCTTAATCAAAAATAAACAAGCAGAAGGAAAATAGGAGAAAAAAATTGATCTTGCACAAAACAAAATAATAGGTATTTATGAAATATAATTACAGCGAAGAAGAGTACATCACGCTATACATGTTATAGATATAAACGCACCACAGTAATCCACCTTAACGGCAAGTGTGAATGATAACATAAGTGAAGTAAACGCAACAAACATTTAAAAAAGTTAAAGAAATTAGTTTGAATAGTAAAAAATAAAAAATACAGCAAAACCGTTGAAAAGTAAAAAATGTTTTTCCCCTACCTAGCAATATGATTGATATGAAATTAACAACTTATGCATACTATGTAATATGTCTTGCAAATAGTAACTACACAATTATACATCGTTATAAATATATAACATGAATGCATAAATTGTGCAAACTATGTAGATTCATTCGTGAGGCACCAATAGTAAAAGTAGTAGCGTCAACAACATTACTGTTGATGAATGTGGTGATGAAAATTTGTGAAAATGAAGGTATTTGTAATCAGTATAATAAAATTACAAACTTCATCAATTCTTCATTCACACACTTCGTCACAATGACTGCAGCAGTACTCCTTTACTAATAAAAATATAGAAGGTGTTTACCCATAACACGAAATCATAAATATTGCAATCAGCTAATTTATAGCTCAATAAAAAGACATGTCAATAATTGCATAAGTGCATTTAGTAAGAAAAAAACCTACGTGAATCAAATAAAGTAAAAACGTTTTCGGTCGTATTTACCTTAAAATATTGATGTAAATGTAAATGTAAACATTTTTTAAAAGAAATAAAAATATACATTTGTTGCTTGCGCACGTTTAACGACGTCAACCTGTCGCACAACCGCCATACAACTGACCCTTTGGCAGCATATGTACATTACCACCTGGTCGACGAGAGCCGAGTGCTTGGCCTCTTCCATTGCTGTTGTTGTTGTTGGCATCACCAGAATGAAAGAATCTGTTGACTGCGCGTGACCAGGCTCGCTCAGACGACGACCTACGTGTGTAACCTGGACGACGTTCGTTTTCATACTAATTGATTTGTGTTTCCAGTGGAGATGTTGCGAAGATGCTCATCACAAAAAAGCAGATAAGACTCCAGATGGTGTACAAAAAGTCAAGTATCGAAAATGGCTTCTTGTCTACTACTTGACCACGATGAATATATGTCATCGTGTCAAGCAAAGATTATTTTCTCAAAGAAAATATAATATATATTTGTATTATAACTTATATGCAAATGAGAGGGAAATACTAGATAGTATGTTCGGAACACTATGAGTAAAAATGTATGCAAACAGAAAAAAGGAAAAAAAAATTTTTAAAAATATGTAAAATTTTATGTCATTTAAAGAAAAAAATTAACGTATCTACATTAATTAGCTTCATGTAATCAAAAAACAACAACTTTATTTTCATAATGAAAAATACAAGTAGTTCTTCACAACATGGAAAGACGCGGGGTTTTTTTAATGTACACGAATATGTTATTATTGCAGTTATAAATGAGTGCACAGAAAAACACACTTGGCTTTTTATGTTATAGTAATATTTTTTTCAGATAAAATTAATTAATAATAAGAAAAATAATTATGTCTTAGTAGAAAATAAATAAGTTTTATTTTACAACATGAAAAACAATTTACGGCATACATGATGTATGTAGTGCCTATTCGCAGTTATTTCGCTATAATGATGCGAGCAAGACACATGTCCTGCACAGACGTTGACTCGTAACATGGCCGCAACGTTCACACGGCATCGCAGCATGCGCTGGTGTCGCTCCAAGCCTACTTACATGCATGTGCTCAGCACTGTAAATAATATCTGCTATGCAACGTGGCTGAAGTCTTTACAGCTACTTGAGTAGTTGACGAGCTACTCCACGAAATGCCTCTTGAGCATATGTGCATTATGTAGTGAAATAGTCTAACTGCTTGAAGTGAGCATACAACACAATTTATTTCTCATACGCATACTTTAACGGCTTGACTCGTGGTAGTACTCCTTCTTCATCCTCACCATTATTAACTTTATAATTACAATTACTATTACCAGTTTTTTTACTATTATTACTATTATTTTTATTATTACAACTATTATTTTTACTATTACAAATATTTGTACTCGATTGCAGTTCTGCTTTTTCGTCTTGAATAGATGATAATAACTACTGAGTATATATACCCTCAGTTAAATGATTATTGTTTTCGCACTGTTTCATTTTATTTGGTTCGTTCAAAACAATGTTAGTATTCTCATAGCTCTGATTTTATAAATAGCAGTTATTATTTGTACAACGTGCCAAACGTGGTGCATCACCGCGCAAGAAATTCATGAGAATTGTCTATGCCGTGTCATCGGCGTTATGGCCCGTCGCTATTTTATTAGCGCCGACCAGAATAGCGCCACGCTCAAGTGCCTGTCGTCGAAAGACACCACAGTAGGTACAGTTGTTTTTCAACCCAACCGCTTGTACAATCTCATCCATGGTTCACCCAAACAACTATTTATATGACAAGATATGCAGCGGTAAATGGTAATTAGACGAATTGCGCTTTACCGTCTACAAACTATCGTCACGATAACCAACTATACCTTCATCTACGCTGATAAGCTCAATGCTAACACCATATTTATAACGATTATTAAGTTCATTGAGTATGTGAATGAGTACCGTACTATCCTTGCCTCCACTTGCCCCACATGCAACGACATCACCTTCTGTGAAGAGTTGTTATCGAACAATAACTTCATGTATCTAGGTTTAAAATAGTGTGAAAAAACATTCACGGCACAGTAAACTACCATCACGTGGCCGTTTTAGCGCTGCTCGAGAGGTGTTACAGTTATTGCAGAAGTATTTAGGGGGCATATTTGTGTATATACACGCAGTAACAAAAATATATATATATAATGAAAAGAACTTATAAATTTTTGCACAACTATTTTTGTTGAATATATGCTTTGTGCTTGTATGTATATATAAATGTCTGTTGTATAAGTACTACCAAAACAAATTTAAATTTGAATAAGAAAGTGTGTCAAGTTTAAAAATAAAAGCAAATTATATAATAAATTTAAATCATAATTTAAAATTTTGACGTTATATACTTTTTTTTTAAATGACTACATATTAACATCAGTGTAATACCGTTCAGAAAAAGTGTGTTTGTATCGACAGCGCAAAGAAAATAAAACAATACAGTTACAGCTACGAATGTACAATTGTCACATTAAGTTTAGTTAACTTTCTTTGTCAGTGTAGTATTATCAATTATTAGATTAGTTTTGTTGAGCATTTTTACCGAGAAAGTCGTTTGATTTACTTTGATGTTACTTCTACATTTTATTGAGGTAATAAACTGTTTTGTATTTTTCCTCGTGTGCTGAGTTGCTAGAGACATAACGGAACTACAACCTTCTTCCACATTCGTTCAAATAAACTTTTCTTCAGGTCTTTTACTAGTACTTTTTGCACACTTATGTCATTGTTGTTGTCTTTTATTTACACTGGGTGCTTTAATTTTTACTGTTACTTAACGGTACTACTTTACAAGTCTTAGTCACAGCATTAATCCCGTTTGCAATCACACTTATTACATCTACGACAACCTTAATTAGTTTACTGGTAAAGTACATCAACGTGTGCTTTTGTGAAGTTAGTAAATGCATCTGCATGACGTGAAAGCGAAGGTAAATTTGCTTGTTTTGCTTAAATATGATGATGTGTAGCAAACGTCCCTGCTTATTTATCGTCATCATCACGTGCGTGAAATTACTAAGTAATTTCATTTGTTGATCGTGGAGGTTGCACACTCATCTTCGTGCCTCATAACATCATGTGCTACGTTTGGTTTACAGATAAATGATGAATTAAATCTGACTAACGATCATGCGCGGAGTAGTGTTATTTTTGATTAACATATTGGCTGTAAGAGGGAATCTTGCACTCATCTTGAAAACATTAGCCAATAGCAGATATGTGATATAAACTCTACGCCTGATTAAATTATGCTACAATACAGTTTCGTATGTATGGTCAAAGACTATGATTTGAATTGCCATCACTTCGATTAGGCCGGTACGGATTTCATCTCACACGTTTACCGTGCAAAGCCTTTTCGGCCAGCTATTTACTAGAAAATGTGAATTGCAAATCATCTCAGCATTTATTTAATCATGCTTACTGGTCTTCTTCGCTACTTAGTTCAATATGCTGTTAGTTTTCTCCACACGCATACTGTTTTTATGTGATTTAATCACAAGAAGTAATACTATATATTTATCTATTGTTATCAGTGTCATCTCTTAGCATTTTTAATTTTTTTCTAAAATAAATTTATTTGTTTTTTGAATAATTGTAGTTATTATAATGAATAAAATTATACTTGTTCCACCAGTTAATACTCAGTGTCAATAACAATGTGAGTGTGCTAAAAAGTAAAAAACAAAAGATGATATAAAGTAAGAATAAATGAAATTCCATTTTATTTTGGTTAGTAGTTAGTTACAAAAAATTTAATTATGTAGTATCATAGTAGCGACTATCCTTTTTCAAATAGAAAAAACATGGCTGTAATATCAATAAATCACGTTCTCTATTACACGTAAATATAAACGCAGTTTACTATACATGCACGAAAGCATATTAACGCCTATGAGCGTTGAAATAATACTAAAGTGCAAAACGTGTACAGAAAAAAAAAGTAATGTGGTTTAAATCAATTTGTATAACAATACACATCTATGAATATTTTTGTTACAGAATTATTAGTATTAACCGAAATAGCAACAGTAAATCTATACAATGTACAAGTATGTATGCTAGTCACAAAAAAAAAAAAAAAAAGCTGTACGCAATATTTTAACCTTCAAATATATTTCTTGCTCTTGTGTATAATTTATTCTTGAGAAAAAAACAAAGTAATATAAATGTATAATAGTACAAGACAATGTAATAAGCCATATATTTTTTTAAATCAAAAAAATAGTAATCTTAATTGTAGATGCTTTGAAAACAATATTGCAAATAATAAATATACATGTTATTAATTTATAAAAGTTTTTTAAAAATGTTTTAAAAGTTTGTGTATTTATGTGTTGACCATATGGTTTTACTTTCAGCCAGAAGATAAATAAGAAGAAGTTTTTGCATTATACAAAAAAAATTTGAAAAAAAGTACGTGACACCAATATCATTATTCTATCATTATCTATCTAAAATCAAATAAATTTATACATGAGGTTTTTTTTATAAATTAATGTTAATAATAAGCTAAATAAACTATTGCAAATATATGGTATTAAAATTTTATATGTATAACACATATTGAATAATATTAAAATTTAAATACATTCTATACAAGGAAAATGAAGAAATAGAAACATATACAGTCAATCACATCAAGTAAACGTTTATTATTTTTTCCTGTTTCTTGAGCGCACCTATGCATCAGTGTCTTGACTTGCAACTTTCTTTGCTGCATCTAAAGTTGAAAGTGGCAAATATGGTGCAATTTTCATACTCTCAGCCTATTTGTGTTCTTTTCACAAATTTGCAATTGCTGCAACACGCTTGTTGTACTTGACGCGTTGCCGCTGATACGCATTTTTCCTCTTATGCTTTCGAAAACTATTATTATTTTTACTTCCACGGCGCTCCCCCGCTGAAACTCTCCTTGTCGTGGCTTTGTGTGATTTCGCTTAACGCGCAATATTGGTAGCTGTCGACGGTGACGCACGTTTAGTCTTTTTATGCATGTCACATGCCACAGCAGTAAGTGAATTATTCTGCCGTTTACTTGTTTTAACACTTGCTTTGCCTAACGAATGTCTTGATTGTGGTAAATGACATTTTTTATACTGCTGCCGCTGCTGCTCGTGAGATGAATTGACGTTTTGTTTATTTTTAGTGGTTTTACGCATTGATGTTGTATGTTCAGATATAGCTTTCTGTCGAACATGTGATATTTTGTTATTTTGCTTGCTATTGTTTGTACTTGTTGCAAAACGTTTTGCTTACACTATTGAGTAAAAATGTAAATTGCGAAATAAATGTGCTGTTTTGAAGTGTTATCTCTGAGTTGTATAGCAAAATGCATTCAACGCCACACTTGTGAAACATCTTAAACTACGCGATATGGTGATAGGATAGCATCTGTTTTGCCGCAGAAAACAACGTGAAACTCTGTACTACATCATATATTCTTCTTCGAAACTTAAAAATAAAAAATAATAATAATTCGTCTACCCTAATTGTATTTGTAAATAAAATGCATGTTAGTGTGTATGAATGTGCGTGATTTTATGTGTATAAGTGCACATTTTTGTGGAAAAGTAAATGCAAAAATATAAATGTGAAATATATATATTAATAAAAAGTAATACGCACAAATAACATGTTAAGACAGTAAGCAATTCTTTTCAATCAAATCAATCATTTTTGAAAACGTCTTTGTAAAACACGTTTATCTGAAATATATCAAATAGTTTTTTGTTTTACTTTCTTGAAAATACAAAAACATTTTAACGGGAAAAAAAAAAAACGATGTTGTTGATTTTTGTCAAGAATTGTATAGTAAGAACAGTACAAATTACGAGCAAGCAATCACTTTACCTGAATCTATTACGACAATGATTTAATCAGAAAGTGAAAAATAAAAAAAATATATAGCTGTCTAAACAGTTTCGAATTTTTTTTTAGAAAAAAATTTGATTTTGTAGAAAATAATAACCATTCAGCAATAACAAACAGAGTAAACAATACTAATATAACTATATGCACATTATAAAGAAAATATATGTAAAGATAGTTGTGTCAATTAAAGACTCAGTAATATGTTCATTATACTATATATGTTAATACAATATCAATTTATATAACAGATGATGTCTGTAATTATAGATAAATATTTCACTCGATTCAGTTTCAGCACACAAGAAAAGTACTAATTGATGTAATAGTAACAATAATATATCTTTATAAAAAAGAATATGTAATAATGATGAGCAAGTATACAACACGATTATTAGAAAAAACAAAGCAATTGTTGATTTTAAAAATAATAATTTGTAAATGAAAATTGATCGTAATAAAACGCAACAAAAAAAATATGTATATATTGTATGTTCAGAAATTTGCATTGTGTATTACCCTGTTACATTTTATTTTTTAACAATAAATTATTATTATTATTTTATTCTTGCAGACAGCATTAAGTTTTGTTTATGTTTTTAACTGCTTCACTTATTGTTTTCAACGCTGAAGAAAGTTTATTTTTCTTTTTTCTATATAAATAGTATAGTAATGCTCCAATACCCAATCCTCCAATTATTGAGCCTGCAATTAATAGTTTATGATTTGACGCAAAGCTTTTAGTCTTGTCGATATTACTTTCACATTGCTTCTGTTCAATATCTTCACATTTTTTAATAGGCTATGATTTTGTTACGGGTGTAATTATTTCACTTTTTGTTTCTAGTTGTTTCTTAGGCACCGGTTGATCTTTACTGCAAATGTATTATTTCAACGTTATTACCTTTTTGCTTTTAGGAGCTTGTTTCAACGCTTATTCCAGGTAAACACGTGCCTTCTACCTTTCATTCAATTTCGAATAGCCCACTGTCAGGTAATAATAATAAAACGCTAAATCGCTCATCTCGCTTGGAGCAATACTATTGGTATTATCATCGTTACTTGACAAACATCGCTACATTTACCTTATTTGTTATGTTATTTTCTCTTTGTTAATCTGTGATTATAATGATTACGTAGTTTTGTTTTTATCACTGTTGTTATCATTATTATCATCGATATTATCACTACACACAGATGGGCTAGGGGTGTGTTTGATAGACATTTTATCTTTATTCGAGATTAGCTCAACCCATAAAGACGAAGAAGAATTACACGACGAATTATCTCCATACTCGTTATAGTCGATTGTTTTACTTTCTTAACCATTCATTTTTTAATTTAATTGTTCATCAAGAGTTTTTTTGTTTTTACCACCACCATCATCATCATCATTAATATTGTTATTGTTATTATTTATGTTGTTGTCGATGTTTTTTACTTCTTCACGGTCACACTTGTCAATTGTGGCATTTTTCACATCATCCTCTCGTTTACTTTCACGTTCACTGAGTTGACTGTAGATGTTTCAATCACTCCATTCTGTATTCAGAGAACTTTGCTCCACTGTACTTTAGGTTGATTAACAATTTTATTTTATGCTTTGCAAATGTTTGTGTTATCGTGACAAACATTATTCATCTTTTCGTGCATTCTTGACGCTGCTTTATTGCTCGTAAATTTATTATGGAGGTGGTGCAGATGCACGACTGATGCATACACCTTGCACTAGTTAAGGGGTCACCTACTCCGTCGATACAGAAAATACTGACGATTGAGTTTCCTGTGTACTATTGCCTGCTTTGTCTTATTCTGATTTCACATATGATGCTTTGTCAATCACATTGATATTAGTATGCTCTTCATCTTTATTTGATAACTTACAATCTTCGTTATTAGTGTCTTTTTTTATGTCACCATTTATATCAGCAGTAATAATAGTTGTTTTTATATCATTACTCTCATTATGTTAAATTTGAGCATTACGTGCTTTTCAGCCACTTATTTTGCGATCGACTTATTACGCTGTTAAATTTTCTAATATTTGAACACCTTCAGTGATAAGCATTCAGCTTTCGTGTGACACTTACGCAGCTGCAAGCTGAAAGCGAATATTCTTGTCGTCTGGATTACTTAACAAATCATCACGTAAGAGATCAATTGTATCTTTGATATTTTTACACTCCTGCTCATCAGGAAACATGAGTGTTATAAACTATTTATCACTGTTGTAACTTAAGCTCATTGTTATTGTTGATCTTATTACTGTTATTATCCTAATACTGTTATTATCCTAATACTGTTATTGAACAAGCTAATACGTAAATACAAGACAATTGTATAAGTATTTTTAAAAAATGTACAAAAATAAGTAGAGATTTTGTAGAGTAAGAAAAAAATGACAAAGGAAGGAGAATAGATAGTGGCTAATTATACATATATAATTTTTCTTTTACATACGTTTGATCTCTGTCGTTTTTGTAAATTAATAATAACAACTATTACACTAAACTTTACTTCTTACTTCAGCACTCTTATCTCATTTACATTAATTAAAAGCAAATCTAGTTTTTTAAAAAATTTGCTTAACAAACAATCTGTATAAAAAAAAATCTATACTTTTATTAGATTAACTCATTTCAACAAACGCAATATTATTTTGTAGAACACAATATTTTTTTTTCTCCTATTTTATGTAATAGAAAGGTTGTATTTTTAATCTCTCATCATCACTTTGTAATGTTTGTCACGTGACAATTGTCAGAAAATATATTTAGTACTCAACAAAATTGTCGATGACATGTTATTTGGTAAAAATATAAAATTAATCTACCGCAAAGGCAAGCTTTTAGCAAAAATACGTTTACCTATATATAAATTTACTTTTTTTTCTAGCTTTAATGAAGGTTAAATTATTGCTTTTATTGCATTTATACAACCACTTTTTAGCTTATAAAGTTGTCGTTATGTCAAAAAAAACGTTTGTTTGCATAATAGCCATATTATTAGTCATTATCAATTTTTAAATAATAGTCAATATAATTTTGTTGCTGACAGTACATTAGTGATGACTGATTGACTCATTGTCTATTTATAAGTATACAAATTTTTCAATCAATTATAAGCAACCCCATCTATGTGACTTAGTCTCATTGTAAAGACAAAAGTAAAAATAAAAGAAACTATAATAATAATTTTGACAACAGTAAAAAATATATTAAATATTCATTTTACGCAGCTACTGATCCATATAATTTATTAACAAATAAATATAACGTTGTTATTTTTTTTTAAGATAGTGTCTGCAGCTAGTAATTATTATTTTTTTTTCCTAAATTACGTTTGAGAAATGTTTGCATTGATCTTCTTAAGCTCCTCGGTAAATTTGACGCAATTACTTTCTGCATTAGCGCCAGTAAACTTAAGTAGGTAAGTATGTAAACCACTGTTAGTATTGACTGTGAATACAATGTGCTTTTGCTATTGCTTGTTGATGACAAGTGTTTTGTATCCTACCGTGACGTTTAGTGAATAACCATCGCGAACCAGAAAGCGATAAATGTATTTTGAAGCATTTTTGCTTTCATCTTCGCTACTCTTCTCATTTGTGTTAACAATATCACCTTTTGAATTGACACTATTTTTATCGGTGTTGCTCGTTGCAGAAGTGATAGCATTTTTATCATTGGTTGATTTGTCATCACCTGTTTTGGCATTGGAATTATAGTCATTGGTGTTTTATTTTACCTACGGCGCAGTTGCTGTTCCTTGCTTTTTGTCTACGCGTTTCAGTTTTGCGTCACCGACTCCTCGTTCCACCCATTATCCTTGTGGCTTGTCGTTTTTTACAAAGCAATACAGCTTTACCGGCACAGAAATAATCAATTCACCTGAACCAAGCACTTCAGTCTTCTATTAAGGCATGCTTTCATCTGTTTCTTATACATTTTAGCTACTATCTTTCACAGAGTTCTAGTGCATGTTATGCACGTTGTTACCACTATCGTTTGTCACATTTGTGCTATTCGAATTATTGGCAAAAAACGTGCCTTGTTGTTACATTTTTTTACGAGCCTATACAAATGAATTGACCGCACCTTTAAAATTAAAGGCACCACCGCCAAATAACGGAGAGGCAGATGTGAAAGGATTTGTGGCATTACTACCATCTTTTTTTAAAGTGTCACTGGCATTACTTTCGTTAGTGCGCTGCTACAAACTTTTCGTAGTTTGAGGTTGCGCTAAAAAGTTGAACTTGAATGGCTAGTTTTGCTTTTGTACATTTGGCTCTGGTAGCTTTGTGGCAGATTATTTATTAATTGTTTGTGACTAAAGATTTGTTGACTAGTCTAACCGAATTCTTTTAGTGTTGTTATTATTCTGATTGTCATTATCTAATTGTGGTATGTTGCCAAAGTTAAACGTGAAAACGGGTTTGACATTTTCTTGATGAGAGTTTATTGCTAGATTTTTATTAGCATCTGCATCAATTTTCTATTTTTCATTATTCATAGTATTCGCTGATGTTAATGGTGTTGCGAAAAGTGGTTAAGTGGGTGTCTGTTGCTGATTGCCAAATGCAGATAACGGAAATTTAGCGGTAAACGGGTTTGACACATTGGCTGATGAATTGGTGAATGTAAATGGTTGAGCCGTAGCAGCACCAGCAGTAGAACCATTATTATTGGTAGTAGTAGTATTAATAATAGAAGAAGAGGGAGTGGTAGAAGTAGTTTCTGGCATTTTAACGTTCAGAAAGTGAAATGGATTTTTATTGACAGTTTTACTATCGTCAGTCGACGTTGTTGCTGTACTGGCAATAGAATTTGGCCGTTTGACGTGTAAGATGCGTCGTGTTGCCATCGTCTCTGCACTTGCAAAGCAAGGCTATGTAGTAAAATTTTAATCACCATACCTGCCATCGTCGTCATAATTGTCCGCTGTCAATTGCGTCTATGCACGACGTTTATGATTATTATTCATCGTTTAATTGCTGAAACGTTAATTAATTTTTCTTTCTCTATTGTCGCAATAAATTAGTTTGTGCTTAATAATTGAATTTGAAGTATTATTTAATCACACAAATTCTGTTTGTCTAACAAATATTAAAATGATACCTGTTAGCTCCACAAAGAAATTATTTTTTTTAAATTTAATTTGTTTTCATAAAGTAAATATGCAATCTTAAGCGTCAATATGTCTATTTTTTCCAATCAACTCAATAGAGAGTGAACAATAAAAAGAGAAAAACAAACACATAAGTTATGTCAGATACAAAATATGAATAGATAATACTTGAATAAAATTATCAATATGTATTTGATTATTATAACTTCACAATATATAATCTTTATCGATTTGGTTAGCTAATATATCAAGGTAAAAGATGTTTGTAAAGTATGTAATGCAGTTGGTTTACCGTTCGAATGATAATTCCAATATGAAACACATTATGTTTGTAATGTGTAATAGTTATATATTTGCATATCAAGACAGTGAACAGTTTTATAAAAGGTAATAAATATTTTCTTGTTGTTTAAGATTTTGTATCATTTAGCTAGTACAATTATTAACAATGATATTTATAAGGAAAAATATACAACAAAAAAAAATGTGCTATAAATGTATAGGATAGATGAACATGGTCTGTATATTCCTAACTAATGCCGAATGACAAATACCATTGCAAAATTTTCTTTTATAAAAAAAAAATGTAATAGTTTTACATTAATATGCATACCGTTTTTCGCAGAAAAACGAAAGAGATAGATATATGATGTTAAAAAAAAAAGATAATAGTTTGTAATAGTGAAATCAAGTTTATGGGTTGATACAATGCCATTTTATTTTTAAAAAAATACATTACGAAATTGTTAGCATGTGTATTATTACATTGAGGTGCATTGCAGAACATCCCCACGAATAGACATTTTGCCTCGTATGCGTGCTACCAACGCGATAGGAATTGAGCCACCACCTTCAATAATTGCGTTTACCAACGGCTATACATCTGTTGGCTTGAACAGACCGAAACAGACACCACCGTGTTTGCTGTATACAATTACATTGCCAGCATACACATGCCCACCGACGTGCGAGCATGGGTAGATGCCAATTTTGCGAGCCTTCTACTCACCAAGTTTTGCACGAAAAGATTGTCGAAGTAGATCTACGAGAATAGGACCACAATACCCACATCGAGCATCACGTGTGGTGTGTGAGCACACAAAAATGAAGTAATCATTTGATCGTTCATAAGCAAACGTGCCTTTCTCCTTTCACGGTAGCTCACACGTATTTTCACGCATAGAATATTGCATCGAGTATTGCATCACTTACAAAGTGCCAAACTTGTCATCGATTCGAAATCGCATAAGTCACTCTCCTTCATTTTATTGTGCTTAGCACACATTGAACATTGCCTGCGGGTTGGCTTCACGTACTTTTTCATTTAGTTACTTGTACCATGATACATTTTCTAACTTAGGCGCTCAATCTTTGAAATGCATACGTGTTCCTAAAACAACATGTTATGTCAATTTCATACTGTTGGGCAGCGTAGATGGTATGTTTTGACAACACTCATCTCGCTCAAAGCCAAATTTAATCGAATCAATACCCTCAATATCAATTAGCGTTTGTTTACTGAGATGTGGCTTTATTGCCTCTAGCGAATTTGCATCTACTGACATTGACGTTAATAGTTTTGTTAAATTTCACAACGTATCAATATTAATGAGTATATTTTTATATAAGTTTATATTTGTAATCTGTTTTATACTACTGTGAATATGTGTGTTAAAATGAATAGGTTAATTACAATGTGAAATTTGAAAAAAATAAATTTAAAAAAAAATTTTGTAGTTTAGTGCGGCGTCATAATTTGAAATCATTTATTTTAAATTATTCCTTAACAAAAATAATTCTACATAATGATAAATACTACAACAACAGCAAAAACATTTATTTTGATGCTATATTTCGATATTGATGTAAGAAGCAATTCATGTAAAATTAGAGAAAATTGTTTTTTTTTAATTAAAATTTTTTTTTGTTATCTGTTTATTAACAGCAGCTCATAATTTTGTATGTAAATTTCAGCTGTTAATTTTACAACTTATTATCACTTTCATTACTGTCATCTTTATCACTATTTACCTCATCTGTATCAAGCTTTTTTGTGGTCAGTGAAACATTTAGTGGATCGACATCAGGTAGTCGCAATTTGCTTTTTTTTGGTACACAATATGGAAAACAAAGTGCATTGCACATTGGATTGATTGAGTCAAAAGTTTTCACCACTTTTTACGATATTCGCTCTTTTTTCAGCTTACCTATTTTAGCCAGTGCTCTTTGTCGCTGACGATAATTATATAAACGATCCTGAAAAAGTGTCATTACGGGCGGCACAGTAAATTAAAATTATCGCTAATTAAGAGATCCATCTGTGTGAATTGTAAATGTTTTATTTAATCGTGGAAAGCGAGCTCGTTCTATTGTCAGCTATTACTGATACATGCCTCGATTTTACAAATACTGTAACTCGTCAATGTGCCGATCTTTGATGAAACTTCGTAGTACAAAAGGTGTTTTATAATCTTTTGGTACAAGGCTTGGGTGGGTGGGTATTAGTCGTCCCAGAGGACGAAGTCCAGCAGCGGGTGGTGCACTTTTGCTAATCACAGCTCACTTGTGAATTGTCATTATGTTTTACTATTAGTATCTTACATTAATAAGAAATGAGGAAATCAAAGAGAAAAAATAAGAGTGCAAAAAGTAACAAGAATGAAGTTAGTTGTAATCTGTAATTATAAAATTAGTTTTTTTTATTAGATGTTTTTTCCCGCATGTCTACTTGGCATTTGTATTATTATCATAGTGTAAAATTATATTTGAGTAGAAGTGAAAAGGTGAAACGATATCTGCAATTAATGTTTAGTTTATCATTACTATATTCTATTTTTCAAATTTTATTTGTTACTTTTACTTGAGGATTGCACATTGGACAGGCAGGTGCACAATTTAACGTACATTTTTTTCGTCCAACTGATTAAAGTATTAATGCTGTAGTTGCCCAATTGTCGGTGATCTCTACGCATTTCGGTCAATTTTACTAGATCTGCCTTGTAATCAAAACTCACCTATTGTTTGTACTAATTAGGCTATCGGTCTATTGTATTTATTTGTGACTTTGTCTACATGTGTGCGTCTACCAACACCGAATTTTTCGTGAACTGTACGCTTTCTTGACTTTCATATTTAAGTTGGTTATTATTGGTAACATCTTTATTATCATTGATGTTGTTGCTTTATCTCGTGCGCATTGCATTTTATGCATTGTCGGTGCTATTGTTTTCCTGTTTACATGAAGCCATATCGTATGCAGACCGCGTATTATTATCATTAGGTAATATTAGGTCTGTATTACTGCGCATTTAGCTTCCTTCACTATATGCAAGTTGTGTTTTATGTGTAGGAGTAGATGATGAACTTTGTACACATTGCACCACAACCTTTTAGTTCATATAATCGTCGTTGATTGTTTTATCACTTGTATTAGTATAGTTTGCCGTTAATTTTTAGCCATTACCCCTTTTTATCACGATATTATTATGATTACCATCATCATTTATCTTCATAACAACTTGAGATGCCACGTCAAAGTCATTGTCGTCATCACCACAACACTACATTTTATCGTTATTCTAAATATTTGAATTATTATTATTATTATTATTATAGTTCTCACCAATTTAGTTACTCTGAATATTACTCACACATTAACGTGTCATGGGTTTTATAACACTTTCATGGGCTGGTTGCTGCGCAAAAAGCATTTACTCAAATTATTACAAAGTTGTGCAGGCAGCGTCTGCGGATTACACGTTGGAAGAATGCAGTAAGTCAATGTAATTTACATCACTGTCAGTTTAGTTAAGAATATCATAACTTTTCAGTTATGCAGACAGTGCAATCGAATTGTGAGATCATGGTGGTGTGTAATAACACGGCTTTTTTATTTGTGCTTATTATTATAATGATGATGATGATGATGATGATGAAAATGAAGATGGCACTGAAGATGATGATGATGATGATGTTCTTGCCTTAGCATTACACTTATATTGTTATGTTTTGACTTTGTCTTGACGAATCAATTTGCTCATATCAAGCAGCGACGATGGAATCTGCATTTTTCTACTACGGCTAATTGCATTCACATTCTACCTACAAACATCACAACCGCTACGTTTGCCATCTTTACTGTTTTGCAATAAAACTGATCTGACATGTGCATTCTGCCGTTTAAATTGAACGTGATTTATAGTTTCATTCATTGCATCATCCACGTCCTGAACACTGCCATTATGCACTTATTTTTCATTTCATTGTTTACGTTAAGGTTGCATTTTGTGCTTTGCCGGAGGTAAAGTTTGTATTTTCAATTAAATGGAGTTACTAGACGATTTGCTTTGTGAGTTATGATCATCAATTTATTTACTTTTATTTAAAGACACATTTGCAGGTGAGTTGATATTTGTGCTATACAAGTTTGTTGTGTTACGAACATTAGTTGTCGCATTTTGAATATTGGCATAATCTGATCTTCGTAAGTGCAACAGGTACAAATTGCAAATAAAATTTCAGCGTTGCATGTGACTGATTGAGACACTCAAATTTATACTCTTTTTTTTTCCCAAAGTTATGAGCGATAATTGAAATAAATAATGTCAGAACAGAGTCTTTGCCGTGAATTCTATATTTGATGTATGTATATATAAGTATATTTTTTTTTTGACTGTTCGATAGTTAAAACAATAATACGTACAGCTCTTTACAAAAACAAATAATTTAAAAACTTTTGCTAAATAATTTTATTAAAAAGTATGAAAAGCTAATCAAATACAAGGTTGTATGGTATAATAAAAGTATGCGTTAACAGAGTTTTTGAAAAATTATCGTATAAAAAAAATCAATTACTGGAGAAAGTGATTTCACAAGAAAGAAAGAAAGTAGGTATGTTAGTTATGTTTGCTAGCAAGTATACATGTGTAAGATAAATTCACAAAAGCAACACAAATAAATTATCTGAATCAACTTAAATAATTACTAAAACTTTTTTTCCTATATGTGTGTGTTAGCACAATATTAATATAATAAAAATAAATTTATATATACGATATATAGTGTAAATGCTTGCAATAAATTTGACAGTAGCTACCTATATTTTTAATTTTTAAAAAAAAGAAACAATTATCTTTCGTATATTATAACAATAAAAATCATTATTATTACACTTTATTTTGTGAAGTCGGCAATGTATTTGCAGTTGTCTGTATTGTTTTCCTTTCAGTTCCTAACGTGTTAGCAGTTTGTGTCGTTGATTTTGACACCAACGAAGGAAAAAATCATTTGAGCACCTCATCTTCACTACTGTGTGGGGCATAGTTGTTCGTGCTCATCGCTGCTTTCACCGATGGAACTGCCGCACAGGACAACACATCATACCCAAACCGCTAGACATTGGCCTTAAACAACAAAACATCCGATCGTGACGCGTTCACCGCATCGGTGTCGGTAGGTGCGATAGATCGTGTACTCTATCGTATTTTCATCGTCAACGAGCAGAGTAGTGGAACTAATACACCGTTAATATCTCCTTGTGGTAATAGTGGTCGTAATGTACGCATGAGCCGTGCTACTTAACGCAACATCGTCATCACCCATTCATTGCCACGAATCTTCCACTCTTGTCCACTGTCAATGTTACCGAGACTGTCAACTTTAGTTTACACCAACACCGCAATCTTGTGAAAGCAATCGTTACGGTGTGTGTACAGGTTATGCACCACTCGTGAAAAGCTCTGCTCAATAAACGTTCGCAGTTTATTGACTTATGCACTGCTACATGAATTTTGATTTGAGCAATTATCACTATCTTTACACTTGACCTTGTCATTGTGTTCATCACTACTAACACCATTGTCATTAATAATAGTGTTGCTTTGGTAGTTGCTGTTACGTGATGTTTTCGTCACATTGTTATCAGCAGTGGTGGAACTAACGTGTTTGATTACTTTGTACTATACACATTTTTTCGGCTACGCAGTTAATGTAGTCATATCCTATTGATGAATTGTATTTACTCTCTTTTCGGTATTACATACATGAGATGATGATGATTACAAAACAGTCTGGTCAGTTTATGAACGTGAAGCACACAACAATATTGTTAGACGTTGCTGCATTCGTTAGGTTAGTTACGCTAGCAAGGCCATACACTGTGACGCCACACATAAGTGCGTGGCGGTGATAGTCTTTAGTGTACCTTTCTCAATTGCATTGGCACCTAAAATGAGAGACGCTGCTAATTGGTCATATTTCTACAAAATCTCGCTTTGCTTAAGAATTAAATCATACGCCAGTGACGGGAAATGTGCAAGATGGCGTTCATACTCAACTAACAGCTTGATGACATAAAAAACGGAGTGCGCAATCACTCTGCCGTCACCACTGTCATCAAGCAATGAGATATACAACTTGTTTGATTTGGCAACAACATCTTCCAGCTATCTTTAGCGATGCATGTTTTTACTAATATTAGTAGCTGTAGACATTACAATTTATGACTTACATCTAGCATGACTGGTGTTTTTACTTTACATGTAGGCAGAATTATTATTATTGTTCCATTTTATACTGTTTTGATTTCTGCTGTCATCCTCGTTGTCATCATTATCATCATCTTAATCATCATCTTAATTAATAATGCCGATAATATTATCATACGTAGTACTATTAGTAGTATTACTATTACTGTAATTTGACTTTCCTCTAGATTGTTAACTGTAAGAATGTGTATAATCTTAATTTATGTTAGACAACGATTAACAAGAAGGCAGAACAAAATAGTTATCAAAGGAACGGCGCCTGAAATGCATAATCGCGTTTGTTATTGTCAATTTTTTGCTATTTGTAACACCACTACTTTCGCCAACACTGGTGCTGCTAGAATCTCTATTGATGTTATTATCTTCATGAAAGGAATTGCTTTTATAGTCATGGTCGTAATGGCGGTATGTGAGTGTGTTATTGCCAAGTTCACATAACTTTGATATTTGACGTTGATATTTGGCCAGTATAACCTATACCGCACTTCACACTTCACTCTATAATATCACATTCAACTACGATAGGTGCGCTGCATGATATTGTTTCACAAATGTCTTGACAACCTTACACCCGGTAAGCTGCATGGCCTTACCCACGCGCAGTTCACATTAAATTTTGTTAATCACATTTGGTAAAATTAGCTGTAATTGATGAATAGGTTGTAACAGCTATCGGGTAACGCGGTAGCCTCGACGAAGCAGCAGTTCCATTTCTCTCCTACTTTGCAACGTTTAGGACCGAGCTTACATCATTAAGGCTATAATACTTTCCGCCTCAGTACAAATTACATGAAAAAGATGCACACTTGCACTGCGAATGAGCGCATCATGTTCCGATTTGCGTTAATATAGCGCAGGTGAAAGAGATTGTAGTACATAGTAGCCTCATCTCTGCACAATCAACTAAACTTCTTGTAATAACACCTAATTTATTTGTTGAAAAAGTTGCATGAAAACAGCAAAACGAAGTGAGTTGCAAAAGCGTAAGAGTGTTCGCTTTTCATCTATCGTTGGCTGAGACGATGTCGTACTCGCAGTAAGCAGGTCGTTTGCCTGGACATCATTTAGTTCCTCACTGCTAATCAGATTGCTAGTGACATTTTCCTTGACACAAGTTCATAGCAAGTGCATGGCATTGATTGTAAATCCTTCCAGTGCATCACTTAGAATGTTTAGCCTCAACGCTTCACATGAAAGTGATGCTGCATGCTCATAACTGTTTATTTGTGTGCTATTTTCTTATGCGTTATCGTGAGAATATTGTACACTTGTACTTCCAGTAAGCGCTGCTTACGTTTTAGCATTTGCCTAAACATGTGTACTTACGAACATTTTGTTGTTATCGTGTTCATCATCGCTGTTTTCTTCATTATTGATTTTGCCCTTATTGCTGCTATGCTTTAATGCGTTATTTGCTGTCTCAGTCGAAAGTGTAAGCAAAAGTTTAATTAGCTCATCTCGAATTAGTTGCTCTAGTGCATGACGAGCTGATGTCAAACGTTATGGAAATTTACTAACTCACTTTAAGTGTGACAGTGTACTTCAGTCATACTATTCAAATGTTTTATTGATTGTATCTTTATGCATTATTAAATTATGTTGATTCGATATAGTAGCGTCTTGTATGAGTTGTTATTGTTATATTTGCTATAAATTGTTTTCTTATTTTTGACCACTAACACTACTTCGTTGTTTATCAGCATCATTAGCATCGTTAACATTAAAACTTTACGATTTTCTCATAACATATTGTTATAATGATAAAAGTTGAATTACATACTGCGGCAACTATTACAACTCGCGTTCTGGCAAACGAATTCAGTTTTCTAATTTATTTAGCTGATTACTCACACGTTTAGCACTTGTCAGTACATGATACACGTTCAGTAAGTTGTTACGACGGCGGTATAGTGCGGCGGTGACAAGAATGTCATTTACAAATCGAGTGCGCTCCGCAAGTTGTGTGACACGTGCAAAGTGTACCTGGTGCAATGCCGCACTGGCGTCTTAG
Organism: Blastocrithidia nonstop; assembly: GCA_028554745.1. NCBI lineage: Eukaryota > Euglenozoa > Kinetoplastea > Trypanosomatida > Trypanosomatidae > Blastocrithidia > Blastocrithidia nonstop. The sequence goes on along the minus strand of JAQOTN010000019.1, from coordinate 1,129,991 downwards.
CCTAAGTGTCGATAGGTATTTGAAATGGTGAAGAAGTCGTTAGACTTGTGTTGTACATGTATAAAGAGACACTCCTGCACGCGATCACACCACGCACGAAGTACACTGTCGCGTGTTTACAGCAAATCATTGTCACTAGCAAAATTATTAATACTGATGAAAATAGGATTACTTTGGTGTGCCTCAGTGCTATGATGCACCTCACGTACATTTGTTACCATGAACGGGCCATGAAGACAAACTCCGCCTTGTTTTGAATCAGATGTTATTTTTTACGTTTTGGTGCTTGATGTGTTTATACGTCTGACGTTTTAACTGTTTGTAAAATCTAGTACGTGTGAACTATCGGCTGCTTGCTTTTCTTCAGCCAAAGATGCATGCGGCTTTATAGAATTTATCTTTGCAGCTCTTAATTGGCGTGCCTGTGTAGTTTGTTATTGTGACAAATTATTTGTGTTGTCTATTATGCTGTGCTTCATTTGATTGTTCTTTTCGCTAATATCATAGTTGTCTTTTTCATTCTTATTATGTGATAACTGTTGAGACGAGAGATGCTAATTTGACGGTAACTGTTTTTCAGATGTTTTTCCATTCTACACATCATTTGATGAGTTGGAGAATAGATTATTGATCTCATCACGAACATCAAACGTTGCTTTATAATATTATTTTGGTACATCTTCCGGCCATGGTAATATAAAATTATTATCGATTACCTCTGTTGCAATTATCATCGAGGTTATATGTTCGTGAACGCTTTCATTATTTTGCCTTTACTATTACTAAGCTAAATGATACTATGCAAAGTACTATGACTGGATTTGCTGCTGCTGCTGCTGCTGTTATCGTTTCTTGTGTATATATTTCTATTCATTTTCTTTACGATTTACATAATACGCACCGGCAACCAGATGAATATAATTTGTAAAGTCAACAGGTAACTGATATTGTTGTATTAGTGTTGATGAGGATTATGTACTCTGCGAATTTTGTACAATACGAAGTACATCTATTAGTGGAGTATTATACGAACTAGTTCAGTTAGTAATACCGCGTTCTGTTTTACTGTTGTAATAATTATTATAATTATTACTATTATTATTATTACCACCAATAACTGCAGCTCCGTTTACAACATCTAACACAGATGACAGTTTGTTGCTAATTCAACTTCCTCAAACACCACTAGTACTATTTTGTGGCAATGGCACAGAACGCAAGGCTGGCACATTGTTGGTTGTATTGTTAAGAATAGAAATGAAATTTTGTCCGACGGTACTCTCAAGTATTGTGTAGTGTTAGCGTGAAGTGACATTAAGAGCGTTATAAAAGCTTTAGTCAACATTAACATCTTGCATTTTGACTAGTTTTAGATTTGTCGCTAATGTCTTATTGTTTGCAATAAATTTTTAATCAGTGTTATCAACTTAAAAGTTGTGCTAATTACAATTTGTAACATGTTCTGCTGTTGCGGTCAATAATTATGGTGTTACTGACTTTGACAATATATTGCGCTATTTATACACTTGTCCATAATTGCTACTTTTGTGCACACTTGTCTGTAATGAACGCCGAAGCAATGATGGTATTTTGTGTGCTATATTGACATGGCAGCGAAGTCATCACAGTAGACGTTGTTGCAATAAAAATGACGAATCATTATTACGAATTGCTTATTAGAGAATAAGGGTAGGCAATGCCATTTCATGTGCTAATTCGGCACATGTATATCAACGATAGGCGATGAGAAGAGCACATATGGCTGAGGCAGCATCATCGTTTTTGTCGTATTAATCTATTGTAAGTAATTACTTGTGAGTAGTAAACTACGAAATTTTAAACTATTTTGCGCATTTAAATTACTATCGTTGCTAGTTTTGTGACGATATTAATTGATTTGGCAACTACGTTTAGACTGCGTGCTTATTATCAGACTGCAAGCTTGAGGACAAGGCAGCAAATTATGGTAGTGGAAACAATGCGGCGTGCGAGGCGAATGCCTTTGATGCCAGGTCAGATGTGCTTTACTAAATTTACTGCGACATTTTTAATTTCTTTCCTATCTACTTATTTAACTTTTATTTTTGTTATGTATAAATCAATTTCTTACAGTGAGCGTTTCAATTTATAGTATACAATAATAACCGAATTAGTTAAAGAAAAACACATTAATTTTTTTTATTGTATATACATTTATTTATTTTTACAAAACGGTGTAAAATGACAACTATTATGATTACATAAAAACATATTTATTTATTTTAATAACACAAACTCTTCTACATGAAAAATAAAAGTAATTGTACATATATATATATATATATATATATATATATATATATATATATATATACTTTACATAAAGATAAAAAAGTTATCATTCTAATGCATTTGATATGGCAATTATGAAAAATTCAAAATATAACATCAATGTACAGTGGGTTGTTTCAAAAAAAAATAATAATTCTAACATTACTTTTATTTTTCTCAACATTTTTTTTTTAAACTTTTAATATGATTACTTGTTATTTATTATTTACTCTTTACTTAATTTATTTACTCATTGACAAGTTTATTGATATGGTGAACAGAAAACGTGGTTTTCTCATCATCATCATCACCATTATCATCATCATCATCATTGTAGTTATCATTATCATCGTCACCGCCGCCGTTTTGGTTATAGATATTACTATTTTTGCTCTTATATAAATCGTCCAATTCACTTCCGTCAAGATTACGTCTTTGCTTATAGTTGACTTAGTTGTTTGTAAAAGAGTTATTGTAGGAGGCGAACGAGTCATCATCTGCAGAATTGCAGGCATAACGATCAGGAAGTTTACTGCGCAAAAGCGGTGATCGAGAAACTAAAAAAGGTTTCTATTCAGGAGTTTGCAAAAGTAATGTCTAACTGACTTGTTCTCTATCAATTTCATTTTATTGTGCATATTAACTGGCGTTTTCTGTTAAATCACTTTTACGATCAATAACGCACGCATTAAGTTAAGCAGATTAGTTCGCTGACGTTGATGTCGTTTACTGCTTTACGTTTTCAGACAACTGTTACTGACTCTCCTACTAAATTTTGCAACAGTGCTATTACGAATGTTGTGATTGTGATGTTACGTTAGAGGTTAATGCAGTTGAGTGTGCCGTTTCACACTATGCTTACCATTGTCTCTTTTCTGCTTTGCCTTTTACGTTCAATTTTTGTTCTAACACTTGTTTACCTCTTTTTTTACCTTGATGCTTTTGTCGTTGTTGCTTTTGCTCTTATTCTCGAATTTGCATCAGCTATTGTTTTTCTTACTGATAATTCTAAACTTGCTACTTCTAATGCTGCTGCGCTTACTCTTACAGTAATTGCTTCTTCTCATTACGTTCTACTTGCTATTTTCGTTGTTCACGTCGTCGTTGTTTCCGTCGTTGCTTCTGCTGCCGGCGTCGTCATTGACGTTTTGATAATTTTGATTTGTTAACTGCAAGTCTATTTTATGTTTAGCTTATATGTGTCGGTACACTTGTGTTAACCACACTTTCATTTTCACTTGTGTTTTTATTGATAATGTTGTATTTGCTATCCTTATTATTATTGTTGTTGTTGTTGTTATTGTTGCTAATGTTGTTTATTTCATGTAAATTGTGATCTTAATTTGATTGCTACAAAAGTTGTTGTTGCTACTATTATTACAATTACGTCTACTATATAATTTGACCTTACTGCCTGTATTAATCTTAAAGTTATGTAGATTTTTTTTATTATAATGTACAAGGCACTTTTTACTATCTTTACGTTTGCGAGTTATTTTTGCTACTAGTGCTCTAAATTGTGCAGTCAATTTACTATTAACCGAACTAGTTAACATTCTCTTCAGTATTGTGTTATTGTAGAGCACCAGATTTGCTACAGTTGCAATTATTCACTACGTTATCAACTTTTCAAGTAGGTTACTATTTCTTATCCAATGCAGTATTATCAATGAGAAATTACTTTTGTGCATCAAATTCTTGTCTATCATTTATGTTCATCAAAATATTATTATCATCATCATTCCAATCATCACTACCAATACTTTTATCATTCGTAGTAATATTACCATTACTTTTTTAATCATTTTTATTGGCAGATACTGTAATATTATCTGTGCTGCTTAAGCTAATTTACATCTTTCATCTTTCAAGTTTTACATTACTGTGATTGTTGCCAATATCATCATCATCATCATTATCATCATCATTATTATTATCATCATTATCATCATCATTATTATTATTATTATTATTATCGATATCATCAACGCCAGCTTAACACTGTTAAACATCTTTTGTCTGTATTAGTGGTATTTACACTTTCGATATTTGTTTTTATGTTAAATCATCTACATTCATCTTCACCTACAATGACATTGCTGATGGTGAAGTTGCAATTTCTGGTGGTGGTGGTGGTGGTAATGGTTGAAGAACGTTTTGTTATGTTCGTGTAATTTATTTTGTAGGTGGATGCGCAATTATTTACGTTGATGACTATGTTTAGATTGTTGGCTAACTATAAATTTTTTCCTAATATTCATAATCTTTTTATGCCTAACCATTTTTTTACAATTATAGTGTACGCTCTGGTAGTGAGAGTTTTGATGAACCTTACAGCTTCTATGTATATTGTTATAGAGACGAAAAAGATGAAGATGAAAATGAAGTATTAGCAGTCACAGATGTAACTGTTGGTATCGAGGTAATCGTTGCTTTTGCTGCTGTTGTTGCTGTTGTTGTTGTTGTTGTTGTTTACATCATTGTACTTTCTTCTTGAACAATTTTTAAAGTTTGCAAATGTTAGGATTAGCTTTCACTTTTAATATCATATGTCGCCTAATTCAACATTTGCTACTGCTAATGCTGATGTTGATTTTCACTAACATCCATTTATAAATCTTTCATGTTGTTCGTAGTCTATGCGCCATCTGCTACTTGTACTTGAACAATTATTTTTTTTGAAATGCTTATGTTATCATAATCCTTGTTGTCAGGAAGAACATCATTTGAGTGCTAGTCAGCATGTTAAGAGTCAATAAGTATTTTCTACTTTTAACAAACATCAGCATCAAAAGTCGCAGTTTCAACATTTAATTAAGTCTTTTATATCTCACCTACTTCTACATGAGGCTTTTATTACGTTTAATATTTATTTTGTAATGCAAGTGTATTTTAGTTTTAAGATTGTGATTATTTATTAGCAGATTCCGTGCGATGTAATTATATACAGCTACGCGGTGCAGACTACAATTTTTTCGTGGCTTTCAGTGAAGGATTAATGTGTAAATTATTCTGTAGCATCTGCAATTTTACGGTAAGTGTGTCTAGTAATTGCTTAACTTCATCACTGTTACGATCTATCACTGCGCGTTTGTCCTACATTTATTAATCAAGCATTTCTAGTTTTTTTTTACTTTGTTCACTTCAGCGCAGCTGCAAATTGCACTGTATCTACTTTAATTATTACAAAATTATGATGATATTGTTTTTGGTGCTTTATAGTTTGTCAGATTTATATTCAGTTTAGACATGTGATACCTGACTATTGCACTTACATATAACATCTGAGAAATCATGCAGTGACTAACGATATGCACAAACATATCCGTGTAAATTTAACAACTCACATTGCATAGACGCAACCTTACGCGGCAAGCATCGCAATTAACTCAACTCTTTTGTCAAGTTAATTATATCGTCTGTTAGCTTAGTCTTGCTTTTTTCACTTTATTAGAGTGCAATGTGCGTTTTTTCTAATTCTTGCCTTGTGCGCTCTAAACGAGTTTGTTGTTACTAGCATAGTTGCTTCAAAGTTTATATGAAGCAATCACGATCATTTAGTTTTTCCAATAATTATTTTGTGGCCTAACCATTTTTATTAATTCGTAACTATTTTAAGTTTGTTGTGTCCTTCTCGTCTTTTTCTTCATCTCGTGTTTCTTCTTCTTCTTCTACTACTGTTTTTGCTATATTTACTGCGTGTAAAGACGGTAACAATGATGGTGATATATCAGTTTGGTACGAGGTATTATTCTATTTACTCGCATCTCATTGATGCAATACATTGTCATAGTTATTGTGCGTGTTCTGTATTAATTTGGGTTCATTATTGCGTATCGTTATGTGATATTGTCCTACACTTTGATGATGCAATACGCGCAGACGATTGAAATGATTGCATTTACCAGCATCATATGATGCTTTTCTATACAATTATAATTCGTGTTTACAGACACGCAGTTGATATTAAAGCTATCTGCTGCGCTACGCACGTACACTTAACCTTGTTTGATCTAGCTACTTGTACATATTGAATAGTTTTGCTTACAAAAATAAAATTCGATGCTACATTGCGGTGCGCACATTTTGATTACTATCGCTATCATCATAATAATCATCACCAACATTATCATCATCACCATCATAATCATGATTATCACCATCAATCCTTTTTCTGCGTCTGGCATTTATCTTTTTCTTAATAATGATCTAATGTTGATCATGTTGTAAATTTCGTAAGTACTCTTGTCTAAGTGAGTGAGCAAAAACTTCATACTTTTGTATACATTTTTGAAGTGATTCAATCTATCTCTGCTTGTCACGCAATTGAAGTTGTAGACCACGCACATCCTGCAAATTGTGCATCTCTACACATTTGTGTAGGTTTGATGACGAAGGTAACAAAGGTTTACACAAATTATTTTAATTATATGCTTGCATGTATGTTGATGTGTCACTGTCAAAACGTTTACTTATTGCTGTTGTACTACCAACACGAATAGGCTTTACCGCTACCACTTTTGACTTGTCTACACTATTGATCACATGTCTCTCACCGTTAAAATTATCTATGCACTTGTGCATATTATAAACTGGCTATAGTTTTTCACAGTAGCATTGACAGTTTTTTAGTTTCTAATTTCTTGAGATTTGCTTATTATAAATTTTTTTATTATGTTTTTTAGGACAATATTCTCTATATAATAAGTTTTTTTGATTATTTTCATTTGTCTTTATGTTACCTGATCTGCCTTTTAGGCATTTTCTTTACAAATAGTTGTAGTTAGTATGACTTTTATTGTTGATATTGTGCGTACAAGGCTCTTAAGCAATCTTCTTTGCCCTTGTTAGCTAATATTATTTATCATAGACTTTTTTACAACGACATTTTTCACATGATTATTGTTGCGCATTCGCTGGCTCCGTATAATATTCCTTTTTCACAAATTTAATTTAAGATCTTTAATAAGTTTTCTGCTATTGCAACTTCTGTTACTAATCGCAAACAGTTTAATCTCCTATTTAATTGTTAGAAGCATTTTGATAATTTTTAGTTTGCTCAGGTTTCAGTTACCATAAACTGTTGTTGCCATGCTTATTTTATGTTGTTAGCGTAGTTGTTGATTAGCTTGGAATTATATCAAATCTTTGTTAATAATTTTTGTATTTATCACTTCAATCCAGGTACAAGCATTAAAATTGTTTGGCAGTAAGGAATCGACTTGCAAATGTTGACGAAGCTCTACTTTGTTCATTCGATCAGCTGTTACAATTTACATCATTACTTATGGTACACAATTACGAAGAATTGGCAATAGATGTAACAGGAGTATTAACTTTATTAAAAGACATTTCTTATGACGAAGTATTGAATAGTTGGCTTAAACTTATTTTCTTGTTGTCTAGTTAAATATTATCGTTTGTAAATATTTGTTATGATGCGTTACAACGCGCTTGCTGTAATTAAAGCTTATTTATTAACTATACCATAACTATAAACAAAAGGGGAGTTGATAAGACAAAATTAACTGAAGAGGTAACAATTAATATTCACAGAAAAAAAGAATATATATACAATTAAAGTTTTGCCTTTTCCTTAAATTTACTTACTCAGGCTCAAAACTCCTAATTTGCAAGTTGATTGTTGAGGTTTTACAAATTTACTCTTATCTTGTTAACTTAACTTTGAATTAAATATTGAAAGAAAAAAAAATGTAACACTTTCTTAACTTTTTTTAAAATTATATCTGTTTCAAAAAATCATTTTAAACGTTATTTTCAACGATAGAAATGTTGTAATATTGTTGAGAACACACCTATATATATATATATATATATATATATATATATATATGTTATAAAGGACAAGTAGTGAATAAAAGAAACTAGTAATTGAATTTTTTTCTAAAAAATTTACTTGGATATTAAACGAATTGCTCTTATCTTACAGAGACATGGCATGATAAAACTTTTAGACAAGAAAGCTATTACTCTTTCTTAATACGTGTATTTAATTGTTACACTCTAATAGAACACTTACATTTGTATATAGGAGTAGCGATAAATTAATAAGTTCAAATATGTTTCTTGTATATAAGGTGAAATTTGGTCAATGTAGAAAGTATTTGTTAAGAAATGTTATATATGTATACAATAATTGTCAAAAACAAAATGCTTGTATTAAAACTTTATACATGAAAATATAATTTATTCTACGCAGGTCCTATGTAAATTAATGTGACAGTTTCTTTTAGTAAGAAGAGAAAAGTATTTATTTCAAAAATCATGATAAATAAATTACTGTGGTGAAAACTATATATTTTTTCTAATTATCAAATTAATTTTGTTGCTGTATTTATTATCACAAGTGTAAATTAAATTTAACATACACATACAGATTTTGCTTTTCGTTATTACAAGTTTTATTTTGCCGGTGTTTTGTTTTCTAGCCATTACTTGATAACTGAAAGCATTGCGCCATTCTATTATTAAAAAAATATGGCTGCTGTTGAAGTGAAAATGATAGCTAAAACAATCAGTATTAGACTATTACCAAAAGAAAAATTAACAAAGTGATTTTTTTTGCACTGACAATAGGACTTAATAAAAAGATTGTTTATTCAAAGGCGCACGTATACATTTAATAATTTTTAATAAAAATTCAATAATTCATGCTCAGTCAATTTTGTTTAGTTTATTACATTAAAAAATAACATTAAAATTAAATTTATTCACTCATGAGTGTAAACAGTATAACCAATAAAACAAAACATAAATTTAGTCGTCTCTGTATTAATTTCAATTGCTTTGAGTTGGTTTTTTTTCTCCTTGTTTTTGTTGAATGAAGTTTTTTTAATATGCTGGAGCTGTATCAACCCAGAAACAATTTTATTAAAAATTTATTAAAAAGTTTTTGCTATTTTTTTTCCTTAGAGTTTTCAATGATAATAAAATGTTTTGAATGTTAATAATAATATTAGTAAAAGTTTGAAAAAGTGCAATTAATCACAAAACAAATACACAATAAAACTAATGAATAAAAGAATATAAATTGAATTAAGGTTATCATTTGATGTAATTACTTTCCTTCTCGAAGATGAAATTAACATAAACAATTAATTAAATATATTTATCAGAAAAGAAAATTAAAAGAATTTGTGAAACGTCAAAAATAAATATGCTACTTTTATTGAATATAAAACTATTGAAAGTAATAAGCCATAGTTATTATTGATCGTGGGTGGAAAAAAAAATGATGTAAACATGATGATATTCAAAGATGAATTTTGAAGTTTAAATAATGAAATTGAACTTTATACACACACCTTTTGCGTTGTATGTATTACAAATATTTCAAGTGGTATATAATAATTAATAAATTTTTCACGAGCGTATTTGCTGCACAACTCATTTTAATCCCTCAAATAAACCTTCACCAGACAATGCAGAGCAGGCCTGAATGTGTCATCGTCGATCACGCAGATCTTCTAAATTTAACAATATTGCTATCTCAGCGCAACTCAACGCACCAACTAAATCTTGCTTGTTAGCAAATACTAAAACTGGTACACCAGACAATTTATCTTATTACATAAGATAAGTAAACTCATCTTTAGCTTAGCGTGTTCTGCTGAGATCGGCAGAATCGATAACAAAAATAAGTATCTATGCATTGTGAAAATACTGACGTCAATAAAAGCGTATAGCTCGTTGACCACCCATATCTCACACTTTCAACTTTATTCCCTGAACTTGAATTGTCTTGATAGAGAATCCTTGTGTCGGTGTGACATCAGCTATCTACTCATCACACAGTTGACGCAATATACTTGTTTTACCAGAATTATCAAGCCCAAGAAGTAAAATCGATCCTTACTTATTCCTCTTTCACAAATGGCGAAAAAATGACAGCACACCCATTTAAATAATTTCAATACTGTAATGTTACAACAACACTACAAATAATATTTTTTCTACCTTGTCTATTTAACAAATTGTGCAAACAAAAATATATATATATATATATATGTTAATTGAATTGTATTTTGTGGTAAGTGTAACAAAATAGAAAAGTTAAAGGTAAAATTTGTAATAAAATATTAATATAATAATAATAGACGTCTACGTTGTCAGAATAACTATAGACTGTCTAGTACAGATATGACGAAGAAAATGATAAACAAAATCCAGCTACCTTTGTTTGCAGTTTTTAAAAAAGAGAAATTTTCTTTGATTACAATACAACAAACTATGTCTATAGTTTTGATATAAACTTTATATATAAAAATGTAAGTTGAGAAATCTAAGGTATTAGACAAACAAATTATTTTATTAAAAGTATTGAAGAAGTAGATAAAAACAAAATGTTATAAAAAATTCAGAATAAATATAAATATGTATATATATGTTTTATTTTTTACAACAATATTAATTAACAATATTGATTAACAATATTGATTTACTAGGTAAATTCAATATTGTTTAAGAGAAAGAATAGAAGAAACTTTAACTGGGCTATGTCAGAAAACACTAATGTAATTATTTTTGTGGAGGAAAAACAAAAAGATATTATTTATATATATATGTTTATATATAAATTTGTACACGTATATGTATGTATATTACTCTATATAAATATTTAAATAGAATACTAAATTAGTTAATTAGTAAAAAACGTTAAAAACTTTCAAACAATGTATTTAATCAAAGACTAACTACAACTTTATCTTTAAAAGTTAAATAAACATTGAAGTCAGTTGTGTAGAAAAACTCAGAGAGATAAAATTTTCAAGAAATAAAAACTACGAAATCAATAAGAACAGCATCATAACAATTTGGTGTTTTATTTTGGAAAAAAAAAACAGTGTAGGTTTTATTATAAGCAGACAGTGTAAAAGCTACAAGATGATAATAACTCTATTATGTTCGAATAGGTTAGTACAGCAAACATCTACGTCACTATAATATAGAGGGTAATAAAAAAAAGGATTATGTATAATTAATTTTTTTAGTAAATAAAATTAAAACTCATTATTTCACAAATTTATTTGAATTCTACTTCCCTTTTTTTTTTGATAGTGCTGTGAATTAAAAGTAATGATACAAATAATGATGTTCTTTGTAAAAATTTCTAAAATAAATTACAAGATAACATTTCTAAAAAACAACATAGATTACACCTTTACAAAAGTGTAAACTGCAAATATTGTCATTGCGATAGGGAAGTTTACGTATATATTGTATCAACGACAGCAATATAATTTATACAAGTCTGCAGTAAGAAAAAAATAATTAATTTATATATATAGTTCGATGTTTATAAAAAATATATAAAACCACGCTAAAGTATTTGCTGTCAAAAGCAATATATATATATATATATATATATCTCCGAAGTATTGGACACTTTACATTAATGCGCATTTTACTTTTTTCTTCTTCTTCTTTTTATTCTTATGCTGTATTGATGGCGAACTTGATGGTTTTGTTAATAACTTCTTCTGTTGAACTTTGTCATTTACTTTATCTCCTTTTTCGCCTCTTTCAGCATTTACCCTATAGTTATTGTTAGTGTATGCATTTTGCTAGTGCTAATCAGCATTATTCTATTAACGCAATAATTAAGTCTGTTTATACTTCTAAACAAACGGTTTGTTAGTTAATAATGCTGTTTTCTTTCCGTTGTCGACGGCGCAATTGTTAACGTTATTTTTATGATCGTCAATATTTTATTTTTGCATCTACTTTATCTTCATCTTATCTGGACTTTTATGGTGATGTTGATTTCGCTGATGATCGGCAATACTTGACGTCACAGCATTAGCAAGTGAATTTGTAGTTGGTACAATGTGAACTACCTATTTGCTATCACCTCTAGATTACTGAGGTAAGTTTGTAGGGAATGCACTATCTGTGAGTGAGAAAGCTGAGTGTGTATTAACATCTGCAAGTGCTGATTTATTTTATGTTGATGTTCCTATTATAGCTCTAATATTATTTACACCGTTTTTATTCTATTCGCGCTAGACAATATTACCTAACCTATTCAAAATGTCTTATTTATTTGACATATTTTGTGTAATGTTTGCAGCATTACTATTAATACTTAACAAATTGTTAGTGTTTAACGCGGTAAATTATGTCTACGCTAATACACACATTTGTGCAACAAACTGAAATAAGTGTTTTACGTTAAAGTTGTCTTTTGTTGATACACGAAAGTATGGAATTCGTAACTGTTACGCCAACTGCTCTGCTTATGTGGATTTTACTCCATTGTCAGAGACTAGATCCATTTTTGTTTAGCACAATATCATTGATATTTGTCCACACACTGCCTACACTTTACTTTTCCAACTTACTATATTACAAAAGCTAATACGATCGGCGGCACTGAAAGCAAGAATTGCAGCTGCTGATCCTCGGTAATATGCTTGAGTAAGTACATTAAATTATTGATTTCCAGCAGTGTCTCACAACATGAGATGTGCCAATGTATTTAACGTATTAATAATAACATCTTTCTAAACAAACTAAGCTCCTATCGTCTATTTATACTACTAAACGAAACTGTTGTGAACGAATCGTCGTATTAAACTCGTTTTACCTACACCGCTATCACCTACAACAATAACCTTAAAGCATCAGTCAACCTTTGACATTGAATATTTTTCTTGCCCTTTTTGCTTAAATAATTTTATCTTCAATAATTTATAGGTTTTAAAATGTGTACAACCTGAAACACTATAAAAAAAATGAATATAATTTTTTTTTCTTTCGTAATATCAAAAAAGGTAAAAGATTTCGTGTATATACATAAATAAGAAAAAGAAACGAATGCGCGAATAAATTTGTTCGCTGTGAATACAAAAACATGGTGAATAAATTTGCATAGCATCAATTTTTTTAATAATATACCATCAGTATCAAAGAATATATATTACATATGCATAATATAGCAAAACTTGAACATATTCTTTTTTTTAATTATAGAAATTGAATGTAACTTAAATTAAATCGATAGAGTTTTTCCCTCTAGTGGTTATAAACCGGTTACTTATTCTTAGCTTATGATATATAAATATATATATATATATTTGTAGTAAATTTCAATATTCATGTATAGACACAAGCCAAAAACAAAAAAAAAAAGAAATTAGTTTTTTTCCAAATACGTGACTGAGTATGCCTAAAGGAAAAGAATTTAAGTGTGAACAAAAAAAACCCGCTCAAATTACTATTACATTAACCTTACATTTTCGTAGTAATCTACTTACCTTAATTAAAGCGTGAACATTTACTTTATAGCCTGTGCACTCAAATTTGCACATTTTTTTTCTTCAGAGTAAAAGTAAAATATTTATTGAAACGACATACAGTAACATATCACTTTTGATGAACATGTTACTCTTATATTTAGCCATAGGAAATACCTTCAACACAATTATAGATCTGTCAATGTGATATGTTTATATTCATATATATATATGTATATATATATATTAAAAATTTTAATTCTTATGATAGTTTATATTATCGTTATAATACGCAGAAGTACTATCTTTAGTCAGTGGCAATTAAAGCTTGTTATATTTATAAAAAATGTGTATATAAAGAAACTATATTTAAAAAAAAAGTTTACTACAAAACACATTTTTTTCTATTATGAAATTTCGACATTTTAGTACAAGGTCTTGTATTGGCGCGTGAGCATGCACCATGTTCATAACATATTTTTTTACACTCAAGAATATAGCTAACAGTTAATTTTTCTCAATTTTCATCCACAAACAAAAAATTAGCAATTTTAACATCAGGACCAATTTATCATTGAAAAAAAAATATAACTAGCCTAAATTGAAAATACTTTGTTCAAAATAATAAATGTTTGTGATTGCACTTAAGTAAATGAATTAGTAATACAAAAATAGTCAATATATATTAATTTATACTTCCTTATTCTGCGTAAAGATAGGAAAATTATATTCAGAAAAAAATCAAGTCAGCTGTTAAGTTTGTTTTGTTTCAATCTTGCAGCAAAAACTTTTTTTCTGTATGTGTGAAATTGTTGATGTTGTTTTATTTTGTTATTTTTCCCGTTAAAATAATGTTCACTCTGTCGTTTCAATGTAAAAAGAATAAAAATGAAAAGTTATAAAGTGAAAATGTTGAAGTATATTTATTTTAGATGTTATAATCGTTAGCATTAAAAACGGCACTTCTCCACTAGTTTTCGTGTTTCATCGTCTAATCTTTCCGGCATTTGCACCTGTATGGTCACATACAAATCTCCGCGTGTATTAGTCTTGCGATCAGGCATACCAACTCCTTTTACACGTAATTTACGACCGTTATTACTAACGCCATTAAGTGGAACGGTAATATTTTGACCGTCAATACCTTTAACATCAACCGTACCACCCAATAAACCAGTTTTCAAGTTAATGTGCACCGTGGTGTGTAAGTCTGCACCGTGACGTTGAAAACGCGGGTGTGGTTTTTCGTCTAATATGAAAACTAGGTCAGCCATGACGTTTGGTGGGTAACCGCTAACACGTCCACCTTCACGCTCAAACCTAATTTTGGTGCCCTTTTTGTAACCTGGAAAAACTTTTACTTCAAAAATTTTTTTTTAGACCCCATTTGGCATCTACCGCGACACATTGAACTTTTTAGTGCATCCTGTAAATATTTCCTATAACGTACATGCAAACGTATACTACATAGGTGGTACTTAGTAGTTAGGAGACGCCTGTGGAGTACCAAAGCCGGTTGCGAAGCCTTGTGGGCCTCCAAATCCGCGGAAGATTCGATGTAAACCTGGACCTCCACCACCAAATTTTTCACCACCAGCAAACGGGTCAGAGGAGCCGAAGAATTGTTCAAAGATGTTAAACGCATCGGAGTTAGAGAAATGATATGTACCACCGCCGGGAAATCCTTGAAAGTGCATTCCACCTGGGCCTGCCCCACCTTGGCCATCAGGTCCTTCCGCCATACCACCTTTCAGACCTTCCTCTCCATAGGTATCATAAATTTTTTTCTTTTTCTAATCACTAAGTACATCATATGCCTAACTGACTTATTTGAATCGTCTCTACGCTTACTCACGATTATCAGGATTTTTGTCAGGATGATACTTCAGTGCTAGTTGGTGATATGCTTTCTTTATTTCTGAAGGTGTAGCATTACGACTTAGGCCTAAAATTTTGTAGTAATCAACACCCATTGTCAAAAGGTAATTAATTTAATTTCGTAATATAAATTAATTGATCAAATGTTGATAGTTCCGTATAAATTAGACTGATATTTTTGTATATAAGCTTATGCAAGACCAAAAAAAAAAGCTTGTTAGAGATACAATAATTTCTAGTGCTTATCAATATTTTTAACAAACAACAAAAACGAATTGAAAAAAAGGTTTACAAAATAAAGAATAATTTTTTTAGAAAGTGAAAGCACAAAAGTCAAAATGAAAATTTATTACAATATAGAAATGTAAACTTTAACACAATTATTGCATCTCAGACATCTTTAGTTTGAGACACAAGTATCATAGATGTATGATCTGAAAATAAAAAAATAATTTTTTCCAGTAATTTTTTCTTTCTTTGTTTATTTTTGATGAACTTTCCAAGGCTGATGTCATATGTGTCATTATTTGCATGTTAATGAAAAAAGTATTAGATACGAATAACAAATATATGATGTAAAAAGGAAGAAATAAATTTCACCGGAAACAGAAAAAAAAATTAGATGTTATTTGTTTTCCTGTACAATACTTTAACTTGTATGTGAGCTTTATATAAAGATGCAACATATTTATTCTTTTTTTTTTTTCAAAAAGTTTTTTTTTCCATTCGATTTTTCTTCCATTTATAAAGAATATTTTTCAGGTCATTTTTTCTCACACATTATTTCGTAGCTAATTTCAAATTCGCTAAAAAAGCAAAAAAAAATAAATTAATTATTCGCTGCACTTGAGCGCACACAAAATTAAAAAAAAAATATTTTTTAAAAAAAAAATTAGTCTTTATTTTTTCAATTTTACTTAATTTAATATAAAGTGTATAAATTTTGGTAAAATCGAGAGAGAGTGTGAGAGAGCAAGATAGAAGGTAAGGAGGAAGTGGCAACTGAATTAGATAAACATAAATGATTGAGAAAATTCACTTGAACGTATACGTCTTATGATTTATAATAAAAAGGTGAGAAAGTGCTAAATCAAAAAAAAAGGTTTAAAAAAAAATGTCACCCTTAGTAGAAAATATTGTTGAAAATCGCCCACAAGTAAATAAAGTTAAATTTAATATTAAATTTTAACAAATAATTTTCTAATCTTGATTATCACTGATTATCAATTTACTAAAATATTTAAATATTACAAACTTTGTTTATTTACTCTCGTTGATGCTTTCTTTTTGATAAAATAGATAGTCAAGTTTTATTCACCAGTTAAACATTACTTACAACAGCAACACTAAAAAAAATATTACCTTCTTTTTGTTTGGTATTTTATTATTATGACAATTCACACGTTATCTTTGCTCTAATTTTAATGAACTCTATTGTCATGAATTTGAGTTTGATTAATTTATAATTTGCCTTACATAATCGTTACATCTTTTAACAGGCGTGCAAAGTGTATAAATTTTTTCCATTAAAAAAACACGGTACGATTATACATTCTTTCATCTTCAAATTCATTAACAAATTTAATTTGACATTACAGAAATTTGGATCCATTAAAAAAAAGTTTGTAAAAATAGTTAAATAAATATATATTTTTATGTTATTTATAAAAATATAAGGTAGTAAAAAAAATGAGAACAAAAAATACTATAATAAAAAACGAATAAAAAAAGGAAATTAAATTTACTTGCTTTAAAAAAATATAATAAAATGTTTTACTTACATTGCGCGTTTACTAATTCAAATGTTCATCTGTAAAAAAAAAAAAAAAAATAAACAATTTTATAAAAAATTAATAAAAAATGTAAACATTACTTGAATACTTTTGATGATCTTCATTGAAAAATTTTTTAGCAATATTATCATTAGAAAATTTTTGTAAATGCTAATGCTGTTGATTTCACTTAGCAATACTGCAAAATTATTTTTTATGTTGCTAAATCATTCAATATATTTTTAAAAAGTTGTTGGTTTTTTTTAACATCACCTTTTTCATAAATTGGATTTATTCTATAACTTTAAATACAAAGCACACAATTTTCATTAAATGAAGCCTAGTTTGCAAAGTGCAAAATTTAATTATGTATAAAGTAAGAGGAAATATCGTTTCAAGTGTTACATAAGGCGCAAATGGACCAAAAGAAAATATAATTATGTCGTAGATAGTAAAAAATAGAGAAAAGATTGACAAGACAAAAAAGTTTTTAAATATTTTTGTTACTATTTTTTATTTGACTTACGCACGTTTTTCTAACAACAAAAAGGTTTTCAGATAGATGTTCTGTCATATACATTTTAACTTTGTGAGCAATACTTCACTATTACACTACATTAACTCTAAATTAAAGTAATAAGTAAAAAGGTATAATTACCATAAAAAAAATAAAAGATAATTTGATATGAATAACGTAATAAAACAATAATATATGATAATATAAAACGCGTTAAATAAATTTTTTTAAGAAATAACGTGAACAGAAAAAGAAAAAATGTTATTGCTTTTTTCCTTTGTATTTCTTACAAATGTAATCTGATTAACGCTGAAAAAAAAAGAAATACGTGTACTATCGTCAAACATTTGAAGAAAAGGTTGAAGAGAGAAGTGAAAACAGTGCTTAACACAAAATAATAAATAATCATCGCTGCAAAAAAAGTATCAATGAACAAAATAAATATTGCTTCTTTTACTGTTATTAAAAAAAAAGGTATTCAATGTTTGACAGCAATTTAAAAATACTTTGATTACAATGTAAATTAAGACAGGTGTATATAATTAGAATTATAATCAATAAATTAAACAAAAATAAACTACTTAAAATAAATACGTTTTTGCTTAGATACACTTAAATATAAAAAATGTATCTATAGTAAGTTTTTTAACCAAAAGTAATTAAATTAAAAAAACAACTTCCTTTATAAAATAAAAGTGATCCAAAGATATAATTACGGCATCACATTGTATATACAAATAACGTAAAAAGTATTTATTCAATCAGAAAAAAGTAAAAGTAAAAGATGTAAGAGGGAGAAGTATTTTGAAAAAAATATAAAAAATAAAACTGAAAATGTTACGTCGTCAAACAAAAATGTGTTATTATTTATAGAGTACCTTATAGAAATATAAACTATACATATAATTTTTAACACAAATTTGATTTTTTTGATGACGAGCTAGCACAAATATTAAATTATTAATTTTTTTTTAATTAATATTTTATTTCAGGTATGTCGAACAAATCAATATTGCTCGTCGAATATTTTGCTGATCAACATACAAGTGGTATTGAAGGCAACAAATGTAGACATATATTTAATTTTACGCATCTCATCACTTGACTGTAATAAACTATTTTCATCATATATTACAAACTTTCGTTCATCTTTTTTGCATCAAAATTTTGAATTTTTGTAATTCATAATTAACTAATTTTAATTATTATTATTTTTTATTTTTTTTTATAATTGTTAATATTTATCGGAACAGGCATACTCAAATAAGAGTTTATAATATTAGTATTTATAAATTTTTTTATAAAAAACTCATTTATGTGTATATAGATGCGCTCGAACGATCAAAAAAAAAAAACAACTTCATTTTTACGAAAATAAAAACAATAATATTAATTTGAAACTGATCGCAAAGAGAAAGAACAAACCGCATTATCCTTCTTAAAAAAGTCTTTATGATTATATTGTTTATAGTAAATCATTGTCCTTGTCACCCTCATTATTATCATAATTTCAATATAATCACGTTAAATATGTTATCTAGTCTCTGCAATTAATTTTATTATGTGTTCGAAGCAATACAGAAAAGAAAAAGGTAAGGGTAGCAAAGCACTAATTATTAAAATATTACTTATTTTGTTTACTTGAATATACTTTCTTTTTTATTTTTTTTAAAAAAAAAAAAAGAGAAATATACATTTTTATTTTACTTTATATAAATAAATTTAGGTATTATAGTGAAAGTTATTTTATTAATTCAAGACAGCTCCTTACTGAGAAGTTGGTGACTTTACTTTCCTAATATCTTCAAAGCCACCCTCCCAAGGATGTAAGAAGAAGATCTGTACAATGAAGCAGATTGAACCAATACAGCCAAAGAAGATGAATGCAATTGATTGGCCCTTGTCTTGGTTACCTGAAGCACCACCTGAAATACGCTAAGTCGCGATAGGATAGCAGACGTTAATGATAAAGTTAAAGATAAACTGCATCACTTGGGTGAAAGACGAGCCAACTGGGCGAAATGATGGCGGAAAGAGTTCTTGCGTAAGAATGTAATAGTATGGGCCAACAGCAGCCTCGAATCCAAGAATGAAGAGCAAAATACCTGTGATAGCAACACCATTTTTTGTGTCCTTTGATGAAACGCCAGGGTAGACGGGAATGCCGCACAGGAACAAACACATTACCGAGGTGAAGATAGAGCCAGCGAGAAAGATTTGACGAATGGTGAAGAATTTAGTAAGTGGAAGTGAGACAAATGTGGTGACAAAATTCCATGCCATAACAATAAAGTTACCTACCAAAGGTGCAAGACTAAGCCTGCCCATGATCGTAGGAGCATAATTCATCACGGCGTTAATACCAGTAAGCTGCAATGTGCCAGCCATAACCGTTGCGACAATGAGGCGTGTCGTCATTTGAAACCATGAATACTCATGAGGGTCAAGCTCAATAATGTTCTCATCATCTTTATGCGATTGGTCAAACTTGGCTCGAGATTCCGTCACAAAGATACCGAGACCAATGGTAAGAACTGACAGTAACGTTGATACTGCACAGAGACCTTGCATGCGCGCCATCAGTTTTTGATCCACATTGTGATCAAACTAAACGCTCTGTCCAAGTGCTAGTCCCATCATGGCAGCGAGAAAGATGCCAAAAGTTGTAAACACTTGAAACAGTACACCAATCATTCGCTTATACTTTGGATGAGCATTTTGGTCAACATACATTGGACAGGCTACACCGACAACTCCGAGGAACAGACCAATCACAAAACGACCAACAACTAACACCCAGAATTCGTTTGTAGCCGCTGAAACGTGGTACAAGATAGACGAAACGAGACTAACAATACCAACAAGAAGAAATGATAACTTGCTGCCGATTTTGACTGCCAACGGACCGGCAAAGAATGACCCAAAAAGACAGCCAAGAATCATTGCACCGGCAAAGATACCACTGTTAACAGATGTATAACCGGAAGGATTTTGACACTCTGTGTCACTGTATGACCAAACACATTTGCTGTCACCCAAACAGGCTGATTTTGCCTTATCATCATTGCCACTATCAGACCATTTTGCATTAGGATAAACTGCTCGGCAAGTAATATCAGGCCAACCACAGTATGGACTATGACCACTAGGATCATTAGTTATCCAATGACAGTCTTGGTTTGAGGCTGTGTTACATCCTAACTAGGATTTATACATCGCACAATTGTTACTAAAACCGAATATGGTGGAGTAAACTGCCACAAATCCAATAGAATAGCCATTCAGTGTTGCGCCAATAATTTGCACTGAGGCTACTTTCAAGTTGGCTGCCGACAGAAATGAAGAAGGCTCGTTGTCTGCTTCAGCGTTATTTTCGACGTGATCGTTTTCTTGAACTTCTTCCTTGACTGGTTCGTTCTACATAACCACGTTCTCATCAGTTTAGTGTTGCGACATTGCGATTTATTTTCTTAATTAGATTTTTTATATATATATATTTATTTATTTTTATAATTTATAATTTAATAGTTCGTTTACTCAATAAATTAAATTGAAAATATCTATTTAATTTGCTTTAAGCTTTTTGATTGAAATAATTCAATATGAAGTTTATCAATTATATTTTTTTTACTAAAATTAAGTATGCTCTGCTTATAGGATTAACTAAGACTGTGATTTGTTTTGGCAAATAGATGCAACTGGCGAGATCTGTATACATAAAAAAAAAAAAAAAGAGTATGACAAAAAAGTGATGGAAATAATTTACGTAAATAAAAAGTGTTATTTTACTTTATTCATAAATTAATATTACCTTCACCAACATTACATATGTAATATGTTAAAATTTATCTAAATTTTAAGTTGATAAGTTGAAGATAAATTAACAGTTAATATTCATAGTCGTAAAGAAAAAAATTTTTAAATTATCAAGTGGACAACAGATTATGATTTTTTCCCTATTTATTATCAAAATTGTAGCTTATAATATTAATATTTTTACATTTCTGTTCTTAAATATACTTTAGGTTTATTTTATTTTTGTTACCTTAAAATAATAGATTGATAGCTACCTTTTTTTTCAAGTGAAAAATCTTTACAAAATTATAATAAGGTCACAAATACTTTTTACGTTAAATAAAATGAATTGTCAGCTTATTATTAGCATTTATTTGCACTATGTAATAACTGTTTTAAATTATTATAAAGGTGTTTTTTTCTTCCATAAATACTAATTTGTACCTATTACCTACAAGTAAATTTATTTTTATTTATGTAGTGATTAAAATTATTTTTTTACTATTATTCTTAACTTTCGCACTCCTCCGTCCAGCAATTTCACAATAATGGTGATTTGTGCTGAGTGCCAATAAATTTAATTAACTATTTTATCTGGCACCGTTATAGCTGGAATTTTTGTGAACAAAATTATCATAACACTCATATATCATTGTTTTTAATGAGTATATAACATTTCACAGTAATAATATTTATATATATAGTAATGGTAAATTATCATCAATATATTTTTTTTAAAAAATTTAAAGAATAACCTTAATAAACATAACATACAAATACTTAATACACGTTCATTTGATTCTTGGTAAGAAACTAAATGTTAATAATAAAATAAAATCTTAATTAGTTGATGCTTGTTCACAATGTAATTTCACTGTACTTTTCAAATTACAGAAGTTTCTAAAACAACTCAATTATCAAATAGTCTTACAACTACTATATAAATATATTGACATATATAAAAAGAGCAGTGTCACGTTGCACGATTCGCATTAGTAAAAAAAAATTTTAATTATTTTTTTACACGTTCAGCATTGACTTTACAAATATTGTCAAACTAAAATTTGACAATCAATTTCTTTTTTCTCAAAATTTTGATTGTTGTTTAAGTGAATTGTAAAACATTCACAACATAATAAAATAAAAAGATAAGCGTGCTCTGCATAGATTTTTGCTACCATTGAATAAGTATTATGTATTTCAATTCATTAAATAAAAAACAGCAAAAAATATGACATCTGCTTAGTCGACCTCTAATTTCATATCAAAAATTATATAATAATTTTATATGTATTTTTATTTTTATAAGTAAAGATTTTTACACTATAAATAACAGTTTATGAAGCAAATTCTACTTATAAAAAATAAAAGTAAAACTTTTAACTTATAAATTTGTGGTTTGCTTAATAGCGATAATGTTCGGCTTTGTATGGTCCATCAACAGGTCGATTGATATATTCACATTGCTTTTGCGTTAATTTTGTCAATTTAGCTCCCAGATGATTAAGATGTAATGCTGCAACTTTTTCGTCTAACGACTTTGGCAGAAAGTAAACTCCCGCCTTATCTCCCCGAGGATATTTATCTGTATGTCTGTTAGACCATAACTCGATTTGCGCTAGAACTTGATTGGTGAATGAATTTGACATAACAAACGAAGGATGGCCACTGGCACAACCAAGATTGACGAGGCGTCCACGGGCCAATAATATAATATGTCGTCCACTTAACATTGTATATCGATCAACTTGAGGCATAATCTATACGTGCTATACTGCATTTTCCTGTAACCAAGAAACTTGTATTTCAGTATCGAAATGTCCAATGTTGCACACAATTGCATCTTCACGCATGCGTGGAAAATGTTCAGCGGTGATAATGTCATCATTGCCAGTGCAAGTAACAAAAATATGAGCTTCTTCAACAATATCTTCGATGCGGACAACTTGGTAACCTTCCATTGCAGCTTGAAGTGCATTAATGGGATCTATTTCAGTCACAACGACGCGAGCTCCACACGCTCGAAGTGAAGCTGCTGAACCCTTGCCAACATCACCATAACCACATACGCAGCACGTTTTACCTGCAATCATTACATCTGTGGCACGTTTGATTCCATCAACCAGGGACTCACGACAACCATATAAATTATCAAACTTACTTTTCGTTACACTGTCATTGACATTGATAGCTGGAATAGGAAGTAGTCCTTTCTCCCACCGTTTATACAAATTATGGACACCAGTTGTAGTTTCTTCAGAAATACCAACAATTTTTGAAACCAAATCAGGACAGTTGTCAATAACGTAGCTTGTCAAATCACCACCATCGTCCAATATCATATTAGGATATCCGTCACCACTAAATCCTTTTAATGTTTGTTTTAAACACCACATGTATTCCTACTATGTTTATCCTTTCCATGCAAATACAGGAACACCACTTTTAGCAATGGCTGCTGCTGCATTATCGTGTGTAGAAAATATATTGCAAGAAGACCATCGAATTTCAGCTCCAAGAGCACGAAGTGTTTCAATTAGGACAGCTGTTTGTATAGTCATGTGTAAACAACCAGCAATCTTCGCTCCTTTTAAAGGCTTAGATTCAATATACTCACGGCGAAGCTGCATCAAACCAGGCATTTCGTTTTCTGCTAACTCGATGGCTTTACGACCCCATTCAGCCAAACTTATGTCTTTGACTTTATAATCGCTCATTTTTACTTTAACCCCTGTGATGATAAATAAAATATTATGTTTTTGTAAGAATTGATTTAAATTTCAATGTGCTGTAATGCAGAATCAATTGGCTGTAATCTATGTACATATCATGAAAAGTAAAGAAAACAAAACGCAAGTAATCATCGCATATCACAATTAACATCAGCTGATTAATTTAATGCATTATTAAAAAGAAAATAAAATAGTATTGTTTTGCTTTACTAAATAAGCATTTGCTCATATAAAATAATAATTTAAATGATAAAATAATAGATTCACAACAAAAAAAAATATTAGCATAAAAAATTAATATTACGCATTTGCATCTTTAACAAATTAATATTTTTATAATGTAACTACACTCGAAAACAATAGTTTTAGTATATTTAAGTATTATAGCATATCAACACTTTTACAACATTACATGTCTTCATTATGAATTAGAAATTAGAAAAGCAAAACAATTATACAACCTTACAGCTGTAAATTGTTCAGGTTATTTATTTTAAATAGTTATTATCAATATATTATAAACTATACTAATTAAATTAATTTATGTTTACAGTTGACGATTTTGGCGCTTTAATTCATCCCGCAAATTTCGAATGTCAGTCGGTGTTGTCCTACAACAACCTCCTATAAGTCGCGCTCCAGCTTTAATTCAAGACTCACATTGATCAGCCAAGCTTAATCCAAACACGCTGTTATTACTTCACGTTTTTGATAATCCGTTGTAAATATCACCTGAATTAGGGTATGCAATAAGAGGTTTGTTTGCAAATTTTGACATGTTCTACAATGCCAATGTAGTGTCTTTTAAAGGAATACAATTGACACCGATAGCAATCACTTGATCAGATTAATTAAGAAATGGTATAATTTCAGACAGTTGTGTACCATCCGTTATCAAGTCTGTTGCGTTTCGGTTTACTGTGAACGCTATCCATGCTACTGCGTTAGGAAACTCGCTTTGCAGCAATTTAACGATTGCTTTTACTTATGCAGCAGAAGGCTGAGTTTAAATAGCCAAAACGTCAACACCCGAATCAAGAAGTGCTGCAATACGCGCTCGGTGAAAATCTTGAAATTCTTTTTCACTTAATTTATACTAGCAATGATACTATGATCCATCTGCCAAATACGCCCCATACGGACCAACTGATCCGGCAATAAATATTTATGGTAACTCCAGTAACCGTTGTTGGATTACAACTTTAATTTATTTAAATACGTTTCTCGTGAGCGTTTGGCAATATCGACGGTAGATTTAATAATTGCAATTGCCTCATCTTAACTCATATTGCGTCGTTACATTAATGCTTGTGTTGTAGCTTGATAACTTGCAGTTATGAGGCATCGGGCACCGTTTTATAAATATGATGTACCTACAGCCTCTATCAATTCGGGTTTCTAAATCAAGGCTTTTGCTGACCAAAGAGGATCATTGAGATCACACCCACGGGCTTACAGTTACGTACCAAGAGCACCATCCAATACAAGTATACGATCGGAACACTTTAAATATTATTTCAAATTCATTTTGAAAAATTATAATACTTCTATTTATTGAGAGTGTAATCTTTAACAAAATATATATTTTTTTGGTCATAGTATAGCAAAAATGTAAATATAAGTTTCACAAAATATCTTTTAATGATTCATAAACACTTTGCTACGAGTCAATAAATAGAATTAATTTAACGAAGTAATATTACTTATGAGTTCTTACAAATATATCTACAAATTTATCGTCATATTTTGATCACAACAAAAAAGATGTTTGGTGTTTGAACTTTATGTATTTCGTCTCAAAAACATAAATCTGAATCAGTAATATGTTAACAAGTAGGGAAAACAATCTTACACATAAATTATGGCACATTCAACGATGACATTAACGTTTCAATCACAAAACTCCTTTATAAAAAATTGGTGTTATTAACAAAAATAAGTAAGTTATTTAAATTTTAAGAGTTAATAACCATTATATTTGCCTATTATAATATATTATCATAAACAAAATATGAATGGAATTATTTACTGCCAACTTAGTTAGTTAAATGTAAGCGTCTTAAAAGTGACACATTAACTATACAAATATTCACTTTTTTAAAAAAATTAACGATAGATGTTAAATTATCAATAAATTACTAATTTATTTGTATAATATCGAAATAAAGGGAAAAAAACTGTCTTAAAAGTAACGTTAAAAGGAAGGGTGGTTTTTTTTAATTAATAAATTTGTTCAGCGGTGATAATGTCATCATTGCCAGTGCAAGTAACAAAAATATGAGCTTCTTCAACAATATCTTCGATGCGGACAACTTGGTAACCTTCCATTGCAGCTTGAAGTGCATTAATGGGATCTATTTCAGTCACAACGACGCGAGCTCCACACGCTCGAAGTGAAGCTGCTGAACCCTTGCCAACATCACCATAACCACATACGCAGCACGTTTTACCTGCAATCATTACATCTGTGGCACGTTTGATTCCATCAACCAGGGACTCACGACAACCATATAAATTATCAAACTTACTTTTCGTTACACTGTCATTGACATTGATAGCTGGAATAGGAAGTAGTCCTTTCTCCCACCGTTTATACAAATTATGGACACCAGTTGTAGTTTCTTCAGAAATACCAACAATTTTTGAAACCAAATCAGGACAGTTGTCAATAACGTAGCTTGTCAAATCACCACCATCGTCCAATATCATATTAGGATATCCGTCACCACTAAATCCTTTTAATGTTTGTTTTAAACACCACATGTATTCCTACTATGTTTATCCTTTCCATGCAAATACAGGAACACCACTTTTAGCAGTGGCTGCTGCTGCATTATCGTGTGTAGAAAATATATTGCAAGAAGACCATCGAATTTCAGCTCCAAGAGCACGAAGTGTTTCAATTAGGACAGCTGTTTGTATAGTCATGTGTAAACAACCAGCAATCTTCGCTCCTTTTAAAGGCTTAGATTCAATATACTCACGGCGAAGCTGCATCAAACCAGGCATTTCGTTTTCTGCTAACTCGATGGCTTTACGACCCCATTCAGCCAAACTTATGTCTTTGACTTTATAATCGCTCATTTTTACTTTAACCCCTGTGATGATAAATAAATGTACATATCATGAAAAGTAAAGAAAACAAAACGCAAGTAATCATCGCATATCACAATTAACATCAGCTGATTAATAAATAAAATAGTATTGTTTTGCTTTACTAAATAAGCATTTGCTCATATAAAATAATAATTTAAATGATAAAATAATAGATTCACAACAAAAAAAAATATTAGCATAAAAAATTAATATTACGCATTTGCATCTTTAACAAATTAATATTTTTATTATGTAACTACACTCGAAAACAATAGTTTTAATATATTTAAGTATTATAGCATATCAACACTTTTACAACATTACATGTCTTCATTATGAATTAGAAATTAGAAAAGCAAAACAATTATACAACCTTACAGCTGTAAATTGTTCAGGTTATTTATTTTAAATAGTTATTATCAATATATTATAAACTATACTAATTAAATTAATTTATGTTTACAGTTGACGATTTTGGCGCTTTAATTCATCCCGCAAATTTCGAATGTCAGTCGGTGTTGTCCTACAACAACCTCCTATAAGTCGCGCTCCAGCTTTAATTCAAGACTCACATTGATCAGCCAAGCTTAATCCAAACACGCTGTTATTACTTCACGTTTTTGATAATCCGTTGTAAATATCACCTGAATTAGGGTATGCAATAAGAGGTTTGTTTGCAAATTTTGACATGTTCTACAATGCCAATGTAGTGTCTTTTAAAGGAATACAATTGACACCGATAGCAATCACTTGATCAGATTAATTAAGAAATGGTATAATTTCAGACAGTTGTGTACCATCCGTTATCAAGTCTGTTGCGTTTCGGTTTACTGTGAACGCTATCCATGCTACTGCGTTAGGAAACTCGCTTTGCAGCAATTTAACGATTGCTTTTACTTATGCAGCAGAAGGCTGAGTTTAAATAGCCAAAACGTCAACACCCGAATCAAGAAGTGCTGCAATACGCGCTCGGTGAAAATCTTGAAATTCTTTTTCACTTAATTTATACTAGCAATGATACTATGATCCATCTGCCAAATACGCCCCATACGGACCAACTGATCCGGCAATAAATATTTATGGTAACTCCAGTATGTTGGATTACAACTTTAATTTATTTAAATACGTTTCTCGTGAGCGTTTGGCAATATCGACGGTAGATTTAATAATTGCAATTGCCTCATCTTAACTCATATTGCGTCGTTACATTAATGCTTGTGTTGTAGCTTGATAACTTGCAGTTATGAGGCATCGGGCACCGTTTTATAAATATGATGTACCTACAGCCTCTATCAATTCGGGTTTCTAAATCAAGGCTTTTGCTGACCAAAGAGGATCATTGAGATCACACCCACGGGCTTACAGTTACGTACCAAGAGCACCATCCAATACAAGTATACGATCGGAACACTTTAAATATTATTTCAAATTCATTTTGAAAAATTATAATACTTCTATTTATTGAGAGTGTAATCTTTAACAAAATATATATTTTTTTGGTCATAGTATAGCAAAAATGTAAATATAAGTTTCACAAAATATCTTTTAATGATTCATAAACACTTTGCTACGAGTCAATAAATAGAATTAATTTAACGAAGTAATATTACTTATGAGTTCTTACAAATATATCTACAAATTTATCGTCATATTTTGATCACAACAAAAAAGATGTTTGGTGTTTGAACTTTATGTATTTCGTCTCAAAAACATAAATCTGAATCAGTAATATGTTAACAAGTAGGGAAAACAATCTTACACATAAATTATGGCACATTCAACGATGACATTAACGTTTCAATCACAAAACTCCTTTATAAAAAATTGGTGTTATTTTTAAATTTTTTTAACGATAGATGTTAAATTATCAATAAATTACTAATTTATTTGTATAATATCGAAATAAAGGGAAAAAAACTGTCTTAAAAGTAACGTTAAAAGGAAGGGTGGTTTTTTTTAATTAATAAATTTGTTCAGCGGTGATAATGTCATCATTGCCAGTGCAAGTAACAAAAATATGAGCTTCTTCAACAATATCTTCGATGCGGACAACTTGGTAACCTTCCATTGCAGCTTGAAGTGCATTAATGGGATCTATTTCAGTCACAACGACGCGAGCTCCACACGCTCGAAGTGAAGCTGCTGAACCCTTGCCAACATCACCATAACCACATACGCAGCACGTTTTACCTGCAATCATTACATCTGTGGCACGTTTGATTCCATCAACCAGGGACTCACGACAACCATATAAATTATCAAACTTACTTTTCGTTACACTGTCATTGACATTGATAGCTGGAATAGGAAGTAGTCCTTTCTCCCACCGTTTATACAAATTATGGACACCAGTTGTAGTTTCTTCAGAAATACCAACAATTTTTGAAACCAAATCAGGACAGTTGTCAATAACGTAGCTTGTCAAATCACCACCATCGTCCAATATCATATTAGGATATCCGTCACCACTAAATCCTTTTAATGTTTGTTTTAAACACCACATGTATTCCTACTATGTTTATCCTTTCCATGCAAATACAGGAACACCACTTTTAGCAGTGGCTGCTGCTGCATTATCGTGTGTAGAAAATATATTGCAAGAAGACCATCGAATTTCAGCTCCAAGAGCACGAAGTGTTTCAATTAGGACAGCTGTTTGTATAGTCATGTGTAAACAACCAGCAATCTTCGCTCCTTTTAAAGGCTTAGATTCAATATACTCACGGCGAAGCTGCATCAAACCAGGCATTTCGTTTTCTGCTAACTCGATGGCTTTACGACCCCATTCAGCCAAACTTATGTCTTTGACTTTATAATCGCTCATTTTTACTTTAACCCCTGTGATGATAAATAAAATATTATGTTTTTGTAAGAATTGATTTAAATTTCAATGTGCTGTAATGCAGAATCAATTGGCTGTAATCTATGTACATATCATGAAAAGTAAAGAAAACAAAACGCAAGTAATCATCGCATATCACAATTAACATCAGCTGATTAATAAATAAAATAGTATTGTTTTGCTTTACTAAATAAGCATTTGCTCATATAAAATAATAATTTAAATGATAAAATAATAGATTCACAACAAAAAAAAATATTAGCATAAAAAATTAATATTACGCATTTACATCTTTAACAAATTAATATTTTTATAATGTAACTACACTCGAAAACAATAGTTTTAATATATTTAAGTATTATAGCATATCAACACTTTTACAACATTACATGTCTTCATTATAAATTAGAAATTAGAAAAGCAAAACAATTATACAACCTTACAGCTGTAAATTGTTCAGGTTATTTATTTTAAATAGTTATTATCAATATATTATTAACTATATTAATTAAATTAATTTATGTTTACAGTTGACGATTTTGGCGCTTTAATTCATCCCGCAAATTTCGAATGTCAGTCGGTGTTGTCCTACAACAACCTCCTATAAGTCGCGCTCCAGCTTTAATTCAAGACTCACATTGATCAGCCAAACAAATAAAAGGCTAAGGTGCTGGTTTTCACAATCATTAGATAACATCAAAAATTTCATGTGAATTAGGGTATGCAATAAGAGGTTTGTTTGCAAATTTTGACATGTTCTACAATGCCAATGTAGTGTCTTTTAAAGGAATACAATTGACACCGATAGCAATCACTTGATCAGATTAATTAAGAAATGGTATAATTTCAGACAGTTGTGTACCATCCGTTATCAAGTCTGTTGCATTTCGGTTTATTGTGAACGCTATCCATGCTACTGCGTTAGGAAACTCGCTTTGCAGCAATTTAACGATTGCTTTTACTTATGCAGCAGAAGGCTGAGTTTAAATAGCCAAAACGTCAACACCCGAATCAAGAAGTGCTGCAATACGCGCTCGGTGAAAATCTTGAAATTCTTTTTCACTTAATTTATACTAGCAATGGTACTATGATCCATCTGCCAAATACGCCCCATACGGACCAACTGATCCGGCAATAAATATTTATGGTAACTCCAGTATGTTGGATTACAACTTTAATTTATTTAAATACGTTTCTCGTGAGCGTTTGGCAATATCGACGGTAGATTTAATAATTGCAATTGCCTCATCTTAACTCATATTGCATCGTTACATTAATGCTTGTGTTGTAGCTTGATAACTTGCAGTTATCAGGCATCGGGCACCGTTTTATAAATATGATGTACCTACAGCCTCTATCTATTGAGGATTATCGATCAAAATTTTTGTTGACCAAAGAGGATCATTAAGATCACACCCACGGGCTTATAATTGCGTTGCTAATGCTCCGTCCAATACAAGAATACGGTCGGAACACTTTAAATATTATTTTAGGTTCATCGTTTGTATGGATCAAAAATAAATATCACTATTTAGTTTATGGATTTTATTTATTTATGTATATCTACTGATAATTATTTGGTTTGTTAGTTTTATTGATAATTAATTAATATTTTATCTATTGTGCTATTAATACGCTAAAATTATTATATTTTTATCTGTTTATCTGTTTCCATTAATGAAATTTAAATTAGTGCAAGTCTATTGAATATGTTATACAATTTTGAAATGTCTAATTGTTAAAAATTTATTAAAATATTTTTTTATAAATTTCAATGCTTTTCGTTTATAATTGAAAATATTTTTACAAAAATTTTCTTTTCAATACTAATATGAATTTTTTTATGTTATATTTTTATTGTATCAAACAAAAATTAAATCAAATTACAAATAAATTATCTTTTTTAGAATATTGCTTGTTGAGGATAATAATATATATATTTTAAAATTAATATAGCGTTTTGTTATCGTAATTATATATAGTTAGTCAAAAATTTTTGCAGAGAATTTCTTTTAGAAAAAAATAATTTTATATATTTGTACACGTTTGTTATGATTTTAATTCATAATGTTATATATTGTTTTTACAGTTTTTTCCTTACCAATAAGATTTAAGACCATCATATTGAATAGACAGGTTTTCGAAATCTGTTGCTTCGTTTATCAGCCGTCTAACTTGCTCTTCTACAGCAAAAGTCTTTTGATACTAGAGGCTTTGATCAATCGTTTCATTTTTATAAACTACCCCTTTCAATTTTCCTTTAATCATTCGTATAATTGCATCAGCCGTTGCGCTATATTTTTGTTCTCGAAAATTTTCTGACAGTGTTTCGTTACGATGATCGGTTTACTCATCTTTATATAATTTTGACACTCGTGTTTTGTTAACTTATCAACCAACAAGTGGATCCTGTACGAATGTTTGCAGCAAAATTAAAATTTTGTCACTTTATTATTGTAACATGTTCATAACACTAACGCAGTTATGTTTAAACAATCCTTCGTAATCGCAAACTTACATTGCATTTCGAAGTATGCGAGTCAACCTAAATGGTGTAAACTCTGGTTAATATTATCTTGTGCGTGCAACGTCAAAGCAATCACCGTAATCAATGTGAACTATACGGCCAGTAGCATTGTGTAACATTATGTTCTGCAAATGACGATCACCTAAACCTAATATATATCCTACCATAGACATAGTTGCCAACGAACATGTGTAAGTTGTGCGTTGTTAAAGTCACACATTTGTGTTTATGGAACTCAATCACATTGTTTTAGCAAGATCATCACCAGGTGTTGAATTTATTGCTCATTCAAATAATTCAGCGCAATGAATGCGAGACGGTTTATGCTTTGTTTTGCAGTATGTTCGCATTGCTTATTATTCTCTCTGCAAATAATTCTTGTTGCCTTATCTATAAGTAAATATCAAATTATGTAAAGTGTTACAATGATGTACCCATCCTATCAACCCTGCACTACTGTTCAGTGGAGTTACAGAGTAGGTCTGTATTACACTTTACAGACGCCTAATATTTGTACGTTCATTTATCAAAACGTTAACTAGGTTTAGTAATTGCATAACTCGCTCATCAAGACGCAAATCCTCATGCCCTTTTAATAAAAACAGATATCTTTCTCCATCATCACCTGTTATTTATACCTTTCGAGGGTGTTGTTTTGAATTTATTAGCGGTATGTACTCGTTGATTTTATTTATACGTGGAAACACATGTTATGTGTTGAACTGTCCTGGAATTACAATTGATAAGTTGTTGCCGCACTATTTTAATTTTGGACTCACTTTTTTCAATGACAAATGGCTCATTTCTGTTATTTTAGATTCTATATTTCTCAAGTATTTTTACAATT
The DNA here is from genome assembly GCA_028554745.1 of Blastocrithidia nonstop. Classification (NCBI taxonomy): domain Eukaryota; phylum Euglenozoa; class Kinetoplastea; order Trypanosomatida; family Trypanosomatidae; genus Blastocrithidia; species Blastocrithidia nonstop. Next base: position 1,096,420 of record JAQOTN010000019.1, on the reverse strand, counting down.
ATATCCAAAGTTCTTACCCTGTTCTTTCTTTATTTTGCTGCTATACAGGAAGTGAAATATGATTGCAAAAATTAAATAAGGATTTACCGCACTATTACATTTCACGCTTTTACTACTATGTTTATGGTTTTGTGAAAATGCGTGGAAGTAATTTCAGCCTATGTACAAACATTTATAGCTCTTCGGTTATTATCAACTATTATTTTCAACCACTAATTTTGTCTAGTCATATTTAGTATCACAACATTGAGCATCGAACAAGTTCACGTGAGACTAATCTCGTTTCATCTATTAAAATAGAATTGCTTTTATTAGATTAGCTGACAGCCGTAAGAATATCTTTTGCGGCTTTTTCACGATCCTTATGTGTATTTGCAGTGTTGATACTAGCAATTTAATTAAAATTATTTTACATGGTATTATTTTAATAAATGCTTAGACTGTAAAGTAGTGCTTGAGGATAAGTTTAGGCAATATGAACAAGCAATTTTTTAACAGACTCACACACTGCGACCTCTTGCCCGCAAACACGCGCAACTAATTGAGGTATCGCCTTGCACCATGCAGCAGGATTAATTTTGGCAATTTTTTATCACAATTATTGGCCTTTATCACTCATCTAGTGCAAAAAAGTGTACTCTAACCATAACGACAAAAAACTTAAAACGTCTTACAATTTTTCATTATACTAAATACTCTTAAGATAATTATAGACAGCTTGCAACACGTATGGATTAATATATTCATCACTTTTTGGCTATTATTAACACTAAATTATTTTTCTCTGTTTTTGTGCTATAAGTCTTTACGTGATCGCTTCTTATGCTTACGGTTTTAACTTTCTCGATAAGTTAGTTGTCAGCAATGATACGAGTTTGTTGCTAGTTTAAGCAACCGTGTGCCAAATTGACCCACTAGCCCGGTCTAACCTTGTCGCGTACTAACAATATTACATAATTTATTTTGCAAACTATTTGCTCTGTTACATTTTTGTTTTTGACAGCATTTGAGTTGGATTATAAATGCTAGTGTTCTTGTTTATAGTTTTCTTAAATAAATCAACATTATTATTGTGTATGTGTTGTTATGAATTTTTTGTGTCTTCAATCAAAATACAATTAGGCTTATTGTTATAAACCCTGTCATCTTCATTTATGTTTTACCGTTACAGACACATTCATCACGCAAGTTGCGCATAACAGCACGCAAGAGCTGTTACGCACGCACTTTACAATTTGTCGCATTTCTATTCGACGTTGTTATTACTTTAATTGAATAATGTATCGCTAATGGACTGATTGACCTAAATGTAATTTTTTAACAGATTAATTGCATTCGATCTGTTCACCGTTCAATATTCATGTTACAGTGCTGCCAACGCAATTTGCGGAAGTAGTGACATACTTGACATTTTTTATTGTTTTTATATTCTTGTAGAGGAAATTACGTTTTCAATTGGTTTGTTATGTAGTAGATCAGATAATACAATTTTGCCAATTGCTGGTTTGTTGTGTACGCGCGATAAGCACACAAATTGCAATCAAACAGATAACTCATCAGTAGGCGCTAATAAAAGTGTATGGTTAGCTAGTGTACCTGGTCATCCATCGTACTTCATGCTTGTAAGTCGTCTCTCTCACAGCTCTTTTCAGTGTGCTTTAGTGTACACATCACGCGTTGCCAGATTGTATTACTCCAATTCACTCAACTGTTGAAGGCCTACAAATAGTGCATAGGCGCGGTCATAGCTTTCCGTCAGCAACGTGGAAATACTAGAATACAGACCACGACGGCACTCATTAATCAAACATTGTGAGATGTTACTGTCCTACTTGTTGCGTACAGCCAGCGTGGCTTTATAAAAGGTAGCGGTAACATTAAAATATCCTTCATTAGGCATCAGCTCGCTGGCAATCTTTAAGTCATCTCACGATCGCAATAGTCATGCCGCATAAGCACCATACGCTGCGAGTTCCTTAATATCATTTTGTTAATTGCCTGCTTGTAATGACTTTCACACACTGAGCAACTAGTTATACTTACCCATATTGTCAAGTTCTCGTAATTGTTGTACTTTCCGTTGTATTTTACTTGAGGAGTGTCTTTACTGCTTCTCAAAATCTGTCGACACACTCTGCGACCAACATCGTAGTTTTGATATTAGTGATGAGTTTTTAATTTCAGTCATTTTCGCGTTAACGTTACTGACCAATTTACAAAAATTTTGCTAAAGATATGTCTGCATCCCTTCAGCGCTCTCGTTGTACCCCAGAAAATTGTAGAGCTAAATGCACTTATTACGTAATTTAACTAGTTTTTTTTATTATTATGAAATATCATGGCTGTCTCTAATCAAATGTTACCGTTGAAGCTGATACTTTTCGTTTTGAAATTTCAATTACTCATAATGAATTGTCTTGAAGTATCACCTACAACGTTTACTCGCAGTTATCAGTGCATTAATGTCGAATGGGTAATTGTACTGCAGGTTACTCGGTTATAATGTTAACGAATAATCTGTTTTGATGCGTTACATAAATTATGCAAGACTAAGCAATGCTTGCAAAATTATCACAGAAACATGCGAATTAATTAATATATTGTTCACTTTTTGTACATAACGTTACTATCCTCTACTAATACGTTATCGATGTAGTACGGCAAATGCCACATTGCATAAACGTCTAGCAAACGTTTCGTGAATTCGAGCAAGCTCGTAGGCTTGCTGAATTAATATGAAAGGGTTGCTTTTAATGATACACAGATATACTTTGTAAAGTCATTTTCTGGCTTGAGGGTGCGACATGCGCGTAACTCAGGAAGCGGCGTCATTTAATAATAACAATAAATTATCTTTTACATCACTTGAGTTTCTGCTGTTATGATTGTTATTCCTTCTATTATTATCGTAATTACCATACTCAATAACATCATCGTAAATTGTATCATCAAGTTTATATCTGTACATGTCTTTGCGATCTTACACACGATTATCGTTACTGAGGTCACCGTTGCGACGGTTTGCATTTAATAGTAAAGAAGGCTACCTTAATTTTTACGTGCACTGTAGCATTTCTAATATTGTTTTCTAATTGTAAGTTTTTACAGTATTATACACTTAATTATGTTTATTCTTACCATTTCTTTGATTTGTACTATTACTATTACTTCTTTTGTAATGATTATTGTTATTATTATTATTATCATCATCATCGTTAATGCTTGCAATTCGGTTCTGTTATTATCGATCTTGCATCTATCTGTTAACACTTTCTTTTGTTGTGCCGTGAAAGCTTCTTGTACACATCGTGGGTAAAGAAGATGATAGTGATGTTTGAAACGATAACATCACTTTTGGAAATTTTCTCCTGCTATATTAATCAGCGATAAATTTATATGTACTCACTGTTGCTGTATTTAACTAGCCTATCTACTTCAACTCTGCTTAATAAGTTTAAGTCGAAACAGCAGTTTCATGATGCAATAATGATGAATGGCGTTAACGCAATACAATTATTATTTTGTTTAAACATCAAAGACATCTTGGTGCATAAAAGACAAAGTCCGTCTAGGTCATGGCAATACAAGCAATGGCGTCAATAGCCAATTTGCAGCACGATAATGTTTGCTTACTCGCCGTAATCGTACTGTTATTAGTACCACAAGTGCCACTCTTGCCTTTGTTGATGACATTTTATTCAATTAGGTTATTTAGCACGTTTATTATTCAAGGAATGACAAGATACAGTGCACCTTTTAGCAAAGATGCTAAAGCGATGATAAAGATTAATGAATATGAGAGTACATTATTTTATAATTTTTCCACCACATTAATTGTTGATTGTACACTTGCAAGCACATATTGCTAAAATTGTCCACAAAGTTTATAACGCAACTAGGCTAATACGTGCCATGCTGCGACAAGGCAGTCAGCTTTGTTTTATATAGAAATAAAGTTAATAAGTTTGTTGATCATGCTCTTGACGTGTAATTTAAGCTGTCAATAACATCCGTGAATGTAATAACCTGTTTACATGATCGCAAAACAGCTTATTTCTTTGCGGTGCTAAGCCAAGTTTAGCAAAGCGTCTACAATTTTATCGGCAAAATTAGGAAGTTGTGTGCCGTCGCTGTCGGCTATCTACAATATTTTTCTCATGGTAACGATTGCAGTCAAATATATTTTGTTGTTTGTCAACGACACATCGGTTAATATTAATATTATTTCACTAATAATAAATTAACATAAGTCCTTTTAGCTATAATTTTATCCCAGTATCATCAGTATGTAACGCTGATTTCTCTCAAATCATTTTTGCAGCTACAACATCGACGACTAGAGCGATTTCACAAAAAGTATTTTTGCATTGCTTAGCTACTTAACATTAATAATTTCTTTCATTTGTGCCGGTGCAATAGCGCCAATACAACCAATTAATCTAAGTATATCTGTCTGCATTGTGAACGTTTTATCATGATGCGTACGTAATAACGATGTCAACACATTAAAAAGGCATGGATTAGTTTTATATACATCAAGTTTTTTTGTAAAACGTAAGACGTGAGTTAAGGCTTTTATAGCTTCCTGCTTAACTAATAAACTTTAGGAATGTACAATTCACTAAACAACTTGCGGTTGAAGTGAACATATTAATTTTGCATCGTTCGCTAAAGACGCGAGTTGAGTTAATTTTCCTACACATGAAAGCAATGCAGCTAAAAGCGAAGTATGTGAGTTGTACTGTTGCAAATTTTTATTACAACTTGTCAATAAAACGGAATGATACGGTTGTACTATTGTCGGTGCAGCATCAAGTAAAGAGCTCAGTGTTCACCAAATTTATTATAATATATGTACGCTTGGTTAACACGAGTATTGCATGCTTGCAACTATCTGAGTTAAAACGGTATTCAATATAGGTTATATACTATTACGGTTGTATATTGTCAACCGCCCAAGCAACTCAATCATTAAAAGCTTCTACTTGTATGAGTTAAATAGCGCTAACTGTAAATAGTGTACATTTCTTGTTGACGATATGAATATATTAAATGAAGTATTGAATTGTTGAATAATATATATTCGTATTCGACATGAACTATCTGCAACAGCAGACTAAACCAACCGTATAACACGCAAACCAACCGTGTAATAACTTTGTTAATTAATTGAATGTGCTACGTGCCACTATGTACAACTTTATGATTTACTTTGCAGCATTGTTGTTGACTGTGCATACCTACACTTAGTGGTGCTGCACAACGTGAAAACACCAGCTTGATGCATAGAGCAATGGCATATTGACGTATTTACTCACATCTATGTGTAGTGTACAGTAAAAGTGTTTCACATACAAATGAAAGTGTTGAATAATTTGCAAAATCGTATGACCACAATATTTGCAAATTATTTATAATATACTCATATTATTATTTCAGACACTTTTAAAGCTGTTATTATAAATATTATTATTGTTATTATTATTATTATTATTATTATTATTATTATTATTATTATTATTATTATTATTATTATTATTATTATTATTATTTTTATTTTATTTAATTTTTATAGTAGTGTTTTTGTGATTTCTACTAATAGTTATTCTGCTGTTACATATTAAAAATTGATATAGCTTAACAACCTTTTTATAACTTCTATTGGCGATGTTACACTTTTCGTCATTTGTTACGTATTTGTTTTGCATGGTGTGTGTTCATCAAGCGCTATTTGATTTGGTCAAGAACATTTGTCAGACATTTTGAACGTAATTCAGGGAAAGTGTTGCAAATGGTAACTAGATAATGAGTAGATTACGGCGTAATGACATTGCGAATTACAGACTATAGCAATAATTGCACATATGGCCGAATTTCTTGACGAAAGTCATCAGCTAATAATGAAAAACATGCTAACGCGGAGAGAAACACCGTATGATTAGTAGTAAACTAAATTGTGTTCTTATTTATTTAGGTATTGTATATGTACAGTGTTTGATCAATATATGACATGATTAGTCGAATACAAGGCGTCAACACACTAACTTGTTTCACGATAATCTCATACTTATGTGTCAACAACGTAGGCGCAGCCTTGAAGAGCAGAGGCAAAATACGGAAAAGTTATGCGCGTTCATCTTTCTCGTTAGCGCATACAAATGTAATGCGAAACAATTTAGGCAATTCTGGAACTGTGTATTTGGTGAAATACTAAACATTGCATGCGGCAAGTAAAGGCAGAGATGTAAATATTTCATGACGAATATCAGTGCTGAGGTTTTGGTTTTACAAATTTTTATTAATATATTTGTGAATGCGATTGATTTGTGAGCGATCTTAACTTGACCAGTTAACTTATAATATATTAGGCTATTTCTACATACTTGCCGAGAGTAAAGCATTGAAAGTAAGCAGCGCACAGTGAATAACATTATCAGCTTCACTCAAAGCAGAACTGCTTGATTTTCTTTACGCGTTGCGAATTATACTCAATTGCTGAGTTAGTAATATTTTTTACCATTCTTGGCACGCTGAGGTGTTGTACTGTTTGTACGCAAGCTATAACATAACCGTTAATGCCTATCCGGCGGCAATGCGTACATTTCTCTCAATCAAACATCTACTATAATTTTCACCACGTAGCAACAACACTACAATAAATTTCAAGTAATACTATAATTATTGAAGTTTGTATCGTAACAGATATTCTCGTATCTGGTGGAAAAAGGTGAATACGAAGTAGAGAGCTTTTTGTTTTAATTTGTACCGTTAATTATTGCTATTAACACTAATTTATTATTCACGTAAAACATTACTGCGTTCACTGGCTATAACTCTTTCATTTGAAATGCTTTGCTGCGTTACTTATACTTAATTATTGCTCAGTGTATCGAACCTGTAATACTGTGGGTTAAGACTGGATGGTGAGTGGTGTAGTTAATTCGCACTCAAATTAGTATTACTGTTATTATCGTTATGATCGCTACTTCTGTTAATACTATATATATTATTACTGCTGTTATTAATGTACTAGTTGCAGACAGTGTGATTAATTGTATAAATATTATCGCTATTATAATCTGCAAGTTCGCTCATCGCTCTATTCGAAGCTAACATTGGTCGATTGAAGGCACGCTATCTGCGTCCGTTATGAATTTGTAAATTATTGATATTTGCATTACCATTAAATCTTGTTCTCGTAAGATTATTTGTAGTGTTAGTATATTTTTTGCCGCTTTCATGTATTATTTATCAAAAGAGTTTTTACACGTTAAAGTTAACATCCTGTAATTTGATGATTGCGGTGTTAATCTAACGTATTAATTATCAGGCTATTTAATCCGTAACGGCATCGTAATTCTTCAGTAGCTCACCTCAAACAATAGCGGCATACTGGCAAGTGGCAAAATCATTTGTTGTCCTACCACATTCCATAAGAAGTGATGAAAAGAAATGCGCAAAAACCTCACCGTTATTAATGCTTAAATTATGTATGAAAGAACGACAAGTTGCTATGCCTGTTAATTCGGACACTTTGTTGCTGAATAAACTTTGTATCTTGCTTTGTAATCAATTTATTAATAAGACATTGGAGTATACATTTTGATTGTACTACAATATTTGTTGTTAAATAACTTCCTCGTTTTGCTTAATTGCAATACGTAGTTTTGATTCTATAATCGGTGACATAGATATGTCATGAATTTTAATAGCGTTAAATAAATTTTCAAATGTGTTGATGACAAAAGATACACTCCTGTTAATCTCATTTGCATTAACTTCAAATGCACCTTCACTTGGGCATGTTCAACTATTTGTATAAGTTTAATTTTTTGACATTTTTTTGGTTTTTAGCTGTTGTATATCTATATATAATGCGTTATTTCTCTTTCCTTTCTATCAAATACCAGAAGAAAAAATTGTTATATATTACTTCTTATACAAAAAAAATGCTATTGCTACTAATATACAATTACAAAATAAAAAGGTATAGCTGAAAAAAAACCGGAAACTATAAATGCTACCCTTATTTATAAATAATAACTAAAACAATTATAATCTATGTTATGTATATATATTTTTTATCGTAGTTGAAGACAGCAAAATAAAAAGAAAAAAATGTTCACTTTATATTTAAATAAGAAAAGAGAGCAAACAACAAGTATAAATATGTTTTACATAATGCAGCTGTTATATACGTAACATAAAAATTCATTTTCAGAAAAGATTTAAAATTACAGACATATATGAAGGTGTTGTCATTAGTTTTTACAAATTATACTGCTTACTAGAATTATGTAAAACATAATGAGCTGTACAGCAGTCACAAAGTCGGTGGTGAAGAAGCTAGAAGAAGTAATACCGGTGATGAGTGTCAAATTCGAAAACTTTCAGTTATTTCGAGTAATACTAATTAAGAAGTTGTTTGAACTATTTTGAGTTATCTCGGTAAAGTAGAATGCCTTAATTTTTACAACGTGAACTTCAGCACGATAATAAATTTATGCAATAATTTGATAACTCACAAAGAACTGATAAATTTAAATATGCATCGGGTTCACGGAAAAAAAATAAGGTAAAAGCCTTAACCTATTACATGTTAACTTTGAAAGTGTTATGCGCGAGAGGTTTTTTTTAACGATTAGAAAACAAATGGATTTATATTTGGTCAACTAAACATATATTTTGTTGATGCACAAAAAAAAATTTTAAAAAAAATACACGAACATTATACATATTTTGATTATTTTATATCTTATCGAGAAAAACTAAATTTTCTAGTAGTGAAATGTATGCTTATGATGAGAATCGTTTTCTAATGTGCAAAAATTTTCTATAAAAAAAACTTTGTATAAATGTATTTCAGTAGTATTAATATGGTTGCAATCAATAGTCTTTATGAAAAAAAGGTATATTGTTAATTTTTTTTAATACAATTTTATAATAAAACTTGAAATGAACGTAAAGTATTTGTTTTGGTGTCCAAAAACAATTATCTTTGATTCAACCTATCAAATTGCTTAATATAGTATTTGAAAATAACATCAATAAAAATATGTAGAACATTATCGAAATGTTAATAAATATTTTATAGAGTATATAATATTTATATAACAATAATTAGGCCTGATAATATTTTATATTAGAAAACTTTTTTTGAAAATAAAACCTTTTTTATATCAAAAAAAAAATTATTGAAAAAAAAAGACGGGAGTAGAGAAAATGTAATGTTTAAATTTCATATGAAAAATTAAAATTTGTTGATTGGCTTAACATAATTGTTCGTCAAAATTGATTTAGATCATTCAACATTAATTATTCGCAGTCATGATTGTATATATTCCAATTTAAGTAATTTACTATTTACTGAATTAGTAACTAAATAAGTAAATAAGTAAGTTATGTACAAAGTAGATTAATTGAAACATTCAAAGTTGTATATGTTCAATTTAGGAAAGAAATTTTACGTGTATATTTGTATTTAATAAAGTAAACAGCACATGGAAAAATTGTTTTTGCTCTTTTTTGGACCTTGCACACTTGAATGTATATATATAAATAATAACATTATGTGAAAAGATTACTAATTGGAACGGAGAAAGAAACATATTTATATACCTGTAACTTGTATAGCAAACTAATTATTTTGTTCATATGAATGTTAAAACTTTAATAGTATTTCGAGTATCACAGATAAAATATTACTATTGTTATTAAATTTGAAAATTTAGTTGCGTTGTACAAAAATCTTTTCTGATTTTCATTCGTCAAATTTAAATAGAGAACAAATTTTTTTTTAGTGCATCACTGCACATAGTATTTTTATTTTTTATATTTATGCAAAATAATAATAATTTTTATTATATGTGTACCTCTTGCTATTACTTTACAAAAAAATAAAAATGACTTTAATGTGAAAAAGGAAAAGAAAAAAGAAATGTTTTTCATATAATACACCTTTTAGTTAAACAAAACGAAGTAAATGTAATGCTACAGTTTTGAGTTAGGTGATACAAAATAAAAAGTTAATTACTTCTTTCTTTCTGTTCTATAATTCATCCTTTGATACACTTTCACTATTTGAAGGGCGTATTTATAAAGCAAGATTTTGTATTAATACAGAATGTATAAGTAATAGAAGAATGGGGAATGTAATTGAACACACGTTTTTTTTTATGAAAGGTAAACTAACTTTTTTTCTTATGACACTACTGCTATTTGTGTTACAAAATAATATATCACTTATGTGTGACAACGAAATCTATATACAAATGTATATATTTATTTATTTTTGTGTATATCTTTGTAAAATCAACTGAAATTTACAAATTACTAATTTTTTTTGATGTTATATGTAAATATAAAAATATGTTAAGATCAGTTTATTAATCACTTCCTTGTCCACCATCATCGCCTTCCACTAATACCGTTGACATGGATTGTAATCGACGAAACGAATGTTTGCCAGTTATCTTATCAGTTGTTTGCAGACGTGCTGGAAGTTTAACGCGAACATCTTTCCAGACTAATCAAACACCAGTAAAACCAGAAAACATTCCAGCTAAGTATTCAAGTGTAGGTATAGGTGTGTATTGAGGTATTCACTTGAAATACACATACATGTCACATAAAGTGCGTAAAATTAGTACATTTGACTTTGTTAGCTCATACTTTGCCAAACACTTTGTACCATTATGAGTTTTTTGCTATATTGTTGATTTTAATGTTTGTCTATGATAAAGTTAAGCAATTAGTGAGCATGAAAGTGAAATAGATTTGAAAAAGCGGTAGCAAAATGACAATTGTTTCCGCGATCATGAATGAAATACAACTTTTTGCAAAAAGCTAAGATCACCACTAAATTGCTCAAAAATGCGAAAGAAGTAAGATAAACAGAGATAAATTCATTCTGCTGAATGCTAGGTTAAAGGCTAATTGTACTTTTGCAATCATTGATACGACGTTAGTATAGGTCTACCAAAATTACAAAGCATTCTACATTATATAATCGAATCCACCAACGTCGCAAACTTTTATCGCTGCTCAAATGTTCGACTATACAACATTAACAATCGAAACACGCCTAAGATAGATTTTAATGTCATATCAACACCTACGCCTTTTTGCTGATATGCAATCAGCGAGTTAGTAACGTGCAATGATGGAAATTAACATACCGGTAAGCGTATTAGCGGTGACTAATTTTTCATTTGTATGTACAATTACTGTTCACAGATAACCTATATAAATGTAAATATGTTAATACTAGATAGTAAGTACACACAAATTATATTTAATTTAAAACACAAAAACTAAAACAAAATGTATAGTGTAAATAAGTATTTTAGAGTAAATAATATCTAATTTAATTTGTTTACATAAAAAAAAAAAAAAAGTGTAGAAAGGCTAAGATAAATGAAATCAACGTAATAGTATCAATTAATATTATATATCAATACTATGAGCATATATTACATGAAAAAAATTATGTTGTTTTAACTATTATGTCTCACAAAAATAAAACAAGCAACACTATTTTCAGTTTGATATTAACAATGACAGCAACATCAACAAAGAAACGATCGTATAGAACACTTGTTTACGTAAATATGTAAACCTTGAAACTAATTAAACTCTAAATACGCACATGAAGTACACCTTTCTTTTTAGATCTTATATAATAAACAAATACAGCTAACAATGTAAATTTATTTAATTTATCTGTGTATTTGTGTGTGTGTCTTTGAGCATAAAAATTAAGTGAGACAGCTGTAAAGGACAGAAAATAGTAAATAGCAATATTTTAAAATTGGTAGTGTTCAAACAAAGAAGGGAAATAAATGAATAGAAGATTGGGCTGCAAAGATAATAATTTATTATTCAGGAAAGTTAAAGTGAGAATGGGAAAATCTTTAAAAAATTTCTATTGTTATTTCGTTTGCATCAAAAACTATTTGTTATCAAAACGTTGCATGTTAACAAAAATTTTGCAGTGGTGCTATTGTTTTCATATATATATATATATATATTGTTCGTAAAAACCAAAAGCGCATTCTGTAAGCTCATCAATATTATTCAAAAATAAACACATGCTACACAAAACAAACATAAATAATTATATACACATATTATATAGCAGATTTTTCAAACTTGTCAATGTATGGGAAAAAAACATGATATGTGCACAGTTTCTTTTATTTAATATATGCGATAATAAGGGCTATAAACTGGCGGAAAAATAAATTAACAATTTATCATAAAATAAGTTAATATAGATTTATAGTGTTTATTATTATTAACACATACATCTTTTTTTTTAACACAATTATTGTTTCTTTTCAATTACTTATTACACTTTCATAATCACTTGATGTACAATGTGTATTAACGGCTTAGCTTGACTATTAGATGCAGTAACACCAAAATGATAATTGTTACTCAAGTTTACACTACCAATGTGAGTGCAATAAGTGAATGTCTATCTAGACACTTTGTTAATATTGCTGTATAATCTCTATTTTTCGCTTAATTTTCTCGATGAGTAGTACTACTAAAGTGCCATATTCAAAAGTTGCATCTTATCGTTAGTGTCGTGTACAATGTATGAAACAGTGATAACGTTATTTACATATTGAATTCGTATGGTTAGAGGATACTCATTTAGTTCATTAATCTTACATTGCGTTGTTATTTTACTATGTATACTAGATGCATCCAATGCTGTCTATTTATTTGACATTAATAATACAGCTTTGTCGTCATGTGTAACGATTACGCCAAAGCCATCAAAATTGGACTGGAAACCATAAAAACTAGAATCTAATTGGTAATTAAACTTATCTGTACTAGCATATCAAATTCCTAATCCGCTATAGTGATTAGCATTTGTGGTATACATTCCCCTCTATAAAAACTGAACTGTAACTCATAGATCAAATTCCTCCATTTTATTCGAAATTCGATTTCATAAATACCCTTTAGAATTAACAATGTTATTAGTAAGAATGACAAAGTTGTCAGTCACTATACTATCGAATCCGATCGATCAATGACGTAATCCATCATCTCAATACTAATGCAACAATGGTCGAATCAGCGAATGTTCATCAATGTTATTGTTGGCGTTCTGTACAAGAGCATTTACTGAACAACTTGCCAACATCAACACAGCAAATACAATAAAAGCTATGCGTGCCATTTGTATGTATTCTCTCACTATCTTTCCTTAGTATTAGGCAATAAACAGTTATATTTCAATTTGCAAAAGTTAAATCTTGTTTATGATATAAGTTTAAAAAATAATAAAAGTGAAGAAAACCTTAGTAACATAAATGACAAAAAAATATCTCAATAAAATTGTGCTTTAACACAATAGTTTCTTTTCAAACACTGATTAAAATATGTAATAAAGTAAATGCAACTCAATAGAAATTATATTTCCTACAAAAAAAAAAAAAGATGGCTGTTATAATTATTTCTTTTACATATCATATAAACATAAGATTCAATAAACATAAACGGGAATGTCAATATGTCTTATGAACAACATAAATACAGTAGAGAAAACTGGTCGAAACATCAAAAGGAGCAAAAGCAAAATTTTATAATTTTATTTTTTCTTAAAATACAATGTATGTATGAATGCACATTTACACTGAATAATAAATTCTACAAGATCAACACATAATTTACAGGAAAAAAAATAATTAATGGTATGAAATAGGTATTTTTTTAAACATCAAATAAAAAAAAAAATTGTCAATATTTGCAATTATTAGCTGTGATTTTAAAACTTTGTATACTAAATTATGATAGATACATTCAGTAAGTTATATATATATAATAAGTAAATATGAGATTAGTAGGCAAGTTTATACTGTATTATTTCATAAAGCAGTTTATTAACAAAAAAATTATCTGTCGTTTACTCTTTGTTGGAGAAGGTATCTATTTTGTAAAATAAAAAAAACTGAAAATTTAATATACTATTATACATAGAGGAAAAAAAAATTTAGTCTATTAACATATTTTTTTTGCTGTGTATGTGAATGAATTATACAAGTGGAGTAAAATAAACCATTAAAATGTGTTTTTTTTGCAATTGTTTACTATTATGTATTTACGTTACTCTCATCATCAAGATGCACGTTATCTAGTCGCACCGTCAAGCGTGGACCTTCATGCTCGTCGGTTGGCCGTGCCATGAAGTCGGCATCCATGTCAGCACAATTTTCAACACTGTAGTAAAGTCGCTGTTTCATTACTTCAAGACTACTGTAATCAGGCAGCTCAAGTGCGAAGAAGCATGTCGTGGCTCGTGGTAGTACTGCGTCTGGGTTGGTGGCGTTGGCGTATGGTAAAACTCGCAGCTTCACAGGAAGTCGATCTCGTCCTGCGACGAACCGCAAGAACAGACGTCGTTGCATTGGGGTAGCTTGCCCCAGTGCCTCTCACAGCAGCAGCACTCGACGATCTTCACTCGTGACACCCTCGTAGATGGTGTCCTTGCGCAGCTCTGCCACGTCGTAATCAGGCTTCCCACACACCAACTGTTCCAATTACACCGGTGAGAGCAGCATCAATACCATCTATGGTATGACAGAAAGTAAACCATCGCGCATCTGTGTAAGTTGAGTGTCAAACTCATGAATTCGAGCCTGCACCAGGGCGTCAACATACCTGCCATAGTTATCGTAGTTTACTTTCATACTTGATCCATGCGGTACTAATTCTTTTACTGAATTATCACTGAGACGCGTAGTGAAGTATTCATTCTAGAACATATCATCCACTGCACTCGTGACGTCGTCTTCGTTTACGCTTTCACGCTGTAGTACACGTAGCTCATTTATACACTGTACAAAGATTCGATCAGTCGACTCAACATCCACTAACGTGAGAGGGTGGCAGCCGCCTAAGTATTTTCACACAAGCGAAGGAAAGAATAAACTTAGTGGCTCTTTACTCCGCATTGCACCACCCATGAGCTGACCAACAAAGTAGAAAGCTCGCAGCTACCACGTCGATAATGCAGAGGCGGCAGGCACGTAGGCCTCTCTGCACGTCCCGGTGTTATGTACATTGTTTGCGGTAGGCACAAATAGTGGAATACTTGTCATCAACTCACGACACATTTCATACATGTGCTCACGGTATGGCCCACCAGCGTCTTCGGCTCCTTAGCCCAAAAAGATGGTCGTCCAAAACCGTTTACTACTGCGAAACAGGTTTGACGATTGCTCACTCAACAATTGTAGTGTTTGCCCAAAAATTGAGTTCTACCACGAACTGCATGATCGGTTGACTGATAATCCTTCTGTTGCACTGGTTAATGATTTCTACATAGCATTCCGTGCCTTGGTACGATTAATAGAAACTCGAACATTCTCGGTGCGAATGGTTGTCTCTTTGATCATGTCATCAGCAACGCTAAGACGTAATGTGCGAAAAATGACATGACGTAGACCAATTAGTAGTTACGTATGTATAGTTTTATGGATAGTGCCTATTGCAATGAATGGCAAAATTGCTTTTAGTACTCGTGTAAAGGCTAAAATAGTCATCTTAAACTTCTATAAATTGTTCATAATCTAGCGGTAAATATTAACGTTTGCACTATTATTGGTTTCTTCTTCATCTAGCATACTATCAGCAACATTGTAGTTGTCGATGCTATTGCTTTTTTTGCTTTTGTCATTTCTACTATTAAACTTGTTAGAAGTAATACTATTGAGGTTGTTCACGCAATTTTTTTGATTACTATTTTTTTCAGCTGTACGGTTGTCATTTTCTCAATCACCGTTTACGTGCACGTCACACATGGCTGAAATGTGTTCAATTATTTATTCATTTGTTACTTGCGTGTAATTTTTAGCTTGCTTGTCGCACACTTCATCGATTACCTTGACGAGTAGTTCATATATTTTTAATGACTTACTACTCTATTAGTGTGTAAAATTAGTATCATTGGTTGTGCTTTTACTCTGTTTACTTCACAATCTACTTAGTGCTACTTGTCGTTGTAATGTACATGATACAAGTTCACTGCTATAGTAGGTGTCTAATCTTGCGTTTCATGAATCCGGTGCACTCAAGGCGTTAAACTTATCAGGTTTGTGCAACAGAATTTCACCACCAAAGTTAAAGCTAAGTGCATTTCCAGCTCGCATGGTTACTGCCGGAGTGAAAAGATATTTGTCACGTTGATTATGATTGTTAATGGCAGAGTTGTAGTTGCCTTGTATGGCTTTTGTCTAAATTTTGCCATTGGTATAAGTATTTGTTTCAGAAATACTATTGCCTGTATTTTTACCGTTATTATCACCATTACTAGTGTTATTGTAACGAGCACTTGTTATGATCTATTTACCATTAATGCTGAAAATTACACAATTCGTGTTTAGATCAAGTGCACAGCCAATGACATCGCCAACAGCTCACTTGCGCGGTAAATCAACGTTCTGCTCTGCCCCATTGTGTCACAGAACTCCCCTAAACAGATCAATTCCTCACGAAAAGGCATCATCGCCTACACCAAGTAACCCATGAAGTGCATTTGCCGTACTCACAGAGGCTCATCCAATTTGCATTACACCTTGCGAACGCAGTGTGACCTCGTAGTACCACATCCCACCACTTACCACACAATCGGTAGTAACTGTACACGGTGCCACTCCATTGTTCTTGACTTGCAGTAAATCAATCTGTACATCAGAAACGTTATGCGTAGTGGAACGCAGTGACACATGTGCGGGGCCCTGACGTGTGGTTTAACGCAAAAGTGGGGTGCTCTCCTCATGCACAAAAAACGGAAGCGCATACGACGTGCCGTGCAATAGGTGTAAGCTCAAATCCTCAAATGCACGCAACTGATGATAAATGGACGGAATACCACCCAGTGCAAGCTATGTAGGGTCAAGCGGTAGTGCACCGTGAGGTGGGTCAAATTAAAAGGCACCTCCACCAAAGTTTAACCGTATCGTTTAACTCTACTCAAAGGCAATATACGGATAAAAATACGTAGCTGGTTCCTCGTGCTATAAATCATGTATATTATCATCATCATCATCATCATCATCATCATTACCGTCAAACTCACTTGTATGATCACAATTATGATTACTACTAGTGTTATGAATAAACCTACGTCTATGGTAAGTACTATTACTATTACTATTACTACTACTACTACTACCGTAATCACGATTACTATGATGATGAGTATCACCAAAGTGAACGTTGTTAGGGAAATTACTGCTTTCGTGTTGCTGATTGCGATGAGAAAGTGTGTTATTGCCTCAATTATTGTACAATGTGTTTGCGTTAACATACTCATTAGCGTATGGATACGGTAAAGGAGACTGAAGTCGGGCCTCACCTAACAAGTAGTTAATTCGCTCATCGTTTACCGTGGATGAACTTCTACTCGGAAGTGAAGGAGTTATAGAGGTTGCCATCACCGCACGTGACGATGAACGATTGGTGTAATCATCTTGACCATCAAACACAGTACGCGAATAATGATTATTTTCTAAACTATGCATGAGATTGTCATCTATATTAAAATGAGACGGTGTACTGATTGTATTCATGTTACCCTCGTAGACTTATCTGGAGTGTAATGTGTTATATTGTGACAGTAGATGCTCCGGTTGCGTTATTGAATTAGACATTTGTTGATGTCTGCTCATCGCCTCTGCAAAGGAAAACGTTACACCGCTGTATTGTCCATTCACATAAATCACACACTCCTTATGATCCATATTCAGCACCACACCAACGTAATCGTTTGGTTGTCATACATGTCGTGGAGTGTGGGTGATGTACTACTGTGCACCACAACGACCCATGTGCACTGTACCAGTCAACCCATTAAACGTGAAAGGGCATAACTTCTCTGCGGCAAACGCGGCACTGTAGGCAATAGCAAAGGTGTCGTGTGAAGATTTGGGCAAGACCCCAACGCACACCTCACCAGATTTACCGACTTTACACTCAAAGTATCAAACCCCTGAGGTGAGCTTGACGTCGGCTACCAGTGCCGCACCACACTCACCACGCACCACACAGACCTGCTCTGCTCGTCATTCAAACTTTAACGTCTGTGGTTCGGTTAATTTTGTAAAGTTAATGTGCTCCATACGACCATTAGCACCACCATTACCAAGGCGCCGTTGACGTTACAAAATGACCTGCTGTTCACGTCGGCGACGAATAAACTACTCTTTGGCTCTACCATCTTCAGCTTCAACATGGTCAACAATCACAACAGTATTATTGTGGTTAGTATGTTCCACATTGTTGGTGCGTTCGTGATTACCTTTATCAGAGTTTTGAACATCATCAATATTATTCTTATCTTTAATGCTGTTATTGACAACACCAGAAATAGCATTTGGAATAGAGGTAGCATTTGATCAGCAGTACATAATGTCCGTATAATGTACATAGGCTGCCAACATGATTTGCACAAATCGACTGTGAACGAGTTGATTTGGTGGTAGTGGTGATACTACTCTTCGTCATAACCGTTACGATGCCAAACGAAGTACATGCATGGCACCATGAAACGAACGACTAAGCTACCGTGCAGGACAAGACGCTAAATGGGTGAAAAGTAAAGTCAACGACAGCAGGGCGAGTCGACGGGCACGGCCGGTGTTGCGTTGAGCGCACAAAATTAACTTCTACAAACACTACGTGGAACTCAAAAATGACTTGTACAGTCATTGTTTAGAGTTTGGTGAGTTTACTATTGCATGCAGGGCATGATAGAATAACCCCATCGCACGACGTTGTGTAATGTAATCGTGCACCATGATAAGTCGATATCCTCATGGGGCAGAGTTTGCCGTAGGTGCACTCTTATAACGCATGTAGAGAGGTGACAAGTTGCACGTACAGGGCTCCAGTGCGTACACTGGAACACGATACAGAACTTGCTTGCCCTCTGCATCCAGGCTAAACGTCATGAGCGCAGATCCACTGAGCATGCGAGGATCACCGTAAATCTCAAGAGGTCCACACCGCGGTGCATATATGCACTCCGGAGCGGTATTGCCTGATGCACGAAATGGGTGAGTACTATCAAACACGTGAGTTTCTTCTGCCTGCTGTGCGATCGTTAACAGCTATTACAGAAACACGTCAAGTCACGAGAGCGACTACTGCCATGTTACTGTGGCTTCAGTGGTGGAAACACTGTTGACATCTTAATTTATTTTTTTGTGATTACAACTCTGCTACGTTTACTAATGTTACTACAAATAGTATTACTACTTTTTGTGCTTTATTTTGTGTTGGCATGATGATAGTTATTTTTTACATTTTTCTTGCTATGTTGTACTCGATCAGCATGCATTAATTTCTGCAATGTATTTCTACAATAAGGATGATAATGATGATGAGGTAATGTTTGATGATACGGTAATGTTAATAATGTGCTTTATTCATTTCTGTAGTCTATCACGATTGTCATGTTTGCTACCACTTAAACAATGTACACCTAAATTATTAGTAAATTCATTAGGTATTGAACTCAAACACTAATTGCAACTCTTTACGTGTGCCATTGTGTTGGCATTACTGTTCGTAACACGGTTTCCATCGATAGAAATTTTATCAGCGTGTAGATTTACATTACTGTTATATTCAATAGACATCAAATAAGTAAGTGCTAAACGTGCTGCAAAATGCTGAGACAACTTATTACAACATTTGTGATAGTTATAAAGAAGTGAACTGTACGAGGCTTACTTGTACTTTTTTTGAAACTGCAAAAATGTGTTCAAATCATTTTGCACACATGTGCTGTTTAGTTCAAGAGGTTTGTGCTTCTCATCGTGAATTGTGAAATCAATTTACTTCGCACAGCTAACTTTGTGTGTGTCTTGTTTTGTCCTTGTTAATGCGGCATTAGTGAAATAATGAACGTCACCAACAACAGCAATGCTCACAATCAACGAGGCAGGTGAAGTAGCAACATTTTCAAAACCAACACGAGTCGATCGAAGTGCAACAATGTGATGTGCCTAGACGAACGTTTGTAGCAAAGTATCAAGTTTGTGTAATTTTTAAACTATCGCTGCACAAAGTGCACTTTCATAGATATTCACACACCTCATTTCACCTGTCAAGCCAAATATCACCTCATCACCTGGGAAGCCACCAATGTACAGTTATCTTTACAGTAAACGTAAACCGAGTTTTGTGTTTACATGAGCCTTAGCATTGACATCGTTACCATCATTACTTTCAGTATTCATTATATTGCTATAACTTTTCTTGCTTCGATTTCTTATTACTTCTTGGCTACTAACTTTTCTTGACTCAACAAGAGGACGCTTTACTTCTTTAGTTTTATCGTTATTATAGTCATTCACTTCTACTGCATTGTGCATTCGTTTGTTCTGACGAAGTACACCATTTTTGTAAATTGAAAGCAAATTAGTAGATTGTACAAGAGTGATACGCGGTCATTATTGTGCGTCGGTAGATGTGAAATTGCAGCAACAAACATTTTACAGCGAGCATGATTATAATTTTTATAGTTAGCTCACAACACTTTCACCAAATTGTAGCTGGTTGTTGTAAATTCGTGCAAACAGGCAGCGGAGTTTGTGTGTGTTATGGTAGGAATGACAAAAAACACTGTGATTGCTTTGCGATTGATATTATTACTATTGTGCTTGTAGAT
The DNA here is from genome assembly GCA_028554745.1 of Blastocrithidia nonstop. NCBI lineage: Eukaryota > Euglenozoa > Kinetoplastea > Trypanosomatida > Trypanosomatidae > Blastocrithidia > Blastocrithidia nonstop. The sequence continues at coordinate 1,075,725 of JAQOTN010000019.1, read as the reverse complement.
GTTATTACTATGATTGCTAAAACATTTATCCTTGGCTACCATTTTATTAATTTAATAGCTTTACACTTTGTTACTGCTAATGGTCCAGTGGATATGTTTACAGGAACAAAATTTGATGCCGCTGAGTGTCGTGAACGTGTAATTAGAAATAAAGTGTAAAATTTACTCCTGCAGGACGATTAGCAATAACGCGAAGACAGCCATGATTAAAGTGAATAATGTCATAAATTTTATTGCAATCACTGCCCACATGACTGACGTTGATGTTACGATTGCGTAAGTTAAGACCATCACATAAAATTCTGTCAACTTATGCAATTAACGTTTCATTATCATAAATTTATCTCTCCTACGTACTAGTTTATTGTTATATCTACGGTGTCTATTGCTGTTATATTTGTTACAATGATGATTAGTATTATAACTAATATTACGACTATTATTACGATTAATGTTCTTAAAATTATTACTATTATTATTACTAATACTATTATTGTTCGAATCGTTACATATTTCTCTACAATAGGTGTTCTTAAGATTACTACTATTACAGTAATTCCTATTATTACAAGCTCAACTATAATTACGAATATTACTATCCTTAATGAATTTACTCTTACATTGGCTACATGAATTATTCACAATCAGGATCATGTTCACTATTGTCATCTTCATCATCATACTAATAATAATAATTGTAATTGTAGTCAACGTTGTTGCCATCAGACCTTAAATGATTATGATGATGTCTACTTATATGTTCAATTAATTAAGTATCGTTGTTATTGTTATTGCTGCTGTTGCCGCTGTTTATACTATCAGCAGTATTGATATTATCATCATTAACATGCGTATTACTGTCATACTCTGCTTCATCAAGATGAGGCAGTTCATTATTTTGGCTTTGCACTCACACCTCGTCACTCGTAAACTACTCCGTATCATTGTACAATGACGTTGATGATAAAGAAAATGAATAATTTGTATCCTCGGTAACGTGAACATTTTCAACGGAATGAATTATGGTGTTAGAGTTTTCTTCTTGTTCATGCACACTGTTTGCACTCCCCTCACGTGTCTGACAATTTCAGGAGATACTGCTTTCCGATGTACAAAGTTAGGTAATAGAAGGATTAAGTGAATTACGTTCAAGGCATTCATTAGCAGAGGTGCTATCTTAACACAACGATACATTAGACTAGAGCTCATTGCGAGTAATACTTTATCGATTAACTCGCTAACTAATTTCTTGACTACTTGAGATGTTGCTACAAGTCTTATTAGTATTTCCATCTGGCATATTCTCACGTTCATCACTTCCGCCTATTCTCATTTTTCGCGTTGTCATTCTGTTTTTGCTGTCGCTCCTATTATTTATTGTTTTTGTTCTATCTGTACTTTTTGCCTAATTGCCTTATTACTTCTCCTTAACTTTCTGTTTCTACTTCAACTGTGTTTTAATGTTATTTATAGTTTTACTAGTTGTGTTACTTTACTTATCATATGATTGTGTAAGATTGTTCTGATTTTAATGAGCAGAGCCTTACCGAGTTGGTCTGTTATTGTCAAAGCTGATTGAAGCTTCAGTATGCTCATCAAGTTACAGGCCTGGGCAACTTTGCGTTATGTCAGTAGATGCGATTTTTGATTTTGAACTTGAGTTATTATACTTGTTGCTGTTACTGGAACCACTACGTTCCTTACTTTCAGGACGACTTTGACACGTTGAGTGTGTGTTAATTCCACTTTACACGTTACACGAAGTGCAAAGCATGTGTTTTTACAAATTATTAGATAGTGATGAAAAACGTGCTTTCATTATACACTACTGCAAGACAATTTTATGTAGTAACATTTATCGAAGTTGAGTAAATGATGTGCACGGTTACAATTACGCATGTTGCATTTCATACACACTAGACAGTATTGCAACAAGTAATTACTAAGATATTTGTATGACATGCTCGCCTACACAACGCTACAAAATAGGCAATAACGCATTTAGTACTACCATCTTGTCAAAGTTATTTATATTTTGGTTTAACACTTTTGTTTGAGCCTTATGAGTTTTTCTAGTCATGAATCTTTATGCTAAAAATACTAATTTATGTGCAATTATTTCATGTACATGATTGCTCTTTGCAGGAAATAAATCATGTTGTGTATTGTTTGTGTCAATAGTAGCAGTAGTAGTAGTATTAAGATCATTAGCATACTTCGTATTGTATATACCGTCTTGACTGCACACGTTCATTATTAAGTTTATTTAGCGAAGTGGTTCTACTCTGAGCTCATTCTAGTTATTTTCATGTTTACATGTATAGTAATTGCTTTTACACTCGTTTTCGAAATTGCTAACCTAACATACACGTGTGTCAAATGAATAAGAATACAAACGTACCCACTATGACCTCAACCGCAACTTATGTAACGAAACTACGTCTCCCGCGACAGGGAGTCGAGCGGAACCTCCAATAATAGCTAAGGACAGTACAATGTTCTTGACTGAATTCTGTGCATTGAGAGACAGCGAATCAATAATTCACTGTTATAGCACACACTTTCATAAATGAGCCCTCTTGCCAGCATGAGCGTTGTAGAATAATTGTTGTAATAACCTCAAAGCAAATCAAGAAAGGTAGGTGCATTAAGAAAAAGAACTATTTTCATTATCTGTACTTGTACAGATAAATTAGCTCGACTTTCTCTTTTTGTCTGCGCTATAGTATTCACCACGATCAGTAGCACTAATAATATTATTCGATCATTGCTGACTAACATCATTCAATTATTTGACACCATACTTTTTGCATTGATTCTGTCAATAATACATTGACCTCGAATCGAAAATAGAGTGAATATTTTGGCATTTTGGCCAAGGTTTTCGTTGTACTTATACTTTACGTTAATCATTACACACACATAATGCGCCTGCATGTAACAATAATACTTGTAAAAACATATTATTAATTACAGGACGAGCAAATGGTGATGATGATGACGACGACGACGACGACTATCCTTATAATGGTTGTGGCGATGATGACAAGGAAAGTGAAGCAGTCATTTTTTTGTTAGCAACGTTATATGGGTGAAATGGCAGATTATCAATGTCAGCATCGTTGTTTGCGTAGCATGGTGGTATAAAGTTCATAAGCGCATATCATGTTTGCAACGTAGCTGCACACAAATCAACATAATCGTCATCGTGGTGATGTGTCTTGACTTATAATAAACTCATTGCGATAGTCTAAATAACATTGGCGATGGGCGACACATGACGTGTGATGTGCTACACTGGTAACGCCTAAATTAATTGTGTAAAGTGATAGCAATGTGTTAGTATCACTTTCAACTCACTCATTCCGTTGTGCATTTGTGTAGCATGGAAACTGATTTGCTACACTAATGCACACATAATCTAGTAACAGTGGCCGATGCAGTTGAATACAGGCTACATAGATGTAATTGCATGCTAATTGACCAAATTACAGTGTGTAGAACGAGCCGTGAGTGCAACGCGTAGAGAGAAGATGCAAAATGCACTTCAACTGACATGTCGTAGTGATTGAAATAACTTGAATAGACACTTTCTATAATACGGTTAAGGCAAATGGTCAGGTGTGCCATGATTAAGTGACACGATAGTATTTGTAGATTTTTCACTTATTATATTGGCATGGAATATGTCCTCATGACCATCACCAATGTTGTTATTATTATTCGTTGTACTGTGATTGCCATATTCACTGATATTACTTTATTGTTATTCATTAGCATCATATTCGCTCCTTTCATTACCGTCGTATACTTCATTAACAGTGTTAAACATACATTTCTGCTTGTCAACAATTAATTGTACGATCGTCATTCCTCGAGTACTGATTAGTGGAGACATTTCATCTAACACAATGGACTAGCTGAGTACGACTTGACCGTTTTTAGTTCAGTACACCTCTCGACGAGGTGTTGATCAACCACAGCCGACCACATCCCCTGGTCTAAAACTAAACACAACTGATTTACCGTTAGAATTTCCATTAAACAAGACACCATCACTCTGCCACGCACACTCACCATAATCTCAGCCTGCAGGTCGTGTAACACTGTGTGACGCAAGTCCGACCCCAAGGCTGACAGTTGCACTGAAAAGCATATCAATGACACGTACCTCGTAATAATACTCGCTACATAGATAATGAACATTATCATTATGAGTATTATCATTGCTATTATTAGTATCATTTCTAGTATCATGATTGTTGTATAGTTGATTTCGTTACAAGGAAGATCTACGTCATACTCACGGTATCACACACGTACCAGTTACTGATTAGGTGTTCATCTTGCCATTACTTAAAATTTTTTGTGATATCTGACTGCTGTTTTAGTTATACTTGTGATTAGCTTCACTTACATAGTGACGACGTGAATATTGACGATGAGGACGATGAGGATGATGAGGATGAGGATGAGGATGATGAGGATGTTGGTGAGTATTGTAAAGCAGACTGTCAGGTTCTACTTCGCCTGAACGAAGCGTTTGCCCGTCTGCGCCAATGCAGAAACATGATGCTGCATTCGCTGAAGTAATTGTAATTCTCATACCTCGTGATTGTGGCGACATGTTTTGCAAGTTGCGTTACAAGAATACTGCCTTTATCTCATTTGTCACTGTGTATGTTTGCACATGTGTAGGTATGTCATGTACTTTGAGAAGTGCAGTAAATACATTGGCAACACTTTTATTAATTTTTGCATAATCTCCTACTTAAAATTGAGATGTTAACAATGATAAGAAAAGCATAAATCACGCTCGCATTGCGTTAAGTTAGTAGATAGTGTGTTGGCTTTTTGTAGCCATTTACTTTTTGCTACATTTTTAATAGTCGCTGAAACGCAGTGTCATTTCAGTCACTTAGCCTATAATGTGAAAAAGTATATCTTGCAATCGCATTAGCAACGTACTAGAACAGCACTAAATATCCGCAACGTACGATGACCCGAATACATGATACGAGATAGCAGGTAGTATTAAATTCGTCAATCTGCTGCTCATCTTACACTGTTCGCACAACTAACGAAATAACAGCAAACCGCTTAGACGAGATTGCGCAATTTGCCTCTGCACGGCTAGCTTACGTTACACTTACGTTGCTGTAATATTGCTTTGTAAGAAGGAGCTAATTATCATAGAAAGGTCATTGTGCGAGGTTAACATCTGAGCAGACGCAATTTTTTTTACCAGACGTGCCGCCTTTCACGCTCGAAGGAGACGACGTCATCGTGCTCGATCAGATGTTGCCCCTGACATACAAGAAATTGCGTTACTTTTGCTTCTCTCTTTCAGCTTCTTGCTATCACTGCTGTTAAACACATTGCAGCTAAACCCACGCTTTGCACTTATCTTAATTATGCTAGCACTAGGTGCCTTTGTAGAAGTTGACAATGACAAAGACAATGACGATGATAATGACGATGATGATGACGACGGTAAAGTGAGCAGTGCATGCTGATTTCTTTATTCTTTCAACATAGTAAATTATGATTACTGTGTTTTCGTTCCCATTATTGCGTCTTTTGACAAGATTTATTTATTCAAATTTTTACTATGATTGTTATTACAACCATGAGCGTTTAGTTGTCTTTTGTTACATGAAGTCGATAATACTGACGAAGCCGAAGTGCAAACAACGTCATTGCCGTTCATGAAATGATCGTACTTGCACAAGAGTGCTGCTTTAGATTCAATCTAATCAAGTTGCTCTCGTGCTTATTGACGTCGCGATAGCAACCATTGCCTTAATCGTTGTACGTGTACGTATGCATCATTTAAAACCTGACGTGACGGCTGACGCAAATTACTTGTGCAGATAGTTAATGCACAAAATGCGGACATGACTTTGCGCTCAATTCGCTTTAGCGTTTCATCTCGGCATACCAAAAATGCACCCCGGTCGTTTCGCTGCAATTCGGTAAAGGCGTTAAATGCATTTCCTGTACCCTTTAGCAAGTTAGAAATCAAAACATCACGCTATGTACCACTCTTGCGCTCACCACCGCGAAAAAGTTCAAGAAATGCGACATTTTTATTTGACGTTGGCATAGACAAATGTGTTGATTAAGTAAATTTTAAAGAAGATGACCTCTCAAAACGTTATTGCTCTTAATGATTGCGCTATGCAAAGATTGGCTCATTTCGTCGTGTTCTCAGTTCATTGGTGCTATTAACATCATCATTTTCACCTGTATGATCATAATCTCTAATACTAACATGATTTGCTTCATTAAAGTTGTTGTGACGATCATACATGTGTGTTTGTGCAGTAACAATGCCACAAATCTGTGCAAAAGATGAACGTCAGCATAGCGAATTTACACATTGTGCGAGAGCACACATTAACATTATAGTCAGCCGAGATAGTCATTTACACTATGGTAAAAGGCAAGAAAGTCGCAGCAACACATCTCGTAACGCCTGTAAAGGAGAAATACAGGCACTCAGCACAAATTGTGGCAAAGTAGGTAGTGATAGAGTCAAAAAAGGAAGTAGAGTAGAGAGTAAATTGTTTTATAATATATTTGATACTGAAGTTTGAGTTAAATTACATATACTTGTAATATTTTTTTATGCTTTGTTGTTATTATCTCTTGTTTCAGATTCAAATGTGCTGAAAGGTGCGTTACGAATAAGGCGTATCGTAGTTTATGCTCATCGAGTCATAGCATCAAATGTTGCTTTACAGTATGTTAAAAGAAATGTAGTTTTATGTATATCATCGTGGTCATGCACAATTTATGCAAAGAAAACCTATTGCAACAAAGACAGACACTGGTTAATTGCTTTTAGTATAGGATTGCATTTGCCCGTCATTTGTTGTTTACATTGATATTCTGATTCAACTATACACGCTTTATGTAATTCTTGTACGCTGTCAAGGCAGTGTGTAAGTTTTTTACAGTTGGTAATTACAGCAAATTGTTACAATATAGCTATAAAAATAAGCTCTTACTATTTTGTCCGTCTTTGTCCTGCAATTTTGCAAACAAATTTCAATTGCTCACGTTATGGCAAAAACGCTGCACAACACGTTAGTAGCAACATAGATGACGGCGACGGTGATGTTGAACTCATACATAGTCACAATAATCTTTTTCGTATTGTCAAAAGGCTTTAATAGCCATATATATTATCTTCACTAATACGTAGTAGTAAGTTTGCTTACATTTCTTACGTCGTGTCTGTGTTCGTATCGCTCTTCGTGACGATAACACTATGCAGCTATTACACCATTTCTTATGTATTTTTATATAGTAATGTAAACTGCTAGTAATTGTAAGTGTAATTGATATTATTTTTGACAATTGACACTTTATTTTTAATGTTCATGATAGTAAGTACAATGCAAATTAAGTCATACAACGCACTACACAATTCAATGTTCATCTGTTTAGTTTTCAGTGTACAATTATTACGTTACTTATCAAACGTCAATCTATCACCAATGTTAGCAGTAACCTGTTTCGGTAAATAAGCTGTTGCCCGCAATAATAATAAAACAGTGTTTCAAGTCGGTTATAGGTACATTGGCAATGATTACGAATGCGTAAGCAATCTAGCAACTTACTAAACATCGTATATGTGCTGCTGTAAACGTAAGAAAAGTTTGTAAGACGAAACTGTTGTCAATATAACCTAACTAGCACATTCGTAAATAGACAAATATTACATTGCAGTGTACACAATGGAAAGTGTAGATGTTGGTACGTTTCACAATATCATTTATGCATTTGCACTAGTACCATTTGCATTATTGGCCGCACTACTATAATTTGTGTTATGCATACTGTTTACCTGCGTCTTTTGTTTGTGAGGTGCAACTGCGTAGCAAAGTATTGATCGATGTTAACGATTGTAAGTTATTCCTCCAAATTGCCAGTATGATGGCACGCTCAAATATGTTTCGCGAACAAGCTAACGACAATGACGATCATAAAAAAATAAGTGAATAACACTTGTGAGTTACGACAATGGTGAGGCAGATACTCGCGTTGCTAGTACAAACATTCTTTACGTTGTTGTAAAGTATAAATTGTCGTAATCCTCACAAATAGCCAATGGTACAAATTAAGCAATACGACGTGGATGTGACAAGCTGTTAATTGGGTGTGAATTGACATTCATCCAATTTATTTGAGATTGTGATACTAAAATGTGTGTACTTGTCGTTTTCAGTGCATGATTTGCAAGTACACAACCTTACTGTTCATCTAATGGGTAATAACAAATCAGCTATTATTCATCGCCGCACAATGAATCGTGTGCGTCACGTGTAATTTAAACTCAACTGCGGGTATGGTGTCATATTCGTAATTATGTGATAAATCCAACAAAAGATTTGCCTAATATACATGTAGGATTACTAAGTGGCGTTTTGACTGACACTTTAGCTTCATGAATTGCAACACAGGTAGTGTCAATGTACATTTCTCAGCTAATACCGGTAAAATTAAGTGCTACATGTCACCAACGCTGGCACGCTTTCAGTGTACCTGCGGTAATGACTCGAACAAGAGACGCACCAAATCGTGAAGAGCGAATACCCGCAATTCATTACACTCCATCCTCACATGGTAATATTTCAAAGACAATTTCTTCGTTACGTTTGTCGCCAATGGCCAAAATAGTCTGCGTGACCATAATGTTTTGCGGATATGCTCAAAATTACACACAAAACGGATTGCGTTACCGTCTTACACGACTGGGTAGCGTTCATTGTATAGGACTATTGACGAAATGCAACGCTTTGCGATGTGATTATTTAGTATTAGTAATGCAGCGATACAGACAATGTTTGCTTTCATCAAGTATTATTTTAGATAAAACGGAATCACTATTTGTGTCACGATCACGCAACTTTTAGTGTATTTTGTCTATAGTGGCAATATAGCACCGTGATTTTGATATGGTAGCTGACTTTGTGCAGTACAAGCAGCATAAAGTATTGCATTATAATGAATACAAACACTTTGCGTTGACATTACTTACATGTTTAGTGTCAATATAAAGATGATGTTAACGAATATGTGAATTTTATTACTAGTAATAATTGAATGCTCGTAAAACAATTTGTCATATTGAGCGTACTTTAACAGCTTATATTGCTAATATTGTTTGGTTATACTCATTTAAATTCAATATTTGTAAATTATTGCCTTTGATATTACTGATTAGTTTACAATCATAAAATTGCAGTTGACTACATGTGCTGCATGATGTGATATATTTGCATAACATATTCTTGTGCAGAACGTAATAGGTAGCATTATTGTTGCTATTAGATACCATAATCTGAAACTGAGGCTTTGTGCTCCCATCTTAAATAAAATTATTATATAATTATTTTTGGAATGGCTATAACGAGCAATTATAGCAACAATAATCTTTTGTTGATGACTTAGAATATTAAACTGATCTACAACGCAAGCTGGAAGGGAGATGGAAAACTTACGCAAGCTATTGAGTAACTTACGGTAATAATAACAAATATATAACATTACTTAACTTTTTAGATAGCAAAGCCAGCGAAAATTAGAGAGCGATCATTTAATTTCGTTAGTGCATAATTGTTCATTGTTATTGGTAAAGATATGTTTTACATAAACGGTACAGCTAATCAGCTTATGACATCGTGATATGTTATCAGCATACACCGTTCAATGCATTTAACAGCAAAATATTGCTTTTATTTGTACACTTACCGCAATCAACAATTGTATTCGATGGATAAACATGGGTTAACGACAACACCTATTATTACATTACATCTTATAAATGACTTGTTTAGTGATTAAACATATTAAACATACGTGAAATTTGTAGTATGAATCAACAGAGTGAAGTATGTTAATGATGCGAATTCACGCGTTTGGCTTTAATAAGGTAAAATATTTTGTACAACTTAGTGTAAACATCAGGTACGTGTCGCAAAGATTATGAAAGGTTTTAACTTTATCTATTATATAAATTAAATGGTGCAAATGTTCACTTTTTCGTCTGCGCTTTCAAAACACCAATCGTATTAGCAATCTTTTTATTCACCATCTACTATGATACAGACGATGTAGTATAAATACTGCTAGTGATTACATTATCCAAATCATTATGATCAAAGCGAAAATTTTCATATTACTTATAGTGTTTTGCTGTGAATTGACTATCAGACGTGGTTTGAGGTAAACGCCGTTCATTTGCCACACTGTTATTATAATAACTATTAAAAATTTATGAATACATTGATGTTACGTAATTAAAATAAATATTTATCAAGGTAAAAATATAACTTGTAACACAGTGTACTTACTGTACGCTAGAAAAACATAAATTTAAATAATACTTAGAAAAAAATAGAAAAATACAGTTGTACGCATTAACAGCAATTATAATCAATGATAAATCAAGTTACACACATAGCATTCTAATCAGGAATAACTACTAAACAAATTTGAATGGAAAAACTCTACGATTAATAGTCAAAATTATGTTACAGGGTAAGTGTGCATGTCAGCAAATAATTAATTACCTACTTTACTCTAGCTTCACTATAAAATGGTAGTAATGATAACTTGCTTGATAATTATGTTCTATCAATATCTAAATTAAGAAGTTTGCAAGTAGTAAGCATTGCGGCTATTGCACTTGTTTGCGGGTACGTACAATAAGAAGTCTTATATAGTTATTCAATTAAAGTTAAGGTTAACTTGACAACTTCTTCTCGTAAATCTGCAAGCTATGGTACTTGATCTATACAAATTTTGAATGTTTCTCGTACACATGTCTATACTAAGATAGTTGGACAACGTATAAGCTCAATAAGTAATAATTAGAGTGCGACAATATTTTCTTACTTACATTGTTTTATCAATGAATGTATTTCGTGTGCCAATTGTGACCGATTACGCTCCTTTAAAGCAAATAATAAGCAAGCAGCAACTACTTACTTCGATGAAAATGGAATAGAACTATAAATTGTATGTAGTCGATGAAAATCAATTAAAGCATGGTGTTTTAGTGTTCTTGATATATTCAGCGAATGAAACACATTGATAACTTCATCAAACGTCGACGTTACAACACTTTTCAAATTATTTTGATATGTGTCTTAGTTACACATTATAATGAAATTACTTGTAATGAAGTAGACACAACTAAAAATATTTACTACTAATTACACGTGTGAATGATATAAGATAAATGAATAATAAGTTCAAGTATAAATATTTTAGCTGGCATAAAGTGGGTTAAGCATTTCATTTTTGATTAGCACGTGCGTATATAATAATATATGCATAATAAAATCAATTAACTCAGGTTATTGTCAAAATTTTAAATAGATAATCGTTAAACTAATCACATAATAAATATTATATTAAATATATGTCAAGCACTTACTACTTTATTAAATTCGGCCACTACTATTACTTAGTTGCGTAAAAACAATTGTGAAAACAAAGGTATTGACAACGTGTTAACGTTTAACTGGCGTCTATTCATTAATATATCATGTGCCTGAAGTAGCATAAACTAACTAATTTTGTACTTAAACAAACTTAAAATTGTGTAAATATTGATATGATTTTCTGAACAAATAATAATACGCAAAAAGTTTTATATTTGAATAAAATAAAAAATTATAATATTATTTTTGATTTTGATAGAATCTAATTTATAAGATAATAATTATTCAGCTATGTAAACTCAATTAAATTTTTAGGTGGATACTTTTCTGTTCGCATACAACTATTTCCTTAATTTGCCTCTTTCGCAGCGTCTGTAATTGTGTCCGAAATATTAATTCCTTGTAACATTACTACAGCAAAGGCGAGAACAGTTAATAGCGAAAAACTGATAATAAGACCTGTAGCGGTGTTAGGAGACAAGGATACGTAAACAGCGTCATCATTTTGACCTTGAATTATCTAATTACCTCCTATAAAGCTTGAAATACTAAACAAAACGGCCAAAACAAAGGATGTAAATATAGTTTTAATTCGTAAAGTTTGCATTGCTAAAGGCAAATAAATTATGATGAAGCTTAATATTGTTAAAAACTATTTCAACTAAAAGTTGTTAAAGATATCAATCACGTATTTTCTTTTATTAAAAAAAAATTTAATTGAAAAAAATTTAAATAGTAATTATTGATTATTGACAAAGGTTATTTCAACGTCAATAAAACCGTGTAATAATTACATTTATAAAACTAGGAAAGGAATATTTATTTTGTCTCGAATTTATTATTTATACAACTAATTATAATTCTCGTCTTAATTGTTTAATCTTCATTAATTGACTCATTACTTTTAACATGACGCAAATACCACGCAGATCATAAACTGCGTTCCTTTGATGGGACTGCTGCATAACTTTGATAGTCATCAATTCTGTTTTATCGTACTTTGTTAATGGCTTTTGCAATGTTTTATTATACTAATGTATTACCCTATAATAATTATTACGTGAGCAGAGGAGCGTCGGTTGTATTCACATACTTTATCATGTCTTACATACCTTAATTACACTACATTTAACTAATTTACTTTAGAATATCATCTGTATTCGTCTTTATTTCAGAAGATGTATTATTTTCATTTAACCAATTCGTGTTGTCTTTCAGTTAAACATTAAATCTACTTTGCATTTAATTTCTATTTTGACATTTTTATGCAAGGCTCTCTAATAAAAGTTGTTCATTTTGACGTTGCAAACTACTTTAATTGTATTAATTAATTTTATCACTGAATAAATGCGCAACTTACGATGCTGCTTGATTAATCGAATTATGAGTAATTTACATTCGCTGCCTAATAGCATCGTGAATAGGAACTCGCTGAGTTATATTATTCAAATATTTTAGTGATAATTGCCTCTTCTACGTTAAATATCGGTTTTTTCAAGCATATCCGTCGTCCCCGTCATTTCATTATGTACGATAATATCTGACAGTAAATGAAAGTGGACTAAAACAGAGTTTGTAATGTTTTAACTGCAACATATTTATCGCTTACAAAAAAATGATATATAAAACTTAATTTAGACAATTTGATAAAAGTTTAGCTTAATTAATTTGGATGAAATATTTATCAAAAGTCAGATTTTGTGTGTAATAACAAATAGTATAGTCTTAATAAAAAAATTATAAGTAATATCACTAACTCAATAATATTAAAATAACTATTTTTATATAGTTGACATCAATACAATTAGTGCTTGCTCGGATTACAATACGAAATTATGACCTCTTGAACATAGCTATAAATTTCATACGAGTAAACCATTTATTTATTTTATATTGTATAACGCATAACTATAATTCTATGTTTAATATCAAATATCTACTTTTATGTATAACTATAATTGTTTCTTATTTTTATATAAAAAATTAGTTTTACTATTACAAATCAAAATTCGTTCCTTCAATAGATAAATTATTATTAATAAAACACCTTACTAGTGTCAAAAATTGTTCAAATTTATTGCTCATGACATTAGGAGATAATTAGTTTGAATCGTAGTTACTTTTCACAAAGTGCCGTTCACTGATTTATTAAATATTTGTTTTAAGTCTTTTTATTTAAAATTATAGCGAAAGAAATAAATTATCAAAGAATATATCAAGAGCTGTTATTGAAGATTATTTTGTAGTTACGCATTTAGTTACTATAGTTGTTGAGGAAAAAATAAATGACGCAAATACATATGACAGAAAATAATTATTTTTTTCTTCTAATAGTTTGTTTCAATCTAGATGTCATGACTAAATATATATAGTAATTGATGAAGATAATTACCATAACCCTTCGCTCAAAAATTTAATTACGGCATTTACAAAAAAAATGTTTACATCCTCATGAGAGGTTCAAAATTTGTATATATTAACAATATGACTGCACCGCTTAGTAAAAGTCGAAGCGGCGATGTTCACATAAACTTTATTTTATGTTATTGAATCTCGAAGAAAATAAAATTCAAAGTAAATATTATAACTATATAGTTTTCTTATATAAATAATAGACATCGGATTCATAGCTCAGTGGTAGAGCATTCGGCTGCAGTCCGAATGGTCCCCGGTTCAAACCCGGGTGGGTCCTAACTTTTTCAACTCAAAGAAAACGTTAGGGTAATTTTATTGTTGTAAAAAGGGTCGTTACGGGAATTGAACCCGTGACCTCCTGTACCCAAAACAGGAATCATACCACTAGACCAAACGACCATGTTCGTAGCACGTATTACCAATATTATTATTAAGAAATTACCTTATTAGTTTTTTGATATAATGTTAAGATAAATATTTTATGTTAAACTTATTTCGCAGCACCGTAGCGCAGTGGAAGCGCGATGGGCTCATAACCCATAGGTCGTTGGATCAAAACCAACCGGTGCTATATTTTTTTATATATAGTTAAGCAATTTTCGGTAATAAATTTATCTGTAATAATGATGAGTGTAAGATCTATTTATTTAATGGTGAGATGGTCGAGTGGTCTAAGACGTTGGATTAAGGTTCCAATCCTTTCGAGGGCGTGGGTTCAAACCCCACTCTCATCATATTTTCTTTGTTTAAAATTATTGGAAGTGAATGATATTTGTGTAGTTTTTGTACAATTTTCTTTTTAAAAGTGTTATTTTCATCATGACGATAGGCATATTACTGTTACAAGTAGATAAATTTATGAAATTACCTTATCAATTTTTTTAAAATTACTATTAGTTAATTGATATTTTTTTGCAATTGTTAAATTTTTTACTTCTTTTATTGCTAATTTGTGTTTATATCACGTCGTTGTAACAACGCATCACGCCGTGCTTGTGTCTGTCTGCGTTGCTGCTGTCGAGCAAGATTAACTCGTACTTTACTTTTTACACTTTCAGTTGAGCTGTCTACTTTCTTTACGGAGTTGGTATAGAGATGTTTACTATTTATTTGTTTTGTTTTTCTTTTAAATTTATTTTTCAAACTTGATAATGCGCTTTGTCGTATTATAAAAATTGATTAGATTTTATTCCGCAACGATTACATTTGAGAGTTGAATCGCGACAAATCATCAGTTGAGAAACCTTTCATGTGCACTACGGATAATGTTTATGGTAATCCGTCTCATACCATTGTCAACAACTACACATCTTTTTCACTTTACAATCGAGGGATAAGTAAACCTTTTGCTGATTTTACTGCATCCAATTACGATTAGCGCACGGCTTATAATTGACGAATTCGGCCATATTTGAGATTACGTTACGATTGCAACTACTTTATTTACTCATCGTTACGATGAATGAATAGCAGAACAAGTGCTGTGAGAATATCTTTAGGAATTGGCGTCTTTGTGTACGCAAGTGTTATACATTGCTAACGAAATCATGCAGCACGTAGGTAATTCATATTTCGTTAATAATCTAATTTTGTCTTCTGAGCAGACAAACGTTGCTACCGTTTTTATTTCTTGTGCAACATTCGAACCTTACGATCACGTGGATGATCAAGTGAAAGTTTTATTTACTTTTTCATGATGTATATTGTCTGAAATAAAAAAAAAACAACAAATCCGACAGAAAAATGTGTTTGCTATTACCTTTGATACGACGATGACCGCTATTACTTTTACCTTCTTAACTATTTTTGTTATTAAAATTTTGATTAATATGATATTACTTGTGTGTTTGTGTATGTATAAGAAAAAATGGATTATGCTATCAAAAGTAAAATAACAATACTACTCTAAATATTATTATTTTCTTAATAAAAAATCAATAAAAATGTATTTTAACAGATTTACCAGCAGAATTGATTAATATAAACACTTTCATAATACTATATAAAGAACAATTTATTTTTTTTATGGGCTAGCTGTTCCCGTTTTTTTTTACAGTGAATTGAATCACTTATAACTGCTAAAAATTATCATCAATAATAATTACAAACGACAGTAAATTAAAATTGTCAACTTTACAATTTTTTTTCAATTTTATTCTGAGAGTGAGGGAGGAAAACAAAATGTATAGTACAAATTGATAAAGTAGTAAACTGAATGCTAATAATAGTAATAATTAGAAAGATGCTTCATGGACACCCACGATGCACAAGATTTAATTATAAATGTTCAATCAATGTATACAACAAAATATATGATGTATATATAACGTAATATTGTAAGCACGTAAACTCAAACAAACAACCAAACAAACAGCGAAAAGTATACCAAAAAAAAAAAAAAAAAGAACAACATAAAAATAAATATTAAGTTCGACGAAAACGACAACCATAAAAGTAACGAAAACAAAAATTTAAATAAACTTTTTCAGTTTTTCATTATCAAAATCAAAAGTGTGAGCAGATAAACAAACGGGATAAGCTATAAAAAAAATAAAATATTATTTACTTTACAAATATAACCTGATAAAATAAAATTTTGCCTAAGAATTAGTTTATCTTTGTAATTTTATTCTCAAGTGTCAACTTCTATTCACGTTACAAAATATACCTCTTTACGTATTACAACTTCATTTAACGAAAAACAAAAATAACAACATTTTTTATTAAATTGCTTTCACACGGGCGCTTACCGAAAACCTACGCATGAATTAGCAAAGTGTACAAGTCATATAAACAATAACAAAAATAAAAATAAACTGAATAAAACGTTTAAATATAACTATCCAAATATCAACAAGTGATCAAATGGAAAAAGTTACGAATCAAATCGAACAGTTATAATTTTGATAAATTTTGAAGTTTACTTTTTTTAACATACATTTTTTATTAGTAGTTCATTCCTTTTTACTGATCGCATCGATTTATTGCATCAAAATGACTAATACCCTCTTTATTACTACCTTGCCAACAAATAAAAAATTATGGGGCGAGAAGTTTGAACATACATTTTTCGTTTACTAACATAATCTAGTAATAAAAAATTATGCTAATCAAACAATATCAAAATAATATATTTTTAAATTTGTGTACAAGATAAAACTAATACACAAAAAACTTTTTTACTTCTTTTATTTTAGAAAATGTTTTTTTGTGTTAATGTGCAAAACCGAATATTTTGACAGTAATTGATAGTTTGTCATGCTAAAGGTAAAGAGTATTTAAATTTTTCATGATGAAAATATTAATTGAAAAAAGTATTATTTATATAAATATATATATATATATATATATATATATGTATGTAATTGGACAGTGTAATTTCATGTGCTTAACTTGTGTATTTGACGACCGCACTGAGAATGCTACTACCTGTGCCAAAGATTATACCAATCACTCCGCAGAAGAGAAGTAAGTAGGTTGCCAAATAATTTCATATACCAACCGTTTTCAGTGACCAATTGCCCGAGTACATAACAAACAAAGCAGGAAATGCGAATGCAATAAATCCACCACACAGTGAACCAGCCAAGCCGAATACAATATTAATGTCTGCCACAAAAATGCCTAGCAGCAGTGCACCAATGGCAAACGTGCTGCTAAAAATGGTATGCTTTCAATACGGCATTGTGTCAACCTACCAGCGCATACACTGAAAAAGTGCAGTGCGGCATGCCAACATGTTAAGCGAGAACGCCGCGCACAATTTGATAATTAGTCCAATATAGCAAATGAAGAATTGAACCTGATGATACGGATCGTAATACTGTAATACATTACCATTTAGCCCAGGCCCGAACTAGGCGTAACCAAAAAATCCTGTCAAAAGGTATAGTGAACCGCACATAGCACAACTAGCCGCTGCCTGACTCGTAATTTTATTCACAGATCTGTCAGGAGTTTCATAGTGAATCTTGAAAACATTTACCTGACATAAATATGCAAAAATAAAGAGCGAAAGCCCTGAGACGGCGTTGTTGCCTGGTTGCACCATGATGAGATCTTTACGAATACCACCTTTGAATGCATACATACAGGAGTGAATGACAACACATATAACAAATAAAATGATAAAACACACACCAAACGCAGACGCATACCGCAATGAATTGACCTGCTTTGGTAGGGTTAGCGGGAACATAAATAACAGTCAAATGACACTTAACAATATACGTTGACCAGATAGCTTTTGTAAAAATGACGGCACACCGTCATGCTTGCAAAAGGATGCAATGACGTCACCGACCGCAATCACATAACCCATCGCACCACCAAAACATAACAGTCACATCAACACTGCAGTGAAAATGTCACCGCCACGACCGAACAATCCTCGTGAAAGCGCCTCAAAGCTACGCAGACCGGTTTTCTATGACGCAATCACCAATAACTTTATTGAATAAACGGTAAGTGAGGTGACAACAAGCAAATATATAATAGCCATGATCATTCCTGATGTGTTGAACGCTGATGGAATGGACAAGATACCTGCTCCTAGCGTTACACTAGCCAAGTTGAAGACACCACTGAGAAATCCTCCGCGAGGGATGATTAGGTTCACCACTCGCTCAGCAAAATTGTAGTGTTTGGGTATATGTACATCACCTTCGTCATAATTTACCTCGACGGTAATTCCATTTTCATCACGCGTTTTTGATTTGTTGATGTCTGTACTTGATGGCGTACTTACCCCGTCTGCTTCAGCATACGCATTCGCACTCTCATCGTGTTTTTGTTTGTTTGCGTAACGCAAATAATCTTCATCGTCGTTCAAGTATTCTGACGTCACTTGAACTTCACGTTTAAGATGATAGTAATGATTTGTGCAATCTTCATGAGATTTATGTATATTCATGTTGACTTTATTGAGAGTAGCGACAGCAGCAGCAGCAGCAGCATTGTGTGAGTGATTTGAAATAATGACATTATCACTCAAAGGTTGTGAATTTGACGTGTTAACGTTATCAGCAACTGGCTAACGAGACATTTTTGAGATGAGTAAAAGAATTGAAGAGTTTGGCAATGATATATGTTCTTTTCTTTTTTTATGTGTGTGCTTCTACAAATACACAAAGTAATTATTATTATGATCAACGAATATACTTTACAAAACGTAATTATGTTATAAGCAATAACTGAATAGTTATCAAAACTTAACTATACCTAAAAAAAATAATTATATATATGTATATATACGCCTTTTATTAAAAATGGAAATACACTTCAAGTTAATTGTTAGCAAGTTTATTTATATTCTATATGGAACGTAAACCAAAAAAAAAAAACAATTATAAGAAATGTAAGAGCAATAAAAATAATGTTGTACAGTGTAAACAAATACAATACTGAAGAAGTTAAATATATATGCATGACATCAGAAAAAGAGCAATGTTTTCTTTTAGAGTAAAGTTAATGTGATTGAGACAAGCGGTCTTTGAATAAAAATTGTTTTCAGTAGTTAAAAAGAAATAAATATGTTGTGTTAAATATAAGAAAAGTAAATTATTACAAAGATCAATTGATTTTAAAAAAAAATGATCTGATAGATATTTCAATGGTGTGAGTAAACAAAATAAACAGTGAATGAAGGCTTAAAAGCTCTTTTTTTTTTTTGGGTGTACAACACTTGCATCACTATAATACTGAATCAAATACAAATAAGAAGAACAACACAAAAACACTACTTGCTAAATACCACGAAAGTGAGCAAACACAACATAAATATTACCCAATGTCAAATATGTATTTACAGTATATTTTTTTATAGTTGTTCTAAAAGAAAAATGAAGAAAGCAATTAAAAAAAAAAATTGTGCAAATATACAACATGGTAAATATATACATATATTCTTGTTCTTATTAATAGGCATCAGGAGTTGATGAAAGAAGTTGCAAATGCATCGTTTTACAAAAATTACAAAATATAAAATGTAAATATATCAAATTTTAGCTAGATTAATTTCACAAGTGATCAGCGTAATGTGTATACCTTGTACTACAGTATTACAAATTAAATTAAATACAGTTGCTTTTTCTTTCCTTTTTACCGAGCGCAAAAGGCAACTTTATTTGAACTTTATTTTGCACTTGAGTTTAACTAATTATTCTTAAAACGAAAGTGTAACTGAAGGTATAAATCTAAATTTAAAAAAAGTAGAGTAGTTAAATTAATCATTACATTCTGATACCAACCCGAAACGCAATGAATTAAAGATTTGTTAAAAGTTTTACTTTTTATGTATGTTTGAGTGAGCATACAAGCCAATAACAACTATTTTATACATCACGAAATTTTACTTATATATTTGTATACATTACTCTCTCTTTTGCTTTGCAAACACTTGTTGTGGTATATATTTATGTATAATTATATAAATATATAACATTGTATTGTACAAAAAAAAACATATAAATACTGAATATACATCAAAAATACTTAACGTCTTTGAAAGGTGGAAGTGCACAATGTAGAATAATTAGTGCAACTGACAAAAAACAGAGAAAAAAAATTATTTTAAAAAAAAGAAATGATTAAAGTAATGTAATTATAAAATAAAAAGGAAGCACCGGACGTTGATAAGCTATAACGTTTGCATTTCTAATTTTATAGTTATTGTATTTTTACTAAAAAACAATTTCACTGATTTATAAGTGTAGTAATTAAAAACGCGTGCATTTTTTTTTTAACAGTAATAAACTTGTTTACTTAAACGAGTTCATTGCAGTACTGTAAATTGTGGTAACAGTGCCAAAGATAGCTGCAACCACTCCACCAATCAACAGTAAATAGGTGCATGTGTATGTCAACAAGCCTACTTCTCGTATGGTAAAGTTACCAGAATACATGAAAAATAACGCTGGCATGATCAGTCCAATTATGCCACCACAAAATGAACCAAGCAAGCCAAGCACGGTGTTAAGTGTAGGTATGAACAAGCCACACAAAAGCGCCGCTGTCGTTGGAACGGCCATCACGAGTGCATGTTTCCAGTACGGCAACGTGGCTGCGTTCCAGTGAAAGAAGTGGTACATTGCATCGCGAAATGGAATCATGTGCATTGTAAAGGCAACACAAATTTTGAACACAATACCGACGTAGCCAACTGCGATATACGGCTAGCTTACCGGATCGTATAGAGTCAGTACAGAATCCTTGACTTTCTCGCCAAAATCAGCATAACCAAAGTAACCAGCAAGAAAGTATAACAAGGCACACGTACTCATGCTCAAAGTTGCGTAAAAGGTAAAGTGGAAGACAGTTTTGTGACGCATCTCATAAAAAATCTCAAACGCGTTCAATTGACACATATAGGCAAACATAAAGACACCAAGTCCCTCGAGTGCGTCATTTCCTGTGCGTACTGTCACCATTTATTTACGTTTTGCAGGATCATTATAGCCATGAGTAGCAGAGTGAATAACGATGCAAATCACAAAGTACACAATAAACAAAACACCAATCGATGAGAAGTAACGCAGACTATTAATCCTCTTTGGAATGACAAGAGGCAACATGAGCACAAGCCATACCATCGATGTCATGAGACGATTACCACTTCGTGTTTTCAAATACGCTGGCGAGCCTGGTGTTTGTAGGACTGGGGTAAGTAACGTGCTAGTGGCAATAATGTATGCCACAGACCCACCAAAGCAAAGAAGCATAATAAGAATGGCTAAACAATAATCTACACCAGGGCCAAGTAAATGACGCGCCGCCAATGAATACGTTCTCAATTTTGTTTTCACCATTACTTTGGCCAGCAGATTCATCGAGTAAATAGTTCCCAAGCACACCAATATCAGGTAGATTATTGACATGGCAACTCCACTCAAGTTAAATCCAGATGGTATGCTAACTATACCGGCACCTAACGTGGCTGAGGCCATATTAAACGAACAAGAAAGTAATCCGCCGTACGGTACAATCGCGCCAATGATAATGCGTAGATAATGCATAAACTCACCAAAAAAGCCACGTTCATCATGTAACACATGCTTAGGTGAAGACAACTTTTATTGTGTGTACGCCTACACAGTTGCTGGTTGTTGAGAAGGCTTGCTCAAGTCATCTGTCTCATTTTCAGCATTACAATGCTATACATCACTAATAAAAGAAATAGGTTCCTTCGATGTTGAATAATGTTCACTTACCTGCTAATTACCATTTCCTTCTTTACAATTGCTATTTACTGATACACTGACTTCAAATTACTTCTTATCATTATGTGTCTTAGATGAAACCTAGCGAGATGCTGCGTTTTCCTGCATGACATCACTTTAGCAGTTACGATCAGAAAAGATAGATTTGTCATTTCGACTTCCGTTACTGCCGCCTTTGCTCGCCTAACTAGAAAGTGTAAACGACTTGCCTGATGACATTGCCTTCAGTGTTTTGTATGTATATATGTTTGAGTGTCTATGTATTTGTATATATATGTTTAGATATTTATGATATAAAATATTTATGTGAAAGTAAACTATTCGACTTTGATAAAAAATTTATAAAAAAACTAACAAATAATATTATATTTATAAAGAGAAGCAACAATTTTATAGTGTTAACGTACTTAGATGAAATATATTGCATATATGTATACAATTCACAAATAATAACATTTCGCGTAATAGCATACACACTCACATGCGCTAATGTGTTTACAGACAAGCAACTTTTGTGTAAGAAAAATAGATAAATACAAAGTAGTGCTATAAATTTACACATTTTTGTGCTTATCTACATTTATAGTGTATTATTTATTTTTCTTACTGTTATCTCGTTACAGTTGACAGGTGATGCGAGTTCAACTCAAGCAACGAAGGCCGTCACACCTATCGTTGCTACTTCTGCTTCATTTGCAGTAAACGTTTATTGTGCAATTTATTTTCAAAGTCAGCGGCGGAATGTAGAAAGGCGCCAAGTTGTCTAACAGCGGCTTATGCATCATGACGATAGTAAAACAAATGACCCTGAATCTGAGCTGCACTAATTCCATTTCCTGGTATCTGTGATGCAAACTGCTCTTGCAGTGTCTGTGATGCATCTGGGTAAAACTTAGCAAACATACGCCGAGCCTGCTCCTGGTCTAAATACCCAATCTACACCTTGACATCGGCTCGACCAGGACGAATAAGAGCATGGTCTAGCAGCTCAACATGATTGGTGGTCATAAACACCAACTTGCCCTCCTGTGCACCTACCCCATCAAGTGCGTTGAGTAGACCACTCATGGACACATTACTCTACGCGGTAAAGGCGCGATCAATGTCTTCTATTAACACAATAGAGTGTAATTCGGCAGAGTTGAGCAATGACATGAGTGCCTCATCGGTTAACCCACGGTTTGACAAACTCAACAGGCAAATAGAGAGAGACGCAATTCACCTGCTAACGCCATGACAAAACTCGTCTTACCACAGCCAGGTGGGCCATGCAGCAAATATCCACGACGATAGGGTATCCCCAAGTTACGGTAATATTCACCCGATGACAAAAACTGAGTTACATCGTGTAGGAGTTATTGCGAGGTATTGCCTGACAAAATAACCGAGTTTAATGGACGTCGTGGGCGAGGCTAGAGCTGACGAAGCCACTTCCCACCGGCGCTAATGTAGATCACCGTACGATCGCTATCTTTGTCACGGGTGTACTGCTGTGCACTTGACATCATTGATTCAAACAGGTGAGAGTTGAAACCTATCGTGGTAAACTGTAACATTTCAAAGATGTCACCGGTAATTTGTTTAGCCTCTACACGGCGTCGAATCAGAGTGATCGGTCAGCCATGATGGACAAATCAGTGTCGTACATTGGGGCATGGCCCAAAGAGACACTAGCCAGTGTGCATGTCATTCCCATAAATACGTACATCTCGGGTAAGCACTGACATTTGCCGCACCTTGAAATGTGGCTGTGAGGCTAATCAGCGCATCATTCACTCATAACTGCTATCTTGATTGGTCATTTACATGGAGATGAGAAAGCGACGGCGCAATAAGGCAGAGAACGCGTTCATCATTTGTCTGCCAAAGGCACCACCAATGGTCAACACCCATAATCCTGCTCCTGCGCTGAAGAAGGGATTACGCAGTAATGTCCCTACAGTGCGTTTTACCGCACTACTACCTTGACCGTTCGTTTCATCATCTCATCCCTATGGCAATAATGACGAGAGTTCGATAGGTGCATTGCTTTTAGTAGTGTTGTTATTACTAATACCACTAAACATTGATGTAAACATTTCATTATTGTTATTGTTATCATTATTATTGACAAGTAGGTCAGGTATTGTATTATTGTTATGCTGAGGTTGACTATTAGTTAGTGTAGAAGATTGTTAGGTGCTATTGACGTTATGTACGTTTTCACTGACACTAGCTTTGCTAGTGAAGGCGTTGAATAGATTCATAGCTTGTAGTAGTAGCTGTTAATATAAAATAAAAAACTAAGAGGACCTTATAAGAAAATGCACGATAACTGTAGACTAGGCTAAGTCACAATGTAAATTACCTATTTACACAAAGTTTAATTACGTACAAAGTAATAAGTAGTAACGCGAAAAAAATAGTGATAGAAAAAAGTATTTGTTACTGCAATAAAATGATCATAAAAAAAAATTATAGCATTCTTGTAGTATTTTAGATTATTATTTAATCATTTACTCCACATACTGTCTTAATTTTTTTTGTAAAAAAATTTTTACTACTACAACATACGAAAAAAATCTAAATAAGATTGTTTAAAAAAATTGAAGAAATATAAATTACAATTAATAAAATACTTCTAATCTGGTTTTTTATCGCTACACTATATTTTTTTCCCACTATAGACAAAGTTACTTGTTCAATATTAAAATAAATGTTATTTTCTTTTAAACAGTATTTATTGATACCAAAGAAATAGTACATCAGGTCAACAATTATTCACGTAAAGTTCACTACATTAATAAATTTAAATTAAGTAATGCATGTATAATTATAAAGCACATAAAGTAAGCTTTAAAGGCTGAAAAAAAATGTGTACAACAATTATTAGTAATTTATGTACTTGTTCTACTTACATATTGACTATTTTGATAATAGTAAATTAAGGCCACTATATACACACACAAAAAAAATAAATTCGAATACGGTGTTAAAGTATTTTTAAAACAAGATTGGCAAAAGATAAGAAAATGTTTTTAATAGAGAATTGATAGTAGTATAAATAGAAGATACAAAAAATTGTACTATTGTTACGCTGGGGTTTTAGCAGCTATCACTGTCAATGGTTCCTGTAATTTTGCAAGCAAAAGCGCTTGATTGAGTAAAGAAAAAGTACATTGACAAGATATCATGCTAAGAAAGTGCCCAACACGTGAATGCAATTGCAGAGAAAGCGGTGTGTATATACGAAATCACAAATTTAAACAAGATATAATTGACAAATATTTTTTTGTAGTAAGATCGAAAGGAGAAATATAAAAACAATCAAAATAAAAATAAATAAATAAATAATATCATTCCTCCAAGCATGTTTCTTTACGGATTAATAGATTTTCTATAATGTAACATCACTCTCTATTATTTTATATAATTTTATAATTGTGGCTACTGCTTTATTAAAATTACTATATTAGTTTCCACTTGTTCAATTATATGATTTGAAAAATTAATTTCTATCAGCTAGTTAATTTTAATATTTATATTTACAGTCATGCGATTTTGTGTCTTGCACTTGAACGCACACATACGTAATGAGCGTTGCTGGAAGAGTGGCCCATTACTCTGACACAAGAACTACATAAGCATAATTGAAAAAATATTAAAAGTAGAGAAAGTTTATATATTAGAAGTAATTTGCCTAAGATAGTGCAAGAAAGACGCAAAGCACAAGATAGAAAAAAGGAAAAAATATTTTTTTTACCTAATTATTGCATACTTACACAACAACGTCTCACATCATTCTCTTTTCTCTTATCATTTTTACCCAAATTAGAGATTAAATTGTTTGCATTCTAACGCTTTAATTTAGTCAATAGTAATTCTCAAAATTTATATTACTCTACGCTCTTTTTCTGTTGCATAAGTAATATAGTACACGTATTTATCAAATACATAATAGGGAAAAAAAAGCAAGGAATTAAACACTTTAACGACAAGTTAACAAATTCAGTATAATAAAATATGCGTAAGACAGAAAATGGCAATTGAAACCAAAAAAACCAACTAGTATTAAATTTAACGAGAGGGGAAGTTTAGAATAGATAAACATATTATATTTTACTTTAAAAAAAGAGATAGAATTAAAAAAATTTATATTGTTTCTTTTCTCCTTGATTGTCGTTTACGCTTTTACACATCTATAAAGCTCATGTAGATTGTTGCGATCGTGCCAAAGACAATAGCAATTACACCGGCAATAATTAACAGGTAAACTCCCAACCAGTGCCAAATGCCAACTGTCTTTAGCGACCAGTTGCCACAGTACATTCAGAAGAGCGCTGGGAACAAAAAGCCAATGAAGCCACCACATAACGATCCTACCAGACCAAAGGCGGTGTTGACGCTTGGAATAAATAGCCCACAGAGTAATGAAGCAACCGCCATAATAGTGATGACAAGACTGTGCTTCCAGTACGGCACCGTGTCCAAGTTTCAGCGAAGGCAGAAATAAAGAAAGTTACGACATGGAAGCATGTTCATCGCATATGCAGCACACAACTTGATCAAAACACCGATGTACGCCACCATGACATAGGGCTGATGTACTGGGTCAAAGTTGTACAAGATAGAATCCTCTGTTTTGTCACCAAAGTCCATATATCCAAATACGCCTGATAATATGTAAAGAACTGTACACAAACTCATTGCAATAGCACTGGCTACTGTCAATTGACGAACGGATGGTTTAGGACGTTGCTCCAGGTACACGCTCGGGGTAACCAATTGACACATAAATGCAAAGACAAAGATGGACAGTGCGTAGATAGCCTCATTACCTGACGTGAAATATTTCATGTTACCGCGTTTACCCTTTTTCAGACCATTAGTGCAAGAATGTGCTATAATGACAACGGCAAAGTAAAGCAGCATCGTTACGCCGATTGCACTTACGTAACGAATACTGTTAATACGTTTCGGGATAGTAACGGGCAACATAAGCACTAATCAGATCGCACTGGTAATGAGATGAATGCCGCTGTCTGATTTCAAATACGCAGGGGCGTTAGGGGAGAGTTAAATGATAGGGTAAATTAAGCTGCTGGCACCCTTGACATAAGCAACACCGGTACCAAAACATGAGATTCAGTTAATAGCTCCGACAAAGTAACCCCAACCTCTGCCAAACAAAACATCTCCGACTTACTACAAAGTACGACAGCCCGTCTTAGAAATTGCATAACCAAGTAACGTTTGCGTGTAGATTGTAAGAAGGTTGATCACTATCAGATAAATCGCACCCATAATAAGTCCACTCATCGCAAATGAAGATGGCATGGAGATGATGGCACCACCGAGGGTTACTGAGCACAGGCTGAATGTATTTGACATTAATCCGCCGTATGGAATAATTGTAGCGGAAACACGTTGTATTCAATTCACGTTCTTAAGCTGCTCAGCTTTGCCCCGTGATGAGTTGGAGTCGTCATCATTCAGTTCGACTATCGTTTTCACAGCAAAGGTGCTTTTAGCTGCAGTGTCATGATCTTGAGGTGAATTACTTAGCGCTGGTTAGCCACATAATTCGTCGTTCAAGTGTGTATTGTTGAATACATAGTCTGCATTACCTCCGTTTTGTGCTTCATGCATGTCAAAGGGCTCTGCCGAGTTCAGCACAATGAACTTGTTGTTATTCGATGACATCTGATTAAAGGATATTTGTATAAAATAATTAACTGCTTTTTCTAAAGTTTTTTTAAACAAAATATTATCGTAGAAACGACGAAGTTAATATTTATGTGTATGTGTATATTTGTACGTTTGTTCACTGCTGTATACGAAGTAATAGCTTTACGTGTTCGAGTGTACTTTATATCTCTTTTTCTTTCGCCCTTATGATGTGTGTCTGCGTAAATAAATTTGAGTAATACACGTCGTCGCTTTCCTGCCATATAAATATATATATATATGTGTACAATAAAAAAAAATCAATTCAAATATTTATTAAATATATACATAAGCGAAATAGGAACATTATAAATGTTAATAAATTTGTCAACATTGTTATGGTGCTTTGCATCTCGCATCAACGAAACAAAAGTGAAACGCAAAGTGTAAGTCAGATGACAATTTATTTGTGGAGAAGTGCCACCCGTACATTGTTTAACATTATGACAATACAAAGTGTTATTGGTCAATAAAATTACTTACAATATATAAAAATTATTATAGTCTGAGAGTTAGTTATTGATTAATTAGACAGTTTATTTTATAATATTTATATTTTTTTTTACATAATTTAAAAAATATCTTCTTTTGCTATATTTTCTACAGTGCTATAGAAACTACTTATCTGTACTTTGAATAGCGTTTACAGCTTTTATGTTTACATTTTTTTCATTCTCTTCGATATAAAAAACAAGAACTAATTAATATTTATGACGAGAAGATTATATACTGCCAAATATTTTTCAGAAATTAAGTGCAATAAATAGATTTATTTATTATTGTTATGTGTTTCGTTATTGCATTACTTTATGTTTGTCAGAACAATCTGATTGAGACAAAAAAAAAAAAAAGGTTTTAGTTTTTACAAAAAATTATTTTTCAAAAATATTTTCTCAGTATATACACGCGTTTTTTTTATTAATATTTTTCAAATTTTACAGTAGAATTTGCGTCTTTACACGAATCACACACCGCCCCCATGTCATCATTTCATCATTTTGGACGATGCTTATCACAAATCGCACATGGCTCGAACGTTTCTGCCTTCGGTGCGAAGTAGTTCGAGTATAGTAAGACGCTTCAGGCGTGGCTAAACTTTGCTCTCGTACATCTGCGAACGAATCAAATCAATGACATTACCCTACTCACCAAGATCTATTGCCGATACACGATTAAGAATTTGCCGTACGTCATTCTGATCTGTTACCTTCGGGTCTAGTCGCATAATTTCGTAAATAGTTCCACAATCCTTGCTGTCATGCACAGCCAAGATATTAGCCCGAAAGTGTTCTACCAACGCAAGACAAAAGCGAATCAGATACTTTATACCTCCTTCGATAAATGCGTCAAGAAATTAGAAAAGTTCATTGAAGCGTAGCATGTGAATGCACAACCCTGTTAATATTTTTTGCAGGTATGTATCTGGCCACAAATTAAGTGCCAGCATATGCGCCGCTACATCAGGGAATTGCTTCTGCATAAAATACTAAACCACCCAGGCATTTGTTGAAAAGCCTACTGCCTCCTCTGCTCAATGACCTCTAATATACTGCGTAGCAACGAAACGAATAACGGTGGCGGTTTCTTGCTCATTCAACACCAACATACACAACCCAGCCAAATAGCTCATTGCCTGTCCATAGGCTTTAAATTCATGGTACATGGCGTGCAAAAAGGCAACTAATTTAGCACGATGCTATGGCTGAAAAAACGTACGATCAGCATCTTTAATAATAACACGAACCACCTTCTCATCATCATCATCTATTGCAACGTACTTGACAGGTTTATTGTAAAATTCTGCTTTCTTCACCCACCGCAATAGGCGTTCGCGTAAACGATCCTTATTGCTCTACAAAAACCCACAATTTAAATTTAGCAGAGGTGCACGCTAAACAACTTCGGTTTATCAAAAAGTTGGCATCTCGAAGAACGGACCGGTAAAATGGGTGGGAGTACAATATCGCACCGGTTTTGCAGCCGCCTTTGTTGACAATGACGCATCAGCTGCTGATGTATTGTTACTACTAACATCGGCATCAACGCCTTCTTGTGATTTTGCACCAGCAGTGAATGCTGCTGATGTATTTGTAGCTGTAGCGGTCGTAGTGGTGGTCTGTCCAAAACCATACACATTTGGCTGTGTAGCATTACTTGTCTGCAAAGCAGTTCCAAAGCCAAATATGGATGTTGTAGCTGGTGTTGATGCAATTACCGGTGCACTTGGTTGAGACAAAACTGGCGGTGAAGTAGCGTTGGCAGCCGAAGATGTGAAAGGCGATGTAACTGTCAGATCTTTTGCCGGATCAAAGAAGCGACTTTTGTTTGTTGTAATTGGTGTAATAATGTTATTTGCTGCTGCTGCTGCTGCTGCTGGAAGATATGGTGGCGGTGGTGGTGGTGGTGGTGCTAGCTTCGTTGATGTTGATGTTTCTGCTGCATTTTTATTGGTTTTGTTATTAATCGGAGCAGCGTTGCTTGTAACTTTTGTGAAAACCGACTGAGATGATGCTGGTGGCTATCCAAGTATTGAAGGTAGTGTATTCGCTGGTGTGTCCTTTTGCGGCAGTGTACGTGTTTGTGTTGTCGTTGCCGATGATGAATTTGCGAATGGTGCGGTTGGTGCGACTGTAGAAGATGATGGCTTTGATGGTTATGTTGAAAAGACCGATTTGTATTGTGTGGCTGTGCCAGCAAAGTTAGACTTGACCTGACCAAATGCTGATGGTGCCGGGGCGGCTTTTTGCGCTGCAATTTCGGCAAATGGATTGGTTTTTGTTTGTGAATTACTACTACTACTACTGCTACCGTTAGCTTTGCTGTTATTGTTGCTATTGAAAAAGACAGAATCTATTTTCTTTTACTCGGAGTTATCTGTACTAACATTATTAACATCACTGCTCTTTTTGTCGGTAGTAATCATGCTATTATTGCTATTATTATTACCTGCAGAAAACACAGATGAAGTAAAATTGCTGTTATTGCCAGCGTTCCATTTGCTATTGGTAAATGCGTTAGTGAAAGCAAAAGGCATATTTGTGCCTTTAGCACCTGTGCTTGCAGTGAGTGAACCAAACGGAGAAGTCAGCTGCGTTGTTGGCGATGATGAATTCTGCGGTAATGCAAAGGGCTTTGCAGCTTAGGATCCAAATACAGGTTTAGGGAAAGATGCAAATGGATCGTCATTAACTAATTTTGTGTGAGTTGTAGACTATTGTGAGTGTGTAGTATTGTTCGCAAAACGTTTTCATACCGCTTTGTCATCACTTTGTCCATTTTCTTTTTTCAGCTCGCGTGCCCTCTGATAAATTAATCGCAAGTGTGTGTTAATCTTCTGTGCGTTTTATAATGTGTGTTGGCGATTGTCAAAGAATGTCTCTGGTAATTAGTTGAATGACTGCACAAATGAAGCCAACGCTGGTGCGTAGCTGCCAAATAAGTTCACACACTACTATGCATACGACTTTTTCAAACCTGTGATGCTTTGCAGATCTGATGCGCTGAGTGTGCTAATTTCGGTGATGGTGCTCATCGTCTATTATCACTTCTTGTATACCTTGTTTTTAAGTAAAAATTTATGTATTTATGTGTAATTATATCTTTGATTGTGTGAAATATAACCTACGAATGGTATGAATCTATTTGTATTTTTTTTTTTGTGTGTGCGTTGACGTTTACTGTAAAACTTACGTGGTAATAAAAAAAATAATAATTTTGATATATAATTGATTAAAACTATCATCATGTCATCTGTATACATGCAAGTGAGAAATCAAACTTTTTATCAGCATTGAAGAACAAAAATAAATTAACTAAACCATAACTTCGATAAATAAAAAAAAAAATTTATTACTAATGTTAATACTGATAAAATGATAATACTACATCGACAAGTACATAATCTCAAAACAAATCTGTGCAACCTTGCATTGTGTGCAGAAAATAACCACACAAACAAACATTTAGTTAAGTACATTTGTTTATTATAATGAAGTATAGAAGTTATATACATGCAAAATTGTAAATTTTCATTTACAAATATATATAAATTATTTAATTATTGAAGTGTAACATTTATGGCTATATCTATTTACATCTCACAAAAGGTTAAAAAAAATTATAAAATTACAATCACAAATAATTTTTTTTAAGAAAAAAATAATAATCATCATCTTTGTTACAAACTATGCTTACATCATAATTATTCGCTTAAACTCACTTACTTCCAAACGTCGTTGTAGCCAAAGTACTACACCCGAGGAGTAAAAAAAGCGGTAGACGAGTGCATCTAACTACGCTTCGCTAAACTCAACTTGCAAGCGATGCTGCAAAACTGACTTGAGATCGTCAATTCCTATTCGATTATCATACGTTGACAGTGCCTTGGTCTACAAGGAGCGAATGATAAGTCGACGTCGTGCGCTGGTCATTAGTAACAACTTGTGTAATGCACGTTTAGCATTTTATGTAGAAGTTATTCGCTTTGTGATGGTTTATTTACTCTCGATAGGCCCCATGGATGATGATGATAGTGATGCTGATGATAACATTGTACCTGCGTTGAATGCGTCATCACATGACGGCCATTACTGCCGTTAACGATTAATAGATGTAAACAGATCCCCCATAAAGTGAATGCTAAAGTCATCAATAGCCACCACACCATCATGATCGCTATCTACGTATGCCATGACACTTTCCAGCTACTATTCACTAAGACGTTTACCGCATTCTCTAAATAGTCGTTGTACCTGTGTTCGTGTTAGTCCTTGAATGCTTGAGAGTAACACTGGCTGTCCTTGCCATTGTGTTACTTGCTTCTTGTTCAATGGGTTTGCTGTACGTTATGATGGTGGTTGTTATTATTATTAATATTATTTGTCAGACTATGTGGTCAGCGTGGCAAAGTACAGGAATGCATCACTGGTTCGATGAAAGCGTTTAAGCAGCATCTCTTGCACTTCATGAAGCAAGTCAGCCAAGGCAAAGTGATTTACAGGGACGTCTGGTAGGCCATCGCGAATGCATTGACGTGTATGTTCGTCCATCGCTAACAACCTGTACGATATTCCATCTAACACTACCACATTACCAACTCGAAAGTGACTGGAATCGCTCAGCTATGGCACCGAACGTCGTGAAAAGGTTTTGCCACCAGCAAATCCACTATTGGCTCGTTACAGCTAGGCAATTGCAATGGTGTTGTCGGATAGGTAGAAGCAGACCATAAACCGCCGCGCCGCCTCAGACGCGTTTAATGGTTTTTACAAACACGCCTCAAATCGAAATGCATCGTGACTAAAGCGAACCGACTTCTCAACCGCAGTAAGAGTTTGCAAATTTGTCGTGTTTGCTTCATTAACACTCTTTGTACTTCCACTGTTGTGTTTTTACTGTCGACATTGTCCTTGCTCTTTTCGTTTTTATGCGATTTCATCTTTTTACGTGGCTGGAATAGGAAATGAAGTAATCACTTTACCCTGCGCTGCCAAATACTACTTGGTGTACAAATCACAGTCATACAAGTAGAAAGGCCGGTCATAGATTACCACAGACTCACCGAGTGAAAAGTCATTGACATCAATGTACTACACATCACTGCCACTAGTGCTGTTGGTCTTAATTTTGTTATTACCACTACTAATAATAATAGTAGTAGTAGTGCTTGTAGTGTGTGCATTGCTCTGGTCCTTTTGTTGCTTTGAATGCTATTGCATTCGTGAACGATGATGTGGTGCACGAAGTGTCTACAAGTGTACATTACAGTGAGTATATGGAAGTCGAGGTACGCGACTGCGACGCACAAACACCGCATTCCGCTCCCGTCCATCGTTGTCTACGGGGTCAAACATAACGGCAATGGTGTCATCGGCGAGGTAATAAAAAATACGAAATAGCTGTTTGTCCCATACCGCATAAAATCGAAGCACATTCTTGTCCTGCGCGAAGAAAGACATCGCATGCGCTCGTTCTGCTGGGGTCAGCAAGCTGGAGTGGGTGTGAGAGGCCAATGCCGCTTGCATTTAGGCCACACGTCGAAGCTACGCATCTTATTCGTTTCAGACGCGATTTGGACGAGTCTGACGCTACTCAAAGGCATCAATGGGGTAATGCAGTGGTTCATGCTGTGGATGACGCAGGACATCGTAAAAGACACGCGTAGCCGCATCACAGTCCACGATGGTGTACAAATGACCCCGACACGCAATCGTTTACCCTACACGAAGGGTAAACACATTCACATTTTATACTTTACATCGTGACACGGTTAATCCATTGCGTAGCCCCGTATTATGCAATGGAGTTTGTTCACTAATACTCACTGTACCATCGGACAGGTAGAAATTGATAACCACTTTACGTACACGTCAGGTCTATATAGTGCTCTCCGATACATCTTCCGTGTAGTACGCGAAAAAGCGTAGAACCTTGTCATCAAGCGTCCTCCACGTTGGAAAATGATCGAGGATAACTCGAACCGGAATGCCACACCCATCCATGCTTGTTGACTCAGCACATGCCATGGACATTGGGTTAGACGACTGATTTACACTCCGATTACACAATGCCACCAAACTAATACCACGTTGATTGCTGGCGCCATCGTTTGTTACACATTGCACAGATCGACCACCATCTTTGTCAAATGTGCAGTATTGTTTGCGTCCAAATGTAGCAGGTTCATTCAGTTAGGCAAAGTTGTACGTCGGTAGTTTGGGAAGTGCATTGTATATTGTTTGCTGCTAACACGTCATGATGCAATTTTGTATTTGGTAGTTCTACTATAATAGAAAAAAAGAAAAGAGTATTACTCACAAGAAAAAAAAAGATTAATTTATGTAATACTGTAAATATGTATAGCTGATTACAAACTTTGACATAAAAAAAATGATGTGTAAAATTATTTAATATTTTAAGAAAAAAATTTGATGATTATCTTGAAGGCTATCATTATCATCATCACTGCAATCATTTTACAGTCGCACTGTATACAAGTACAAAAATTTGACTTGTGATAAATGCTTACGAGTTAATTAAAAGTATATCAATATTAAATATTGTTTTCTCAATCTATCTTAGCTAGTATATATTAACTTTTGTCACAAGTATTATCAAGGAGTTAAATATTATAATGTTATGATGCTTACAAATTAATTATTATTAATATTATTATTATCATCATCAAAGTATATATATATGTAAACACAGAAATATTTACATGTTTACTTTATGTTTTAAAGATCTGACCACTGATGTAAAAAAAAAAAGAGTGAAACTGAGGAAAAAAATGCAAGCTTGACGGTTGAAACAAGTCAGAAAAAAATATATTTTGTGAATGTTGTCGAAGGTGTAAATTTCCACAACAATAGTGCACAATAATTATTCACTGAACAGGCTGCTGCAGTGGCTCATCGTCCATACTTAAATATTATATAAAGTAAATAACAAAAAGTAGAAAAGTAAATAAGTAGATGGTCATTTGGTTGTGATATGAAAATTTTTTTTAAAAAAAATTTTACACTTACAAATAAGAAAAAAAGACAAATTATAACATGTAACAATAACAAACGTCTGCAGACATTGTTGTTTTGCTTTATAGCTACACTGTTTATTTCCTTAAACTAGTAGCACCGCATTGATGCAGCCATCGTTTTCTGGATTATTTGTTACTTGCGCGTACTTACCCCAGACCACCTTGCCAGATGGTGTTACAAGGCCTAACTATGATACGTTTACCTAAATTACAGAGCCTTTTGTGATTACTCCTAAACCAGTATACATTTTACCTTGTGGATTTTTCTTCACAGAGATGATTGGAAGATAAAATGTTGCCTTCAGCTATGGGTGAGTGACGTGTGCCTTTTTGAAGCGTAATGCCATTGGACGAATAAAACGTTCCATTTTTGGCATACGACGTGTAAATGTTTCTCCCACAAAGGTTACTTTGTTTACCAATCGCTTTCACGATTTTTTACCGCGTTTGCCTGATGTTACTGCCTTTAGCATCTCGTCCTATGAAACTGGCTTGACTTTTTCTATCGGCACTGCTCACTTGCCCGCTTTTTCTTTTCGTTTCTGTTTCAGTGAATTTGACAGCACCTTTGCACGATCTGCCTCACTACGATCCATTAAGAAGCTGGGTAGTGCATTTTTCGGTCTTTTGTCTTTTACTTTTTAGGTGGTTTGCTTTTCCTCGTGCTAACGTATTTTCTTGCGAATTTCCGCTTTTTCTGCATACCGTGCCTTCTGAGCTAACTTTGCCTTTATGCCACGAACATGTTTCAAGAAGTTAGCATTTGTATGTGCCTTACGTGCTTCACGTTTACGTACTCGCTACACATGATCAAGACGTTTACCATATCGCTTCTGTGCTTGCTAAATGTACTCGTTCTGCGGCATGTCGCTTACACAACTATCTACTAATAATTAATATATTCAAATATTCTACTTGTAAATTGTAAATACTTTATTTGTAACCACATAATTAAGCAAAAGAGAAGCAAAAAGCGTGGAAAAAAAGCAAAAATAATAACGTATATGCAACACAAATAATTCATTATCAAAAATATAAATGTATATAATAAGCACAACACTATTAACAACAAAAATCAATAGTTTTTTCTTGTATACATAATCTAAATATGTAAATTATTTAAAATGTGAGGAAGAAAGTAAAATGTACACGAGTAATTTACATTTATGGCAAGTTTGTCTTGCTACTGAAGAAAAGAGTATCTAGACATTCTTGCACAATTGTCTGCACGAGCAATTCGTCTGCGCTTGTTTGTGGTTGATGTGAGAATACCGGATATGTGGAGTACATTGGCTGCGTCTCGTACTACGTTGTCATTGTTCTTGCTTATTCTTGCTGCGCTGAATCTGTTTGCGAAACTCGACTTCGTTTGATTATATTTAATCGCTCTTCTACACGACAGATCTACGGTGATGGTGAAGGTGACAGAGCACTAACTTGTTCATTTGCTTTAGATGATAATTATGTTAAATTTGGCAAATCGTCTGTATGCTTTGCCGATTTTACAAATTCATCTACAGACTGTTCTGCATCGCGCGGAAGAGGTAAATAGCTATTTACATTTTGCACCACTAAGTTAGTATCACTGTTATTGTTATTGTTATTATTATTGGTAACCTTCATTACAGAAGTTTTTTTTAATGTAGTGTTAGCACCACCAACATTGTTGACATTGTTTTTGCTCACTATGCTGTTATCAGCGTTAGCTTTAGGTATAAAGGCTATACTTGTGCTCGAGTGTTGAGTTGCTTTATTGCTACGGTTACCAGTATTACTGCCACTGCTGCGACGACGACGACTAGCGCGTAAAAACATTTGCTTTCTTTATAGCAAGATTCTACACAAATAATCAAATAAAACCAACTCTTTATTGTTGAACAACTATGAAAGTAGATTAAACCTTCTGGGAAAAAATTGATAATTGATTTTGAAATAATAAAAATAATAACAAAAAACAAATAGACGAAGATTATGAATAATGCAAATATTTGATTACCTTCTATATTACAGTGGGCTAATTAGTTTTTTTATGTTAATATTCATTTAAAATTTTAATGTTCACATAACACGTTAAATTGATGATTTTGAATTCTATAATTGGTAAAAGTAGGATGTTACAGCCTTATATAAACAATAATCTTCAAAATTAGGAGAAAAAGATATTAAGCAAAGAATATATCACTATCCATGTTAACAACTTAATTTACTCTATACTAACGCATACATTATTATACACGAATACAATAAGCACGCATAAAAAAATTATCAATATAAGAAAATTTACTTACAAATTAGGTAATTATTAGTAATTTTACAAACTGTATTCTGTGCTTTGCTTTTCTCTTATCTATGCCTTCGCTTCAATCATAACAATCATAATTTCGTCAATAGCGCTCATATATGCAGGACGCAAGTACATCTTATAAAAAAAAACTGTACAATTATAAAATATAGTGACATTGCCTTGCTGAAAACAAAGTATGCCACCAACTCAAACAAAAATACAGTTACATAAAAAAATATATATAATATAAATATTTATTGTAGACATTCATAAAAAGTGGCACTTTATACCTTATTATTGTACAAAATAGTAATAATCAATATTTCTTGCTAGTGTTCTCGATTTCTATATGAATTAATTTTTATAAAGAAAA
This sequence comes from Blastocrithidia nonstop, assembly GCA_028554745.1. NCBI lineage: Eukaryota > Euglenozoa > Kinetoplastea > Trypanosomatida > Trypanosomatidae > Blastocrithidia > Blastocrithidia nonstop. Next base: position 1,037,738 of record JAQOTN010000019.1, on the reverse strand, counting down.
AACATAATTGCTAAAGCCCCTTGTTAATATAGTTTTATTCCTTAGAAACATTCTTTTTGTTGAATTGTTTACAAATTTTTACCTTAATACTCTCTGATTTTCATCAATGGTGCAACATGATCAACATCACTTGTCAAAAAAGCTGAAAAACGCTTTCGCCTATTAAACTGTGATTTTGATGTAGACGTGTCCGCAATGCCGTCACATGTAGTTGCATCTCTGCCACTCTACCTTTGTTTATACACTTCTTAATTTTGCTTACTGCGATTACCATTTATTGTTTGATTACACAAGGTAGATTGATGATAGATTAGATCACGTGCAGATGACGCGTCATGATATGCATGACGAGAGATAGGTCTGCTAAATCGTTCTTATAGACGTAGTATTTGCTACAGTTCTGCATTTTTGTTGTAAAGTGGTCGATGTGGTGCAGATTGCGTTTGCGAGTGCTAAAGTGTTTTCCCGTCTTATGTTTGTAATGATTTTTTTCTCTAATTACTATCTCCTACATTTGAGCAGATCACCTCTACTTATTCAATTTACGGCTCATCAGATGCAGAGTCGATGTCAGTAGCTATTTTTGCACTTTTGTTATTGCTCATATATTTATTGTTATCTGTCTTTTTACTTTAGTACAACTTGTAAATGGACTAGTGTGTCTTATGCTTGTCTTCTTTGCCTTGCACAGTTCGCTTCTTTGAAAGCCTGCTGCTGTGCTAACATTATTGTTCATTACGAAAACCATTTTGATTTGTTTGACGATATCCATTAAATGAAATGTTATTTTTCTCATCAAGTTGTGTGGCATTCATGTAATACTCAGTGTTACGTCGTCGCCGAGTTTCTTGCTCAATATCTGCAAAAAGTCTACCAGATGGGGCAGCAGAGACAAATGCCTTTGCAACGTGTTGCACATTTTTCACATGTTGCATGGAACTTCTCATTTGATTTTTCCTAATACTACTATTATTACTATTGTAGACATGATTTCTAGACAGATTACGATAATTTTCGTGTTATGACAGCTAACGTAGATTAGTAAAGCTGTCATTAGGCACAGATAATTCTCTGCATGGTGATGTTGGTAAGCTACGAGCTCGTAGTGCGTTGAGTGGACGCGCACGTGCTGAGGATGGTGTCATTTTTTATAATTAACACTGATGTTGATGCTACTGCTGCTGCTGCTGCTGCTAGTTTTGCTAACCATTTTACTTTTACGAATGCAATGGTATTTTCTACTACAATGAAGGCATAAGCGAAGACTGCACCTTATTTGTTGCTTTTGTTGATGCTGATGTGGAGAATGAAGTGTTACTTGGCTATTACAGCGTTCATGTACTGTTAACAGTTTGGTCGCCATTACAGTAGCTACCATGAGTGCTCTTGCTTGTCAGTGCACACAATCGTGCATAGCATGCCGTCCGTACACTGTCCGATCACTTGTGCGAGTCTAATGCGAAGAGATCATTTAACAAAGACTAATCCGGTGTCATCATGTAACGCTCACGTTTGATGATCATCGTGGCAACTCCTGGGAACGTTAAGTTGAAGACACGGTGCTTGTACAGGCCCTCACCAATGTACAAAAAAAACTATTTTAGCGCTACGTAGGCAATTTGCGCTGGCACGCTGCACACCGTGACAATGTCCGCCATGTGAATGCGAAAAGCATGACCTACAGATTTGTGTAAGTTGTCTCGAGGAATGTGTGTGGTATCAATACCGTAGCGAGTAGCAAAGTTGTCATTAACTCCGAAGCACAGCACACGTACCTCGTAACGTCGTTTGTGTACATCGACATAGGCAACTCGTGGCTAAGTTCAGAATGAACCAAAGTACGCAATTTACACATGACGACCTGGATCCGATTACGAGCTCAATAACAATTGCCGAAGTAATACGGAGAGTGTCACTCACACTTTCTACAATTCACTCAACAAAAACACACAACCGCCGCTCATGTTTTGACCTGAGGCACATTCTATCATGGCAACGCTTGTTGTTATCGCCCCACGAGAGCTTAACATTTTGTATTGATATGAATGTATACAATATCCGTTAATAGATTCTACGCTCAATAAAAAGATAAAGACAAAAGTATTTATTCTTATATTAACAAAAAATAAAGATATAGTAATAATATTTATTTTATCATCATAAATAATAGTAATTATTTTTTGTTCCATATACCTCTATAGTGTACATACATATATACGCACAAAAAAATTATAAATATTTATTTTGTAAATAATGTATATTGAATAATTAATGATACAAAGGGTATATTATATTGAAACTGAAATTTAATCTATTAATAATATTGTAAAAAAAATGCAAAGCATTTTGTGAAGTGTAAAAACAAACGCAATGAAAGATGACATATAGATTTTACAAAGCATGCCAGTCTTCACTCGGTGACAGTGTCGTGTCAATCTACTCAGGTATTGCACTGCTTTCGCATGATGCTGATGACTGGCTATCTACTGCTTGATTACAAAATGTTGTTTTGTCAATTGCACCTATATTAGTTTCTTTTTTTGTAAAATTTGAATGTTGATAATTTCGTGTATTTTTATCCGTGCTCATCTTACTTGATTGCTGTCGTGAAAGATGATGATGTTGATCAGGCAGTGTGGCAGGCGCAATATCCGTAGCTGCCATACCTGACACAAGTTGTTTCGCGATGTACATCAACTTAGCTAAATTACGTAAAAACAACATTGCGAACTACATACACGCTTGTGTCGGTCCAAGTTGTACAAACATGTCAATGTAATGCAGCACTATCGTATCTACACATGGTAAATACATCTACACTAACTTTGCAAAACATTTATCGTATACTTTCGATGCTCCTAGAAAAGTAGAATGCGCAAAGTAGAGTGCTACGGCAATGCGTATAATTAGGTAAAGTGCACGAAGAGCAATAAAGTAAGAACAGAAAACTGCATCAACTACTTGTAATAGTCAGCCGAGCATGATTGACAGTGTAATATTAGTTACTTGAACAGGATCGGGATTAGATGAGCAGCAAAGCTTTACTCCCATAAGCGTAGGATGCACATAGGTGAGGTAGATTACTCACCATTAAAGAAATGTAATTAATATCATCGACAGACAGCCAGTCACTGCAAATCAGAAAACACACACACCTTAGTTTATTCACTTTTACAAGTCAAATTACTAATACAAAATAAATAAATGTATTAATTAATTATAAATTATATGAAAAGTAAAAGAGTAAAAGTATACACTTTAACAAAAATACATTTGTAGTTTTTATTGATAAATCTTTTGATTGCACATATATATACAGATAATTACGTTAATGCAATTTTATGCGCAAACAGCTTTCATGTTGACATTCTGATTTTTCATCTAGAAGATTATGAGTGCAAATAAAGTGTGATGAAATAAAATGCAAAAATGCACATGCACAATTCATTTTTTTAAGTATGTCCGAATATATATATATCTATATGTTTCCGATCTTCTGATCATTTCTACTTTAATATTTTCTTTACTACATATACATAATCGTTGCCATTATGGCCCACGTCAGTATACTCTGAGTACTATCACATTAATATAATTTATTTCTTCCAGCAAAAGATAATACATGATGCGTTTTTGTATGTTATACTAGTATGTCGCAGGTAGAGTGATCAGAGTAAATTCAAAACTAGTATCGAAACGAATAAAAAAATTACTGTTTTTCTTTCTTTCTTGATCAGATCAAATGCATAATAACGAATATACAAACAACAACAACACCAATGACAACGAGACAAAATAAACAGCTCTGCTAAAATTATATAAATATAAAAGTGATTGTTTTTAATGAGGAAATTATTACTTATCTAACTCATGAGTAAACCATTTGATCTTTCTCAAAAAACTTTTTTTTTATAAAAAAAAAGAAGTATAAAAAAATGGAAATAAAAATAACTCAGTAAAGAAATAAAATCGACATGAACGTATAGATAATCAATTTGAATTTACTTATTGATTACTTTAATGAGCCACTGCTACTTTTTTCAAATGATCCATGAACATTTGCAACGAGGCATCGTCGGTGTAGATGAGTTCTTCTTCGTTCTCACCGTGCCCGCCTTGCACATTGGCACTGTTGTATGAACGACTAGGGTTGATGCGGTTGTACAAGATACGCGCATCTGGGTCATCCTGTGATACCTCAATGAACCGTGGAGCCGGGTAACGGTCTCGGATGAGAATCTGTGCATCCTAGTACGGAATTTCAAGGAACTATTTGAAATATGCATACTCCTCCAGTTCGGCATAACCAGCCTTCTTTCACGCTGCAATTGTAGATCCGTAATGAATTAACACCTCAAAAAAGGTGTCAAGCAACAACACGCTATCACGTTGAATGGCACTACTGTCAAGTGGGACCGGGGCGGGTGGTGCACTCATGTTGTACCGGTACAGAGTAGGTTGTATCTGAACAATAGAACTAACCACATTAGATTTGAGAAGTTGTAATCGTCGCATCGCCGTCTCATCTGGACTGGAGTTAAACACGTACAAGTAACCGGACCGACGCAGGTGATAGACAAACGCAGGAAAGAGCACAAAATTCTGTGCCAGACTCAGCGATTGAGGCACATTTACCTCATACTTGCCAAATCGACTCGTTAACCGCACCAGTGTGCGATCTAGTCAGCGGAGGACGTCAAAGATGGGCATCTCATCGGCTTTGTGCAGTGCCTGCCGTGCCAGTAACACCAGTGCGGTTTACTGATCAAACGAGGAAGCCAGCTACGGTGCGTTGGCATCGTTGATGGTTCGATGTGCTAGCGTGGTCACACGAATACGCTTTTCATGCCCGATTTCATATCGTGTGACTATTTGTGTCACTCGCATTGAGTTATGCTGCGTCGATGACGATGCAGACGAGCTTGCCGAGCCTGGGCCGCTCACATCATAGTAAATGGCAAACGTGGTGGTATCATCTAACATGCACGTGGTTCACTCACACGTGCCACCAAACCCAATCTCGTTCTCTGAGACCGAGGACGATTTCTTGCCCGTCCCTACGCACTGCCCAATAATTCCTTGCACCTTTCACGTAGGGGAGGTAAAGACCTCAAAGGTGGCATTCAGACCCGCACTCAACACTCCACTATTACTATTACTGCTACTATTACTACTAATACTGTTAATATTGCCCAAGTCGCGTGTGGCGAAAAAGCGATTGAGTGAAACACGAAATGGCTATTGCAGTCACGACTACGCGTTTAACACGACCCCACCAGAGCACTGAATGCACTGCTTCATTTAGGCCACCCCAACCTGATCTAGTGAGGCGATAAAGCAGTTAAGTACGTGACCGTTAGCCACAATACGCTGCTTCAGCTCATCATAAAAGTCACACGAGTTTGAGTAATGGGATGCGGTGTCGGTGGAATCACGAATGTCAACGTGCCCACGTATCATATGAAGGCGATCGGTGTCTACGACGATGCCTGGGCCCGTCGTGCAGACTCCCGAGATAAACGCAGCGATTAATGAGCCGGTGTTAGGGCAGCTGAGTTGAAGCAGCGTAGAGGCAATAGACAGTGCCGCTCCGGTGCACCGTAGTGGTCGGTGATCACGTGGAATTGGTCAAAGATCTGGTTGCAGGTCATCAATCAAGCGATGCAGACGCTCTGCACGCTCTACTACATTGCCAATGTAGACAATTAGCTATGGCCCTATGACCTATTACATTTTTTTCAAACTTACTTCGTGTGTACCACGAAACACCAACGCGCGTGGGCAGATGCTAGATATCTTATGTGTACGGCTATCATTACCAGCCTCACCATCATCCTTATTACTCTCATCGCCTTTATTACCATTATTGTTACTAATGCCATTGTCAACACTCTCTTTGATGTTATGTGTTGTCAGCGTATCATGTATCTGCACCGTGGCCCCGTACGTAATGAAGCACACATTCATGTACGATGGCACTTTGTTTAGGGTAAGATGTAAAAAATCTTTCAATCCTGCAAGCTCCTCCTCGGTATCGATGCAGGTGTCTACGACAAAGACAAACGTCGGGGCAGAGCGTGGGGTGAAAGGAAAGATGTACTCCACCGTGGTACCATATGGCTGAAGTTACAGTGGAAGTTGACCTTGCGCAAACTGCGGTGCATCCATCGGGATGGTGTTTGGTGAATTGCACAGTGAACAGGTTCACACACGTCGGTACAAATCTACCGCACAGTATGGATTAATAACCGCATGACATATACTACACGAAATTAAAGCATAACGCAACTCATGACACGGTTGACCGAGTGGGGTGTACATACACCCAAGTGGAATAACCATCCGCAGACTATCACCACGGCTAACTGGGTAAACTCCTCAGGACCAACGTGCAATGGGCTCTACCTACTCATTATTAACATTTGCATCATTGTTAGCAAATTATGGGTTAATGTTGGTGTTATTGTTAACGTTGCTATTGTTGGCATATTCGTCAGTCATCCTTTGTGCTGGCGCATTCGTCGCTGGTTGCACATAATTATGTGTTCAGTCGCCTGCAGATGCATTAGCAGTCAACGAAAGCGGGTTTGACGAAAGAGCTGCGGATGTATTTATATTTGTGTCTGCCACATTGTACTGCACAGGATAAATGTCATTACTTGCGTAAACTGAATTGTCAATGTTAGGGTAACTAAATCGATTATCATTGTTGTTTATTAACGGCTGCTGCTGTTGCTGCTGCTGTTGCTGCGCGCTATTTGTAAACAAATTAGTTTGATTCATTTTGTGGGTTACTAACTATAGTTAATGTTAATACAGTAAAAAACAAATCCTCAAGAGCAAATATATGATACTGGCAAATTATTTGCAAAATATTCTATAGTTTTTAATAAGCAACTAAAATAACAAAAAATAAATTAATAATGTATATCTGATATTTAACAACTCACTATACGTATATATTATCATCATATAATTATAATAAACTTTTTTGTGATAAATACTGATGCGCACTAATATGTGCTCAGAACATAAGACACATGAAACAAGTCAAACTTGACTAATTCGTAAAAAAAAGTTAATTATTAAATTAGTTATAAATAGCAAAAAGCTAAATTAATTCTTAATACATTTACACACTTGTCTGCAAAGGTAATGTAAATATATACTAGAAAACAAAGTTAACTTTAAGGTTATGGCAAATTAATAAAAGCTTTCCAAAACATCTTCTTCTTCTACTTCTACTTCTTCTTCGGCATTATTAATTTCGCTGTTCTTCTTATCTCTCTCATCTGCTCTATTTACATCACTGCTTTCTTTCATTATTGTTTGTTCTCGTGCGTCTGACATTTCTTTCCTATCTGTAGCTGTTCATATGCCATTAGGACATGTATTACTTCTATCAATACTATTATTTTATTGATACGTCGCACTTGACATCGTATGTGACAAAGTATTATTAACGTTATCACGATCGTTTGATGCTGTTTCATTTTGAATTAATGTTCTGGTATGACGCGTTGTTACACTGCTTTCCTCATCACGTACACGTTTACTTGTACTGCCAAAAGACGCAGTTTGACGTTACAAAGAGCTAATAGGATTGTCTACGAGCTGACCTTTGTTTAACTGTAGTGACATAGTTTACTTATTCTAACTCTGTAACACGCATCACTCCTCCTACTCCTTATCACATCAACGTCGCAGTGCTTCATCACTGTGCAACTAACTCGATGTAAGTACATGCCGAATATAATCAATTAGTGTTAGTGCGTTTTGACGTAATTAACTTTGTGTTTCACCTAACTATGCATTAGCAACGTCTTGCATTGCATTTTCAGCTTTAACATTGTATTTATCACTCTTTACTCTGTTTGAAACTTGTCATTATTCCTTAACAGCATGATAGCGTGACATTAGCAAAGAAATTTGAGATAATAATACTGGCATACTCACCTATTCGTTTGTATCAATACTATTGACACGTTTGTTATCCTGCTGCGTGTTATTCTTTTAGATACTGTTTTTAATAGCAGTTATCTACTGAAGAATAACATCAATCCATGATGAAGGAAAAAGGTGCAACACCGATCATCATGTCAGTATTTTTTGCACAGTAAGTAGAAAATAAATAGTATCATTTTGCCTTTGCTGTGATGATATAGTGCTGTTCTGTGTAGCAATAGACTATGCTGAATAACTCAGTTTTACATTAGTCGTGTTCGAGCGCAACGCGCTAATTACACGTGGAAACGATTTGCTAACTGCTAATAAAATGTTCGATCGCCCATTCTCTGTCACACCACGTGTCAAACATGTCAAAAGTAGCTCATGAATGACAAAAAGTAAACTACGTCGCTTTTACAACGAAGCTGAGGTGGATATTATTCTTTCACAAATGCACTACAAAATAAATTATGCATTGCTGGCATGTAGTGCACATCATGTGGCTACGCTTACTACGGAACCAGTTGACACCCCTGCAAGATCTATTCGATTGTAAATTATATTTTTGTTCATTAAATTTGTATAATTTTTACAAATAACTCAAGGAAAAAAAATGTTAATGTGATGTGGTGAATCTGAAAATATTTTATCGGTTAAGCCGGTTTCTATTATAAACGTAAATTGTAAATTAAAATTAAAGTTGATTAGCTTAAAGACCGCGACACGTTACAAAAATAGATGAATATACGCTTCAGTTTTATGTGACGAAAAGTAAATTAAAAAAATTTTAAAAATTGTAATAAAAATAAAGTAAATAATTTTATAGTTAATATATTCAGGTACATTATTAACAAATTTTTATAAAGTAGCGACAAATAATTTGTATCATTTTTGTTTATTAATTATTTTTTGATAATTTAATACAAATACTAAAGAAATCGTTAATAGTTAGATGCATGCTATGTAATTGTTTTCAATGTTATTACCTTAAAAATCGTTAAGGGCATATCGTACACGTGTCGTAAAGTGACGACTATTTTCAGTCGAGAAGGCCCAGCGTGGGTCTTCTTTTCGCAATCATGCTATAACGTATGCCAAAGGAACATCATTAGATAGGTCAAACTACATATCTGTTCGATGCTGACGTATTTCGCCAGTTTGCGATGGACGACCTGCTGCAATTAATCCAAGATCATTAGCCGTTCGCAGAGAATGCCGCATATCGATCGTAACATTACCATTAGCGGGTAACTTTTGAACTGTGTAAAAACGTCTGCTATGGCTTTACAATACTACTCATTAATGTTTTTGAAGAAAGAAACTGGAGATTTTATTACTCGTACATGGACAGTAAAACGTGTAAACATGTCTAAGCAAATCTTACGCATTAAGAATGACGTCTCTGTGAATTATAATTTTGCCCTATTTGGCCAAAATATCACTCATCAAATCTAAACCGACACCAGCTGCAGCGCCGCTACAGGCAATTACTCCGCTGGTAAGTGCTGACTTCGTAGCCGGAACTGATAACAGTGCGGCAGACAAGCCTACGACTGCACCACCAGCTAAACCTTGACCCATAGATAAATTTTATCAAATAATATCTTTAATAATTGTGTGGAAAAAAGAATAAATCATAATAAATTAGGAGGAAAATAAATCAGAAAATGGTAAAGACAACAATAACGATAGCTTAGCTTAAGTTAATTGACTATGACAATCATTTAATAAAACATTAAAATTATAAACTACAAATATTCGTGATAAAAAATATAATTAATATTGATAAAGAAAAATGTACAGTGCAAAATAATCAGATGAGTGTCAGGCACAAATTATCTATGTATGAAGAGACAAGGATAAACATTAGAGTAACAAAAAGACAAAACATGACAATTACAAGGTAAATTGCGTTGATGTGAGACTAGAAGCAACAACAATAACAATAAAAATAACACATTATCTAATATATATCTATATATCTGAATAAATGTCAACATGCAAGGCTTTATTGCATGGATAGTAGAGCGAACGTACAATAGGGATAAACAAAGAGTAGGTAATAGTACAAATTAACGTAATGATTATTAAAAGCAAAAGCAGAAGTACGAGTCAAGTAAGCAATTTATCGAGGAAAAAAAAAGGTAACGGACTAGAAAAGGGAAGAAAGGATGGAAAAGATAACAACACACTATTTTAAAAAAATAAAGTAATATAATATGTAATTAATGGATCTATTCTATCTATTTAAACAAACTAATCTACCGCATAGGTATACGTCTTACTGACAATTAGTTCTATGTAAGCAAACAGCTATTGTCTGCAGTTCTTGTTAACGGTATGGGTGACAAATCAAGTTCAGTCGTTCGGTTAAGACTTTTCTTTGCATATGAAAGAGATCGAATACAGTTACAGTCCACCTATCTCAGTTTAATTTTTGGTGACTTTCGCAAGCACAGCGGCAACTCTGATACGTACACACTGTTTTACGACAAATTATTAACGTCTTTCGTATTTACATATAGTCTGTCAAAAGTTGTTTGCTATTCTGTCTCATCACCTTTGCTTGTTGTTGGACTTTACGTAAGTGCCAATTAACGGTATGACGTGCTGTGCCACGGGAAAGATGGTAGAGAGTTTTGTAATGAAATATCATGAAATGATTTTGTATTTGGAGTTTCAAAACTTGACGGCAATATTTTCTCTTTGCAATTCTTAGCACGCGAGTCTGCCAGCATTGATAACTTATCACGATTAACACTTATACTTTCTGTTTCGTTAATATTTATATTTCCTTAGCTTTTATATTCATGTACGATATTAGCACGTGTATGATCTGCGCAAAATCACTCATCCATTCGCTTTGACTCAGATAAACGAATTGCTAAGCGTGAAGGCTGCTACGATTGACATGCGGAAGAAGAAAGCGATCTACTAACACTTTTCTGTATTCTAGTCTTTTCGTTACCACCTGTCTTATTTGTTATAGTGTTTCGATGTAAGTTATTTACTGTTAAGTTGGGTCAACAATAATCAAGTTGAGATGCATTTTCGTATCATGTAGTTGATGTTGATTTACTATAATTCGCATCAAAATACGTTGAATTACTACCTTTTGTCAACATTTTGCGCTGTAACGCCTTTCATTATAATTACATCCTTAGTCGCCCTAACGCAGCTAGCTTCTCACGTCTTCTACGCACCAGCTTTTATTGGTGTAATTTGAGCCGTTCATTTCTTTTACGCTACTGTTATTACAATAACTTTTTATGGTCGATCTATTTGCTTTTCATTTTTGCATAATGTGACAGATGTGAATGCGCAGGCTTTCTGTTGTTATCTCATGACAAGTAAATTTGCTTCTTATTTTATTTACATACACGTGATGCTGGTTGTGTAAATGAGTGCAAGTTAAGCATCTCTACATCGTTATGCAAATATTTACTTCGCCGAATACTTCTGCTTTTAGATCGGCGTGTATTTGTGAGAAGTGAGGCGGATTGAGAGTGTGATCGCCTCTGTGACGTGCTGCGTTCCAAACTCACACTTCTTGACAACATCAAAAAACACCCACAAAAACTTAGCAATAGCTAATGATATCTGATTAAAACTTCTTTTCAAAAAAGCTCAAAAAATTATGTAAATAATGAATTAAAAAAAAAGTATGTTTTTCTGACATATCATGTGAATAAAATTGCACCATCAAGTACAAATAAATTTAGCAAAAGCAAATTTCTTAATAAAATGTGATGTGCCAATAATCAAGTATTTTATAATAATCAGATGAGTTTTGCGTTCATAAATTTTATTAGTATCTTGATTGAAGAAAAGATTATTGTAACAACAAGTAAGAGAGATGGTCTATAAATACAAACATATTTTATACTATAGTTGTTATAATAATCTATTTTATGATGTCATTATGTACTTTATTATTGCAAATTCGCACTATTTGTATCACAAAGCAACTGTTTTTTGTAAACTTCAGCAGAAAAGTGCTCGTAATCTGAAAGTGGCAAAATAAGTGGTGTTTCTGTTTTGATTGCTATCAAATCATCTTCAGTCACAAATGGTGCAATATATTAGTGTTGCAGTGCTTGCTGCGCCGTCAAACGCTGCACTGGATTAATAACAATGAGTTTATTAATCAAATCAACGGCAGTACTATCTACATTTTTGAGGCGTTTTTGCAGTGTTTAATACTATTCTTGCACTGCTAATGACTTGATAATGGCTTCTGCCTTATCAGAGTGTAACGACTGCACATCCTCATCTGTCGGTAAACCTACATTACGGAAAATAAGCTACAGTTGATCTCCTGTAGAACTACCGGCAAACAGTGGATGACCTATGAAAAGTTATGCAATCAAACAGCCTATGGCTCACATGTCCATAGCGGTAGAGTATGTGGTCGATTTGACCAAATTTTCAGGTGCACGATACCACCGTGTCGCGATATAATCTGTAAAATTAATAAATGGGTCATTATCTTACAGCACTTATATATGATTATCTACTCTTTTAGTAATGGTCTTATTTTTACAAATTTAATCTGTGTTTTTGTTACTAATGCCGCAACTAGCTGATGATGTAAAATTTACCTGGAAAGTACGAGCCAGACCAAAGTCACCTAGTTTAACCTTACAATCTGAGTTAACAAACACATTTGACGGCTTGATATCCCGATGAATAACACCCTTAGCATGTAATTGAGCTATCAACTTCACAACCTGATAGGTAATATAACGCCGGTGCAAATCATTCAAAATCTTTTTGCGTAATATTATCGTTAAATCTGTTTACACCAACTCGAATGTTAGGTACAAATCAAGTCCATTTGCAGCACGCATGACGTTAAGCAAACGCACAATACCGTTCAGCTTATCCAGTTTTCGCAATAACATTACTTATCTATACGTACGTTGAGCATCTTGTTGATTGCCAAAGGCATCAAATACTTTTTTTATTGCCACATTTTTATGCAATATCGTGTCATACGCACATCACACCACACCATACGCTCCACTGCCAATGTGACGTAGTATTCTGTACCGCTGCTCTACTTCACCGTCGATCGAAAAAGACGCCATCAGTTGCAAACAAACAAAAAAAGAACGGCAATGGTAGCAAACGCAAAACCTCTACGTCAAAAATGAAATGTGTATAAAATTATTGTAAAGTAAGACAAATGAAAATTAAACTTGTTAGTCTTTATCAAGCTTTACGTTGTGAGTTTGACTATGCTAAAGAAAAAACAAACTAAGTCCGAGTCGTAATAATGGCGCATCACAAAATTTATAATTAAAAAAAAATAAATTTATTTGTAATCATAATATTTATTTTAACTTTAGTAAATACAAAAATGTCAAGCAAATTTCATTGATTCAGAGTTTGTCATGAAGTATTAATAAGCAAGATTTGTATAAAACTCATCAATAAAAAATGAAAAAAAAATGTTAATAAAAATTTAAAATTATTAGAATATCGAAAATATCAAGCATTTTTTTTGTGTATAACGTTATCATTATTTTGCTTTTCTAAAAATAAATTTATATTAAACATATCGTCAATCAAGTAAAAAATACCGAACTGTGAATGCAATATAAACGTTACATATCTTAATTGGCATTGTTCTTAGATTTTGCATTTTACTTTAATTAATAATCAATTATTCGTTTTCGATCGTAGATTTACCAGATAAAAAATCAATAAATTAGGACAGCATATGTAAAATGAATAAGAAAATACTAATTTATTAGCATTTGCTGATCAACACATGTAAAGAAAAAAGTAAATTATAAATAATTTATCACATTGCAAAAACGAAAATAGATACATAAATTGTGTTAACAATATATTTTCTATCACGCTAATTTGGACCTTCAATATTTATATAAAGTTTGTCAAAAATAAAAAAATATAATGAATCTAAAAATGTTTGCAGAAATGTAAAACATTCTTACAATAAAAGCTAATAAAAAATTATAAGATTAATAAAATAAAAATGTTTTTTAATTTAAATTATAGAAAATACATTTTTGAACAACTAATTTGCATTGGGTTTTTTTAAAAAATAATGCCAGAAAATATTGTTATACTCATTGTAAGATACAAGTGAATGTGCGAATAAAAAAGTTAAGATCAGCTTTTACTCACTTATTTGCTAGTGACAAACTAAGAACAAGTGCAAACAAGATGTAAAATGAGTTACAATATTTGTGAATAGAAGTTAAATTATTATGTTCTTGTGCGGTTAATATTCGCTGTACTACAAATAGTAGTTACGTGAAAAAATTAACATCAAAGACAACAAGATATACTAATTTTTGGCGTACGCGTAAAGGAAAAAATTTATGTATAAAAGTAATCAACAACAAAAACATCAAAAGTAAAGTTAAACAATATTAAGCATATCTAACAAATATTATATATATAAATATATATTTAATGGATGAATGTATATGTTTACAAAACCGAATGGTAATGATATAGATAGATAAAAATGTATGTAAAAGCGAAAAAATTTTAAATTACTCATAAAAATAAGAAAGAGTAGAAATTGTATTTTACTTAGCGTTGCGTTGCTTGATGCTATTAATTTTATGTAAATTAATCCCTGTATAATAGGGGTAAATAAATGATATAAAAAACGAATATAGCCAAGATAAAAATGAATTACACTTCCTGTTGAATGTATTGTATATTTTTTACGTTAAATATGCTAAAGTTAATTATCATTATTTTAAAAAACAAATGAAAGACACAAAAGGGAAAGAAAATTGTAGTATTTCAAAGTAGAACATTCTTATAATAATTTATCATTATTAATTAATTAAAATAATTACTTACTTTACCTAAAAAAAATAATTATCAAATGTTTTCACATTTAAATAAATAGTTGTTACTCATATATTCTTAATAATATTTCTGTTTATTACCCCTATTTTGTCAACGTATACAATTTTTGTAACACATCTTGTAAAAGTTGTGCGTCAAGAAGTTTCGGCTACGGTGAGGAGGGTTTGTTAGTATCAGATAGCATTTTTACTTGAGCATCCGAATTGGCAGGATAGCACAACAAATCTACTGCATCAAGCAAGTAATTTGTTTCGCACGCGTATGCTGGACAAAGAGTTCGGTACAAATAACAGTATTGGGCAAGTTTATTTGTTTGCACACCTACTGCAGGACAACCGAGTAGGTTGAATTGTCGAGTAGTTAAAAGACACGACCCCATTGGATCGGTAGATGTGGTTGTGTTAATAAATCGGATAAAGTCATTTAAGGGACAGATTGTGGCATTATACTCCACTCCTTGTTCGTTAATGCAGCGTTGTACGTATGGAATATATTAAAACCTGTAATCGGTTTCACTGCTGTTATCAGCAACAGGGAAGCCACGAATGACACGAACATGGTAGCTGTTATCCTTGGTATTTTGAAGCAACTCCAGTGCATAGGTAATGCCGTATGAGGTGTTGAGTGCCGCAAGACTCATATCACCTAACGCAACAGCAAACGGTGCCACTGTCGTGTCATGTGCGCTGTACTCGTACATTTTGTAGTTTGTTGGTGACTTGATTTACGACAACATAGTACTGATCATCTGTTGAACCAATTTGTACAGTACTGGCCCCTGACGACGATAAAAATTGTCACTTGCATTATATGAGAAAACAAAACGGTAATACTCAACTTCTGCCACGTTCAAAGAGTGCAAGATAGCTGATAGATGTGGTTTATCGGATAACCTATTGACTGCCTGAAACGATTTACCAATGTCGCATAAACTATGTGCACAAACATCGCGATCTGTGTAGTTAGCACAGTTGCCATAATGAGCCTCAATAGCCGCGAGTTGCAGCTGTTCCCACGTAACATACTTATCGAGGACGAGCAAATAGGCATTTCGGAGCAGCTAATAATCGACAAATCTGCGACCAAATGCAGCTGGAATGTAATCAGAGTTCAATAGCGAATCTGTTTCTTTGGCAATTGTAAAGATGGCCGGGTAGAAGGTTTTATTGCTTGGGAAGATGCCATGTAATAGTGCCGCGGCACTTTGTACCGTTCGCTGAAAAAACGTAGACCGTGAGTAGATGAGTGATGCGTTGTAAATGGGTGATTTAAAGAATGGTGCTTCGACGAGGCTCAAGTTGTTGTACCGATTTCGTAAAAATGTGCCAACCGTCCTTAACATCTGCATACCTTGATAATTGAGAAAGCCACACTCGTACTCCGTTCCGCAGATGAATGACTCATTGCCAGCCGTGAGAGGTCCGCGAGCGCCATGACGGTGAAGTATCTGAGACAGCCGCACCACATAGTTGTCGTTGCTACTTCCGTTAACACTGTAACACTGCAAACCAACTGCGGACAACACCTAATCCTACGCACATGCAAAACTTGGGCAATTTTTGCGATAGAGTGCACAATAATGAGATACCTAACCTTGCACATCTGTAGGACAGTTCAGCAGGAGTATTTGATTTGCGTCAAGACTGCACTGCCCTGCAGGTTGAATGGCTTGAGATGAGTTGACAAATCGCTCGAAATCTAACAAAGGACATGTATTATTAGCTAATGAGTAAACACTGCCGTTAGCAGACATACACTGTAACGTAAAACTTTGCTCTGTGAAGGTGTAAAAATTAAGCTCTTATAGAATTGGACTTCCACGCATAACATGTACCATGTAGGCTCCACTGGATTTGTGCTAAAGCAGTTCAATGGCGATAGTTGACACCTGAGTTGGGGTAAAAGTAGCTCTGCTGTTATCACCAAGGCTGACCGATAATGCAGTAATCATATCACTCTCTATGCTGTACTCTTGCACATTACTCACGCGAGAATTAATGTAATTCTCAATATTTTGAATTACTTGTTTAGCCAAGAATTGGCCGCTGCTGCCGTGAAGGCGATCTTGTGAGTTAGTGTTGTTATAACTGAACAAGTAACGATAATATGTTTCCCAAATTTGCTATAATCGAGCACGTGCGTTTGCCAGAGGTGGGTGTGCGCTGAGTTCACCTACTAGTGCAAAATATTCTGTGATTTGATGCAATAGCAACGAGCACACACCTCGCTGGTTTGTGTTAGAGCAATTATCAGTGGCATAAGCAGAGTCAACAATTGACTTGAACTCATTCGTCGTGAAAAGATTGTCAACAACGACTTACAGGACAGATTACAAACTTGCCACATCAACATCGCTCTTGACAAACACACTTGGCAAACCTTTCGTTGAGTAGCGGAAATCTGTGCTTGCGTTTACTGCCTACACATAAGGAACCCAATACGGATTAGACGGAAATAGACCTCTCAGAAAGACCTGTGCACTTTGCAGTGTGTAGTCGATATCTGTAGAAAGTGCATTAATCGAAGTCGGTTGCAGCTGCTGAGGTGGGAAGAATTGTTGCTCTACCAGGCTGACGTCATTGTACCGGTTGCGAATGTAATTACTTAGTGTTGTCAGTGCTCGCATTCCTGTAATAGTCAACTTACCACACAGATTGTTACCACCACACAGAAGCGTTTTGTTAAAATCGACATCTGGTGCACGTGCACCGTTGGAATGTATGACCTGTGCATAACGAATGTAATACTCGCTTGAAGTTTGTGAAGATACTGTCGTGCTTAGAGCAACGACAAGTACTAGCAACGCTAGTATTGTAATAATTATACGTTGGCTCATGATAAACTGATATCCTTTTTGTACGACTACACTCTTTTTCGTAGAAATTAATGTGTATAATTATACTTAAAGAATAACAGATGTATATGTAATGTAGAAAAATAAATTATGCTTATGTACAAATGTTATCTTTACTTATTTAACTTTATATACGCTTGTAGTTGATTTAGGTGAAATAAATTATTTCTCTTTCAATAATCAAAAAAGTTAGTGTAATAAAGTATTTTTATAATATTGTTATAGAAAAGTATGATTTGTATTTAATTTGATATATTTTTTATTTATCTGTTGAACTGACCGCATCATTTCTGTGAAGTTGTATCTTAACTATTATAACAATAGCAGTCCATTATTTCAAGAAAAAAAATTAACATTTTTAACATTGCTACGAAAATGTAATAATTGACCTTGTGAAGGTAAAATAGTATATAAAATTCAAAACAAAAATAAATAATAATCTAGAGTTCATCTGTTTTATTGCGTAGAATGTAACTATTAATATTATTTTTTGCATAATGCCTGGATTCGTTTCTGACGTATTTCCTACGCAGAAAGTTTTGCTGTATTCGTGTTTACTCCTAGACTCTTACCTTGACCTGCAAATGGCACAAATTTATTCTTCTAATCATCACCATCGACATTACTGTTATCTATATTCTTTTCACTTTCATCTTTCTTGTCACTCGATGTTGGTGAATTGATACTTGGTGGTTTGAAGACAAAAGGTTTGAATTGCACACCACTATCTGCACTTGACCCAATAACATTATTTGACGTTGGCGAATTTACAATAGGAGAAAGCAGCTCCTTTGTGTCAGGTGAGGGCGGCATATCAAGTGGACGCTCAAACTCAACTTTTAACTATGTCATTTTAGCGTCTGCTCGAGCTGTTAACACTGCGTCTACGGGTTTGTTATCTTAATTGTAAATTTATACAACGTCAATATCAAACTTTTGCTGAGCATAATTGATGACAATTGTAGTGTCTTTGGTTAAGATCGGATAGTTTACGAGGCGTTGCTACAGAACATGACGAGGATCGGTTAGCATGACAAATGCCTTTTTATGTGGCCGTAGTTTGACCAGCGAACCACCGTTGAGACTGCACGTGGCAATGTTGACCACACACCCTTCACGTAAATTTAAATGACTGAACATTCAGTCAGGTAATACAATGACACCAATTTCCGCATTAAACTCAAGAACAGCGGCATAAACAACGTACAACTTTCCACGGAAAAAGGCAGAAATACGAAATTGTAACGGATAGACCATTTACAATCGAGAAATTTCCTACAGTATCGTATACGGCAACAACACTCGTCCTCCATCGTTCAAGCGTGTCTCATACACTGAGCTAGCAGATTTAGCTACTAGCTTTTTTTCAAGTATGGCCACCATATTTTTTTATTTAAATGTGATTAAAAACCGTTAAGGTATAAAGAAAATGCGCTTATGTGTTAATGATTAAACTCTGTAGTAATAAATTTTATATTGTCTGTTTATCTGTGTATATACGTGTTAAAGGGCAGTTTGTTTAAATTTTATGAAGTATTATATAAGTATTTATTTTTTTTTAAACCAATTTAATTATTGTTATTTTGTTATACCTGCAAAAGTTTTGCTTAATACACAGAAATTATATTTAAAAAAAATTTTATTATTTGTTTAATAAGCTAGTAAGTGCAAGTTTATAATTCAATGTTTTTTTCATTACATAACACGAGAATATGTTATTTGCCTTTTTTTCTTTAGTAATAATATTTGTGAGTACTTGGTGGTCGTATAATACAACTGTTTAATAATTACTGCTTAATAATATAATATGATTTGAATCAATTCTTTTAGTTGTTATATGTCCTGTATTAATTTTTTCAGTATTATTATAATTTTAGTACTAACTTAAGATTATTTTTTTCTTTTAATAGTGTTTAGTTTAAAACAAAATAAACATCAAAAATTTAGCTTGAAGATTTATTGCATTTTTTTATTAAATGCTTACTTATTTTGGTTAATGTTTTAATTCAAATAATTGTTATTAGTTCTGCCGTTTAATTTTATTTGTGATAAAGTAGTTCACCACATCTGTTACATCATCAGCGTTAGACCTTATTGAATTGCTTATCCTATCAGCATTATTTGTATTACTCTCATCATCGAAAGTAAATTTTGCTGATGAACTATTGTACTTATTTTTACTTTTATGTAATTGCTATCGAATACCTATGTCGTTTATATTCAGTGAAGAATTACGCTAACGTTTGACTCGTCGTGCCAATGCTACTTTGCCAGCCAAGTCAACTACATCCGTTGCAACTCTCTTGTCCTTCTGTGCCACCTCCAGTTGAAATCGTGGATCGTCTAAAAGTTTGTGTTGAAAGCGAGTGTCAATTTACTGTAACGCCTGTTCTGCTTTCTCACTTTGTTCCTGTGCCTGTACAATATCTTTTACACCAAGTAAAGTAGCTACACGTCGACGTCGTAATGCATCACGCTCTTCTGCAGCCCGTGCCTTTACTTTGTGAGCGTGTTCTTTGCGACGCTGCTTGCCTGCAATGCGAATGGCACCACTATCCTACACGTTCATTAATGCCCTAAGTTTATTACGGGCTTCGTCTTTGCTCGCAAGCAAAGCCGCCTTTTCTGCCTCACGTTACTATAGCATCAATTATTTTTTGGTTTTCTTCATTTCTTTGCGCCTCTCCTTGTACTTGAGTTCAGCTTGTGTGGCTAAGTTTGCATTTTACAGCTTCTGACGCCGACGAATCTAGCGCTGAAGCTGAGTGGCCTTACTGTCTATTTCCATATCGATCGTAGCTTACATCTCACGCATTTCGTTATTGTTATCTTCATCTTCTTCATTGTCATTCCAATCATCTTTATTATGATCATTGTTTGTGTCAGATTCAGCATTGCTGTCTTCATTTTAGAATTAGACATCACTGAATCGATTCAAATTATCATCATCGTCATCATCATCATCATCATCGCTAACGTCTTCATTTTGATTCTCATTATTAATTTTATTAGCCTGAGAAGTTTTCATTGCATTTTTGTTAAGGTCACGCTCAGTAATTTCATGGCTTGCCACTACATCATTTGCACTCATATCATCTTTCATATCATCGTTATTACTAGTACGTTTCTTACTGTCATCTGTATCCTTTATTTATGTATGGATTTCATGTACACTATAATGTGTATCGACGCTATCAGTATTAGGCAATCCGCCAATTTCAGCGAGCAGTGCCGCATAACGTTGACGAATACGCTGCTTCTCTTCTCACTTTGACCGTGAACCATGTACAGCTGGTCGTCTTGTGTTATTTATACTCGTCTCGTTATGTTATGTATTATTATTTTAACTCGTAACGTTACTATTTCCTTGCTACAGCAATGATGCCTTGTGTAGTGTATCATTGTCTACGTTATGCTCATCGTTATCGCTATCAGAGTTGGCTGGAGCGAGGTAGGCTGCCAGGTCATCTTCTGCACTGGTACCGGTAAAGGCGTCTTGTACAGAAAAATGACGAAAAGCATCTTCTTGATCTCATGAAATGCGAAAACGACTCTGTGTCAGCGCGGCCGCCTTAAACGCCGAGAGTGGTTTAAAATGAGCTGGAATACGGTCAGCGGTGTTGACTGGTTGCCCAAAGATTTCATCATCCTCAACGTATTGTAGGTTGAGCACCACTCCACTTGCCTCAATATCCATGCCATCGAGTTAGGCGTACACCGCTGACGCGGTTGCAGCGGAGTCAAAGGTGGCAATGGCGTAATAATACTTCATTCGGTCCATCTCATACTTGCGATACTTACCAGCGGAGAAGTACTCACCATCTTCGCCGCATTATTGTAACATGGCAATATTATCCTGCTCCTATCATTGTCCATCTTCGTCATTTTCATTTTCATTTCTACTGCTATTATTAATAATATTTTTACAAGTAGTGTGAATGCCTGTAGAATCACCTTCATCAATGTCACGAAATTTTTCTTACTATTACGCAAGCAGCTTCATATTCTATTACACAATTGTAGAGCGTCTAGCGTAGTTTTTGCCTTTATCAAATAACATTTGTTTATCGTGGTTGTAACTACTACTACTAATACTACTATTAACCTTTATTTGTTTCTTTTACGATTTCTTCGCTTTGGTTTCACCTACCTAACCTATATTGCTCTACTACTCTACTTTAACTAAATTGACCGTTGCATTTAATTGTTTTGAGCTTTCAACTTTTTTGCTGTCATCATCATCATCATCATTATTATTATTTTTAGTATTACTATTATTTTACTTTATTCACAAGTCTGGACCGTACATACGTTCATGCTATAACATTTTTTTACCAAATTAACTCAAGTACACACTAACCTACTTCAGTTGCCCACCCATTGGCAGTGCATGAAACAGAATCGCATACAAGTCAACGGCTCGAATGTGGTCTCAGTCACAATCAACCACAGCAAGTCGGTAACGAGGCTACGTTCATTCAACAGACTATGGTGCCCATGCGCAAACATCTTCATCTTCGTCTTTATTTTCAATATCATATTATTAATCGTATTATTATTACTGATTTTACAACTCACCGTCGGCATCATCACCAGCAGAGGTTTTCTTGCTTCTCTTTGCCTTACCATTGTTAAATTGTCCAGAATGAGGCATAGTAGATGTGCCTACAAATACACCATTATGCTCATAACCAACTTCATCATCCTCAGCCACATACTCGTACTCTTCAATGCCAACGTCATTTTCGTTACTCCCGTCTTCATCTTCGTACTTGCCTGCTTTATCATGTCTTTTGTTTTTGCCAAAGTTATCATCGTCTTCTTCACTTCACGGTGATGTTGTTGTGGTTTTTTTGACAAGTTTATCATTATCACTTTTACTCATTTTGTTGTTATTCTTATGTTTATTGTGCTGTACATGTAAATTATTTTTAACATTTTCCAAAGATGTTGCTGCGACTGCGTCTGTTAGACGAGACGCAAAACGTGGATCGCTTGCTACAGCACGGTGAAGTTCAGTTTCTGGTCCAGAATGCGCTGAGTGTGAACGTTGACGCATCTGTTGTGATAGCTTGAAACGTGGATCAGTGAAACGAGCAGAAAAGCGCTAATCCTATTTGCTTTTATTAGATGTGCGTCTACTGCTTTGGTTATTTCGCCTTTTATTACCACCACCATCATGCGAACCATGAAACTTGCCACGACCACCTTTTCCCTTTGATGAGCTTTGTAAGACTTTCATTTGCTGATCAGTTGCACACACACAAAAAAAAAAGTTAAAGCAATCACAAAAAGTTTTTACGGAGATTAATTTGTTTTAATGTTATATTTTCTTACTGTTGAAAAATGTAGAGAAGCAGAAAAGATGTGAAAATAAGCAAAGCAATAATGCTAATAATGAGACAAATATAATAAGGGTTTACTTTGGCATATAAACAAATTATATTAAGCATGCATTGAAAGAAAAATAAAAACACATCTTGTTCCTAATTACACTATGATGATAGTAATAATGCCAATCGTATTACAATAAGTACATTATTTAAAAGATAAACGTAAATATATACTATTTTATCAACTAATAAATCACAAATTTATTATTAGTTCTTGCAATGAATAATATGTGTAAGTAAGTGCAAGAGAGTAAGTCAGTAACACATAATGAAAAGTTAAACTAAAAAAAAATTAAGAATTAAATTAAAATGTTGCTTTAATATATGAATAATATTTAACTATTGTTTTAAATTATTTTTGATCGAACTGACGGTAGTAAACCTACAACGTGCACTACAATAATTAAGGCATCAATAAAGTACAAAACAGTTGCAATCCCAAACACAGGCCACACTGCAGCAATCAACAAAGCACAT
Organism: Blastocrithidia nonstop; assembly: GCA_028554745.1. NCBI lineage: Eukaryota > Euglenozoa > Kinetoplastea > Trypanosomatida > Trypanosomatidae > Blastocrithidia > Blastocrithidia nonstop. Next base: position 1,014,209 of record JAQOTN010000019.1, on the reverse strand, counting down.
GCAGTTACTGCAATAATCGTTGCTGCGTGAATAAAGCGCTAATTTCGCTCATACCAAAATAAATCTTTTCGTTGTAAAAATAGCGCACAGTACAACCACATACTAGCAAACGCAGTGAAAAGTAATAGAGACGCAAACAAACATGTGGAGTTTCGTTCTTTTGCGGTAAATATTTTTGTGACTACATCCTTTGCATATAAAATGTAAATACACAAAATTGTAATACAAATTCGCTTTGCGTATTCATATTTAGAAAGTGTTTGCGTTGGAGCAACAAAACGTTGACGACTGTGTGCCATTGCAACAATAACTACTATGTTTATAATGTAGACGAATGGAAATACTATTTATTATATGCGCTTTATGATGTGAACGACTACTTAATATAACACACAAAAAAAAAATAAAATAATAGTAATAGTTAATCATAAGAGTGTATTTGCTTCTTATAAAAGAATATAGTTTCTAGTATGATAGATACACATAATAATTACATTCGAATACATTTGCAAAAAAAAACATTATTTTTTATTGTATCTGAATTTACATCAATGCTTTCATACTTACTTCTCTCTTTTGTGTGTGCTTGCATATGAGTGTAAATAGTATAAATATATTACATCCAAAGTGAATGACAAATAAAAATGTGGAACTAACACTGAAAAAATTATCCAATGTATGTGAAAAAAGACAAAAGTGTGAATAGACGTATTTCAAAAAAAGAAAGCAACTCATTTCTGTACATTCTGATATAGAACACTATTATGTCTAAAAAAATATATATTATTATTTTTATCTTAATAATTATTATTTTTTTATTTCGATGACACTTCAAAAGACTTAAATGACGTTAACGCGCTGTTCATAGTTTCTAATCGTTTACGTACCATGCCCTCAAGCTGCTCTACCTATTCCGGCTTCAGTACCGGTGCGGTACTGAGTAGTATATTGATGTCACCTTCTGCTTTGACAGGTGATGTCAGCTTTACCTATGTGCTAAGGTCACTTGAGACCTGACTATCACGTTTTGCAGCAGCTTTCTCTCCAATTACTTCTAATACTGATGTTGTTGTTATAGTGTCAGATGCAGTTGCTGCACTTTGTTAATTTACTTTTGTATGTTGCTACCTAGATGTTTCATGGTCAAACTTTTCACCGCTGCCGCATTCACCACTTTTGTTCTCACGCTAAGTTCGTACTGAAGCAGAATGTGCTACTTCAATGTTTGTTTTGTTATTACTTTGCTGCTACAGTTTCGTTTACAACTTTTTCACTTATGCAAGTTTCACATTCTACTGTGAAAGTGTTGTGTTATGGTCAGTAGCTACCGCACTTTAACGTGATTTGCCATTAATGCGGAAAAATTATGACGATTGTCTTGGTGTAGCATCACATGAATTTGTCTGGAGTGAACTATTCAACAACTCGTTTTGTTGCAATTTGTGCACCTCTGTCTTGATGAGTTGTTATTGTAGTGTGCTCATCATTTTTTACATTTAGGTATTGCACTTGACCGAAGAGGCCCAGTAATTCTACACATTGGTTACATGACGGTACAAGTCTTTCATACCAACAATTGGCTGTGCAGGTACAGCGTTCTTCGTCATGATCGCCTTCATGCCCTTAGCAAAGTCACGTTCTTCTACTCCGTTTGCACCGTAAGAGGCATTGCCACGATAAATTAACAATGGCGGCTAAGTAAAGTCATCCATGCACTTGGCATCACTCCGTACATCAAGCTCGCTCGAGTAAACGCCTGTGCTAGCAAGCACACTAGGGTCATAAAAATGATTAGTTCACTCACTCAGCATCGTCTACGAGTAGCTGGAGAGCATCATAGCGAGCAGTTGTGCAGCGTGTAGGACGGTTACCTCATTACGCTTGCTGAACGGGAATGGGAAGTTGGTAGACCCAATAAGGTGTAAAATGGCCTTTACCTCATGAACATCACTTCGATAACGTGAGAAGATGGGCACGAGAAGCTGAGCCACCTCACCATAATCAATTAACTCGAGCAGCGTCATTTCACTCAGTGCTACACCACGAACATGACGTGCATCATGTCTAGCACAGTTCTGCTACACTGAGTTTACTACTTTATTATTTTACCTCTTATTTTTATAATCACTTTTACGTTGATTTCTACCAACATTTTTGTGATGATAATTGACATCATCACCATAATCACCATCATTATCATTTTATTTGACACCACGTGCATTCTAATTTTCATTTTTTCTTGTGTGATTGGTGATGCATGGTTGCATGTTTAACGCAATCCCAGTAGAGGCCACCACACATGGCAGTGAGCCATCTTTAACATGGTATGGTGCGGTGCATACGACAGCATCTAATGCAGGTGCAGCCTTACCAAAGGCAAATGGACCGACTAACTCATTGGACATAAAACCACGAGGCTTGAGTCAAAGCACGGCACTATCGGCTCGGGTTAATACCGCCACACTCTGTAGAATATTGTAAATGCTTGCACTTACCAACTCTAACGCTGAGTTAAGTTTACGAGAAACAAATGGTTGTGCTACTGTTTGGGTTACTGCTCCTGTCAGTGATGGAGATGATAGAAGTGATGCCTTGGCTGGTATCGAGGAGCCAATTTTATCGGTTTAGTAATTAGCCTTCTCTTGATTTACATTCGTTTTAACCGTCGATTGTGTGGTTACTGTTACTGCTGTCCTAATAAATTGATCATTATTTGCAGTATTATTAGGATTGTATTTGCTACTAGAAATGTGCGACTGTTGAGGAGAAGAGATGTTGGTTTGTTACGCATTTAACTTGTTTTGCTAACAAGCATATCGAGTGTTGTTTTGTGGTGGTGGTGGTAGTGTGTGTGTAATCGCAGAATATGTCTTGAGCTACTCATTTGCCTGCAATCGAGCGTGCAAACTACGACTTTATTCCTGCATCATCGCGCACAATTATTGCAAGGATATTTGTACTTGGCTCAGTACATTCTTTTCAGCACTCGAGTGTGGTTAAATGTTGTGTAGTAACGTATGTAATTTATCAAAGTGTCATCCTACTTGGTCGCTAAAATCTGCCGTTGACAGACTATCTACCGGAAACCGGTGACGGCATCCAGCACATAACGCAAATGTCATTACGTGTAAAGGTTATTTGATGTTACAACAAGTAAATTACAATCTAAATTTTTTTTTTAAAAAAGTAAAAATGTAAAAACGTATAATTTTAAAAATTAAAAAAACAAAAATTATAATAAAATAAAAAACTTATAACTAAATAGTCAAACTAAAGCCTATATTAGTCTTTCTTTAATAATATTCTCAACAATATAGGTGACTTGTGCACATGTATGCATATTGTAGTTTGTATTAATTCTTGCAAATTCCATGGTGATAATTCTAACTATAATAACAACAAAAGTTAAATATAGAAAGCTCTTATTTTGGCAAACCTTTAAATATATAAATGATGTTAGTTTATAGTATATGTACAGGTTTGTTATTATAATATACAATGTCTCTAAATTGTCTATGCGCGAACACAGCAAATAGCCGAGAGTAAAACATATAGCGTATGTTCTTTTCACATACACACAAAAAAAGAGCAACATAGTTAAAAAACAACAACGAAATACTTAAACCTACTTCATCATAATATTTTTAAAAGCCTTTTATTATTAAGTACGTCAGTGTGTAACATCTTCACCGCTATTGTCGTCAAAATGAAACTAGTCATCTACTTGACTTTCATTACCATTGACCTCTTCACTCAACGCACCAAACTCTCCAGCCCAGGCTGCCTATGCCAGTGTCATCTGATCACTAAACTATTACTACTATAATTATTGAGGCTACTGCCGTCGCAATTACATTTACAAGATGGTTTCATCATCGTCTTTTTCGTCATGGGTGTTGTTGCTTCTTTTATAATCAAAATCATTGTCTGTATCTGTTCGCCTAGGTGATGGCGATAATGAACTGGTAGAAGGCGAAATTGAGGGCACAATTCTGTGTCCTGCATGTAATTATTATTGTAATTGTTGTTGTTGCTTTTCATAGATTTGATGTTTTTGTTTCGTGTGCGTTTGTCGTTGAGGTGCACGATGTAGACTTGACGCTCGTGACAAATGAGACGAGTGTTGTGTGTTACCTTTCATCGTACCAACATTATTGTTAAATTGTGTATGACAATATAAATAATCACCATCAGTATCCATGCCATTTTATTATTAATTTGCTTTAATATTATCACTATTGATAGTAGTAGTAGTAGTAGTAGTAGTAGTGCTTTGTTTTGCTTTATGCTTACTTGTTTACACTCTATCACGTTTGCGAGTTCGTGGCTCGTGTAGTTCGTCATTATTCTCATCTTAACGTACATTGGTGTTTAGTCGATGTGGTTTGAGAATTTGACGGCGTACTTGTTACATACCTGTACTAGGCATTTTATCGTCAAACGCAAACTCGTCTGCAATCATGTTGTTACTTTATTTACTACTTACACCACCTTTTGATGAGTGTTTTGTTGCCTTTGTATTTGCATTTGTTGTGATAGCAGTCATTTATGATGAAATAGAAGGATTCTGAGCTGAGCTGGCAATTTGCTTTAACATCTGCTACTCTTCTGCCGCTAACACCTTGTGCTTGGGGGCCTCTTCTCTTCGTTTGGTCTTTAATAACTTGTTAAACAGATTCAAGTCAATGGGAGTTCGATTCTACAGTGCCACTCGCACCTCATTGGGGTGCCGTCGAAGTTATCGGTTGTACAAACGCTTGATGTCTACGCGAGTGCGGTTCTTAAACAAAACGGCGATGGCGGTAAAATCGGTGCCGTATTGTGAGAGTGCCGTGTAAAAATCACGCACCTGTTTTTCGCTTCACTCGCTCCGAATGGCTCGTTTAGGTCCTCAGTGTTCACTCTGGGCAATGTCAAACTACACACCACTGTGCAGCACATGTGCGTCATTGACTTGACCTGAGCTATGTACAAAGTCGGTTTCAACACCATGGTTAGCATCAGCGACAGTATTCACGTTGTCGTTATTACTCTTATTGTTGATATTTGTGATAGAATTATTAAAATTACTATGTAGCGCATCTTAGATATTATTTCTTATGTTATAGTGCAAATCTGATGTTTTTTGCGCTTCTCTTAATGTGTCAGGTGATTTATTGTTATTATTGTTGTCATTGTTGTTGTTATTATTATTATTATCCATACTTGTCGACAAACGTAAATGAGGTAAGTTAAGGTCTGCCAGTGCTGAAAATGGCGGCTTGCGATGATAACCGTGTAGTGCACCTTTCAACATTTGACGAATAGAACGCCGCTCAGCGCCTGGAATGTGAGTTGGTGGCAATTTGTCTGTTGGGGTTTGTGTCAGAATGACAAATGGAATTTGTCCTAAGTCAGGTTCAGGTGGTAAAGCTACCTCACTGTTTATTTGATCAGGTGGGAACTCAAACTCGCTGTCGTCCGCCATGATTGATACACACTTTGTATTTATATAGTACTAGAGTCAAACAAATACAAAACACAACGGGTGAAAAAAAAAAGCAACAAAAACCTATTGATTATAATATAGCAAGCAAACAAAGGTGTAACAACCAAAATTAAGATGTTTTAACAAAGTTTACCTCATAAATGTTTCATTTGTGTAATACAATACTTTAATGTACAACATCAAACACCCAAATTAACAACATTGCACACTTTATTTAGAATAAAAGTTATTTCAGTTAATAATGGCAATGCTGATAAAAAGTTACACAAGATAACAATATGCCAAACAAAAAATAGTAGTAAAAATATTTTTTTCACGAAATATTTTTATAGTGGTAAAAACTTAAACACTATTATATATGCTTTATGTGCGTAGGTAATAATTTTTTTTAAAAAAAAGTTCACAACATTAAAATTGATTATCAGTTGTCTGTACAGTAACTGTGAAAAAAAAAGATTATTTAGAATAGGTTGCTAGTGCAGAAATAGAAAATAAGAAACTTACAATACTTTAGATTTTACAGAAAATTATTTGCGTTCAGAATAAAACAAAACAAAACAATGTTGAAAGATTTGCAATATTACATTTTATTACAGACTATCAAATTTTCAGATGTTTTGAATAAAAAAAAATAATTTTATTATAAAAGTTACCATTACTGAAACTTTAAAGTATTAAGATGTTATTTTTTTAGTTGTTTACTTTAACGTATCACGGAAAAATGCAAACGATTTAGCAACAGCATCGTCAAGCTCTGCACGTTCAGTGGCGTTTAACTTGTCAGGGTCCATGCGTGTACCAAAAAAGCCATGGTGAATGTGTTGATATTGATGAAATACACTGGGCTGACATGGGTGACCTTTGACAGCGGCTTCAATGGCAGTACAATCACCCTCATCCACGGACGGCAGTACACACACAGGCACTTTAGCCGCTTCAACGTATTTGGCTTCGAAAAATGACGGGTGCGATGTAGCACAGGCATCGACAAGACCTCTTGCGGCAAGGTCAAACGTGACAAGTGCACCCCAGCACATACCATAGACACCAATCTTTTTACATCCCATTTTACGCAGCAAGGCAATACCCTTTTCAGCACGCACACGGTGGTAATCAATGTTACGAGCTAGCTGATAAAATTTCTTTCATTTGGCACTCTCAAAATCTGGTGGCCAATCGTTTTGCGACCACGCAGCTTCTTCAAAAAAGTCAGGCATAACCACTAAATGTCCTTCTTGTGCCAGCATGTCAGGGAAACGTTTACCCGGCTTGAGCATTCCAAATATATCACCAACAATCAATACTCCAGTTTTACTGTCAAGTGGACCGTTTATGTAAAAGTTGTCACCTTGTGGGGCGTACTCACGTGACGTTGGTGGCTCATCTGTCGGACAGCAACGGTTGTTAACTTTGTTTTGAGTAGACATGTTTTCACACTTTGATTGAATACAAATATGTAGCAAATAAAGGTATAAATTATTTAAAATAATTTTGTATACTGAGGTATTTGTAATAAAGGTAAATTTTATAGACTAATTATCTTTTATGATGAATGCGGATAAGAAAAGAGTAGAGGTCACGGAAAAAAAACCCACCCGTATGTAATAAGAAAAGTGTGAAGTTGAATTGCAATTCAGCAGCAAAAAAATATTTAACAATTAACATAAAACATGTGTGCGTGTACATGAGATGTAATAATTAAGTCGTAAATAGTATAATCATTTTATAAATTATATGAGATGTGAAAAAAAAAAGATTTTAGAGAAAGACAACTACAAAAATAAATAGTCAAATTGTAACTTGACAAAAAGTTTGTAATAAATATCCGATAATATTATCAAATAATATAGTTGCAATAAGTAAAAAAGTAATTGGCTAAGTCAAATAGAAAACGCATTATCTATTCTACATTTTCATTTTACATAAAAAAGTTAATATAAAATGAAACAATTTTACTTGCATGCTTCCTACTCAAATAAATTAACAAGATTAACACCATGTTCCTCGATCGTGAACCTGATGCTACACCGTGGTCAAAGGTACAAATACTACATGACAGTTGACCTAACGGTGGATTTGACCAGTATTGTCACGGTGGCACACTAACAACTGTTGCGTTTCATTTTCTTCACCGACTGGAATAACAAGACAGCCATTTGGCTTAAGTAATTTTTACAAGTTTGCTTGCATACTCTAAGGAACAGCAGCCCCTACATGAATGATGTTGAATTGCGCACTATCACTCTACAAATTCAGCGTCTTTGCAGGATTTCGACCATCTCCGCAGACCATCGACACAACACCGCTCTTAATTCACTACAAACAGTGTGCCTTCATTGCTTCCAATGATGACTTATGCAAATCTTTAATATGCTCAATGCCGCACACATGCCATTTTTGCTACGATGCAGTTTCAGGGAATGTAAGTGTGCGTTAACACAGATTAGCAAGCACTGCGGTCAAGTAACCACTACCGCTGCCAATATCTAGCACCTATAACTTTTTTATTCTGTTAATATTAGCAGCACTGTCATTATTGACTTTTTTATTCTTCGTATTCTCACTAGTAGTACTACTACTACTACTACTACTACTACTACTACTACCAATACTGTAGTTAGTGGTGGAAGCGGCAATGTTACGTTGGAAATCAAGAATAAAAGGGTAAATTAGTTATAACATGATGGCATGCATGTGTGGAGCACTTATCGTTGCACCATGACCAATAGACAAAGGACGATCTTCATACGCGTATGATCCTTGTGAGAGCGGTACAAATCATTTGCGATCGATTTAGCGCATCGCGTCTATTATTGCAGGAGTTTTGATCAAATTTTACCGCTACAATGCAGCGACTAGACGTTCATTCGTTATTGCAGAACAACGCCACGCCATTCTGAGAATATATGAAATATATCTATATGTACAAAATAAAAAAATATTAATTTACTATTAATAATTTATTTTATTGTAACTTAACCTAATAACAATAGCAGGAAAAAAATAAATATAACTTCAATCGTACATAAAGTTTTTTAAATGTAAGTTCAACAATGTATGTAAATTCTTACTTAAGTAATATAACATATTCGTATATTCCTGTTCACAATCATTGTTAAAAAAAATATATATTCATCAAAATATTTGCATGTTACACTCATTGTAGCAAATTATATCTATGCAATCTGTTAAAAAAAAATTATTAGATTTTGACAATGTTCGTAATTATTTTTAATGCAAAACATCAATAAATATTGTTATATCGAATATATTTTTTAATCTCAAACAGCATTTCATATGTAGACATTTACAAAAAAAAAGTTACAAGAGGAAACAGTTAGGCAAGAAAATTAGTTATTGAAATAATTTGATGTTACTTCATATAACAAATTTAATACGGGAAATGTAAAATATATATAGTAAAGCATTACGAATATTAACAAAATTAACATAAGAAAACAAAAAATAATGAAAAGCTCGATTCAAAAATTAACTACGTTATCGTCAATCTTAATTGGAATACCATCAACTCCACCATGAGATGGCCTATTCCTGAGTTGTCGTTGCTGGAGTAGATACTATCTCCTACTTCATCTGCTCACCACTTGGTCCTTGATCTTCATTTCCCTCAATATTTTTACCTTGACGCTCTTCATCACAACGTTTATGCTTTTCCGTTTCCATATTATTAGTAGTAAGTTATTTAGTGTTGCCTTCATCAACCTAACCACTACTACCAGTCTATTTATGTAATTAATTTTGCGTGTCTGTTACATAACCGCATGCTTTACTTACATTTGAGGCTGTATGTTACTAAGCAGGAGAAACAATATTGCTGTTCATACATTCAGACTGTAATGCTACATCATGTTTTACGAGATTGCTATTGCTACCATCGTTTGCAGCAGCGACAAGTTAAGTTTAATTATTTGGCTGCGATTATGTCTAATGATATAAATTATTATCATTACCTACATTCTTCTTCTTCTTCTACTTATTAGTTGATGTCATTTGCTTTGGTTTTTGTATATTTGTCTTTTTTAATAGTGGTGATTGTTGTGCGGTGTTACACAATTAGTGATTATTGACTTTCTTTTATTGTTAGTGCTTATGATCAACTCTGTTCATTTACACTCAATGTGTCTGATCAAATGGTGAAATAGTTTTGATTACCAATTACTAGGTAGGTATTGCAACATGACGGCCTTCATTCGTGTAACTCGATAATAGTTGTGATCGTGTCGATGATTTAGTGTGATTGGTGCTACTATGATGACTGTTATTGTCAATGCGTCTGTTTCGTTCATCAAGTTCGTCGTGTAAGTTTTGTATTGTAGTTAGCATTCGACGATTTGCTCATCGAGCTTGCATTAGCTCTGATGCGAGATAATAAATGTTAGCTTAACTCACGTCACAATGCTACCGTACATCTTCGTCTCATTTCTCAAACTCACACGAAAGGTCAGTGTGTGACAATATTTCATTTTTAGCATTCATCTCATTTTTAGACGATTTGACTGTAGCGTTGTCTATTACTTTGTTATTATGTGTGTATTATTGCTGCTGTTACTATTGTTGTTACTGCTACTATACTTTGAACATTTTCTGTTGTGATTTTGACGAGATTAATGTATTTGCATTTGCATTAGTGTTGACATAGGTTGAACACAAATTACTTTATCAATTGTGATTATCACTATGGCTCTTGTCTACAACGTTGTTTACACGAAGATCATGATGAACAGTGCTATTGCTATTGTCTGCAGCACAACGTATTAAATTGTTTTTGACGTCTGTCGTATGTTGAGTTTATAAATTTGTGTTAGTGTCATTTACAGTACTATTTCTGTTATCGTTATTTACACTATTTTACATCTCATTACAGACATTAGCGTCTGAACTGTTGCCATCTTGAATGTTGACACTAGGAAACTGAACATCAGCTCATCGTATGGGTGACGGTAAACTTGCACACACCTACGGTAATGTGTCGTGCTCTTGTAATTCTATTTACAACTCATTGACAAAGTGCACCATTGCTTCTTCTTTACTCATGGATGACAGCTTCTTTCATGCATTGTATTTGTATCACTCATTTCTGTGTCAGCGCGATGGTGCTGGTGTTGTACAAGCTCCGTGTTATGCTTGGCACCGTAATGCATAAAACATAAGTTTGCGTGTGCTGCTTAACGTATTGGCCTATTAACCGTTGCCAAAAATATAATCAAAGTACGCCGCAGCCTTGTGAAACTTTTCAGGATATGTCAAATCCATTTTACACGACCAATATTTTGTATTTGAAGAAAAAAAAAGACGGTAATCACTTGCGTTTCAGGAAATGCCTTTTTGTATGTAGAACTGTGCCAGTATCTATCAGCAACGATGACAACGAGAGCAAATCAGGCAAAGAAAAGAAAACCGGAAAGGTTTATATACTTATTTTTTCTCAAATTGAAACTAAACGGTGAGAATAAAATAATATTAACAAGTACTGTATATAAAAGTATTATAAAATTAGATTAAGATGAAAATAATGTATGCGTACGTATAATAATTAGCACGCACTCTATTTCACTTTTCAGTTGTATACAAAATGTTTAGGCTCTCTCTTTGTTTGTTATTTTTTTCTTTCACCAGAAATTGTTTGCTCATGTATTGTTTTCTTTCATTCACAAATAGCAAACTGTTTTTTAAATTTGCAAATCATATATTTATTAAATAAAGCTGCACATGACGGAAGGGCATGCATTTACAAAACCCACAAGTCAACAATTTCAAAGTAAATATGCCTTCATCAAATTAAACAAAATGAAGCAGATATAGAAGAAAGAAAGTAGAGAATACGTAGAAAAAAAAGTTAAATTAAAATTTTGCAATTTTTATATATACTTTGCAGCAATGTCACTGTTACTTGCTTAACTGCAACTACACTAGTTTGTACATTGCATATTATTTGTTTGATTGTTTTATTTTTATTTTTTTTTACAAGTAAATAAGACATTACAAGTTGACTCACGATTAACAACATTACCTTCTTTCCAAGCTAGATGGCGTCATGTGTTTTGCTGTTGTTGACGGTAAACGTGAATGTTATAAATTTGTCAAAATCTGAGCTTGATTATTATGCGCTGCATAGCTATTGGCTTTCGTGTTATCGTATGTTTATTAAAAGCTAATACTATCGTTTGTATATGAATGTTTCACATTTGACGATTAAACTAGTTCAGGTGTGTATATTGGCAAAGGTTGCATCTATGCACTTTGTTGATATCCTTGCGTTGATGCTGGTTGAGAGTAAGGTGAATGCATAACGTTTTGCGAATATTGATTGTATTGATGCATTTTATAGAATTTATTGTTTATATTGTTATTATCATAGTAGTAATAATTATGATTATTTTGGTATTGTTGAAAAGTCTGTTGATAGGGATTAATGACGTCACTGTTGTTATTGTTATTGTTATTGCTGTTGGTAGTTGCATGCATTTGTAGAAAATGTGGAAGCTGCTTGGCAAACGTGATATTATCGTACAAGGCTGCGTCAATATCCTCACTATCGTCTATTCCGTTATCATGAGCAGCAAATAGTGACGGTGTCTTTAACGCGTGTTCGTTTCGTGACGTTTTCACAGTTTGCGAGGTAGATTAGCTACTTGCTTAACGATTTCGCTTATTGACGTTTACATTATCGCTAACATTATGGTAAGGTACACTTTGGTTCACGTAGAATTCGCTTAATCTATTGTCTTCGTAACTGAGACAGCTACTTAAATTTTACAACTTTGTCTTGCTATTGTCGCTGTTAATGCCATTGTTATTATTATTTGTAATAACACTACTTTACGTGCAAATCACTTTTGATGCAACTTTGTCACTTCTCTATTGAGAGCTGTAATGCGTAACATCTATGCTACTGCCATCATTGCAATTTTAACTGGAACCATTTTTACATGATGGCTCTATTGTCTCTTCTTAATTTTCTTTTTTCGGCAATGTTCAATAGTTTTTGTACACTGTCGTGTAGTTATCAACCGAATTATTGCCTTAACTGACAAGCGCAGGCAATGTTGAGTTATTCACTATTTATTCGTTTTTCTTCAGCGAGTCTTCGCTCTACAGCTCACGTTTACGTTGTGCAAGTCTTGCACGTAACGCGGAAATACTAAAAGACGATGTTGCGCTGTTTGCTTGTTGCGTTGATGTGGATGATGTATTATCCGCAAAATTCGCAAGAGTAGATGGCACCTTCTCAGTTGGTTAAGCTGTGTCGTTTATATCACTATTTAACACTAATGCTGGTTTTTCTACTTTGCTTTCTTGACTATCAATCAGACTTCGTAAAGTTTTTATAGTCTATGTCACACGTGTCACAAGACTGTTAGCACCAACACTATTATTATCACTATTACAATTCGTACTATTATTGTTGTTTTTTTGGCAAAACTACAATAGCGACTTTAGTGCTTATAGTTTTGTATTTTACTAATTCACAGGGAGTTGCACATAATCAGTCACACTCTTCACCATCTACTTCAAATCTTACAATTCAATACTTCCGTCATCGACGAACGGCTGAAGAGTGGTCTTAATAACTTGACGCACTTCCCGTTTATTTGATAATGCCATTATTTGTATTGGGTTTAGACTTCCGTATTAAAACCAGCTATTATACTTCTTTGCTGTAATCAAATAGATTAAAATTCTAGTGTTATGACCAATTCATAACAAGCACAAAAGAAAAATTGTAATATGAATTCGTGAAAGAGTGAAAACATACTTTTACAGTTTTGCAAAGATTCCACCTGTTATGAAAATAAGTTAAACTACACACATACATAATAATTGCAAAAGAGATGATATACAGTGAAATGAAGAGAAAGAATTAATAATAACCTCTTATACAAATTTAGCAATTTTTGCAAAAAAATAAGAGCAAAAAGAAGAAATACATGAATAGAAAGACATGACGATAAATTTTACTACATAAACTTATTTGGTGCTAATCTACAAAAGAAAATAACATATAAATAAATCTGATTCTGATACTAATACACATCATGGCCTTAGAAATGTTACTATCATTACTATTAACAATCAGGTAAATAAAAAAGTTTTCTGCAAAATAAATACAGAAAATTTAGCACTTTGTTTTTCAAAACCAACTAATAGAAAAAGTAAAGTTGAATTTATTTTTTACACGTACACACAGATGTCTGTAATATAAGAATGCAGACAATCCTACAAGATCAGTGTTACTACACAGTGAATGTCGAAATAGGAAAAAAATTTAAAATAAATAACATTTTCCTATTGTTTATTTAGAAAACGAATACTAATACTAATACTACTACTACTACTACTCTTTATGCAAACCTGTCAGCTATCTGCCACGACTTGATTCGATACTATGCTACAGGATTTTTAACAAACTGCTTTGCGTAGAGAGCCTCGCGTACACGTTGCTTATCACGTTGATAGCGGATTTCATCATTAACGTACATTTGATTTCGTGAAAAGTCACGGTCAAATGCTACTTACCGACCAAATCAACACTGTCCATTGAAGAGAATAAAGAATGCAGCATAGTATGCAAAAAAATTAAGTCGGAGAATTTTCAGACCTTTTCCTCGCATATACGCGTACAGAAGTGATGACGCTGTTGCAAATGGTAGGCTAGCAACCACAGTAGGACATGAGCGGCACAAGTAATTGTCAAATGGTTATGGGCTAAACATTTATGATTTGTCGTATTTGTAAATGCGCGATGCCAAGTCGGCATCTGGCGCCTGTGTGTTCGAAAGGTAGAAATCAAAGTGTCTAAAATTTGGCTAAATGTTAATGTCCGCTTGATCCACCGGTAACGATCCGTGCGCGTTGAAGCCAACTGCTCCCTCAAGGTTGAGCGGTTTAGAGATGCAATGTACCATACGGTTGTCACCAATAATGTCCCTCATTTTGTCTCTACTTCAATTCTTCTCTTTTTTTTTGATAGATAAACGATATGTTGTAAATAAAAATATAGATAAGATCAAATATTGATACTACAAAGATAGCAAATAAAGATAGATAGTTTACTTTAGTGATAAAGAATAATTTCGAAAAAAATGTCAGTATTTAAATGTTATTTTGCATTAATAACGTCAAACAGCGCGAAGTGATAACATACAAAAGCTGTCACCCTGACATCACATTGCATCTTGACACAATCACAAACACATAACAAAAATCACAAAGAAGCTACCAACGTTTAACTGAAAACTTTATTTTAAGTGTTTTATGAATAACCATTGCTAATATACATCGAGAAACAAATTTATACAGTGTGAAAAATCGAAAGCAATGCCAGCTTTACATATAATCTTTATTTTGTTTTACAAACAAAAACTATTTGACATACAATTTGTATAATTTAAAAGTTAATGACATAACTAACAGTTCACATAATTCTGTTAACTATACGTAAATCAGATTAACATCTAAATAACTGTTTGTCTTATTTAACTCACTACGCAAAAAATAATCTTTGCTCTGATCATAAGTTTAATGACACAAAAACAAACAATATGTATATGTATATATATATATATATCTTTACGGAGGTAATATTAACCATTATAATATAGTTCACATAGAATACAATAGTAATAATAAATATATTATAGAGAGTGCAAGAGAATTACCAAGAAATACCTGTTGTTCTTTTACTGTATAATTTACGTTTTAGTTTCCTGAATTTTGTCTTTTTCAACTACGGGAAACATTGTTCGTAAGTGTAGCACGATGAATGTATATTTTCTTTTAAAAAATTAATAAACAAAAAAAAATAACTTTTCGAGCAGCAGCTGCTGCTGTTGATGTTGATTAATTTGCCTGTCGTATTAATCGTGGCATACTGTATAATTGATAATTGATGTCACTCTGCATGTATTGTTGAATGAGATTTTTCAGCTGACTATTCTGTGTTCGAAGCGCATCTGCAGTCTCAATAAGACCCTTACGTTGCTGAAGCTGCGCGAGGTATGTCTATAAACCTTTCTCAAGAGCTTATCAGATGTGGACATGCGGTTATGGGATGACCGTTGTCAGGCTTTTTCAATAATTTTCCTATGCCAATGCATCTTCGACTGCACGTTTGGCCTTCTCCTTAATTTTACTAGTCATTCGTACACGATTTGCCTTACGCTGCGCTGCCGCCACTTGTTTAGCTATTCGTTCATTCAGAAAGACGTTTAGTGCACGTAGACATTCCTGTGGGTGAATGAGTGCTTTACTGTTGTAATCACCTTCAACCATAAAGTACTCTAACATATTTTGCAGCTATTCGTTTTTATTTATTTGTAGTGTTGTCAAAATACCTTCAATTTCAGCTTGTTACGCAGTGGTGCCTTTAATTTGTTCAATAGCTGCGCGAACATTGGCGTCTACTAAAAATGGAGCCTGAGAACGTAAAATGTTAAGTAGCACTAGCTACGACTCGTTTAGGTCAAGTGGAGCAGGAGGTGAGGCACTGCTTGAGTTTGCGTTAGTAATATCCGCACCTGTCATCGCACCTACACCAGCCTCCATAATAAATTTACGTTAAATGGTACCAGAATCAAAGCCGGTATTATTACTTCTACTAACACCATTACTCTCGTTATATGAATTATTATTTTGTTCTTCTTCGTCCTCGTCGTCCTCGTCATCATCATCATCATCGTCATAGTCGTTGTAAAAATTATCTTATTGTTTGAAGTTGTCGTACCTATTATTAGTAATGGTGATTTGTTATTGCACACCATTTTGTTTTAGTTTGTCTGTATACATTGGTTGCTCATTATTGGCAGACCGTTGACTTGTTTTGCACGAACCGTACATTGGCATGCCTTTTGTTGATTGCATGCCAAACGAAATCTACGGTGGTGATCAGGGCATTTGTAGTACATCTTAAAACACAACTCGGTCCGCCTGCAACACACGGTGCACCAAAGCCTTACACTTTTTATCGTGTGAAGTCCAAAGTTGTCTATACTTGTCCTTGTCATTGTGCTCAAATAACTGAAACTTCTATTGCATGTCCTTGTACTGTGTCCCTACACGGTGCAGTTGTGTTGTCAACTATTTGTTTTGCTTTTCAAATTTTTTCTACGCCTATTTGTGTCGTCCAATAAGTGCACTTAACGTTTCTTGCAGTCTGGCTAGTTTACGCTTGCAGCTATTCTACGTTGCCGTGTTTTCTTTTACACGTTCACGCAGCACTTGCAAGTTGTAACTCAAACGCTCACCGTTGAGCATAAAATCTGCCTTGCATTTTTACAACTACTGTCTGAGTAAGTTAATCTACGTGTAGTGAGCATTCTGCACATTATTAAACTATTCATACATTTCATTATGCTTTTGTAATAAATTGTCTTGCGCTTCTACCAGCTTGTTCTCACGTTGCCTTCGATACTCCATTTCACGAGCACGACGCATTTTAATCAACTCATTTATCTACGCATCGCACTTAGTTATAAATGCGTTGCGTTCATTTAGAAAAGTAGATTACACTTATTGTAACTGATTTGCAGAGGTGTCCGTGTACTAATTAGTAGTATTGTGCATCGTCTAAATCAGTTGATCTGCTTACTACTTGTTTCGTCGAAGCAACTAAACGTACTCTTTTTCTTTTGAAATAAGGTCACTCTGCAAACGATGAATAATTTCTTCTTTGCGTGAAAGCAGGTTAGCACATACTTAACGTTGTTATTCTATCGCTGAATGTAACTCATGCGGAATGGTAAGTGCAAAGAGTGCCTCAAACTTCATTTTGATCGCCGTAGCGTTCATCTCATTCTACTCCTACAATTTTAATTGCAAAGCTTGCTATTTGTTCTAAATTATTTTGTTGCGCTACCGACGTACATTTTCCGCTGTGTCTACATCTTCCTTCACATTCGTAAGAGCTTACTACATGTTTGTATACGTTGTATACATCTCAGTGCGTGCTCGTCGCACTTAGCTGTTAATGTAATCACTTGTCTTATTTATTGCATTATTACCATTACTATAGTCATTGAAAGGGAGAGTAGGTGAATTATCAATTTGATTTTAACCTTTTGGCACTGCTGTAACATTGTCATTTGATGATTTACCTCCGTCATCAGTGTTGCAAGCAGTGTCATCTTTATCATTATCACTGCTAACTTTATTTTGCGCATTATCATTATTCTAATTAATATGACTATCGACACGTGCATTGAGTTATCTGTCCATCTCAAGTGCCTTCAGTATACGTGCTCGTCGGGTTGCTATTCGTTCCTATTGAGAAAGTTACAAAAAATTCATTGCAACGACAATCGCAAAAAACAACAATCTCAACTATTAGTAAAGATTGAATATATGTAAATAAATTTATGTAAATATATACCACTTCTTGATTGTCAATTAGTTAAAAAATTGCAATATTTAGAGAGAAAATAATTACATTAAGTAAATAATAACATAAAAATAGTGAAAACTAAATATATTGCATTTAACACATACAAATTCATCAAATAAAAAGAAGACATGAATAAATTCGACATCAAAAAATTAGGTGGAAAAAGATCCTCACTAATTTATACTTTACTTCACTGTTGTTGCTTGCAGGCTACGCATACAATATAGTTGTCTGTTATTAAGTGTTGATAAAAATAAAAAATAGAAATAAACGACAAAGATGTTTAGTGTATATAATGTCAAAATAAATAATTTAACGAAAAGTATAAACGTTCTATCGATATATGTAAATAAATATTTTTTTTATGATATGTCAGTCTAGTGTACACTTGCGTAACAAATACAACAAGATACATTCTTTCAGATATCTGTTATATTCTCTGCATTGTTATGTTTTTCTTTTGCTAAGTTAATACTTCATCTGCACTATAACATAAGAAGACAGCATTGTCCATGAACACAAAGTAAAGAAAGGTATAAAAGAAAAAAATAAAATAAACATACCTACTCGAAAAGAATAAGAAGAGGAATAATTTTAACGCCGTTGTAAAATGAGTGCAAAAACCGTAAACAAATACATTTATCATATTGTGCATTACGAAAATAAGCACTTTTACTACTATCATTTGCTATTCTAACGTGTATAAACAGTGGTGTTTGGTGCAAAATCACAAAAATTGTAGAAGAATGTAACAGGAAAAAAAAAATTTACATAAACGTGTTTTTTTTTAACATTCCTTTGAGCAAAAAACACACATTTGAGTACTAGGCACAGATATATGTACAGTATAGAGAATACATCGAACACAAAAGTGCAAGCATATTTCCTTCTTTTACTTGAATCTCGCTTACCTCATAGAAAGAATAAATTAAACTAAACTTTTTTTAATGAAAAAATAGCTTGTATGCATGTACACAACTTTCTTACATACTTACATTGCATTTCTTTTACTTATCTAGGTATGATAAAATGTACATGTATGTGTGTGTAGGTATGCGTTTATATCAATGCACTATAGCGCTTCATTATAACGTTGACTATACAAATAATTCTATTGCCACAAAACGTTTTCAAGGAAAAATACTACAACACATTAATCAGAAATTTTTACGGTAGGTAGAAAAAGAAGGGGGTACAAAATATACAAAAAGTATAATTTTTAGAGCTTTATGCAAGCACTTAATACTATGACTGATGTGTAAATTTGCTGATATAATTTTAATGTTCGAAATTGTAAAGTAAACAAAATAAATAAAATGTTAAAATAATAAAGATGGAAATGTAAATATAGCCATATTACACTCACAAATATAATATAATCAAATATTTACCGAGAAATATGGAAAAATAAAAGAAAAACCAGAACAAATTGCAGATTTTTACAGCTACATGTATTGTAGTCAAAACAATTTTAGTTTTGTTGTTTAGTTGATCATTCCTTGCTACGTGTGCACTATTATCTGTTAAAATTTTTTTAAATATCATTAGCATTTTCTACAATAACAATAACATATGATAGTAAAGTACTTGTTTTTACAGCCTCTTCTTAACTTACTAAAGTTGAATCTATTAATTTTCCTTGTTCGTTACGTTGTTGCTTTTCATTTGTACACGTTTTCTATGAATTAAATGTATTTTGATAAAAAAAAAACGATGCTAACAAGGGAAAAGTACAAAAAAGAAAGAATACATAATCAAACAACAATCAAAAATATCATTTAAATGTCATTACAGACAAATTTTTATGTGTGTATATAAAAATTAAATAATATTTTTCTTTACCTATGTAAGTGTTATTATTATGTTTTTTGTTGTTGATCTTGGCTTTGCTATTAGCAGCAACCAAATAAATCACGTTACTAACTTTCTCGCATAAGCATGCCATCGGATGAGGCAAACAAATTTACTACTGGGTGATTGTGTGAGTAACCTATTCCGCTAAACTGCACCTAACTGACCACAGAGCTACGATAGGTCGACGTGGTCAGTGGTGATGGTGAAAGTCCTACAGAGCTAAGCTGATTACTACTATTACCACCACACACCATCTCTTATGTGCAAAGACGCTTGGTTGGGGTAAGTAAGATGTACGGCTAGTGCAAATAATGCGCCAACGTGCTTGATTGATTAAGCTGCTTACATAACTCGTCTACCACGGGTAAATATCGACGACTTGCAATGGCTAACAGGGCTACATTGTAACCATCAAGTCGCTCTGCACTCGCCAACACTTCAAATAACATTTTCCACACCTACGCCTGCATCATGGGTATGTGTAGGAGTAGCCTGCCAACTGCGTTTACGATGTATGGCTGAGTGTAATGATCTTGTAATATCCTCCGCAGAAACTGAGAAAGACGATCACCGTCGAAGATGGTACAAACGGCGTCATTGACAAACTTCATCTCCTCAGTGTTGTCAGTATTGCCGTTAACACAATTTACATTATTATTACTATCATCATTATTATTATTATTACTGATATTATTGAGATGCATACATGGACTTCTACTTCGTGTCTGCTACTGTGTATATGTCCCATTTGCTACCGCTGGGTAATAGTCACTATTGTTAGCCTTAACACAAATCGTACACTGACACACAAAGTAAACAGACGAGTGAGAGCCTGCACCCGTTATATATGTATTACTATTATTATTATTGATGTTATACTGTTATTCATTTTTCAAGTATTCAAGGTAGTCATTGTTAAAAAGTTTTTGGTGTGCATAATCCTTGCCTTCATTTTCGTTCGTATCACTTTCGTTATTGTTGTTGTTATTGTTATATCTAGTACAACTATTGTAGTAAATTTCATCGAGTGATGTGATATTTGCCTCACTTGGTGGGTGCATTTGTGCACAGTACTCACACAAACCAACTGTCAACCCACTGGCAAGCGTGAAAAAATGAATTTGTTGCTGTTGTACAGTGTGGGAAGTATACTGATTACATCGTACACGAACCGGTGACACCTACGGAGATGTACCTTACCGTATTTCACCTAATATTTACGGTGTACTAGCATCTCTGCATTTACGTTCACCACCTTTGCCATCACCATAAACATCATCAAGATTAGTATTGCTACCATTATACTTATTGCCATCCTCATCCTTATTAAACTAGTTATCATAAGAGGCATTTGCAGAATGACCATTCATTAATATATGTTTACTTCAGCCTCGCCAGTGCTTGCGAAGACGCTGTTGTGGTTGCACTGCTGTCTGTGGCTTTTGGGTAAACGTCTATATACACTGTAATGCGGCGAGTATAGCGTGAACATTGGTAATAGATTTCGTCATGTGCATTAGTGGGAGCAGTGCAACAATGGATAAGTGACGAAACTGTGAGGCACTGCATGACGCCGTGCGTCTAATTAATTTACAGGCTACCAGTTGACTCTACCACGACGTTGCACCGCGAATTAGTCGAACGATAATTTAAATGGGGTCTACACTTCAGAAGATGCTACTGTCATGCATAGAGTCATACTGCATAATCTGCAGAAGCAACTCACAAAAGATTCTCTCAAATATTTCACTGTGTGGCATAACAATTAGTTGCTACCGAAGAGGTTGTAGAGTACGCAATGGTGAGTTATAGTGTTGTGTCAGCGTGAGTAGCTGCGAATGAGACCAGTCAGTGAGGCAGCGAAACAGTTGACGAATACGAATACGTTATGTTGGGATATCAACATGACGTGTCACAACGGCAGGTTAACGAAGACGTGGTAAGTCGGTGGTGATGTTGATGTGTTGCATGAGTACATGCATCTGTGCACACAAAGTTAACACACGAGTGTACACTTGTACAAAGGCAGCAGGAAGTTGCACCTGTCATTTGTGTGTCAAATCCTGTGCCACCAGCAACGCACCAGAAAGAACATCTGTGTACAGTGACAGCTGAACACCATTCATAATGGATAAACTACCACTATTACTGTTATTATTATTATTATTATTATTATTCTCATTCAACGCTTCATCCATGTCAAACAGCACAGCCTACGTAATAAAATAGACGAATTTTACAATAACATCTTTTACGGAGCGTTGATAGGGTGAGTATATTAGTATTTGTGGTTATTATTATGGTTGTGGTGATGTTTGTCTTTGTGCTGAACTTTGTATTGTAGCAATCGTGTTATCTACACACTATACTTGATTACGAGAATAACTTTGTGATTTGTTAATCTTACACACTTCCATTTGTTCCTCGTCTGCGCAATCCTAATCAAGAGCGAGTGTGTTTTCTCTATTATTTTTAGCATTGTCAGCGTTGCCATTATGGCAATAGCCCTTGTGACGTAGTAACTGTTCTCGTCTACTATTATTTTTAACACTACTACTTCTACTACAACAACCAATTATTACATCCTCCTCCGCAACGCTGATATCTGCGTTATGACACTTTATTCTTGACTCACTGCTATTGCTTTTACTACTTTTGCTATCACTGTTGTTGTTGTTAATAAGATAATTATTTGTACTTGTACCGTCGTCTTTATGCATATCGATGGCAAGTACAAGTGGGTATATTGTAAACACACTCATAACTAATCCATCTCATATATTGTTATCAATGGTCTACATACACTACTGCATATACCTGATTAGACTATCCGCAGAAAGTTGTTCTATCATACCTTCATGACACGGTGACAACAAAGGTGATGACGAGGACGAGGAAAACAGTAGTTTGTGCATGTGTGAGTTTGTGTTGGCCATGCGAGCATTGACCGCCACATCGTACATTCGCATGGCATGTACTTGATTAATGTGTATCATGGCTAAATTATAGATAGATCTGTTTTAGGGAATAATTGCCGCCACATGACGTGAGTTCACCCAACCACCTTTGTACAAACGAAAATAAGTCAGTGACTAGTCTTCTCTGCACACGGCGTGTGAGACAACTTACATTAGTTTACATGGATTGATCGGTGACAGCTTGTAGCTACTCGGGCGTGGTCGAGTGTGAACACAGATGGTTGCATCGTCAAATGGTATGTCGGTTCTGCGAATGACAATTTGAGGAGTGTCAAACAGCTTCTAATCTACCTCGAAGCACTTGGGGCACAGAATGTAATGACACTGCTCCTGACAACACTCGTACCATGCACCTTGCGATTCAAGAGCACTACAAATAGAACACTGCATCATGCGAGGCAAGTGGTCAATCGGTCGAAATCGGTGACCAGGGTGAGAGCCGTGCGTGAACGTTTACTCACCAAATCGCATCGACATCTCGAACACGTAATCAGTGCGTTTAATGAATGTGTATATCGGTGTGTATATGTGAGAGTGGCTACAGAAGTTGAAAGTATGTCAAATTAGTCTGTCTTGACCAAAAAAAATATTTATAATTTATAATTAACTGAAATTACAATATGGTTATACTATTTACAAGGGTTTTGAAAGTCGTTAAAAGTTCAGTCTCTATTTTTTTCTTTTTACTTTGGTTAAGGGCAATACTCCAACTACTATCTATTGGTAAGTTTGTATATTACTATTATTATTTTTATATTTATATTTATTTATATGTGTGTATGTTCTATCACAAATACAGGAAACACAACAAAATGGATGTTTACGACACACTATAGCAGCAAAACAGAAAAAAAATAAGAAATTGCAATTTTCTGTTATTACTTATTTTTCTCTTGCAAATCAATTGTTTTGTAATACTTTTTTCTAAGTTACAGCGAAATAAATATGGTAATCTTTTTTATTACAAAAAAAATATTTATAGTTCTATGTTTAGCAAATATTATTTATAATCTAATAGATTTTAATATAAAAAAGAGCAGAATAGAATACTTATTTTGTGTCTGCTGAAAAAATAAATAAATTCAATATACCCTTTTTTTCACTTGATACGACCTCTTTGATTTTTGAATGATCGTATTAAGAAAAGTTAGTTGAAAGAAGAAAAAAAAGAAAATTATAACTTGTGACTAAAATATAAAATAAATAAAGCTTAGAGTAATTTATATTAATCTTCACTTAACCAAAATTTTAAAAAATGTGTGTGTGTGAACTTTTTGAAAGTTGTATATTTATAAAAACTTTTAATATGTAAATGTAATGTTTCGAGCACACACGTTTCTCTTAATTTACGTTGAGTTCAAATACAAACAATATAATAGATATATTTAAAAAAACAAAATATGTTCATAAAATAAACAATGTGTAAAGATGATATAAAGAGCAAACATTCAAACAAGTGTTTATTATACATCAAACACATTTTACAGTTGTAATTTTTATTATTTCCGTTACACATAGGAATTTTCAACTTTATTTTTATTAATTTTATTAATAATAGTATGTGATGAGGCGTGTTATAGGCAAGACATATATATATATATAATTAATTAACATTTGCTCGTTATAAATGTTAAAGATTATATGTGCGTGTGTATTGAGTAAATACACCACTAAAACAGAAAAACATTGAATAAGTAAGTTAGTTTAATCTTTTTCTACAAGTGTTACGCTCAATCAGCTCAGCCATTATTATGTCATCAGCTTCTTGTCTTCTACATCTCTAACACAATCTTTTGCTATGCGCTATGCGTCCATGGCTACTAATGAAACTTTGGAGTTTTTTATTTTACTTGTAACGGCTATTTCAAAAAATGTGATGCGTGCAATTGCTATTATGCCTGCTATGCATTTCCCTATTATGTGATATCTGAAAACTTTTTGGCACCCTCGTATGTAACGCCAAACGCACACCCACCAGCCATCGCAACAAACAAATTAGTCGCCAACCCTTTCCATAGTGCATGCAGACCTTCGTTCTTGATGATATCTTGTATAATATGAAATGCCAGAAAGTAACTAGATGAATGCTGTTTTTCTACCTGCATTCGAAGTCGTAGTACGTAAATAGGGTTCATCAACACACCTAGCGTAATGCTCGCAGCGGCACCCACGGCACAGTTAATTAACACGTTATCCGTGTACGAGGTGCAACATCATGGTAACTTGTCGCGAATAGCTCGTGGACAGATGCAATTGGCATAACTGGCTAATGTCGGTACCGAGTTATATGTACACCTCTTAAAATACTCATACACAAATCATCATGCTCCTGTGAGTGGGGCTACCAACAACGTTAGTAATGTACCACGAAAAAGACTAACTGTGCCACGCTCACGTGTGAGGGTTAGTGTGGTGCGTCAGGCGGACATGTAATTGTGTTCGCTGGAGAAACTGCTACCGGCGACCATTTGCACTTGCGAGACAACAGCAAATGGATTGAACAGTGGAGCAGAGAAAATATCTGCCAGTAAACCAGATCCAAAGCTACGTCACTACCGTTCATGAAATGGCAATTTTTCTTTCCAATATTACACCATAAAGTAATAGATCAATTCACTTAACACGGTGCCCGAGATTGCCGCTCCGGCTCCGCGGTAGAGTCCACACAAACCATCACTATGCCAGACCTACGATAATACCTGAATTGCGGTCACCTTACCACGAAAGCACTGCTGCCGTGCAATGGCGAGAAACAGAGGATGACCTAGCAAGCTGTATGCAAATGAAGTAAATGCAAACGTGGAAAGTAATTTAAGGTGGTCAACATCTGATCATGATCGTGTAACGGCAGAAGTAGCAGAGGCCACTTGTGCTTTTTGTAGTGGTGGTGGTGACAATGGAGGCAATTAAATTGTGTTAACGAGTCGAGGAAATACAATGTCACGCTCACAGTGTGTTTTGCTTGCACCTTGTTAACATTAAAGCAATGTGTTGCTAAGTGTACATGACGGTGTTGAAGAGGATGTAATCATTGATGTCGTAAATAATGCACTATGCGTCGAAGCTTAATTTGACATAATCGGCTAGCTAGTGATACTATCCAGGTACTATATATAATTAAACAAAGTAAGAAAACAAATAAAAAAAGTGTGTATTCACTTTCACGTGTGCGTTAGTTGTATGTCTATGAAGAAATTAAAGAAGACTAATAAAAAAAATAACAACAATCACCTGAACAATTGCAAGCTAAACGCACTAACACACAAACACACACACACACACAGAGTTATTCTAACTCTAATGCTCTGATAAACGCTACAATGTCTAAAATATCTAACTTTTGTCTACAAAAACGAAGATAAAACAAAATGTATATATAATATAAAACTCGGTAAATAAAAGGTTAAAATGCATCAGCAAAACTTCACAAAGTATTTGTGAAAATGTGCTAGTTAGATTACACATGTCAATGTATGTGTAAAAATCGTTGTGGTATCTTTAAACAACAAAAGTGATTTAGCCTTTTGTGAAAATCTGTTTTTTCTTATTCACAATATAATACTATAATGGCGAGCAAAGGTATCGTGATTATCATTTAAAGGTTAAATATCTATTAACTCTTACAGAAAAAAATAATAATACGCAAAAAGTAAACCACTATATATTTTTATAAACCGTATTGAGTATGCTTAGCTCTAAGTATATTATATATGTAACATGTTTGTATTGGCAAAGAGCACAACACTTTCACAAATTTGCGCGTTTCAACTATAGCATGTTTTCCAAGAAATGTGAGCATCGTTATTATTGTTATGATTTACGAGTTAAATTTATATTCGTGAAAAAGTGTGAGGTAAAAATAATTTTGCATAAAAATTTAGTTGTGAAAATAAAAAAGAAAAGAGAGAAGCAATAATATAGAGTGCATATTATTGACACAATATTCACTTTCTCTCTCTCTCTCTCTCTCTTTGTAAGTGTATAAACAATTTTGCAAAATGAGGAAATACGATGTTTAGTTCGTATTTTTTTTTTAAATAGACGAGAAGCAAACTCGACTATCTTCGCGACGCTCAAAGAGAGTGCAGCCGTGCCGTTCTATGTACATGATAATTGCCGTGTTTATCGAGATCAATCAAGCAATCATTCACAACGCTAATCCAATATAGCTATCCTAAAGGTTAAATAGATGTACTAACACACTCATCACGCTACTAACAAATATAACGCACATAATTCCCTTCATGATGTGCTGTATTGCAAACACAGTAGAGCCAATGCTCTGAGTTAGTCGAAATAGCGCGGATGCAGAAACTAGTACAAGTAAATTACACCGCATGATG
This sequence comes from Blastocrithidia nonstop, assembly GCA_028554745.1. Classification (NCBI taxonomy): domain Eukaryota; phylum Euglenozoa; class Kinetoplastea; order Trypanosomatida; family Trypanosomatidae; genus Blastocrithidia; species Blastocrithidia nonstop. The sequence goes on along the minus strand of JAQOTN010000019.1, from coordinate 987,146 downwards.
TGTGGCTACAAAACAGCATTGCACACCGTCAACAAACGCACCATGTAAAATAATTATAGTGTAAATACATCATTTCGCACCTCACTGACTACAGAGGACAAGTCAGTTGCATCGTCGGCTATCACACGAAAGGAGCCTATTGCTAACTCCATATACGCTACTAATAAAAGTATAAAGGGCAATGCCACAAACATACATAATCGATGTGTGAATGATTGACACTTGACCGTCGTCGCAAATCGCATGTAGCCGTCTTCACACGGGAAGGCACACATACTAGCCATTAATGCAGGAATAACAAGCATTGACGTTAGCAAGGCCAACATCGACGGTACGGTACTGGCTCGTCTGCTGGTAATCTGATATACGTCTAATCGATCGTATAAGAGGAAACGAATGTAAAAAATGTAACATGCTGCGATGCTGCATAGTGGCAACAGAGCAAACAAGCACATAAATGGAATGCGTGAGGGCAACGCAGGAGGCATCATTCATGAGCCAAAGATCATGACTTCGTTTATTTCACGAAATAAGGCAGTGGCAATACACAACGGAAGAATAACTACGTCAGCAAGTAAGGTGTACAAGCACGTTCGTGCTCGTAGGGTGCGTGGTGCAAGTTCAACCATGTCTATTGATGGCAAGATTTGATGGTACGTAATTCGACCTTGCTAGTTAAACGCCACAGCTGCGGCTCGCCGGAAAAAAGTAGACAGCAGTGACAGACCTACTGCGATGCACAATATACTATTTAAGCGAGGAGTGCAATCTGGCCCAAATATTAACGCTAGTAGTAAAAAGGCACTAATCACATACCCCGATGCAGGTATGATGGTTAAAAATCAAAACTGACAACGAGGACTAATAGGGTTATTATACATTTTGTTATATGTCATGAGTCTACCATTTGACTTGAGTGACACACTTGACATCGTTGGTGACATGACGGAGTTGGTAGTATTCATCGTCGATGCCATCGATGACGACAGTGTCGGATTGAGCGAAGGAGAGCCGTTTGTTTGCTACGAAGGTTGCATGAAACTTTCAGTAAGTGGACTATATACGTTTTTACGCTTTTAGCGTCTAAGCATTCTACAAACAAAATATTTTTAAAAAGTATCTAATAAATAAAGTGAAAAAGAAAAAAAATAAAGCCCCTCGAAAAATTATTTTATAAATTCGTACAAGATTTTTAAATGAAACTCAATAACAAAATGATGTTTTATTGACTTGTAAACTTTGTTTAAAAATAATCAACAATATTTATTATTTTTAGTATTATACTTAATAATGTGATATCAAACATCAAAGTAAAAGAATATATAATAAGTACGATGTGACGAGAAATAAGTTATGCGCGTTATATCGATTGTATGTAGTTGCAATGATTACATCCGAGTTCATTCAAAACAAACAAAAAAAAATAAACACAAACATAGAGTCTACACTTAATGCGATGTAGAGGTTGCAAAGAAAAAAGAGGAAAAAAGTAAAGTAATAGGAAGTAAAACTTATTTTACAACGTTATGTTTACTTCCAGACAAATGTTCCCTTTTCAGTGATAATTCGCTAAAGAAGTCCAGCCTCACGTAGTCGCTTGAAAGCACTAGGAGCTCGTAATTGCATTTCTATAGGTAACGAACTAATATAATGTTGTATATCTTTTTGAGGCTATAGCTGTACAGCCTGCATAATTGCGCTCTACAACTACAAGGCCTCTGCTTCAGCGTTTTGCTTTGCATCGGTCGACTATGCGTTTGCGTCTTTGTGGGTAGTACTGCCATTGTTTATGTTTTCAGCATTTGCCTTTGTAAAATAAAATGACGGTGATGACGACAGCGATGTGTCTTTACCATTCACATTCTCATACGACGATGTGCGAGTGGGCTAGTAGGACGTCGATTTCGAATCTGAGTTTGACGTAGATGTAGACAAATTGTCATTACCGTTTTCGTATTATCGAAGTATTGACAAGTCTTACTCATCTGGGTCGTGCAGGCGAACGTCATGCCGTCGATGAAACTACAATACAGGATTTCAAATTGGTAAGTCTGACACTTTTCGTGGTCGGTGCAGCTATACCTTATTGAACATTTTCAGATTAGTTCAGAGCAAGTGATTTACCTCACTTGCTCGTTCAACGCCAAAATATCGATTTGCGTAATACGGTGCAGTCCTGCCTGGGTCATTACGAACGGTTTCAAGAAGAGTCTGTGGAGTTAGTGCACGCATTCCTGCAATGCGTAAAAGTAGTGTAGATCGCATTGCAGATGCAGCTTATGTCGCAAAACTTGTACTTAGAATATATATAATATAATACTTTTCAGGAATTGATAGGTTAACTGAAATTTATTGCTACTGATAGAAATAAGTATAAATTTTAATGTTTTTGCCAAATTTTGCCAAAGTGTTGATGATAACAACGACAACGACAACGACAACAATATATTGTTGTTTGTATGCAATTTAGATTAACAATTTTAACTGCTTAAATATGTTTTGTAGATAAAATATGAATGTTTTAATCTATAATAGATCTAAACAGAAAAATGATTGAATTAAATAGAGACAACAGAATATAAGTCAACATTTTTCACCTTAACTATTTGTTTACTTAACAATATTTTAGCACTACATTGCATCAATACTTATTTTTATACAATATAACAGTATTGCTCTTATTTATTTATACAGGACATCATTATAAACATTTTCAATTATAATCAGATTGCATATACATATGAAAATGTAAGAAATACCAAAAAAAGCTTTTACTACGTGAAAAAATAAATAAATGAGTAAACGTACATCCGCAATAAGATTTCACAAAACTCTAATAACAAATTGCTGATCATATATTAACATTATTATGTAATTTCATTTGTACATTCAAATATGAATGAACTTTATTTAACATAATATCGACTATGATTTTACAAGTTTGTTTGCGCGTGTATACACACACAAACGACTACTTGAAAAAAAGTTGTTACATGCATATCTATCAATCATAACACACATACATACACATATTGCATGTGTGTGCGTATGTTCATGCAAATCATCAAAACAAACATTTTAAAAACAAATATTATGTTAACGAATGTGTGAAATAAAAATAAAACTTTATAGCAAAAAATAATTCTGATCAAACTTTAATTGTTAATTATTTTTTTCTGAAAAAAGGTATCAAGAAAACGAAAAGATTACAATAGGAATGTGATGTGGTTTATTGGGTGATTGAGCATGGCTTAAATTTCTTAGTCACGTTACTTTGTATTGACATTACGTCTCTTCATTTGCTCAAGCACGAGGTCTAGACGAGCTCGAATAGCACTATATCGATACTGTGCCTGCTCACGCACCACTTCCGGTGGTGATGCTCGAAACGGCAGTACGAGTACGCTGACTAACTTATACTATAAATTCTACACAAACTACAAATTAGCAGATCCGTCATCACCAATGAGCATTGCTGCGATAAAGCGAGACGGCTAGCGAATACATCGATTGAACATTTTCAGTAGTGTTAGCAGAAATTCAGGAAATTCACACACAAGATTTTGATCGTCACGCAAACGCAGAAAGCCTTGATCGTTAATGATGCATGTGTAGTGCAAAAAAATGTCTGCTTCTGTCGTGACTTCGATGCGCATTGCACTCAAATTGCGTTCCTCACCACTTGTTAAAACTTTAACTTTCATTTCTCTAAACTAGCCAGCTGATGACTATGCACCACGAACCGCACGAAGCTCAAATGGAACTTTACGATTGTACACTAAACGTGAGCCATCCGCAAGGGATGGGTCAGCCTGCTGTATAGCTACAAAATCGTGCTCTAATTGCGCTAACAAGTCACTCATTATCGCTCTTTATAAACGTGTATGTTGTAAGTACTTGCACTATTAATGACTAACTATAAAAAGCAAAAAGAAAAATTTAATATCTTTACTAATTAATTTCTATTCACGTTCTTGTTAGTTGTGAATTTACAATAAAGCAGAGTAGTAAAGAAAAAACAAATGCATATAAATATTACATAGATCAGCACTAGTTAATGAACAAAGTGCACAAACGGCTTATTATTTTTTTTTTGCTTTTGCTAACATTACTATAATCCTTTCTTAATAGCAATCTCCTTCACTTTTGTCACACATACAAAAATAAAAATAAAGGCAAGACAATAAGCGAACGCTAGAAGACTATAATTGTCAATTAATAAATATGAAATGTTATATTGAACAATTGTGAAAGGTTAATATATATATATTTATGTATATTTACATTCGATGACCTATTTGCGGCTGTGGTTTCTTGCCAAAGTAAATCTCCTAAGCAATCTCACGCTGCCTCACACAGTCAACACACGGACCATTCTTGCGTCGATTGGCATCAAAGCGAAACGAGATGATAACACAGGTTATAGCAAAAACAAGAGAAACAGGGAGTAGTCATTTATTGAGTTTGTAGCGGACAAATCTACTTTTCGCATGCGTATAATGTTGATTTCGCCGTGCATCACTCACATGTTATTATGACAGCTTTATTAATGACCGGTGAAACGTCATTTTTGTTCAACTCGTTGAAAAGTAAATATATATATATGTATTATAAACAAAGTTGTGAGTTAACCTAAAAAGGCTGTAATTAATTGTGTTCTGAACTATTTTACAAAACAGAAAGAGTAAAACTCAAGGTTGTGAAAAGGTTTTCTTTCATGTAAATTTTATGAATTAGTAAAGAAAATATTTTGCAAGGAAAAAAAAACTACACTTTAAGTAGGTGACGCGTATGTATAAAGTCAAACTGCAGCTCAATGTCAACGATATCATGATCAATTGATACCTTTAATTTCACTTTCTTATCAGATAAATAATAATAACAAAAAAAATCATATATAGTTTAATATTTATGTAAAATACATAAAACTATTATCTCTTATAGTAATTATAATAAGGTGATTTGTTGCAAGAGTTAAAAAAATTATACATAACCGTACATTTTTGATCATTTCTTTCACATATCATTGTGATGTAATTTACTTTAAAACGTAGTTAATTTAAATTAGTTCAAATTGTTAAGTTAGTTTTATGCAAAGTGTTCATTATTGTTGTTGTTGTCATGCTGTATAATTAGTATTCGATTTTTTTTAAATCAATCAAGGAAGTAAATATTATTGTCAAATAAAAATAAGTTATTGCGTCATACAGAATTTTTTTTAAGAATATGCCTGTTCATTTGCCACTATAAAAATAACACAGTTCAATTTGACGTTGATAATTTATCTTTACATGCAAAAGTATATAATACGTAGTTAATAGTGTGATATGTTACAAAGAAATGTTGTCCTAATCATTTACTTGTTAATGTTTGTTCTGCAGATTTTTACAGCAAGTAATGAATAAAAAAGGTAAGATAAAACTTTTATCAACTGGAAAAACTCACAACTAAAATGCACTTTTTTCTGCAATTACTCACATTGACTCTTTTAAAAATTTTTAATATAATCAATATTTAATCGCTTTTTTTGCATGTTAGCCTTCAAGATTATCATGTTATTGTAGGAAAAAAGCTATTTGTATATTTGTTTCAACTTTTCACTTATAAATTACTATTGGCAGTAGATTTTGATTTTACATTTTTCACTTTACAAAAAATTTTCAAATAAAATAATCTTTGACGAATGATACTTTTTGATCATGTTATCTTAAAACAATTAATCTTATTGTCAACTAAATTTTTTAAAAAATCAGTACAAATTTATCTTTATATCAGAATTTATTTTTTTGTTTTATGATTTAATTGTAGTATGCAAAATTAAGGGAAATAAAAGCTATTTTTATTTTGGTGTTGCTGTTATACCATAATTTTACTTTAGTTTTGTTCATCAATCTTAATTAACGACGGCTCATAACCTTCAGGAGCCTCAAATCCTAGCATGTTGATGAATGTCGCCGTCACGTTAGCCAAGCCTGCCTTGGGTAAATCTGTTCGCATTGACACGCGAGGATCTAATCCGCTTCCACCAATAAAAACAGGCACTGGTGCGAGGGTGTGTGAAGTCAAAGGCAGCACATTACCCTTTTCATCTTTTAATGGTTTGCCCTTCTTGTCACGCTGAGCCATGTCATCCGAGTTACCGTGATCGGCGGTAATAATAAACGTACCATTGACTTCATTTACGGCAGTTGCTAACTTCGCCAGAGATTCATCTACGGCTTCTACACCAATAATCGTGGCGGCTAAATCACCGGTGTGTCCTACCATATCCCCGTTAGGGAAATTGATTCGTACAATGTCGTACTTGTCACTCTTCAGTGCCGCGATGGCGCGTTCGGTGATTTCGGCCGACTTCATCTTTGGTTTTTCGTTAAACTGAACTCGGTCACTTGGGATCTACTCAAAGGTTTCACGCTATGCATTCATTCGACCACTGCGGTTGCCGTTCCAGAAGTACGTTACATGGCCAAACTTCTGCGTCTATGAGCAGGCATAGATGTTTACTCCGCTGTTGCACAGATACTCCTCACTGACACCAGACAGCTTTGGTGGTGGGACAAGAAAGTTGTTTGGAATACCAAGATCTCCATCGTACCGCATCATGCCAGCATAACGCACCTTCGGTACGCGAACTCGGTCAAATTTAGTAAAATCGTCATCTTCGAAGGCACGTGAAAGCTCAATCACACGATCACCACGAAAGTTAAAACACAACACCGCATCTCCGTCTTGAATCGTACCAACGGGCTTGTCCTCATCATTTACAATCACAAATGGAGGATAGTATTGATCGGTGACTTTGCAATCCTATTCACGGAACGTGGTAATCGCCTCCTTGGCACTGTGGAAGTGTCGGGCATCACCGAGCACGTGGGCGTTTCATCCTCGCTGCACAATATGCCAATCAGCCTCATAACGATCCATCGTTACGATCATTCGGCCACCACCACTGGCAATTCGAGCATCACACCCAGTAGCACGAACCTACTCAAGTACTTTTTCAAGTTACTAGGTAAACCGAAACGAGGAGCCATCGGGCACATCACGGCCATCATACAGTACGTGTAGACGAATACACTTGGCCCCATCTTTGGCGGCTTGCTTGATGATTGGGTACAGCTGATTATCACGTGAGTGTACTCCACCATCACTCAACAAGCCAATCAAGTGAAGCGTTCCGTTCTGCGCGAAAGCACCTTGCAAGTAACGGTAGCCCTCACTCTTAAAGATCTCTCCGGTGCGTAGTGCATCATCCACAAGTGAGGCACCTTGCAGGGCAACACGACCAGCCCCGAGTGCGTTATGCCCGACTTCACTATTACCCATATCGGCATCGGTTGGCAAACCCACCGCCGTGCCATGTGCCCGAATAGCACGGAAGTGCTTTGGATCGTGCCAAAAGGTATCCATGAATGGTGTCTTGGCCATGTGCACGGCATCGTACTCATCACCTGGGCCAATGCCAAGGCCATCCATGATGACGATCAACACCTTACGGCGAGGTAGAATTTTGTGAGGAACCAGTTTCAAAGTGGACATTTATGTTCTTGTTTTTGTTATTGTTGCTCTTGTTGTTGTGAGTAAGAAATTATATTTATCAATTTTTGTATTTGTTCTAGTTCGTATGTTTATTATATACTTTTTGTTTGTACAATATAAAATTGATTACTATATCGATCAAACAAAGTGTAGAAAATGGGGGAAAAAAATGTAATATTTTGTAATGTTGATAAAGGCAAAATAGAAGAAAACATTTATAATTAAAACAAACCTATTTTTAATAACAATCGCAGGTAACGCAAAGAGAAAGTAATAGCTCTCTAATATCAGTAAAATAGTTACGCATTTATTTTCTTTTTAGTCATTATTACAATTATACCTAATCACAATCATTATCATCAACACAATCATCATCATCATAATTATCGTCATGATTATCATTACTTTTATCGACATTACGATCATATTTATTTGTACTAATACAGACACTCTAATTATTACTCTATTTCGCAGATTGCACTTATTATTGTAATTCTTTCATCACCATCTTCAGAGCAGTAATCTGGTTATTTGCAATGACACTATTCATTTGTGCAAGATCGTCCATAAACGTTTGATCTCGTGCCATTCACTACGATGGAATCACATCAGGAACATAATCGTTATCAGTGAAACCGTACTCATACACGTGCTACAAATAGCTCATTCATGATATCTATTCTTACTCCTGTTTTATCTATTTTTGTTGTGACTATTACCATTATTATTGTAAATCATTTTTATTACACTACTTACGTGCAGCATTGTGTGCAAAGTAAACTTTGTTATTCTATGCTTGCCAATCCATACACACCAAATAACGCTCACTGTTGACAACTCTACTATGCTTTGGCTTGACGATATGCACACTTCGAAATAGAAACGTGGATAAATACAAGATAACACGTGTTAGCGGCGCAAAGGTGTCAAACAGTTTGAGAATGAAACACCCACCATCGCACAAGAGTCTGAGTGCAACAAATCACTGTGCATACAAGATACGTGATGAGATTGTCTACTGAAAGTTGGCTAATGACGGCTAAACGTGAAAGCCACCATCGGCTACCACCAATTGTACATTATACCCATGTAGCATAGATTGTAATGCCTATACATTAGCTAAACTAAAAATGTCACCAGTGCTATCAACACCATACGTCGTGACAAATCGCTTACGACGTAATGAACTATACCAGTCTAATCCTTCGACATTAGCCAACGTCATTCCAAAGCCGGTTCAGTGTAAATGATATCGTTTGCCCATGGACAGTAGAGCCTCTGCAAATGAGCCAGGTCCACCGCAAATGTCTGCAAAGGTCAAACGATTTTTTACGATAATGCGTTTGCACCGAGCTCATTGACGCTTACGTAGACTTGACTTTCTATTCTTTTGCTTTGCCATCACCGCACATTTCGATGTCTTTTTTCTATCACAATTATTATCAATGTAGTTGATGTTCACATTTATATCTGCCGTGACAGTATTATTTCCTTGCAGCTTTAAATTACTAGTAAATTATACTTTATTACCACTTCATGTTTTCTCATCTAATGTGCCAGCCTTGCGCGTGACAGAGTGTTGCGAAAGTTTATCTCATACCCCAGTTGCCTCCATCGTCTACAACAATTTGTGTCCAGCTCTGTTTGAGAAGAAACAGGATTGCTTTCCACTTACACTAAGCGGAAATAACTTATCACGCACTCTGCGATAAAGCACATTGTCGTCTACTTACTATAACAGTGATTTTTGTTGTCATAGTTATTATCGTAGTTCTTGCTGAAAAGCATCGTAAGCATCTCGTCAGTGACATTTCCTTGCAAACGTCATTTCACTTTTTCAGCAAAATGGATGCACAAGTTGAGTTGATGTCAACAATTACTTCACTGACGGCAAGGAAATAGTTTACGAATGCCTCAACACAAATTACACGGAGCGTTCATCTACTGAGCCAGATGGTAAAATTACTTTGGGCTACTATAATGACATTGATAATAATCGTCTTTATAGTCAATTAGGTAGAGTGTAAATAAATATATTAGTACACTTATTTTTTTTTTGGCACTCAAACGACAGATATTATGTCAATGGCTAATAGTAATTATTTAAAAAATGTTTAAAATATTAAATAAAGTTTTTACATAAAACATGTTTGTGACAGCACTACACACAGCAATTGAAAATAAATATAATCGTCATCAATTTAACAATTTTTTTTATCCTCATACCTTTATTTATATTAGTAAGTCATTGGTTTTGTTAGCATTGCAAGCAATGCACAAGTGAGTATCATAACAACAGTTACAATAAACAGTAACGTTCATGTGCACAATACAAGAATTGTTAAAATTGTAAAATAAAATACTTTAACAAAAAAACTCTTGTTAAATGCTGCTGATAAGGCAATGAAAATTAATACACATGTTCGCAGAGACATATAAAAGAAATTTAAATAAAGAAGTTATATCGTTTGTTTTCTTTTTTTTCATTTTGATTTGTTGCGAATTGAGACTATTCTTTTTGAAAAATACAAACAAGTAGTGAAGTTCATGTAAAGAATAATACATTTTATTCGTATTATACATTTATTTGTTTGTGTTTAACGTAACAAGAAAAAACACAGAAAATAAATTTGTAATATGGAATTTGTAGATGGCAATTTGTAGATAGTTGATTGCTTTTCAGTAAAAAATATATATATAAGTAAGTAAAACGTACATTTTTTTGATGCATTATTTTATGGCTCAAACGCATCACCTCTTGTGATGAAGTCAGGATCCGGCACAAAGTGACCGACAACAGGATACTTTGCTTCGTATTTTTCTATTCAATCATTTAGTGTTGATAGATTTTCGTCTGACAAATTGCCTCATCCTGCGTTCGCCTCATCTGCGCCAATAATCATCTTTGCTAAACAACGAGTTGCCTCTTTACCTGCAAACACCTCATACGGACTACCAGGACCATAAAACTGACGTGCACTGCTGCAGTCATACACTTTACCTTTTACTGAGATATAAATTGGTCTATTATCTCTGCCGTCATACTTTGCCAATTCCTAAGCAGTGAATGGTGTTGACATTATTAGATTTATTAATAAATTTTTGTTAGATTTGAAAAAAAATTATTCTTTTTTTTCAGTAACTAATATATAACTTTTTTTAGGTGATTAATCAAAATACAGCCTATAAAAAAATGTTTGTATGTGTATTCTCAATCAACTGTTGTTCGGAAAATAAAAAATAAGAAAGGTTTGATATTATAAAGTTGATATTAACTTTTTTGTGTGTATCTATTCGTTTTGTTGGCAATCATTAACATATGAACTTGTGTGTAAGTAAGCGCATAAGATATAATATTATACAACGCATTAAGTGTAATAAAATAATTTGACATTTAATAAAAAGGAAATGAACAAGTATACAGATGAAATTAATAAACATTTGTACATTTAAAGTCAATAGCATATTTTTTTTAGGAAATTTTTTTATTTACATATTAATTTTTTTGATAAGTTTTAGACTAAAGACGCTTTTACCTCTAGTGCATTTTTCAGTTGCATGCCAAACACCAAAGCTTTTTCCTCGATCAGTTGCTGTTGCATGTCGACAGCATCACTTCACTCTTTCAGCTAACGCTCTTTCTATTCTTTTAGCTATTGCATTTTTGATCGTAATGCATTATTTTCATGTTTGCTATCTGCAACTCCTTTCTGCACACTCTACAGTCTATGTTTTAGCTGCTCTTTTGTTAACTTGGACAAATTTTTCATTGTTTTCACATTTTCGCCTAAAAGTGTTAACGTCTACTCATTCAACTGCTCTGTCTACGCAATCTGTCGAATGACATCTGCATACTATACTTCAATACGCCGATGTTGATGAGTTGCAATGCCTAGCATGCGCTGTACTGCCTGACATTGCATTTGCAACGTGTCAACCTGCTGTCGGCGAATATCTACTATATTATCCGTTGACGCAGGCTTTTTCGCTACTTTCACGCTCATTTTTTAAAATTGAAGTGATGCTATTATGAAATTGTCGATCTACACACTATTAAATTATACCTGATTGAGGTTGATTGATTTGCAACTTATAAACTAAGAAAATATATTTTTTATTTTTATCAAAAAAATTACTAAAGAATAGTGATAAAAATGACTGTAAAAAAAGGTAAACAAATTATTATAACGTTTATATTTAATTAAATAAATGTAACACGTACAATATTTAACAATTCATTTATGAGAAACGACTATCTAATAATCATAAATTTTGGTGTAGTATAGATGAATAATAAAGCGCACTCTGATGAGAATATAATATGAGAAGTGTAGTGGCATACGTATTTTTTTATATATAAAAATAAAGAAGAGTCATTAGCTAGCAACTATTGATAGTACAAGCACATACACAAACTACAAAAGAACTTATTTACGTATTAATACTTTTTTACAAGGAAAAATAACTAGTGGCGTTGGTCCTTTTTTCTTTATTGTGGCAACAGCAATATATATCGCATAGTAATAACAAGCCAAAGTCACGAAAGTGATTGTGTATGACACTAAAAAAAAAACCGGAAATAACAAGTGGGCGTAATTTCAAAACAATCAAAGATAAATTATGTCAAATTTAAACAAAAGATGAAAGACGCAACAATTTTCTATTAATGTAATAATAATTTAAAAGCATCAAATGCAAAACGCAAAAACAAAACACATAGAAAAAAAAGACTAAACATATAATAATCAATTATCATTAGGATGTTCAAGTACTACTAACATCACAACTTACTTTTACAAAGAAAAAAAAAATTCATTGTTTTTTTTTAACGATTTCGTACAATGTCACGCATGTCGGTCAGTATATCCTCATGACGTAGTGTATATTTTAGATTCTCTATCACAGAATATCGTATTGGTGGCAGACTACGTCGTTGCAACGTATCCTGGCTAGACACCTCATCAAGCCCATTATCATCATTAATTAAAGTCACCTCGTTATTGACAGTATACTCGTCACTACCAAAACAATATCGGTGTGCAAACGATACGAACATCATCTACACACAAATGAGTAAATCTTGTAAACCGACGGGTGCATACTCATCTGATCAGTATGAAAAGCTAGGGAGCATATCCGCTGCTGCAAGAATTTGTATGGCTAATCCTTGCCAGAAAGATAAGAAGATGACTGCTTTGATGCACAGAAATTTTAGTAATGGATTTTTGCCCTATACAAAATCTTTTAGTGCCGTGTAAAAATATAACAAGGCAGTAAACGCTACGGTGATGGAAATGTTATACACTAGTGTCGTCCAAAACGCACCTTTGCGTAGATCAGTTAGACTTGTGCCCATTTCATCTTTCATGGTGAGAATAAACACGACAATAGTCACTAATGGTTTGATGACCATAAACTGAAAAAGGCAAAGTCTACAATTCTGAACAAAAGTGGGTGACACCTTCAGTGGTTCAAGGTAGCAAAATGGGAAAAAATGTGAGACAGGGGCATGCTACTCGATCATCAATGACCGATACACAGTATCCATGCCTCCCATTAAGGCGATCATGAGCTGGAAAAATGCATAAATGGCATAACTTTCATACGCGTCACGAATAAGATTTAAATAAGTTGCCGCACTTGGAATCATCAAGCTAATGTATGAAATGACTGCATATAGTGGTACCATAAACAATATACGTACAATTTTAGTCTGGCACTACGGATCAGAGAAGCAGGTAAGATGCTACAGAATCTGAAACAACGACATTATTGTCGCAAATATTGCGCAATACCCTGCAATAAAAGAGGGCAATATGCTCTTCTCGCCAAACACACTCTTCATAACTATAATAATAAGTAAGAGCACACCGACAACACAGCAGAATGTACCAGCCCAGTAATACATTTCACGTCGTTTATGACGTGCAAACATAACTATATCGAGAAATGACATGAGCCAATTCCTACTTCTCATGCAATAATAATAGTGATAATTTAACAGATTATTAATTTTCTGATAAATATTTGTGTAATCTATTTTTTGTTGTTATTGTTATAGTAAGATAAAGTCCATTCAGAGCAATGATGTTAATAAAGGTTGGCAAAAGTAAGCTATCTTATAACGAAAATTCTACACTTTGTACGCGTTAAAGCGTGCAATGAGCAAAAAAAAATAATTGTTTCTTTGCACAAACTTTGTACTCTAATTACGTAAGAATAGTATATTGTTAGTTATTATTATTTATTTTTTTTCAATAGTGAGTTAATGAGTTTACAGAAAACAAGAATGGGAAAAGAAAAAATATATTTTTTAACCAGAGCTAGTATTTTTTAGTATATTTGTCTATAACGTAAATATTCTGTTACATGACAATAATATAAATATAATAATTACACAAAACATTAATTAATTTTGAAAGTAAAAAGTAAAAAAGATTTGTAGACTATTTTAAAAAAATTTATACGCTTACGATGGAATGAGTTCATACAAGTTGATTGAAAGCATTTCACCCAACAACAACGCCGTAGCTACTGGAATGAAACACCGAAATGACGATTCCGATGACAACGGTAAGTTCAAAGCAGATTGTGAAATCACCCTGCCGTGAACGAGGTGGACTAGCAAACCTCATTTGACAAATGTGTCAATAACATGCACAACGGCACTTGCGCAGGTAAACTCTAGCGGGTCTATTTTCTGTATAACAATTTGCAGCAATTCATTGTAGACGGTCAGCAATCATTCACACGAAATGGCCTGAGCAGACGAAGTTAGCACCGACGCCTTGTGTGATTGTGTGGTTATCTATAATCGAACTCGTGCAGCTGTAGTTCTGCGTGATGTGTTGGTACTAAATGTATTACGTCGTCGTCTTCGTTTTCCTTGGCGATGTCTTCTACCATCTGCAACTGTGTCGAGTACATCACTGATCTTTGACCGTGGCACTGCACCACAGTAAAAAGATGTGAATGCTAGTAGAATAGCGCTGTATCCTACAGTAGATAATGATTGAACGATAGGATCACTTACTAGCGGTCTATCAATGCACTGGAATAAATCCAACTTGCTTCGATTATGTGGCTATTCTTTGCTTGATGTTTATTTCTTAAGATGTACATCTGTTGATGTCTAGCGTTCACTATCAACATTCTTATTCAATTCATGGGCATGTGTCTACTTGCTTCTTTGGGGTACTTTTGTAGATCGAGCAGATGCTGTATTAGCCGATGATTGCAAAATGGTCTGTAAATTGGTAATGTACTGACTTCATGCTCTTGCAAAATGCAATGCATTTAGTTTTACAGTTGAATTATACTATGTAGATGGGTGTAATACTTTGTTAGAGATTATTGATGATGTATGATAGTGTTATTGTTATTAATTTTATTTATTTCACTACTCTTATTGCAGTTATTGTTATTACAATGACAATTTTTATATTTCACTCTTATGGCAAGGTGTATAAGATTACAATTGACGTTTTTGCAATTAGACTTACTTCATCAACAGCGGTAGCAGAGCGTAGACTCGGTGCAGTAGTAATCGAATATCATGCGTTAGTATACTCGATCGCATTGGTTGATGTGTGGTGTAATACTTGATCGATTACAAAACACACTGCTAAATACCATTTGCACCATCAATAGATTTATTACGTTTATCACAATCAGCACAATTGTTATTGTTATTGTTACATTATTATTATGTGATAATACAAGACTATCGATAATTATGTTTACCACTTCTCAATGAGTTAGCTTTGCAATTTACAATATTCTGTCTTGTGTTTTTTTCGTTTCCGCTATTCCGATTGCCTCATTGCTCCACGTTTTGTCTTTACAAAAAATGATTTGTTACTCATTATACGATACATGAAGGTGATGGTGCGCGAAGCATGTGATAACGAAAACAGCCAGCAATACGAAGTGGCAACTGTGATACTATTCACAAAACGATTGTAGGTTAGCGTTGCTTACTGCATTAGACGCGTTTTTAGTACAAATTTTTTTTATACTGTAAATTTGTCTTTTTTCATTACTACAAGTATAACGTTTATTTTTCTTACTTTTACTTAGTTATTTTGTACTGTCTTTTCGAAAAGTCTAAAATTTATTATCATGTATATTATGTTTTATCTTACTATACTCGTGGCCGCTTTGTTGCGTATGGAGCACACATTGCATACTCACATCCTTGTCATCACAAACTCAATTACTGCTCAATAGACTCGTCGTGAAATGCGTCTGCGTCGTCAAGTATACAGTGCAGTTCACCACCACCACCACCACTACCATGTAACAATTGCCACGATTGCACACACTGACCAAACCGTAACGCGTTAATGGAATGACGACGGTGCGATTGCCCTTTGCGCTGTCGAAGTACTAAATGTGATCCTTGTCATTATCCGAATGGCAGGTTATTTTCAATATTTTACAGCTGATTGTAATATTTATCGCAATCTCGATAAATGGTTTACGTAAAGCGTGCAAGTGCTTCATTGGGTGTTGAAACACATTTGGCACTGACTAGCACAACTTTGCACGAAGATGGACAAACTTAGTGCATAGCTTTAGCACTTTTCTTTGAAGTAATTGGTTGCTCTTGACACTAGCCTTTCACGGAAATCTTTTACTCACATAATCTTTTTATACTGTCATCATTAGTGTTTACATGACTCAGTTAATATTTATTTTGTTGTAAACCGTTTTCATTTGTACATTACCGTTATGAATTAGTCGTATAATCATATGAATATTTATTATGTAATGTGTGTTATCGTGACATTAGATATTGCAAAAGAGAATGTGTTTTACCACATCCACTTGGACCACTAACGCAAATAACACCTGACCCACACTACAGACTAGCATCTAATTCATCAAACAATGTGCTACGCTAGATTGATTACGGCATGTACAAAATTTTGATTAAAAATTTCACAAGACAAAACAAGATATAGTTATAGTGTTGTAGGATATAACTTACCTGTCTTTTTCTAAATGTTTTTTGTTTTTTTTTGAGGTGAACAGCAGAAGGTAAAAAGAAAAGAGTTATAACAAGACAAAATATAATAATGATCGAATTCAAATTAAGTTACAAAATAAAAATAACGATTGCATTTGATGAGAAATAAGAAATGTGAATATAATATCAATGCAACAAATTGTATAGTTTACTTGATATAAGACCAACATTATTTAATGTTATTTATAACAAACACAATTTATTGGTAAAGTTTCTTCGATGACAAGTACACACTTATTTGTATTTTTTTAAAAAAATAAACCTTTCGTTCATGTTGATTATAAACAGCATAATACGTAGTAATGCAAAGTAAAAGAGGGAATTTATATAGTAAATGTGAAAACACCGTAGTTTTTGCTATTATTGTTGTTTTTTGTAAAACACTTTACGGCATGTCTCGGTAAGCCTGCTTGTAGTTTCATCGATTTGTCTTAAATGAACGTCTTCAGCTAAAACGATTTCGTGCATGAGAGGCTACTACCCGATTAGGATGGTATCGCTTTTACCGCATAAAACGATGACGATATTGTGGTCCACAAAATCAATGCGCAATGTACGTTAACGGGGTTGGTCTAAATAAATTTAAAAGTGTGTTGTTGAACTTAAACATTAGTGCAATTACCGTCGATTTATTTTGCTAATAAATTTAGTATTAAAAATTAATATTTTCACCTTTCTATGCACCGTAACAAACAAACAAACAAACAAACAAAGAAAAAAAAAAGAATTGTATATATATAATATTAATTTCTTTATTTTTATGAATACACATATCAATTATACGTGTGTTGATAATTTAATAAATCATAAAACCATTTTTTCTTAATTAGTCATTGAGTAATGAATATATGTAATAAATAAATATATATATATATTATGACCACAAGAATAATAACAACATACTAATCCTGCCTTGACACATTTATATATGCATGCTAGGTGTATATGACAATGATATACTATTTTACTATTGTTACAGTCAAAATGTCAAAAATTAAAAGTTGCTTGGTAGTTAACATTTTTTTTTATTTTCATGAAGTTAACACACACAAAAAAAAACCACCCAGATTCTATGAAATCAATTTTTATAATTTTTTTTAGATAATAAAAGTATATTGTTAATTCTATTTGACGCATTTCATTACTCCAGCGGTAAATGCTTCGAGATGTAATATTGGTTTTGTACCCAACTTCATGTTATGATCATACTTTGCAGCCAGCTGTATCAACTACAACTGCCACTTGACGGGTAGTAGTGTTAGCAACGCATCTACCAAATTTTTTAATATGGTCTCACCACTAATGCACTGACCTAGCAAATCGTAGAACTTTAACCGCACTTCATGTAACTTTTTGGGTGTTTGCTCTGACATGATATCTTTTGCAATTTATTGAATGTACACTTGTCAATCCGCTAACGGGATGGCGGCACCATTACTAGCAACATCTACATGTGTCATCACCGCCGCCTCAAACATGAGCAAGGCACGACGCAAATTACCACCTGACTTTATCGCCAGGGTATTGATAAACTGCTCGGACGGCATTGGCCTACTTTAGCCATGACATATTTTACTTACTGCAATTCGCACATTACTTGTGTTATGTGATGAAACACGTATACCTAAACAGCGTGAACGCAGTGGGGCAATAAGTCGAGAGGTAGAGTTGCAAATAAGAATAAGACGACAAGTGTTCATATACTTCTACATGGTTCGCCGAAGTGCGTGTTGGGCACTGCGTGTCATGCGATCTACCTCATTGAGCACCACCACCTTGTACCGTACACCACTATTTTTTCAACCACTATTATTATCGATAGTAGCACCTGTATTACTAATCCGTTTTGTATTTGTAGAAGCAAATGCATTAGTATTTGTACTAGTCAGCAGCGGTACCGTTTGTGCAATCTCACGTATCATCTGCATCACGATAACACGATCGTAATTACCGGCATCTGATGGGTTCATGTCAATGTGATGGGGTGAACTCAGTGTGGCAATATCTACCACTTTACTCTCTGTCACAGGCACACTCTTATGCTATAACTTCATCGAGTACACTGAAGGCCCGTATACCTCATGAAGAACTGCCATGGCACGTGTCTTCTTGCCACTCCCAGTGGGACCATAAAATAGCAAGTGTGGCAGATCTTTCGCCTTGGCTAGGCGCGAAAGTGTTTCGCTTAGCTACGGGTACAGCTATACCTACTACAGTGATTTCGGCCGATACTTGTCAACCCAGAGCATTGCCTACAATTGTAATGAAATATAGATTTAAAAAATAATATTTGCAGTTTTATAGTAACTATATAATTTATAAAGCTGAATAGTACTACCATTCGAAGTGAAAAAGGAAATAACGCAAAATAACAAATTAAACATATATTATAATGGACTAATTAAAAATGTATACCTGAATAATTAGTATTCTCTGAAATTTGTTACTTTTGTTCATTTTATATGCATAACAAAACTGTAAATTTTTGTTGGATGTAGGAAGTATGTGTTTGTAGCTATTGTACATAAACAGAGAAAACAATTAACTATTTAAAAAATACGTAGAAGTAGCTCAGCTCACTCACTATTACATGAACATATACATCAAGGTATGAAAAAATTATTATTGAGCTAGTAAATCACTACTACCTGTCACTAAATATCATCACTGAATATCTGTTTGTTTGCAAAACATAATATTGAATTCAAGAATAATTCTACATTTTTTTGTTTGTTGTAGTGCTGCGACGCTGATGACTAACACAACAACGTAAAACATAATATTGATGTATTAATGATGATCAAGAAAAAAAAAAGGAACAGATTTATTGAAAATGTACAGACAAGTACACAGCTTGAACTAATAAGTAGAATAGTTAACAGATTAATAATTAATTTACATTATCAACAAAAACAAGTTTCTTATTTTAAACGTTTATCACATTATTATTTATTTATTTTTTTTTACAGAGTTGTCACTGTAAACGTCTTGCGTTGCAACATCGTATTAGAGTTTAGCATCATACGACCTAACGCAGAATTACAAATCTACGTAAGTGACAATGGTGATTTGTCATGAAATAACAGGTCAAGATTTCTTTTGGCAAATATGTCACTCTGACCCATGTGTGCCGCATGAGTTGCCTTGACATGAAAGACACGTCATAGCTACTACACAAATACCATTACATTTCATTTGCTGCGAGCGATTGCACCAGTTTCTGAAGCTGTGCATGGTTAACACGATGACATAACACTCAAAGCCTTTTGTATACCTCGTAATGGTTGCAGGTCGGCACAGAAAAATCACAGCATCGTCTACGCATTCACTACTCACTCAACATTTTGCACCTGCTAATCTTGTTGCTGTTGTTGTTATTATCGAAATGTCTAAAACAGAATTTGACGAAAAGCACGTTGTTGCTCTTCGGACAAAAATGCATCAAAGTAAAACACCCCTGATGAACAGTTTAACAAGTTTGTCTCACTTAATGTAACAGACTTTAACTTTTCTTTCATCGAATGGAGTTGTTCTACTGTCACACTACAAATATTATTATTACCACCACCACTGCTGCTGCTGCTGCTGCTGCTGCTGCTGCTACTGCTACTATTGTTATGATTATTATATTAGTTTTTAGTCTTTTGATTAGCACTATTTTTCATTACGGTGTCGTTGGTGCGTTTTGATGAATTGTGTATGACTTCGCTTTTCGACTTAGTAGGCTGTTCATGAAATTATTGTAATTGCTGTTGCTGCTGCTGTTTGTTTATCACTTGTACCTTATTCTTATTTCCAAGATAGTGCTGAGATACTACAGAAGATGATAACTGAGACGCAGAGGCAGATCACAACAGCAAGTGCACTACTAATTATCGCCAATCAACACACCCAACATGGGCATCATCAAAGCTGTCAAATACCTCTTCAAGTGTTTTTCGTGTTTTAGCCACAATACCCGTTGTTGGTGATGTGATATTAACATTGTTAATGTTGTTATTCAACCTTGTGGGGTATTCACTCGATGCATAATCGTCCTAACGCATAATTTACAAAAACGCATGGCGTGGCAAGATGTAATCTGGTGCTGTGCTGCGAAAGTAACGAACTAAAAACAAAAGACGCTACGCGGTGAGTGAGTTGTGAATGTGTGTATGTTGCAACGTAGTACACCCGATCACACTCTATAATGGTACATCTGTCAAGAAACTACGTTCACGATTTCTAAAACGATATGTCGGTATGTGTGTAGAAAGTATATTACCTTCAGTAGTAACATCATTTTTAGTATGTTGTTTATTATCATCATCATCACAGGCACCATGGTCCGCATCAATCAAAACAAGATGTGTAGATTATTTCTACGTGGTACCGTCAGTTATCTCTTCCAGTTCATTTCATACACTCAAATTATCTTTGTTATTGTTTTTATTGTTATTGTTATTGTTTTTGTCTTTTGTGGAGCATAACGCAAAGGTGCCATAGCCCAAGTGCATATCAGGTACACTCAGTTCACGCTCAATTGCACAACGCAGATGCAATATTGCCGTGTTAATTGCACGAGCATCGGCTTCGTACATGTTAATGATTCGCTAACGCAATTCATAGCGTATGTGTGTCAGGTATTCTTATCCTTCACGTAATAACGAACGTACGTAGGTGTCGATGGCATCTAATCGATTACACGTACACTACAACTCTTGTAATGCCAATGGCAAACACTTTGCGGCAATCGCACCTGAACGCGTACTAACAATATTCGTCATGACATTATTAGCATAATTAACACTATTCATATTAGCTGCTGTCATGCTACCAAGGCTCGTCAAGTTATGACTGCTGCCGGCAGTGTTGTAATCTAACCCAACGCCGCTGTTGCTTTTACTTTTCATTCGTGTATGATTGGGTGACATGGTAGAGGAGTTTGGTGTGAATGCGAGGGAAGGTAGCATGGCGGTAATGCTACGGTGTACGTGTGCACTCAACGCTAACGAGGCAATGGCACAGGCATTGGATGAGCTATTTTTGTTTTCATTGCATGCGCTAATAAATTTGTCTACAAAGGAAGCAAGAGCTAGTTTCACTTTCTGCACCGTCTAGGTGAAAATGTTCGTCTGTGAAAGTTCAGTTAGTACACTTTATTCGTGCACATTATTTTTGTTATGACTTTTACGTTGTGACGGTAATGCTGTTGTTACTGCTGCTGCTCCTGTTGATGTATTAGCCGTAGTCGTAGTAGAAGAAACTGCTGCAGTGGTGTTTGTGGTAGATTTGCGTTCCTTGGCACTCGACCGTTGTCCTTGAGAAGTAGCATTATCATTACTGATGTTATTGATATTATGATGTATACCAGCAAACGATAAACTTGTATTGGCGTTAAAACCCATACTTGTGTTGTTGTTATAGTTATTAGTAATAGACTGAGCCAAAGAAATTGAGGTGTTAGGATTAGCTCCTGCAACGTGTGCATTTGATGCAAACAGCAACGAGGCATAAATGCTCTGGATATCAACGTTTACCTACTCCGGTGCACACGGTTCATTTACCAAGACACTAAAGTGGAAAATAAAAATGTTAACTGCCGCGGCAAAACGCTCAATCTCCGCCTACACGAGTGAGAGCCCAACCTCGTACACGGCACTCTTTCATTGATCAAGAAACACAGAAGACTGAAGTCATTCATTGATGTAGGTCACACTGTCCATGTAGCGTTTGGTGCTCAAGGCAAATAACGCCTCACGCAACTAATTTATGTAGAGGTGTAGTTCACTCTTACACGCAGGACTGCATCGCTACGTGGCTGGAATGGCTTTGATAGACCGCACCATACGATTGAGTAAAACCTGTTTGTCATCAGCCAGCGTACAATATCTGGAAAGACGCTTGTGAAGTTCATCACGGTACGAGAGAAACAGCCGAGTGAGGCTGAGTAAACCTTATCAACTCTTACCATACACACTCGTTAACTTTTGTCAAGTGGCATGCATGCTTTACAAAATAATTTATGCCGCACGTTATGATAAAATTTAGTGGACGTGTTCCTCGTACACGTTGTTGCATTGGCCAAGATCGGTTTTGCATGGCATAGAATGATTATCTTTAGCATCTTCACTTATTTACAATTCAGGAGGAATGGCTAGACCTTTTTCTAAATACGCAGCTACAAGACGCAAACGTTCCGCTTCGCGTACACGTCGTTGCCCTTCACGGTGGGCAATAAGTTATTTGATTCGTTCTTGACTCTGTAACTTTTGCTGTAGTAGCAACTGCCCTACACGAAAGAGAGACTGAGTCGATTATACCACCTACACAGCTGCGTGCTCTACAGCATGTAAACTGTCTCGCTCGGTCACGTTAATCGTGTGACAGATGGTCTACTTGTGTATGCCATGGCGTAGATAACGTGTGAGTTGAATTCACTCTTCCTCCTGTCAGAAGACAGTCTGGTGAAGTTGAGCGCTGGTCAGCTAGGTTCGCTCAATCGGACGCAGACGTGTTAGACACTCTGCTTGTGGAGGGTGAAAGAGTAAATGGTACAGCTGGCCTGTTTCACTGTCCACACGCAGCGCTGTCGCTCGGGCAAATAACTCCTATGGTGTACATTACAGGTGAATAATGGCACTAATGACACTATTATACAGTGCAGCACGCAACTCATGATTGGCACGTTGCATGAATTGCCGTTCATGCTCTAGTTCATGGCTAACATCATCTACACTTGGTAAGACTGTGGACATGGTGGCTTGCAAGGCTTGTACATCGACACTTTTACGATTTGAACGCGCCTTAGCGTCTTTCTTTATCACACTGCCGTCAATAAGCGGAGTGTACAACGTAGATGGTATTTTCAGGAATGATGGCAGTGAAGCCCAACTATAGTAGTCGTCATCATCATCTTCATCATCACTCTCATCTTTCCCATCATAAACATTACACTAATTATCTTCAGAAAAAGTTTTATTATTACTGTTACAATTGGCATGTTTACTACTTAGTGTAGATGTGTTAATCACCGAGCATGACGAGTGATTTAACTATTTACTCTTGAATGGGTTGTTAGTACATCATGCGCAATACAAATCAGAATAATCTATTGTAGTTGATTGGTGTGACTGCAACAATTAATGAAGTGTGTTGTACTCCTCTACACTGGCACACACCCCATCCAGCACCACACCAGCAATGTTAGTGGTACCCTTTTTATGTACCTCCATCAGTTCACGTATTTACAAGAGTACAAGTTTTGACTTTAACACATGGTCTAGTGGTTGTCCTGCGTGCAGACGCACGGCGACTAACTTGCCCAACTACGACCATGCACTCTTGTTACAATCTACATTATTATCATTATTTTTATTGTTTTCTTACTAATCATTGTCGTTATTATTACTATTAAGAACATTATTATTATTATTCATGCTGAGCGAAACATCAAAATCGGCATTCCTGCTATGATCGTTACATTTTTTATGTTATTTGCATGGATAGGACTACTACAACAACAACAATGTGTGGGCATGCATGGCCTTGTCTACTAGTTGCGTTACACTCACACAGGTCAGCTTCATATGATCTACAAGGTATTTTGTCAAGAGCGTCTTACCAGTAAAACGTGCCCCACTGACAAGGAAAACAGGAAATGGAAGATCATTTAAAACACACAATGACCTATCACGTTGATGCTTTCGTCATGTACGATATGCCAATGAAAGTAATACTTGTAATGCACTACCACACATGGCATTTCAATAATTTTTATTGTTATTATTATTTTGTTATGTGCTGCTCAAATTACTACACCGTCGCACTTACTATTCGCTAATAGGTTCATCATGATTACCAAGCATAATACTGCTGACGCTATTGTCGTCTTGTTTCGTCTTTAACGAGCAGAAAATGGCCTATCATATGGCTAAGGCTGAATTACTCTTGATAATCACGTCATTATATTTAATATTTGTAGATTGAGTGTTTTGAATACTTTTACTCTAATCATCATCATCATCATCATCATCATCATTATGTTGTAGCAGAATGTTGTGACGTGTGTAGTACATGACAAGTCGTGTCAACTACATAAATATGCTCGAGCGTAAGTTGTACCTTGTCAAGACGTCAATGCATGCATTAACACATTTTAGTAAACGTGTTAATTAGGTATTTATTGCATTCTGCTTATTGTGTTCAAGCGAAGCATAATGCTCACGCGTTAACTATTGCCATTTTTACAAATCAGCATGGGCAGCCAGCTTGGTTTCTTCACTTACTCGTTTCTACATTTACTACATGTATGCCACTTGTTGCAAACGATGTGCTTCCACGGCAGCAGCGTAATTAGCATCTTGCTCTATCGCACGCTGACAGACATCATAATATCAACTGAGTGCAGGAGTAAAAGTTGCCATAAACATACTTTACGATTGTGAAGGAGCGTGTTCAATACGGTGTTGCACTTGTTTTGTTATTTACTCGTGATTTTATGCAGCTCGACATTTATGCAGTTCATTGAAAAATGTGTTGCGTCGTGCGCGTCGGGCTAGTCGTTCGTCGTCATCAACTTAGTGCTTTGTACGTAATGCACGTATGAAGTTTCGAGCAGATTGCGACATTAGCTGAAAAAAAATAAATGTTTCTGATAGTAAAACAAACGAACAAACAAAAAAGGTAAATATATATTGTGTGAAACTTGTTTATTCTCTACACGTTGTAACTGTATTATATTCTTTTGATAATTGATTGATTTTGTATTTGGAAAATATTTATTGTGTTAAATCATAACAGATAATAGGAAATAAAAGCACATGTATAAATATAAGTATGTAAAGAGAGTGAATAATTATTTACTATCAAAACGTATTGTATTCGGGAAAAAAAATATATATATACAGATCATGTGTACGAGTAATTGATACTCACGGTGGTGGTTGTTATTAAATAACAAAAAGTGCCTGTATTATTTTACAACATTAAAAAATATTAGTAGTATTATTTACAAGGAGACATAAGAAAGAAGAATGTATTCGATAGCTAGAAAAACGTAAAACGATAGAGATTCGTAAAAATAAAAATGTGATTAGGTGTTTGGTTGTGACTAAGATACAAATACGTTTAACAGATGTTACTAAATAATTTTGTATATGATCAACTTTTTTCATATTATTGCATTTATCTTTAAAAATGTTTTACAAATTTGTACTCCACGGTTTGTAGTCCTTTGGCAGAGCGGTGGTGAAGACAACACGGCGCTTTTTCTTGTGATACTACTGATGATCCTCTCAAAAGTTGGGAATAGGATGGCGAAGCTGATTTAGCCGAAGTCGACCTTGTCATCACAGTCGAATGTCCGTCGTTAGACGTCGACATGAACGATGAAAGCACGCCGCAGCCAATACAGGAGACATATATCGAAAATAGTCAGAGGCAATGCCACAAAAATAATACGTATTAGCTCACGTATTTCCAGTCGCAAGTACTTTCTGCTATGTTATGTAATATGCTGTACTAGGGGCCTGTGGGTCATCAATAAATTGATTGCGGTGAGAGCCTGTAACCTGTAGAGCATGACTAACTTCAGATGGACTGCGAATGATAGTCTACTCTAATTTTTTATTTCGGGAGTTATATGCACGCTTGTGCACACAATACAAAACATGTGGCTCATGCAGATTTGCTTGTTTTGGCAACACTCATCGCATCGTGTACAAGCAGCGTAAGTAACCGTAGAAGTTGCACATACCTATAGGATAGCACAAATACGGGCAAATTGTACATCACACAAACGTTCGTACAGGACACCCAAGTGATATAAAATCAATCGATGTTTCATTACTGATTGTTTTACTTTGTGCAGAAAAGGGACGTGTAAACATGTCGGTGAATGCTTTTCTGTACACTATTCTTCATCTCTCACGTCAAACGTTGCGATAACTATCATCAAAGTGTCTATTTTGAAGAAATTTATCGTCGTATGTATAACTTTTATTTATATTATTATTACCACCATTTTACTCCTGCCGTTTTGCTCTTTCACGTCTACGTTTTTACGCGAGCTACATTTAACAATAATTATCTGGTTAATTATAGATACTTTATTGATATATTTAGATATATCTTTGAGCGTGACTAAATAAAATAAAAGTTATTTGTGGGGGAAATAGAAAAAGTATGCATTACTCATATAAAAAGATAAAATACTCTGATAAATAATAAATAAGTAAACATGTACAGCTTTTTATAAATACAAAAATTTATTGAGCTCTCTCACGCTGAAAATTTTAAGGCTGTAAAAGAGAAGTAACGCAAAAATCTCACCGAAAATATCTACATTGATTTGTAAGCGCATCTTGTATACTTCGCCCGCAAACAAAAAAAAATAGTTACTCAAAATATAAATATATATAAATATATATATATTAATATGTAAGAAAAATGCGTTTGTGTATGTTTAGTATGTAACATGTGCAGGTCAAGTACAACAAATTGCGATTAAGCAAAAAATATGTATGAATGTGTACGTATATATATTTGTATATTATTGCTACAATCCGAGAAGTCAAAAAAAAAGAATAATGATAATAGTAAAAAAACAATTACATGAAAGATTACAATAATTAACAGAGAATAAAAACTTTATATGTAAGTTTACAAATAATATTAGATGTAATATTTATAGACCAAAGTAGCGTTATTAGCATCAAAAGGAAAAAAAATATTTATCAGTTTGTTTGTGTATGTGTGTGTGTGTAACACTATGTTATAATTTTAGTGTAACTATTAATACTATTACTATTTGTCGTCATGCCATGTTGCACCGGTTGTTTTGGCAATAAACGTGTACGCATCAGACCAATCCTCCAGTTGCTTATTCGTCGGTTTACCAGCACCGTGTCCGGCAGATACACCAATTCGAGCGAGTAACGGATTGGATGAGTTTGGGTTCATGTGCTGCAGCGTGGCAATATATTTGAGAGAGTGCAAAGGCACCACACGATCATCGTGATCATTAGTCATGATTAACATGGCAGGGTAGTTGCCATCTCGTTGGATGTTGTGTAGTGGGCTGTACCGGGTAAGCACGGCAAAGTCATCGGCGTTGTCTGGGTTGCCGTAATCAGACGTTCAGGCGTGGCCGATGGTGAATTTGTGAAATTTGCACAAATCCATCACCCCAACCTAGGCTACACCACAGGCAAACAAACTGGGCTACAAGTTTACCGTTGCCGCAATGAGTAAACCGCCATTAGAGCCACCCATAATAGCCGTACTGGATGGACTGCCAATACAATGTTCATGCAAATACTTTGCCACGGAAATGAAATCGTGAAAACAGTTTTCCTTGTTCGCTCGGCGCCCAGCATCATGCCATGCCTCACCATACTCACCACCACCACGAATATTTGCAATTACAAGCACACCATTCAAGTTTTGCATGAACACTACACGTGAAACAGTAAACGATGGAGTTAAGGAGATGTTAAAGCCACCATACCCGTACAGGAGCACCGGTGAAGTTGCACATAGCGTACCTTTCTTATACACCATGAAGAATGGAATGCGTGTACCATCTGCCGCAGTGCAGTAACGCTGCTCTGTGACAAAGTTGTCAGAATGCAAACCGGCGATGGTGTTGTCTTTGAAGATTTTCAGTGTGTGTGCTGTATCGTTTATGTTCATGGTGTACGTACGACCTGGAAGAAGAAAAGAGATGAGCTTGAACGAAACCGTTTCACAGGTGCGTTTGGTGAATCCAATGCCAACGCTGCCAATGGGCAAAGGTACACATTCACCAGTGCTCGTACACTCTCCGTGCAATGGACGCACATACAGAACATCCTTACAATCTTACAAATATTTAAGTAATAATTTATCTTTGATCAGATAAGCAGAAGATAGCACCGATGACTGTTACGATACCATATCTGTCTACTCGCCTGTCTCAATGTTAATTGACACCACTTTGGCTCGCGGTGCGTTGTGTGTGGTTTTGAAATAAAAAATTACACCATCATTACCAATAAACTAGTATGACCCAATAAACTAGTTTATCAGTTTGTTGAATGTCAAATTGCAACTACAATTGTGTGTCTGTCGCTAATCAGTCTTCGTCTTTTGCTAACACACATTATGGTTTTACTGCTACTGTTATTGCCGTTGCAATTGTTCGTTTTATGTTAATACCGATAGTGTTGATGAGCTCGAGAAAAGACTATTCACATTGTCGGGAAGTTTTGCGGTTCAGATCAAGTTGTACGGCTCACAACCGTTGAACAAATAGGCAATCAAATATTCATGACAGTCCGACACCTCAACACTTATGTTTCACAGTGGGTGTTCTGGTATTTGCAATATAGTAACATCATTTTCCTGCGGTGTACCTTTTGCGTGAAAGCAAACGTACATGTCGCGTGATTCATTGGTTTCTGCTCCTTTGTCTGTTTGCGTCTCCAACGCCGGTAATCGAGTGTAGAAAAAGCCGTAATTATGCCACCACGAGATGGACGAAAACTTAACCCACTCTATTCGATCGGGTAAATCACACACAGACACCGCATCACGAACGCAAATATGCTACCAATCACTACCTTTCTCACTTAGGCTGTACGCCATCAACTTCTCATCCTCGCTTCAGCCAACAGTCTTTACGGCGGTAGTTCCATCCGTGCTTAGCGTGTTAGGGTCAAGAAACACCTATGTGCGATCCGTACTGCTCAAACTTTGGCATCGCAGCAGCACATTCTGATTTTGCAAACCAGTGTTCTGCCAAAAGTAACACATCCCACCACGTAAGGATGGCGGTGATGTACGTGGGTAGTTCTGCATGTGTGACATTTTTTAATAAATTTTGTCATGCAGCATCTTTGATGATGACATGTATGATGTGAATAGTTTATTCTGTGATTAGACAAAGGCTTTTGTTTCATCACTGTCTGGGTTTTCAAGATAGTCATAGGGTTATGGGATAGTTTTGCCGTGCAACTGGTACATAGTTGCACTTCGTCGAAATACTGGATACACAAACCGTGACATCGCTTGTCGATAATTTCCGTGAATAAATATTGATAGAATATAGATGTTGAAAAGAAAAAAAAATATCTATTTATAAGCTATTTCGTTAAAACTTTTATCACTAGTAAATTGATGTCTTTTCTATTTTACAAAATTATAGGTGTATTGGTGATACAGTTGTATTACAACTGCGTTGATCAGAATAAAAACATAGAAGCCAAACAAGAAGAGTAAAAAAAATATGCAAAAAAAATTAAATTATAAAGGTGCAAAAAATCAGTCATGTTTGCACTTTTTGCAGCATTGATCAAAATTTAATATCACAATGCATAATAATAAAAGAAACTGAATATATCTATTTATATTGTGGACTTATTCAGAACAAAGAGAAGAACAATTATTTAAAAGCTGCAAATTATAATGTTATCTTTAAAAAATAAAAACGTTACTGTTTCACTACATTCACTACTTACATTCCTAATTTACTTACAAAAAAAAAAAGTAACATCAGTCTCAAAAACTCAAGAAAAATGAAGTTAGTTGATTTGTAAAAAGAATATAATACGCGGATTGTCACTTTCTTTTTTTTGTTGTTTACACGAGCGTATGTGCGTTATTACTCATCAATAACACTTATTATTGTTATTAGCACATACCTGTTTTCTTTGTGTTTCACTATGCACTAAAATTCAAAACATTTTTTCAATAACGCACATTTTGTCTCAACGATATGTGTGGGTTTTATCATATCACCGTAAATGTAATTTTGTTATAATGTATTCATTGCATAGAAGAAAAAAGTAAAAAATTCATAGAATATGCTGTCTTCTACTTCTATTTATACAAGTAAACGTGCTTGTGCTAACTCATATAAACACACAGAGATAAATATTCGTTACAAAAACTAGTTAATAAAAAAACCCATCTTTTTTGCTTTTACAAGATTAATTGATTTCTCGTAACTGCTAAAACTATTTGTCATTTATTACAACAAGGAAAAGAAAATAGTGTAAACCCGAAAAAAAGTAATCATAATTGCTTAGTTTACGTTATGCAACGATATATACTTTACACACCATATCGCATCTCCTCAGCATCGTAGTCCGCGAGCGAGTCAAGATACTTTCGCAAATACTCCGTTGCGGTGTTATCGTCCCAGCTAGTTCGTGTAACGTGCGTTTGTGGCACGGCAATGTAATCGCTTTCATCCGCCTAATGTGCCGCAACTTGATGGCCAACGGCTTTGTTCACGTACACCCCATTCAAATCGATTGCAAATCCTGAAACGATGGTGCGATCGACAATAACTTTATGCGATAACGTATACCCATCTAACTACGAGTTGTTTTCAAGCATTTTATTAGCCTACTATAGTGCTGCATTAATTGTTTCGTCATCATCAACCGCGTCGGGGGCTACGTATATCTTTGCCATTGCACGTTTGAGCTGAGCATTGACGTAGGTCTCATACACTTGTGCAACATCTGGTAGCAAATCTAACATACCATTACTCTCCATCCAATGCAATGTGAAAATGGTAGGCTATGACAAACTTGCAAACTCGTCAATGTCGTCTATTTTGCACGTACGCTACCAGAATATAGGTAATTTGGGCACCACTTCAGCAATAGTGCTGAAATCTTGCAATACGGCATCATACGATTGGTCTTTATCTGCAGCTTTGAATAAAAATTTAGCAAACAGCACTGAATCACTTGGTACTATGTTAGTCGGGAACTACTGCGTGTCAAAGTTGCTAGAATATAACTATTGCAGTTCGGGTGATGGGGTGTAGAAACGTGCAGCCACCGTAAGTGCAAGCTGCGGTAACCTTGAGAAAACCCTGCGAAGCATTACGTTTAATACGGCAAATTTTTCTCAATGAAGATTTTTTAAAAATTTATAAATATAATACAAGACAAGTGATGATTTTATTAATGATGTGTGCAGACTCAACGTAATAGCTAGTACTGAATATAATTTTATTTGTCTTATAAAGAAGTGTTATGCTATTAATTTTGACCTTTGAAAATTGTCAGTTATGTGCTAAAATATAATTTAGTAGGAATTTTGAAGCTAGGTATGTATATTTGTATAAAAGTGTGTCAAGGTAAGAAACAAAATCAAAAAGAATATTTTGTAGTTTGCATATCACTGTGATGGCACACTGAAACGTTTCTTAGACTACACACAGGCATTTATTAATAACAAATTAAAACACAAAATAAATATATAAATTTAATTCGAATAAACTTGTTAATGTTAGCTTGTTAACAGGACGTTATAATATCGTCAATACACATAATAAATCAATATCACAAAAACAATAGTGTTCACTCCTTCAATAATTAATAAATAAAGTTAGTTGATACGTTATTACGTTATGTACTATACTCTCTTTATTTGCGTAAGCAACACGAGTCAATAAATCTCGTAAGTTGTATCAGTAAAGCACTTTATAGCATAACAGTGTTAACACTATAAACATCAGTGTAGGTGCTCTGCAACTGTTTCAAATAATTTCTTACACATGTCACATAATTTCTTTGTACACTGTTTGCAATTTTTTTTTGTTATAATAGTGAACAGTGTAGCAAAACAATAAACAAACTAAAAAAGAAAATAGAACTGTAACTTTTTAAGAAATTGTATCATGTATACAGAGCTAATATAAATAATTTCTAATACCTGCTAAATTTATATAAATTCAAGACAACAGAAACATGTATTATACGTTGTGTCAATCAACTTTGATTTGCTGAACTGCAAGAAAAAAAAAACTCAATCTTTTTATATAGTGATAAATCAATATATGCCTAAGGCAATTACATTCAAAAAGAAAAATTTATTAAAAAGTCAAAACTTCATACATATCAACATTCTCAGTAAAAATATATATATGAAAAAAATATTATTTATTCATAAAAAAAATATTCTTGAGCGCCTGTTGTACTCTTTTTAGAACATATTGATAACTGTAATTAGCATTAATATACTTGTTTATTGTTTTTTTACATTCCCAAGCGTGCTTACTTAAGCAAATCGTCAAGTGTAGTCGTAGCTGCAGGTATTGTGTTTGTAATTGATGCAGTTGTGTTTTTGTTGTCTGTATTAGTGCTATGATCACTCTTTATCTTAGTTTGACTAATCTATTCTTTGTCTGGTTATGCAACTAACGAACTTGATTGTAGCGCAGTCTACTTGAATGCAGGTACGAGACTTGCAAATGGGTCATGTGTATGGTGTGAAAACTTATCATTTGCTTTTGCACTAGTATTATTATTATTATTGCTATTACTGCTAATGGTAGTAGTGATTATATTAGTACTATTATTGTTACTATTCGTAAAGATATTGTCAATATCCTTGGCAGCATTGTTTGTTTCACTCGCACACGTGCTCGATGGACGCACCGAAGTGTCATTGACGTTTATGTGTTCAAATAAGTCGTCTAATAAATTTTGTATTTTCACCTTTTTGGTTAGTCCTGACGAATTGCCTGTAAAGATGTTATCATTTGTTAAAGAAGTAGAGTTGTTAGTATTAACATTGATATTCGGTACTGAAGTTAGCGTACTATCAACGACTCCAGTCGCCTTGTCGTTAACATCAAATAGATTCATCACGTTATTTTTGATATCAGTAATATTATTTGCTACAAACAAGTCATCGTGTGTACTACGGTTGTTGTACTTTCCACTATTACCGATATTACTATTAGTATTACTGGTGTGATGTTATTTGCTACTTGCTGCTCTACTGTTATTTTTATCATCACCATCTTCATCATTAGCGTCTTCTTCTTCTTCATCATCATCATCATCATCGCTAAAATTGTAATAATTATCGTTACCGTTAGCAGTTTTATCATCTCGTACATAGTATGCACTCATGGCACGATTAGACAGAGTGCCATCACCATCACTATTATTAATACTACTACTATTACGTTTAATACTATATCCATATGGACGTAAAAAGGATTGCGTTAATCGCGCAAACACCGCCGTAGAGGTGTTCAGTGAGTTTTTCAAATCCGCAATAGACATGGCATCACTAAACGTGTGATCGACATTGACAGGAACCAAACGACTATAGACAATTTGTCGCATATCCTGCACACTCATTCCCTGTGAAAGCAGCCGTCAGTAGGCAAAGGCACGATCACGTAGGTCAGGGTCGGTGCTTTGCTAGGTGATTATTGTTAGTACAGTCTGTAACGCGGCTTCCATTTATGGCGTTTGTGTGGTAATGTACACTTTTACCAGTGCACACAGTAATGCGAGCTGTACGGCACTCTCGTGTTATGCAAACGATTGTGTGAAATGCTACAATATCGCCTGGCCGTGCTGCAATTGTTCATAGTATTACCCAATGGTTCATATTAATGCCACTTTGGCATCTTCGTCCATGCTCTCTACATCGATCTCTGCCTGTTCCATCAACTTGTCGAAGATTAGTAGGTGTGGGTATTTGCGTGCAATGTGCATCGTGGCAATCAACACACGTGACAAAAATTACGGTCGTCGTGACACCATAGACAGTAATAGAGAACAGCAGGATTAGGCCATGGAGCTGACTTTGAGTGCAAAGGCGGCTACTGTGTCAATTACCTCATTCACAAACAAAGGATCGACCTCGTTGCTGTACTACGCCAGCTCATCCGCAATAACACGCGCCGTTTATGCGGTGACTAATTTAAGCAACAGTCTCATTTTTTACAATTTCACGTACGGCGGGTCGTTGAAGCGGACAAAGAACACCTGTAAGTTGGAACGCAGTAAGTTTGGGAAAATAACGAGTAGCGCATGAACATTCTTGCACAGTACATACTGCACCTATGGACTGGCTTTGCTAAACATGGAAAGTGCGGTGCTAATACGTGATGTGTAGCGTTCTATTTGCTATGGAGTACAACGATAGGCGAGTAAGGCAATGACCTTAATAGCCGCCAGGACAATTGCTGGACTAGAGTGATTAAGTCGAGGAATGACCATGTCAATCACAACCTATGCAAGTGATATATTGGTATTGCCTTGATTACTACGATGAAGCAGAGGAGCAGGAGGAGGAAGATATGCTGATGACAGCTACTTCTACTATTGATTTTATCGATTATCACTAAAACGTTATTTTGTATTAGCCTCTACATTGACTACGGTGGTAATGGTTTCCGTCGGTGCACTTGACGACAGCACATGCGTTACGTCACCACTTACATTTCGTGAGGCAATATATGCTATGAGTGTTGGCTGGGCAATCAACTACAACAAGTACACCTGAGCCCACTATGAGGCATTCGGTAAAACACGCAAAAGGTGAAGTACATCTACGTTGCTAGGTTGAACAAGCGACTGGGTGCCATACTACATTACCTCACACATCACCGCTGCGGCGTTGCCGACCACCATTGGGTGTGATTGACCTAATAGTTTGATTAACTCTGATAGACAGTTATGGTCGTAAAATAGCTCCTTGTCAAGATGAAAGATTTTGCCGAGTGCGAGTGCGGCAGTTTTTAGCACATATGGATTATCCTACTGCAGTGCTTTACGCAAAGGTTATAGTGTACACTCAGTCACAAATGGTACACGAACACACAACATGGTACGCAGGGCTAGTGCACGAACAACCGGCGAGGAATGATTGGCATCTTGCAAGAACGTGTTTACGGCCAGCAATGCCTTCTCAGGCTGCAGTTTCGCAGTGCTAAGGATATACAAATACACCAATTTTTTCAGCTACAAGTTATGCGTGGCGCCAAGTTTCACCACATCGACAAAGAGATAACTTACCTCACGACCTAGTGACATGTTTGCAATAATTCGCTTTACTGCCATCTTTTGTCGGGTTAGGCTATTGGAGTTTAAATCGGCCTGCAACTCACTTCCTTCATCGCGTCGTGAGGATCTAAAATATTTGGCGCCTCCGTGCTCTGAGCCACGCATAATTTTGGTCTTGAGCCTTTCCTGAACTTTGCGCAAAACAGAGTCCATTTTCAGTAAATATTTTTTTTAAAATATATAATTAATTAAGTAGTTATTGCTTTTTAATTAACTATGTTGTAAACAATACCGCTGTTTTGCGTTCAACACAAGTAATAGAAAAAATAGAGTAAGAAAAGCTAATTGCAAAACTTTTTTTTTTGATTAAGATAGTAGAAAAGTGTGGTGATAAAGATAAAAATGATGTTTGTAAGATTTTTAAAAGATAACATATCATCACAAAACTGTAAAACACATATTGATGTCATACTTTTAAAAGCAAATTTCATATAGGAAACAAAAAAAAATTGCACAGTACAAAAACCGATTTGTGTGCATAAACATTTTATATGTGTAATTGTTTTTTTTTAACCTTTTTTCATGGTTCATGATTGACTTATAACTTGTTGCAGATATAATGAATAATTTAGTGTTCTTCATTATAATCAGCAACAATATATAAAATCACAGTGACCTACGAAAATATTGTTGAAAAAAAACTAAATGTAAACTTTTATAAATAGACGTACGTTGGTAACACGAATTTTACAGAGTGGACTTATAGATAGGTGCGATGCAAGGGAGAAAAGAAGACATGAAAGTTTATTGTAATATTTGTTTTGTAATTTTGTAACCTCTATTTGTTCAAGGTATTTATGCACGTAATATTATGCATGTAAAAAAAAAAAAAACCCGCTACTTCACAGCACACATAATGCACTCCGAAAAAAAAATAAATTACTGTGAGAAAAAAAACATCAACACATAAACTTAAACACTCGCAGGCAACTGAAAAAATCAAATTTTGAAGTAGTAAGACGAAAGGATGGAAAAACAGTTTTGCATAAAAACCTTTATTGAGCGCAATCTGTAAAACAATGTATGAAGTTTGTTTACTTTTTACATGTATAATTATATTGTTTTTTTTTTTTTAAACAGATAAAAGATATAATGTACAATAACGAAAGGAGAATTTGTATTTATGACATTTAATAGTTCGTAAATGAAGCGTGTTAGGGTTGAAAGTATATAACTCATTTTTATCTAACATCGTTGTAAGTAGGACTGTACAATTTTTATATATACAATACATAACTATGTCTGTACTACAATATAAAATTTTTCATATTTTATAAGCGCAATGTTCATTTTTGTATTTATATAATTACTTATGAATTCTTTTGAAAATTTATGATACTTAAAAAATATTGTCATAATGATTTATAAAAAAACACATATAATGATTATACGTAACTTACATGTCTTCTTGCATGTGCGAATACTCTTAATTGTGTTTAGATTACATCAATAAAAGGAAAAGAAGAGGAAGGAGTAATACGGAAAAAAGCTGCTTGTTACTTAGTATTGGAAAGGAAAACATTTTTTATAATTATTATAACAAAAATGTTGTGTAAACTAATACTGCCACCAATAATTTATTTTAAGAAGAAACCCTCGAATTATTATTTTCCTCATTTACTGTTGAAAAAAGTTAAGGTTTATCAATACACCAGTAATTTTTTTTTTAAAAGTGAATTTACCGTTCTTTGATTTTAACAGTGAGTATGTTTGCACACATGAAACGAGCATAATTTGTAAGATTTGTGTGTGCAAGCAATAGACTCAATTGAACAATATATTTTCATTTAGCACACTTCACCGAATTTCAATTCAACGAAAATATTTAATATCATCTAATTGCTAATGTTTAGCTTACTTAAATTTTTTACTTCCTATTACAAGTAAAAGAATATATTCACAATATATTTTTTTTTTTTTTGTGTGTATGTCGATGATGCACGAAAAGAAAATACACAGCTATTTAGTAAAAAAAGATATGCTTATCAACAACAACAAAAAAGGACAGTGTCATAGAGGCTCACTGCACACAGTGTACACAAAATAATATATAATTTAATTGTTAAGTTGATAAGAGTAATAGTGTAAGTAACAAAATACAAAATATAATATTTAGTTATCTATGTAAATTTTTGGTCCGTTAATATCTGCTAATTAATATTTAATAAAGTTTTTTTATCCCATGTAGTAATAATTGAAACAAGAAGGGAGGGATATAAATTAGAACGTAAAGAAAAGGTTTAAATGAATCTGCGTAAAAAAGGCTTGCACCAGAATCAAAAGGCTTAGCCTAAATATTTTTTATAATAAAACATGATAAGGTCATACAACACTTTTGCATAATATTTTGATACGTATAGATTATTATCTACTTAACCTTGATCTACTTCACTTTTGCTGCAAATAGGTTTTATATATACTTTTCCAGTTGTTGCTTCTATTATGAGCAAGCAGTATTATTTCAATATTAGTTATCACCTGATATTTATACGTGATAAACGCAAATAACATATACAACAAGGATCACTACGGGAAAGAATATATTTATGTTAGACTGCCTAAATTAAAGCATTGCACAAACAAGCCAGAAATAAATATGGAATATGAATATTTATAAAAGTAAATACTCATAATTTCAAGATAAAAATAAGCCAAAACTTTAAATATATATTTTTAAAAAAATTTATGATGAGGAAGTTTAATTGATGATAATACTTACAATGAAAAATTTACACTCTAAACAGAAAAAAAAAAACCATATTTTTTGACAAAAAATAAATTCAAAAGAAAATCAGATAAAATTACAAAAAGAAAAAATATGTGATTAATATTAATAGTTTTGAAAGCAAAAAAAAAATATGCATGCATAATTGCACACCAACCATAATTAAATACAATCAAAACTATTCAATTTCTTCTATTTACAGTTACACCTTAAAGATTTTTTTTCTTCGAAATTACATTATATTAGTATACATGCAACACACTTAGCAAAGCAAATGTAACAGAAAAAAATAAATAGTTATAACCTAATTTCACGCCGCACGCAAGTTTTCATCAAAGTGTTAAATTTCATATTAAGCTTAAGTGGTGTTTATTAAAAAGTTAAAAGTATAAATTTGATCATAGACTGATAGTTTGTGAATAATTATACATTTTTTTTATGTTTATATTTTGACAAGTGTTGCATTGCCACGAGTAGATATGTCCGATTCACGATGGCGTCGACGGTTGTTATAGTGAACATTTTTGTGATTTATCGAGCGCGTCAAAGATGCATCTGACACCGTATACAACTAACTTTGCGAAGTGTGATTAGAATTTTTCCGTACTTTTACATGTCTACCAGAATGTCTAGATGTAATTCTGCTTCGATGTTTGTGAGAGAGGCGTGTATGTTTGCACTAAATAAGACCACATAGCGAACATACATTATTCTAATGACAATATTCACATGACGAGAGTAAACAAAAACATGACATAACGCCACCCTTGTCATTTACCACTTCACGACATAAGACATGTGTATGGGCGTTTTGCAAAAAATATGGCACCGTAATTATCTATTTGACGTTTGTCATATCATGCGAATCATTGGCGATAGCCACATCACGTTTCTTTTTATTGATAAAGTTTTGTAGCAAAGTTGTCAAGTCACGTAGTGTGTCATCGGCTAATTCACCTCCATCATAGTCACTGACAAGAAGAGCATTGCTCTAAAAGCCAATGACGCTATCTGGTGTGTTTTCAATAATAAGCACCGAGTTAAGATCACGTCCTAGAAGTGTCAAGTCTTTTACCTTATTAGCCTAACCTTTCTTGAGCTCCTTGCATTACGACAACTTTGCCTAGCTGAGGATGTTTGCACGGGCAACACTAGAACGTTCGTGAAGATTGTCAGCGCTGCGTCGCGAGGTTTGCCTTAACCACCGCTCATCACGACAAATAACGTGTGAGATGACATGATCAGGGTCAATGTGCGCAATTACAGCCTACGCATATTCCTTTATGCTGCTTGTTCAAACCACCGACTACACACAATCTCTATTTGTTTTCAGAAATGACATCAGAAGCTAAACTCCAGGTCGTACATACAATGGTCCACCACGTGCATAGACAAGTGTTTCATCGAGATCAAAGACAACCGTTAACAACGGCGAAAAGTTAGTTTTATTACAGTCACCACATCTATTGCCAGACTATTCAGAGTAAACATATTGCGAAGCTGCTGGTGTAAATGGTGGTATGATGAACCTATCATTGTTTATTGTGGGTGTGATAATTTAGCATGTGCACGCAAATGAAATGTTTTATGCAACATGATCACACTCGTTCGCTTTTGTGTACTTGTCATGCCTGCGTAAACTATCCTATGCATTCATGTGATCTTCCTATACGTTACAATATTGATTATCCTTACACAAACCGTTACTGTTATTTATATTGTTATCAACACTGAAATAATCACTTTAATCATTTTTTTTATCATTATTTTTATTATTATCATTACTTTGAATTGAACATTTTATATTAGTATTATCATCAACACTGAAATTTATCAAATTATTGAAATTATTGAAATTACCGCCGACATTACTTTCATTTTTGCTCTTTTGATTGATTTTATTATTTATGTTATTAACGCTGTTGGTTCATTTTGACCTCAAGTTGTTTTTGACCTGTGAGTAATATTAAGCACGAAAACTCAGTCCACGTCTGCGCTGCTGCTGCTGCTGTAACAGTATAGGTGATGAATGGATGATATCACCTGATGTTTACGTTGACATACACGTTACTTTTGTCAATAGAGTCAACAATTGTAAATAAACTCGGATTGGTGACTGTGAAGTGATGAATAGGGAAAAAGAAAATGATAGAGAAGAGTGTCCTGTATAAATTTATTTACTGTTGATCAAAATAAAATTTCACAAATAATTCTTTCTTAAAATACTAACAATCTTTATTTTTTCTCTTTTGTAATAGTAGTATTAAATATCAATGTTTAGCCTGTGATAAATACTTTTTTTTTAACAATTATAAAGTGTCAATAAACGCTTGACGAAAAAAAAAATAATATATTTCACACTTACACAAAATGATAAAAATTATATTTGTAAAGACGTCAAGATTTGTTAAAATTAATAAGTGCGCTGTTTTATTTTTTCAGAGAAAGGTAAAAATCAAGAAAACAAATATGTTAGCTGTGCTATTAATCAAATATATGTAAATTATTTTGAGAGGCTTTCAGTATTGACTGAAAAGATAACAGATAGCTTTACCTATTTTAAATTGTTTTCTTAGTTTGTCTTGAGTACTAGATTGCAAAATTTTAAGCAAAATAATTTGAAGGCGTGTGATGAGGTAATTCTGCCCCCCTTCAGATTATAATGTTAGAAATGAAGTTAAGAAAAAAAATTTTAACTTACAAATTAAATTTTATATACTAATATAATGCTACAAATAACAAGAAATCTATACAAAATATTTTATTTGTTGTTTTCTTTTTTTGATACTATTTTTATTTATGTTTGTTTGACCTGTCGTAAAGTCTAATCGTCTTTCAGTTAACTATACAGAAGTTTTTCCTTATTTTTTCTTTTTTTCGAATTCAGCTGTGTGGACAAAGTTTATATGAAATGTAAATAGACGTCAAAGTTTTGCTAAAATGTAAGATTTAAAATAAAGATGGAAAGAGAAAAGTAAAAATACAAGCAAACAATGTAGAAAGAGAAAAAAATTGATGTGAGCTGCACTGTAAAAATATAATAAATCTGCTTTAAACCACGCTGCACGATGTAAGCGTTATGTTTATAAGATAAGCAAATGTTTTTGAGAAAAAACGTTAAAATAAAAAAGTTAAATAAGCATAATAAGGCAAATCAATAAATTATTTATATGCCACATACGTTATCATGAATGCATCTATTATTGCACTAGTAATAAAATATTATTAATAATGTTACTGTAACATTTACGTGTAAATTGTATGTCAAAAAGTTATTGTACGCATACATTTACCTATTGATATCGGTTGTAGCAACAACAAATGTGACAGCAATTATATTTAAAGTTTTAATAAAAATGAGAAATTTTTTTTAAGAAAAAACTGTAAATTATGCTCAAGTAAATGCGTTGCTTATCATTAATACTGTTGTACATGTTTTACGTCATAACACAAAATAGGGAAAAAAATTTACAACATTTAAGTCTACAATAAGCACATGTAAATATACTGTAATATTAAACAAATTTATGTGAAAATACATATAGAAAGAGTAAGCAGGTGGAAAACATCAAAATAAGTTATTTGTGAATATATTATAATATCAATTTATTTTTATAATAAATGTTTATAATTCACGTATAATAAAATGGGTATGAAACTTATATAACTAATCAACTAACGTAATTAGTGTTACTATTATGTTTGCAGATCAAAAAAGATAGAATTGTTTAGTTCTGTAAGAGTTTTACGATTGTTGATGACTTTCTGTACGCATGTTTAACAAGTTAGCAAATGTGTAGTCATGAGTAACAAAATTTACATGATCTCGTAATAAATAGTTTACACAGCCCATCTACATCAAACGACTTCGTATTCGCGCAATGCTCATTAACTCCTATTGATTACGAAATGTGTATTCATTTGCAAACACACTGCTACGATCATCTTCACCTTCACTGTAATATGTGTTATACGAGCTGTCATTTGCATCAGAATGTTTATTATTACTAGATGCATATACACGTTCTGTCTAAGTATTAAAATTTTTTCTTTATTACTATCACTAGTATGATGTATTTTGGCCATCGTTTTCATGATTATCACGTTAATTATTGTTATAATCATCAGTGTACTTTTTACTGTGTTTAAATCTCTAATTGCGCAAATTATTACCGTTATAGCTACTTTATTTTTTACAGGGATTATCGTTTGGTCAGCTATTATTTTAACAATTAAAATTGAAATAGATATTGCATTATGCCTAATTACTTTTCCGCCCGTATTGCTACAATAACGTTTAATCATTACCTATTTTATTTACGTTATACTTATCGCTCTCCCTGCCATTATTGTGACTTTTTAAGCATGCAGCATTGTCCATCAGATGTTTTCATGGAACTTTTGTTGTCATTAATAATTTAACATTTCGTTGATATAACTCATCAATAAAGATAATAAATTGGTTTAACGAGTTATAATCAAGTGTGCCGACTTGCGGAACGTTTAATAAAATGATTGTATGATAGTTCGCCGCTACTAATTGATAGTCAATACTACACAACTGTTGACGTACTGAAGTGCAAACATCACAAAAGTCAAACAATGCCACCCCATTACACGAACGTGGAACTACACATCTCCGTCCATGATGAATAAGTTACACGTTATAAACTCAACACTTTTTTTTGTCATGCACAAATTGATGATTTGAGCTATTTATTTGACTAGATACTGAATTATGTTTTAATTTGATGTTGTTTCCTTAATCATACTTCAAACCTTACTTACATATCTATTACTAACATTTACAACTAAAGATATTATTTTTAAAATAATTATTGTTATTACTAGTAGTCGTCTTATCGTCATCATTTTATATTGAATTTCTTATTGTACCGCAACTGTCATGATTATTATTGTGTAATATTTAACTACTATGTGCATGTGGTTCTCATTCGTTATCACGCATACAACGCTACACCATTGCCACTAATTTGCGTTCATTTTACAACGTTGCCGGGTAAAGAAATATTTGCTAGTGAAAACACAAAGCATGTGTAGCCTGCACATAACGGTAATCGCATTAACGGTGTGAGGTGCACTACAGCACTCTGCAGTAAGTGTGCAGCAATGGCACAAATTAACTAAACGATGTCGATGTACAACACAGTTCCTATGGTGGACGATTACTGGTGGCAACCATGAAAAGACCCTTGGCAAAGGCAGAGGTGAAAAATGATGCCAACAGCGCCGCATAGGCAAC
Organism: Blastocrithidia nonstop; assembly: GCA_028554745.1. NCBI lineage: Eukaryota > Euglenozoa > Kinetoplastea > Trypanosomatida > Trypanosomatidae > Blastocrithidia > Blastocrithidia nonstop. The sequence continues at coordinate 943,740 of JAQOTN010000019.1, read as the reverse complement.
ATCAAACGTCTGAAACTCATCAAAGCACAAAACACGAGACTAACGAATTATGTCATCTACAACTTTATCCATTGGCCTTTGTCATTGTGGAGCTAATTTACTATTTCTGCGATAACGCACATCTACATAACTTGGCAACTTACTTCACATCTTATGTCAACGCTGACCTGTAAAGTAATGAATTAATTTTGAGAAATAAAATTTTGCATTTTATTTTATTGAGCAAACGCATGGGTACAGAAAAGTATTGCTTCTTTTGAAAGAACGATTTTTATGGCATTGATTGTAGCTTGTTATAAAACATTTACCATTATCATCATCATTGTCACTTCATTTGCTTTAACTATCTTTTTTACTCTTAGTGTCATACTACTTGTTGTTGTTTGTATCATCATATCGCCCTTTCATAACTGTGAGAGATTATACTTTGGTTTTCTATTATTTATGCAAGTTGCACTATTGGCTTTATTGTCAATGTAATTATCGCTCTGCGCGGACTAATCGATCGCATAATTCACTCATAAATGAGTGCAAATGAACACGTCGCTTTGTACACGGAAGTTAGCACAAATCAAACAAGTCAAGTATCATCGTCTTCCCAATACCGACTTCTCCCCACAAATACAAGCCATGCTTGTCATATTCCGCACTATTAAAGTTGACACTTTACGGATACACTACACTTAATGGCTATGATGATGGTGGTGAGGATCATTGAAATCAATTAACTGCCTGTCAACGTGGACTGCTTTGAGATAAATTTGTTAAACTACTTAGCTTATAATATGATAATCATTATTTTAGGGAGAACTTGCACAAATGTTTGTGTTTGGTGTCATGTAACGGTGAGTTTTGCTAACCTGTACAGCTATTTTGTGTGGAGAAGGTTGTACTAATATTAGTGAAGGTGGTATTAATGTGATTGTTTGTACAGTGTTTTTCTTAATGTGCATCGTGAGTATTACTATCAAAACGTTAATGTTAAAATATATTGTTACTCTCTACGTTATTAGTGTCACTCTTATTATTGTTGTAATAAAGCTATTTTTTTATTTTGAGATTTACATCAAAATTTGATTTATTACGTTTACTAGACAGCGATGAAAACTTTGTAACGAATTTGTTATGTTTATAAGTTTTTGTTTATTCATCAGCAGTACGTCGAATTAGTCGCAAAAGTGGCGTACACGCCTCTGCCATGACGCGTTGCTAAAGATCACGCCTAATTACACCTTTACGAACGAGACGATCGTACAGTGTTACTACTAACGTTGGTGATGAACATGTCTGCCTTTCATTGTATTTATTACCAATACAACTATCATTATCATCATAATTTTATTTTACATTAGTTTTATTTCCATTATTTTAATTATTTTCACTTGTAGTGCTCTTTATCGACAGATATGACGATCAAAGAGTATTGCGTAATATAAATGTACACTTCATGCTAATCAACGATATCGATATGTTAGCTAATAGATCACCACCGTAACAGCAACTTTTGTTTTTTTCTGTTTCGTTACAAGTCACGTGCAAATACACGTAACTTTAATCAACCAACACTCGAAATAAAACACTTTTATCTTAACAAACAATAGTGTACATGCTATCTGACAAGGAAAATAGTTTTTAGATAAACTATTAGAAAATGAACTCGTGTGTAAATTATAGCTGAAATAAATTTTTACCGTTGCTCATAAAACATGAAAATGACAACTTACAATCAAGGACTGTACTACACTTTGCAAATGGTAAAATTATTTACTTATATATACAACTAAGTCAAAATCGCTAAGATACGCATGTATGTGCTTTGAATAGAGGGTAACCAAAATTGTATACTTGTCTTTACAAATCAAACATTTTATTGCATATAATAGAAAATTTATTTTTTGTGAATTACAAAATTTTAGTATATATGAAAACAGTATTTATTACTATAAAATTTTTTATTATACAATTTTCAGTACTTCTTCCTTCAAGTCATTTAAGAGCTGAAATGACGCTAATTGTGATGTTGCATCATTATTACTTTCGTACTTATTTGCCTCATCAACTGCAGCCTTTTCCTGTTGCAGCTGTGACGAAACTATAGCAAGTGCACTATTCACTTGCGCAAGTAATAAACTGTCAACTTGTAAGTCGGGTGTGTTGAGTAGCTGTACCACCGCACTTACACTTTTACCGTTCAACTCAAGGTGTACGTGAAAGAGACAGTGTATGACTAACGTGCAGAGTAAACTGAAGATCTCGCCATTCTCGGTGGCAGTGTTGCTCATATCAAAAGTACAGCTCCTCACACGCTCAATCACTTTTTCTTTCATTTGAGTGTATAGTGCTCGTTCTGTCTTTTTGTTAAGTGCATGAAAAGTTGCCACTGCAATCTCATTAGCACCACTCAAAGACGTTAGTAATTATATAACCTATCGATACAACTCATTACTCATGGATGTGGTAACTTTTTGCAATAGTGGATTAAATACTTTAATGCGCACTGACTCACTGAGCAGCTGTGTTGCCTTTCTCAGTTACTGGAAATGTTGCACCTCAGCTAGTGCAGATACTACTTTGCTATGCAACGCTGCATTGTTTAGAACCTCATACTCAATGAGTTTCTGTAATAACGGGAAAACTCGTTGTTGAAGGGCAAACTTGTTTAAATTAACTACTACATTTTCATCGCACTTTCCTGCACGTTATTGTGCCATCATTCACTAAAGACCTTTCCCCACAATGATCATTTCTTGCCAGATTGTCTATAATTCACTCTGCAAACTCTGTCGACATTGACGAAGGTCAAGTGCTGTCTTGGCGTGCTTGCTAAGTAGACTTGTTTGCACCTCGTGTGCTACACTGTCGTAGAGTGGTTGCAGAAATGATTATTGCCAGTGTTACATTAATTACTCTAATACTTACTGCTCAGGAGATATGTTTAATGTGGATGTAATGACGCTGGCCATTGTCTGTGTAAATGTATTTAAGCATAACGGATTGGTATGTGTGTCATCATCGCTATCATTAATATCAACTTCATCATTTTTATAGTTATTATTATCATCACTTGAATTTATTTTATTGCCCTTGCCGATGCTAGCTTTATTAGCGAAAATATTATTCTTCTTTCTTGACAAATTGCCGTGTGTCTTGTTGCCATGTGAGGTGCTCTTCATTTTTTTTATTGCCTTGATGAGTGCATCGTGTAGGGGTTGGCGTAAGGTGAGCTGTGCAACACTGTCTTTGATAAATAACCCACCACCGAGCGCATGACAACTGGCAAATAACTACGGGTATAGTTCAAGAACGCGATGGACGAGAAATGGTCAATCACGTTGCGCATCAACGGCAAAGGGTAAATGTTTTGCAAAATCAAAAACGCACAAAACAGGGTCATTTACGGTAGCACTATCATTATCATCACGTGTATTTTATGTGTCTGTGTTATGTAAAAATAATGATACCTATTCCTCTAATGATGCTAACAGGCTATCGCACACAAAGCAGCCAGATAAACTGTACCCACACAATGGGTACGATTCACTGCATCGCTGAAGTTTATAACTTGTGTCTGCTTCATGGAATGGTGATAGTTGATTCGTATGGGTAGTAGAAGAAGGAGACGATCCTGATGTTGCCATAGTCGTCATTGTCATGGTAGGTGTTATCGGGGTGTTCGCACTATCACCATTATTATTTTTATTATTATCGTTCTTCATAGTAGTTGCACCGCGTCTCTTACCTGATTTGCATTGTGCATTTTTTATTTCATTCTCATTCTCTGCTTGATTGTGTTTATTTCTCGCTTTACGTGCCAGTGCGTTATTGCGTCGTTTTGACTTGCGAGATGCGGACAAGTCTACGTGAGTTGTGTCATGACATTCGTTGACTTTATCTTTCTACTTATCATCTGTAGAAGCTGCGTCAGTACAAGTAGCCACTTATGTTTTGAATTTATTGCCCACATTACGATGCTGCACGTTGGATTGATTTTCGTTGTTGTTGCCTATCACATCACTCTAGTCATCATCAACACCACTATTGTCATCAACATTATTATCATGCTTCTTATTATCAATATTATTTAATTCATTAAATGTGTTATTGTTCACTGTAACACATTACTTGTTATTGTTTGAGAAGATGTTATTACTGCTACTTCCATTATCGTTAAAGTGAGTTAGTACATATTGCCGTCCAGCACGCACACCTAACTCCCGAAGTGTGTCATATGTCACATACCCGTTACACTGTAACACACTCTGCACCTGATGAAACATAGTGCGTGTGTACAGGTTTGGTGTGTAGTACACCCCATCAAATACACCAGGCATCTTTTCAGAATCTAATGCCTTGATTAATGATTACAGAAGCGGCTCAAACAAACCATGATGTCGCATAAATTACGGTATGTGAACTGGCTTGTTAGACGCTAGCAGTCCAGCACGTAGAATGATCTTCTGTGCGTGTACAAAGTTTGGAGTGTACAGGGCATGATCTTACACTACTGCGTTGATTTGATGCTCACGTACAGCACGCAGCAGCAACTGACTTGCAAAGCTGAAATTGAAATGGTGTGACTGTGCAAAGGACATGATAGCCAAGTAGCCTTGTTCCTTCAGTACATCATTGGCGGACTGCAAAAGACGCTACAAGTACGATGAGGAAAGCAACTCGCCATTTTCAAGACACAACGCATTTCGTTTAGTAGTATTATCACAATAACCACCACCATTATCGCCAACATCATCATCGACATTATCAATTTATAAAATAGATGGAAGGACACGCTATACCTGAGATGGCTGTACGCTGAGCAAATTAGGCACCTATGTCACGTTTATTCGTCCCCCGTTGGCGTCTACCTCATTGACTATTTAGCGCTTTAGTTCATCTCAGGTCAAGTATTACTTGGCATCGGTGGTGTAAATGAGATCAATCATGTGACGATGTAGCAGCACATTAACAATTTCTACCACGTTACGCTCACTCATCTGAGCAGGCTGCTCCTCACGCTGCAACGCTCGAAAGCGCGATACAAGTTCACTCAACTCAACGTCGGCCATTTAAAAAAAAAAAAGGAAAACTTTGGTAATTTAAATTTATTTATGTATATCAATACTGGAAAAGTATATATATGTATAAATGTGGAAAAAAATAAGGGTATATACTATTTATTTCTGTTTGTTTTATTAATACCTACTGTTATCACCAAAATAACCAAATAAGCAAATGGGTTATATGTGGCTTAAAGATATATTCATCGGTAAAGACACAGCAAAATGCTGACATTATGATAACAAACACATCAAACGTTGCAAATTACCAGATGAATTACGTACATTCCAGAAAATCAACCATGTAGACTTCCATTGAAAAAAATAAAGTAGTTAAACAATTTTGCAAAAAGAAGCAACAGTAATGTAAAAAAGTTATCCGGATGAGTGAACACATTTTTTTTTTAAAAATAAACAACAGAATTAGATACAATTGAAAAAGACAATACTAAAGATCGAATGTTGTTGAGTGCAGGAAAAAAAAAGTAAATAGTTATTTACATTCATTACTAAACAGCCAGTATGTGGGTGCCCCGTGCGTGCATCTCATGCGTGTCAGCATTTTCAAAAGTAAACTCGGTGAATATGATTTGCGGCGTAGTGTTAACCACACGTGTAACACAGATACACTTGTGCTCTGCAAAGACGGGAGTGCAGAAGCTTATTTACAAACTTACACTTCGCACATGAGCTGTATTATCAGCCGGTAGCACCGCCCTTGCGTGAAGACACGTAAACGTATCTGCGAGTGTCGAGAGCGCACCACCATGGACAGACTTGAAGCCGTTAAGCGATTACGTCGTAGCTTGCCATGGAAAAAGCAGAGACATTGTAGAGCGCGCTGTAACACTTTACGGTGTAAATTTTACTGCCTTCAGAAGACGTGAACTGTAGCTCTGAGTGCATTGCAGAAGCTGAGAGGCAAGTTACGCTGCCTTGGCACTGTTAGCACGACAAAACATAATGTGACTGGCTTGTATGGTGTTTAAGATAAATACGAGTAGTGCAGACACACACAACAACAAAAAAATGATAGTAGTAATATGTTAAAATGTAAATGTAAAGTTTTATTATTATTTACTGTGATTGTACTATTAGATACTAAAAGGCAAACAAGAGGTCAATATTCTAAAATTTTCCTCAAAATAATGCAGTTGTAATCAACAAGAGAAAAACAGAAAAATGAATGAATGAATGAATTAATTAATTAATATAAACATAACAATTGATAGTATTGTTGTTAACGTAAAGTGAACACAAACGAAGTAATAAGAAGTGAATAATTTTTAATAGATGACAATAGTTGCATGTACAAAAATTATATACTTGGACATATACTAAATATTAATTTTTTGCCAATGCTAGTTTTTTGCATCTTACCTTTTTGTCTTTGTGGTACATTGCTAACATTATGCGTTCGTTTCGGACAAGTAGAATTCGCGATCACGAATAGCATCCTCGTGTGAGTGCGAAAACGTCTGTGGCTCACTCAACGTAACGAGTGAGGTGGCATGTCGTGCTGATCTTGCCCGCTTGCACGGAAGCAATTTTTCTTCATTCTATAATGCTGTTCATGCATTACGTGGGGTACAATCTAAGTGTATTAGCTTTTTGTGTATGAGTATATCACCACAGCTCACCATGTGCAAACGCGAACACCGCCGTAGCACCTGTTCGCCACACGAGCGACAGTAATAAGTGGAAGAAGCAGTGCTGTCACCGTTCCAGCCCGACATACTAAAACTGTCTGTACGAGATCGCTTTCGATGAGGATGAGTAGATGTCATTTGTACACTCTGCTGTAAATCGTGATAGGAGCTAAAACCTCAATATTTTGGACCGTACAAGACAAACACCTCTTCGTCAGGCTGCAAATCACGCTGAGCTAGCAGAAAAACGCGTCCAGGGTGTTTATCGTATTCTACCATTTACGAATTAACGCGATCCATACCGCCATCATTAATGAATGTAGCCAAAGACAAGTTTTCATCGTTATCAGGGCTAACACCGTCAATGAATGATGAGGTATTGCGAACTTTTACCACATAGGTGCCCTGTTGAATGCACTTCGGCAACATTCGTAGTGGACGTCCACGGTATTAACAAAACACACAGCCTTGCGGAATACGACGTGAGGATCGCACAAAAAGTCCCATGCCTGCCACCGGTCCAATCGTCGAAGGTGCAACGTGGAAGAATCGATGCTACACCTCATGTGGGATGTAACGTACCCAGACCTGGGCATCGGTTCGCATTAAGGTCATGCCCAGCTACTGATACTAGTTACGAATGAGCAAATTCACCTCTACTTGAAATTGCATATTACGTGTCGTGTATGCGTGCTCATTTACTTTTATTAACACACCTTACTTGCGCATTAGCTAACACATATTATCTATCAGTGTGTACTCAAATATACCACAGAGCAGTTCACAAATGTACGCTACCGTTAGTGGTATGCCCACGTGTACACATGCTTTTGTGATTATGCACCTCAACTCATCACTTAACATGAATGTGTGTATGTAGGTACGACTATAAAATATGTCTATTATACGAGGTATATAAAGATTATTAAGTTTCTATGATTAGCGATACAAAGGCAACACGCTTACTGTGTACACGATAAATGTTCAAAGTAAAACTAATTAATAAAAACCTTTATTGCTATAGTGGTTTAATTTTTATAAAATAATCTTGTTAGTACAATAATATTTTATTATTAACATAGAAACATTTTCTCATTATAAAACATTACATATTATACACATATACAACAAAAGGAAAAGAGAATGAAGATTGTAAATAAAATAACATGAATAGACACAAATATATTGTTTTGTTACAACAATATTATATTTCCCCTTTCTAACAGCAATATATATACTATTATATAATTTGATATAGGCACACAAAAACCTGAAGAATATAAGACGTTGATTGCAATAATCAACAAACTTGACAATATGTCAAAGTCATCTACATGAAAAGAAAAAAGAAAAGAAAAAAGCTAGTTGCATGTGAATGTTTGAATAATCGAATGCGTGTATAAGTTTGTATATTAATATGTATGAATGTATGTGTGTGTATGTATGTGTGTGCACATAGATAAGAATGCTGTCTTTGTTTTACTACAGATGTGTGTATAAATTAATAGATTGTAATTTTCAATATACTGTACAAGATGCAAAGAAAAACTTTTTAAAAATTTTTTTTTTTAAAAATGAAATACACCTTTGGGAAAGTAAAATGACATAAAAGCTGAAAACATGACGATTGTTTATGGTTGACCAAAAATATAACAAATAATAATAAGTGTATGCAAATATTATTATTTTAAAAAGTAAAAATTATCGATAGCAGAGTGCCGCCGATAGAAAACAAAATACCTATAATTAACAACCCTCAGCTAAGATAGTAATCAACACTATTTACAAGATAGGTGTCAGAGTAGTACATACACAATGCAAAGAGTGCAGGAAAGGTCATACAAATTGTGGCACTAAACAAAGCTCCTAACACAGACACAACCTCTGCCACATCAGGCAGCACAATAGCAAACATCACCGAGATAACCGAAAGTACAATGCCCAACTTGACACGCATGTTTGGTGGTACTTTAGTAGTAACGCCATCGGAAAAGAACATGAACGCCGATTGCCTACACGGGAAAATGCAAAACACATAAGAAATAGCCGCACTAAAGCAACACAACATTTGACTAATTGCCATCAAGTTATCTTCTTTCACATTGTAGCTGGATAAGATGTTGCCATTTTGTAAATGAGGAAAAGTTAAACTGCCAAAGATGCCCAAGACGATATAAAATGCACTAACGCACAGTAGTGCCAGTGAGATAGAGGCGAGAATGCGCTACCCTGTACGATCTTGCAAATCTTTTATCACCGCCATGACGTTCGACTGAACCTAATACGAAAATACAAAAATCGGTGCTACAAACAGGTATGGTAGTAAAAACGCAGCTCTTGAGTCGGTAAATGGTCCTGACAACACTACATCATCATTGTTATTATTACTACTACCGCTACTACTACTAATACTACTGGGTTGACTGTGCTTACTAATGTGTTGGTGTACTGTGTGGTAGTGTGTGTCCGTGTGTTTACTTGCTGTTTCTTCACTAATGAACAGAGCAGGCACAAAGTAACGATAGATTACAGCAAAGATAATAAATAATATAATCAAGTTACTCACAAACCCTTTTGTCCGAAGTGAAGCTAGACGAGAGTTGAACGTGAGAGGCGTAATGACAAACATGGAGACGATAAGAAAAAGTGAACTACCGGTTTCACTTTGCAATCATAACGGTAAAAATGATGCACGTTATGTTAGGATAGGTGTAATGCTATCTTTGATAAAGCACAAATACACCACACCAGAGCCCAAGCTATACAAAAACATTATGACTCGCAACGTTCATCGTCCTTTCATGCCTAGGAAAAATCCAGCAACCGTCTCATAATCGTCGGAGTCGGCTGAGATGGAGGCGACGGCTAAAATGCGCACTGAGAGAAATGTCACAATAACACAAAACAGTATACTAGCCCCTGCAAACCACCACCCACCAACCACAAATGCCAGAGGCAACGAAAGCATCGAAGGAGTGGCCGCGGTGGTGATCAGGCTCATTGTTCCAGATAAGATGCCATCACCAGGGCAGCAGGACTCTAACATGGACGAACGCATCTCTGCAAAACTGCTAAACATGTGCGCGTCATACGGGAAAAACAAACTCTCATTTGGTCGATTATGTCATTACTATGGTTACTAGTCTATTGGCACCGGTTATGGCAAGAGCAGCTCAGCATTGTCGTCTATCAACGGCGTGTGTTAGCTAACAGGTTGTGTCATGCTATAACTTTCTATAATTCTGCAACAAATACTTTTATAATTGTAAAAAAAATAAAAATTTGCAAGAGTAGTGTATACTACTATGTATAATTATTTTATTAATTTTTTTGATAAGTTTGACCTGAGTTATATTTGATATAACTTATTATTATCTTTCTTTTTTACAGAAAATGTGATAAATAGTCGTGAAGGAAAGTAAAATTACATTGCAATTTATCGTTATATTATTTTTTGCTCTTATTGTAAAAGTTTACATTAAAACTCTACGTTTACTACTCAATGTAGTTCTTAATTATGTTAATTTGCAACCTTAACTTAATTTAAAAAAATGAGCAAATAAACAAAACACGTCTATGATATTATATATGTATGTTTGTTGCGACAATACTCTAAACTTGTCGCAATTGCTTTTCAATTGTGAGCAAAACAAAGTCAAACGGAATTGCTATTACTAAGTATATATATGCACATGAACATAAGTAGATATTTGTATGACATACGTTGTGGGTTTTTTTGCTTCTTTTTTGATTGTCTTTACAAAATCACTACATACAAAATAGCCAAATGTTAAAGATTGAATCGAATATGCGCAATAATAATATAGTTATTGATAGTATAAAATAACAACATTGATAATAATGGAAATAATACATTGTTGAAAATAAGTAAGTAGGTCTCTGTGTGAGAGAGTTAGTGTATGCGTGACAATATAACAAAGGATCAAATAAAAATAATATTGCAATAAAATTATAAATGTGTTTGTTTATTAGTATGAGTATGTGATAGTATGAGGAAGAGACATCTTATACACAAATTAATTACTCAAAGATAGGCTTGCCCTTCCGAAGATCATTTTTCAGCCGCTTGTATTCTTGATAGCTAAGTTTGTTGTCTTTACCATACTTATTTACTACACGTTTGGCAACGTTATGGGTGTCACCTAGGCCTAGTTCAGCCAATACCTGCTACAACTACGGTAATTCAATAAAACCGCTACACCCTACATCTCAACGTTGAAACATGGCATAGTCGGATTTCGTGTTCGTGTCTGCGTCAATGAACAAGAGTGGGAACATGCCTAGGATAAGACCAAGCAAAATGCCTAACGTACCTCCAAGCTGTCCTGCCAAAAACACACGCTTGTTCTTTAGCTGAGATTACGTTAGTGTGGGTAAGCGGTGAAACAATTTTTGCACGGCGCGATCGATAAGACCGTGTACTTGCATTCCAAACATCCCTGAGCAAACATTACCCATCGCCGCAGATGCCAATACGGAGCAGTTGAGGTAGAAGCCAACACTGCTGTCAATAGCATCACCCGCCAGTAGCATTGTGGCATTGTCAAAGAGACCAAAGCCAACAAAAGGCAATCCTGCCTCGATCGCCACTATAAGTAAACTAGACATTGGTACATAACTCGCATCCGTTGACACAGTTGTTGCTGTTGCTGTTGCTGTTGCTGTTGCTGGCAAAGATAAAGTTAATGGTGATGAGGAAGATGGTGATGAAGAAGAAAGTTGTAATGGTGTAGAGTTATGTGTTACATTTTTTGAATTGTCATGTTAAGTGACTGATTTACTTTATTTATTCTGATCATGCACAGACGGATTTTATGATGATGCACCACTGTTACGTTATCTTGCGTTAGTACTCTACACAACACTATCAGATGTACTACTGCACAAATCACTTTTGTTGACTAGTACACTCCCCGTATCACGTCGGCGTTGTTACTACATTCGCTGCTTCAGTGCCCCAATAAACCAATGATCAAAGTCTTTGGGAGAAATAGTACGATCATTGTCGATGTCCGCCTTTTACACCTCCTTTGCGGCGTTCTCTTTACCAAACCACTACATTGCCCCACCAGCAACAATTAGTCGTCGCCGGACTTGCGGCTAAAGTTGTGCGATTACCTATAATAAAATACGAGGGTCATTCTACATTAACACGGCAATTTTTTATAATTCATCGAGTGATAATGGCTTGATTTATTTCTACGTTGACGAAGAACATTAAGATGACGATGATGGCTTTGAAGAAGACAACGATGATGATGATGATGTCTACACGGCTTGTGAATAGTGTCAGCGACGTTATGATAGACACTTTCTAAAGCCGCAGCACATCTGTTTCGTTTTGGGTAGAAATGCATGAGACAATCGATTCATAGTGTTAGTAATCACTACTTAACTGATTTCGTGATAATAATTGTAATTATACTGTATGCGAAATTTCACCACAAAAAAACGTTGTAAAACTTCAGATACTGTGAAAAATGTAAACTATAGTGAATAATAGACTTTAGGGAAATGCTAGTGTTGATTGTTTTCGAACAAATAAAACGTATTGAGGAAAAAAGAGTAAGTAAAAATGTAAAGTAGTAGTAAAAATATATGTATCTAATGTCGTCAATATATATGTAAACGCGATTGTTAAGAGTAAAAATGAATAGATTCAGCATTGCCAATACAGTAATTAAATTTAATTGAAACTGAACGAATATACAAGGTATAAAACAGACAAGATTAGTAAATAAAATAATCAAACTAAAAAAGAAAGAAGAACGAGATAATAGAGGTAAAAAAAATAGAAATCATAAAAAATGGAGAGCGGAATAAATACATATAAATTATAAACAAAAGTAGTATTATTTAGAAAAATATGCGATTGTCAACTGATACAACAGATCATCGACATAGGTATGATGTAAGAGAGATAGATCAATAGGTAGCTATATTCACTGGTATGAACGACTTTTTCTTCACTACAGAATATATTATTGTTGGTTTTTTTTTCATTCACTTTGCCTTATCCTCACTTTTACAACATACTTATGCAGTAATTATGAAAAAATATATGATATCAAGAACAAGAGATAGAAAAAGAAAAGAATAACAATACGTATTTTAGTTATATAAATTGCTTATCTTTTTTCTTGTGTGCATTTGTGTGCATGTGTGTATTTGTTCCAAATCGTTTTGACTCGTTTTGTTTTGCTTATAACAATAATATAAAGAACGTTTCAAATGTTAAATACTTTCAACAAATTGTGAATTATTAGAGTAACATTTAATTTTTTACATGTATATGTACATTTTTCATCATTCCGCGGATAAGTGTGAGTACAGCCAGTTATTTGTTAATTTGCCTTTAGTGTAAAAAAAAATAAGTTTTTTTGGGTAAATATGAAACTTATGATAGTATATGTGTATATGTGTTTGCGTGTGTGCATAAGTCATTTTACTTTATCTGTACATCTGTCGCTGTTGTCAAAAGTTATTCAGTAGCATTGATAAGTACATTTTCTAACAATTAGTTGTGGTTGTGTTTATTTTTCTTTTTTGCTTTGTTCATATTCACATACTAATTATTTATATATGCATATTATAAATATTAAGAAAATAATTTGATTGACCTGTTACCAAGTCAATACACTGTGGTCAACATTTTCAGTAAATATATATGTAAACAGCAAAAAAAATATGTTAAGTAAATTAAGACAATCACTGAAAACAATATACTCCATAATATGTAATTATGATTATGATTGCTTTCATATATTGTAAGATACCGTATTTTCTTAACCACTTTTTTTAGCTTTCTACTGTCATCACATTGACACGAATTGTTATTGGTACTTTGCTTTTTTTTTTCAAAATCTTCGTATATCTTATCAACTGCAAAGATAGTGTAAAATTTGATAGATATCAAATCAAACACAACAAACAACTTATCGAAGAATAAGAAATGGTAATACGTACGATCGCAGTAAGTGAAATAGAATTAAGTTGAATAGTAGAGAGTGTAAACATAATATAGTTTTTCTTCTAGTAAATATGTTTGGTGTAGACTATACAATTTTCAACATTATTTGCTCATACAATGTTCAACTAGCTTATATTTTTTTCCGCCAAAATAAGCTAACACTAAAAATTTTTTTGAACAGATCAGTGACAAGCAATGCACTATAAAGAAAAAGCACTAGCACAGTAATGCAAACAAGAACACAAGTACAAAACAAAAGTAATTGGTTATCGAGTGAAATTTAATTCATCAAGAGTAGTTGCAGGTAAACTTATATTTTTCTAATATTTGAATAGCTTATTTTCTAGAATCGAAACTTGTTCTAATTGTTAAATAAACTTGTATAGTTATATTTTTTCTAAAAACATTTCTTGATTTGTAAACTTTATCATTTCTCTTTTAATCTCAAGGTAATTTAACAAAAAAAATTACACTAATTTGCTTGACATTACACACAATTGAATTTTGGAGGTTAGACAACACAAACATTCACACCACGACGTTCTTATCTAGGTGCTCTGTCAAAGGGACTTGGTACACACATAGGGTGTCCCCACACCGCCACACCGTTTTCAATACATGACGTCAAATGTCGTACCGCCTCTGGACCACCATCGTGCTCGTACAGCTCTACTAACTCACTGGAGAACATGTCAGAAAATTATTGCATGTACACATCACGCGCACGTTACGCTGCACTGATGGGTGGTTTACTTGACATATGTGTATGATATGAGAAACAGAGCTATCAATGCGAAGAAGAATAAAAAGTAAAACTTATCTATGTTTACTACTATTATCGACGAATTTAGGCAAATGTTAGTCGATGGCTATTATATTGAAATTGAAGTGTGAAGAGTTATTCCGGTTAGAATACAAAAAAGTTTGCTAGTATAATTGTTTTGGTACGGGCTATATACAGATAGAGAAGGGATTTATTGCAAAAAAGAGAAAGCTTTAATACAATCTGATGTTATCGTTGTTTGCGTCCTTTTGTCTGTATGTGTATGTGTATATATTTGTAAATGTGTAAATGTGAAGAAAAAAAAAAGATTTCTCTTTTGTTTGCTTAAACTTAAATAACTTATTTTGCTATATACAGTTATATCGATTACAAATATGTGAGTTTTGTGTATTGATGTATATTTGTCCACCCAAAAAAAAAAAAGGTTCGTGAATAAATGAAGGTAGAGAAAAGAAAACAGTAAAAAAGAAAGATATTTCAAATAAATTTAGCAATGTTGATGTTAGTTATGCAAGTTGCATGTAATTTAGTAGTTACATAAGGAGAAATGTGCATTGACAACGAAAAGTGTATTGTCATGAATTACAAGGAAAACTTTTGTAATATTAGACTGCAATATATATAAAATTATTTCCTTGATTTTTCTTTTTCACAAAAAGTTTTGTATAGTGGAAGATTGTTTGAAGAAAAAATATTAGTCTTTTTTTTCTTCTTCTGTTGTTATTATTTTTTTACACGTGAAAGCGTTTATTGAATGTCATGTACTATCTTGCCGCTTACGTACAGTGGCTTGCTAAGACGCAACCGTGTAAAGTTGTGAAACTTTGATCGACTTCGCACCACGGTGTCATCACCCGCAATCGACTTGCTATAGGCTAACTCTACATTTTATTTTTCGTACTGATCACATAAATCAAATAGTTGACCACAGTATTGCGCTTTTACACGTGGTGACGTGGCCACTGTCATGTGAAGTGGTGTTCTTGTCATAGTTTATTTATCATTGCCTACAGTTTTAGTAGTGTGACTAACATCAGCATTATTTATAGTATTTATGTTTTGGTCTAGTCTGCTTTACGTTGTTTGCTAGTACAACTACGAAGCACTTCACTGAACTCGCCTTTAATCATGGTCAGCCAACGTTACACCAAAGCAAATTGCAAATCGATTAATAAGCAACTCATTTAGTGACACTCGAACACGTGCTCCGCATGGTAAACCTATCTTATTTTACAATTATACTACTTGATTACAAAGTGCATCACGCTTATCACTAGAAATGTTATTGTGACTATTTCTGCGTTGTCATTACTTATTCGTCTACCCTGACTGCTCACGTAGAAGTGTAGACCACTATTCATGCAAAAGTGTAACATGCAAATTTTTGGGCTAAACAGGAAAGCGATCATGCAACGCATCAACAATTTGTTACTCTAGAGTGTTTGTAGTGTTATCATCATCATTATTATTATTATTATTATTATTATTATTATTATGAATAATATCGATGTTACTACTTTCACTACCATTCTTCTTCTGAAAAGCATTTTCACAATGTTTGTCACTATGATTGTGATGACAAGTGTTTTGCACTTTATGTTATTAACACTATTTTATGATAACCTTCTACTTGCAAATACGCTTTTTGCAAGGCAAATCACTATCAGATATATGACGAGTCAATTCGATAGTATTAGAGTGTAAAAGCCACCCACGCAATCATCGATTATGGCCAGCAACAAGAGAACACGCAAACGTATCTGTATCTGCATCTGATTTGAGTAAATTGACACTTGACGCATTTTGTTATTCTTTGCTTTCCTTAACGGACCAAGGTCGTCGACGCAGCACTCTTCAAGGTCTGGCAGAGTAAACAAACGTACGGCAACGACGTAGTAGTGATATCAAATTTGACGGTGAAGTAAACATAGCTGCTGCTCTTCTGCTTTTACGGTTGGTTGTTGTTATGATTTGTGTATCATGTTGCTATTATGCTTGTTGTGTTCTCTTTTAGCATAATTATGTTTTTTGTTCACAATTTAATGTTAATGTAAATTACGGATATTACGTTTGCAAAACATGTGAGAGCAGCAAACTAACAATGTGTCATATCTCCTCTTGCGATATTTACAATTGAACGGCAACTATTGCTTTGTTTTAGTTTTATTAGGCTGACCGTTTTTGTTTTAGAAGTGGTAATGATGTTGTCGCGTTGGTCAATAACTCTATTGTATCTTTGACAAGAGCATCATCACTGTCACCTAACAGATTGCGAATCAAATTCCGTTTCCATTATTATACCATGTTTGCAATTTCCTGAACATCTCACAATTTAAGCAAACGAGCATGTGTGCTAGTATAAGTATGTGTCGACAATGATGTGTGAGGCAAATGAGAAGAGAAACTTATAATATGTGTGCAAACATCATGTGCTATTTTTTATACGGAAGTGTGACGTGTATCAAAGTGTAAACACTTCTACAAGGTTTATTCGTCTTATTCCTATAGATGCTAATATTGCTTGTGTACTTATGATTAATTGTCACACTAGGGTGGCTAAAACTTACGCCACACACTGTACAAAGCACGCTGAGCTACATTGCTGTCTGTAATTACCGAGTGATTAGCTCGTGCGTTCATGCGTGAAAGTAAAAACTGTAGTGATTGCACGCTTCTGTTCTTTGGACAGAGTGTGCGATGACACGTCGTAGCGTTTGGCTAAGGCAATTTATGTTAACTTTTTGACTAACACTGTAATTACTGTGAAGCACACTCCGCAGAAGAAAAATTTGATCTTGTAGGCTTCATGTTACTGCTGCTGATGTTGTTATTTTGTGCGTTCGTTGCTAGATTTGCCTGTGGTGCTGTACCTGTAGACTAATCACATGACAAATAAATTAATGTGTAGTTTATTAATTTCTGTGGGAGTAGCGTTCGTCATGCTCGACGAGTTGATCGTGTGGCATTACACGCATCATATATCAACAGTCCTGGTTTATTACATTTTTCAATTTGTGTGGAATTACAGTTGTCACTGACATAATTTGTATCGCCTTTGTCAAATTTCTGATTACGTTTGCAACTTAGTCTATCATTGAGCAAGTCATCACGTACATGTAATATGTGTGTGTACTCAATCACACTATTTAATGCAGCACGTGTGGCGTAATGCACCAACCTACCAACACGTCTCTGTTTATGTTTACTGCTCGTCTCTGTTATATTATATTTTGTTTTGACGTGTTTGGTTATGTCATCTCGAGAGAGCAGAGTGGCAAAGCCAAAGTGCTACGCCAGTTAGGCACACTCCAATAGTTTTGCGCTCAGTGTACTTTTGCCCGATCCAGGCAAACCACACATGACGATCACCGTAAGTGAACATGTGTTAAATGTGGTGTTTAGTGTGGCTTCACTGAAACGAATAAGTTCCATAAACGCACTTCCTACCGTGTCAGTAGCGTTTCGTCATCGTCGCTGATGCTGTGTCTTACTCGACAGCATCATATCGCACACAAACTGCTTGTAAAGTCATCATATTCCATGTTATGCCACAAAACTCTGCAATCAAGCTCATGATGACACAGAATGTTCATTTTATTTATTATACTATTACTACTATTACTAATACTACTAATATTTTTTTGAAAACTATGTAGATTGATGTTGTGCTTCATACTTGTTTTCATACATACTACATTATGGCCTAGTTACTGATTTTTGTAGTAGTTGTTATGTTGTCAAAAACATTTATTGATCTTGTAACTGTAAAACTGACTGACGTTGTTTAGCTCATTGTGTAATTATAGCGTGAAAAAGCATAATGCGCGGGTGCGAATCACCACTAAGCAGTGAACGTAACGAGCGCAGAGCAATGTAGCATGGTGTTTTGATTTTAACTCGAATAGGTCGTTTCCACGTTAATAAATAGTTAACTTGTAAATTGGTTTATAGTACAAGTACTACACCCTATGCAAAGTGAGTTAAGAACGCTGCATTGAAATTCTTCGTCAAGTTGCTTTTATTATGATCATGTCAGTTAGTAGTCCTGTTTAGATCATCTCTTTCGTTATGACTAATAATATTTTCATCAGAACAAACTACAGGAAATAATAAATTTTGCTTTTGCACCTCTGGTAGATTGGCATCACTTATTGTTGTTGTTGTTGTTGTTGTTGTTGTTGCTACTCTTGTTTATATTACACGTGGCGCCTGTTACGACGATGAATGTTTAGCACGTGTACTGTCAGCACTAAATAATCAAGTGTCATCTCAGCGTCGTACGGCACAAACCAACGATCATAAATCTTATAGAGAGTGCAAACGTTGTGCAGGTGCACATGGTAGTTTTCATTTGTTAGCTCATGACATGACCTACGCATATGGCAGAGACAGCTCCATCACCTAATGTGCCTGCTGAATTGCAAAAATTATCAGTTGATTATGGAAAGTGTCATCTTCCATTACAGGGTGCTGATCATCGTCTACTGGGGCAACACATTCACAGCAAACAGAGGTACTGTGGGTGAACAAATCGTGAGCAATTATTTTCTGCTATGACGTAGAGAGTAGACTATTTAGTATTCGTTTTGCAATTTGCACGTGTGGTCCATCGATAGCGTGTTTGCTCATCACACGCAGTTCATTTGCATCTAGTGCAAATAGTGTAACAATAAAACCAGCCATTTTACGCAGTGCTCATACTTGACATTGCTATCACAGACTATGCTGACTAAATATGTCATACAAATTTAAGTTGTGTTTAGTGCTATTATTGTCACTGCTGTTAATTAGCAGCGTGTCTATCTAGGCATAATCACGAAATTTGTTTACACCACGTACTACAATCTGACCATTACGCTCGTCGATTAGCAAAGAACGTGCACCACAAAATAAATGCTTGACATCTAACTGATCACTTTCACGTACATCAACGGACACTACATGAGGTATGTTAGTTTGTACTAGATTAACTTTACCTCGTTCTACATAGTTATTTATTTTGCTCATGTCAATTGCTTTACTGCGTTATGACACGCATGTACCCTATTACCGGAAAAGGCAAACCTAAAACAGCTTCTACATAGCTAAACCTTTATTATTAGTTGGTTTACTAATTAAAATAAACTGTGCAATAATAACAACTGTCTTTATTAAGTTTTGTAATCAATAATAAACAAACACATATAATTTTCTTTTAAAAGGTTACAAAAAGAATAAGACAATGTATATGTTGAGGCATGTTTAAGGTGTCGTTTGACTTTTTCCAGCTAACAAAAATAAGCAAAACGTGCACATATACAAAAAACATATACAAAGTATCTTTGCATAATTGTAGTGTGTTTTGCGTGTATATACGCATAAATTTAACGTATTTTGTAAACTACAAGTTACAATATATCTGCAAGATATTAACACTTGCATCGTAAACAGTTTATGCTTGCATCTTCAATTGCAACGTACGTAAACTTTAGTTTTTTTATAATTTATCAGTAAAGTTTGTTTAAGTTTGCAAAGTATATAATTAAGGTAATTGTAAATTTATATGTAAGCTATTTACCACCATCTATTTCTTAAATTTTTTTCGCGATTACTGCTCAGAATACAATTTATAGTATGCAGCTGTGTTTTCAATATTATACACAAACCTTTAGAAATTAACAGTTATTTTTTTTTGTAGTAGTTATTTCGTTTTAAAAAAAATTACAATTATGTAAAAGAATAAAATTATCATAGACGAAAAGATAATAAGATTATCAATATATAATTATTTTTTTACACCAAGACAGTTAGGTAAGGTGCTTACTGTGCCTCACAGTTCGGTCCTTGACCCATTCCTTGAGGCAAATCTGCCATATTTGGCATTCCCACACCACCAGCTGTTGCACCTGCACCACCCATCATGTTGCTCATCATGTTACCCATCAAATCTGCCATATCAGCAGGAGCATCAATGCTACCAGTGCTCGCCGCTTTTTGAAACTCAATCACGGTAGCGGCAAACAACACATTGATCTAGTGCTCACTAAACCCTGCAGCATTAGCTACTGCGCGTACCCCTTCAAAGTTAGCCTTGACCGCTTTCATTGCCTCTGCTTTCGCGTTTGGGTCAAACGGCAGAGTTACCGTCTCAGTCTTGCCTGAACCAGCTTCGACTTATACATGCACTTCACTCTACAAGGGTGATTCGGTCATTGCTAATATACTTTGCATGAGCGAATTTAGTTCAGTTTTCCAGTACTATGGTGACAACTATTTAGCAAGTGACTTGATTTTCTACACTGACACACCGTTTATTGCAACAAGCGGTTCAAATGCACGTGCTGGCGTTTCAACCTGCACCGTCTCCTTTGCATCCTCGGAGACTACTACGTTAGTAAAAAGTCTGTTCATTGAACTCAGAAATTTATATCTCACAAGTATAACTATTTTTCTTTCTCTTGTGTATAATAATACTATAAAAATCAATAGCTAGTATGCAAGTAATGTATTATATTACAAAATTTAGCTTTTCTAATAATTATGGTGAAGAGAGTTGTATTTGAAAATAAAAGTAATAATAAAATGATAGATAATAAAAAGATGAATTTTTGATTTTATTATATTACATTTACATAACTGCGTTACAAACAGTATCTAATTATTTTTTCCTTTGTTAAAGGTAGACAACAACGATATAATATGTTTATTGTAAAATAGAATACATGATGTATACTGTACAGAAGTTGAAAAAAAATTCATTAAAGATCAATTGATGTTAAAAAAATGTTAAGAAAAAATCTGTTATTACTATTACTGTAATGCTTTTTTGCTGTGAATGCACGTATTACATTATACATAGTTATACATTTTGTTGAATCGACAAGTCATTTATGCATTAATGTGCTTATTTACCTTCTATCTACCTAATTACCTTCTCAGAATATTTGCATGTGCTTTTGATCATGGCTGCTGCGTTAGTGTTTACTCGATCAATCAATTTGTCAATTATCGCGTACTCATCAACTGACAAGATTTGTTGTAGTGTAGGCTCGTCGTCATCTCTTGCACCGTGTAATAACAGTAGTATAACATTTGCCAACTTCTTTGCGATGGCGGCAAATTGCAACGGTGTAGTTCGTTTACCAAAACCAATGGTGTAATTACAGCTATTCTTATTATGTTATCCACTATCACCAGTCATTTTCGCCCCAACGTTTCGTTTTATGCCTCATTCTCTCCGCTAAAACTTGACATATCCTTGCTGTTCGCATTACAATCTCTCTAACCAGTAACAACATTGATTACCTTATTCAAATTGCTACTAAATGTTGGCTAGTGCCTTTTGCAGCTAGCATGGTGTGCCGAAAAAGGCAATTGTGCATAAGTTATTCTTCTTGTCTGTTTACAAATGTAACTCATTTACATTAATGATTGAGTATTCTACACTACATTATGATGCTATTTTTGGTAAATTCTTTTATCTTTATTGTTGTTATTACTGTGGTTGCGGCGATAATTATTATTTTCTTTACTACTACGTTATTGTGTGTTGTTGCTAGTGCTTAACATTTGCATCACTTTCTGTGTTTGGGTGTAACCAAATAGCATTTGTTACCTCAATATTACTGTTATTTTGTTTCGCGTTGCCATGTACGCTACTATCACTACTTTTACACTTATTAACAATGTTTGCATCATCACTATTGTCTCGTTACGATATTAATTACTGTTGTTGTTGTTGTTGTTGTTGTTGTTATTATTATTTTGCACAATTTTCACGTGCACCTTATGCGAGAATCGAGCAAGCAACATGTGAAGATGCAGCTGCTGGCTTGATTGATGGTTTATTGCTAATATCTTCTTTAGTTGATGTAGATAGTTGTAGTAATGTAGAGAGATTGCTCAGTTAGTGAGTTAAACGCGTACATTTGCGTTGCAATATGTGTCGATCACATCTCTTACACGCTTTGCAAAACAAATTTTTGGATTGTGATTGGGCATCATGTCGTATTGTATTACGCGGCAATGTACAAATGCGTTTATCAACATTATAACGAGCTCCGCCGAAGATAACTAAATTGGACGACTGCATGCTTGTCTACAGAACTGGCACAATGTTCATGGCCGCAGTTATTGTTGTTGGTTTTGCATTTATTTACTTAATTGCATTAATATTATCAATTTTTTATCTATTTGTAGTGTCAACATTTGTACACAAATTCACATTTACCGGCGGAGTAGTAATGTTATAAAGTGATTGTGTAAAACTACCACCACTATTACAATTATCGTTTGGTATAACAGGTGGTATTGGTATGGCTAATTCAGTAGCACAAGTATGTACGTTAGAGTTTGTAGGTAACAACGACGACGACGACTACGATGACGAAAGTGGTGGCTTTGGTAATATCTATGGTGGTGGTGGTGGTAATGATGAGGAAGTTTGTACACTTTTTCACAATTGAGGCTGACATGAAGCTGCCCCTGTTTGACTTGATTGCAATTATTTAATCTATGACGGTGATGATGCTACCGTACTAGAGACATTCGATTTACATTGCTACGCTGACTTATCAGCGTCTAAGGCTCTACCTGAACCCATTCCATCGTGGCAAGTGCTGTTTGTTAATACAGGTATTTGTGGAATAAACGGAGGCAGTAATGGAGTTTACTTGGTATGTGCCAAAGATAACGACAAAGATGGTGGCAGCAATAGCACAGGAAATTCACGAGTAGCTTACTACTTGTGTAATTGTAGGTCTATTTAATTTCTATCTACTAAACTTGATGTATTACTGCTTGATTATGATGATGATGATAATGAAGAGGAAGATGAAAATGATGACGAAGATGAAGATGAAGATGAAGATGGCTGTGGCTGCAATTTTGCATAAGCGTTGTCTCTTGTTGCAGCCAGCAATGGTATAGGAATAACTGCAGGTGCAGACACTAATACTTTATCTTCAGTTTTATATAACATGGATGCTGTTGATGGTTTAGGTATTTAAGTTGTTGTTGTTGATGATGATAATATATAAGGTGAACGCAGTGTATGAGGCAATGTATGTGGTATAGGAATTGGTGAAATAAGAGAAGGCGAGTGTTGCACAAGCTGTGGTATTGGCAACATGAGGTCAGTGTTTCAATAACTGTTATGACTACTTTACTGTAAATATCTTGTTTTAATCTTTTATGTTTTTTCTTGGTTTTTTTTCCTGTGTGTCCAGATTTATCTCTTCAAATAAAATTAACAACGCTTCGAATATACTGTATAAGAGAAAACTTATTAAAGAAATGTGAGACTACTATCAAACAATATCAATAGTATGTATAAAAGTGGAATAAAATTAAAACGGTAAGTGATACAAAAAAATGGAC
This sequence comes from Blastocrithidia nonstop, assembly GCA_028554745.1. NCBI lineage: Eukaryota > Euglenozoa > Kinetoplastea > Trypanosomatida > Trypanosomatidae > Blastocrithidia > Blastocrithidia nonstop. The sequence continues at coordinate 919,905 of JAQOTN010000019.1, read as the reverse complement.
AATGTAACTGGCTGTTTTTTTACTCGAAATTTTATAAACATTCTATACTGACTAATGCACTGTAAAGTAAGTTTACATTCAACGTGAAATTTTTTTTAAAAATATTAAACTATAGTTTCATCATATATTTTCTTTTTTTTATGCTTGGCTTGTTAATTAACCTCTTCGCCAAAATCATCGGAGTTGTACATCTCCAAGTTGACCGGACTAACAATACGCACATCATCTGTTAACGAACGTGCATTTTGTGGAACGCGCTCAAGCGTTGTCGTAAATGCTGTTGACGTTGCTTCTACGGTTGCAGAAGTATTTGCATTAGGAAACGAAAGTTGCGTTGGCTATTCATGAAATTCTATATCATCATTGTACTCATTAGTATTGTTATCAATGACATGTTTATGTAAAGTACTAGTTGTTATGGATTTACTGTCATGATTTATGGTAGATGCATTAGCAATAATAGTACTATTACGTACATCAGGTACACTGTTTTTCAAATTTGATAATGTATTCGGAACGGCTAACATGTCACGAGTTAAGATTGCACCAGTTTGATACGAACTTGTTATATTCTTACCTTTATTACTATTATTATCTGTAGACATGTTATCATTGATCTTATGTATTGGTGAGTGAGGTTTCATTCGATTTGCATCGGCTAATTGTGCTGCTAGTAAAGATGATGGTGATGACGATGACAAGGAGTTGACTTTTTCAGTTGCTGCGTTATTCATATTGTGTGATGGATTAGCTTTACTTGCCCTTGACGCAGCGTGTTGTGCTCTCGCCAATGCCGCTTGACGGAGTAGTGCAATAATACGTCGTTGCGTGGCACAGGCGTACTTGGCCGGACTAACATGTACACGTGTACCCTGTGGTCGTTCTGCCATCTTCTCATACCGGCTAATCACCTTTCACACCTCCGCGGACGTTTACCGCGGTAGATGACTACCTAGTCGAATAAGTTACTTAATGTCAGGAGGAGGCAAACCTAATTGTCGGACAAACTCATCTTACATTCGCACCTACAGATCACGTGCAATTGCCGAAAATGGTGAACTATGTTTGTTATATTCGTAGCAATTGTTTACAACTTAACGCATATCGACAATAAACTCAGCACTGGTGTTGTACTAGTAGTTGGTGAGTTTTTTGTCAATTAAACTTCAGTACATCGGGTGATGTACATAGGCAAGATACTACGGTAGTTCACTAGGATTGTGCTCAAAGTTATGTGCCGAATCAGTTTAACGCATAATTTTTAATATACCACGTGCAACATTGTAAAACTGATTGTCAAGAAAGCAACAAATCTACTTTCGCTTATGCTCTATGCGGCGAAGTAGATTTACGCGTCGTGTTTCAAGTTATGACATTTAGTCGTGTAATTAGCGATCACTATTTTAACAGTATAATAACTTTAATTATAAAAATAGCACTTACCTCTTAAAAAAAATATTAGTTCAAATGTGTGATTTGAAAAAAATTTGTGTATTACATAAATAATGCACACACATAAAAAAGAAATACAGCTTTCTAAATGTTATCATAATTAAGTTTCTAAAAAGAGCAATAAAACTAGTTTACATTGCAAAGTTGATGAGGTAAGACGCTCTAAGTTGCTAAAATAAGTAACTCTTTTAACACAATTTTTTTATTTTGCTGTTGTTGTCATTAATATCAAGTTTTGTTAACGTGTACGTAATGTTAAACTGTTAGTCATGACGTTCAGATGCACCACAGCACACAACATATAACTATCAACAAACAGACATCTAAGACAAACTTGACAATTTTATCGTAGTAATACTACTTTAATGTTTCTGTGTTAGATGGGCAATGCGGTAACACTATAGCGTTACCACTACCTGGAGTTCAGTGATTAGCGTATAAATATTGATTTGCATATCACACATCACCAGTGATAATTTAGCCAGAAGCACTTACCTTATCGGCACTTGATGGTGTAATTAGTTTCAGTCACATGGCACGTATAAACTGCTTTACATTGAAACGACAGCTTTGTTTCCGTTGCGTGGGTAAATATGATGTTTGACTATACATTACTATTGCTCTTTCATGCAATCACCACAGGGAGAAAAAAAATGTGCACTTGATCTAGTTTTTCTGCTGTTTGAAGGAAATTTTCAAGTCAAAAATGAAGAAAAATGTATAAATTATAACAAGTTGAGAATAACGGATAAAAAATTTATAATCTTTAATAAAATTGGAGATTGACTGCAAATAATAACATTATGTTGCATAAATAGCTCTCATTTTTTTAAATAATTATAATAAATGTAAACAGAGTGAGTTTTTTTTTGGTTTGCACACATTCCTGTTTTGTGAGCACAAAATACACTATGCATCTTACATTTCTGATTTTAGACATTAGCCATAAAAATTACAATAAATTGCTACTTTATTTCTTTCTGTTGGCATCGTTATATATAGCATCAATGGTAAAAATAGATTTAATACACTATCAAGGGTACTATGCATCTAATTAACACATTGTGAATTATTGTTCAGAAATACTATACTTAAAATAGCTTTTATATTGCACATACATAAAAACAAAATTGCTTGATAAAGTGCTTCGTACCTCTGATTAGTGTGGTTATAAAAAATGTAAAGAATAATTAAAAATCTTTTTTTATAATATTATTAATAACATTTTCTTTTTAAAAAAATTCTATTTATATGGAGAAAAAAATAAGGTAGCAAGTTACATTACGCTGAATCTGATGTACAATAATTAGTTTACTTTTATAATTTATTTGTTTTTCTAAGTTATTCTAATCTTTATTAATAGCAGCTTAATTGTGCTGTGCTACTGGTAGTGGCATCAATTTGCTGCAAAATTTGTTGCGCGTGCTCAATGGCACAGTGTTCATCAACACTAGCCACGTCTGAGCGTGAGCCTTGCAAACTGGTCACTTTATTGATATATGAGTGTAAAATGCGCATTGCGTCAATCAACATGTGCGGCTTAGCTGACACAATATTGTTCATTCTACTGTTACTACTACTGCTAAATGTATTGTTTGCTTTGTATACTGCGTTGCTCATGTGCTACACGACAACGGCACATGAGTGAATAAGATAAGCCGTACTAACATTAACCTGATGGAAATAATCGCATGGAATAGAATCCACACTTTCACTGTTATTGAAATCCACATTGATGGTATTATTATTGCTGGTGATGGCCGTGGTTAAATTGGCAGCAAGGTGTAAACGTTACACTATTTTAGTATACGTCACAAACAACTCCATGGGGTCAACATGTCCAGCACCAATCAATACATCTACGGCTCGTCGTGAGCCACGTGGCTAGGCCTCATAAAAATACGATTCCAGTAAACACACCATAAATGTCAGTGGCACTCGTCGAGTAAGAATTTCACGATGCTTGATAAACAATCGTCGTGTCAGTGTCTATATTGATTACACCCTCGCTATAACATCAATTGTGTCATGTACTGACATTTCATACAATCGATTGAGGCAGACGGTAAACGGCACAGCGTCATCGACGTTTGAGGCACTGAGAATCTACAGTTGAATCTATAACCCACCAAAGTGAGCGTACATACCGGCAATCCGCAACAGCGTCGTGGCCTAACAGATTTTTTCGTTCAACAACCTACGGTGCTATTGTGCAATCTACTTCTCCGTCACAATGACGCCATTCACTTCTCATGTGTGTTGCAGCTGCTACGCGTTTGAATTAACAAATGTGGTAATAATACCACACAACTCTTGTTGTGCCTTGATGAGACGCAGCTGCTGCTCAATCTGGGGCAACTCACGGGAGTGACTTTGTCGTGCATTCTCCATCGCATCGGTAATGCATCGAACCCGAAACGCTAACCGGGCAGAGGCTGGAATCTCACTGAGTGATGAAAGTGCCAAACGAAGACTCTGTGCGGTGGCCTCGTGGACATCTCCTTTAACATTTCGCATAAATTGATTGTACTACTATTTCAATGTCAGCATGTGCTCAGTCAAGTAGGACTATACAAATGGCGAAGACGAAGACACGAGTGTGCGTCGTAGCGATTGGGCAAGTCCTGCATCGGCCCGTAAGGCACACATTCAATCAAACATGTAATAATGGGCCAACTTATCACGTGGCTCTATTTGCCACAGCATGCCTGGTGTACGTGGTCCACCGAGTAAATCATCGGCTACACTTTTGTGATACTGTCATGCCGCGTCGATCACCGCAAGGACTAAATCTAAAACCTATTTTTTAGTTTGGTAGATTTGTGCACACGATCAGTTTTGCCATGACCACAATGACACTCCAGGTAATGCACTTGCATCATTCATTGTAGCATTATTATTTCCACTTTTCATAGTGTTAGGAGCCGTAGTAGTGCCATCAATAATAGTAGTGGTAGTAGCATCTTCACTACCATTAGCCGAGTTGTCTCTTTATGCATAGTACAAGGGCAAGCAACGTCCTTATGGGTCAAGTTGATAGGCCGTGTACAGCAACATCTCAACGGCTAATTTTTCATATTTCAATTCACACAGTTCATGTGCTATACGGCGTAGTGCACCAGAGCGTCAGTAGGCTACGGCGTGTGGCTTGACCTGCGTAGTAGCTCAATGATGCAACTCTACCTCACTAAACGAACCCAAGTTAATTCCTTGTGTGATACGTGCCAGTGTGGAATGTACCTCGCACAGCTGTCGATCTGCACTGCTGAAAAAATAATTGCAGCGTTGTTGAAGAGAGGCAAAACGTTCAAGTCGTTCCTTTCATTGCATTAGCATTGTCGTGTTTGCTTTATTATTATTTACAGCGGTATGACCAAAGGGCAATCCATACCCTATTTCACCACGATAGCCATTGGTGGTAATGTTGCCACCATCACACTGGTCCGTCGTTACACAATAATTATTAGTACAGCTCTATTAAAATTTACGTTCAAACGCATCGACAATAGTCTGAGTGTAGAAACTGCCTAGTCGAAGTGCCACGCCTTCATCGCGTACAACTTGTGCAAAGGTAAAAGTGCAGATTTACTATGGCAGTGGCAAATAGCGAACCTCACGAAGCAAGAGAGCCGTCTGTAGCGCTTTAAGTGCCAACAGATATGCCTGATCTAACACAAATCGTTCAACATTTTTCACGGTTTACAGCTGTAGTCGGTGAATATGGGGAGCAAGAATAAAGGTCAACTTATTTAGATATTGATGCTGCTGCTGTTGTTGTTGTCGTTGTTGTGATAATAATGATGGTGATGGTGATGATTGTTGCAATTAGCAATACTGCAACTGACGCAGATCATTTTCTGCATTTCTCAGCCGCTGTGTAGATTGATTTGTAGGATCAATACCTTGAGATCGTAAAAAGGAAAGCAGCAGTGAGAGCACCGTAATGGGTGTGATGAGTGTATCTTACGAATGAATAAGCTGGGCTAGTGGTACATCTCACATATTATAACACGTTCGCGCAATATACAAATTTACCGCAGAGATGAACGGTGAAAATTTAATAGTCACTACCCGAGAAACAGACGGTTGAGCTTGGTTGTACATGTTATTGACACCACTAAAGTTGTTATTCGCACTAGTGCCATTGACCATAGGTCGCTCTTCTATTTTGCACTGTGCTAGTATAGACTTGAGAAGTGCCTCACGGGCTACTCGTTTTGCATCCAGCGCCACATTAATTTTGTTGTTGTTATTTGTGTAATTAATATTTTGGTTTACCTCATCATTGATGTTCGTCGAGTGCGACACAAGTATTTGTCCAAGCTAGGCGAGTGATGGTGTAGTCAAATGTGGTCTAGTAGTCATTGTAGTATTCTCACCATTATCTGCAATATTCACTTGAGATATAGCTGTGTTAGTTTGTGACGATGTAATAGGCTATGCGTTTCGTTGCAGTAACAAAGAAATTGAGTGTGGAGATGAAGAAGATGGTAGTAACAATGGAGTGAATAAACGATGCAGAAGTGCGGCATTCGAACATGTATCAACATTGAGTGCACCAATCGCAATCTGCAACAGCATTGCGGCGTAATCGGCATCGGTGTACATTAATGCAAATTGCCTTAGCAACAAATTTCGATTTACTTCACTAGACGAGGCACATAAAATTAAATAGAGTGTGTCTACCGGTCTGATGTGCATGTACAAGGATAAGCCACTGCCATGCAATGCCAAATAACGCGATGAGGAGCTGGTTACCTGTCAGCACAAATCATTGGAACTACACCTGCGTTCATCGCTTACCTTGGCCAAGGCGGAAATGCCCTGTGCACATAAACAAAACTTGCCTCTACTTTATTGTCGTTATAAGTTTTGTTGTTATTGTTAGTCCTTTTCCTCTCGTTTACGTTTACGTGTTTACTCATTATCATGTAGGTTATTGTTCATATTACAATTACACGTAGATAATGGTGAATTTAACGGCTGTAACCTTTTTCTAATTGTTGTTGATATTGTACATAAATTATCGTTACTATTGATAGTAGTAGTACTGTTAAGGCTATCACAGCTTTGCACACAAGAGGAACGTAACAGAGTTGCATTTTCATTGTATGATGATTGTGGCTTGTTACGTTCATTGGGCAATGTAATGGCTACAAGCTGTTCATTACATTTATTACCTGTCATTTATGTTACATTGCTGTTATTATTGTCACTATCGTTATATTTTTTATTCATATTTATGTCATTCTGCGAATTAGTTGATTGATTGGCAAGTAAAATAATATGTTTGCTAGCGTAACACACCTGTACATTTCTATCAGCAAGCAACGCAGGTGCCGGTGTTGAGCTGCGAAGCTACAGTGTAAAGTAGTTATCCCCAATCGACTCATTCGGTACGTAATACTGGAAATGTTCACCATTCACGGCAATCGCCACTAACGCACAGCTATCGTCGCTAGATGGAACGCAAAACAATTTGATAAGATCATACGTGTTGCTATTGGTGTTATTACTACTACCACATGCATACCTGTCCATGTTGCCTCTATTCTTACTCATAATATCACCATCAACAACATTATTATCAATAAAGTCTATTCGTCTGCTTTTCAGTCCACGATATCGATTTGCAAAGGGTAATGACGATAACGATGAAACAGATGATGAAGTTGTCTAAAAAGGCAATGCGGTATTTCGTTTATGACGTAAACAGTGTAACTGGCGTAAACCATGGGCAGCAATCCGTCAGGTGGTGATGGTGTTTGCCTCATCTAAAGTGAAAAGCAACGCTCTGCTTTCGTCAACTACCATATCACGTATACATGGCTTTGGCCCAGTTCAGGTCTACTTAACAGAGTGCACGAGCGAGCTAAATTGACCGAGAATAGGTTTGTTGGCCAGTCAGTATGAAAAGCACACTAATCGAACTTTTGGTACAAACAACGTACCTTCACGAGCGTACTGCAACTCATACACGTTACCGTTATCACTCGCACAGAACACACGTCCAGTGCACTGGTGACAGACAATCCTGGTAATAATCGTCTACGTTGCCACGTTAAAGTTAATATTAACAATTCGCAGGCAATTAACATCATGCTCATTTACAATGCACAGTCCAAGTAAACAGCACATGGAAGAAGTAGCGATTGGAAGTAGTAATGTGATGTGTGGTGGAAATGTTTACTAAAATGGTCGTACAGGTTCGCCTACGGTGATAATTACCTGATTAATTTGCTCAAACAAGGCTAGCTCATTTCGTGTTCGATAGTCTCACAGGACTAATTTGTTGTCTATGGTAAATCAAACTCGGTTGAGTTATGGAAATAACCCTGACATTACATTGAATCGTGCGGTATTACACATGGACAGCAATTATTATGGCCAGGCAAGATCACCGAGTGGTAGAACATCGGGTAGTGTGTACCCAGAGTCAGGATTTACAAATGTGGTGGTGCTAGACTACACTGCACGTGCAACGTTCGTGGCTAATCGCTGCTACTTACCACACGCACATATCTACGACATTACCGCGTTTTCTACTAGCGTTCGTGTAACGTTTACTAGCTTGTCCGTTGTGTTCATTTTACTGTTTTTTTATCACCCTTTTCTATTTTTTAATTTGTTCTTGTACTAGAGTAGCTAACAAAAAAAATGTAGTAATTTTATATAACAAATAGATATCTATAAATGCTAATTACTTGTAAAGTAAAGCTCGTTCTGCTTTGTGACGATTGTAAAAAGAGAGGAAAGGGAAAAGCTTTGAAATAATAAGTTATAGCTATAACAGCATTTTGCACAGTAAAGTAAATTTAATTGACAAAATTAGTCAATTCGTATACTAACAAGTCAATAATAATTTCTTCATTTATATTTACATTCTGATGTGTACATATGTGTTTGTGTGCAGGGCAACGCTACATGTTGTAATATACAAAAATTAAAACATAATATAATTATTCATAAAAAAATATATAACCGACATATATAAAGTAATGCACTCAAATGAAATAGTGTACATTGCACAGGATAATAAATTTTAAGAAACGTAATGAAAAAAAGAAAAAATAAATTTTTAATGCAAATATTAGCAACAAACAATTCTTATATTAATAAATTGATATTACACAATAATCCTGTACACATGTTATTTGGTAAAGATATGAGGGAGTTTTTTTGTAAAAATTATTTATTATATATTTTATCATAATGCAGTTGCCTTACTCATCTTAATCAGAATCACTGCTAATGACAATATTGCGAAACTCTTGATGTCTAAGTTGCTGTTGATGCGAATGAGCAAAATTTTTTTGCGCAGTGTTCACTGCTACAGAAGAGGTGTTTGTGTTTGTGATTTTGCTATTTTTAGCATCAGCACTACCATCAGTATAAATGTTTTGTAAATTTACAGCATTAGTGTTGCTATCTCTACTTGTTGGGGTAAGAAGGACTTTGCGCTGTGCATTTGCAAGTTGTGTTTATTATGTAGAAGGTTTGGAAAGCGTAATTGCGTTTTATTACTTGTATCGTGATGAAGCAAATGAGTTATGCACGGAGTGAGTAGCTGGTACTTCAGGCGTCTTATTCATTTCAATAACATTTTCAGTATTTCCTGTTGTGTTACTATTGGTATTTTACAGCGTAGTTTGCAAGTTGTCCTTGTGTACAGGAAAAGTTGCAACGAAAGACGAAGAAGTGGACGAGGGCAGGCTGTGCTTTATTTTATCTGTGGCACGACGCGGAAGTGAAATTGGAGGAGCAGGTAGTGGTGTTGCATTACTGCTGTTATTGTTGTGTAATGCGTTTGTACTTTGTATAATGTTTGCTGTTGATAATTAGGTAGCAGCTGTAGAGCTAAGTTACTTCCTTGGCGCAGAAGAATCGGAACTTGATTGAGCATTGACTGATGGACGAGATAACTTCTGTTTACGATGACGAATTTGCTTTTTCATGCCACTATGATCTTTGCTAAGTATGACAGGCTTTACATTTTATGCTAATATTTTGTTCTGATCAACACTTACAATCTGTGGTTTTTCTCTTTTGTCGTTCATATTGTCAATGTTGTTATTATTGACGATAGTAACGGCATTAGGTATACTGTTGATATTGTTAGCTTGCACATGTGTAGCAAAAATGTCACGTCTGGTATTGTCATTGACGTTATTAATAAAATTGTTGTTACTATTAACATTATCATTGATGTTATCATCAGAGCAAAACAAAATGCTATCTACACTACTTCCCATGTGCGTATCATTCTGTAAGTTAGCATTAATGATATTATTTTAAACGGTCTTCTCATTAGTTAATGTCTACTCTTTTGTTTAGTGTTACTAATTTTATTAATCAACTTCAAACTAAATTTACTACACACTGTTTTCGTCGTTATCGTTGACATTAACATGTTGCATCTGATCAGCTTTACTTTCACGCTTGTGTGCAGGGAAAATGTTATCTGGTCTAAATGTTTTTGCTTACTGGTAGTTTTGATGTAGATTACCTTGCGTTGTCTGTTGTACTTGCGATGGCAAATTATTTTATTAGTGTTGAACATGAAAAGGTTGTTACAGTGAAGAAGATGAAGAAAGTAGTGATCTATGTTGCAAAATACGAATACACTTGAGTGCAGCTGTCATCTGAGCAATAGAATCAAACTATAAACGCACACTAACACTTCCTTTGGTTGTCAAACGTAGTATCGTCGATTATTCTTATTACACTCTTAAAGTACATAATGCAAACTAAATAGCAGGCTAATAACTTTGCAACTATGTAAAAATTAAAACTTTTGTGCTACTCAATTGCAATTTACAACGTCATCACTGGCCTGGAGTTTATTTTAACTTCGTATTATGTATAACGTTAACATTATCAAATTAAAAACACGAAATTGTTTGCACTTACGCATTCGTAAAGTAAACTGATGTTTGTTGATGCTACGATGCATCATGCAATTATTGATTTTGATATAATGTGCGCTTATTGTCTAAATTATCATTACCAATATTACTTCTACGCGGTTATTTTTACTTCAATGCGAGCTACTACTTTTGCTATTTGTTTGCATTATTTGCATTTCTCTTCTACTGTAAGTTACTACTTGTTCTGTTCACCTAATTGTTGGTTACGTTTTCATCTGAAAAAGTAAGTTGCTATGATAATCTTTTCAATGCATGCGAAACAGTAAAATGTCCTTTACACCTACGTCGATGTATTGCTCGTATTCGCTGACAATCTGAAATAATTTGCTGAAAGCTTTACGGTGATCGAGGCTGAAGATCTAAAAGTCAACCATAACTAATCGCTAGTGCGGCATGCGATGGAATACTTTGCGTCAACAATACTTATTCTTCACTCACGTCTACACCATCTATACTCTTCAAAGAGTAACCAATGACAAGTAATGCCATGATGCGATAATACGGGTGTTATACTATTACGTTACCGCTCAAATGCAATGTGCGTAATGACACTTGACGTGTTAGTCCTAAAAAATTGCATATTCTGTTATGTCGCACATCTAGCTCAAGTAAATAAGGATGTGTACCAAAGTGATCAAAATTATCAAGTTCGTTATGCTGTACGTTGACAACTACAAAGTTTTGATCACTAATATCTTTCAAATTGTATCATGCACTAATGTGCATCGCAGGTAAATCTAATCTATGAAAACTCATCCCGTCAACAACTATCGCAATTGACTAAATAAATAAATTGCTTTTTATGAAACAATAATGACTTATCTAATAAAAAAAATTATTGAAAGATAAAAAGATGAGCTGTGATGTTCTTTTAGTTGTATACGTTACAAAAACTAATTCTAGCAAGAAATATGCTTTCACGTGTTTTCCAGTTAGCACTAACATCAACAATTGAATAAAATTAGATAAAGAGATAAAGAAATAAAAAGAGAGAGAAATAGGAAAAAATATGTGTAATTTGTAGAAAAAAATTAAAACTATTATTGATAAACATAAGTTACCGACTATTATTTAACAAATGCATTAATATGTGTGAATAAAATACAAATGAAAAAAAAATTATACTTAATGAATAAATACTTGTGCAAAGTTATTAGTAATAATATTAGCATTAACTGTCACATACAAATAAATTTGAACGACACTAAACAACTATACATGAATTTCATTCTTTTCTTTACATTGTACTGGTAATGAAATTCTTATATAAATAAATATAAACCTCACAAATGCACCTACTTCTTGAAGTTTACTATAAATATAGTAATTGACTTACGTATTCCAAGTATCGAAATGTTTTGGCATACATGTTTGTGTGCGCATGTGTTTGTGTGTAGTCAGCATTATGACTATTTCCTTTTCCACTTGTACTGTGTTAATCGTATTCTAGCTAACCTGATACTAATGTACGTCTGCGTGTCATTCAAATTTAATTTAATTTGTTATTAACATTTTACATCTTTTTTTTATATATTAAATTATAAAGTAGAAAAAGTATTTACATTTTTATGTTTTAGTCAATATAAATATATATTTTTGTAGCAACATTTGTTTTTTTCCGTAATTGAACTTTTTCTCAAATATTTATTTCCTCAATATTCTTGATGATATGTTAAATTTTATTTGTGTGTCTGCTATTATTACTTGATTGCTGTCTCAATACTTACTTTCATTTTATGGATTATAAATTAATTTAGTAAGATGTGTGCTGTCGTTTTCCAGCATCTTTACATAAATAAGAGGGCGTGTAACAATTATTTTTTTATATTAAAATATTACGTAATTTTTGTAGACGAGACTCGAGTACATTTCGTCACATTGGCATCACACCTCGAAAATAAAAAATTAATTTATCGTTGATAGCATTATTTTTTGTCATCAATGCTTATCTATGAAAACTTTTTTTAAAAATCTATTTATTTTGATTAACACAACTTATTAAAAAAAAAAACATATTGAATTTATAGATTTTTATTTGCATTTTACTAACACTATTTTATTTGTATTACTTTTAATTTACACTTCCTTATCTTTAATCCTCATCACGAGCCTGGTCAGGCCGCATCTTTGGTCCACCAGCCTGCTTCGCCACAATAATCTGACTTACAGACAAAATCGTCAACACCGCATCGGTGGCAAGACGAATAGCCCAGAATTTTGTCAAGTATGGTTACACAATACCAGACTAGAGTGCATCCAGTGTGCTTCCATCGTCAATGTTAACTCCATGTGTGGCTAAACCGGCATAATGCTACGCCTATAGTCGAGTTACCATGTCTGTCCCGTTATACCCACTCACCTATGCCAGTGTACGACCTACTACCTCAAAGCTGGCGGCATACTTGCGTACCGCGTACTGGTCAAGGCCCGGGTTGGCCTAGGCAAACATTGTCAGTTGACGTTGTAGTTCCATCTACACTGCACCAGCACCAGCCACGAGACGTTTGTCCTTTGTCAGTGCCTTGAAAACGTTAACCCCGTCATCAATGGCACGCTATACATCATCCAGCACATTATCCGTTGCACCACGAATAACAATCGTAGAGAGTTTACTGTCATCTGTGTCTTGTGCAAAGACGGTGATGTGTTTGCCGCCCACATCAAGCACATCCACGTGATCGCATGAACCCATGTCCTACAGTGTCGGTGCATCTAATCGGTTCAGCGTGCGTGCCTCAATTGCCGCACACAATCGCCGTAATTCAAACTTGGACGGCACCCGTACCGCCATCATACCTAGTCGATTGATAAAGTGAAGTGCCAGATCACCAAAGGTGGAGTTTGAGACAATGACATTGGCACCGGTCTTATAAATGTTGGTAATGATGCCCTACATAATGTCTTCCTCTTTACGGGAATACTCAATGAGCTACTCGGCTGTCTCAATCAGTGCGGTTCCTTTGGTTTCCAGCGATGGCACATCAACGGCACAACTGTAGACGGCAATTTTGGCACTAGCCAGGTGCTTGAGCGTACTCTACGCGTTACGGCCAATAACGAAACCACGAATGAGCTTTGAGGACAACACCGACTCACCGTCTAACTTCACCACGCGTACATTATCCACGTTGAACGAACGAACATTAGACGGGCAAGCGTTAATGCAGGCGTCTGCGACCAAGTCTGCTAAAAAGGCCTCATACCCGTACTGCTTGGAGGCAATGGCAGTACGAATCGGTGCAATGACGTTGATCTTTAATAAACAGTCGTCTACACTTTGCACCACCATAGTCTACAAGAGTTCCAAACACTTGTTGCTAGCCTTTTTGTAGCCCTCAATCACGGAGCTTGGGTGAAGCCCCATTCGAATGAGCGACTCTGCCTGCGAGAGAAATTAACCGGCTAGTGTCACGACAAAGTTAGTGCCATCTCCAACTTCTTCCTGCATTGCCTTGGAGGCTTGCACAAGCAATTTGGCTGCTGGATGCTCTACCTCGACTTCGCGTAGTATGGTAGCCGCATCATGCGTGACGAACAACTTATTGAGACTATTGATCACCATCTTGCACAGGCCATACGGGCCCATGGAACTACGTGTGATCTTTGCTAGCTAACGGCAAGCTTGAATGTTCTTGATGACAGGGTCGTCGAGAAATGTCGAGCCATCTTTCAGCATCGACTGAGGGCCAACGTGCATGAACGACATGGATGAACTACTTACAAGTAAATATTTAATTTGACTATAATTAAATTATGTTCTTATAAAAAAAGAAAGAGACTGTTGTTGCTAATCAACAAATCAACTGGCACTGATATGTTAGGGTAAATACTGATGTAATCACTAAGATAAACACTATATGCTCTAAAGACTAAATAACAAAAGCTCAAATAAACACATCAAATAAATAGGAAAAGTTTGTTTATTTGGTTAATTAATTGTATTTATAATTGTGTTATCAACAAATATTATCATATTTCATCACAAACAACAGTTGATGAGATGCGAAGAAAGTAAAGTGCCCAACACTCAACCACAAAAAATTAAATTTATTGAATTTATTAAATTTATTTAATTACAGTTTATTGTAAAACAAACTTAATTTGTTTATTGTTAATATTTAATTTGTTATGTGTTAGTTATAATTGAACATTAAATGTAAACTATAGTTGTATTGTTATTGACAAAAAAATAATTTTACTCAATTAATTTTATTTTACTAATATATTAACTTTATAGTTTTATATCATTGATACTATAATTATTTTTAAGCATGACTTTACTATGCTGCTTTGTCTTCTGCATTAGCTACTGTTGTTGCTGATATGTTTAGCATTTCTTCGTTTGTGTTATTGTTATCCTCACTAGTAATAATAGTTGTAGTTGCAACGGTAGAAGGTACTGATGTAGAATCAGGAAATATAAATTTGTGTCCATATATTGGCAAGCCTACTCGTCTACCATTACGATGCGACGACGCAACACGAATGTGTAAGATGTGTTCTAGTGGAGCGCCTTGCGGGTGTGAAATAAATTTACGCAGAAAGGCGTTAATGTTGTCTACAATGTCTTTCTGTTTCATGTTTGTGTTTCCTATGCGACATGTGATAGCATTCTGTCCACGTCGAGGCACGACGACGGTGCGTGCTGCTGTCTACAATGCGGATTGCACCGTACCTTTCTTTGCAATCCACACTGGTAGCTTGTGATGGCCAATAAACTCACCAGTCAACTGCACTGGATATTTACGCAAGCCATACAAAATAAAATTGTCGTAACTCTTTGCAAACGCACGCACCGCTACCGGCTCAGACACCTTTGCCCGCAGCTTTGTTGAGTCAATCACGCGCTTTACTTGCTTTGCGAGAGCGTGACCTTCTTAAGCCAAATGCATAATCTTATCCTTGTACGATCGCTGAGGCGGTAAAGTGATGATGCAGATAGAGCCCGTCATAAACGGATGGGGCACCTTGACGTATAACGGCACACGGTGTGTGTATGGAGCAGAAAGAAATGTTATCTACAAATCAATAGCATGGCATGTACTGCTTCGTGGGGCATTGAACAGCTAGACAATGTCTTATTCATTGCTGTCATCGTTGCTACCGTTACGAATATAACTCGTGTTGTCAGCTTAGTTTGCCCGTCCTTTTTTAGCATGCTTGTTGTGCTGCGCTGGAGATTGTAGAAAAGTAAACACCTTGTCGACTGCCTCATTGACACGAAAAAACTACGTCATTGTAATGCTATTAACTTGTACTTATTTTTTTTTAAATTTTTCAATTAACTTATCTCTAACGTGAATTCAGGTTATATAAATAGCTCTGCTATGACAGGATTGTAGTACTAGAACTAAGTAAGCGAAAAAATAATATTTGCAATTACTATATGTCTTGTCTGTTATCACTATAAAAATTGTCAGTTTTACTACTACTAATGCAAACAGAATCTTATATGAATGAAAAAAAAAAGGTAAAAAAATGACTAGTGAGAATTTTAACGTGAAAACGGCAGTAGATAATAACCACAAATACTCTACTATTTATGAGTACATCACTTACCGGCATATGTAAATATGTAAGCAGATGTGTACATACAAACAAATTACTAATTGTTGCTCTTTAGTAATAACAATCAAATCATTATCGTCAAATATAATTAACGTGAATTGTAATGTAACACTTAAGTTGCATTATCCTAACACGAAAAATAAACATTACAACAAATCTGTGATTAACGAAGAAAAGAAAAATAAATATGTGAAGTCAGTTAGATCAACAGTGTTAACGTTAGTAGATGTTGCGAGTGTTTTACGTTATAGAATAATAGGTATCACTATTTTTTTCCTATATATATATATGTGTGTGTGTGTGTGTGTGTGCGTAATTGCATCTGTTTCGACATAAAATTACATACAAGAAAAAAATAGATGGCAGAAATAATAAGAAAGGCGATTGCATAGTTGTAAGGAGATAGTAACAGAGAGTTGAAAATTCGAAACCTTGTATTTTACAAACATTCTCACACATACCACCAAAAATTATAGATAAAACGAATGTAAACAAGTAAATACGAATTTCACCTTTTATAGAAAAAAATTGTTTTCTTTGTTGCGCACAATTTGTTGAGTAGGTATTGCTTTTGGTGTGCATTTGCAATTGTTAAAAAATTTTAGCATAATGCTAGAATTTTTGTTAGTTAATTCTTGTCAAAAGAAAAAAATTATTAAATATATATAATAATAATTAATTTACACCACTTATAGTTTAATTGTTACACTTTTTTTCTCAAATGCGTTATTTTACCCAACTTTCGCTATAAGTCCAAACGGTTGAGTGACGTGAATGACAGGTAAGGTGTAGTATCGATTCATGTGAAAGTGACGTAGTAAACGCAATGTACCATTAACAAAAACGGTATCATTACGACGCAACGATTGCTGTGCCATCTAGCTAAAAAATCCAGTGCAGTGCACTGTTAGTTTTTCTCCTTTATCTGACGGATTTGCCTTTGTCGGGTTGACGCCATGTCTTACTGCACATTTCTTCTTATTATTGTTATTACTATGATTAGCAGAAGCATCTTCGCATTCATCTACTTTGGTGTACTTACGTGTATCGTACTACTCGTCTGCAATGTAGATAATCAAGTTCATGGAGTTATTGTCAATGATCTCAACATCGCTAATTAGACCTACAATAGTGGTATTACTCATCATGTGTGTGTATGGTGCAATTTAAACATCTGCCCACACCTACGTAATCTACTTTTTGCCAAAGGGTGTGGTGAGGGAGAGATCTACAGGACTTGGAATGTACGTCGGGAGGTCTAGCAATTCCTACTAGGCAGCAAGGCGTCGGTTGCGGTTTTGAACTTTTTGTGGTGGCACATCTACGTTGTGTTTGGCTTTGCTGTGCATACGCATGCCATCATGCGTCGTAAACGTCTTACCGCACTGCTCACACTCGTACTTGACCGGCTACGGTGCTGCAGCGGGCATGTATGTTGAATTCATAAACATGGACGAGTTTATTGACATGGTGCAGGTTGCATCCATGGACATATTGCCTGGTGTCATTCCTACCTGATTTGGGTTGTTATTGTTATTGCTATTAGTATTAAACGCACCAAAGGACATTGCTGAATTGTTTGACATAAACATATTAGGCATGGCTACGGCAGTGGCAGGGCTGTTGGGGTCTAAAAAGGGAGAAGGTGGCAAACCTTCTGGAAACATTTCCGAATTCACCATGTGTGGTGCTCCGGTTGTTGTTGATGATGTTGATGATGGAAATGAATTATTAGCACTAGTTAATGGTGTAGAAGTAGAAGTAGAAGCGACAGTAGCATTATTTGGAGTGCCTACAACGTTTGTATGGTTTGCGTTCGTTGCCGGTGTTACCAATGGTGATTGCCCAGGCAGTGAAGTAGAGTGCGCACTCACCGCAACATCTGCAAACGGACTTAGCACTGCGTCACTAAACGACGGTACTCCGGCAAACGGAGAAGTAGCTGCACCTGCTGCATCATCTTCCGCTTTGCTTGACAGAGTAAAAGACGCTGACGATGTTGACGCAAATGGTGAGGCTACTACACCACTAGTAGGAGTATTGGTAGCCGTAGCATAATTAGGCAAGTTATTATTACTTTTATTGATAGCTACATTATTATTACTATTGTTGTTGCCAATATTACTAGCTATATTGGTCTGCGACACGTGATTGGCAGCAAACGGTGATGTTATAGGCATGGCATTTACACATGTAGTGTTATTGCTGTTTATTGCTGCTGCTGCTGCTGACACAGATGCTGCAAATGGTGAGAGCGGTGATGAAGGTGTCTGCGATGAAGTGGCTGAAGCAGACGTAAAAGACGATGATGATTATTATGACACGGTAGGGGTAACTGGTGACATAGGCATAGCTGGTTTTATTGGCGCAGGTGTCTCACCAAACATTGGCAGTTGGCCATATGGTGAAGCCGAATGCGATGATGTGGAGGATGCGGCCTGCCCTACAGATGTAATCGGTGAAAAGCCTGGTTGTGTGGCAAACGGAAATGCCGGGCAGGCTGGACTGATCATGGTAGGAATTCGTGATGAGCTGGTTCGACCATTGTACTGACCCTACAGCGTGTCAGCGGCAGCAGCCACTTTCATCACCATGGAACTGTGCACGAACGTCTGTCCAAGTCGTTTGAGCCCAACCGTGTCTCATGTCTCTAACATCGCACTCATCACATCAGCTGGTAACTCGTGAGCAGATTCGTATAATGGTTTGGGTGTTGGTCGCTTTCACTTGGGCACTCACTTCTCCTTATCCGACGATTACTACGATGATAATGATGATTGCAAAGACGTTTTCAGCGAAACTGGCTATGTTGGTGGCCCATTATTTGCTACTTTGATATCAATTTTCTCATCTGCTTGACCTGGACCAGCTCCTGCCTCAATAACCGCTTCACCATTATGGGCTTGTTGCACGTGCACTTTAGCGGCCATTTACAATCTAAACGCCTTCTTACAGACACTACAATGAAATTTCTTTTAAATCGAAGCAGCAGACATTTGTGTGCGCTCCTGCATGTGTAAACTTGCACAGACATTACTTGCCATAACTGGTGCCCTAAGTCTACCTTGAGTAAACGGTTTACAATGATGCAGCATTCTAGTTATTGTGTAAATTAAAGTTCGTCTTTGTACAGCTTTTACATTATATGAAATTGCTAAACGTCGTTGCATTGTTGCGTTGTTAACTAAAAACTACAAAGTGTTACAACAGAAAAAAAAAGAGGTTACTTGTGTAGTATCAGCTGATGCTATATTACAAACAATAAATAAAAAAATTTAGAAAATAAATCGAAAAAGATAATTAAGAACATATATGAATTCATATTTATCCACATAAATGTGTAAACCTTTGTTATCAGCACAATTGTATCTGAATTATTATTATAATATTTTTTTCTTCCCGTAGTTATTACTTTCTTCAAACCTACTATCACGACAATGCAAGTTATGTGATATAGTTAATAATTGTACATATACAGGAAAGAATATATGCAAAAAATTGTAAAAAGTTATATTATTACATGGTACAAAGTGCAATGTAATCTCACTTTACTCATACGGCTCTTAGTGAAGTCTATCGTTCCTGTTTACTGTTGATAAAGTGCTATTTTGTTATGTTATTGGTGTTGCAGCTGAAATGGTTGCTACCTTTGTAATAGAGCCAAATTGATCGCTAATAACTAAATCAGTAATGTTAAAATAAGTTTGATGTATATTGATGTAACGTGGCCGATGAATAAGCTTTGAGATAACATGTACAAAATCACCTTGTCGTAAATTCTGTGCACAGAAAGATACAGTAGCCGCACCAAAGCATCGCAAGTTATACGCTTCTTGTGCAATAATATAGTTATTTTATTTTGCAAAAGCAGATCTGCCAAACTAGTTCAGTAACAATTTACACGATCATATTGGGCGACCGAGTGCGAAGCCTCTAGCAGGAGAATGTACAACTCCAACGCAGCAGTGTAATGACTGCTGTCCTAGTAATGACTATATTAAAGGCATTTTGTGTAAATGTTTACACCTAACCAATAGTATTTGTAGACAAACAGGAAAGTAGGTCTTTTGTCAGAACAATAATTAAAGAAAACTCTAAAACTTTATATTTGTATCTGCACTATGCGATAAGAATTAATGTTTGACTTAAAACTTGTGTACAAAAAAATAAATAAAAGGTTAAAGTTTATGATTTTTTTTTAAAGTGAACGTCAATAATATTTATACAACTATTTGTGTGAGCATGACAGTGTTGTAAATAAAAATAACAATTAAAGGTCAATAACACAATTTTTTGTACATCAAATAAAGGTGACAAATATACTTTAACCTCTAAAAACAAAAGATTTTATTAGTTTGGCAATAATATAAATCTTTACTGAAAAGCTAGCTCATTTCAGTGTGAATATTTACTTTTAACGCACTTAATTGAAGGTTACATACAATTAAAGAAAAAACGGAAAAGAAAGTATTAAAAAAAAAATACTGACAGGCTTTGTTTTGTTACGTGATTGTCTGTGTTGTAATTGAACGTGTTTGCATTGACAATAATAATACATATTTGTCTCTACTAGACATCATTTGTTTAAGTTTACAGTAAACGCAGTCTTTTTCACATTACTTTTTTTTCACCATAGCCAGCAGTTTATCTTTACTTTTTTTGGGGGAGGGGGGTTTGAAACAAAATAATCAACTTGTTCTTCTTTTTCAAAATTCTTTTTCTGTCAACAGTTATTAAGTATTTGTTATTACACCTTTACAAGTAACAAATCTATAATAGTGCACATAAATTATATAAATAAGAGGTTGGATTATAATCAATTTATTTTCTTTTTTGCGTGTATATATATACTATAATCTTACTTTATATGTGCATACAACTATCTTCACCAATTTCCTTTATTTAAAAAAAAAAACTGTAAAGTGTAACATTGTTCAAAGCCCAAATGTAAAACGCAATAATAGGAGGAGAGTATAAATATAATACATGTGTTGAATAATTAATTTAAATATTTTATTAACAAGTAAAGCCCAATGAAAGTAAAATATTGCTCCTTGTTTCTCCTCAGTAAACTAACAAAAAAAAAATTTAAAGGAAATTTTTAAAAAGTCAATTATTTTTCTCTTCTTATAACTTGATATGATTAATATTCTGATCTGTAAAGATAAAATTAAATAAACTAAGATTTCTGTTGCGCAAGTTGTGCAATGCATTTCAGCAAGAAATAATTTTTCAGTCATGCGATTACAGATTGGAAGAAAAAATAAGGCAGAATGTAATTTTAACCTGTGTACGTGTATTTGTTAATAAACATTTCGATATTAATCTCTTTCTGTTATGCTTTTTCCATTTACACAAACATTTGATAACATTTTGACACTTTTTTACCTAATGCAATATTTTACTGTTTTTGAACAGTAATTTTTTTTTAAAAAATAGTAATTAGATTGTAATATTCTCTTTTTTATTATGCTACCGTAAAAGTTAAAATTATAGACAAAGTTGAAACCAATAAAAGTAGAAAGCAAGAGAGAAAATATCAATAGAAAGCTTTGTATTTCACGACAAACGTTTCTTATTAAAGTTAGTATAATTTAATATAATATATTATTTTTATAAATAAATAGCTTAAAATCAACTTTACAAATCTTCCTTATCAACTGTGTTGTTGTCCTCTTCCTTTGGTGAGTTTGTTGTCTTGTTGCTTGCCTCATATGGCACGGTCAGATGAGAGATGACAAACTCTTTCAGATCTTCAAACGTGCGATTACCGTTGTACAACATAGGCTATTTGCCAGCAGATACAAAGTAAATTGTGGGGATGCCCTACACAGTAAACTTGTCAGGATCAAAGTTGTTCTTGGTCAAATCAAATTTACCGATAACAATCTCAGCATCTTCCAACTACTTTGCAAGCTGAGCATAGTGCGGGTGAAAATTTTTACAGTGCTGACACCATGGAGCGAAAAAGAAGATAAGTAAATCCTTATCCTCGCTCATGTACTTTGGAAGACTAGTGCCGACAAAGGTGGTCAATCCTTATTCGACTTCGACCTCTGGGACAGGTTCTGACAATAGCGTAGGCTTTACTTCACCCTTCATGAACTTGTCAACAAATTGCAAGACACCATCTTTTGTAATCGTTTCGTTGAGTGGGTAAATGTAGTGACGCTTTTTACCCTCAATAACAAGTGCAGGATAGCTTACGTTAGCAGGTAACGCCATCTGTTGTCCAATTGCTGAATACATATCAGCATCAACCCAGCAAAAGATTACATCCTTGCGAACCTTGCGAGCCACCTCAATTAGCTACTGCTTCATCTCATCACTGTTGTTTTTGTGCAAAAACAGCCAACCAACTGGCTTTTCAGTCATATACTTCTTGTAGGTGACTGGGCTTATCTCGCCCAAGAATGGTATTTGTGCGATTGCCAGGAATGTCTTGATTGCTTCTTTGTCCAATACACCGCCCTCGTACTTTTCATACTCATCCTTGCCACGAAACACGGTCAACGACTACATTGGTGCATCCGCCACTTTGATTGACTCATCGGTGACAAGCGCGAAGGTGTGTGTGGCGCGCATGGTGCCTGCAATTTCATTCATCGATTTGGCAAACGGTGTAGTTGCGGAAGTAGATTTAATTACACATAAAGGCGTATCCTTGTCCTCCATCATCTTTTCAAGTTCCTCAGCCGAGGTTACTACCTTGACCGCTTCTTTCGTCTGCATCGTGATGTATTTGGCAATATCACTTGCTTTGCGAGGACCACCATACCGTTCCACCACTTCACCTTTATGGAAAATGATCACTGTTGGGTAACCTGTAACGTTGTACTTCTATGCAAGGTCATGTTCCTGAGTGCAATCAACCTCAGCAAGTGTTGCAACATCTCCAATCAACTTGGCAGCCTCTTCGTACTCTGGTTGAAGCGCTTTACAATGACCACACCATGGTGCGTAGAACTTCACCATCACCACATCTGTACTGGCTAGCACCTGACTGAGGTTAGCACTGGTGGCAACTTTCACCTACGCATTGGCTACGTTCAATGTCAGTAATACAACACTGATCAACAGCACATACAAAACCTTAACGTTCATTCCTTGCATCGTTTCTTTGTTGTTGATGTTATTGCTCTTGTAAAACTGTAATATAAAATAGCTTCTCTTTGTTTATTTATTTATTTTTTAATGTTATTTGTTGTATGTGAAGTGACTAAACAACTTATAATTACTAAACTGCAGGACAAATATACTTGTAATTTGCTAAGCTGTAGATATAAGCAAAGTGTAATCTAATATCAGCTGCTAGTTTCGATGTATAAAAAATATAACAACATTAGGGATAATCAGTAAAATAAAGCAAAATGACATAAGTACATTTGCATATTGATAAAAACATTTGTTTTCTATCATCATGTTTTTTTTATTTGGTAATTAGTGTTAATAATCATTCACTTATTCGATAATAGAACATAATCATGTGTTTTTCTATAATGATATAATAAAACAGTTAATATGGTGATGCAACATTTTTGACATTGTTACATTAACACTAGCAACGATAAAGAAATAGGTGGAAAAAAGCAGCAAAACGTTAGTGGAATCAATAGTTGAAGAACACTGATTTAGTTTTCTAAATAAATTAATGCATCACGAGAAAAAACAAAAGCAATATTGTATACAATCAAACTCTAATTTTACAATACATTTACTCCTTAATTACGGCTTAACAGTGCCGCCAGCTAATCGCATTTTCTGCACATTTTATCATTCTCCTCCTCAAGTCGTGCGCACTCGTCTTGGTAGACGAGCACTTTTTGCTCAATAACACCAATCTTGTCATTGTATCGATTGGTGTCTTCGTCCATTTCATTGTTAATTGCACTAATTCGCTTCTCAAGCACCTACTGCTTTGCCGTTGCTGCAGCAATACGGGCTCGTAGGCTATCGCATTACCTAGACGGCTGGAGAGATGATGTCAACGCACTTTATAAAGGCAGTGTAGATGATTTGTCTATTACTGTAGGTGCTTTCGTCAGTTTTGTTTGATGCACTATTTGTGTAAGATGTGCATTAGCTATCTCCATTCGCTTCAATTCATCACGTAGACGACGTCGCTCATCTTATATCTTTTACATTACCTGTGCAAGTTCACGATCGTTTACCTACCGTGACAGCTTTACATTAGCTTACGATTATGCACGAAGTTAATTTATTCGATTTTGCTTCAGTGCAATCGCAGCGACGATAGCACGCTCTTTACGACGCAGCAGTGATAGCGTTCGCTCGCGTTACAGATTTAACTACTGTAAATTGTGAAACAACGATTCAGCTTCAGTGTCAACGTAGCTGTCAGCGTCACGAACTTTTGTCTCGATCGACTCACGCAAATCATCTAACAAACTTAACAATCGTGTTACTACTAATCGTTTGTAACGCTCATCGTCGCTACCGTCATGTGTGCTTTAGACATGTAGCGACATTAATGCATCGGTCATGTCATTAATGTCTTCCTCAATTGTCTCTCGTGTAGATTATTTATCATTCAATGATGCAACATACTCAGCTCGTGTTTTGATCTGTGTACCACTACACGGTGAGTTGTATACCTACCTTGAGTTCGATAAAAGCGATGGTTGCATGTTGCTTTGCTCTTTCATGTCCTACTGTAACACCACATAATGGTCACGTGAAGCCTTGACGTATTATTTTTTATTCACTTATTGTTGCTTCTCTTGCAACAACATAATATTCTGTCTTACTTAATTTACACTTTGCGAAAGGGTTGCAACTTAAGCACGTCTCTTTGTTAACTATTGATTACACTTCATAACCTAACAAGATGATGATGATGATGATGATGATGATTGTGATGGCAGCATCGATGTACTATCAGCGCTAAATGTTTGCTGCACCAACGTGTATACTTTAATAATGATATTAATTCTTGTATGAACGACTAATTACTTTGTAAAGTAAATAAAAATGTTTTGTGAAGAAAAAAATAAATTAATGAGTATACGAGTAAAGTTACAAAAAATGAAAAATAATTTTGACAATAAATGTGTATGTTGAAAAGTAAATGTGTAAATTTATATTTTCTGTCAATACTTTACATTTTATATAACAAAGAAAAACATGTAAAGATGATTAGTAAAACAGCAAAGACGATAACAGTAAACTTCGAATAATATACATTGTGAACAAATGTGCCAATGCAATTTTATTACATTAGCGTTCTGTTTTTACGACGTAGCACCAATGTATAGTACAAACCTCACATTAGTCGTTTCTCAACTACAATCTCGTAGAGCAAACTCTCTGTTATTCATTCATGATAATTGTGATTTCAACACATAGTACTATCTGTCACATTATTGTACCAGCGAAATAACTGTGCAAGTCTACGCCAATGAGGTAAGCCGACATCCATTACTATAAATTGGCCGTCTGTGGTGAGGTATTATGCAGCACTATCAAACATTCGTCGTGCTTCACTACACTTAAGTGTCATAAGATAATCACGAACTAATACACAATCATACTTAGCACTATTGGGATTTGTCAATAATGCAGCTTCTACTGTAGCAAATGTAACAGGACTAGCATATCAATATGGATCATGCTAAATTAAATAATCAAGCGTCATAGCATATTGCCGTTCTTATTTAACCTTGTCATCATTTTCATCCTCTTGCGCTCGCGTGTATTTTACATCATCTGACATGTGTTATGAAATTAGATATTACACTCGAGTGGCACGTGAGCATTCATACAATGCAACATCAGTAGGATTATTTAATTTCGGTGACAAATCTAAAACTTTACCGCGAACATGATTGCGATATATCTGCTACACTGCACGGTGAATACGATATTTAGGCACATGCGTACATCCGTAGATCGATACGGTGGCTACGAAAAAGGTGCAAAACATTATTTTACTAACACGTCAAGTCTCGCGCAGTTGTGCAATTGGTACTATTGGTGGTGTGTACTAACCACTCGTCAAGCGCTACTGTGCGTTTACAGCACTAATAGCTCGTTCCATCACTCTTCAAACGGTAGAGTTTTAGCAAAAAATTAAATAAAACTATAATAAAATAAATTATATTTTGCTTAAGAGAAAAGAAAAACGGTGTATGCAATACAAAGTTAAGAATAAAAATAAATTCACAACAATATAAATATATATATGAAATGACATATTGACAATGAAAATTGCATATTTAAACACACAAAAAAAAATTTTTTAAAAAATTATTTACTGTCTGACATAAATATGTATATAAAACTTCAAAGAACCATTTTTGTTAATTATAAAATAAAATTAGATTTTTATTTTAGTTGTACTACAATAAACATTATCTTTTCGTATTTTCAGAAATGGCTAACGAGATATGCAATTACTAATGGCGTTTTATTTTTGTGTATCAAAGGAGAGCAAAAAAAGGGAGGTAAACTTTTTATAAGTAAATAAATAAAAAAAGGTTAGAAGAAATGAAAAGTTATAAACGCAACAAAAAGTTTTATGCAAATGGTTTATTATGAATTTGGCGCTTATCGTCATCTACTTCTTGATCGCCTATTTTGCCTTCAACGACGACTTCCAAATCGAACACGTCAATATAAAGACGAACATGCATTTAATTTTTCATATGGTATGTACGATGTGGGTATAATTTCAAGTCACTTATCCTTTTGTAATTGACGTGATGTTAACTTTGCAAATAGTGATTGACGAACATGAAATAAAGTCAGTGCTTAAAATAGTTTTGATCATGCATTTGTGTGACGCTGAAATGTCGGAAACTGATATTGTGTACTACTAGATACATATTAGTTTAATGCACCTTATGAAACTTTTGCATTTTGGAAAAAGTGTTATGTGGCACGATCATCACACAGAAATCATGATCACTCGTAAGTGTAAAGAGACGCTATTATACTTCTATTTATGCGGGTTGAAATGAACGGTGAGTGTGAGGTAAACGGAAGTGTACCTATAAATGCACACGTTGCGAAGAAAACACCAAAAGGATTAAACTTTGCGTTCATAACCTAGTAAATTGATGCCTTTTATCAAATGGTAAGTTAATAATTTGACCTACTTATTATTAGCAGCATGAACGTGAATGCGATGTCTTACATTTGCGTTACTTTTCTCACAAACGTTATAACAATTTTTAGATATAATTTTTTTTTAAAATTTGAGCAGTCAATCAGCTGTATATACTATTGTAATGTAAAATTTTATAGAATGTGTAACTATTATGACGTGAAAAGCACAAGCACAAGCACAAGACAAACGCACGTTGTGAGTGTTAACGATAGCTGACAAAGTTGATGAAGCTTTGATATTACAACAAAAAGCAAGTAAAAATTGTGGAATGCAATGCTAGACAATTACAAATTATCTTCCTAACTAGTTCTGTTTATAAAACATAAAAGTAAAAAGCTTTTATTAAAGGAAAAAAAAAGATAAAATTGAGAAAGAAGACGAAGAAGTATTTGAGTATGTCAGAGCGTGAAAAGTTTATAAACTATGTTAACGTATACGTTCGGCAAAAAGAAAAAAGTATTTGAAGGCTTATGTAGTATTATAAAGTGCATGTATAAATGGCTAAACACTATTACTGTGTTGTTGTTTTTTAACTTAGTAGCTCAAGTTGAATAAATTAACAATTATTATTGAGTTTATTTTATAATTAATCACTGATAACAAAGAAGAGTTAATGGTCAAATAAAATATGTCATTAATGGCTTTATCAACATTGTGTGAATTTCAGTTTTGTCAACATTGTTAGCTAAGAAAAGGCAAAATTTGATTGATGATCTAAGTGTATTTTGCTCTACGCACACAATTCATATTCACTTATAATATATATATGTATATATAATTGATTTTTCACATAAAATTAAGGTAAGCAGACTAATATATAATACAATCAATTTTCTTCTTTATGCTGTAATATTTGTAATACTCTTCAAATAAACGTAAAGATAATCACAACAAAAATATTTTTTAAAAATAAGCTGCTTACAATAACAATTAATCGTAGCATTTTCCATTGCCAATATTGAAATACAGATACAGCAACCGTTATTGCAATAAATTTTTGTTAGCTAAAATTTTATCAGTGTTTGTTAATAGTATATTTGACTACGTGAACTAAATTTTTTCTTAAACAGATTTTTCGGAAAGATTTAGTGTGCATTAATTTACGCAAGTTCTGTTTGTACAAGGTAATTTCTCTTTTTCCTTTTTGATAATCTTGCTGAACTACCAGCAAAATATGTACGTTGTTTAATCAATGGTAATATATATGTATATATATATAGAGTATTATATTTGTATACATTACACTCATTTTTTTAAAATTATCTGCAAAGGACAACTTGCGGTGTCTTACTTACTGCGTCATTCACAATCACGATTACTGCATAATACCGTTAATAAATAAACTTTTTTAAAAATATTTATGAAACAGACATTGCAAGTTTACACAAGTAACGTTGGTTTTACATAGTAATCGCATTTCTTATAAATATAAAGCGCTGCAGCATCGAAACTCAGTACTATTGTTCTTTTCCAAACAAAGAAAAAAAATTAAATGTTTACAATCATATTTTCATTAGCATTCAATCAAACATAAGAGAGTAAATTTAAATATATAAAATACATTTAGAATAAAAAATATCGAGTAATTTTTAGAAAATAATATTTAGTATATTATTTTCCTTTAACACATATAGAAAGTTATTAATTATTTTTTAAAGCAATTTCGGAAAAAAAATTACAATGTTGTTACAGAATATAACTTATTGATATGTTTTTATATAAATTTATTTATTTTTTCTTCTCTTAACCAATAACTATTTTCATTATTTGTGCTTATCTAGCACGCATGTTGTAACGATTTCCAGCTCTGTTATTGTTGCCCATGTTATTATTGTTATTGCCACGGTTGTTGTTATTACGATTACCCATTCGTCGTGTATTGTCATCGTCACCTAAACGAGTACGTGGTTCAGCATACGGTGCAAGTTTAATAACCGAATCTGCTGTTCCCAAAAGAAGATGTTGCAGCCGGGTTGTGTTGTTACGATCAATAAATAAAAACTCATCATCACGATCTCAGTACGCAATTAACTCACTAGATTCCGTAAGCATTTGATTGATAACATCTCGAACTTTCTGTTTGCTAATCTAAAATTTCACAGAAAGGTTTGTGACAGAGTATGACGAGAAATTGTTGCGATTGGAGTAACAAAAGATTCGCAACGCTGCCTCACGCAGGTGCACGCAATACCGCTCAAACACCTATTCCTTTTGTGCTACTCCAGACCATGCTGACATACTTCAAATAATGTTCTTAGCATCCTGATAATTACCACTTTTCAGCGCATGATACGCAGCGGCCACTTGATCATGTGGTAATGCTGGTTTGCCCGTTAACTGAGTTCGTCGAGTTATCGCTTGATAAAAGTAGCGTTGTAGACGACTACGTTCGTACGGTGTGAAAGCTTATCGTACAGAATCGATTGCGAGTGCAGAAAGCATTGCAGCTAATTCAAGTTTTTGAGCTGGTATGCGGTAGTAGAGTGGTACAAGTAATTCACGATATTGAAGTTCGATTTCTGCTGCCATACGTTCTACGCCATACGGCATTGCCTGCCCAATCAACACCTACGGCTGATCGAATGACCACAGACTGCCTAATATTTCATATGTTTGTTCAATATCGCCCTAATAAAATGCCGCAAGCCCTATTTGCGCTAGTACACGATTATATAGCACAGAGAGTGGTGTAAGCACGGTGTGATCATCTAAATCAGCCAGAAAGTCTTGCACACCACATCGTCGAATAAAGTCAGAAGCCTCATGGTATCGTCCAACTAGGGCAAACTGATAGGCAACATAACATGCAGCTCGCATCTTGATCGTATCATCACGCTGTTGGTGCAACAGCTTGTGCAAATCTTTGATAGTTTGTATAATATCACCTGATATGATATGACAGAACATGGTAAGTTTAGGATAAAGCAAATCGTGAGCAGACTGGGTACGTTGTCCTATTATATCAATAAGCACAGATGCGCACGATATTACCGCATTTCGCTGATTCCGCTATCGATAATAATTAATAGCGTTATCAACTAAACCTGCAAGATCGTTTTAGTAGGTTGGTAGGGCAAAATGGTCAGGCTACAGGTGTTTTGAGAATTGCGTCATTTGTGTTAGTTTGTCGCTTAGCAGACGAAGTAAATCAGGCAGACCACCATTAACTGCCACACGTGTAGGATTGATTGAAGTAAGATCATCTGTAACCGTGAATGTTGGGTTAGCCTTCACAATCTTAAAACAGCGCACTGTAAATGTATAGGCACTACGCCATGTGCTTATCGGAAGAGTAAGTTTAGTGTTTTCCATTAACAATGCATGCGCTGTCATTCCTGCTGCGGAAGCCTAAAGGGCAGGAAATCCATTTCGTGCAGAAGAGGTAGCAATACGCTGCAGCAATCGAGACGTTTTCTCTTTGCTCGATAGACTTTTGCTGATCTATGATAAAAAGTAGTCAAAGTCGTGAGGAACGCCACTGTCAGCTTAGGTGTCATCAAACTATGCACTTCCGTCTTCCACTTCTTCATTTATGTCATCATTGTCGTCTTCGTCTTCACCGCCGTTCTCCATTATCTCAATCGCCTTTTGATACTTGGGTAATATTTCGGTTACCTGTTTCACTAAAAGCTTCAGATTACGTAACGTATTTCTACTTCGTGCATTTTATTACATTTACGGGTGTGTTTTGACATTTTCTGGAAGTTATGACAACTCACTCAGTGTCTCAAGAAAAGCTTAACACTCAACACCGAATTTGCTCTTGTGAGTTACTGCAAGATTGAGAGCAGTGTCAAAGTGCTTCTGTGCATCGCGCCAATTTTCATTATCAACAAACTGTTATAGGTCAAAGCAAATTTATTTAATTTTTTCTTCTGAGCGATTTTATTTTGAGATCCCCCTATTGTCATCTTCATCGTCCATTGACTATGTAGTAGCAAGCCACTTTGACTTGATTTGTGGGGCTGTTTCTTCGACTTCGTCAATAATTTCCTCCTCCTCATAGTCGGACTCGCTAGAAACGATGTCACTGTAAAACTGCATTATTTGTCTTCCTGAAGAAAAAAAAAAAAATAGATAAAATGTAAGTGTGAATTACTGTTAGATCGAGCTTTTTGATTAATTTATTAAGTATTGTCAAAAAATTTTGTACGTACAAAGCTTTTTTTTCCTTATAAACTTAGTTTTATTAATTTAAATTATGATGAATTTTTTATTCCTATGTTCACTTCAGATTTACTATTATTATGCAATTGATGGTATTATTCACCTTATGAATATGTGAAGTGTAGGCGTACAGTGAAAAGCGAAGTCGCACAAACACAAAAAAAAGAAATGATTAACATACCTTTTATAGTACAATTATTATCATTAAATAATTATAAACAAATTACATATTTATATAATTGTAAGTAAATAAGACATCAATATCTCAATAAATAGTTCACCTGATATCGGCTTAAGAGTAGTTAATACTATTTTTTCAAATGGTTTATAGTGTTGCAAATCGTAAACAACATTTATACAAAAAAATATATAAATACACTTTAGAACATTAATTCAATATAGGCGAAGCAGATGTGAAGCAGACAAACAGAACAAATAAATAAAAAAATAAAAATATAATTTTTTCTTTGATCAAATAAAAATTGAAAAATAATTAGAGAATACTTCTGATTTATACAAGTAAAATGTGTGACAATAATAATCTTTTCTTCATCTACACAGGTTTTTTGTTTACGCACACATACAATCATACACACATCTGCGCATCAAAATAAATACATTTACATTGAAAGATCAATAATGTTTACACGAGCAACCGTTCTACTTGCATGAGCAATCGATGTGTCAGATATTTACTATCACTTTTTCTTGAACTGTCATTCAAAATACTTCGTAGTAATACAGCAATTTATCTTAGTACACGACGCATACACTTATCACCACGCAACGTTGTTTCATGAACACACATCACTTACAAAAGTAAATGCTCAACTTGTTAGTCGTTTTATGATGGCAGACATATTAAAAATCATTTTAAAATTTGTTACAGTTCACTGAGTGTCAAACACGTAAATGCACCTGCACTCAGTTTATTAATTGTTGACAACAGTGACAATGGAGAATTTTAGACATGGCTAACGACGTCTTTATCTTGATCAAACTTCGCAATAAACTATTATTATTAACTTTACCATTCACGACACTTGACGTCAACGCGTAAAACCTTTTCACACGATGGTGCAATAAGGGTAACTACTTCATTGAAAAGCTCAACTAATTTTTTTATATTTTTGCTAGTACGTTCTACACTTTCTTTATTCGACTGATGAAGTGCACAAATGCGTTGTAATAACAGCATTATTTGCTTGAATAACTTTAATGTTATCTTCACTTCGTTTACTCGTTTGTTTGCTTGTTTGTTTGTTTGTTTTCTATTATATGTTATTATTTTTTATTTGTCTTTGCACTGCCAAGTTGTAAATCACTTCTTCTTGTCGTCTGCAAATATATATATTTTACAAGAATTATCTTGAAGGAAAAAATAATGAATAGAATAAATGCTATAATAAAAAATACTGGTCTCTTCATATAGAAAAGAAAATGTGTTAAGAAATGAGTAGAAGGAAATTATACAGTATTATAATTAAAAGTTAAAATAAATAATATACAATTACAATTTATGCGAACGCAGTCTTTATTTCATCTAAACACTACAGAAATGGCTTTTATATTTTTACGTACATGTATTGTATGACAATCATTTTTTTCTACTAATTGATTGATTGTTTGATACACATGCCAAAAAAATTTATAATAATATTCAGTTGTCGTGTTATAATCAAGCACCATATTTCTTAATTGAGCATGATTTTAAGTACATAACAGAGCATACTTGGCCTCATCGATTGTGTTGTGCACAAACAAGTTTTCGTAGCGCAAGTGCAACATTAGCTGTTTCAGTTGTCACAACACAAGTATTAGCTCGTAGAGAGACTATTGTTTGCACTCCACGCATACGTTTACATAAAG
The DNA here is from genome assembly GCA_028554745.1 of Blastocrithidia nonstop. NCBI lineage: Eukaryota > Euglenozoa > Kinetoplastea > Trypanosomatida > Trypanosomatidae > Blastocrithidia > Blastocrithidia nonstop. The sequence goes on along the minus strand of JAQOTN010000019.1, from coordinate 886,794 downwards.
TGTAAATGAGCATGTATGGCACATTGTTAAAAAGAAGTATGTTTGTTGGTCGTAATGTAATAAGTAAATTTGGCAATTCACTTAATGGTGGTAATGATATTTGCAAGTGTATTTGCTATCCAAAAAAGAGCATATTATTTAATTGTAGCAATGCAAGTTGTGCATTTGCAGAATTCTCAAATAACACAAGTGCTTGTTTGTTTTACTTATCGATGAGTACATCATTAACTTTGCCAGCTGATGAAAAAACACGAAAAAGATGAAGACGGGTAAAGCTACTTCCAACAACAATGTTAATGTTGTCAACTAAAATGTATTACATTAATATACAATATAAACTATAATAATCGAAATAGTTGAAAAACTAATAATGTAATCTAATCAGTAGTTTTGTGGAAAAAGAAATAACTTATCTCTATTTAATACACTATTTGTTACTAGAAACTTTACTTTGTATTTTTATTATCAGGATGCTGGTTATATATAAGCATATCTTAACTTATTCTGCTTTTGCTTACGTTAATTTTTTTTAAAAAATTGGTAAGAAATTAGATTCTAATATTTAACGTGATAATAGATTTATAGTTAAAAAAAATAAATGTTTGTTCGTATTCATGCACACGTCAACACATCACCACAGATGTGTTTATACATTTTTTATATTAATCGGTACAATATTACAAAATTTGTTTTATACCCAATATATGTAGGTAAGTATGTATAAATTTAAGCTTGTTGTAACGTGATTGCGTCACAACTAATATAAAGTGTAAATAATTTAAAAAAACGATTATTCGAAAAATATTATTTTTATTGTTGATATAATATCACAAATGATATAGTTGCTACCTGATAAAATAATAGCAAGTTTTATGTAGAATTAAGTCATCTACAACACAACACTGTGTCATAATTAATGTTTTGTCGTAGTAAAAGAAGGGTTTTTTATTGATAAAATATAATTTATTCTTACAAGTTTATTAGGATATGTGTTACTAATAGGATGTTATTAAAGCACTGGCACTCATTGTAAAAACTCAAACTTCAATTTATTTTGCAAATTTTTTCCGCTTAAAAGATCTGATGAAATAACTAATAATGGTCCTTGCTTCTGTATTGTGTACATGCAATTCATAGATTCTAGCGTATATAATACATCATCGATGATCATTCCTGACTTTTGGCATAACACATCTAATGACAATGTGGATTTTGACTTAATTGTTGCTGCAATTACGCGTAGTAGTTATTTTTGTCATACGTGTAAAAATAAACGTGTTCCACTTTAACTCAATGGTCTTTATGGTGTACCGAGTAACTTTTCACTGCGAACTATTTAATATGACAGTTAAACAAGCAACGTTCCATATAGTTTATTTCGGTAAGGTGGAAGTACCATTACACATGACAGACTGTTGACTTGATAGCCAGGATTGTGAATTTATTTACTAAAATAGCCAACAAACCGATAACAACCATTGTCTATTTCATACAAAATGATGAAGAAAAAGAAGTGCACATCATCTAATATTGCCTTGTCTTATAAAAATAAATTAGCCAGTTGTGTTAATCTACGCAAGTACATCAAACAATGTGCTTGTCTCCCGTCTAAAGCGAAAATTGCTATTTGCTTGTCGACGTCTCTGTAAATTTCATTTCCTGGAATGAAGTTACAGCTTGTACAAAGTTGTGTATGTAACTAGAGATTGTCACGTGAAGTGAAGAAAGAGAGACATGAATCGCAAACGAAAACATTATTACCGAACGTTTGAATAGGTAATTCCTTTTTTTATTGATAAATGTCAAAAGTATGACGAACTGTGCAAACAGTTATCTTCTTTGGCATTAATTTAAATTTTTTTTCTTTATATATGAAAACAACTATATTTTCCTATTACAATTATAATTACGATAATATTGGTGGGAAGTGCAACTAAGTAAAATAAAGTAAAAATTTTTAGCTTTGATCTTTTCTGTTTGTTATAAAAAATATATTTTCTTTGAAACAGCCTATCAAAACTGTTTGCTTTGTCTAGTAGGCATGTACTACAATACAATGCGTGAAAGTACGGCCTAAGCAAGATGTAAAGTACAATAATACAAACAAAAAAAATAAGCAGTTGTATGTAACATGTTATCTAGATCATATTTGGCCATTGCGTTAACATTGATTATTTTTGTTGTTGTCGTTGTTGTTGTTTCATAACCTATACAAATTAACGTGTATATCATGTGTTACAAATTGAATTGAAATTCTAGTACAACCATTATTAATTACAAAACTACTACAAATAAAAATAATTTATAATCTAGATCATCTTGCTATAAAAGTTGAGAGTGTATCATTTTAGCTCGATAAAAATAATATGTTTTATTAGTTTACTTTGCAGAAAATATTTGTCACAAATTCTCGTATAAATACTACTACTACTACCACTAAACATTTATCAACGCAAATGCAATTATAAATACTACAAAAGTTAATCGAAAATATAAAAAAAAATACATAATAAATGAAGATTGTAGAGCATACGTCATTTCAAAAAATATGTATTAAATTTGTGCTCACAAAAATAAAAATTTGACGTGTCTTTTGTGTTTTTTTTCTCCTTCTTTTCATTATTCCTTATCTCCTCTACGTACTTTGAAGAAGATTTCATAAAAAATAAAGGGCATATAAATATATATAAATATGTAAATTTTAATTATACTTTATTTGCCTAAAAATATGAAATAACAATATAAATGGTAATATCAAGTAAATTGTTAAAATAAAGTCAGAGTTTGCTATTATCTTTCTCACTAAATTTCATAATATCAAAAAAAAGATGTAAGTCCATTAATGAAATTATATAATATAGAATATATTAACCGATAAAGTAATATTTATTTTTTAAAAAAAAATAGTGGTGTCTTTATTAAAAGATATATATATATACTTCAATCATTACTATCTTTAGTGACCAGGTAATTCAACGGCACCAGGCGCAGGACGGTATCTTGCAGGACCAGCGGCATAGCCCTCTCCTTGATCAAAGCAGAAATCCCATGGATGCCGCTATTTGGAGTTGAATTGATAATGAAATACTTTTGCACCACCTCCTGCAAAGTCATCAAGTTTAGCCCAGAAGTTGTCCCACAATATTGCTGTCATGATGGCGATTGGAGCAGCAATAGACAAAATTGCCCAATAAGCTTGACCTGGGGTACTATACACTTCGCTAGTGTGATAACCAACTCCTCTTAAGCCAAAGTTAGGACGCGCTTTAGCCTTTGCGTTAAATGCAAGTATATATGTGCGCCTGCTCACAGTTAATGCACTCCTCAACATTTTTTTGCGTAACAAATATGCAAATAAATTTATATCTGATTCTCTGAACTCGAGTAGTAATGTTACTTTTGTTTCTCTTACCAATAGCTTAAGCTTTGTGCTTTAGTCTGAAATAACAAATATGCAAATTCACTTTTTTTACAAAAAAAAAATAAAAATTGTTATAAACCAAAAAACAACTTATGAATAATTTTAAAAATTGTTATAAATACAAATCAGCTTTCATCATAATAATTTACATTATTATAACTAATAGAAAAAATTATAGGTAGACAAAACATGTTGTTTATGACTAGTCTAGACATTTAATTTTTTTTTTTTTTTTATAAATGTGTATGTACTGAATATTGATACGAAAGTTAAAGATCTATTGTATAATTCATATCTATGCAATACGCTTGTATAAAAATAATTTATAAACAAAATCTACAGCTAATTTATTTACCAGTGTATAAAAAATTGTAAGCATGCAATTGTAAGTGTGTATGAACAATAGAGTTTCTACGCAACTAATTTACAATAATAAATGCCATTTGATTCAAATTGAATGAATACAAATAAAAATGAAGAAAGTGCTTCTTATATCAAAAAAGAAAAAAAAAGTATGTATATGGTCATAAACGATGAACAATTCGAGACATGGTCTAAAACCTTCGCATTTTACAATGTAAAATCTAAATTATATTATCAACGAAAACAATGATTGTAAGTAATTTATTTTTATTGTTTACTTCGAGCGTTATTTATACGTGCATATATATATATATGAGGTATATACAGAAATTAAAAATATCTTTATCGCAAAACAAATTGGAAGTAAATAACATTTTCTAAGTTTCACGTAAAGTGATTTTGTGCAAATACAAAACTGAAAAATGAAAATAAAACCCTTGAAAAACAACACATATTTTTTTTTAAAAATTTTCCTGTACATATGAGCACTACAATAAATAAGTTTAGCACAAAACTAAAATGATATGTGCTTGTCTAGTTGTTCGTTCGATGCTTTCTAGATAATAAATATGATCATCTTCATCATTTTATACCTCTTATACATACACACACAAAATAAGGAAAAAAATTTATCACTCAATTCAATTTTAGTAGAATACCATGTAAAATAAAGAGAAAAAAACTCTAAAAAAGCATTGCTGATAATTTGAATCTTGTCAGCTTCCTCTTTACACATGTAAATATAGTAAATTAATAGCAAGATTGTAAAAAAGTGTATCAGATAAACTGAATTACATCTGATGCAACATGAATTTCAATTATAAGTGTACATATGGCAATTCTTGTATCTATTGCACCAATAAAAATTAAAATAAAGTATGAACAATAAAAAATTTTCACGCTACCTCAGCTAATAAACTGTACAATAACTTAAAATTTTTACTTTTCACTTTTTTGTCTCTCCCAGCTTGACTGTTAACATTTTGACTCAATTTGCTACATTCATATTCGGCACCCATACTATTTATGTAAGACTTTTAACAGTTGCTTGAAATCTACCCTAGATGTAGCATCGTAATAAAAAGTCAGCTTCTTTTTATCAAACTGAAACTAAGCCTCTGCAACACTCATATCAATGCGGTTTTTGTAGACCTGTCGACGACAATAGTTCAGTGCTAGCTATTATGCTTCTTTTAAGTCGACCGCTCAATAATCAACCTAACGCTGAGTAGCGTAACGTAAGAGCTACTGCATTGAATTGCGAACTGTATTTGCTGCTGAACTTTACTAATCACGCACATAGGCCACAACACCAATGTCAATACCACGATCACCTTATACAACAACGTATTAACCAAGTGAAACTTGAAATGGGGTTATATATGTGCGTTGATGGCACTTGAACTGTACAACAACGCTATGTGTATGCGTTGTGGCATCATACAGCTTCTATTCTGTTTATTTTTATGGAATATAATTGCGATCAATAACCGATGATAAATGTTCACGGTTGCAAGATGCTTATGAACTACTTGCCTCAAACAAATCATGTGGTGTTTCATCATCCAAGCAATTCCAGTTATATGGGTTATGACAGTGAACCTTGCAGTTACAAGCCAGTTCTTTGACAACATCTCCGTTTAATTTAATTTTATCAACTAACTTTTCGTTCATCACAACATTCTCAAGATTTGTCAAATCTTGCAACGGGAACATTGTTGTGTACATGTATAAATAAAATAAATAAATATATAAATAAGTAAATTAATTAATATGTAAAAGTTTTTTATCGAAATATTAACTTTTATTTATCAATTAAAAATATAATTTGTTGAATAATAATGTAAATTAGGGATTAGATACAGTATAAAAATATTGTAAGATAGGAAATAATTGTAAAAACGTTATTATGGTTTAAAGCAAAAAAGTAATATTGTGTAAAATTATAATTGGAATTAATACACATCAGAGCTAGCAAAGTAATAAATATAATGAATGTTATGTTAACTGAAAAAGGTATGTAGCATAAAAATTGCAACGTTGTTTGCAAAAAGAAAATAGCGATGTAAATAATTAATAGAAATAACACGCCTAGCCTTATAATTTTGCCACCTTGATTTTTTCACATTGCTGTTGAAATGTATATTGAAAACGTATGAAAAACATATCTAATCAATATAGCAATGATGAAGAAAGAAGACATGTACATATATTTATAGTATACATGTTTGCTGTCAGACTAAAGATAAACTAATGATGTATGCAAATATTATGAGTGTACAAATGTATTCACTTTTTGTCTAGAAATCATTTTGAAGTATGAACTACTTAACAATAAGATAATAAATTGTTTTTTAAAGATTCTATTTATTACACCTTATACACAATGCAACAACTTTGATAACATTTGACGTTTTGTAATGCGCTATGATTGCGATGAGCAATTTTTATTCACCTCAAATATACTCACATCACCGTTGTTTACTTCGCTTTCTTTACTTAGTGTAATAACTTGCATTAAAGGATTGTAGCAATATGCCTTTCTTCAATGTGATGATAGTGACATTTGTGGTTTGCATATTTGTTATGTTGTCATATGTTTGTTATCAAGCATTTCACAATAGTTGCTGTGTAAATTCTACACATTGTGATTTGCTACCTTAGCAGAGCAAGTAGCAAATATCAAACATAATATACACTAATTGTAACTTAATGCCTGTGGTGCCAGAATAGCTGTGAAATCATCTAATCCATGTTAACTATGTGTTGCACAGAATTCTCTATCATGTGGATAATTAACATAATGTTTGTCACTGTTGACATCATCACATTATATTTACACGTGACGAGTATATGTTCGTTAAGGTATGTGCGGTGGCATCGTTATGTTAGTTTTATAATCTTGATGTGCACAAGATAAAGATTGCTACAATTTAAGTTATTTTGTTTGTGTATCATACGCCTTGTAAATCATGTATGCTAACGACGTATCCACAAGCACATTGCGCAAACTTCAGTACAGCTTAACTAGACTATGCGCAAGTATTTTAGCATCGTTCATACATGAATTGAATTTGTTAACATAGCAATACTAATTATGTGATAAACTATTCTTTTTTGCTCTATAAATAGTGTGCAATTTGCATAAAGCTATACGTCATTGCAAATAAACATAATTTTAACAATGTTATGAACTTGTTAGTTTATCGAAAATATGATTAACTCTTTTTACCATCATCGATTAACAATTTATGTGTGTACACGTGCTGAAAATATCAAATGAATGTTGAGTATAATATTAGTTAGATACTATGTCTTTGCTCTAAACTCTATGCATAAACAAATATTAATATGCTTTTGTGAAATACTTTGACACATGATGCTTGCCTGAATGATGTAAATTGTGTTAAACAAGGATATCAAAAGTACTAGCAGCTATTTAAATACCTCGTTAACATCATACAACATGTCTTAACAATAACGCTATGGATGCTAAATTAAATAACAGTACTTTGATATTAGTATTTTGTATATGCGAATGTGAAGTCAACGTCAGATCAAATTATAAACGACAATACAACTATTCAACTCTCTAGCCAACATCTGACACTATCGCTTATATGGAGGGTAATTAATCACTTTAATTCTCATAGGTGCAATCGCGTTGACGTTATTTTATTGAATTTGATGTCGTGTCAGTGAAGTAGTGGTGAACTAATTAACTAACAGCAGCTCTCCTCATCATATTCTAGTAATTACTTATGAATTAGCGATAAATATATGTTTACTATATAACAAGTTACTTTGAAAGCAGTTGGAAAAAAACCTTAGAAAATTTGACCTATACATATTTAAATTAACAAAGTCGAAATTTATGTTATAATACAAATAAATTTTGATAAATAAAACTACATGCTAAACAAACAAACAAACATTAACAGCTTAAGTGTTAAAGTGAACGTATAGATAATAAGCATATCAAAACTTGAAATAACAATAACATAAGTTGATGATCTTTGTGTTACATATAAAATAATATGCAGATATACGCTTTAAGCGTAAATAACACATGAATTGTAAATTACAGTTGTTAAATGCAAAGCTTATAAATTGTAACAATGATTATAATACAACTCACTTGACATAAAAACGAGTTGACTCTAATCAGTGTGAGAATAGTCAACAACTCTAGCAATTGTATTAATTAATGCAAAAACCTAATTGCATACATTATTAAATTTATATTTATATAGGCATATAATTACATAAATAAAATAGTTAATTACTTTTGAGTTGAAATGATAGTACATCAGGGTGTGTCTACACGAAAAAAATTTACAATTTACTTTTAAATACTACAGAAAATAGAGCAAGTATTACTAATTAGTGATTAGTACACTATAAAATATTATATTAAATTATCAATAATAATTAGTTAAACACTATTAACATTTAATGATACAACATTCTCTGATTCAAATAGTAACTCAGCATTATAAGAATATATATAACAGACTCAAACTAATATGTTTTTATACAATAATAAGAATAATAATTGTAAAATTAAGCTAAAAATCTGTTTTAGTGAAAATTTAATAATATACTTTGTAAAAATTGAGATAAGCAGATAAAGTTATGTTTGTAACTATTATAACTAAATACATTACAGCGAGCCGAATGATTTTTAAAATACGTTAATTTACAGTCTGATCATGTCTCAGCAATTCTAAAATCATATTATCAAAAATAAATTTCTATTTAATTGATCAAATTTTTTGTACATAATAAACGATAAAATTGCAATAGTCTGCCCATTACCACACCTACAAAAGCACAACACTACGCAGAGTGTGTGCAGCGTAATACGCTGCGATAATTTCCGTTATTTTTGCGTCATCATTGGATTGCATCGATCCTCACACTAAGTGATGACAAGTCAACAATGAAATTGACCATACATGACTCTGCACCGTCAAAATTGGTGCGTGATGATCTACGTCGAATGTCCAAGAAGATTTAACCTACACTGAAACTAGAAGCAGGACCATCACCACGACAACAACGTGGCACCGATGATTGTGGTGTATTCATGGTAGCACACATCATGTCAGATTATCTTAAGGTGCAAATATCAGAGCCGTTCACATTTCCTGCACATCTGCGTCCTTTACTTGTCAAAATAAGTAAAGGCAAAATGCACAAAGCAGACGCTTTTATTAAGATATGTGATGCATTACTATATAAAAGATATATTATGGTTAACTGTTTAGCTCATAAATGTATTATTGATACCTCTAACAATTCTAATAATTAACAAACATAACAAATTCAGCAGACGCCAGCATAATTGTTACAAGGCGGTAATGTAAACACGTCAACTAAGAAATAGAGAGTACAGCCAGCAAAGAAAGTAATAAAGCAAAGACCGCATAACACAACTCACTGTCGTCCTAAACCAAATAAGAAGCAAAGCTAACTTGACGAACGTATTGCAGTGTTGTGACGTTAAGTAAAGCAAAGTGAAAGGAAAGCAGCAAATTGCAACTTGTGCTACATGCTCACTGCATCAGCCCTAGCCTCTGTACGTGATGGTATACATCGCAGTTTAACATTATCATAATTGTACAAACGTCGTCGTTTATGTGGTTATACGCATGGGTAACAAGATGTGGCAGAGACACTCGTTGCACTAGGACAGCCATTAGCTGCTCTTTGTAATGATAATATAAATGGGTATTACTGCATTTAGACTTAACACGGATCAGTAAAGTGTAAAGAGTAATAGTTTGAAAGTTATTATTAATGAGACAAATAATGTTAAAAGAAATGCTGTAAAACATATATCAATTGACTCAGCTAATTCACTAATTCTTGTGTAATACGCTCAAAACAATGTAGCAAACGAAGTAGATTGTGAGAAGGAACATGCATTATACACAGCACCACAGCTGCATTTAAACGGCTGGGGTAGACGTCCTGATGGGTCACGTCTCCCCACGAACATGATACGTCTACAGCGGAAAGCCTCCACACGTCACACAAATGGCGTGAAATGCAATTACACCACAAACACGTCAGCAACACCTGCGATGAATAAATGAAATACGCGCAATGCTGCATAATTCACTCAATGTGTCGTTCTCAACAGCATTGCTAGAACTAGTGCGCAGAATGGCTGTTGCACGCAAATGAAAGTGGTCAACGATAAGCAAAACATATGCTAATGTCAAGGCAGCACTACTAAACCTGCCACTGTACACAAATCAGCTGCAGCCAATAAAGCTAGATGAACACCCATAATGAAGGGCAGGAATGGCAACAGCATTGCGTTACAACAAATAGACACCCACAACAACATTTGCACCTGTGACGCTGCAGTAAGTAACAGTAGCAAAGAAGAAATTAGTGTATGACACAGAGGCTGCACTATACCTCACCATGATGTGAGCGTTTGCCGCACGTCCAGGTGACATAATGAATCTGGCAATGAGAGACGTGACATTGGGTGCAGTGAATAAAGATAGAACAGTGCTTGTGTCACTGACAATACGAAGAGGCAAAAGGAGCACGTTTTCGAGGCCCATATCAACTGGGGTCGCTTATGACACGACAAGATGCCTCCATACTACACGCAATTATGTGCCGTAAAACACCACATCAATACCTGTTTAGCGATGCAACGTTGGTCAAGAATGCGGTGCGACACGCACTACGCCAACAAAACCCACTGTCTGCACTGCCATCACTACGTAAAGGAGAAGCACTACACATGGCTGCCATGAAGGTGCATTAATCACAAATTATGCTGATGACGTGTCATTCACGCCTGGATACACTTCACAGATATCTGGATTATGGCCGCTATCTGACAACGGAGGGCGAAACAGCGCAGGACAACGCAGGCCATGTCCTCCTACTCAACCACACGAATTAGGACGCAAAGGCACCGGACGCCACAAGTTTAGGCGTCAATGAAGTAGAACTATACGCACTAATAAGGTAAATGAATAACGAATCACCCATCACACTGCCGCACCCATCCTTTTGACCCCTTCATCTAAAAGAGCTCACGTTGTTAAACATGGAGGCGGTAAAGAGTTTGCCTACAAATAGTTTGTCTTCACATTAGTTTCTACTTTCTGCTTTGCTGTTATTACAGCCGTTTTTATTTTGTATCACTTGTTACCTCCCGCACCATCAAGAAGACACAGTTGCTTCTAGATGACATTCACAAAGCGGTAGAGATGCACAAGTTCGAGCGTTGTGACGCTCACATCACACAGCCCTTACCTTTAGGCGTTCATGGTGTAAATGTATTTGCAGTCAATGAGATGAAAGGACGACGTAAACTAATTACATATCCTCATCTTAACAAAGTAATACTGGAAGAATGACTGCCACGACTTACCTACCCATCACGCTTTGCACGACGACATCAGCTGCGTTATGCACGCTACATGTTGCAAATAGACTTCTAAGCATATTATGACAGCATACCGTTGCCATAAGAGACACGCAACTGTTTTGTATTCCGTGCAAATGACGGCTATTACCGGTTGAAGACACTACCGACAGGAGCACGATGAAGTGTACCAGTGCACACAAGCAATCACAAATGTCATTGTAGACATCAACACACCCGTAACAATAACAACAATGACAGATAACATAATGATTGCTGCAGAGGAAGGACAGTAACACAATTTCTGTTATGCTGTGCGCACCATTTTATAACGCATACGTTGAGCTAATTTACTTACAACACCTAATAGAGATGAACTAATTGGAAAGAGTGATGATGAATTGTTGTAGATGGTATGTTGCAATACTGTGTTTTTAGGTGAGTAGTATGCATGGAATGGTGCAGAGAGAGTAGTGCGCAACAGTACAAAGACTGTTGCTAAATTGATTTTAGCACTACGTGCACAACGCTTTACGTGCCTCACTTTTGTCTCATTGGTGTCATTAATATGTTATGCAGTGCACACCACACAACTCAATCCTGCAAAGTTGTTTACTTTGCTACGTGCATATCGTGCAGTGTGTGTAGGTTAGTAGAAGCACATCAGAACTGAGATGCAGAGATGTCTGTAGTTGTGCCCTCAGTACGTAATGCACTTGATGACATTGGTGCACAGTTGACAGAAAACAAGTGGTGACACATAGCAGATTATGTAGTGTACACAAATAAGGATGACGACTATGATGTGATCATTTATACCAATGCATCAAAGAGTGGTTGAGGTGCCATTGCAAAGTGAAGAAATGGGACAACACGCACTTATCAACAACGATGAATACATGACTTACAATGTACACACACTCCACAAGATACAGGTACAACAAATTACTGCACAGCACAAGACTCTACACATGCATAGCCACAAGCAATTGTGATGCTACTACAGTATTTAATCCACACGTACTTATAGTACGCATCAACATCAATTAAGATAGCGGTAGTTACAGATCACTTCCCCATTGTGTTAGCACAACGTAAAGAAAATGGATATGGTGGCATCGGCAGAGGTTATGCATTGAATAAGCTGTATGAGCTTACTAACAACCTCATGTTCCATAACAAAATCAATGTTGTCTATTTCTATCTTGCAGGTGAACTCAACCCTGCAGATGCACTATCACATAACTTTGATGCAAACATAAACAAATCAGATTGTGGAAGATGATCCGGGTGACATTGGTGTACCGCTTCTGCGCTAGTGCTGTTCATGAACTAAGTCGACATATAATGATGGAAAGAACAATCATTAATCACAGCAATTACAGTAATAAAAATATAATAAATTAATGGGACTATGGGGCTGCTGTTGGCCTGACCACAGAAAATAAATGATTATAATTATAAATAATAAATTATTTAGTAATATGCAAATGTAAGATGAAATGAATGCAATTACACTTTCATCTTATAACAATTTTCTTGTTCTTTTTTCCCTCTTTTACTTTATAGTTTAGCGACAATAATAACATAAAAAATATTAATATATGTTAAATTTATATGTTCTCTATGTGCAAATGACAACAATAACATTTATATATATATATATTTCGTTAGCTCTTTTTTTTTGTTTACATGACATCGTTATTACAATGATAGATCTACTATTAGGTTGAAACTATATGCATTTCTTTATTTTTTTCAAGAACATTGTTATAAAAAAATATTACCATTAATTACTGATCCGATAATAATATTTTTTATTTTATTATATATATCTTTTAAAAAGTTTTCAATTGTTAATTTCAATGTCCTAAGTTATTACCGTATTTTCAACGAAAAAAAAATTAACATTTTATAATACAGCAAACAACTTAAATAAGTTTTATCAATTTATAATATAATAAAATTAAATAATTTCCTAATCAAAAAAAATAAAATAATATATGTGTTTAACTTTGTTATTACATCGTCTAATATTTTTATTCTTTTTTATTATTTGCCTGAATGTTGACTGTATCGTGAGTTAGTTATAATCAAGAAAATCTTATAGTTAGTTAAAAAATAATTTCAATTATACTCTCTCGTTGATATCTAACAATTTCATCACATCGTCTGTATTATATGCAACTTGCTGAGCTGCTTGAATAAATGATTTAAATAATATAGGTGAATCAAATTTTTTAAAAAGAAACTGTATAGGGCAAAGCTAATGTCAAGGGTATTTTGGTTCGTTTTAATTCTTTTTATATTTATGTCTTTTTGGGTTGGGGAGAGAGAGAGAGGGAAAGTGTGGAAAAAGTACGCATTGTTTTACTTTTCGTAAACATCTTTTTCTTTTTGTTAATATTACAAATAGCAAATAAATGTAATTATATAGAAAGATGAAGAGGAACAGGTATCACTAACGTAATGTAAAATAATTATGATATTTATCAACTACTGATTTTTATTGATACAGAAGCGCATTTTTTGCTTTTTACATACTTTTATTAGTTTGACAATTTGTAACGCTTTTAGCTAAGGTAAGGATATATAACAATACATTTATTATTAACGAAGATTATTTTGTAATTGTTCTTACTGTTACTCATCAATGCGTCGATGAGTTCGTACGTTAGCTAATGCTACTGCTGCTACTGCTGATATCAATATTTCTAATCGTAGCTTAATGTTGAGGTCGTAAAATACAGCAGATCCTATTCGATATCCTCAAGGTTACGTTCCGTTAGATGGCAGTTAGCCAATATAATCGGTTTACAATTTAGTCAAGATAGGCCACTTTGTTGCCCCATTATCACGAATAGAAACTATTCACAAAACATTTCTCGGATTGCGAGCAATGTGTAGCTCATAATTTCCAATCGTCTCGAGCGCAGATTTCATTACTGCAGCAGCTCATGCAAATGAGGTGCTAAACAAGATAATAATTCAACGTGATTTTTGAGTTCTAGACGATTTTAACGATTAGTAATTAAATCAGAGCTTTGGCGTGCAAAACTACTTTTTTGACAACTATAAATGGTCTCAAGTGCTGTGAAAGCGATTTCAGTTATTTGTGTAGTAGTACTACCCTATTTCTTAGCACTCACATTTGTTATACCTGTAATACATACAGTTAATACGTAGCTTTTCTGTTTTCGAGTAAGGGCTTCGTGTAAAAAATTTATTACCAAAAGGTGTTGTTTTGCACCCGCCGTACGGCGTAGAATTGCCCGTTGCTGCTTCGTGTCAGGCTGTTAAATTACTTAAGATATGAGTGTAAAATTTTCGTTCTCTTTTCACAATCAATTCTGCGTTAGTTGTACGCTGTGGGTGTGGTGTGATTCCGTTAATGCTGAGATGTTGCAATATTCCGATGGTACAAGGAGTAGACCCACGTCCTCGTGTCATTGAGTGCTGCAGGAAAGATGCTCAAGCACACAAGTCTATAAGTAGCGTTAGCTTTCGCGTCGCTGAGATGTTTCCTGAAGCGAATGCGCGATTTAGATCGCTAGCTAACAAGGGTAAGTTTGATCTTATTGCTTTTTACCCTGACGAGAAGTTAATTTTAAACTTTTTACAAAGTGCTTAATACACTTTTGCCCCTACCGCTAGTGGATTTGCTGGTATAATGTAACAATTTTTTGATTAGTGTACATAGTATTTGTCATAGCGTGGTGTGCTGGCAATATGTTGTACCAACTTATATTCATTACTATTTCCGCAATAGCCTAATCCTATCGAATATGAGGTTAAAGTAAATAGACGATTTGTTATTTTAGATTATTATGACCTACCGATAAATCATAAATCGCATTCTGTCTTTTCAGCGTTGTACAACTTACAGTCATCCGCTACGCGTTAGCTGACTAGTAAACTGCGTGCATAACTATGAATACTACACACGGTATAATCATTACACAATTTTGCTTCCGTTCATGGCATTCCAAGCTCAACACCATTTCCTGGAGCTTCTGGACGTGTGACTGCGACATAGAGTCGCCGGCGTCAACGTATATTACGTGCTCAAGTGTAGATGATGGGTGGTGATTGAGAAAGCTATAAGACCCGCCTCATAAACATGTTACAAGATCAAAGCGATATACCGTAGGACGATGTTGCCTAATCTGTACGCATGACGCTAGATCCAACGTATGCAATTTAGCTCGCTGAACGTGCAAGAAAAGCTGTTGAAGAACGGCTAAGTAGTGAGGAACAATTTCATAAAGAAGTAGCATAGATGTACACTGATTTGACATCTCCACGTACAGCGTTCGATCAAAAAATGCTTTCTAAGCACAATTAAATTCAATTATGTATCTAACAATCTTTAATTCCTTTTCGCACTTTCGCTAAATCAGTCTATATTTTGTATGCACAAATAAATTTGTTTAAAGATCTTTTATCATGAGAAAAAGTTATTGACTAGTAATGGTAATACTTTCTATTTTCAATGATATCGTCAACATAAAAATTATTAACTTTATGACAAATGTTTTGATCTGATAAATTATAAAAAAAAATATATTATGCTTTTTTACGATAAATTGAAATCATAATTTTTTATTAGCTATCGTCAAAAAATTTTACAAAAATCTTTTAAAAAAAACATTCTTTATCTGATACTATAAACCCCATTCATATTAATTTATTTTTTCAAAAAGTTTTAAATACAATATTGACCTGTAGTTGACACTCGTACTATATATAGTATTTCTTCGTATAGAATAAGGTATATTGTTTTTTTTTCTTTGCAATTAGTAGAATGTAGGTAGTACAACAATTTTTATAATATCGTCGTAATGGATAAGGTGATTCTGCATATTCATTACTGGCAGAAGGAGTCTCAATTTCATGTCCGTGAGGTGGCGTGTATTAGGGCGAAAGAGCACATCAATTACTACTTGCATAACATGAGTTCGTCAAGAAAGGCTACCTTGATCCTGTTAAGATAGAGCAAATAGATGAAAATACATTCCAGCGTAAATACAAATTTAATACAGGGTTATGTGAGCCAGGTAATTTCGGATTCAAATATTTCAATATATTAAAGACCTGACGAGAAATATACTTTGTCAAGTAGGGTAAAATAATACTAATGACAACTTAGAAGCAATTACCTTACAAGACATTCCGCTCTTTACTCAATTTGTAATCTATTGATTCTCATCAACATTATCAGCAATTATATTTTTAGTATTTCCCATTTCAATTTACCAATATTTTTGAAATTGTAGAAGTCTTTTGCTTTATCGTGAATTATTTCGATTAAAATAGTATACACATATATAAATATATATCAATATAACATTTTATCGAGTAGGTTAGAAGCTATCGACTATTACGGCTTTTTTTTGTGTGTGTGTGTTTGCTTTGTAAAATGACATTTACTTGTGTACATATGAATAATAAATTTTTTTACATTTTTGGTGAAAGTGTATAAATCACACGTTATACAATATATTATAAATGATCGATTTTATTAACTAACACAAAATTATTTTTTTTTTAGTTGGTGAAGAATAATTACAATTATCGCAAATAACTGTCGCATCAACAACATTGTCAATTGAAAATTAAAAAATATGATCAGGACAACTACAAATATATTTTGTGCGCTCTGTGGTCAACACATTTTTCTCAAAGACCTTTTTATGAGTATGCATAACAAGAAGGTTGATATTTATATTTATATTTATAAATTATACATTAGATATACTCTAAAGATTTACGGAAGTAGAAATCAAATGAAGCGAGCTCGCTAAAGCAACACAGAATAAATTATAAGGGCGATGCGGTAAGGTATTAATGCCCTCTCTGTTTCTAAATTAACATCCAGCAAAGATTTAATGTGCAGAAGCAATCACATATAAGCTATAGTCAATTTTCTGTAGGCACCAAGCCACTTTACTATGCAAGTTTTTGGAATGCCAGGTACTGGTAAGACAGCTACAGTTCACAGTGCACTTGCAAAAATGTCAAGTATATCGACAAGTAAGCCTACTGCTATTTTGCTTAACGGTTACGTTGTGCAGAAAAGCACAGATATTTATTGAACCATGTACACACACTTCTGTCAAACACGTCTTGACAACTGCAAAAAATGTTCACTATAGTAAAGTGCCAGTGTTATCGAAAAACATTTTAGATAAGGGTGAAAGCATCAATGTAAACTTTGTGTAATCGTAATAGATGAGGTTGACAAAGTGCTGGAAAAGCACGCAAAAGCTCTTTTCAAAGTTATTGATTGGTTGTCATTACCGCATGCAAATTGTAAGTTAATTACAATATCTAACAGCATGTAGTTAGCCCTTGATGCTAAAACTCGTAGTCGTCTTGACTTCACTCGACAGTTAGTTTTTTTACCGTATGGCATCAACTAGTTAAAGACAATATTTTAGCATAGAGTACGCAGTATTACTCCACGATTATTCACATAAAAGGCCATTAATTTTTTGTGCCATCAGACATCTGTGCAATATGGTGATGTTAGACGTTTGTTACAAGCTGCATCAGCTGCTATATGCAATGTTCTCATTCGCGTAAATAACAAACAATACACAAAACTTGACGGATAAGATGGTATTATTACTGTGCAGTAATTATACCCAATAGTACGGAAAGTATTTCACGATCGTTTTGTGTAGTTTATTAAAAGTGTGCACAATCCTACATTGTACATTGTCATTTCCTTGATTGCTAAATAAAGCGGAGATTTACTTTGTCAAGGACAGCATTAGCCATAACATGAAGGCCGCATTCTGCTTTAACGTCTTTACAAATTAACCTCGCAAATTCAACAAACAATACTGATTTCACTGAAGACATTGACGAAGATTGCGTTTTATGACCTTATGATACTACTACGTTAAGTAGCTTTGATTGACATTTCGACAGGAAAAGATTCCATTCCACTGTACACGGCTCACGATTTGATGTTTGCTAAAGAGGACGTGTACATTTCAATCATTCAGCCCTATCAAACCATCATCAATTCTTGTAAATTACATGATACGCTTGGTAGCACCATTGGTGTACGGATACTGTAATCACTGAGCACTGCTAATAAGTTATCTACTGTACATACATGTTTTACAATAATAATATTATATTTTCTTTTTAGTTAACTAAAACAATAATAATTACACATATCCATATAGAAACAGGCAAATAAATTGAATGTATTTTGTCGTTGCTGTCATCACCAAACACTATAGTAATCTCTTTTTTTTCCCCCTAAAAATTATCCCTACTTATTACGCTCGTTTGTTCAAAATATTGTGTATAACACTTATTGGCAAATTTATTTGCTTTGCTTTTTTCTTTGTAAATAATTTGCTTGAAACAACACCTTCTTTTGCTAAAAAAAAAGTTATGTTGTTATATGACAACTGGTGGATTTTGGTTGCTGTTGTATACATTTTCTGTATGAAAACTTAATTTTTTATTCTTCATTCTATCAACATCATTCAATTTTTACTTAGAGAAAGTTGGAAAATAATTAACAATAATTTGTTGTACATTTATAAGCTTTTTTTTTTTTAACAATGCCTGCTGGTGGTGGAGGTGCTGTAGGTGGTGGTGCGACTTCATCATCAAATTTTGCTGCCGCCGCACGCGTGCTGTTTCAATCTGCTCAAAAAATTGGTGCAGTCAAACCTCTTAACAAGACTGGGCGTTAATATGCTCAACAACTAGCGTAAATACAAAAGCATAGCAGAAAACGAGGTGGTTCATTAGGAAGTGTATCATATAACGTTGCATAATTTCTCAATGCGCAACGACTTAGACCGCATACTCAAGTACCAAAATCGCAAACTTCTTTTCCGCTTTCACAGGCGCCAAACGCAAAGCAAATTTTGCAAAAGAGTAAACTGTCATCGATGAGTATTGCAAAATCAGTTCCTCTACTTGACTTTGTTGACAAAGTTTATCGTGATAACAGCAACAAGAACATTAGTGACAAAACATTCACCCAAATATTAACATAACACCCTCACTAGAATCGATTAGCAGATAGGTAAAACAACTTAGTAACAGATTTACATGTAGGTGATAGTAGACAAAAACTAATCGATAAGTTATAATTACAATCTGACAAAATACAAAAACGATGGTGACAACAAAAATAGTAGGAGCAACAACAGAAAAACTTAAAAATGTAACTCACACCTTCTTCGTCTTCAGCAAAAGATAACAACAAATTAGCTAAAACAAAGTAATAAAGCTAAACGCTCAGGAAACGGCAAATGTAACCACAATCAGCTATTAGCAGGAAAATATTAACAGATATGATACGTAAGCGTAATATAAACTCTTTTTTCGATAGTAAAATGAGTGTTTTAGATTCTACTTTTACGCATCATCAATAAAGTAAAAGTAGTAAAACAGGAGAGAAAGCTTTTACTTAGTTATCTGATAAAAGTAGATAGTCATAAAATGACTAGTAAAACAAACAATAACACTGACAGCAGTAACTACGATCTTCATTGTAGCAAAAAAAGTGTAAGCAATAGTAAACTCTTCACTAATAATAGAATGCGACACTATAACAACATCTGCAAAAATAAAATGTCATTGACAAAACGCGCACAGCTAATGTCAGCGACAGCGTTGACAATAGCCGGGCAAGTGCACTAACCCAAATATCTCACGTTGCCATTGTATAAGACGAGCCCATGTTTACCGTTCGCAAAGATGTAGATGTTGATGATGTAGCGTAGAACTTAACATCTTCCGTCAAATCAAACTTACCTGACTCTGCTAACATCACTTAAACTTTATCATCATCATCATCATCATCATCATCATCGCATTAGAACACGAAACCTATCAAGCTGACTGAACCACCTCCACTTGTAAAATCTGTGACGGATGTATTCGGTAAAAAATAAAGATAGTCGGACGCAATGATGTCATCAGCACCCTCGTCGGATTTACCACATGTCAACAGCTCTAACATAGTATTATAATCAATGCTCAAGACTCGCAAAGTTCGACCAAAAGTAAGTGTACCGATTGCTATCAACACACGTACTTCAAGCAAGTAAAATGAATAGCAAAATGTAAAACACAAACTTACTTTATAAATTAGCACATAGTCGCAAATGAAAAATTTATCAAGCAGTGACATGTTGAATTTAGGTCTAGATGCTGCAGCAGCTCAGACGTCAAGTGGTAATGTGGCCGATGCTGCTATTCTCTCCGTTGATACATGATAGCGACAACGATAGCAATAGATAGAACGATTACGTCAAAAGCAGCAAGACGAGTAGGAATAACGACTAGCGTAGCTACGTGCATAACAGCAGCGCATGTAAGGTGTGTAATGAGTACGAAAGCGTAGTCAATAAACTACAAGTAGTTGCTTGAAGGACAGTGAATAGCTTGCACTGATGCGAGGTGTTCAGTTCAAATCATAAGTGCAGGAGAGTGTAAAAGACTTTGCCAAGCTCACGGAGTTAGGTACACGAGTGCCTGCTCCTTTTCTTACCGTGGCTGCAGCTACTACTGCTTATCGCATCAAACGTAGCGAGCCTAACAAACATGAACAACTTACTTCTTCCTTTGTAAATATACTAGAAAAGGCAAACTTGCCTACTCCTGTAGCAAAGCGAGTGAAACTTAAAGTAACGGATGATGATTAGTAATTTTTGCAAACGTTTTGCAAACTCTCAAATGACGAAATGTATTGTCTCGACCGAAACACCGTTGTTCGTGCCATATTTGCCCTCACCCATCTTGGTCGTTGACAGGAAGCCATCAACGTAGCAAAGTAATCTCGCACCTACTTGCAAGGATCGGTTAGTGTGGTGCCACTTGCCTTAGCGAGAGCTGCCATGAGGCTGAAGGAGTAAGACCGAGCACAGGTGGCTGCCTATGTGCGAAGCACTCTTGAGGAAGATAACAAGATGAATTACGAAGCCAAACTAGCCTTGGCTAATCTGTAAGGTAGTATACGTAGACGTCATGCTCTAATTCAGCTAACGGCATCGTCCGACGCCGATGAACGCGTGTTTGCCTCACTAATTTACAACTCCGATCGTGATCAGATTAGCAAGATTTTGTAAGACGTGTAGCAGCGTGGATTGAACAGTCATGATCCAATCATACTGCGTGCCGTGGCAAATCGCAGCATTGACGCGCAGAACCCAATGGAAGTGTACAAAGAGGTGAAAAAGCAGATGAACAACATTGGTGCTCGACCGATGCATGTTGAGGTGATTGCCAATGCACTGCGCATTCACCCGACAAGTTAATTTGTTAATGCGGCAATGTAATTACTAAAACTTATACCATCGTGTTATGTTAATAGTGTGTGCAAGAAAGTGTTTACAGTAATGCACACAACATCACTACATAGTGAGATAGTTGAGCTATACGAGTACTTTGATGAATAGGTTGGTTTTGTCAAATCATTTCCAAAGTACACACCGTTTATCAACGAGGCACTGAAAACTTTAGGCAGACCTCCTATCTCTGCGTTGACATTGAAGGATATTGGTTTTGATGCTACGGCACTTATTAACAGTTCACAAAAGGAAGGCAAGACTAATCAGAAGATGATGTCTGCGTATGAGATATCTGAGATAACAGAGCGTATGCTTACTTATGCGAAGGAAAAAAATTGACAATAGGCACACAAAGTGGTCAAGTAACTCGGGCTCGTTTCAGCTGATAATGCTGCGGCAATTACACTCTTGTACAACTGCGCACTCGGCGCCGCCGTAGGCGAACCAAATGTAATGAAGAGCGTGTATTCGTTGATGCTGTAGCGCAATGTTCGCGTAAATGTTACCACGGTGAATACTATTTTGAGTGGATATGGTAAGGCCAATATGTGCGATGATGCACTTCATTTCTATAATTAGACGAACAACTCTAATAAAGACACAAATACCTATCTGATGGCACTCACGATTTTAGGAAAAAATCGTAAATGGTAGCAGGCTATGTCAATTTATTAGGATGCATGCAAGAAGTTGAAAAAGCCACCATTAACGGTGTACACAATAGCCATTGCCGCCACGGCGGCAGATGATTGACAGTCAACGTTTCGTATATTCGAAGAGATGATAAAAGCTCATGGCAATAATGTCAAGGAGAACATTACGAAGCAAATTATACGATGTTTGTAGCGAAATAAACGTAGTGTTGAACTTATGAAAGTTGCCTAGTTACTAAAGAAAAAACGCAAAATAAAGTAATAACAAAGACAACATATTATTTTCACCTTGGTTTATTTTCTGAAATATTTGCTTTGTAATGCACTATTTTTTTTCTTTTACAATATTACTATCTTAGTATATATGAGTATTTCACTCATAAACAAACAAAATTCTTCACACACATAGACACACACACATGTATATTACGATAATGCAACATTTTGTAAACTTTTCCATTTTCCTTTCGTTTCACTTTAGCGTATTTGTTCTACTAGGTATGAAGATTTTGTGATTTTGTTGGTTTGCTTGACATTTTGTTGTTCAACTAAACACTTAATATGTCAACGACAATTATAAATAATGGTTATAATTACGTATGCATACATTTGCATACGTAATGTTTTTGTAGTGTAGTTTGCAGCTAACAAGTGTATTTAATGTAAATTCGTGTTTTCAGTTTCACAAAAATAAAAGAGTTTATTTGTTTGCTTTTGTAAACTTACGGAATTACTTATAGCGTCATTTCACCTTATTTTCTTCTTGTTTATTGTTTTCAGTGTTACCAATTTTATTCAGAAATAATTGATAATGTTAACGGCTTACTTGATAATATCAGTCATTTTCACAATCATTTACATAAATTAACATTCACAAGTTTAACAACTGCAAAAAAAATAAATAATTTATAAGCTATGATAACTTGTATGCTTCGCACGAGACAACAGCAAAATGTTTTCTATTACGACAGCATTTACTTGTTACATAAACATGAGTTAATGCACTTTTATCCCATCGTAATATTATAATTTTTGTGTTGCTTGCATTATACACTTAAATATTGAACTTTATTATAATTTGTTACGTGTTCTTTTCTTTTTGAGAAAGTTACATTCTTTAAAAGTTTTTTTTCTTCCTTGCAACTATTAGAGCGTATAAGTTTCTATAAATTTATATATCAATACGCTGATTGACATTCACAAAAATCATCTTCTGAAAGCAATTGTCTTTTACACACTGAAAATGCAAGCAAAAAGCTCTAAAATAAACTCGAAAAGTAGAAGTGGTAAAAGCTAGCGGAAAGGACGTAAAGCAGTATCGACTTGGCTTACGTAATAACAGAAACAACGCGCGGCTGCGTAGTAACGAGAACGACACACAAGTATGTTACATGTAAGATTGAGGGATGTTATCAACGACGAGAAGAAAATGTACGCATCGACAATCGCCGCGGTCGAGGCACGTTGGATTCGCTTTCTGCGATAATGTAAGCAGAAGGAATTAGTTGCGTAAATAGTAAAAATTCGCTGAGCGTTTTAGCGAGCAATGGAACAGAAGCAGTCGTCGATCGTCTCTTTGTAGTAGCAAGTGCAAATTGCTTAAAAACAATATCGAACCGCATTTGCCTCACACACAGGAGTGCTTGATTCACTTACAAACACTCAGATGCAGTACATTGCTAAAATGTAAAATACTTTTTAATAAGATCTTATAAAATTATAGGCGCATTATAATTAAGACAAAACTACACTGACTGATGCACACAGAACACAGATAACAAACTTACAACTAATTTTAGATAATCTCTCTGCACAAGCGCAGTCTTTGAATAAAAATTTGCAGTAACACATCTCGTAAGCGCATGAGACTGCTGTGTAACGCATGTAATAAGCAAAGAAAAATATGTAAGCCTCTTTGATGAAGATGAGCTAATTACTTCGTGCTGAAATGTAAAGTCGTTACAAGTAGTTTACGTCCACTGCGCAAATAAATATGAAGGATTACACCTAACTCGCCAAGAATGATGAAGAAATTACCGCGCATATAGCAGCACAACGCAAAAAAATCGATGCCATGCAACGTAAAGTAGCTGCGTGACGAACCAACTTAGCTCGCAATACGCAGTAGTGGTAAAAGCGTAATGCGAGTCTGATAACCGAGAGAGATGCTACCATACAGCATCTGAAGCGATTAAAAGAAAAAATGCATAGATGGCGGCAAAGACAAACACGAAAGTTGGCTCTACTGGTAAAAAATGCAAAAGAAAGCGAAAATGCACTCTGCACAACATCACAGAAAGCAGAGCGGATTCTGCGCTTGGTATAGCTTTGCAAACCGCTAGAAACAGAACGAGAGGCAATTTTAGGCCCGTAAGCTCATCTTTCTACGCATTAGATAGAGGAGGAAGTACGACGTCGCGTAGCGGCAAATGAACATGGAGCGTTGGAAGGATAAAAATAGAATCAGTATGGTGCTGCTGCTGCTGCGTCTACTACTGCATCTGCGTAATGGCAACTTTTAGAACGCTTCTGGACGAAGCACAATAAAGTTGTACTCGACAACGCCGCTCTCGCACAGTAGAGGTATTATTTGTAGAATGAAAATGCACAATTGCAGACAATACTGAAGCAATACCTAGATGACATTTCAGTCAATGACAGTGTAATGCAAAATGACAATAATTTGCTACAAGCGTCTACACTGCCTAATGTAGTACAAATGGCAAGTGATTCAAGTACACGTGGTAAATTAGACAAAGTATACAACACCGTTATCGAAGGCAACAAATTCGTCAATGATGCCGCACGACAATTACGTTAAACCATGGAAAGCATACAACTACTATGCATTGTTTTAACTTAACACGTATTTTATTATTTACTTTTGAAAATTATCTTCCATTATCTCAATGAAATTCATGTATAGATAACATTGTTTACATATATAGTAGTTTTATTTTATCTTCTTTGATCTATTTCCTATTGTATCTAAGCTCTCATTGTAAACTTTTTTCCCCCCTTTTTTTTCCTAATATGCACGACAACATATATACATGATAATAAAAGTGGAACTCCCAGTAAGCAAAGTAACAGTTGCTTGTTGCATTCACTATGTATTATTATCATTTTGCATATCAGGGCAAGTGTTTATTTAGTGAACTAACTATTTTCTTTTTTTTGTTAACACCAACCGAAATAATCAAATTTCAATGTACATATTATATTCTGCATTCTTTGTGTTTAGTTAGCAA
This sequence comes from Blastocrithidia nonstop, assembly GCA_028554745.1. Lineage (NCBI taxonomy): Eukaryota > Euglenozoa > Kinetoplastea > Trypanosomatida > Trypanosomatidae > Blastocrithidia > Blastocrithidia nonstop. Next base: position 861,373 of record JAQOTN010000019.1, on the reverse strand, counting down.
CTGAAAATCTCAATGACAAGTTTATCAGATAATTTTTATTTCGTCTATTCGCATGGTAGCATGACGGTTGATAAGCAACTTTTCCATTTTTGTGAATGAGAAAGCAAGCCTATTTTTTATTTTATTTATTTTTCTTAGTGCTTATTTTGGTTGAATTATTATCTAAAACATTTATTCGTTTTATCATACTTTTCTCTTTCACATTTGAAGCAACAAACTCACAACTATAGGCATACTCAGACAAGTGCGAAGTAAGCATTAACACAAAACGCTTTACATTTTTTTGTAACAATACTTAACGTGGCAACTAAGTAAAAATTAATTATCAAATTATCTACTACAACTAATTAACATTTTTTTGTAAGTATAAACTATTGTGTATAGTAAGGTTAATAACTTGACAGACCAAAATGTACCGATTTGTTAGTAAAAACTTTGCGATTAACGTTAAATTTACCTGTTTTCGTTTCTTATCCACTATTATAAATGATCCTTCGACTAGTAATCGTTATGGCAGTCTTGCACAATAGCTAGTTGACAACATCGAACACGATCGACATGAGCGTGAGTTGACAGTTGACAGTAGAACAGTTATCTTTGCATCAGCCTCTAGCGCCGATCAACGTCCACGCATTGCCGCGGCGTAGGCCTTTGACATTGCCGCAGCCGCCTTACCACGAGCTCCAAACTTGTGCTACGTTAACGTTTCTGTAGATTGTGAGACGATGCTAGACGCACCACAGGTTGTCTGAACCGAGCTGTGCAAGGCAAACAATACAAATCCTGCTACAAATACATCTGCATCTTAGTCATCAACATCATCTTCATCGTCATCTACTTCTTCAACGTAATCTTGCTTGTCGCACTCATCACTTCACATGTTCGGAGGTGCAGTAAGTCGTCAGCGTCTTGGTCGAGGTTATGTGGAGGTGTTACTTGGCTGCGTTCCGGATTTGTAGGTAGACGCATTCACCTTTGACACGTTACCAGAAAAAGACGAAATTCATGATAGTACTCGTCCACCACCGGTGTTGTGTGTTGCATCATTAGATAGCAGACTCGCGTTACAGTATGAGAATGTGTTATCGTCACGTCTAACTCAATTAACATCTACTCTTGGCCACAAATGTCCTCTCATTGGAGGTGTGTACCCGCCTATCGCCATCCGATCACTGAATGATGGCATTACTGGAGTTAAGCATGAGCACAATAAAAATTAGTAAAGTAATACTATAGCTAACAGCAAAAGTAGTACATCGGTGTTTTTTGTTAACAACCGTGTTTACCGGGGCAGTGCGGCGGCAGTGCTGCTACGCAGTCGTTTACTTCAAGCTCGATCGATAAATCTCGTACCGTCTATTGCCATTGGTAATGCTGTTATGGATAAAGTTACATCGAGTGAATATGGTATGTACAAGACGCCATTACACAAATCAAATAACACAAATAATGATCAACACCGTCACTCCTCTCCTAAAGCAAATTAAACACGCAGTGATAAGTGTAACTATGAATCGCATGAGGTAGAGACATTTGATGCGGGTTGTAGCATACAGATACACATACTAAATGGTCGGCCCGCTACCACGGTTATTCGATAGCTTTACGAGAGTGATGACTTACGAAATAAGCCATGCCGAATTTTTCTTGGATTTGCCCATAACAACGCACGAATACCGACTTCATTTATTGGTAATCCGTAAACTGGCACACTCACATGTACGTTGCCTCCGAATGTGCAGTGCCGTCAAGGTGATTGTGTTTATTTCCTGGTAGACGATGTTGAACTGGACACCGAGGCTGCCGCTGGGTTGATGATTAGCATGTAATAAACACTGAAACCCATCAGTGTACTGAAAAGCATTAGTGTATCAAAGGAGGGCAGGTGTGATGTCACCGCATCCTCCACCGCCGCGTTGCATTTTTCGTATGGCGGACTTAACACTCAGGCTCGACCTAGTGTACCGGTCATTTCCTTAGATCATTCGTAGACATTGTGCATGCCATCACTGCTGCGACGGTGTAATGGTAAGACGTGCGCTAACAGTGGTATTTTCTGTCCTGGTCAGGTTGCTACTGTTGACGACGTTACTGCAATCTTTGCACGATCAAGCACATATACTTATCTACAAGGTCTTGAGTAAAAAAAAATGTCAACATTTCACAATCCCAGTAGAATTTTAGTATATTTCTTTCGTTACCTCTTTTCCACTCTTTGATCTTTTAACAAAATAATAAATATAGTGTTTAACTCAAGTTTACAATTAATTTAAAATTTAGCTATCGCTTAACGTAATACTTATTTTTAGTTTACTGTATTTTGCTTAAATGATAATACAAATAATTGACATATATAATGTACTAATTTCTTCTCTGAATGTAAACAAATTTGTTTATTGACTTTTACGACATATACAGATGGTTGTTACGGTTATCTGCAACAATTTTTCCCCCACTATATACTTGTACTATTTCACAAAATAATGTCATTGAAAAGAGCTTATCTATATATTTTTTTTTAAAACTTATTCTGTTCATTTCTATTACTGATCAACTTATAATAAACCAAGTTATTGTTTGTTCATTTGCAAAAAAAATATAATAAAATAAAATGTCTGTTGAACTGTAAATGAGTGAACGAATGGTCGTGTCATAACTGTGATCACCGCATGAGCTGCATACGCTAAAGGCGTAGGTTAATATTCTCAGCAGTAGTCAAAAGACGTTTGAGGTGAAACGTTAACGCTATAATCAACTTCGTCCGAGTTTGCTTGTTGCACCTTTTTAACTACTGCACCACTATTGACGGTTTACTCCTGAATGTCAAACTAATGGCACGATAAACACATGTGACAGTTGTATCAATGCACCAATTAGTTGTTAGTGCACAAGAATATCATATACACTTGTACCATGTAATGAGAGCACTCACTCATAATCTTCACGAAGTAGCAACATCAACGTCAACACTATTAACGACATCACACATGGTGTTAACAACTGCAACGTTGACAAAGCTATAGTAGCTGATAGTGTCATTGCATAACAGAGTAAAATGACAGGCTGTTTCATGTTTACTACCGTTTATCCTCACACAACATTCATTACATTTAGATCTCCTGTTCATCTGATGACATTTCTTGCAGCACTGTCGTACAGCTTTCCACATTTTATTATACCTGCAGACAATGTAAGCTCTGTCACACTTGCACAGACACTGTGTTAATTTCTGCAATCGCACAGACGTTTTTTGCAAACATACCTTCCCTACTTGTACTTTTGTTTTGAGATGAATGAAAGCAAAGCGGTAAATTTTTTCAAGACACTTGAAACGTTAGTGCGGCAAAACAAATTGTACGAAAACAGTCTCTTTTAGCATCTTAAACCAGCTAAGACAAGTAGTTGATTGTCATGAGGTGCATCTAAACCAAAGATTGTTATTGACGATTAAAAAATAGTAGACACAGACGAGTTTGTCGCTCAACACAAGGCAGAGCTGTGTGCATCATGTAAATGTTAATACCCATCTATAATTTAACGAAGAAAGTTATTCGCTCAAGTACGAAAAGAATTATTGAAAGCATAGAATCTGATGCAAAATGCCACATGCAGATAAACGGTAATGCAACAAGGGACAAAAGTTAGCGTTAGCGATGAGAGTGCAGTCGGCTGTTCATCAACTATCGATTCTAATGCTATCAATGATATAGATGATAGTCAGATCGAATATGAACTGAAAAAATATGTTAATAGTTTGCTTTCGACAGAGGCAATAAGTTATCAGCACAAACAACTACCTGTCATTAAGCACACTTTGTAGCGTATCACTCTATGACTGTAATCTATCTACTTCTATTTGTTATAATACTTACGTATAAAGCAAAATATTTTTAGCAGCGACGATTACGTTTCTCAAATACGGCCACTACCAAAAACCTGTGCCGCAGCAACTTCACCAGCGTTATTTGACGAAATCATTAAGCTGTACTGTGCCTGTACGCGCACTTTATTAATCACTTAACAGCACATGCAAGACGAAATAGATGCAGTGAAAGTTGCTGTTCGTCAGTTATAGCTACAACTAGTAAAATAAATACATTTTGCTAACACATAGTAGACAAAAGACGTCAACTGCACAAATGTGAAAGTACATAAAGAAAATGTCGATAAAGCCGTTATCTAACAAAATGACGATAAACTCAATTTGTCTATAACAACGCAAAGCTGTAGCGAATAATAGCAAGACAAAGAAGGAAAACGCAACTTGAGCGAAGAAGATGAATTATAAGATAGCGTGTGTACAGACAACTTATCTGTGACAAAGAATAATATTAGACAGCAAAATTAATTACGTTAACGCGCTTTTGTTTTTGCTACCAAAGAGCAATATTTATACTTAACATATAGTCTGTTTGCACAACAACTAACTTCTTTCACGAATGAAGTGAAATAAAATTTTGATTTCTGAAATATATATTTTTTTCACCGCTCTAGTTTTAAAAAAATGTGTAATTTACTTTTATTGTATTGGTAATATGTGGTTGTCTTGTCTTTAGGCAATTCGCTGTGACATCGAAATTTTTTATTTTAAACATTTTTTATTTGTCGGTTACATATAAACATTATTATAGTTTTCCTTTAGATCAAAACATATATAATTTTGTATATTATATATATACTTTTATTACTTTTCTTCAAGTAGACGAAATTATATACTTTGTAAGTGGAAGTATTGACTTATTATTATTTTTTTTATAGTAAAGATTAGGTAATACGGAGGCGAAATACATTGTAAGATAAAAAAGGCACGTTTGCACTTATCTGACTCCGTTTGAGCTAATTAAATTTTACATATAAATATAAGTTATGAGAAAGTCGACAATGAGTGTGTAACAACGCACATCCAATAATGCTAGTGAAAAAGATCATAATGCATTGCCTACTGACAAAAACAACACAATTAGTAATCAATATAAGTAAAAAGTTGTAGATCAAAATGACAAAACAAAACAGCTGGTAATTGCGTTGTTATCTGGAATTGCACAAGATGTGCGCAGTATATTTCGCGATTTGCTCACTCTAGCCCCACTTTTGCTAGCATCAAAATAACATTGTATTAACTTCAGGTGACATGATGAAAAAGGTGATACGCTGCTGCACCTTGCGGCAAGTTTGCCAGATGCGTAGTGCCTAAATGCGTTGTTATAAGGAGTAGCAAACCTTTAGACGTTTATTGCTTCAAATAACAACAACGAAGATGCCAAAGACAAGAGTAAAAATTTATTAGACGATATTGTTGCAATGTCAAAAGAGGATGATATCAATTAAAAGTATACTAATAACACTATGAGTAAAGGCAGAGTGTTATCATCATATCCATCACAATCATCATCATTGTTATTATTGCTGTGACGAGTAAATAGACAACAGTAAACCCCGCTTCACGTTGCTGCTCGGTGTGCGGCCTCACCTGCGTCGCTGCTCTTACTCATTTCTTACTATGGTGTGGACATGTCTACATCGATTCACGGAGACACATTTTTGCACTTATTGATGACTAACACCACTCTCAAACGAGGTATGTTGATGACATTGATGCAGTAGTTGTTGTCTGATGCTAGTGTGCAGTAAAATATTAATGTAGTAAACCGTAATGGGTGTACGATGCTTGACATTGCATCACATACGCAAAAAGCACACTTGTCTTTAATTTTACTGTTGACATAGCATAACGCTCAGACTGCATTGCAATTACAATATTCTTCTAGGCTAGATATGTGCAATAGTTAGTAAGTATTACGCAAACAAATTTATAATGTTTAGCTATAAGAGTATCACCAACTTGTTAGCACAGAATTACGTGAAAGGCAACAAAGAAACAGCGATGGACAATAAATGTTGTAAAAAATAGTACAAGTTTTTGTGCCCAGCACAAGCGCATTATACACTACATCAAATGCAGCTGGTCATACATCAGCAGTAGAGCATGTAAAAACAGACTAGGCAATCAGACAAGATAGGAAATTAGTGACTCGAACGGTGTAAGAAGTACGGCAATAATGTGCGGCACGTCTAATTCAGCAATGATGGCGTAGCAAACTTATTCGTTTACATTACCTTAAACAGCGGCAGAGTGTGGGTGTGATTAGTCGGTTTTGACGTGCACAGCGTGGTTTGCAATGACACACTCAGCTTATTGCCACGGAAATAATTGCGCATGCACTGGTCAAGTGATGCTTTGCTCGTGAGCGATGAACGTTTATTGTAGATGGTGTAAAGGCGCAGCACTAAAGCAAAATTGACGGCATCACACGTTCTGTTACAAATCTGGTTTGACGGTAAAACTTTATCAACAGTGTTGACAGTATTATACTACGTAATCGTCGTTTGAATGCTTTAGATGCCAACGGGTTGTCAACACTCTACTCCTGATGACATCGCTGACAAAGCTGATGTGCGAGTGTGGAGTGAATAACAACTATTGTTCTTTTTTTGATTAGTGCGGTAGAGTTGATTTACATGGCCGCCTTACCTCGTACCGATGCCAACAAAATACACAACTATGCGGATATGTTGTTGATTATCTTGCAATTATTGCTTATATGTGTGATGCCTCTGTCTGCACATCATTGTATTGATTTTTGTGTTGTACTCACCGCTTTGGTTTGCTCCGCGACATTGAAGTATGGCGGTACACTACTGTCTGCCTGATTTCTTCTCAAGCTGCCTTATCTGGTGAAGTGTGTCGCACCTCACCATACCGCCACCCATACATTTTGCATGGCACTCGATCGTACTTTTTTCTTCCTGTGCACGTTAGCACCACTGGCGATTGCGGGGCTCTGGGCTAACATTCGTGGTAGTGCGGTAGAATCATTACTCTCCACCGGTGACGGAAACGTCGGTGCGCTATTTATTTGTTTCTGAAATACACTCTCGCCGCAGTACATGGCGTACATTGTGTAAAACTTGGTATTATAACCCTCGGCATTCTCACTGTTGAGTATACAAAACTCATTGCAAGCAATGTGTCTACTCAATTTACGTACCGCTACATAGCAGATCAACACCATTGCCGATTACAATGTGTGAGTTGCTCGTCCATCAATTATCCAGCTAATCTTTTTCTAGTTAACTTTAATGGTGTACAGCTGAACGTCTATCATGCTAGGCACTGTTAGTGCCATTCGAACTCATTATGATTCGAGTGACGCGGTCATTTTGCGTAATATACACCGACGATAAAAATAGCTAGCCTCAACAAAGGATTTGATGACTGCCACAGGTGCAGCCATGATTGCCCGTTTTGAGACCCGTAACCAGCCACTGCTTAAACTCGGTGACACAGACACCAGTTGATTATTATGAGAACGTGATATTCAAGCGGCAAGGTAGGCTATTGAGGCATCGCACTACGACCACACCACACGTTACACCGTACACTTGTTTGTCAATCGTATTATGTAAAGCGTAGCTCAGAGCAAACAAGGTGTGCCATGGTAACTTCCCTATAAAAAGTTACAATTATCAGCCCAACTTGCCAACTCTACTCTGGAGTCAATACCGATTAAACATGCAAGCAAGTAACATCACCCTCGTCAACCTACTGCATCGCTTTCTGCACGTCATCTTAATACCTGACTTGCGAGCGGTAAAGTGAAAAAGGTAAGAAGGAAAGAAATACATATATAAAATAATGTTAATGATTTAGGCAACGAACGACACTATGGCAATCCATTATCACCTTTGCATCATACAGAGGATGTTACTGGTACGCTGTAGACACCATCGAACGAAAGCAGCATGAACAGACTAAAGCAGAAAAAATAATAATAAGGAAATGCTAGTAAATGTATACAATCAGCACAAAAAGTAGAAGAAAGTGAATCAACTGATAAAATAAGTATTAATCCACTTTGTGCCAAAAGTCGAGCAAGTGCTGAGCACGCAACAGTGATGAATGACAAAGCTGACACACACGTAAAGAAGAAATAGGAAATAAAGTAAGAGAAGAAAATTACTAACTAAATTTTATCATCATCATCATCATCATCATCATCGCCATCATCAACAGCAGCAGCGCAGGTATTGTCCGACATGACACGCCGGTGAGATTGCCGTAATGAAGATTACCGTCTTCGATCTAAGATTGATATGGATGTGATGTAGGCAGCACTGAGTATGACCCCACGCCTACGATGATTTTAGCGATTCATGCTACGACAGTGAACCAGCTCTGTCTTTGAGCGTGAGAGCAATCTTGTTCTGTTGGTGATGATTATCATGTGTGCGATTGAACCAAACTTGTATGCAATGGAAGCAGCGTTTAGTACCGTCTTCACTATTTAACTCATCGCCTCCTTTGTTATCTTTCCCATCTCGTTTTTTTCACAACACTATCTTTGTTTGTGCATTCGCATTTTCTGTATTCTTATTGGTTTCATCCCAAACGCCAACCCGTACGTTGTCCTACGAGCCATTCGTCTATTCGAGAGTTGCAATTGACGTTCTTTTTTACCTGGTCTGATGCGATGATCCGCGCTTTATTGAATTTACATGATACTGGTATTGTGGTGTATTGCATCTGTGGCATCGGTGCAAAATTGGAAAGCAGTATAGCTTGATTTTAGGTTTAGACCAAGTGAACCATCACCACAGACAAATTTTTCGGCTACGTCAAGTAATAGCATTAACGAAAGCATAGCCATTAGCAAACTCATCTCCAATCATTTCAGTAGTTTTATGCACGCTTATAGCATGTCCTTTAGCAATAATGATCGTAGAAGTAACATCTATAGCAGCGTGTTAAACACTTCTGCTTCTTTTTCTTCTGAGTGAAACAATGTATCTGACATCAATGTAACTGCAAGTTCAACAGATTATATCTCATCGCATAGTATTTGTTCCGATGGCGTGGCTAATTGTTTTGCGATAACGCTGCGTGAAATGATGCTACCTCGCTGAACTCCACAACACATTAACCCACGTCGTGAGGCACCGTTGATGTCACTCATTGTAATTGTGTTTCAACTCTTTGTCATTCCATTCATTTTGTCATTTATTTTTTACCCATTGAAGAAGCTGGCAAACATCTCAGAGCGTCTTCTGCGTCTTGTGATTAGCACCATTCATGATGAGTTGCTGTAATACGTTCACAACTACGTGGAAGGTGAAGAGTGATATGCACGCTGGTCACTCAAGACAGCGCTGCCTGCTTCAATAGTTGTAAAACTGAAAATGTGAGTCTATGACAGTCATCGCATTAATATTCCCGACTCAAAGATTGTGAATAGCTCGCGTCACTTGAGTACGAACGATTATGTGTCATTTTATCGTTTTCAGCGAGACAACTCCTTTGTCGATCCTGTTAGCTTTACAACATACAGCTCTAATGCCACTAATAGGTACAACAGCAAGCACAGTAAGGGCAAAAATGTAACTACCGCCAAAGATAAAAACAAATCATTCGGTAATAATAATAAAAACAATAGTTATAATAGTAATAACTTGTAACGTAGTGATGAAATCATCAGGAAAGCAAAATTTGCCTCCTTTGCGTAAAACTAGCAATGAGACCGCCTATAAAGCGGCAGAAAAGGATGACCAAAGCTGATGGCGTTCAAGCGCACTCCATTGCTTCACTACATTAATCTGTGTTTGACACTCACCTCATTGGCATTTTTGTGAGTAGTAGACTCTTCGTACACGCGTGTTAATACCATAGTATTAGTTGCATCTATTTTCCATTTACTAAGCATCATTTCTGCATTGCTTGTTATGCCAGCCGATGCAACATGCATTTTGACAATTATTTCATGCATGTCTCTGTTTGCATCATGCATTTTAATGCTGCTGCCACTATCAGTCAATTATCGTTATTATTACAGCATTCGATTTATTTCCGTTTGCAGAATAGCCCAGCTGTAGGTAGGTCCACTGTGTAACTTGCAAAAATTATTTCGAGTCCTGCTCAAGTTGACTGTAATCGTCTACTTCCCTCTTCTCATTGTCGGATTGTTAGTTTGTGTTATTTACCTTCTCACGTCTCAAATTTACCTCATTACACATAGATTGCCTGATTGCCTTTCTTCTTCTTCTACTTCATATATTAATAACGTTAGTGCTACTTGTAATACCATGAAGAGTTAAAATAAACTTATCGCTAGCAATGATTTTAAAATTATGATGTTTGCAAATGACACCTGTGCAGGAACTGCAAACTGAACGTATGCAGAGCAGCTAGCGTCTCACCCATGGCGTCACGCTTCTCGGCCCAACACCGATGACACACGTAACTTGTTCATTTATTTTTTCTACCTTGACTCACGCATCTTGTACTCGATCTATACTACCTGAATGCTGCCTGCATTCTGCATAACCACCGTCATGGCTTATCAATGATACAACGGTGTCATTCAGCAGGCAACGTAGTACTTTGTCGTCCATAATATCTAACTCATGGAAGATCCAATGACACTGTCGCGCTTTCCACTTCCACGTAGGTCACTTCGGTGAGTGTCGAATGTCATGCTTCTGCTCAGTCTCATCTATGGGTGCATTATTAGTCCATCTACAGATTTCTTACCATAATCAAATGATCTGAATTTATTTTTTGGTCTGTAAGTCGGCTTCACCCTTGTTGGTTGTTTCACTTCCATTGTGGCGGTGCTCTATGCCATGCATCGGTGTGCTCGAACGGGTATGTCCTGCAAAGAGTGACCTCATGACTAGTTATTTGTCTAACTGCGTCGAAGTTAATGAATTTTGCTTTGTGGTGAAGTGATTACACTGCTATACTATTGTATTGCATTTGTACTAAGTGTGATATTGCTACGTGATAAGTGGTAGTGTATTATTGCCCCCACACAATACTCCTTCTACTTTATCACGTTGCGCTTTGTGCTGCTGCTTCGATTCTTGCCACGACAGTACTTGTTATACTTCATACGACATTGCAAAACATTTTTTTACACCGCGATTATCTTGGTAGCCTACTTTGTCAGTGCATCCAGTGCCGTAGCCGATCTTGTTATTACCTTGTACGTCTATGAGCGTGAGTTGACGTATGGTGAGTCAAATCACATCACCCCACGTCTGTGACGAAACGCTGGTGCGATGCTGCTTCGGGCCACATTTACCTCTGTCATACCAGATAATTTTGAGTTATCGTTACCGTGGTTCAACTCATCTTAACTTTTTATACAAAACACCAATGAGTTTATCTTTAACACAAGTAACATTAACATTGACAGCTACGTTTCACTCGATGACAACGACATCACATTGGTGTTCTTGAGAACGTACTCTAGCACCAAACTCATCTTTGCACTGTCCGTTATTGGCAAGTTTCTTATTGCCGTTACTATTGGAATACTCATCTCCGTTTTCGCGCTACCGTTGCAAACGTGCCTAATCTACTCGTTACCCACACATGCCTCGTTGATGTACGAGGTATTGCGCAATGGTGTGCGGGGAATTTTGACCTATGGTGCACGGCATCAGTAAGATATGCGAATGAGCAGTCGTCAAAAGTTGCAACAACGTAAATTTGTGAACGCGTTCACCCCACATGGTATTCCATCCTGAGCATTGCCGCATGTTTTGTAATAACTTAACATTTGCAAGCCATCACGGCAGCGTCGTTTTATGTTTCTACTTCGCTCGTTGCTCTAGTACTTGCCGATCAGTGAGCGTCGGCAAAAGATGGTGGAGTAGTATGTGGATATGTGAGATTGCTACAGTGCCGGTGGTCCTGCATCTGTCTGGTTCAGCGAACTCCCAACTTATCCGATATCATCATTAACAACGAAAGCAAGAAGAGCAACAACGGCTTAGGCAAATGCAAATGCAAACGAGGTTACATCACAAATGAAACAGAAAGAGAAAACTACCAAGCAGCAACGACGTAATGGGTGAAAGTTTACGAAAACAACTGTCAACAATACATTGAGGTAGACAAACAAACTGGCAAAATCGTTTAACAGATGACGTTTAGCTATAGCAAGCCGATTTGAGCAAAACATTCGTGACAAACAGCTACAACACGCGTAACACAACAAAATTTATATCTCTCCTATTCGACTGGTGCAGGCATTGGCGATTATTTAGCTCGACTTTCCAGCCAACTCCTCCGTAAGTACAAAATTATGATTAGATTTTTTTCTCGTCACGCAACGTCTGCGTGCTGCCGTTTTACTGCAATCTCTGTGACGAATGTACAATGATTAAAAAGTGTTTGAGTAGACACATACATTTTGTGAAAGCATTCGTATTGCCATTTTACGACGACAATTTCGGAAGTATCGTGTTAATAGTGATGTTGTCTTTCGTACATATAACTCGTTTACACTCGCAACGTAAGTGTAGCCTAATCTGTTCAACCCTACGACCGATCATTTTTATCTGCTGAGTAAGTTGCGTTCGCGTTATAATAGTTTATTGACGGTTGATCGTCTCAATCTCGTTAATAGACTTCCGGCTGCTCGTAAAAATGTGTAGATGACTGATACGTCCGATAACTTACGTATCAAAGGCATTAACAATGCAAACTCAACTGACAATATTGCCAAGGACAACGAAAAGTATACCAATTCTCTCAAAAGGTAAAGTAATATGGGCACTAATACTAAAATTTTTTTAAAAAAAACCCTTACACTTACATTTTAGAAAAAAAGAAGAGGTCTGATATTGTTGAATGTGAAACTATTTTTTTCTTATTATTATACACTATTCGTAACTAATATACAAAATATACTCATACACTCATATGTATCTTAGTATATGTATACATACATACTTGTACACATATAGACAACTCTGTACATTTGCACACATTATTAATAAATATCTTTTTTTTTTTGTATTTTGACATAATCACTGTATTTTTTTTTAATTTTGTTCGGATTGATTCACTATACTCATAAATTTTTTAAAACCCATTTCACGATTTGCTCATTGTCTAAAAGACACTTTTTTTAATTCTTTTTTAATGAATACAGTAAATTACTATTTATTAAAACATAGATAACATTCCCACCCTTTGCTACTTGCAATAAGCGTTTGTTAGAGAGCTCAAATAATATCATTATTAGTTGTTGTCTCTTGTTTGTAATAACTCGTGTATTATATTTTGTTCTTGGCACATGTCATAAAAATATTTTCTTCTTGTATTGGCTCTTATTTTTATCATATTATTACATGTATGTGTATATTATATATTGATTAAAACAACTGCAAAAGCGAATACTCACCATTATACTGTAAGTATTTTCATAATTTATTTTCTGAGCAAAAAAAGTTAAAAGAGCTCAAAAATAATATATCACACACTAAATAAACTTGCATTGAACAATATCATAAATTACATAACAAACATTTATTCTGTATTTGTATCATTTATTCGAAAGGTCAATGTACGAATTGTTTTTAATAAATTATTATTTTTTTTTATACCTATGCCATTTTGTTTCTCCGGTTTATGTTCTACAACAATAGTTTTATCAGCTTACTAATCTTTCCTGCTCTATTTCCTTTGTATTGTGCCTATTTGAGAGAAAAATATGCGTTATTCACGTTTTATACGTCACAACATTATAAACTTTATCAATAAATTCATCCGTTTTTGTTTTTGTTCTAATTAATTAACGCAACTCTACGGTCAAATACATAATTTAGCACATGTTGTGCAAAGCCAATATTTGCATTCTATTCATAAAAAATAATTTATTTGCTTCTATTTCTTAACGAATAATTGTACTACAAAATATAAACATGCTCAATTCACTCACTACACATGAGAAACAGAAACCTAATGTTAACATCAAATTATTTCAAAGAATATTCAGAGTTATAAAATTACATCATTTAAAAAAAATTATTTTACTAATTGTTATAATTTTTTCTCATGTCATATTGCAAATGAAAAGTAGTACTGATTAGTGAAAGTATTGTAATATTATAGCAACATATATTATAATGTATATTACTGTTGATCACGAACAAATACAAACTTATCAAGTTTTCCTGCTGTTATATGGTGATCTGTTTAAAGTATTTGTACTGTGCATTAAATTTATGTTGCTTTTTTATTGCACATTTATTAAGTATGTTGATTTTCAGTTTTCATTTAATAATTTTTTTTTTGCAACGAGGAAGTTAGTAGAAAGAGCAAATAAACAAACATACATATATATAAATTTGTATTTAATCAAATGGGGTGTGGTGCATCATCAGCACTTTCGCACACTCAGTAGCGGGATAAAGTGTAGCAACAGTAAACAGACACACTTACCTAGCAAAACTCATAAAGTAAAAAAGATAGAAATACAATTTGTGCTGTAAACGCAAATGGGTAGCACAAGGATGGTGCGTTACACGCTTCACAAACGTAGACTGTGTTAACGTTATCTAGTAATTAGCTCTCGCTCACGGCTACACCACGGCATGTGTAAAACAATGAATGTAATGCAAAAAATAATAATAATAATAGTAGTATCAATGCTCGAGGCAATACAATCAATGGCGGCAACAGTAACGTTGTAGACGGGTCACAATTTGAGCCGTCTAGTATGAGTTCCTTTGACCGCGTCCAGCCATTGCAAACACAAAGTAGCAACGGCAACAGTGATTCGGTGAGTTCGAAGAAGTAGATTAGCTTCGAGTAGGCATTGGCGATTGTCACGCAGCAGCTGACACAGCGACAGCGATAAGGGGTGTCAAAGGTCACAAAGGAAGAAGCCTAACGTGTGGTCCTGATGGCACGAGAGTTAGATAATCTGAAGCAAATGATGCGACGGTCAAAGTACACCGTGGTCGGCACATGGAGTATTGTATAAAATGAAAATATGCTAGGCAGATTCGCCCAACAGTTGTACGATGAGCTGCTTACGGCAAATCCGCGTCTGCGCGTTTACTTTTACGGCGTAGATTTGTAAGAACAGTCACAAACGCTGCTGCGAATGCTTAGCACCGCCGTCCGATTGTACGATAAGCCCCAGGCCATGGTTGATATGCTGACAAAGGCTGGAGGAAGGCATAGAGGATATGGAGTGACCAAGGACACCTTTGTGTAAATGCAAAATGCATTTATGAAAGTTTTCCCCAAATTTATCGGTGAAGATGTGTTCAGCGCTGCCGAAGATGAATGACGCAAGTTTTGGAAATTGATGCTGGATTTACTGTAGCATGGATCGGTTACCGCGGAAGGAGAGCGGTATGGCAAGATGTACGAGTAGCAGAATACAAAAAAATTGCAAAATGATTTCAAACTGATTGTGTAGCGTCAGAATAAGTGTGATCTGCGGCATCAGTTTGTAGGTATCATGTATGCCAAGGCTATTGAAATGTATGGTGATTTATCTAAATTTGATGCATTGAAAGACTTGCGTGCGAGTACACGCGTCTTTCAGGCATATGTAAAGATAATCAAGAACTTGAACGACCGGTAGTGATCGCTAAAGTTCATGCATGACTTGGGTGTACGTCATGTTGAGTACGGTGTATCGATTGAGAATATCAAGTCATTTACCTAGCCCTTTTTGTTTGCCTGCCGCCATTTTTTGTAGGATGAGTGAAATGTGGCAATGTAATCACGTTTTTATGCGGTGTTTCGTTACATGGTAGAGGGTATATCGTCAGGGATAACCGATGTCATGTAGAACGAAAATCACAAACCACGGTCAAATAACACCAACACATTTTGTCTCATGTTCACCGAAATCGAAGGTAGCAGCCGACTGTGACAGTAAAACTCTCAGGCGATGTCAGAAGCAGTCAAGCAACATCATAACATGATTCGGCGACTTATCATTTAGTTTGGTGCGTATGAGGTGAAAACGATAGGTGATTCGTTCATGATTGCACTAAAAGACATCTTCTTAGGAGTTAAGCTGGCGTTGGCTATTCAACTATAACTCATGCGAATGGCACCCATTGCACCATACTTTAGAATGGTGGAGAATACGTAAGGCAGGGGTGATGAGAGTGCATGAAATGCTCACACGTTGCGTGTGCGCATTGCACTGGAGCACTGTACAAACGCTGTAGCGACCTATGACACCATTCACAAACGGTACGATTATTATGGTCTGAGTGTAGATCGATGTAGTCGAATAGAGAGTGTAACGTGTGGTGGTCAGATACTTATGTCTATGTAAAGTTACGATTAATTGACGCGCATGCCATAGTTTCATGATGAGCCTTGTCCAAGCTCGCTTCGGGCGTTAAGTGTGGTTGGACCGTCGTGTAAACTGGACAAGTCTAGTCTCGATAACTTTGTCACGGTGAGCGATATGGGATTGGCAAAGTTGAAAGGTGTTCGCGATCCTGTGCATCTTATCTCGTTAGTTCCACGTTGCCTTGATGGTAGATAGTTTGTCGACAAAATTGGCAAGTTAGCACAGCGCGTACATAAGTAAACATACTTAAAGTTTAAAAAAAACCCAACAAATTAACATGTTTAGTCTCTTCACAACATTTTTTTTTTTTCTAAAAAACGTCTTTTTATTTCCGTGCTTGACTAATCATTGTTAGGTCTTTTTTCTAGGCAATCAAGAAAAAATTTATCTACAAATGTTTTTTTTTTAAAAAATGATTATACATCCTAATGCTTTTCTTTATTGTGTGCCCCGTGTATGAGTAATTTTATTCATTCAGTAAAAAAATTGATAATATGAAAAAACTGTTATCATTCGATTTTTTCCATTTCCATCTTTTTGCTTTATGAAATGTTTTCTCAATAACAATTATCATATTATTTATTTAGCTGATGGTTTAGATGCTACAGCTGAGCTGATCGCATTGCTTTTATTTTTCAATCAAAAAATTATATTATTTTGCTATTTTATATACATTGTCTAATTTTCTGTATTTCAGTTTAAACTGTATTATTGCGCATTCAAAAAATTGTTTTTTTCTTCTTTTTCAATTACTTTTATTGATGAATTATTTGTAATTTTTATTGCATTTTCAATTCATAAGTACATAGAAATTACGCTCATTTAAATTTAACTTATTAATAAAAATACAAAAAAACTTCTGTTAACAGATGCGGAATACCATTTTCATTACATTCAATGTTTTTTTTTTCTGTAATGCAATTTGTTATCCTTTTATTTTCTGTAGCACTCTTTTTTTGTATATACACAGCTTTATTTTTTTTATATTACACTCATATACCTCGCACCTTTACTGTCAGTAAAATTACAATCTTCAAAAAATATTTTTTTTTCTCATTTGTTCTTACGAAATTTTGAAATTAATTTTTTGTTTGTAGGGCGTAAGTTACCGCTATATTCATACTGTAATCTGAATCTTTCCTACTAATTTTTAGCATGATTGTTGGAAACGCTGTAGCAGAATGTACATTCTTCAATTTCTTTTTTTTTAAAAAAGAGTTTCGTTACTTGTTTATACTTATTTGCCAGTTTTGTCTTTTGTTCTGACTAATTTGAAGAATGAAATGTGATGTATATGTAAGTTTATTTCTATACAAGCGTGTGTATCGTGAAGTATTCTTCTTTTTTTCTTTCAAAAATATCATTACATCACTTTATCTTATTTTTTTGATGAAAGAATGTATGTAACTTTTATTGATATATTCAGATTTGGAATTTTTGACGAGTTTTAATTTCAGAAAACATATTTTTTTCCTTAATTTACTGTGAAAATGTTAAATATTTTTTTTGTTTGCTCGCAAATCAGAATATTACTGTAATTTGCTTTTATTTCTTACTAAAAATATATACTTTTATTTTTCGTGTAATTTTTATGTATCTGTGCATATATTACAATTAGACGTAAATAAAACTTGCTTAGGATAGCAAATACATTGCTAAGACATTACTCATTTTATAAAGTATTTTTAAAAAATATCAAAGCTAATTAGTAAATTAGACGAAAATGCATTACGATAAGCTACGAACAATGAGAACATGAGTGATCAGCACCATTCCAGCAATTGCATTCTTCCTCATTTTTTACGGGGTTAGTAAAGTTGTGTTTTGCAATACACTAAACATGAAAGCTGGCTACGATATTGTACCTGTGTACTCTGAAGATGGAAAGCTATAGGGGTTTACTCATCCGGTGCTGGTCGATGTCGCTGACAAGTATCGTGAGAAAAACAATGCTTAAACAATAATGTTTCTTTTCTTTAATTTTTTTAATCATAATAAAGAACTGATCTATTACATCATTTTGACTATTTCATGTAAAGAATTTATACTTCTTCACAATGTGTGAAACAAAATTCAATCAAATAGTTTCATACTTATTTATCGACTATTCGTGGGTTTTTTTTTCTGGCAGTGCTTGCATATTTTTAATTTTTCCACAAAGTACAAAATGCAATATATACTCTTTTGTGAGTTGTAGATGAGTTTTGCCCATGCATATGCTGTTATTCTTGTTTTCTTTTCTGATGTGTTCATCACATTTATATTGGTAAATTTTATAACATACAAATTTAATTTTTAGTTTTATTACAGACGCTCGTTTAGCAACAGCACATACGTACACACTTTATACTCAATACAATAATAAGTCCTTAATATATTTTACATAGAAGTAAGTAAGAAAAAAAAATACACATTGATTCAAGAAGTAAAGGCTTTACTCACTAAAAATAACTATATAAAACTAATCGTCATAAACGTAGCTTGCACTTTTTTTTTCTATTACAGAGCAAGGGTACATCGAGAGATCAAAGAGAATAATCATATATTTATATTACACCTTTTCATCCCATTGTTCTTTCCATAAGGTGTAATTATTTCAGTGAATTGCAATAAAGTTATCTTTTCAACAAGTTCCAGTATTACAAAAATAATGTCAATACTACAGTACAACGGTGGTTCAGTCTTGGCAATGGCAGGCAAGGAGTGCTTTGTCATAATTTCTGATAATCGTTTAGGCGAACAATTGAAAACTATATCAATGTAGGTGCCCAAATTGCATGTTATCAATGATAGTGTAGTAGTCGGTTTGACTGGGTTACGCAGTGATCAGATCACCTTTATGAACAAATTACGCTTTCGCACATAGATGTACAAGTTACGTGAAGAGCGTGACATTAACGGAAAGGCATTTGCTGCACTTGTTAGTTCGTTGCTTTACGAGGCACGATTTGGTCCATGATTTGTCGAACCGGTTATTGCAAGTATGAATAAAACTACTGGTGAGGTCTATCTATGCGCAATGGACCTCATTGGAGCACCATGCGAGCCTGAGGATTACGTTTGCGCTGGCACGTGTGCGGTGAGCTTGCATGGTATGTGCGAAGCACTATGGCGCCCTGAGTTAACCCCATAGGAACTGTTCGAGGTTGCTGCACAAGCAATGTTATCGGCATGTGATCGTGATAGTTTGTCAGGTTATGGTGCGGTAGCTATGTTAGTGACCAAAGATAAAGTAATAACACGACTTATCAAGGGTCGCAAAGATTAAGAAAATCATTATATGGTCCAAATAATATATTTTTATTACATTACTGCCAACATCTTTCTTAGCTCTGTTTTTACATTTATCATTATTATATTATTATAAGGAAGAAATACCATATTTGTTTCTTCTTTCAGGTCATTATTCTTTTATAACCAAATTTTTTTTTTGTTTGTTTTTGTTGCTAACTAATTATTCATCTTTTACAAAATAGTTATTTATTATTTTGAAAGAAGGTGTAAACAATGATGAACATCTATTTGTATATTTGATATATACACACACAATCAAACAGAGTGAACAACATGTAAATCACACCATCACTAAATATAAATTATTTTGTAAATACTTTTAAAAATTATTTGCATAGTATCAATATTCTACTACTATATCATATTGCCATTGTATGTTGCGTACATTTTTTGCCTCTTTCATTGTCTGGCAGTGAAGTATGAAAACTTACCTGTTTAACAAAAAACAAATAAACAGATAGTCAGATACAAAAAAAAAAGTAACGTTGATGCTGAAGTTTTCAAGTGCAGAAGTTTGCATAGTGTGCAACTGACAACTAACAGAAGGTTTACATAAGTTTGAATCAAGTGGCAAGTACAATATTGAAAGCAGTATCGCAAAAAAATATTATTTTGATAATATATATATATATATTTTAAAATCTTGTAATAATAGATAAACAAAAGAAAATTACAAGTTATGCATATTAGTATCTCAATACACAACTGTGAAGTTCTTATATGTTAAAAGTAAACACCTTTATTTTTTCAAATTTAATATATCTTATTACTGTCCTATTACAAGTAACTCGTAAATTTTTGTACAAACACTTGTAATTTTTTATCAATTATGATAAATAATGTGAATATAATTTTACTTTTTAATTTTTTTTCTTCCAATATATACGGATGAGAGTATAAACATAACATTTACACTATGCTTTTCTTTGATTTGTTTTATTTTGAACTTTGCCATACATTGCATTTCATTCGTAACGCTTACGTATATACATTAACAATAAACAACTTTTTTGTAAAAGAGAAGACAGTTTATTTTCGTTAATTTTTGCAGACAAAAAAGTTAAACAAAACACACAGCAAAACAAATTAAAGAGTTTATTTGTTTGTTTAATATAGGCAGATTGTAACTTTGAGTATACACACCTACAAGAATTGCAACTAAACAATGATTAACACTGAGGATAATACTTAGGTTAAGTTCGGTGATCGCACCACCGCACCTATGTTATTTTGCTCACGATGTAATAACCTACTATACCCAGAGAGTGACTAGCAACGTCATATGCAATGACGTTGTAACTATTGCAAAACAACCGAATTGCACGATGAATGTAAAATGGTTTATGTGTTAAATCTGAAAATAAAGAGTGACACTGTTGGTGATAATGATTTGTTGGCATAGTTTGCAAGTGATCCTACTGCGCAGCGTGATCCAAATAAGCGATGCCCTAAATGTCATCGAAATGATGTAACGTGTTTTGTCAACCCACTAGGTCAACCACAAGAAGACATGACACTTTACTTTGCCTGTGCTAATCCTAAGTGTAGACATGTGTGGAAGAGTGAAGACGTAATGGACCAGTAATCGTTACAGTAATAATCGTTTGCTTTACAATAATTTCTCTTTGTTTATTTTTTTTTTTGCTGCCGATGTCCTATGAGCATTAATGTCGGTGTACGTGTTTACTGATTCCCATGTTTGCACTTTACTTTTTCCCCGAAAGTACGTAATAATGCTACATTTCTATTTATCTTTTTAATATATATAGTTATCACTATTATCAACAATTCTTTAAATTATTTTTATGCCTAGCACTAAATATAATTTCCTTAGCACTCCGTTTTGTTCAAGATTTGACTTATTTACTTTCACATCTATTAATCTTCCAATTGTACACACACAAGTACGTACAAAAAAAAAGAAAGAAGAGAAACACAATATAGTATTACATAAATGTTGCGTGTATTCGGTGTACCAATAGCACTGTTGTGTCTTTACTGGCACTTTATTACAACCATTATTACTGTCGTTAATTATGACGTATATATTAGACACCAAAACGTTGTTGCTGGCACAAAGAAGGTCTACTTGGCATTTAGTGTAATTGGCATAGTTTGTTTTGCGCTCATTGCCGCACCATTGTTCGTGTATGCGTACAAATATGCGGCTACGGCTTAGTGAGGACAAAGTCGTCTTATATTTGGCATAGCAATCATGTTTTTATTTTCCTCATTGCCGATATTTGTGATTGAGCTTATTCTCTTTGTCGTCAACAATGGGCTAACAATCACATACCCGTTAGATGGTATTGTGTTTATATGTAGTATCATTGCCACTATCTTTGGCTGAGTAATTTCGTGATTTGCGTACATGCGATGTATAGCGGGCAAACTACACAAGCGTTTATGTTATGAGCGGCAAATCGTTGATAACGATCATAGCGCGAGCGACGATGGCGACAATCAGATGCACATTTCTGTTTTTCCTGACATAGATAAGTATTCTAATTTACAAATTTAATATCCTGCTAATATTTGTACTGGGTATATAAATATAAGTTGACTTAAAACTATCTACTTCGAATCAAAGCTTATTGTTCTAACATTTGCACTACATTACAATTATTGCCACAGTGTAAATTGTACTATTGCCCACATTATATATTTTTAAACCTAAATTGTTTTGCTTTACTTTCTAGCATTAAATTACTACTAGTATAAATTCATTTACCCCAGTTTTTCCAAATAAAAATCAATAATACTCTCTAACCAAAATACTCGTTTTTTCTTTGATTATATTGTTTTGGCTTACGTCATTCTTATTTCCACATTTGTTCATTTTGTGCAAAAAACAACATTGAGAAAGGCAGAAAATAATGTCGATTCCAGGTAAATAATATTAAGTGTCAAATCAGGCAGTTGCCGATGCTAATACTACACATATACCAGAGGTAACAAATTCTGTAGACGTACCTGTTCGTGTGCTGAATTACAACCTTAACATTTTGCCACCAGGCTGTGGTGGGTATCAGCAGGAGCGCATTGATACCTTCCTAAGTACCGTGCATAACTACGACGTCTTACTCTTGCAATAGGTGTATGCACTCAACATTGTTCCTAAAGCACTACAACACTTGTGCTGCTATCAAATTAAATTGATTGATGGTTTGAAGGCGAAAGGGTTTGACTACTACATATCCGGAGAGTCGTCATGGAGTAGGACACTTTTTTGTAATCATGTATTGTGCGATAGTGGTCTGCTAATTGCATCACGCTTTCCTATTTGCCACAGAGCCTTCCACGCGTTTGACAAGAGTGCCGCACGTGTTGGATAGGTGTAACCAAATGGAGCACCCAAGGGGTGTTTGATGGCGTAAATTGCAATACCACTAAAGCCATATTGTCTTCATGATAATAATACAACCCCACCAAATGAGAATAAGGCTAATGATGTTAATGATGTTGCTGGTTATAACGATCATGATGATAAGATGTTTGCTCGACTTCTTTTGTTTAACGTGCATATGTGGCCACAACAAAATCTGTCTATGTACAATGGTGCAACTGTACAGATCAACACAACGTCAAGTAATACTTGCAATTTGGTCAGAGGAAATAAGAACATTTGTGTTGGAACGCAGATTGATGAGTTGTGTCAATTTGTCAGCAAAGTGTGCAGGGAAATGGCACATTTAACTTCTTGTTCTTTGAAACATGCACACCAAAAGCATCAGAGCGATCAGTTTGACAAAACTCACAAAGTTAGCACTACCGTTACTGCTGATGAGAGCACAGTCACAAACAATGACAATTGTACGTGTAATAGTAAAAGTGCAACTGATAATAATAATGTTATTAAGGGCAACAGTGTTTCTAACTTACATATTGTGATTGCAGGTGACTTTAACATACCTGGTATAAAAGTCAGTAATAATCATTCGACAAAGCACATCAATGACGTATTCGTTAAACTACAGTCATTTGCTCATTTACACGATCTTCTGTACACTAGCAATAACTATCACCATGTTCCTACACAACCAGCCACACTATTCTTTCCAACCTAGACCAAGCTAGTAAATCACAACGCACAGCCTCAACGCCACGATTACTTTTTCGTCAACTTGTCTCTGAAAGCTACTAATGTGCAATTGTAGAAGTTTGTTGTCGGTCATTCTCGTCCATACACGTACCTGTCCAATCACTTTGGCATCGCCGCCACACTTCATCTTCTTGTAATGTAAAAGGTTAATGGTTTTACAGAAGATAACAAATGTGCCGCAAAGATGACTAGGTAATCATTATCTTCATCATTATTAACAGCAACATCACCAAAAAATGGTGTCATTTGCTCATAACATTAACAAACAGACAGTTCAGTCGCTGTTTATGATAGTGCAAACAAAAACAAGTCATACTAAGTATACTGTTCATGGCTTAAAATACTTTTAAGTCATAAAATGATGTTGTTTGTTCCACTCTTGGCAATCAATTTTGCCCTGTTGAAAATGTTGTATTTATCACTGTATGCAATTATATTATTATGCATATTACTGGCAGTCTTGTACAAGGTAAGTTTCACGGTGCTACCATAACCGCTTCTGCACACTCGCTTAGGTGCAACTCGTGGCAACTGTGGCACCAATGTTGTTGTCAACTGACCTATGTAGAAAACAGATTAAATTAAAAACTTTGCTGCACTTTACTCGGAACGTTTTTGTTATAGCAGATAATAATAAACTATTCGATTAATGACGATACACGGAACTGTGTTTAGTTATTCTACGAAGTATATTCAGAGGAAAATAATTTAGATACAAGATGTATTTGAAGGCATGTAAATACGAGATGGTGAGGTGATAGCCGTTTAGGCAGATGCCTGTTTACATTTGTTTTGTATTGACTTGTTGTGTTTATAATATAATTTTACCACTTTACCAGTTGCTGGTAAGAGTAGTACCGTGCGATCACTATTAGATCAGAATAAAATTCGTATTGCTATTGCTGATCAAAACTCGCTCAACTCACTTCTTCATTGTCGATCCACTTCTTTGTAGTGCATCATCTGTTTACACAATCAAGTTGATGACGAGGATGTAATGGCTGCTAAGGACCTCAACATACGTCTGATCCCATTGTTCACAAATATGACTAGGATGGATCGGAAAAAATTTTAGAAAGTACAGAACAAAATTGTTTATAGGAATTGTTTTTGTAATTAACTTTATAAGTGCTTCAAATAACGTAGTAATAAGGTATTTACATACACTATTGACAATGTAGCAAACACCAAAGACGTTTCCCTTGTTCCATTCACACACGGTGAAATTTTACGTCAAATCCAATTGCTTCAAACAACACACATTCTACAAGGTAAATCTACATCGAAGTAGGTATTACTATGATCTGGACCTTTTGCACTACTCTTTCACCGAATTTGTGCACTAGCTGCATGAATATGTTCTAATGATCTGGTGATTGCACCGGTAAGTCAATTACAACGTAGTCTATCAGAGCTCAAACCAACACTGCTCATTGCTTCACCGGCACAGTTTGCCTCAAGTAAGGTACAATTGCGTCGAGCACGACGTCGATATAGTAAATGATATAATTAGTGTCTTGACAAAGTTTTCTCGTTATCGTCCCGACTCATTTTTGATTACCGCATTGACCTACCTCTACTTCGTTATTTTTTCTTTAAATCCTTATACAGGCAGTTAGGCGGAAATGTTCGATCTGTTATTTTAGCAGTTTCCGAGTAATCCACTGCGTTTAAGCTGATAGAGTACATTTCTGTTTGCTTTGTGCCATGCGTGCGTGAGGTGAGTTTTCAGAGCAGAGTTGGGGTGTGCACCGTTGACAAAATACCTGTCCCTACAATTGAGATACAATTAAACTCGTTCAATAATATTTTGACCAATGCAGGTATTTATCAGCTTCATGTACTTTGTTTTGATTGTGACAATTGTATGTTAAGTTGCTTAGGTGGGTGTATTAATGCTAGTAAAAGACATAAGCACAACGCTCATTCTATAAATAACGATATCGATAATAATAAAAATAATTAAAAAAATAATTCAAATAGTGCCACAAATTAACAAGTTAACGTGTCTAGTATTGACAGCAGTAAATAGATTGATTGCAAACATGAAAATGGAGCAGTAAGTTTGCCCATAGCTGCACGATGGGAACGCAATCAGACATTGACATTGCTAGGCACGTTATCGGGAATACTATGACCGGTAAAAGATCACTACGTTATTGCCGCAGAATTGGAACGAGTTTATGCTACTTCGCGGTATGTGTGTGATGTGTTTGTGTACTGTGCCCCGTCAAAACCACTCATCGCGGTGGTCTACCCAAATCGCGATACGGTGTAGTACGAGTGACGAAATAACATCTACTACACAAGTCATAACCGTCATGGTGGTAATAATGATAATAAAAGTACAACAGGTGGTAATGGTGGTAATAACAATAATACTACTAATAACAACATCCGTGCTAATCATACTTCCTCTTCGTCTTCGCATATATTTACCTGAGATGAACTGGTAAGTTATGCCACATCACTCATACAGCGTCACTTTACTGAAATTGCACGTGAATAACAATTTCCAACATGAGTAATTCCAAAATTTGTGCACCTTCATCCTCATGCATTTCGCCACCACACCACGTTTGTTACCCCATTTGGCAAATTACGCAGATAGGTGCTGTACAAATATTTTGCACGTGTCTTTGACAACTTGTACAGTAGTACTAACAACAGTGATGATGATGATGATAATGATAATGATAAAGAAGTTGATGTTCCGTAACAACTATTATAGCGCTAAACGAATCAACAAAGTTTAGCTAGATTGGCAAACTTCAAAATGATCAAAAAGCACAATTCTACGGTTGCTACTTCGGCTCTTAATGTACTGTAGAGTGATAATGAAAGCAGTGGCAGTTGACAGAATGTGCATAGCAGCAGTATTAGCAATAGCTTACATACATGGCCTGTTTCACATGGCCAGTAGAACCTTTGTGCGTGCAACGGTCATTCCTCCTCGTTGCATTCTCTCGACTTAACGGTGCCCGTCACGGTGGATATTGGTGGTACATTTGCCAAGTTCGCCTTCATTACCCCACCAGGAGCCCGTCAACTTGTTCGTTATCACAATCTACAACACGAGGCTTCATCGCTCTCGGCGTGTATTGGCATTCGTACGTTCCGCTTTTTCAAAGAGGAGCAGGCGGCGGTGTCGTAGCTGCAGCAGAACCCACACTCCAGTGTTGGCGTGTTAACGTTTGCCCGAATCCCAACCTCACGCATTACCTAGTTTATCAGCTACATTGCAGAACAACACCTCATGTCCACATACAAACCAGAGTACATGAGTAAACTACGAGTAACTGGCGGTGGTGCGTTCAAGTACTCTGCGTTGGTAAAGTAGACACTAGATGTGTACTTTGACGTGGTGAAGGAGATGGATGCGGTGGTGAAAGGTCTTAATCTGATTATACAAATTGCACAGAACTCTATCTTCACCGTAGAACCAAACACCGCCACTCACTTACCACACCGCTTGTACGATAAATTAGGTAATTTTGCCCCATTCCCGTACCTGATCATTAACATTGGTTCTGGTATTTCGTTCATCAAATGCACCGGTGCAGATGGATCGCATGTACGAGTAGGTGGTTCTCCTATTGGTGGGGCCACCTTCTGAGGACTCACACGTACGATGACCAGCCTAACATCATGAGATGAGGTGGTGTAGATTATGCGGTTAGATGGTCCTGGTGATAACAAGAATGTAGATTTATTGGTTGGTGATATTTACGGCTTCAACGCACGTGATTTACCCGCAATGCTGTCTGCCTAAACTGTTGCCAGCTCGTTTGGTAAGTTTGGCACCCAACGGCTCAATGGGGCAAGTATTACAAGTCCTACCGATCACTTTGCAGATGACGGTACGGCGTAACTAACTTCGCCAGTAGCCTGCTATGCCAATACTACTCCCATGACGACAGTCAGTCTTTCTTCAACTAACACGTCCATTGCAACGTAACAACAAGTACCAGCACAAACTAACGCAACTTCAAAACGAGCAACAGCTCTTTGCGTAAACAATAACGAAGGCAGTGCAGTAGATGGGACTACCATAACTACTTCCATGATGAATAACTGTAATGGCAATGACAACATTGGTAGTATTCACAATGACAGTAATAATAATAATGATGCTAATAGTAGTGATGATGATGATGATGATGATACAGAATATTGCCTCCATGAAGCGGACATTACGGGAACTTGCCACAAAGATGAATGCAGAAACAATCGTAATAATAACAAGACTGTTAAAAAATTTAGCAACAAAAACGTATATAATAACAACAATAATAAGAATAATACATTTGTTAACATTAGTACAAACAATTCATTTGCTACAAGCTACAACCAGCACTACATTAGCACGTTACACAACACCAACAGTAATAACAACCATCGTGCCTCATCTATTGACATTGTTCGTTCGCTGCTCAATATGATTGCCGGTAATGTAACTCAACTGGCCTATTTGCACGGTAAGATACATGGTGTGAATAACATTTTTTTCACGGGTGGGTTTGTACGTGAGAATGCGATCATGTGCAGTTTGATAAGTAATTACATGCAATACTGGTCATCCGGTGAGTGCCATCCACACTTCTTGGAGCATGATGGGTATCTCGGTGTGCTGGGTTGTGCGGTAGCAGATTTGCGTTTACATGAAACACAACTAACACCTCAATCCCAGCTGTCCTCACCTACCTAATAGCGAAAGTAGCAAGCCAAGGCAAGTGAGTGCGAAAACGGAAAAGCGTGTGAAGGGTAATAATAACGTTAACTATGTAACGTGTAAGTTGCATAATTTACTCAATTTTTTTTCCAAAATTTTTTCCTTATTCCACATTTTTTTTGTGTGAAATGCTGAATTTTTTTTTTTAATCCTGTTGTTTTGCTATTCATTATTGTTGTTGTCGTAACACATTATTTGACCTATTTACGTTTTGTTTGTATTTTTTTAAAAAAGAATACAAATTGATGCATACTTTGCAATTATTTCAATTTGTAATTATACAGCTGTTTTCACTTTATTAATTATTACATCACTTTCAATAATTATGTTGATTGGTGCACCTCATATTTGTTCTTGAAGTTATATTGATGAAGTAAGGTAGTTTGTATGACAAATCTTCTTATATTTATGATTGAAGTTGTAAATTGTGTTGCTCATATACTTCTATTTTTGTTTCCAAGAAAAATATAAATATTTACTTGAAAGATTGTGTTAACTGTTAGAATAAGAAGATTAATTAGCTCTTTAAGGTATAAATTTTTTACTGTATATCTACAAAAAATAAACTGAATAACATTTTATTATTTATATATATATATAAAAAAATTATAATAAGATTAGTTTTGACTTCAAATTACAGGCAATACTAATAATGAGCATCAACAACGCCGTTTCTGTGCACGAGTTAATCATCGAGTAAACACGAATTTCACGCGTTCGAGCTCGTCATGGTAGTCATGCCGTTAGCAACACACATCACAATACTTCCGCCAATCATTTGTAACCTGAAACTTCTTAATCACACCTACACAATCTTCATCATCTCAGCTAGCATCATACACATTCATAGCAGTAATAACAACACGAACAACAATAAGAAGAATAAATGCAGCCACACTATGAGCGATAGCAACGACGACGACGACGACGATAGCGTGAGTTTAACCTGCTCAAGTGAGCCGTGTTGTCTGTAACATGCTTTACCAGTCTGGGCAGTGCGTACATTTTTGATTTCCCAGGTTCAATCGGAACTGGAAGTGGGAGCACTATTGAATCGCTGTTTAGAGGACATGACAAGAAATACACACAAGGCATGAATCAATTACTGTACAGTGTTTACTCATGACCAAACACAATACTTGCGATGATTGGTGGACTGCTTATTGACAAATACCTTGGTCTGCGTCGTGCCACGTTAATCTTCTCCGCCATTGTCTGCTCCGGTGCGTTTATGTTCTACCTTGGTGTCAAAACAATCAGCTACCCACTGCTCTTGTTGGGACGAGTTTTCTTCGGTCTCGGAGGCGAGTCCCTTGGTGTAGCCCAGTCTGCGTATGTGGCACGTTGGTTTAACGATGGGGTTGGTATGCCGATTGCATTCTGCATTACCGTCAGCTTTGCCCGTGTGGGTTCGTCGTTTAATTTCTTGTGCTCCCCTGCCATTGCAAAGGTGTGAGGTGTAGACGTGGCCGCGTTGTGAGGGGTGGCGGCGTGTTTGGTTTCGTTCATAGCCTGCATTGTTCTCGTCATTGCGGACGAATTTGCGGTGCGACTGGGCTATCTTAAACCAGAGGTACATCACAAATCACACTCCTCAAGGCATGACCATAATGATATCAGTAATAATAATAATAACAACACTGGTGGTGAGAACGCTGCACTTTTGCAAACTAATTTGCCAACAAGTAGCGGTGCAAGAGATGTAGCATCATAGGTGCAATTTAATAATCAAATCAATGAAGATCGTAATAGTGTTGTTGTTCCAAGTAGCAGCAGCAGCAGCAGTACTACTGATAACAATGATACACATGTTGTAAGTGTGATGCGCATCAAGGACATTTTCCACATTCCAGGTGAGTTTTGGCTGCTGTGTGGGATTTGTACGTTTTGTTACGGCTGCACCGCACCGTTTATTGGCATGGGGCGTAATTTTTTTGAGGTGAAATACGGCTACTCGGGCAAAACCGCATCACAGTACCTCTCATCCTACCAGTTAACGTCCGCGATAGGCAGTCCATTTGTGGGCATTCTCGTTGACTTTGCCGGACGCAATACGTGATGACTACTCCTGTCCAGTGCCTCATTTGTTGTGATGCATTTTTTGTTTCTGTACACCATGTTCCCTGCTCTCATTTTACTCGTTTACCTTGGTCTCATGGCAAGTTTCTTGTCATCCTCGCTGTGACCCGCAGTACCCTGGGTGGTGCAACCGAACATGGTTGGCTTTTCCTATGGTGTGATGACCGCCATCCAGAACATTGGACTTGCCGTTTTCCCGATTATTGTGGGACTTATACTCGATCACTACACTCCTCACGCAACGTAACCTGTTCCTCAATTAGTTACAAGAGCAAATACCAAATGAACAGCGTCAACAGCAACAGCAACAGCAAAAGCAACAGCAACAGCAACTAAACACCATTGACCACAAAGCACAATATCGATTATTCATAGTTACACAAGCAATAGCTCAGATGACTTGTACGAAGAGACATTACCTACCATGGAAGGATATCGCTGGGCGTAGAAGCTGTTTATTGTCGTAGCACTCATCTCCTTTGCACACTGCATTGCCTTGTTTATTCATGACAAATATTATGGACGTCAAGTGCTGTCCGTGTCTGGCTCGCGTCGTAAGGCAATATTGACGGGTGACGAGTAGGTTATACTTTTCACTCACAACAATGACGATGTTGTCTCGACAACAGCCCCGTTGTTAGTGACGTCTGCAAATCGCAATAATTAGCGTGGTAAATTAAATAGCACCGACACTAACGCAAACAATTTTTTATAGAAGGCAGATTAAATTTTGTAATGTAAACAGGAGATTACAATGAAAAATTTATATATGATATGTTACAATTCAATTACTTTATTGAACCAGTTAGTGTTGTAATTTGTTTTACACATAGATATTGCTTTTCTTTTACTTATTCTATATTGTTAGTTTTGTGCTATAAACATGCATATATTATCTACACATTGTTACTTATGATTATTTATGCGTTCAGTTTTTACTTTATTACAATCAAACATTGCACTTTGCGTGTGAACAAAATATTTTCGAAGGTAGCAAAACGGTTGCTATACAAGCTTCTTCTTTTATAGAAATTTGCTTTCTCACCTCTCTTCTCTTCATTCCACACCAAAATACACATCTACAACAACTACAACAATAACAAGTAAAACATTATTTACTTCACGTCGTTTTTGCTCGTGATAGTATTGCATATTACGTTTTTATTTTTGCTGTCTTTGGATGGTATAGTTTGGCAGCAGCTATTCGTGTTAGTCAACTTACAATTATTATACTCCAACAAGTATCAATATTTCCTTTTCCGTTTTTTTATTTCTTTCCTTCAACAGAAAAAAAATAAACACAAATATATACAATTATTACTTTGACTTGTTATCGATCGTCATTCATGCATGCATAAACAAACGCAGATTGCTATACAAAGGTCCGATAATTATAGTAAATTATATATTTTTTAATTAAAACTGTACTTTGAATTAGTCACATTGTACGTTGCATAATAAACACATCTATTCTTTTTTGCATATCAGTTTTGAATGTTAAAACTACTATTTATTTGATTACTGTTGTAGTAGAGAAAGTATGTTTGTTTTTCTTTGCCTTCGTGCAATAATACGTGCATGTCATACATACCTGAAAAAATATATGTGTCAACAAATGTTTAAAGAAAAAATTTTGTTAGCGTTTTGCATTATTTTGTTTATCATCAACAAAAAAGATAGGTAGCTGAACATTAATTAGTACTCTTTTATCTTTTAATTACTTCACTCATTTTGTAAGAAAGAAGAATTAGTCAGCAAAAAAATTATCTCGACTGATGCCTAGCCGTGCTGTATTACGCAAAAAGGCACGACGGTAGTCGAAGCGTCAAAAGCAATTGCAAAATAATTAAGTAAAGAAAGTATTTGCTGCTAATAGTGATAATAGTAAAATTATGGTAGCAAAGTCAGTAACAACAGTAACATCAACAACAACATCATCAAGATCGTAATAACATATTGCAAGTGCATCTTTGCCTTCTGCGCCAATTGCAAATACTGTAACAAATGTAAGCAAAGTTGACAAACGTTGCGAACCTACACAACGCAAGCGAAAGCGTGAAAATGTGGATATAGAAGACTGTACAGATAATACCGTAGAGCTGCCACACCGTAAGCTGACACACAAATAACGTGTAAAGAGAGCAGCTCAGGCCAAGTTGTAAAAGGAAATTATGCGATTAAACGCAATAAGTGCGCGTGCATAAGAACGAAAACGTCATACTACAGCTAATGCTACATCTGATAACAACGCTAACATCAATGTTCAAAAGGTCATCATGAATAGTATACACACTCAAGTCAATACAACAAATCATTCGACTAGTACTGAGGTTGATGCAAACAATAAAATGTAAATTACCTCCACTGCACAGTAAAGTACTAGTCAAATAAAAAATGCTACTACACCATAGAACTCTGATGCATGCATTAGTGTACGGTAATACTCATCGCATTGTGAACGTGATGGTAATTAATAAAGTACAAACCCTGACCAAATATCACATTTGACGTCATTGTAAAGTAAACCGCGTCATGATCCTCGTTTTGTGAATGGCACGTTTTGACGTAACCGTAAGTAAAAACGCGCGCGGACGTTGTTCTTAGGAGGTATGCCATCCACGTATTCGATGCAGGAAATAGAGGAACTGATTGACAGAGTTGTTCGCAAAGACAGTAACGCCACACCATACCTGAAAGAATTAACATAAAGGGACAAGGTATTGTAGCATGTCGATCTGCTGCCTCTCAAACATGGCAGTAAGGTGCGCCATATGTTTGTAGTGATGACATCGGTAGCGTTAGCCGGATGTGCGTCGTTGCGATTGGATGGCATGCGAATCAATCAACATGCACTACGTTGTAATTTTGCAGCAGACAAGACGCAGCGAGCAGAAGCCATTCGACGACGTGCAGGACCACAGCGACAGGAGCCACGTAGATGATCACAAAAAGATAATTAAGACCGTCATTTGCTAAGAAAAACAAAACTTTGTGAGATAAACAAATAACGTCAACTAACTAGTGACTAATGTCAACATTATTTTGACTAAAAATATAAATGATAGTTTATGCACACTAATCTAAAAGTAATAAAATATTTTCCATCTTTAATATAAGTGTAATTGTAGGTTTTTTTATTAGTTAATTAATTACTGTTTTTCTCTTATGAAAAAATTTAACTGATTTCACTTTACACGGTGACATAAAAGAGAAATATACTTCAAGCGTACACTCAAAAAACTGTTCTTTTGTCAGTCTTTATGATAACGAAAAATCTAATGCATAGCAAATTCATAAATATGTTGCACATCAAAAAAATTTTACTTCGTTTTTTTCCCTCATATATCTAACCAATATTTAATCTAGTTAACATTTTTTGTTTTTTTCCTCCAAAGAGTATCTACTATTTTTCTTAATAAAATGTCCCAACAGATGAACTAGATAAAATAAGTGAATGAGCTAATATTTGACGGAATCGAGTACATCAATGACGGCGATAGCAGCTGTAGCAGTACTTGCAGTAGCACCATTAGTACTAAAAGTATTGATAATAGCAGCAACTAGTTAGATGAGATAACAAGCAATAACTTGAAACGAAAAGATGATTTATCTATAAATTAATGGCAACGTAATAAAGAAGAAATCGAAAATAATAGCATTCATGGTACACATGACAGTAAACACTGTAAGTAAGAATTAGTGAATAACAGTAGGTCAGATTTTTGTGGTAATGCCAACAAAAATAGCTTTGAAAGAAAGTCAAATTTTTTACTCTCAAATAAAAAGAAAAACGGCACTGGTAAATTAGTACGAACGTTATAGCATAAGTAAACAGGTATGAGTAGCAAGAATGGAGTAAAGTGTAACAAAGAATAGGTTATAATTGAAGTATAAACATAAATTAAACAACATCAAGTTACTGCTAATATAGAAGGCAACTAAGCACACAAAAAAACTATTACGCGATCATCTGCTACTTGTAAAGACAGTAAAATTAATATGTACTAATAATATATAGTAAAAGAAATCAATCAAAGTAAAGTGTCTCATCTGTGCAACTTAGCAGCCTTACAATTATACAGCATTCCACCTGGTCTACCTTTAAGCTTGCTCGTTTAGCTAGATTTGTCGTAGAATAATTTGCAATAGATTAACGAAAATCTATTTGTTGGTCGTTGCGGTCAGAATTTACGCAAAGTCTTTTTTCAATCAAACAAGTTACATAATATACCAGCCACACTTCTCCGTCTACCTCGTTTGTAAGTTGCAAATTTCAGTAATAATCATATTTGTTAAATGCCATTTGCAATAACACGAAAAGAACGTAATCGACGCCTTCTACCCGCATTACGGTCACTGAATCTATAGTTCAATTACATAAATAAATTTCCAATTTAAATTTTCTAAAGTTGCTGTAAGTTGTAAACATTACGTTTGAGCGAAAATGATGGCATGTTGCATCAAAGTTTACCGTTCGATCGATTGCGGTAATGTGTATTGGCACAACGTTACAATGATTAGCACACCAAGTAACACAAATAACAAACACAATTAATGTCGCGGAAGTTTACAAATAATAGCTAACTTAACACGTCACATACGCAGCACGTATGCATTACGATGGACAATCATCCTAATCTAATTACGCAAATGAATAACGAGCAATGGGCAAATACCCTACCATGGCTGCACGTTGAACTACACAAAATTTATCCAGATAAAATAATGTAAAATTTGTTCATTGGTTCACTTCGAACAGCACAGAGTGCTGCCGTATACCGTGATCTTGACATTGAGTACGTACTTACTGCAGGACGTGACTTGAAAGTAAGCGTCTTACCTCATATGAAACATCTTATTATGCCTCTTAACGATTTCCCGTAATAAAATCCGTTACCATTGTTGGAGGAGGCTATTGACTTTATTAACTCAGCACGTGATGTTCACAAAGGTGTGCTCGTCCACTGTTTTGCAGGTCTCTCCCGATCTGTCGTTATTGCAACAGCGTATTTGATGAAGCAGTATCACATGCGTTGTGATGAGGCCTTGAATGTGATTCGTAATGTTCGGCCAGCTATTCGACCTAACGATGGATTTGTCAAGTCTTTGCTGCAATTTTAGCATAAATTGTTTTAGCAATGATAATGTCAGTCGTTGAAGTATTAATACCTTTAATATAAATATAACTTTCATATTAAATATTATTATTTGAAAGTATATACACACTGAAAAATACATTTACTGTGGGGTAATGTGTATGTGAAAACAGTTACAATTATTTAATATTGCAGTCTTTAATATCGTTACATAAAAGAAATAGTAAACACTGAAAGAAGTATCTATACATGCGTAAATACTTCAGAAAATACTTATATATGCTAACACGCATCAGCTTAATTTACTTTTTTTTTCCTTTATTTCTTTGCAAACATAATACATTGATAAACATGTAACATAGATATCAAAGAAAAAACAACAACGATGTCCACCTTCCCCACTCTTTATTTTGCCCATTTAATTATGTATCAGTACACAAACATATTTATTTTTTTTCTTCGTACTTACAGAAACAAGTAGTTGTTTTCTTATTAATTTTTTTTACACCTGTACATGTATTATCTTTAATTTATTTTTCTCTACAACATTTGTACTTACCTATTTCCAATTAAGATTGTGTTATGTCAAAGATGCACACATCAAACTTCCCCCCCCCCCCCCCCCCACACACACACACATATATATGCAATCTTAAATTATTAACATTTAGCAATGCTTCAGATGAAATTTATTAATGTTTTTACCATAAAATTAAAATTAAAAAAAATGATAGTAACATATTTAATTGTTATGTTGATCGTTCAATAATTACTGTTAAAAAAATTTTATGTTAGTAAAATATTTTTATAGATTGACAGGTTAAATACTACGTGAATAGTAATATTTCAGAAATTTTTTTTTGGGGAGTATACATATCGTGTGTTATTCAAGGAAGTGTTTATTGAGAAAAAAAATAATACTTAATTTGGTAATTGAAGTAAAGAAGATGAAGTTACCTACAATATCTGCCCGTGTTGCACATTATACGTACAGGCTGATCGGAGTTGCATGCTTGTGAGGATCAGCAGATTTTCTGGCACAAACATATGAAAGTCATAAAGAAGCTGCTAAACGACGAGCCCGAGGCGAAGTTGCACCAACCCATTCACAACCTACTGCCACGCAAATGTATGAATTACTCGACAAACCTCGCATAGCACAAACATCATCTTATGCAATACTTGCATATCCACTTATTGCATTATATAAATAAATGCTCCGGAGACAACACATAGTTTTGGCCAAACATTTTGGCAATTGCGCACTTGCATTGTTGTTGCAACAGGCATTTGTTACACCTATAATTATGTGTGGCTATTTTGCATACATGACTGCCCTACGTGGTGGATTTACTCACCCATAGTGACTAATGTGTGCACCTGATGTTGATAACACACCAAGCAATAAGTGGAGTGTTATGAAGTGTATAATGTCTGAAGCAAAAGGTTTTCCACTTATAATGTCATGGGCTTCATTTACTCCAATTTACACACTAGCATATTTTCCACCATTCAAAGGTTATAGTTTATTATCGTATTTGCTATGTTTACCATGACTTAGTACTTTATCGTACGCACAGAGACAGAATATTCTGTAATGAAACTGCGCGTAATTGAAAATTTGTTTTAACGTATAATATTACTATTATTATTATTTACTATTTTTTTTTTAATATATTTTTTTGTGAAGATTAACAAATAATGTTTATTGTACATGAACGTTTGTGCTTTGCATTACAAATTATTTTTGTAACACATTATTTTTTAAGTATGTAAATTAATATATTTACATTATTACCTCAAATTTCATTATTAAATGTATATGCAGATATTTCTCATTCATTCTGGTCGTCACTGTATATCTGTAATGGTAAATAATAAACAATTGTATTACGTGTCTGCGCGTATAACGTTTTTTGTCATTTGTGTAACTTTGATTTTTTTTACTGTTGCTTCGACCATTATTCGCAAAACCTTGTATAAATAAATGCTATTTTACTTCTTATTGTATAGATATATATTTTTTCCTTGATTATATTATATTAATGCAATGGTACTTAAGGACCTATTTACAATAGACATAGCTACATGTATTTTCAAATAAGTTAAAATGACACATATTTTTTACTGTCTCCAATATTTTTTTTTCCCTTGTTTGCTAATTCATTTGTTACTACTACTCAATTCAGTTTTACCTAATTAATTGAATACATAATATCTAGTGTTTTATTTTTTGCATTGATTAAATTTTATCTTTCAGTGTAATTTACTGTTGCTGCACACACATTTATTTTAGTATTTTGGTTTTGTTTTTATAGCTTACATTGACTTATATTAACAATTAAAAGATATATATAAATATTTATTATATTAAATAAATTTAAGTTTTTTATTACTTTATATAATCTAACAATATATAAATAGCTTGAAAAAAAAATAAATATATATAAACATTTGAAGAAGGTATTTATTGTTTTTCTAATACAAACAAAAGGAAATAGCAGGCACACGCACACTGGCAACGACAACAACACTAATAATAAAAAAATAAGTTTTTTGAAGGTTGAAGTGTTACAAGACAAAAGGTTTGCTTGTTAGTAAATAAAAAAGCCTTGAATTAAATAAGGTAAAACTGAGCAAATACTTTGATTTACAACCTATTTATAATATCTTGTCATTTTTTCACAAAATTCAAGACTATTTTTTTTTCCGCACAATTTCACTCACTACACTAAAGAAAAATATTTAAATAATTTTCAACAATTTTTGATTTTTTTTGATAAAATATTTTTTAAAAATTTAGTGTACACATATCTTTCAAGAAAAATTTGCAATTTATCTATATCTTCTTTTTCTAATACTGGAATCTACAATTTTTTTACAAGTTTTATTTTTTATCATTGAAGAAGGCACTAAATTTTTACAAATAAAAAAAAAAATATTTTACCGATATTTGTATTGATCGTGTGCATACTGGTGATATAATTATTTATATAGTTATTTTCTTCAATTTTACTCTTATTGTATTTATTGATTACATTTAATTTTATTTTACTATTCACTGAAACATCTTATATTTCTTTACAATAATTTTGCCCGTTTTTTAAAAAATTTTGGTGAGTGTCCTTTTTAGCAGAACAAATTTTCGCTAATACTGGTATTTAGTTTTCAGCAGAATTTACACTTTGTTTCTTAACAGTTCAATTTTGTTATTCTCAGATATCATAATCGATAGTGAAGAAGTAATTTGACTGAATATATATATATATATATATATATTTAAAAATTTTCTGCCCGTTAAGATAGGTATTGCGATACATAAAGTTATATATATTTTAGGTTTTGCATTGTGTATCTTTTCACGAGTGCTTACTTTTCTCTATTCACATCTTCATCTGAGATTTTTTCTTTTTTTAGAAGTCAAATTATAGTGCAATTATTTTTACATTCGAAATTCTTCTTATTACGACAACTCCCTTTTTTTTTTCTTTAACATTTGTCTGTTCGTATAACAAATTCTTTCTCATATAAAAAATTCATAACCAATATTATTAAAGCGGACGACATTAATATTTACCTTACATTTTTTGATTAGTGCTACTTGTTTGTTTGTTTATATAAATATCTATATAAATATAAAATAACTAAAAGCTTTTGTAAAGTAATTATAAATTAGTTGTTAGTTTTGTTTAGATTAGTTGCTGTTGCTATTCACATATTTGTAATTTTATTATATTTATATTTTAGTCTGCGTCATCTCTTTTTCAAAAAAAACTTCTTTTTACTTCATTTTCTTTTAATTTTTGTTTCATTCTGCTTGCTTTATTTGCCTGCGTTATACCTTTACCACTTCAATATAGTTGCTCTTTTTATTGTTGAAGTTGTACTGAAGATTTGCAGCTATCAGTTCACTTAATCATAATTTTGCATTTGTGC
The DNA here is from genome assembly GCA_028554745.1 of Blastocrithidia nonstop. NCBI lineage: Eukaryota > Euglenozoa > Kinetoplastea > Trypanosomatida > Trypanosomatidae > Blastocrithidia > Blastocrithidia nonstop. The sequence continues at coordinate 821,959 of JAQOTN010000019.1, read as the reverse complement.
TATCGTAAAAGCGAGCAAGTAACAAAGGTGCAAAGTTGAAAACTACCAAATACAAAACAAGAGAAGCAAGAGAGAAGTTATTACTCCTAGGTGAAACTGAAAGTGCATAAATTTTTTTTTTCAAATAATATATTTTTTTACAGGTGAAAGCTATATATATATATAACTACGAACATTTCTGATATGGCATAGAATAAAAGCTCAGTTCTGCTACGAAGCAATAACAGTTTCATTTGTGATTTTGCCAATGCAGATGGTTGTGCGTATGCTTTGAATGAAAGCATGCAGAAAAACATACATCAAATAACAAAAAATGATTTCGATAAACAAAATCAAGTAACAATTAGTGTTAATTTGTAATTCACAAATCAATGTAAAGAGGAAGTTTGCAGTAATAACGTTAATGTCAACACAGATACGTCAGCAGTTAATGATACAATAAGTATTTGCTAAAATGAAAATGTAGATAGTAGTGGTAAAAATAATACAAACAATGACTGTGTTCAAAATAACATTAACAATAAAAATTTTCAGATGCGGAAAGTTTCTGAATAAAATGTCACTGTTACTTGTACAAATACAATGCTGTCAAATTCAGCCACTTAGCTTATTTAGTTTGGCAATAATAGTTACAATGGCCAGAATCTTATTAGTGACACTGTAATTACCGCACCAACAATTACAAACAAAGAGTAAAGAATTCAAAGTTAATAAGTAAAAAACAGAACACATTACAATTTGAAAGTCTTGTAGACAAAGCTATTAATCTAGTCGCAGAAAAATAAGCAGTTACAACTTCACCATTGAATGAACGAAGAACAAGTATATATGCGACATTACGAATGGTGTGAGCCTCGTGTAATTATTTTATTGCAAGAAGCGTTTCGTTGCTCTCTGGCAAAACTGCGTCATGCATGCACTACACACAAACTAACCTAGCAAGAATTCCTGCAACTTCGTCGTTAGCTTGTTAATGCACTGATTTCACTAAAAACATAATATCGTAATGCACTTGATCGTTTTCGAATCAGTCACCATAAGAACAACAAAAACAGTAATCCTGATACTTACACCAGTAACAGTAACAACAACAGCAATAACAGTAGTTTCAAATCCTATAGCACAGAAACCCGCAAACACAATAACAACAACAACAACAACAGCAACACTAGCAACAACAGCAACAACAACAACAATCATCTTGGCGTTATCGCATCACGTGCTATTAACTGCATTGCCTCAATCTACCCGTGAAGTAGCACAGGTTTTATTTACACATTGAATGAGATGAATTGTTATAATACATATGCCTAAAATAATGTAGAATTTTTTCCTTCATTATCAAGTCAACCACACCCTGAACGAAAAGTTAATACAAGCAAAATAAACAACAATTATAACTGTACTGACAGTATAATTATTAACAGTAGTAATAGGCAAATAGTTAGATGTAATAATTAAGTCAGAAATGGTACTCAGTGAAAGAGCGACACTGCAAGTGAAATCAAGTCAACAGAGTACATAAGCAAATTAAACTAGAAAAATGTTAATACCTCAACTGTAAATTCATCTGTTACTACTTCTTCTTCTACGTCTTTTACACGTAATTCAAATTGTGTGACAAAAAAATAAAACATGTAATAGTTAGATAACAACACAAGTGCGTAAATTAAGACACCAAAATTATTTTCAAAATTTTAATGTACTGAACTAGTAGATAACATTATATGTACGTAATGTGATTGTAAGGAAAATTCTGAAAATAACAATAATCATTTCAGCCGTAAAGATATCAAACATATTAAACGCAATTAACAAAGCAAGGATAATAATGATGATGATGATGATGATTAAACTTATAGAAAAAACAATACTAAGTAACGCTGTTGTATTCAAGTAAAAGCACAAAGCAAACATAAGCGATTTGCATCTGTTTCTGTTCAAAACGACGAGAGTGTGTACTGCGCTCAAGGGCAGATGAAATATTGCAAATTAGCTCTTGTTGCCCATTCACTCTCGGCAACGAGCTTTATCGCGCCACGACGTGCCGCACTCGCACTTGCGGCACAGCGAATACGAATGTAAAATAATCTTTCGAATCGATTAAATAATAATGTAACGACAATACAAAATTAAAGCAATAATTAATTCAGTGACGATAAGGGCAAATGTAAGAATATTTCAAACCACAATATGAATAAAACAATAGGCCAATAAAAGTGTAAGACGAACCGTTGCATTGATGCTCTTGTAACTACAACTTGTGCTAATACTATTGATGATTGCAATAAAGGAAGTGACCATTAAATTATCTCTACGTTACTATATCCAGAGCACGACATGTTCACATCTACATAGAGTATGATGACTGCGTAAAAATTTTTGCAATCGTAGAAGCAGCAGTGAAAGAAAACACATAGCGTGTTTTAGCCACGTCTTGATTTGCCACCACCGTCATTATCATTGTATACATCTAACTATTCATTATCACCTTTATTACCTTGTTCAATCAAAAATGTAAAGTACATGTGCAACTCACCTTTCGCCTCTTCACCTGTTACTTCTCCGCTTAACTCACCTGGACTTTCGCCGTAAATGTTATCGTAACCATCTATCTAAGATAACTCAAACAACAACATCAACAACAATAATAACAGCAACAATAACAATAACAACACGAACAAGAACACCATCAACCGTGATAAGCAAAATGAAGATGACAACAACAAAGTAAACATCACTGATACTATGAAACGTGTTAGCGGTAAAGACAGTGCTAAAAAAGAAAATTGTATAGTGCAAAATACTTTTAATAAAAGAAGTGAGACAACTAACACTTCGTTTCCTATAATAAATGCCAATAAATAGCCACAACAAATAAGTAAGAAAAATACCATTAACAACACGTCTTCTTTTCAGTCTTCCGCTTGTTCATCATATAATTCACATTGCACACAAACTCAAGGTAAAGATTAAAATAACCTTTATTAGAAACAGGCGTATATTAACTACCCACAAATGTCATGCACAACCACAACACTCGATGCAAGCGTCGTTGTACGTACTGACTATACAGATATTATTGACAGTGGTGGCAGCAACAAAGTTAACAATAACAGTTTCAACTGTCTTAACATTGTCAAGAATAGCGGTAGAGTTAAAATTAATAATAACATACAAAAAGATGTGTATGTTAATGCTAAACAATTTTCATTAGTGTAGCCACAATGAGATGAGCGCCATAAAGTCAGAGTGTTCGATCCATAAATAAAAAGTAATGCAGCGTGACACAAAAGGTAGCCACGTTGCAAGTTAACTTTGTGTGATGAAAGTTCATCTTTATCAACTCCACTTCCGTTAAGTGAGAACATGGACTACAATGAAAAAAGTCATTTGGGCGATGCAATGTTCAGGAAAAAATACTAGTATGAATATAAAAGTAATAATTTACATACTATTATTACTAATAATGATAATAGTAGTATCATGAATAACAAAGCATACTGCAAATTTTCAGCACCAGCCGTGACCCGGAAGTTAAACCCGCTTGCCGCAGAATGGTCTCCATCGACGGCAATGTGCATCCAATCTAACAAAAATGAGCCGAGAAACTTATGATAAAACTGTTTGATTTTGATAACAAAAAAAAGTAATTATTTGTTCATTTTTATAATTAAAATTGAAATTTTTTTCCCGTTTTTTTTCCTAAATGTGCTTGCGACTATTATTATTATTATTATGTTCTGTTCTCACTTTGAGTATTTATACATTTTCTTATTAATATTTTTTAAAAAATACATTTATAGTATCACTGTGATAAATTTTTTCTTTTCCAAAAATCTAAAAGCCCGAACAACATATAATTCTTACCATATGCACGGACACACTCGTACAAATAGACAATTAACATGCGCACACATGCATATATAAATAAATGCGTTACAAATTGCTAAAAATTTATCTTTTATTTAATTTTATTAGTATATGATGCTTTATTCATTTCAATATCATAACTTGTTTATAATAAAACAAATTTATATTTTCAGCGTTAATGACGCTAATTTCACTTATATATCTGTTTACATAAATCTTTCTTTTTTTTAATGTAATTATTTTGACTACTCTTATTACGCTTAGACGATAAAATGTTGCTGTGGGCTGTATGTGAAACACATGTCGCTCACTTTATCGTCTCGTATAAAATTTACTTTATTTTACCTATTATATTTTCATTAATTTTCTTTTACTTTCAGACATGAGAAGTTATACGACTGGTGTTATTTGATCTAGTCAGTAATTTTTCCTACTTTTGAGTTCATTTCAATAAATAGTACTTGATTAAATTTTTAGCACCCATAATTTTTAAATTTTTTATTACATCTTGTCTCTTGATAATACAGCATGCTTAATTTATTTATGTACTCCTGTTTTTCTAAATAATTTAAACTTATATATTCTTTTGAAATGTTAAGTATCATGAGCAAGAGCACATAATTTTCATTTCTTCCTATTTTTTTTTTCAATTAGTCATTTGCTTTGACTGAAAATGTGTGCGTAAAAAAGGATAAGCATTTGACATTTTGTTATATAAGTATTGCACACAAACTCAATGAAAATGATGTTTATAATTGACATAACAATAAACAAATCATGTAACATAATCTTTTATTAACAAAAACATCATGTAACGCATAAATATATAATCAAACAAAAATGTTTTATCAGTTATCGATTTCATTTATGTTCTAGTGTAAATTAATTATTTGAAATAAAGATTCGGTGATAACATTTTTATTATGTTTTGTGCTTACTTTTGTGTTGTTGTGTGTTCTATTTGTAAATTTATTTACTCAAAATTATGCCAAGTATTTACAAATGGAGCATAATCGTATGTACCACTCGAGATAAAAGTAATAACATAATTACCTACTATATTACTAACTACAAATTATGTAACTATTGTTAAAGATAAGTGTATATATTTGAGTATTTGTCAAGATTAAACGATGTAAAAGCTAAAAATAAAAGGGTTGTGCACACTTTTCTACAAAAAATATAATTTTGATTTAAAAATTTGTAACTAAAAAATTATTTTTTCACGTTTTCACATGCTTTATCTAATTTATCTTTATTATCATAAATTGCTGTTTGATCTTACTATTAGCCGTATTTTTTTTAAAAAAAATTACTCATTTAAGTTATTAATTAAATCTCGCAACCATTCTCTCACACTTATAATCTCTCTCTCTCTCTCTCTCTCTCTCTCTCTCTTTCTCAAATTTTTTAAAAAATAATTCATTTACTAAATATTAGTTTAATTCAAATTCACCATTCATTATTTACGCACTCACTCACAAGAAGAAATATTGAAACAACTTTGATTATTTTTTCCACTGCCAGTAGATAAATTTCCAACTTTCTGTTTTAGTTTTTCTCTAGTGTTGCGTGCTAGTTCATTCTGATATACTCCCTTTTTTTCTCTCTCTATTTTGCTAATTTCTGCGGGTGCTCTCATCATAATTTTTTTGGCTACTAAATACTACGTTATCATTATCGTTGATGTTCTTAAAAAAAATATGTGCTTGCACTACAAATTAATTTACAGCACCTAAAACACAGTCTTGAAGATGATCATTTATAGAAAAGTTATTCCAATATCTTTCTTTTTACATCTTTTATTTATATTTTATTAATCTACTTCTAAACATTTTTTGAGCCTGACGTTTTTTTTCAAGAAAAAAAATTGCTTACTTGCTTATTTATCTGTATGGTGCACAAGGCACTATACACTACGATAGTATTACAACTATATTTCACTAATTGTTCTTATTTATTTTTAAGTATTGAAAGATGTACAGTAATCAACAATGCTACACAAATTATTAATACTCATTAAACTAATGTGAGTAAAGTCAAAATAAATTAGTTGATTGTTGATTGTAATCAAATTGCAACACATAATCAAAAGTGCAATTACATAAATATGTATGTATTTATTTCTCTTGACAATTTACACCGCTGCAATACTTACAAAAAAAAGTTCGATAAGAACTCTTTTAAAAGAAAGTTTGCTATTTGTTGCCACTTTTTCTTATTCACCTATTATTATTTTATTGTTGTTTTTGTTGTATCAATTAATGTACGGAGTTCTTGACATTATCTACAGAAACATTGTAAACATGTCATAACAGCCCTAATACTTGATCTGAAAATATATATTGTTTTTGCATATCCTCCTACTATTAAATTATATTTTATTCTGTTAAGTTAATAGTTGCAGACAATATTTGCTAATCACTAACAAAAATTTGTTTTACACCCGCACACACAGACAAGATATCATGCTTGACGATTGCCTTTTATTGTAATCGTCTGTAAACATTTCAATTAAAAAAAGAAATTAGTTGTATATGAACTATTTTTCACTTTGCTGTCGAAAAATGTTCACATGTGCTTTTGTGTATCACTGATGCAAAACTTTTTAAATATTTATGTTGTTGCTGTTTTTTTTTTAAACAAAATGCTGATTAGCATTATTTGTTTGATTTACTAAAGTAAACAGCAAATCATCAAATTTAATTGTTTTTATACAGATATTAATTGTTGCAAGCATATTTTTGCACAAAATTCACAAAAATATATATTTATACACATATTTTGACAATGAGCAGTAGTTCAAAAAATAACAAATCACTATAAGTAAATATGTAATTAACAGCTGCACCGATTAAATGATAACAAGTAAAGATGAAGCCATTTATGCAGCGCACTCTACATGAGATGTAAAAGTGAAACGTTAATGAGAGTGTTACCGATTTTGAAGGCTTTGGCTCGTTTCATTCACCTGATGTGTAGGAAATGATGAGCGCAAGCGATTGTGACTACAAGCCACCGGCGTTTATTCCATTTTTTGCGAAAAAAGTTTTAAGTAAATCAGAGTTATGCTAGCTTGACAACATTTATGGTAAATCAAATACTAAATTTTTTCATTATTAGCGCAAAAGATAACGTCAATAAAGATAATTTGAATAGCAAAAATAACAGTAATAGCCGTTATAATTGAAAAATTTGTACTAGTCATAACAGTGTAAGGTATAAACGTAAAGGAAAATATTGACGCAAAATACAAAGTACATAAAAAAATTGTAGTAATAACATTATCATGAACGATAAAACAAACAAAATTGTCGAGATAAGTTACATTGTAACACATCTAGTAATTAGTATAACAAACCTTAAATTCAAAATCCGATGAATAATAACAGTCGCAATAACGTATAAGACACTAAAATTATTGATGATAATATTACTTATAATAATATTACTGTTGAAAACAACTACAACAACAATGATAATTATCATATCTTTACAAAGCTTACTATTGATGGCATGTAGTAACATAATCGTAATTGCTCAAATAAACTTAATCAAAGTAGTAATGATAATGGTCAAAGTAAAACGCATAAACGCGTACGTGAGAGCACTAATACTGACAATTTACTTTCTGAAAAAGTTAATACTGTAAATTACACCAAGAGCAACAAGGAATAAGTAAGCAGCAATGACAATGGCAGTGAAAGCAATGGATAAACGTGTAGCAGTATCATCAACATAATTAACAGCGATGGCAGTAATGATGCAAATTAGCATTTGCATGATACTAATTAAAACAGCAGCACAAGCAATAATAATAGTTCTATCGTTAACGATTTTGGGCACTCCTAGCGAATGTTTACGTAGTATCATACACCAATTAGTATTTTCGCAAATGAAGCAAACTAACAATAGCTCTTGCTTTCATCTACAAATATTGATAATGTCAATGTTATTACGAATAACAAATCAATCAATATTAATAACGTGGCAAGCGAAAAATGGCAAGCAATACATAATATATTTGCTCGACCTACTCAGAAGTGTGAGATGGGTGCAGCATTTCGTTAACATCACTTTGTTATTGACAAGAGCATGGTTTTCGTTAATCAAGGTGCCTTTGGTAGTCTACTCGCTGGTGCCATGTACATTAAACATAACTACGAGTTACTTATGTAACATGAAGTAGTTGAGTTCATGGATCGTCATTTGCTGCCTCTTATCGTGTACAGTATTCGTAGACTCAGTTCATTCATTCACGCCAATCCTCGTCAGGTGGTGTTTGTGCAAAATGCCACATTTGCACTCAACGCCGCCATGCGTCTTATTGACGGTGATGACGTTGTGGCCTTTTGTGACACGTAATATTTGGCCGTTTACAAGATACTATGATTTCGCTGTCAGTAGGTAGGTGCAAAAATGTGTGAGGTGATGTTGTGCAAGTATCTACATGATCATGATATCATGGGCAATGACGCAGAACTGACCGCCTAGATGCTTCGACAGCTACCTGCAAATTGTTCAGCCATCGTACTTGATTTCATCACCTCCACCGCGGCATTACACTTCCCACTCTTCACACACCTCATTCCAGCGCTGCGCAGGCGTGGAGTACGTAAGATTATCGTCGATGGTGCTCATGGCCCGATGCAGATTGACCTCAACTTCAACGCACTACCTGCGTAGTGTCAGCCATCGGTGTTTGTTGGTAACTTACATAAATGATTTGCAGCACCCAAGTCGGTTGGCTTTATGTGAGTGCGCTAATAGGATGTGGAAGATGTGAGTACCGTGGTGATTTCACATGGTGCAGGCAATGGCCTACTGTCGTAGTTTATTTGAGACGGTACACGAGATTATGGTGCTTACCTGACGGTACCAGCAATACTTGACTTTTGACAAAGACAAGGATATGATCGGGTACGTGGCTACTGCTCACATTTACTGCATGAAGCAGTGCAAATGCTCACAAGTGCCTTTCGCTCCCGCTTTGTTGCTCGTTCGTCACCGTTTATGTCACTTGTTTAGCTACCGTAGGAATTGCAAGATGACTTTGTCACTGGCAAGTTTATTCAAGATGTACTACACGATCATTTTCGAATATAAGTGCCCGTTAAACACATTGAAGGTCGATATTATATTCGAATCAGCGCATTTGTCTACAATACTCCAGACGAATATGTTTATCTGAAAGAAGCCATTTTACTCATCGCGGATCGCTGGTTTCACTCATCACGGCGTCGATCAATGCAAATTGCACAACATTCGTCATCACACACAAACGCATCAACCGAGGGCAACACAGCTCTTGTTGAAAGTGTAACATCTCCTACGAGTAAAGCTAACAGTTCACTTTCATGACTGTAAGGCAATCTATCTGATGCAACCAGTAATGATGTACCATTCGATGTACTACACCAACCTTAAAAATACGACACAAACTACAAAAGCAGGAAGAGTGACAGCGGCAGTAAGATTGTTAGTCAGAGGTAAAAGCAAAATTAAAGAGTGAAAAAGATAATTGGAAATACTGGTAGCCCATTACTAATTCAGAATGTACGCTCAGATATGCCATCGCCAAATGCGTCTGTACCTTGTGACGAACGCATTCGTCGTCAAGGTGGGTGTGGCGTATCTGGTTTAGATCCAACGCTAAAGCGTCGCAAAACGCATCGTTTTAAGTAAAAGAAGAAAAGATAAAGAAAACGCTTAAAAAAAAAATATCATTTGATTAAGTTTATTCATATTGACAAATTGATATAACTATTACCAAATATCGTTTGCAAATTACATAACTTATATATATATATATACAATATATATATTATTTTAATTCATATCAGCGTACCCGTTTATACCAGTTTTCCTATCTAAACTTGTTTTTGCTTTTTATTGACTAAAATCAACAATATTTGATTTTTATTTATATTCACTCTCTTCTTTTGGTACAGTGATGTTAAATAATTTATACATGTTGTCAAAGATATATTCATTTAAATTTTACATATTAGTAGCTAACACATATATTCTTTTTATTGTTGTTGATAGTAATGTAATTGTTGACAATCACCTACTGTTTTTCCAAATGTGACCATCGTCATTATTACAATAAACCATTTGTATTTAATTATTTCGTACATAACCGTACACTACGTATTTTGCTTCAGAATTTTCCTAATTTTTATAAGTGTTTGCAAATTAATGACAAATATTGCCAAGTAGATGAACACTATTTTCGTGTATTCCTCATACGTAATAGTTAACAAATATACAAAAACATACACATGAATAGACTTTGTTTTTTGATGCCACACAATATTTTAGTTTTTGTGCTGCTTTCTGTTCCTTAGATGTTATTGACGAGCTGGGAAAATGAGTTGATATACAAATAAGATGTGTACATGTTCTTTATATTTTGAATAATTTAAAATTAAATTCAGTGATCAACTATTACCATCAAACTATATTCTGAAACTTTTTTCTCTAAATACTGAAATTGTTGCGTTAATTGCTATCTGAGCTTTTCACCTTAAAAATTTAATGAATGATATGTGCTAATAATCAGCTGCTAAATTGTTATGTAAACTTTATTCCTTTTTTTTATTCGCGTTATTTTTACTATCTTCAACTTTGTGTTCAACATATATCTTGACTATATGTTTTATAAAACATATGTTTTTTTTACAGCTTCATAGTAAAGCGAACGCTTTTGCAGATCAAAATTAGAAAAAACTAATAATTAAGTTTGTATCTATACACACCTACTACATAAAACAGATAGAAAGTAAAGCATTTGTTATTTGATTTACTAACATTTTTTTTTCAAAATCAAACTTTCTTATCTGTTAAAAGTAATCAGCATTAATCACCTCTGTACGGACAAAAAAATCAGCTTCTATTTAAGCAAAGAATAATTATTTGGAAAGTTTTCATTTGAGTGCCTAATCAATGCCACCAACAAAAGGCGGTAAACGTCCGATTCCGTTAGGCGGCAAAGGAAAAGGAAAGCGCTCAGCAGGTAAAGCGCCGAAGACAGGTGAGGAACGACATAAACGCCATCGCAACAAACGACGCCAATACTGGGACACGTACATTCATCGATGTCTACGCCAGGTGTACAAGCGTGGAACGTTAAGCAAAGGTGCGGTGCGTGTATTGTCTTCGTTTATTGACGATATGTTCAACAAAATTCAATCCGAGGCCGTTTTTGTAGCTAAAATTAACAAAGTAAAAACACTCACAGCGCGAGAGATACAAACTTCCGCCCGTCTACTCCTACCTCCTGAACTCGCAAAGCATGCCATGAGCGAGGGTACAAAGGCAGTTGCAAAGTACAACGCTTCAAGAGAAGAGGCATACGGTAAGAGTTTAATGTAAAGAGATTTTCATACATTAATATAATTACCTTGTTTTTATATTATATACGTTTTACTGTTTTCATTACTTTTTTTATTGTCAAATTATTACTGACCGTTTAGATTATAGGTTGTAACAAATTTTACTTTCACAGATATTAGAGAACAGGTAGTTGTGTGCAATTCATTGATTTTTGTCAATTGTATTTTCCAAAATAGGTGAAATTGTTGTGGATTAACGTAAAGTTAGAAATTTTTCAGTCGGAATTACTATCAGAAAATTCTTTCAAATTACTTTTTTGTTTTGTATTGTTGGAGTGCGATTATCTGGTCGTAATAGCACAATGCCAAAGGTATACTCTCAATTTTTTCTTCTTCTTTTCTTCATAGAAAGTTATGGCACCGTCTACAAAGTTTAAATGATGTTCATCCGTTAAAGAATAAAGATTTACAGGTTGTTATGCCAAGATATTGACTTTACTCTTACTACATCAATACTTTTTTTTATTCAGACACTATGCTTTGCTTTTTTCCGTTTGTGTATATTAGAAAAGAACATATTAATTCTTTTGTTTCGTGATTCAAAATTAGCATGTCTACGTTTTTGTTGACATCAGAAAAGAATTAGACAAACAGTATATAACTAAACAAACAAAAACTTATGCTAGACTTTAGTAAGAGAGAACCACAAATGAAGTTTATTATAATTGTTTTTGTGTATTTTTATAGAGTTCTCTCTTTGCAGGCCTTGAATTCTTAGTTTTTATAGTAAAAATTATTTGTTAGGCAATATTATGATTGTGTACTATTACAAATTATGTTGACAAATAACTTTGTTTGTTTTTTATTTGAACTGTGCTTACATTACAGTAATGTTGTCACCTGTAGGTAACAATAGCAACTACTGTACAGAGACGCACTAATTTATGAAACTTAATGCAAATTCACACAAACGCAAATAGAACGTTATTGAAGTCTATATTAATTTTTAATGTCTTGCAATATACACATTTCTTGATCTATATTTTTTCAGCAATATAAAATTTTTTATTCAGAAAGAAGCAACTACTTTAATAGATCACGACTATAAGTACCAACTGGATAGTAACTCTATTTACTGTTTTACTATATAATGTGAATTGTTTGAAAGTGTTTTTTTTTTTTTTTACGAATGCGCGATCACTCTTTGATGTTTCTCAAATACAATTACATGAAGACAAAATAAAATTTATATATTATTTTTTTCTCGCTGAAGTACTTTTATTGTTGTTGTGTTAGTGAATTAGTAAAAAAAAATTATCGTTAATTAGTGCACTAAAGATTTTCCAATTATAACTATTTATATTATATCTGAACAGTTCACTTTTTTTTTTAAAACTGTTCTGTATATAGCAAATAGTAATAAATGTTACAACAATCACTATTGCACGCGCAGGCGCCGTCAATGTTACAAAAAGATGTGATTGTAAGAAATTAAGTATTAGTGCCACAAGAAATATAAACTATGGGTAAATTGCTCGTCGTTAGCAATATCACAATACAAACTAAAAACACAAGACCGCTGAAAAGTGTTAAACCACTTTTGCCCTTGTCAATAAGTGCATCACTGCACAATGAAAATGATGAAATACATGCAGGTTGCACTCGCCAACTACAAAGACCAAGTAACATATTACTAACAACGTAGCAAGTATAACTTCGATAACGTGCGCTGAAGCGACGAAACGATTCTGTTGCCGCATTAGGAAATCTACGTCGGTTTCAGTGTGGCAAATTAAAATTATATTTTGGACTTAAGTTTTATGTGTATTTCATTGTCTCTGCCATTACATTGGCCATTATTGTTGCTAATATGGCTATGGTATGAAGTGAAGTTGGTTCATGATAGTTTGCAATTACGATTGTGGTATTGTGCATCACGTTTGCGTCATCGTGACTTGTCATGAGCACCGATCCAGGTGTGTACCCACGTCTAGGTGTAAATGAAGTTGACTGTCTACACACAAACCAGTAGTTACGATATTGCCGTGTGTGTAAGCTCAATCGTCCACCACGTACCTCGCACTGCTACCAATGTGATGTCTGCATCTTTGATCATGATCATCACTGCGACATTTTGGGTGCGTGTGTTGGAGCACGTAATTTGCGTTGGTTTACGCTGTACTTATTGTCGTGTTCAACGTCTACCTTTATTGGAGTCTGATGATTGACACGATCACTTGTACGTAATGTGTTTCATACACCAAATGGGATGACGTATTAAACAAATGAACATGGTGCAAAGCAGCAGCACAATAACACTACGATAAATAATAAACGCTACAGTGAACGCGGTATGTAAGATAGCTGTGCTCTTGGCAACTGCGACGAAGGCGCGCGTCATGTTTTCATTTTTTTGCTAATTATCGTAGACGCGTTAGTTGGATTTCTTGTGGGAGGGTTGGGAGTGTTGTACCTCTGGCTTACCGCGAACTCAATGACTCGTCGAATGTGAAATGATGAGCAGGTAAGACATGACACACTATAATACTTGCATATTCTAAATTATACTAACAGTAATAATAGACAAATCAATCACAATAATCGATAAATTGAAAACAATCAATTCTTATCATAGTAGCAACAACAACAACAACATGAATAACAATAGTATATACAATCATAATCATGTAGAAGAGTTAGACGTAATACTTGATGACAAGGTTGCACACGTAAATGTCGGTGTATTGCAAACAATCTATGAGCCGTTGCCTTTCCACCTGCATCCATGTTATCATCACCGTTTATAACAGCATTTTGTAGTACACCCATGTCTAATCGTGTATGTTTTGATAATACTTGTAACTGTATTCGTTCTGAAGGAACTTACAAGTAGGTCAATAGTTATAATAATGACTGTTATTGTCAAAACAATAATGTGTCTAGTATATTGTCACGACAAGTTTAATTCTGTTATTACTATATCTTTTTTTATGTCTACTATAATTTTAGGTAAGAAAATTAATGTGACTTTATTTTTTATAACAAATTATCATTATGATTGCCATTGTTGCTGATTAACATCATTATTTTAATTAGTATGCATCTTTTCAGAAACCTGTCTATGCTGATGTTTGTGTTTGTGAAGAAAGAAAAATGTAAACCTGTGTATATTTAACTTTTATGACAAACTTGATAAAATTCTCATTAAAACATTTTTTTTAAATTTAAATTTTTATAGTTTTTTATATTATAGTAGTTTTGTACTAATATATATATTTTACTTTGTTATTTGCTAATAAAGAGTCATTATTTATTTTTACATCAAGTACTATTCTCTAGTGTTTTGCATTTTGTTTACGTTTTTTTAAAAAAATATATATTTCTTTTTCAAGGTAAAATCTTTACAAATGCAACCATTTGACGACGTAGCCTCCAATGGCTCACGTAGAAGTCGTAGCTCCGCAGTGAACGCGACTGCCGCAAGTAGTTCAACGCGACTGTCCTTTCGCAAACCGATGGTCACGCGATTATTTACCGAGCACTTCCCTATTTTCACGGTGTTGCTCACGTAACGGGCACAGAACGCTCACTTCATCACCATCATCGGCGTCATTTTGTTTGCCCTGCAGTCATGAGCCTTTCTCATTAATCCACATTTCAGTGTAGTGTGAAGCAGTGTAAAAGATTTGACCTTTACACGAATTATCTACGCGAGTCAATTGACTTTTTACGATCCAGCGCTGGTCCTCGCTGGTAGTCCTGTGACATTTGTGGTGATCGCGTATGTCATACTAGCCATTATTGCCATAGCCATAGGTTGCATTTTATTGGAACGTAGAAAACGATAAAACGAAAATAACACGAGCAACATTGCCGCCTTTGTCGGTCGTCACATTCTTGAATTGCTGTCAACCGCACTGTTTATACCACTGTGTCAGTTTTGCTTTGCCGGTGCAATTTGTGGGAGATCAAGGACGATGTGGATGTTAGATGGCACCTATAATTTCGATAACCATCACGACTCTAGTGCATGCTGAGGTGCGATGCATATTGCTACTTTTATTCCATGCATCGTGTCATTGCTGCTCATATTGCCACTACTGTACATTACGACGGTGTGTGTGTATGATTACAACTCGCTTAACACCAACTTTATGTCCCAGCGGCACAGTATGTTGAATTGACTCAATTTTTTTCATCGACTATTAAGTTCCCTTTTGTTTAATTTGATGATGGCCTTTGAGGCTTCGGTGGCCTTTGCCGGCATTCACGCCGTACAGTCGTTTTTTATGGTCATTGCCTATATGTATTTCTTGCCATATTACACCATGTCTATCAATCGAATATTTGCCTGTATTCATGGGGTGTAGTTTGCGGTGTCATTAATGATAACAATTCAATCAAGTATATTTGCCATTGCGCACCCCTACTCGCCTATTATTGCATTGTGAGGCTATGCGATTATCTCCATTATTTTTATTGCTCCTGTGTGCACTATTCGGTTAAACCCACAGTTTGATGCGGCCATGCGATTAGCCTGCTATCGATCCTAACCATACGTGTAAGATAACCTTGACGATGACGACAATTTAAACGATGATGATGATGATAGTGATTACTACAATAACAACAATAATAATAATAGTAATGATAATTTCAATGAAATAAATAAAGTGAACCGCGGTCGTCAGGTGGTGCGTGGTCGTGTGTAGAGTGATTATTACTTTCATAACAATAACAATAACAATAATGACATTCATGGCAACCATAACGGATTATATTACAACAGTAACACGACAGACTCCGAAGGTAACTCGGATGAGACCACCTTTGCGATTACCGATGATGTGATTGATCGATTGCCATTCCCACACGGTATTAACACCTCGTCATTATTTAGCAAGTACATTGGCCTGACCAAGCAAACCGTGTAATCAATTGTGCGGCAAAAGATGAATAACATGATCGGTAACGACGGTGAGGCACAGAAGAATAAGGCACTACCGGTTATTCAACCTTACATTGCCCACATCTACTCCTCCTATGATGTACCACTGGCGGTGAGTTACATGGACATGTACGCACGTACGTTTGGCATTACCCAAATTTCGTCTTTAATGACCGTCTTTGGCGTGACGATTTACTCGCGTGCCATGACCAAGTTTACCAGTAGCACGCAGGTAATGCAAAACTTTGCCACCTTTATTGTAACATTTGTGCCTGGAATGAGTTTCATGGCAGTGGACCTGCTCAAGCAAACACTGCGTGGGTCTACCTCGCTTGATCAAAAATTTCGTGCACTGAAGCAGAGCGATGAGATGCGTGTGGTGCTGGGCATTCGTACCCACGCACACAGCATCCGGTGCAACAAGGCACGCGCGGCGCACTCACGTGTGCTCATGTCCTTACACAAATACTGAGCCAAATTTATTGAACCGAGTGTAAACATTCAATAGGTGTCCTAGGTAGCCGATGAAATTCACAAACGACGCCAGTACGCGATTGAGTGCTTCGACTCCGCCATTCGCTTTCAGCAAAGTGCCGATCACAACCTAATTCACCGATTGGGTGATTTCTTCGCATAGGTGATGATGGCCCCCGATGCTGCACAGGAGTGTTATTTGGAATCACGTGAAATTTACCAAGCTAGACAGGCTCATGGTATGCGTGGAACTCGTAAGAATACCACCGACATTGACGTAGATGCACTCAAGCAGCGTATGTTGCGATTGCTTCATTTTCAGCAAAAGGGTGGGTCATTAGGGGGCAACCGTGTCTCCTCCTCGGCGCTGCTGAAGTTTGTTTTATTTGTGAGTGTGTTGTTTGTGGCTCAGGTGGTGTGTGCGATTGGGTTTGTGCTCTATGCCAATACATTTAATACAGATATCTCCAATTACTTTCGTGGCTACGACGCCATTGCGCAGCTTCGCTCGTCTGGTAATCGATTTACCACATTTGCATAATCTATTAGTATTAACAACAGTAAAGCGTTATCGGATTTTTACACTCCACTGTACAATGTACTCATGAGTACGTTTACGACGAGTATTCAGGTTCTCATTGGGTCGCAATCGAGCCCCAAAAGCACCGAGGCACGGTAGTATTTCACACAAAACATGATCCCCATGTATATATTGAGTAACGACAACAACGAGTGTGAGTCGCTGCTGCACTTGAGTGAGTCCACGTTGCACGCCGCGGTGAGTGCGCAGACCGATGCCTCTACCAATTTTACCTCTAAAGGTTTGCCGTTAAACATTTTCTTAGCCACCGTAGGACCAATCCTGTCCAATGCGTATAATAACTTTGACAGTTTATGGCTCAATGAGTAACGGCTGTATATGCAACAGAAATGGATCTGTTATGTTGTACTGATTTTCATTATTAATGCCCTCGTGTTGTACTTTATCTACTTGGCCCTCATCTTGGGGTTTCGTCGTACCTCACTTCGTCGTGTTTTCATTTTTCAGCTGTTTACGTTGATTCCGTATGAGTCGGTGTAACGTTTGGCAGCGGCATCAAAGTAACGACTGCATCAGATGAAGCAGTAAAAGACACTAAAGCGGTCATCCATGCCAGGTAATAATAGTAATAGTGGTGGTGCATCTACGGTAGTTAAACACAGTAAACCCGATAGCAATGCCTCCTCTGTTGCTCTAGGTGCAGGTGAGAAGCAAAAGCATTAACAACAGTAGCAGCATCTTCAAGGCCATTCAGATTATTTGAAATCAAATGCTAAATTAATGCCATCTCTTCTTGCAGGTGCCGTAGGCGATAATCTAACAGACACCCATGTAGACACCACTATCAAAAATAATATTAATAGTAATGGTCCGTTAAACCCTTCACTGTCTGTGCAGACAAATTACTCAAACGTGTTGAACACATAAACTGTGCGAGGAATAAAAAATGTCGCAATGGCGTCATCCCTGTCGACACCGTCAAAGTCCACCACAGGATCTAATACACCAACAACGGCAACACCCAAGTCAACACCACTACTGAAGTCATGTTTGAAAAAATCACACTCATCGAGCAAAAATGCGTCTGCCTCTACACCACACAAGCGCAAAAAGCACGTGAGCTTTAACCCAGTCATCGAAGTCGTCGGCGGAGGCGATGAAGGCGAGGAGGTGAAAAAAGACGAACAAGCCGCGCAGGATGAGAGTGATGAGTAGGTTGAAAAGCGTCGTCGCATGTCGCTGCTTCGCGCAAAGCGTCAAACCAAAGTAGCCAAATCACGTGCGGTGGCCAAAGACAATAAATCGGCCTCGCTATGAGCTCTACTGTATATTTGTGTAATGATCATCATCTTCGTCATTGCACTTTGTCTCTTGGCATTACAATTTTACCAGTATAACACTTATAACCATTTTGTGTAGCAGGATATTAGCTTGCAGAGTCAAGTAGCTAATATGAGTTTGTCTGTAAATAACATTGTACGGAATGGCTTTCGTTACGTTGCCACCGGTAGTACTTTCTACTACCAGGTCGTGAATGATTTGCTTGATTAAATTATTTTCAAGATTCCCACGTTGCGAAGTTCCGCGTTAGACCCACAATCGTTGCAAAATTTGTTGCTCATGCACAAGTATACGTTACTTTTGGCCAATGCCACCAGTGATGCCTGCTAACTTGCCTCTACAGTAAACGGCGGGGACTTGTCCTCGTTTGGGTTTAGTGTCTAATGAGCAGACATGAATAGTAGTGAGGTATTAGCCGCTATGCAACGCAAATACTCAACTGAAGCAGCAATGAGTCAATCGTTATTGCTGAAAATGCCTAACTTGAATAAAGCCATTGTACTCGCAAACATAATCTTATCAAAAGTTGTCATAGGCTATGAGACGCTGTTTCAGAATTTACAGTTGCAGGTGCTAGACGTCTTTGCACGTGTCGCTGCACCACGTTATGTGATGGTTAGCGTGTACCGCATTACCTAATTAGCTCTCATTTCGTTATCGGTTATCATCTCCATGGTACTTGCCCTAACCCCACTGCACCGCTACGTCTCACGCTTCTTACCGCGTTATCAGATTATACTGGTTGCGTTAAGTACGGTGCCAATTGTGGCACTGAGTATCTTGTCTCTTGTGAAAGGGCATGCGGTGTAAAACGCATTTAAATCACGAAGTAGCGATATTTATGAACTGTCACACATTTTTGGCACCATCTCCTCCAAAGTTGATTTGAGTAGTGCCTTTGTTTTCACCTTGCAGTCTTCTTTCTGGTTTGACTTCGTCAACAAACCATAATTTGAAGAAGAAAACACATTTAATGACAAGATAATTAATAAATTTTTGACAAGCACCTTTGTGAGTGAGTACACATCCGTCTCTGAAGCGTGGCTCAAGTTAGAGCGACTCATGAACATTAGTGCTGCACTTAGCATCAATGCCTTTCGCTAAAGCGTACAGTGATAAACGCCAATGATCAATGGAGTGGCGGCGGCGACGTGAGATATCACACTGGAGAACGACTATGAGACGTTTAACATTACCACACCATAGACGATTTACTACACCAATAACGACGATGATTTACAGCGGAACAGCAGCACACAGTACGCCATTGCCACCACGATTTGCAGTGGGGCCTAGTTGTTAAACACCGCCAACAAACTTGTGCAGAGTGGCAGAAGTATATTTGACATGGTCGCCTCGGATGCCATTGACAATATCAGTAACATCTTACAAACACGATTATTGTACGTGATCATCACCCTCATTCTCTTTGTTTTGCCCATCGGGGTGATGATTTGAATTCTCGTGACGGCGGCGTCGTTTATTATTCAGACCATCTACCTCTCTGCCTCAAAGGAGCAAACAAGTGAGAGTATAACCTCACGCTACCGATTTACGATAATGAAGGTGCGTTATGCATTGCTCGTATTGGCACTCATGTGCTGTGCATCCTTTGCGGTGGGTCTGTGATTAACACTGATACCACCGTATTTGGCTACGCAGTACAGCTACTTGACCAATGAACGCGATACCATACCAGATACGGTGGTGTAATCGGGACAGCTTCTATCGCATTTCTCTGCATTTGCCAGTACCACTAATGTAAAGAGCTAAATTGATGCACTCTTTGAGCAGTTTATTCAACAAACCTCTGGCATGTCCTTTTTAGGGGTACAGCTAGGCATGCGATTTAGCATGAGTTTTAACAATTACATGTATGGTATGCTGGAGGGTCGAACGCAAAATGAGATTTTCTTGTCCCACTTGTTTAATAACTGTTCATAGTTGTGTACTGGTCTGCCAACGCCCATTAATGTAACCACTACACCGAACTATGGTGCCAAACTCAACCAACCGGTATTACAAGGTATGATTAGTTATGTGGTGTAGTTATTTCGTTACTTGAATAATGTTGATACGTATGGCATTAACGCACAGTCAACTGTCTTGTCTACCGCCACGGTGAGTATGTTTAACTACACCACCTGACTCCTGTCCTCCATGGATGCACTGTCGACGGTGCTCATTGACAGCGTTAACAAGCAGAAGTAGCGTCTGTGTCGTGTGCTGCTCATCTTGTCCATTGTGGATTTGGTGTTGAGTGTGGTGGTCTTTGTGGTGGTGATTGCGCCGATTATTTACACGTATTACCGCGACGAGAAAGCGGCCCGTCTGCTGCTGCAGATGATTCCACCTGATGTACGTGATCAGGTGCCTGCCATTACACACCACATTGAAACCGGCGAAATGTCTAACGCCAATGAGCTGCGAATGAAGTTTGAGGCTAATGAGAAGTTGCTAGAAAACATTCTACCACCTCAAATCTCTGCCCGATTGAAAGGTGGCTAGTTGCCCATTGCCGACACCCATGAGTGTGTGACGATTCTCTTCACCGACTTTGTTGGTTTCACAAAGCGAAGTAGTACGATGATGGCACGTTAGATTGTGGATTTCCTAAACGAGGTGTTCTTGTAGTTTGACACCGTGGTGTAGATGTTGCAGCTAGAGAAGATTAAGACCATTGGGGATGCCTTTTTCATGGCGGGTGGGTTAGACCCACACATCAAAGATCACGCGTTACGCGTGGTGGAAGCGGGGCTCATGTTCTTTGACGCGTTGGAATAGCACAACCGCAGACACCCATCTCGGCCTCCGTTGCAGATGCGCCTGGGCATTCACTCTGGTCCGGTGGTGGCTGGTGTGATTGGGATTAAGAAAGTGGCCTTTGATTTATGGGGATAGACGGTGTAGATTGCTAATGCGATGGAGAGCACCGGTGTACCAGGCTGCGTGCACATCTCGTAGGACACCGCAAAGTTGGTTCGTGGCTTTTTCCGCCTCACATCACGTGGTGAGCTGCCGCGTGAGAAGGAGCACATTCCAGAAAACATGCCCAAGACATATCTTGTCACGGGTAGACTTTTACCTACACCGTACATGTATCTACGACGGCCACGCTTGCTGCCTATCAATTTGGTGGACAGTGCGATGTAAAGTGATATTACTGTGTAAAGTAATGGAAAATAGTAACACCAATTATTTTTTTCGTGTATGTACATAATAAATATCTCATAATGTATTTATCATTCTAATTTATATCGATATTTATTATTTGCGTAATGAATACTATCCTGCTTTTTTCGTATTTTTCTTCTTCTACTTCTTTTGTCAATACATTGGATGATGTACATTACTTGTGATGTAAAAAACTTAAGCAGCATTATTTACTTTTTGTGTTTTCACCATTTCTTGCATAATGAGTGCTATCTTATACGACAGGTTGGTATATGTAGATTTTTATTTTCTATATATGTGTGTGCGTGCCAAATGTAATATATAACAGCTAAATAATATTTACAAAAACAAATACACGTTGTCTGCGTGCATGTAATTTATTGATTTATGTCTACTTATCAATTGTAATTTGTTGTTTGATTGATGTTACACTAATTGTAACTGCATTTTTTTTTTTTTGCATCGTCACTGTTCACAGGGCACAGCTATATCTTTTTGTACGCAAATACATATATAAAAATCTTTCTTTATTATACTAAACCTAAATGACGACGGTCATCAAATATCTAATAACCTGTGGTACACTCACACTCGGAGGCATGGTTGGACTCAGTTACACCAACCCATCATGAACACGTCATAAGTTCAGTAGCGATCAGTGTTTGCCAATTAAGTATAACATGGCACCATCACGGTAAATGTGTGTTCGACAGTTAAACTCTTTCAACAGTGCCTAGCATCCGCTGGATGTGTTAATCATTGGTGGTGGGTGTGTGGGCAGTGGTATTGCTCTTGATGCCGTCACCCGAGGTCTACAGGTGGGATTGGTGTAAAAGTCTGATTACTCAAGTCAAACGAGTAGCAAAAGCACCAAACTCATTCACGGAGGCATTCGCTACTTGCAAAAGGCTGTCTTTCAGCTTGACTTGCTGCAATTGAAGTTGGTAGCATAGGCGTTGCGAGAGCGCTCCATTATGCTGCACCAGGCACCACATCTGTGTCATCCGTTGCCCACACTCGTGCCATGTTACTCGATTACAGATGTGGGTATGTTCTGATTAGGCACCAAGTTGTACGATTTCATTGCCTCCTTGTACGGTGGCACTATTGATTTTTCCGAGTTTGTCTCGTCAAAGACGCTAAAAACAATCTACCCAGCATTGCACACTCAATCCTAGAAGCACAAACCACTACTCGGTGCGGTGCGGTACTTTGATGGGCAGCTAAATGATGCTCGATTAGGTTTCACCATTGCCATGACAGCGGCTGCCTATGGTGCGGCGGTGGCCAACTACACAGAAGTGCAAAAAGTAACCAACGTCACCGACGGCGTTGGTGGTGAACTGGTCAAAGTTACCGTGGTAGATCGCATCACCCACACCACCTCGTAGGTTTACACGAGAAGTGTCGTCAACGCTGGGGGGCCATACACCACCAACATTGAAGGACTGGTCTAAAATGCCGCGAAGAAGATTGAGATGATTCCTGCGATGGGGGTACATTTGGTGCTGGACCGCCGCTTTGGACCGATCCCACACGAGGGCATGGTCGTCCCATCGAGTGATGACCGAGTTGTCTTTAGTATTCCATGGTTGGGTGGGTGTCTTGTCGGGACTACCGATCATACCTGTCAGATTACCGATGATCCTCGTCCACCCGCGTAGGATGTGGATTTCCTGTTGCGTAGCGTGGAGCCGTATGTAGGGCCTGTGTCAATGAAAGATGTGAAATCGATGTGGGCCGGTATTCGCCCACTGGCACGTCCGGCAACGAGCAAAGCAAACAAAGATGGAACACAAGGCGTGGTCCGTGAGCACCTCATCTCCGTTGACGCACCACGGCATTTACTGAGTATTGCAGGTGGCAAATGAACCACATACCGCAAAATGGCATAAGACGCTACCAATCAGCTCTTGTCTACCATCTTGAAAGGACAAGTTAAGGCACGTCCGTGTTGTACCGAGCAGTTGATAATGTTGGGGGCACGGGAACTTAATTGTGTGCCAAGTGTCGCAGATGCTGAAGCACAGCAAATACCTGCTGATGTACATCATCACTGAAGGAACAACTATGGTGATCGCTACACCAAGTTAGCCTAACTCGCACACGATCATAACAATAAACATTTAACACGTCTTGCCAATGACTGTCCTGTGACAGAGGCCGAGGTGATCTGGTCCGCAAAACATGAGCATTGTGAGCATGTCATGGACTTTATCGCTCGTCGAACTCGAATAGCATTTGTAGACAGCAAACAGGCTGCAGAAGTGATACCTCGTGTGGCATAGCTAATGGGAAGTGTTAAACACTGGTCACACACGCAAAAGCAAGAGGAAATAAAGCTAGCAGAGGAAGGCATGCTAACATTTACAGCAACGCAATCGTAATTACAGTAGTAATAATAATAATAATAATAATAATAATAATAATAATAATAATAATAATAATAATAATAATAATAATAATAATAATAATAATAATAATAATAATAATAATAATAATAATAATAATAATAATAATAATAATAATAATAATAATAATATTGAATTATTGTTTTAATTGTAATGCATTTTATATAAACTTTGTTTTGAAACCGGTTTTTTTTAAATACATATTAGTCTTTTCTTGTGTGAAGTGTTTTATTGAAGTTTTTATAATTTCACAACGTGTATCTGTGTCAAAATAAACAACAACAACGACAGCAACATGGTTGTAAATACTATAAAAAACTCTCTTTAACTCTAAAATTAATAATAGATGTATGTATGTAATGTAGTATATACTGTTATTCTAATCACGTACTCTCTTTGTTTTAAGTACAAAGAAGTATATATACGTTCACTTTGATACACACATACTCATTCTATTATCTTTACCTTTTTTTGCTTCAGGTTTTGTATTTATGTATATAAAAACTCTTTTCTCTCGTTTTTTTATAAAATTTGCTTTTTTGCGTGCTTTGAACATATTCACAACTACATATTAACAAACATGAAATATATATTTTTATATATAACTGTATGATATCAATAATTGACAAGTACATAAATTGAAAATATCGAAGTCGATACTGAAAATATATACATATTTGATTAATTTAGTTTTTCTGCATATATGATAACTGTTTTCTTTCAAACATTTAACATGTTTATATACTTGAAGAGCGCACATATCCACAGAGTATTGATTTCGAGCATTCTATAATTATTTTGTCGTTTGTAACTATAATATAAAAAATTTGTAATAATAATATCAGTGAATAACAAACAACTTATCTTTATTACATTCTCACTACCATAACTACTATCTTAATTCTGAAAAAAAACATATATAATTACATATAACTTTGAAGTAATTGCCTTTACATAATGCCATTTTGGCATACGAATTTAGAAAATTCGGATTGTATAAAGTTTTATAATTTTGACAACTCAATTACTGCGTAAATAATAGTAAATAATAGCAGCACAAAAACAATATTATATGGTATGTTATTAATAATTAAACTTCAAAATTTTACCACTTTAATGTATGTGTTTACTGTGAAAACAATATTTATTGTTTGCCTATGATCATGTAAATGTATCTGATTGCTTTAAATACAAATTAACTAATAAGCTCTTTTTGTATTTAGCCGTCTTATCGACAAACGAAAGTGTTGATTACCCTTATCTATTTCAAGATTTTTGTTGACAACAATAAATAATCAAAGCACGTTGTTGTGAAAATACGCTTATTGAATAGAATTAAAAATTTTTACATTTTCACAAATTTTGTATGTCAAAGGCGTAGTAGCTTGGTCCCGGAGGTGTTAATTAAGTCAACCGACCGGTATTCATTGCGTCAGATCGGGCAAACTACGTTGAAACGCTTGACCACCCATTGTCAAAATAAGAAAAACTGAAACTAAAGTAGTTTCAGCTTTGACGTACATTACGGTCAATTTAGCGGCGTGATGAGATCTACCAGAGTTTGACATCAAGCACATACGCTGCTTATACACGTAAATTACAAGTCCTTGGCACTCCATATCCAATCATTGAACCTAACACTACTCTGTACGACTGTATAAAGTGTATACGACCATATGAGCACATTCTAAGTTTTCTAGGCGGATTTGTAGCTTCTCGAATCCATTTGTCATTCCCAGCAAATCGTTCTTTGTCACACATATCGTTTGTACGATCGACGTTTGTCATGCTATACTGGTTAATTGGCGAGTTTTACTTATGTAATCGATCCGGTTTACGATTGAAAGGCTAAGCCTAAAATGATTATGAGTGCATGAAGTACGGAGTATTGTAGACGAAAGAACGGCTAGAACAGAGAAAGTAGCGGTGGGAAAAGTATGCGGCATTCAAGGAGTAGTGGTGTAGACGATATGACTTTCACGTGTTTAATATGCGACCAGGTGAACGGTACAAATTCTTGTCCCCGTGCCTATTCCCTCCTAGACGACCAAAATTTATGCAGAAGACCGATTACCCATTGCGTAAAAATCCTGACATCCTTACCACTACACCACTTCGCGACATGTTTCATGAAGCTGGCAGTTCGATATCAATTCCACAAAATGATAACATTCCACTGCTATAGGCGCGCCCCTAGTTGAGATGGAAGCGTCCAGGGCCTAATTAGGTTTATAGGAATATAAATGCATTGACGCAGCAAGCAGCATCAACACCTACCCAAGTTCAATAGGTATAGGCACAATAGTAAAACAGCGTGCCAACGTTATAAAAGTGTTCATGATATGTCAAAAAACCATACAAATAATTATATATATGCAAACTCGAACAAAGAAAGCACATTGTGCCATCTCTCCTAACATTTTCTCTTCTTTTACTTTTTCGTTTCAATTATTTTCACATTTTTGTAAGTTGTGTTAGTAGCAAAAAAAATTTGTTTGTAGTAGCTATAAGTTTTCATTAGCAGATTGCCTTACCGCACTTATCGCTTCTTTCAGTTGTGTAAATTTTTTATAGTAGCCACTTAGTATCGTTTTCTTCTTGATATATGTATTGTTTGTAATTGTTTCATGTTTTGTCAAAGATGCAAACAAACTTCTTTTTTTTGAAGCGCGCAATATAAATGTTAAATTTTCTCAAAATAAATGTCCTGCTGTTCTCCATAAATTTTATTCAGCATGAATAAACATTTATGATATAATTTATTCTTCAAAAAAGTATGCATAATAATTGTTATCTATCTTTTCTTTGTTATTTTTTACATATAGCTTTAGTTTATATATTCGTCTTTATATATTTATATATTTATATCTATGTGGACAAAGTTGAAAATGTCAAGTTAACGTCATAATTTGTCTGCACAAACGAATCAATAAGAAAAAAGTTCATGCACACACAAACACATGAGTCTAGATTAGTTGATAGCATATTACATTCCTGACAATACTGATAAATAGACAGCTGCATAAATATTGAGCTGCTTGACAAGTATTCTAGAGCAAAACAACGCTTGCATTACAATCATAAAAGTAAGACAGCTAGTTGATGATTATGTATAGCAATATTTATATAATTTACAAACAAGAGATGCCAGCATCGAATCACATACATTACAACGGAGTTTGTATAGCGCTATTGATGAGTAGCTCGGTGCAAATGACGTATAACTTGATCTCTCATCGTTGCAAGGTAACGTTGAATAGATTGTAAGCGAAATGTCACAATATAGTAATAATAGTAGTGCACAAAATAAGTGAGAAGAGCTGTGTAGAAGGTGCAAAGACGTTGTATAGCGCACGCATGCATAAAAAATTTTAGCATAATAATTACACACCAAACGTAGTTACATAAAATAAATACACCACTCATTCACACCTGCAACGAAGTTGAATATATTAGCTTTGATGTAGAGGATAGTAATAGTACATGTAGTAGTGTGAGTAATGAACACGATAGATATAATAGACTGTCATAACGATAAGCGATTGCGTGAAATGGTTTGCAAGAATGTGTGAAATAGTTATCCTAATTTAGTGAGCGCAATAAGTGTAAAGTAAACACCTGCAACGTTGATGAAAGCACGTGCGATGCTGACAATAATAGTGAAGATGTGACAGGTATCGTGCATCCCTTTTCGACATCAAATGCAACTAATTTTTCTACCTCATCATCATTATCATTATTAGCGTCTTTGTAGATCAAAGTCAAGTAATTGTTAATATTTTGCACCACACTTATATAAATAGACATTGATCAGATATTGTCTAATAGTATATTGGATAATCTTATCAAGGTGTTAGTAGACAGCGTTGCATATGTGCGCGAGACTGTGTGAAGTAGATGTTGTGACACTGTTCACTAGCTCTTCACGTCTTCACTATAGTCACACCAAAAAGTACAAATTATACAATCTTTTCTTCGTAGTTGAAACAATGTTATCAATATGTACATTATAAACAAATAACAGCATCAGATGTCAACACCATTTTCTGATTTACGTTGCTAGCAATCATCCATAAAAGAGAAAAAGTAAATTAATCTTTGTGGTCAACGTCAATTTGAAGATTTAGGTGTAGCGAGCAGTGATGGAACTGATGTAGATGTGAGCAATACGATAATCACAAAGGAAAAAATGTTAATAATTCTGCGTACACTTTTACGCTTAGTGTAATTGCTTCCAGGCAGTTGACACGACTTGGCAGATGACGACGTGGCAACACTTTTTCTGTAAATGATAACACGTGTGGTGCTAGTTCTTCCGCATGAGTGCAGTCTAATCGATTCACATGCTACGTGATGTTGCAAATGAGCTTAGCGTACCTTTTTTTGCATAAATGCACTCAATGCGTTGTTGACATCGAAATAACAGCATTAATGTTGTATGGCAAAATGTACAGAAGAAAATACCTATGAAGGTTATAGTAACGATACTACTGGCTGTGAAAGCAACACAAGTACATTGATGCAAAGTGTGTGAAAACACATCAAAATTGTAATATCTGAACCACATGTAACTTCTATAATTACAGTGTTATTACCAAATTTAGTACATGCTGCGTAAAGTTAGAAAAAGGTAAACTAAGCACAAAAGTTGCAAATCACACAAGTGATTTCTGCATGAATGACGTGCATCATCTCTACCAAAACATTACAATAGAACTAATTTCGTATAATAATAAACGCAATTAACACATTACAACGATGTACGTTTAATACATAGATGATGTACAACACTGTGATTGTGCAAAATGTTATGAGACTATGTTGCAACTTGACCTCATTGCTTTCTATTGCACTAAAGCAATGCACAAATATCAATTAGTTGAATAGCCGTAAATAATAGCAAATAAATGCACAAAGACATTTTCATCCTCAAAAACAATACGAAAATGTTATAGTATGTAATTCACAATTATTAGCATGTTTACTTAATCACGTACAAAAATGAACAAAACAAAATATGAATGCGCAGTCAACACCAAAAGTAATTGAAAGTAATGCAGAGGTGTAAATGTATTAATAACTTGACAGAGCAATAGTATTGTTATTGTAATATAGTTATGCCGTTGCTGCTGAGGTAGACATTTATAAATTACAGTAATGCAAACATACAATCAATCAATATGCAAAGGGAAGTAATTGTTAATTAAGATTGTCTTCACCAAATAAGTAGATCTGCTTGTTATTACATAATGCTGTTTCGTTAAATTTATAACTTTTGCCGAACACTTTACAAAAATTACTGACCATGTGGTAGTAAATGTTGTTTAGTGTTTAAATTGCAAATGTCGATGGCGATGAGTGAAGCAATGAAGCAAGTATAAACGTGAAGAACATCACAAATAAAAGTAAAGTACAATTTAGGTAAACTGTGTTTGAACAAATTATTACTATCTCATTGCATTAGTAATGTTGATAAGCGATACTGTCAAGCTTGTCCAATAAACATTCATATAATTGTGTTTGTCATCATCATCATCATCATCATTGTCTACATGGACTGAAACAAAAACATACATTAAATGCGTGCAGTGTAATCACATAATCATCTACTGCATTTTGCAAATGTTTACTTTGAGTTCTGTACAACATATTTCACCAACAACAACAACTTAAATAATGTAGTATGTCTGGTATAGATGTATGTCAACAGATTTACTACACGCCACGGACAATGTAATTGCTACTCATGCGCTGATGTAGTGTTTCATGAGTGTGTGACAAGCTGAGCTCGATAACTGCCTGTCATCTTTTGCACATGGCAAGTTAGACCCAACATACAAGGTGTACTGATCTTTATGATAACATGTGTTAATTTGTACAAACTGCAACTCACTCATGCAACATAGACCAACAATTCAATAGTAATGCACATTGACTAGCGTTGCTCTATGCTTTATTACCATAAAGTACTAATAATTTTGCTGATGTTGATGACACTTGCGAAAAAAATGATAACGATCATAAATTGTATGAGATTACATAACCTATGTATAATAGCAGTGAATAATACAAACAGTGAGAATAAGATAAACGTAGCAGCCAATCAATGAATGCATTTTACTGTAATATATTGACAAGTTGCCTTATGTACACTGCGACCGTAACGTAAAGTGTGCACATGCTGGGTAAGTGTTGAAGTGTATTGTTACATAGTTGGCTGCATGATAACAGTGAATCACACGCAATATAATGAAATATGTTGTAAACTTTTCTTCCTGCATCACTTGCTCATGTTATCAGGAGTAATGCTGAAGACGTTTTACTTGTATTAGCTCAATACACATGTTTGTACATTTGTGTTCATCCTTGTGCCCGAAGGCTATTATTACTGCAAAACTATAACGTACAGTAAGATCAGTAAAGGTAACTAATAGTATTAACACAGTAAGATCAACATACATTGCAACATTAATCATTATCGTTGATATCGCTGATGCAGTAGGTTGTACATGCACGTCCTGGTATAGACGCACTTAATTTTTTACTACTTTTCATTACTAACAGCAGCAGTAAATAAAAGCAGAGAGTACAATAAGTTGCACCTATTTCTACTTTACTGGCACACTTCATTCTCTAAGGTACAGTTGCACAGGCGTAATAAACAGTATTGCAGCAAACTTGACAAATTTTACAGCAAGCATAGGTACGAGCAGAAGCTGTTAGCGACGAAACAAAAGCATCAACAGTAGCAGGAAATACAATATAAGACAACTGTAATGAGACAATTTACATGCTAGCTAAAAAAATCGTTCAGTAAAGTCTTTACACAGATATTGCACCAGTGACATCACAAGTGGAAGGAAGCAGAGAAAAGCAAACGTCAAACAAATAATCATAATCTCGCAATACGTAAATGTAAATAGAACATAAATGATACAAGATATTACATTTACTGTTTAGTTGTTTACAGCAGTAAAAAGTTGTTTTTGCTAATCAAAATGTCAAGATAGAGATAATCAGCAAACTTCTGAAAAAACAAAAAATTGAGCTGTGACTAGAATACGTAAATGTAGTCGAACGAGTAGGACGTATTGCTAAATTTGTAATGAAAGATGCACAAGTCATGCAAATTTTATAAACAGCTCATGTAGATGTATTGTGACTTGTGTCTTGTATTGTTACTACAAACTATCTTTGTTTGTGTGGCAATACAGCCAATGCACATCATGTCAATAATTTTTACTGTCATCATCTTCATGATGTTACTTCCAAAAGAAGCAATACAGCTACACTTTTCACGTAATCAGCGCATGATGATCAGTAAAGTATTTTGTAGCATTGATGTCAATAGCATCTTCATTAACAAAAGTAGAGATTTCAATAGTTTCAATATGCAAACGTAAAGCGATTACCTCTCTACATGCAATCACTTGTTATCTTTGCACAGTTCGGTCTACACCACTGGTAGCGTGTGATAAGCAGCAGCATCATCACATTCATTACAACTGTGCAACATATAGCACATCATGACAATATGAAGAACGAAAATAATTTTGATGTCTTGCGAATGAACGAAGAGCACAGTGCATTTTTACTAACCTCACTCTTCTTTGTCTACATCATGGTAACACCTTTAGTATTACAATTCTAATAAAAACATATATATATATTATAAAGTAAAATGTATTTATAATATTTTACACTCACGCTATTATACAAAAACAAGCAAAGATGAATGTGTGTGTATGCATAAAAAAATTCTATATTGCATGTTATATCAGTGTTTTTGATAAAATTGTCTTTTTCAAGCTTTGAAAGTGATATTAATTTACAAAATACATACACAAAAAGATATTTACAGAAATACATACAATATTCTTTATTGATTTTAGTGAAGTCAGCTCAGTAATTGTGCAATATCAAAATGTTCAATTCAAAGTTTTTTATCGTAGTTGCAATAGTAATGTTTTGCAGCTGAAATGAACTTTTTACATACAATTTTGCGTAAAATGTTGTGTTGGCTAATTACACTGAAGCAAATAATATTGATGATAGTAGTCATCATTTGGTGTCAATATCAAATGCACACAAGGTCAATAAAACTGAAGAGCAAGGCAATCGTAAAAGCGCCTCATTATCATTTCATTATTGTTTGCATGACAAAGTACAACCTACCCAAGTTAAGTTGCCGATTGCAAAGATATCTGTTCTATCAAAGGAAGCAAATCATTCTCAGTATGTGCAATAACAACAGACAAGAAATATATAGTAGAATAGTACAACATTGCCATAAAATAAAACATAGTGATTTGTAAAACAATTATCAACGATAAATATGTAATACATTTTGTCTAGCAATGATGAGCACACTAATAATAACTCTAAACTGATTAATGATGATGACGATGACGATGATGATGATGACCATATTATTCACCTGCCTTTCAAACGGAATAAATCGTTAATAGGCCCACTACGACCTCTGAAGATTTACCCATATTATATTTTTAACAGCTCTTGCCAACGTGTGGGTCAAGTAGCTACAACATACATTAATATGGGCAGCACATATACTTGCACGTAAGATGACATATTCACAACAAGTAAACAGCACTTTGTGTAAAGAGTAGTGAGTTAAGCACTGCAACGTTTATCGCTAGTGTACCGATCGTAAATCACATAGAGCATCCATATCGATACTAACGCGTGTAGTGGATTGCCCTCTTAGTCACAATAAATAATAACTGATTTTGACTTTGTCCTATTTGTCACGGCTAGTCCACTTAACACCTAGGAGAACACCATCGCCTGAGCTCGTAGTTGTGCCCATGGCGGTGCCACCAATCGTCCTGTGATTGGCCACATCAACTTTGTCCCTCAAATGATTAATCACAAGGCAAGCAATGGCAATTTTAGTGTAAGTCTGCAGAACATCATTGTTGCATAGCACGAGATCACACATGCACTTGGCTTTACTAATTTAGCATTCACTTTATGAAGGTATATTGACTCCAATGGCAACCGGCAAGAGAGCAACGGCACAGCTCACGTTTACCGACCCCAGTTGCAAAAAACCGTCACGATAGTTAAATCACCTCGTGTTCTGTACATTGCTCGTCATTACTTCAACTGTAGTACACTGGATGGAGTGTAGATTGAGGACAGTGGTGGCCCACTCACCAATGGTGCACACTGGAAGAAGCGAATCTTGAATGATGAGGCCCTGGTCGGACTGATAACATCTGCCAAGATGTACTACTCTGCGTTTACGCTGGCGGCGATGTAGGATATGGGGTTTTACTAAGCCAACTACGCCTATGCGGATTATGGCATGCGCTGAGGCTACCAACGTGGGTGTGCATTCTTGCATGACACGTGTAGAACACTTTTCGAGTAGCACCATTTCACCTAGTTCTGCTTTACCACGTAGCATGATGCACAACGGCAGTGCACGTTTGATCGAACAGGAATTGGTTCCTGTGACGTAATAACGCATGAGTATGATTTACCCGTGCAATACCGCTACTACCCTGGCTAGCCACGTAAAGGTGGCAAATGAAGTTTACTGGATTACTGCCCTGCAGTGACGAGTTACGATAATACGATTTGTGTTGATGGTAGCAACCGAACTGGGATGCCAAACATGTACGGAGACTAGTTTGGCTCAGCCAGCCGATGCTTTTACTCCAACCTCATCTCAAATAGTTTTCCTATTCTGCGTACCACAGCACGTTGCTTTGCTGCCACCTGCACACATGATCAATTGTCAACGCAACTTGTCTTACGCGTACAAGATCAAAATGTCTAATGCCCTGCCAATGGGCAAGTAGGCCAGGCCAACACAACTTACCTACGTGGACTACACGGTAGTGTTGACTGCCCTATTGCGTTAGACATTTGTGGTCAACAACGTCTTGATGGTTTGAGTAACTTGACTGTGCACACCATGTACAACTCTTCTGTGTAGCATTCTTTATTGGATTTCAAAGTTGCTAATGTAGATAATTTCATGACATGTGCACAACGCGCAGAAAAATGCAAAAATGCACATGTGCTGTTGTAGCAAGCAAATCGACCGTATTATGTATGTCACGTACTCTCTACAATGCTAAAAGAGTGTTTTGGTGCAATGTGTCGTGAATAGTTACATGATTGAGTCAAGGTCAATATGCCACATGCACGAACGCAGTGTCTGCAATCGGTTTATGCACTCTCGTACACTTGTCTAGATCGCTACGACGGCTCACGTACATTGTGTGCGCTTGTCACTGATGCATCTGGCACACCTCTAAACATACGCTACAATGTGTTATTACCCTTGTACAGTATTATTGTTGTGCTTGTTATTGTACTTTTTGTGTAACAAGACACATAATTAGACTTCACCATAAACTAAAATGTATGTATGTATTCTATATCTTTTGTCTGCAATCAAATTATTGTGTCAATTTGAATAGTTATAATACTTTCTATTCATTCATTGTAGCTGGATAAGCGTAATGTATGTTATATACACAAAACAAAATGATTTTTTTCCTTTTGTTAACACTACAAAACACAAAATGACATTATGCTAGTAATAGTTATGGTGATCAGTATCATATATTCTACTCCTTTTTGTGTTCAGCGAACATTGTATTTTTAGCGTTTAAAAAATAAATACTAATACATACATACTAACGTATATAAACGCAACAATAGTAAATTAGTTGCTTTTTTCATAGTTTTTTTTATTAAATATAATTAGAAATAAGCAAACAATGCAAGTTACTAAATAGCAGGTCGACGAAAAGGCATAAAATGTTGTAGCAAATGGTAAGTAATAAATGTAAACTTCTACATCGTAAAAGAAAATAGCGAATAATGATAAAAATGTATAACTTAATAGTGTAAAACCGAAGGGTGTAAAACAAGAAATAACTCCTGAATAGGTGAAAAATAGAAAACAGTAATCTTTGCTATCATAATAAAAGTCAACTACAAAAACAACAACAACAACAACAACAACAACAACAACAACAACAAAAGTACCTATTACAGCTTCCTTGTCATCACTAACTAAGGTAAGTAGCTTACCGTCACCAAAACACTTTCACGCATCAATTACAGAAAAGTAGCACATGGCCTTTGCTACACAGAATAACGATGGCACCGCAGTGACTATTTCAGATTAACTTATTAAGCAATCGTACCAAATTATCAAAGAAGCCTTTGATCGATTTGCATCGTAGACAATGGGCATATCATTCAATGGCGGTAAAGATAGTGTGGTGATGGTGTAGTTACTTCTCGCCGCCGTTGGCGAAGATGTGGTAAACAGATGTTGCTTGTTTGTGCTTGATGAAGAAAACGAATTCCCATAATTGGTCGCCTTTCGTAATGCCTACGTTGCAGAACGACTACCAAATACCACACTACACCATTTTTCTGCCAATGATAACATGTGTGAGGGATTGTGACTGGTCAAGCAACAATTCGGTATTAACGCCGCGTTTGTTGGCACACGACGTAGTGATCCTAGTGGCAAGTATCAGAAAACACCATTCGAGCCAACCACGTCAGGCTGACCTCCGATGATGCGTATTTGTCCCTTGTTATACTGGTAGTATTGCGATATTTGAAGTTACATCCGAATCAAGCACGTCCCGTTTTGCAAACTATACTTGTAGGGCTATTCGTCCATTGGCAGGCAAAGTTCAACATTCAAACAACGACACCTACAACGCGACGATGGCACGTTCAACCCACCGTGACTATTACCTGATAATTAGCTGTAGCGAAGTCACCGCTGCGAGTAGGGTAATCCACTAGCTAAATCTAGCGTCACATAAGGCAGCACAAAGACAACAAAGTATGCGTATAAATTATAATAACGAGATAAGAAAAAACATACAAATTTTTTGTAGAAAGTCTTTCTTATTATTTTTGTTTAACCTTGTTTATCAGTATACGACACATGTTTAACTTCATAATTTTTTAAAAATATTTTCTTTTTCTGTTGATGAACTTGTAGCATTTACAAACGCTTAACAGAAGTTTTACGACACATTCCAAACACGTCAAAAGAAAGTAAAAACTTTTTTTTTTCTTCTTCGCATAGTTCAGTATTTTCTT
Organism: Blastocrithidia nonstop; assembly: GCA_028554745.1. Classification (NCBI taxonomy): domain Eukaryota; phylum Euglenozoa; class Kinetoplastea; order Trypanosomatida; family Trypanosomatidae; genus Blastocrithidia; species Blastocrithidia nonstop. The sequence continues at coordinate 785,746 of JAQOTN010000019.1, read as the reverse complement.
CTATTTGATCTTTTCTTTCATTTTGATTTTTCTGTTTTTCACTTGGGCGTAATTTGAAATAAAAATTTGTGCATATATATATTTTTTTAAGATTTTTGTAACAAACTAACAACCTTACAAACTAACAAACTTACAAACTTACATGCAAGCATACATTATTCCGTTTCAAAATAAATAAATCTTTTTGATGTAACATCACGTTAAAAAAATCATATAACATAGTGTAATTTTATGTGAATGTTGTATCTGTGATAACAAAAATAAATATATTTTTTTTCTACTGCTGTTGCTCTTGCAACACAATTAAAAATAAAAATATCATGTAACATTTACAATTTGTATATATTAATAAAGGTGACTTACGTATCTCTTATTTGAAAACATTTGTACATTTATGTGTTCTATTGTCACTGTATTTCTAAATCTAAATTTTTACATTAATTTATAATAAAGTAATTCACTGTTAACGCATTAACAACAAAAGATGAGCGGCTTAGCATTTGATGCGATGCGGACGACACCGCCCCCACCACCGTACTGTGATGCAATAGGCATTAACCCTCTCGATTACATCTCTGTTCGATCACGTGATGGGCAGGTATTTGTCGTACACCGTGCCTGTTTGTGTACCTCTCCACTCATTCGACGCGCCTTTGCACGACGGAAAAGTGTGCATCTAGACAATGTTGTCATATCCTTTGACAATCAGTGACAAGACGAAAGCTACTGCTCTCACAACACAAATAAAAACAACGAAATTGACTATGGTATGGGCAATGATGCACGTCAAGACAGCAGTCCGTGTTATTTAGCATAGCATTCAACCAATGAACGAGAAATGCATGTGCGTTCTGCAAAGACGCCCTCACGCATTGCTGATTCAATTAGTAGTGGAGAAAGTTTAAATAAGACGGCTCCTCCTCAATCCAGCAACACGCCGGCCTCTGATCAACTTATCAGTGCAGGCAATAACAGTGAAACGCTTCAGTAATAACAACAACAACAACAAAATCACAACACGCAAAGTAGTATTAGTAGAAACAGTGTGAATGATAACACCAGTAGAGTAAACGTGTTGTCGGCAAACTCGAATACACGCTTTAGTGTTGGCTGGTAGACGACTGCGCCATCCAGTGTGAGTGGTATGTAGAGCTCGACACTTCGTGGAAGTATAAGTAAGGTTGCAGCAGACAGCTTCATTGATGCAACGATGCATACTTATGAGCACCATAATATTCCCGTAACGCTAACTGACACTCCACTGCATGATCGTACGGTGCAAATCTACTTCCCAGTAACCTCTGGTGCTACACTGTAGACGGTTATCTCGTACATGCATTACAAGTTACGCTATGACGGTCATCCAGAGTTGTAGCGTCCATAGTTGTAGATCCCAATTGCCTCTGCTATTGAGATTATGAAGTTGGCACATACCTTGTAGTGTTAACAAGGATGCAAGTAACGAAAGTGTCTGCAGCTTATAATAGTATTTTAACTTTACGTTTGTATGTATGTATGTATGTATGTATAGTAAAGTATATTAGTTGTGTTTTTTGTAATTTTGGCAGTACAATTTCTCATCCGAACTAATTTCGCCACACTTTAACTTTTAGCTTTGTTGTGATTAAAAATATAACTCTTTTTTTCCATATGTTTGTGATCTTATGTATAATAAATCAAAAAAAAGAAAAAATATTTGAATTATACCTATTTTATTTGTTTTCAGCAATTAACAAAAGTTGAAATGCGTAAAAATATTATACTATAGTAAACTCGATAAAAATGTTATTATAAAAATTTAACGAACATAATGGCGTTATGTCATTTCACAAATTGTTTTATCTTTCTTGAATTTAGTCTTAATTTAGGTTTACAATAATTGTTTTGCAAGCAGTTACACGTAGTCATGTCAAAGAAACGCACACAACCATCGTAGCCGATGATACCATGTCGAGTTAATGTAGAACCACAGCACATGGTAGCACTACGAGCAAAGGACAAGACAGTTTTTCTTGTTGATCGTAATTGTGCTATTGTTAGTCAACGTTGTGCTGAGTATCTACGACACGTGTAGACGTTTATTGCACAAGTGCTAGCAACAAGAACAAATAAAATGCTAAATGCATAAGTTGGTACTAATAGTAACAACATTAACAACACAAATAACCCTACCAGTACACAGAGCAACTTGCTTTCTACCAACACCACCGTTGATGTTAGTCAAAAAGTAACTATTTTGTCAGATTAGTAGTATGAGCGAGGCATGCAACGTAGGCTACCTTTTTGTCTCTTTGACAGGGCATTGATTAATGTAACAGAAGCCCATGAGCAGCAAGATTAACACACTAAACAAAGTGAGTGCATAACAGACATGAAAGTGATTTACAAGACTATTGCAGAGGTAATCGATTAACGTGAACGAGCTGCTAGAATGAGTTGTGTGGGTGGAAGTATACTTATCACAACATCTGCCTTGTCTACCATTGCTAGCAATTTGACTGCGGCGTCGGCTACTGGAAGTGCAGTAATGGCTTCGAGTGGTAATAATAATAATATTAATGATAACACTATCACCAATGATACTGGACGTTCTGTCAGCGCGCATAGCGCTCAACGAAATACACTAGCTAACCTGACGAAGACATGTTATTGGTACAGCACATTGTAATGGTCCGAAAGTGGTATTCTGTACCCACTAATCGATCTTGCCGATATCTCATCAGCTTCATTGGAGCTTGGTGTGATGTACATGTATGAAAAGTACCGAGTAGATGCAGAGATTGACAAACGAATAACATCGGCAGGTTCGACAATACTGCCCTCGAGTACATTTTTGCAAGATCATGCAAATAAACGATTTGAACTTCTTGCAATTAGTCGTTTGCTGTCGATGTAAAACAAGTAAGAAAATGTAACATATCATTTTGAAAAAAGTTATAGTTCTTGCTTTGTCTTTATTTTACTGATGTACATTACAGCAAATACTCTTAACTAAAAGCTCATAAAAAACGAATTTTTTCTTTTTTTCAAGACAATGTTTGTATATGAAGTGAATGTCTCAATGAATGGAATTAATTATTTATTTTTGCATTGTTTTTCTTTAAATCATATTTATATTATTATTATTATTTTTTGTCGAAGAAAAGAATCACTTTCAGGATCGAAACACATACATCGTTATGCTTAACAACTTTAGTGCTCAAATAAGTCAAGGTGACACTGCTGATTAGTAACTCATGCATCAACTCTGCACTAATAAAAATAATGTTGATCATGACGATAGTGAGTAAAGTGACAGATAAACTAATATATAATGTAAATAAATATTACTTTAGTAGGCTGTTAGTGGGAGTACAACTACACTTGCAATAACTAATAGTAAAGCTAAACACCAAAATTGTTGTATATGTGGTGCAGAGGCAATATACCGTTGTCCTGGCTGTGGTCGCCGGACGTGTTCCTTGACGTGTGTGCGTGTGCACAAGGTAGACCACGCATGCACTGGTACTCGATAAATCGCAAATCATGTCCCACTACACGAGTACAATGATGCACAGCTACAGCGTGATTTTACCTTTTTGTAGGACTGCCGCAGGGTCATTGACAATGCCACACGATTATTACCTCGTACCTCGTGTCGTTTTACTTTTAAACACTTACCAGCGCCACTGGCGGCACTGCGTCAGGCGGCAAAGCGACGTGGTGTGATCTGCCAGTTAGTCTCTGCAGGAATGCACAAGCGAGAGGTCAACACGTCTCGTTATGATAAGGCAACAGACACGATTATCTGACACTGTGATTTTCATTTTGTCTGCGGTAACGCAAGTAATTCGTTTATTGTTACCACGGACTGAGGCAGTGAGCGATTTAAGTTGTGTGATGTGCTACGGTGGTGCTGAGCCACCAACCCACCATTGCCGTCCTTTCACATAAACAGACGCTACAATAAGTCAACCTAATACACCAAGCAAGATGCATCGACAAGACTCAAGGCAGTACATAGTAAAGATATAAATACTAATAATACCTAAAATGTAAATTCACATAGTATAAAATAAACTACACAAACAGATATTGCATTAGTAGCAGCAACAACAACAACAACAACAACAACAACAACAATAAGTATAAATAAAAAAGATAAAGTATACATATCAAACATTAATATGAGTGAAACTCCGTTTTCGCGATTGTCGCATCAAACTCAATAGCAGTAATAAAAGTTAATTACAAACTAAGATGTAGTAAATTCTTTGAGAAAAGATGCTCAGATTACATCAAACGAGCCCAACATTTAGAGCTCATGCTTTGAAGAATAACCACTAACACTATAATAATCAACACAAGGCAAAGAAGAAAGGGAGTAGTAAGTATAGGTGTAAAGTGATAGTGAGAACGAAAGCAGTTGTGATGATGATGATGATGGCAATCATGACGATGATAATTGTGTTAATAGTGCTGATAGTGGAGATGACAAAGACACTTGTGCAAAACAACATAAAGCAGTATTTTTTCAAAGTAAATAATGCGATGAAGTGCACAATGAACAAAGTGAAATGTTGTAGTTGCATTCATTGTAAACCAATATAGGCAACTATCATGGCAATACAAACTAGAATAACAACATCAAAGTTAACAAAACCAATGTGCACGATCAGAATCAATGCAAAGTGCCTGCAATTACAATCTGACCAATGACCGATGAATAAAAAGTAAATGAAGCACGAGTACATTAGTTCATCGGTAACTCACACTTTCGTAGTCCATAGTAGAGTGCAGATGGTAGGACGTGCGAAGATGACCTTGTGATCTTATGCCAAGCCGAACACCTCAATGGTAGTACACGGTACTTTCACATGAAACCGAATGACACACTAAACGAAAATATGCGATTGCTTTTTTTCGTAAATGAGTACCCGGTATTTACCGTCATTCACGCATGTGACCTACACAGTTACACCTTGATGACATTATAGGATAAATTTGCGTTACGGTAGAGTTTGCGTCCTAAGCCACGTGTGCATGAGGATAAGTCCAAACAAACCATTCCTGAAGTAACATAACTGAGTGAGTAAGAAAGAGCAAAGTTAGCACGAACTCCGTGTAAACATTTTTTGCACGGCAAGTGTAGCAAGTAGAGCAACTGCCCATACTGACATTGCACACGATAGGAGGTGCCAGTGTGTCGTCAATACGCTCGTAATAAACGCTGCCCATTAGGAAATCGTTGTCTTTTCAGGCATGATGCTAACAGTGGTATTAACAGTAGTAATAACAAGCGCAGTAACAACAATTATAACTATAACAATACGAAGAGGAAATATAAGTCACAACATCGAGGTACATTGCCACCAAACGCAGTAATGAAACGGTCACGAGCACATTAGTAATTCTATTAATATAATCAATAATAAAATAAGTCAAATGCATTACATTTTGATTATAAATCAATAATATTAACAAACTTTAAAACTATTATAAATTTATGTACACAAACTTTATTTGTCATATATGCTAACAGATATATTTTTATAATACACTTAATTTGATATTTGATGCTCTACTCTACATATTTGATGTATATAAATTCACATTTTTTTTTCTCTCTCTTGCTTTACTTGCAACACATAGTTAAATTTAAATTTTTAACGCATAGCAGAATAAAACACATTTCTTTATTATTTTACTTATTTGTTTAGTAAGATTGACTAACAAGGTTAGTAATTACAAGTGCTAAATCGTTTATATTCGATAAGTAGTAGAAGAACAAAAATAACAAAATGCGAGAGTAGCAGTCAGTGTAAGTAAATGAACGTCAACAGGAAAATGTTAAGAGTAACTTGTCGAACAAAACTGATAGTGCAACTGTCGTAAATGCATCAACACCCTCATCATCATCAATGTTGACAAATACGCATTAGAAAAATAACATCATTGCACACAAGTTACGTTCAAGTAAAAGTAATATTTGTAGTAACGATAAGAAGACGACTAGTATATAGTATGCAAATGCCATAGAGACAAATCGCAGTGATGTGTAAAATGATGAAAGTAATGATGAAAATGATGGAGGTATATTGTGCAATCATGTTTGTGCAACTAGTGCAAGCAGTCATTCCTCTTTCTCATCATCATCATCGTCAATAGTGTCTGAAACAGATACGTAGGGCATGGTGACGGTAGTACAAGACGCCTCTACCTATGACGCCCACCTTACACGCAAAAATCGTGATGCTAAATGGGTAAAAGGACTGTCACCATAGGATGAGCTGAAGTAAAAGATAGCATTGCAACAGTAGCAAATACGTAGAGCACGCAAGTTAGCATAATAGTTGCAACTTGCCGCACGGTATGAGTGAGAACAGTCACATCCATTCTTGGCCTGATGGTCTTTTATGATGGCTCGTTATTGCACTGCCCGATAAGGCTGACTTCGTGTGTGTAATTGAATCGGTGTACTTTATTTGTGTGTGGTGTTAGCGCAGTAGTCACACAAATTACCAACATGATTCCCATCGCAAGTGGTGTAACTAGATTACCCAGTGTCGTAACAGGAGCTATGGCCGTATACACGTCATTTGGGTGAAAATCCACTATCCTTTGCAATACGTGTGGCACTACCGCTGCTACTGCCCAGTGTGTTTGCAACATGTTATGCGTTGTTGTTATCATTTCGTATTGGTACAGCGGCGCATCATTTTACCGCGTTATGTGGTGTTGGCACGGCGCTCTTGTACTTTGTCGCATTAGCCACTCAGCTCTCTTTGCTCTGAAATGGTTGTAGTGAGTTGTAGTCCAGCGGACAGGCACGATGTGATGTACCTTATGTGTTTTACTGGTGCTGCACCATTGTCCGCCTCGGCTGCCCGTTACTCTCTGTCTGGTGTGTGAGTCCGGTGCTAGACCTACTCGGTACATCTCGAAATTGATTTACTTCACTTTACTGACGTGCCTTGCTTGCCATTCCACTCGTCACGTTGGCAATTGGTGTGTTTGAGGTGTACTCTACTCAGATGGTGTCTGGAGTTCTCACAACCGCAGTTACCTACTCGACCATTGCCTCATGGTCATACTTACTCATCCACTGCTGGCGATTAGCCCCGTTTTAGATGCATGTTGATTTTAGTGATGTTACCGATTAGCTGCAGCAGGTCAACAATGACTAATAAATTAACAGTGACATCAACTGTATTAGTATGTTGTATTAATATATATTTTTACAAACAATATTTAATTACTTTACTTTATTTGTTATTTTTTTGTGCGTGTAAGTGAAGCAGAAGACATTCATGTTTATTAGAATAGTAAATTATTTTTAATAAAGTGTTAGCGCTTTATATTTGGTTTTTTCTCAAAGAATTGCAAATAATTGAACTATTACCCATATAAATTTTTCTGAGTAACTTAAAAATGTAATCAATTGCTTTCTATTTGCATTGATAAATGCAATATCAAATTGTTGTAAACGTACGTTGTACTAAATTGATGTGTAATATTTTTTTTTTAATTACAGAATGTTACTAAGCAATTAGATGAATTATCGCAAATTATAATTTTTTTCTTTGAGAATTGTTTGTTTGCATTTTGAGTGTTTTCAACAGATTTACTGCTTTTCAAATAATTATTAATTTATTTTTAAAAGTGTGAGGTAGTTATAATCATGAGCCAATTGTTGCTGAGTGGTAGTGGTAATAATATAATGCAACGTGTAGCGTTGCTCTAGTGCATACCATTAGCGCTTTAACGTTACTGAAGTAATGCAAAGATAAATCACGGTAAAGCTGCTGTAGCAAATACTAGTTTGAATTGTTGAAATGAATAACGAGCAGTGTTTGCAATAGATGCTGCCGCCGGTGCAGTTCTGCTTGGTGGAGCAGAAAACGTTTTTGTTCCTGCGTCGCTTGTTGCGTTTGTAGAAGCACATCGTCAAAAAGCGTTTAACTCACAGGCATTGACATCATCATCTTTCCAGCAATCTACATTACAAAATAACTGCTATAGTAATTGTAAAAACTAAGCTTAAGTTTTAGTGGATAAGTAAGCAACAAATGCTAGTAGTTGTTGTGCAAAGCTAAATCAACCATACTAATAATAAAAATAGTTGTCGTAATAAATCCTATAACGATAAATAAATTTGTCAATAAAATAGTGAGATATTTTACGTAATGAGCAGTGCCTCATGGTGTTGCTTGACATTCATCAAAACAGCAACAGTAACACCTAAACAAACAACAATAAGTATGCTAATAGTGACAGTCGTGCTAGATAACATAAACCTGAAGTATAATGTACAGCCTTTTGATAATTTGTTTCACAGTACAAGTAAATGTACACCAAGTTTTGTATTCCCGTACCAGCCTCTCCTATGGCATCAAAGCTACTGTTCAATAACATCCCACTAGACACATTTGATGCGCATTACCTTGCCAAATTCAAGTAATAAATTGCACAAGCAGGTTCATGTTTCTCTTGACAGGCGTGAATGCGATCTGCGCTGTCGTGTTGCTATGAAGGAAATTATCTACCGCCTATTCGACTGGCGTAGCAAACAGCCAAGCTACTGTCTAACTCCTATAATATACACCTCTCCCATCAAAGTAGTACTAGTATTAATAATAATAATCATGATGTTAAAGATGATAAATTATTGTGTGGTTGTTCAGGAGTGATCTGGTAAAGTGCCGTCGGTGATGGTCTCACTCCACGTTGATTGTAGACATCAGTAAAGACCGCTGCATCATGTGGTGTGCCTGTACACGCACTGACACTTGCGTTAGCTGATAAAAGTAACATGAATGGTAGTGTAAGCAATAATCATGAGGCTATTGTGCCGTTAATTTATAAAAGTTTGTAAATGGGTATAACACGTTATGCTACGTCTACCCTTCCAGATATCAGTATATTTGACAAGACTCAAACTCTACCGGCGTTAGACACGGTCACGCGACTCATTGACGGCTACAATGCCTTTCACGCGGCAAACAATTATTATCAATTACGCAATGATAACAAAAAGAATGCTACTGGTGATAACGTGCGCAATGCAGTAGGCAACAGTCAGTAGTATGCTGAAGCGGTGAATGCAACTTGACTCTCATTACAGTCATAAATGTAATCTTGTGTACTCATTTATTTTTATAAAGGCAATAAGTAAACAGATAATTTGAGTTTATAATGTCAAATATGTATAATATTAATAGTACATCTTTATTAAGTGTTTATTATTTTTTTTACTTCTTGTCTTATGTTGATAGTTTTCATAACATTTATAAACGTATCTTTCTTTTCTTTAGATTTAATAGAATAATCAATATCAGAAAAATTAAAATGTTTGCGAAGAAGAAACCGGTAATGCGACGTGTTCGTCAGGTAGGACACAAGTCGGCTAATGCCATGATGACTCGTAAAGATATTGGATGTGGTATTGTAGATTGTACACTGTGCAAGTAGGCCGTACACGCTGGACGTGGGGCAACCATTTTACCACACCAAGCCATTATCATTCCTGATACAAACGTGGTATTGCATAACATGAACGCACTGTAAGATGCTCGAATACAAAATATTGTCTTTCTCAGCACCGTGCTTAGTGAGGTGCAGAATCGCAATAAGGGTATTTACTCTCGTTTACAGCGACTAATGGCAGATGAGAGTAAGCAGTGCTATGTGTTTGCGAATGACCGTCATGAGCAGACACACTGTGTGCTTCTGAAAAACGAATCTGCGAATGATTTCAATGATCGTTGTATTCGTGTGGCATCTCAGTGATATGCACGACATGTGTGCAGCGCATTTGGTCCTACGCGTGTAGTGTTAATAACATACGACAAGGTACTGAGGCAACAATTACTCAACAAACAGACATGCTAAACAACTTAGTTAAACAGTGTAACTACGAGTGCCAACGAAAATGAGTAACAGCCATCTTTGCCCTCCAACTTGACCTGCCTTGGACTGCGCTAGTTTATTTCTACGGTCATCGCAAGCGATTGCGATTTACTGGAAAAAGTACAGTATGAGATGCCATAGGGCATGAAGGAAAGCAGCAACACGCATCAAATCTTTACCCCATACGAATTGTAGAGTGTACTCGAGGTAGGTGTACAGAAAGGGGTGTACCTCAAGGGCAAACTGCGAGTCAGTGAGACAAGCTGCTTTTTTGGTGAAATACGTGGCAAGTTTGACGGACATGCCTTTGACCGAGTTCTACTCCCAGGTAGGGTAAATCTAAATCGAGCAATTCATGGTGATACGGTATGTGTAGAAGTACGACCCGTCAGTGAATGACGACCTGCTAAAAAGAAGAATGATAACAATAATAATGAGAATGATAGCATCACTCCAGCAACAGAGGCCGATGCACTTGCCGCGCACTACACTCCTGTAGGACGAGTGGTAGGTATTTGCAACGTGCGACGCAGGCCATTTTGTGGCAGCATCGATGTCTAGTAGGTAAAACGAATGACAAACAACAAAGATGAGATCAATTAGGGCAGTGTATCGGTGCTGTTCCAACCCAAAGACAGCCGCATCCCACGTATTCGCATCTCCACCAGTCACTTGTCTCAGCTGCACAACAAACGACTGAGTGTGGTGATTGACGACTGGCCACTGTACAGCAGTTTTCCATTAGGACACTATGTGTAGGTGTTGGGCACCATTGGTGATCGTGATACCGAGGCGACGGTGATTTTGTTAGAAAACGACATCCCACACTACGATTTCAGTGAAGGTGTGTACAAATGCCTACCCAAGGGGCAATGACACGTGACAGACGACGAGGTTTGCCGACGATTAGACCTGCGTGATTTGTGTGTTGTCAGTGTGGACCCACTAGGCTGTCGAGATATCGATGATGCACTGCACTGTCGAGTGTTAGATAATGGACATTACGAGGTTGGGGTGCACATTGCCGATGTCACCCATTTTGTACACGAACACACCCTGATGGACGAGTAGGCGGCCAAACGAAGTACTAGTGTGTATTTGGTAGATAGACGAATTAACATGCTGCCTCAGCTGCTAACGTAGAATTTGTGTTCGTTGGTGTTTAACGAGGACCGATATGCGTTTTCGATCTTGTGATAGTTTGACGCGTCTTTTAACGTGGTGCATGATTGGTTTGGTAAGACAATTATTCGCTCACGTGGCGCACTCTACTATGGCGATGCACAACGCATGATTGATGATGTTGACGATCATTCCTAAATTGCCTCCTCATTACGACGATTAATGCAAATTAGTAAACACTTCAAGTCTCAACGAGAGGTCAACGGGGCACTTTTCTTGGCCTCACAATAGTTTAAGTTCAAAGTAGACGATGCCCACTTAAATCCTACCGATATGCAAAGCTATCTAACTTTTGAGGCCAATTCAATGATCGAGTAGTGAATGTTATTTGCCAACGCCGCAGCGGCGTCGAAGTGTGTGCAGCACTTCCCACGATGAACCCTGCTGCGACGACATGAACGTCCAGCATAAGGTGCCTTTGACACACTAAACACGGCATTAGAGCGTAAGTTGCACAAACGATTAGACGACACCTCGTCCTTAACTCTAAACAAATCATTAAACGACTGTGTGGACGACAGTGATGCTTATTTCAACAAACTTATTCGTATCTTGACCACACGGTGTCTGCGTCAGGCACAATACTTTTCCAGTGGTAGCATTCCACGGGATGAGTATTATCACTTTGGGTTAGCCATGCCAATTTACACCCACTTCACCTCTCCTATTCGCCGTTATGCCGATGTCATGGTGCACCGTCAGCTGGCAGCGGCACTGGGCATTGCATAGGTGAGTGCCACACACATGGATGCGTAGAAGATGGAGCAGATTGCGTAAAACATCAACTACCGCCATGAACAGGCTCAGCGTGCAGGACGCGATTCACAAAACTTATTTACCGGTTTCTACTTGCGTAACTTTGAGAATGGTGTAATTCCGTCCTAGGATGGGTATGTGGTACGGTTAACCGAAACACACGTCTTTGTACTTGTGCCACGGTATGGTCAATAAAGTCGAATCCCTAAAGACAGTTTGTGCAAGGTGCCGTAGTTGTTAGATAAAGTACAGGTTGGAATTGAGGTACGCCGTTACGGTGATGCACTCAACACCAAACTGATTTTCACCCTCATTGGTTACATGCGTGACGATGCTACTACTACTGTTGATGATAAAAATAATTAGGAGGAAGAAAAAGGTGGGGTGCTAGTCGCCGATGACGTCGATGTGCTTGATGAGGGTGAAATGGTAACTGAAAAAGATACAAGTAATAATAGTAATAACAATGATATTACATATAGTGCATAAAAAACAGTAGAAGCGATAACAACAAACGCGTAAAGTGACATAACTATCCATGATAATGCTAAAGTAGAAGGCAGCAAACGTGATCGATGTGAGACGAATGATTAGTGTAATCATGCAAACAGCGATGACAATGAAGTAGCGCAGACATCTAACAAGCAAGCGAAAACAATGTAAGTGTCAATAATATAATATTAATAATAATAAATTAATAATTAAAATATAAAACAATTATAATACAAATAAAACATTTTGTACATAAAGTTAATATATTACTTAAATATAAAGCTGTCAAATTGATTAACATAAAGAAAAAATACTTTTTGTTATATTTATAGTTTTGCGATGTTTTTGTACATGTCACTATACAAGTCAATTATATATTTTTATTACTCTTAGTTTTTTTTTTATACTTAACAGAATAATCTTTTAATTAATTATAAAAAGTTAGTCATGCTAGCAAAATTGATTGCCCGGTTGTGTGACCCACCTGTGGCGTCGTGTATTCGACGGTAATAACTTTGCTTGGCATTTGTCGCACTGAGTAAGTTGTACCCCACACTCCCACCATCAACTTCATCACCACAATACAACAAACTACTGTAACCTTGCAAAACTACAAATCTACAGTAATAATAAATAGCTAAAACCACTACTTCCTCCTCTTCTCCTTTGCCTACTGTACATACTACGGCTAGTACTAATACTCATGTTAGCAACGTTTAGGGTGATACGTTCAAGGCCATGCCATCTACAGTGCAATCAATAGCATTGGTGTAACGTGTTCGACATTTACTACCTGTCTGTACTTCACGTGAAATTAGTCTCATAGCCACAGGTCTTGCCGCACTCTCACGTGTCACCCCACCCATCATGGACGTACTTATTCGTCACTTGTACATTTTATGTGAAAATGAACGAAGTGTATGTATGTCTAACAACAAAACAAAAAAAGATAATGATAATAAGGTAAAGGACGACAATTGCAACTTGGCTACATTGACGACAATGATCAATGTGGCACTGTCTGCGGGCCACGTGTACAGCCACACTTTGGCGCACCTTATTATGCAACATTCAGTTAGGTGTGTCAAGTCATCAACGCGATAGTCAAGGTCTGCTATTCTTCGTTTTGTAAACGCAGCAGCACACTATTTGTAAAGTGAAAAAGATGTAACTGTGCTGATATAGTCCTTTGCTTAGGCAATTAAAATGAGTGTAACCACACTACGATAAGCTGTAACATGTGGCAATGAGATAAAGTGAAAGCACGTATCTCTCTATGCTGATAATACGTAATAAGCTCATAGACAAGAGTTTGCTCAACTCCTTACGTAGTGTCAGTAGGAGAGTGAGAATAGTAGTTGTGATGATCTACATAAGACTAAATAAAATTTTAATTTGTCTATTACATGCTATTAACGTGTACTTCGACTGATGTAAATGTACACCTCACACAATCTTGACGATCCATGTGCGCTGAGTATGCTCTAGTCACTGTGCGTGAGTGCATTTTCGCGCCCAGCAGCGTAATCATCACATCCAACGTAGTAATAACAGAAATAATAAGAAAAGAAACAGACGTAGCATGTCACACAAAAAGTAGATTTAACAACAAATGCAAAAAGCACACCTAAATAAGATAATGATGTAATACGGATGAGGCGCCAGTTGTGGGAAATGGTAAACAAGCACTCAGGTGTATTTCATCGTCTACGGCACACACTATTACTACAAAAGTCAAATAAATATAAAGCCAACACATCAAACAACTAATTACAAAGTAATGAATGCTATCGTGATGATCATAGTAGTTTACCACATTTGTAGCATAAATGATTAACAGAGGAAGAGTCGACAAGATCTTCAACAAGCAACACAATACAGCCTATGCAATTGATTCACCGAGCCTATGAGGATATGTCTCATGGGGTGAATCTGCAAGAAGCCACACTAACAGTCGTACACAGCTAGTATCGTTAGTACGATAGTGTAGAGGCCATGACCAAGGCGGCGGCTCTGTTTGCGTAGCTGGGCAAAGTACCCGATGGCCTCGTGTACAAGTTGTATGGTCATTTGCATGAATTAAGCTTGCGTGGGGTAAGTGCGTTATTACGTGCCGTTCGCAGAGACATGACCTGCTCCTTGACCACCGCCGTGCAGGAGATGCTGCGCGATCACGTTCATGTATAACTCATAGGCCAATCAAAGCTAAGTGATATTGTGTAATTATTAGATGTGCTAGCCATGCCACTACCGCGTGCTTTTTCGCTGCCATAAGGTATAATCAATGGTGAAGCACAGCTGCGGTCTTTGCTACATTCACACATTTTAAACATAGCATCAGAAATGCCCCTACCGTCTCTCGTATATCTCACCACACATGCGCGTGCGATTGAGGACAAAACTCATAACTCGAATGATCTTGATGTGCTGCTTACACTCACGTGTAACAAATTGAACGCGTATTTGTGCAACAACAAGCCAACTCTGAGAGCAAACAGGACATTAGTAGGGTAGAAGTAATCATAATCCTCATCTTCATCTTCTAAATAATCATCAACATCATCACAACTAACAAAAAAATAGTAAAGCAATATGTCATATGTGATGTTGGCATCTCTTTACATGCTTGCAAAACGAGATCGAGTGCATGATGAGTTGTTAGATTGTATTGCCTCATTTGCGACCGCACGACTAAACGTAATAGAAAACAAATACACTGCGTGTTCATCTTCACAGTAGAATACAGTGAAAGTGAATGAATGATAGTATCAATAGCAGTAGTAGTTATTACTTTTGTAAAAGTTTTTCCTTCTGGCTGCGTCATTGCAAATCACACTGGATGCGTGGCAGTTGCATGAGCCAATGTAGCGTGTACTACATTTAGTATAAACATATTTGCAAAACACATCAAAAACACAAACAGTACCATCATCACTACAGTAGAAACGAATGTCAACCTCCCTATTGCTGACAGCTGGTTTACTTGCTGCTCAGGGCAAACGTGTGATGCTGTTACATCGTATTCAGTCTTAGCTGTAGAGTGATGCTCGTGTGTAGTCCATGACGCAAGAATAACTGAAATTTACAATAGCATTACTATAAAAATGTGAAATATTTCATCCGTCACTCATTCAGCAAGTGTTGCATAAAATATGACGAGACACGTAAATTCATGCACAGCTGCACTGTGCCCCAGCAGATCAGCCAAGTACATTTGTCAAGCATGCCTAACTCAATAAATTTATCTCAAGATAAAATCTTTGTAGTAGTAGCAATAAAGGTGATTTGAGTATATAATAACAGCAGCAATAGTAGTAGTTTAGGCGAATTGTACATGAGTAGTTGTGTGTGCTGAATGCTGCCGATGTAGGCTCACTACTTGCTACATGTACTCGATGCTTTGTACCTGAAAATGATACACATTGTAACTTGTCAAAATAATCTGAAGGCAGCAGTGAAACTAACTTTGATACTACCACGTAAAGCTCATTTAACGTGTCAAGATAAGATATACAAATACTTCATGAGATACAAACCTACCTGCAATCACGCCTACGTGCATGTCATGTACGGACGTATATCACCTTGTGTGTGCAAAGCTATCGTTGTGAGCAATTTTTGACCTTGCCGTTTACCGACAGTCTGCTAACCTATTTTCCACGTGCACTGGATTACCTCACCTCAGGTCAAATAAGCGAGGCATTATTTGCATTTGGTTAAATGACTAATGCTGGTCAGCGACTGCCGCATGAGGTAGCCACCGCGGGCTCGGTAGACTACGTGGTAGATAACGTGGACCTGTTCTGAAGTGGACCAGAGATTGCTAAGTTGCTGCATGGATTTGCCAAACTGCATTGCACGAAGCGAAGTTTGTACAGTGTCTTTGCCAAGCATCTTGCTCGACGTGCAATACTCTTTACGTTAGATCGACCATCGATTAGTTTACTCTTTCACGCCTTTGGCCTTGTCAAGTACGTGGATAAGTAATTGTTGGATCGTCTTACATTTGTTTGTAAATTGCATGCTGGGTAGCTCAACCCGGCAGACTTGTTACTGATTGTGAAATCATACTCACGTATGATGCTATGAAGTCCCAATTTTTATCGTGTGATGGGGGCACAAATCACCGCTAGGGCAAGTGAGTTTCCTGTACTCGCGCTGTGCTAATTGTTTACCGCCTTTGGCAGCATTCAGCTGCATGATAACAGTCTTGCATAACATTTACTGTAGTCTATCGCGTAACGTGTAAATGAGATACCATAGGCCAACACCGCTGTAGAGGTATTGGTGTCTATGTGGCAAATGAATGCAGGCATTCTAGGTAACACTAATGCAAGCAAAATAGCAGATTACATTGTCTCTCACGCCGAGCAGCTAAACAGCACTTCGTTGTTAAAATTGTGCACCGTGATGAATGACATTTCTTGGTCAAACAAATAGTTGCTTAAGGCAATGGCAGATCAATCGGTGAAACTGAAATTGTTGTAGCAAATAACGCCCGAAGCTGGTAGAGCAGTGCTTGACGTTTTGAGTCAAAACTTGATGCACCACGAGGCGGCACGTAATGAGCTGTCCAAGCTGGCTCGAGGTGTAACAAAAGAAACGGTGCTGCTGTCTGATAACGAAGTACAAGAATTGCAGGCACTGATAGCGCGTTAATCAAATTATTATTTATTACAAAAATAAATATAATAATGAACTGTGAATAATTTTTATTTCATAAAATTTTAAAATTTTTTCTTTAATTTTTTGTAAAGATGTACGGATGTTTATTGTGATGATGTTTTTTATACTAAACATAATTTATTATGTTCTTTTTTTTGATGTTGAAAAGCAAGTATTAGGAAAAGCGTGCCTAAGCTTACATGCTTTACTGTAACTATTAACGTAATTTGCACACAAAAAAATTGTAATTTTTAATGTCATTAATTACAGATCAATAACAAATAACTAAGCTTGAAAAGTATTTATATATATATATATATATATTTGTCTTTACATGTATCTCTGATTCTAATAAATTTAATCGTTTTTACGACAATTGCTTTTATAATCATTCTATTGAGTTAATTACAAAAAGTACATAACAAAGCGTAAGACAAGACAGGTAAAAGTAACACATCACAACTAATACTATATTATTTTTTATATTCATCTCAAGATATATACTTTGTTTTCCCTTTATTTTTCATATAAATACTATACTATAAGATAAGCTGACCTGTTGCCTTTTCTCTTTTTATTTGTTCTGCCGTATTTTCGCTTATTCATATAATTATCATCACCAAAATAAATAAATATATATATATTAGTTTACTTTTTTCTGTTAGCGTATCACTATTTATGTCTGCGTTTACTATTGTTTATAATATACTCACGTACACCGCTGGTGCCTTTTCTGTGTTAATGAACTTGTCACCTGTGTTTACAATGCGCCGCATTAACGCCGCAGGCACGGTAGGAGACAGCACCATCACATTTTATGCTGCACAAATGTACAATGGTGTGACTTGAGCAAGCTACGGTGTTTTCATCTGATCTGTGCCACTTCTCATCTCTAACACATTGGGTAATGCAGTGTCTACGTTTGCGATGTTGACCTTTCTCACCGTGGCTAGACGTGAAGAGAAAGAGCATGGTAAACTACGCAGTACGACGTATATGCGTAGTGTATGTGTGGCGCTGCTTTTCATGTTCATTTCATGATTTTACGTTGCTCTTATTATTGTGCTTATCATGTCTAACAGGGTTTCATTGGCAAAGAATATTACAGGGTATGAGGGTAGTATAGCTGGTATAATTATGCTCAGCTCACCTTTAATGATGTTCAAGCGTATTATCTAAACAAAAAATGCCTAATCACTTGCCCCGTTGACGGTGCTTTTCGCATTCTTCAACACACTCTTCTGGGTGATAGCTGGCATCATGACAAGCGACTTCTTCATCATCGTACCTAATGGTCTCTGCTTTATCGCATGTTGTTGTCAAGTAGCTCTATTGATTATTTACGGTCGTACACGTAATGCGAAGAAACACATACATCACGCCATAGCCTCTGTGCCGTTCAACTAACGTTTTTTCAGTATAATAAAGAACAAAGATAAGTATAAGATTTATATATTTTTTATTCAGTAAGTTTTTTAATTGATTTTGAGTATGAACGCAAAAGCAATTCACAATACGTAATTCTGTTCTCTTTGTCTTCCCCTATTTCTGGTTGCCCCTGTTCTTTTCTCTTACTGCTGGGCACGTGCTTCGCGGCCGCGCACTTCGGGCCCAAGCCCAGGCGAGATAGAAACCGCGCCGAGCCAAAACGAAAGTAGACGAACGAAAACAAAAACACGTGAACAAAATAGTTCTAAAAAATTGGACGAAAGAGATTTTAAATCATAAATTGATTTAAAAATTTTCACAAAGCGTAGCAAACAAAATTGGTAAATTATTTAAATTTTAATTTTTTAAGTATTTTATTGATCTATCATCAATGCCGGAAGAGCACCATCACACAAAAGTCATTGACTATCATACCTTTGTGTGTAATTTGCTTTGTCGGCTGTACAGTCGTCATCATCATGAACACTATTTTTTTTCTGTTCATTGTTATGGCAATTCTGTATTTCAAAGCTACCTATTTGTAAAATCAAGAATTGTGCTAATGCCGCACCACACATCGTTGCCGTAATGGCATCTGTTTGACTCTGAGCAATAGAATCACATTTAGCGCTACTGCACTTGTCTGCACAAGTACAAAGTTGCGATAAATACGTCACACTTGCTGCAATGTCTTATGGCGTCAATGCATACAATTTTAACATTTCTACCGTGTTCATGGCACAAGTCATAACGCTGTTAGTGGTAATTTTTGTATTTATAGTTTTGTGTGGATTACCGACACAGCAATTGTCACTGTTTACATTACCTGTGTGCATCATTTCACTCATATGTAGTTGCAAAAGTGCACGTTGCATCTGTCGTGGTAAGCGCTATGTCTTACTAACCTCATACAATAACGAATGCAGTTGTTTGCCAAACATGTGGTTTTTTGTATGATAACAATCATTCTTATTGTTGTTGCTACTAACATCATTACTTTTTATAACGCTCTACACTAATTAGTTTTATTATTTTTAATTATTATGGTGTGCGTACAAGATAAATGTTGCAACGATCGTCTTGTCGATCGTGTAACTTAACAATAACATCTATGCCAATGCGAATTGAGAAATGGCTGTATGCATTTCTCGTAAAGTTTTCACTTGGACAACACAGACAAGTATGCCATCTTTACTACCCACCTTACTAGTACGTAAGTTATTGTTTTTGTCGTTTCTATCCGTGTGAATGCGTTACTACAAATATTATAATTACTACTACTACTACTGCTCATCACATCTGATTTGCACAAAAGGATTGAGTGAACGTAGAGCAGTTGCCGCAACACTACCTCGTGACCTTACGTTTTTGCTATCCGCTTCATTCCGTGAGGATTGCACGAGAAAGTTGTTATGATAGTCACTTGAGGTGATAGTGTTGTTATCCTTCACAACAATCGAGTTTACCCCAGCCAAAGCTAAGTTCTTTGCCATTTCGCTACTTGCTCCTGCGATGCCATCAAAGTAGACGTGCGTCAACTTCAATTGACGTTGCGTAGAAGCGCCTCATAAACGCACTTGTCGATCGTACCGTGTTTCTTCGTCAACGATTTTAGTCTACATTGGAATTACGTGGAAAAGATAAAGATGATTTATGTCTATTCAACAATAAAAAACTTGTTCAAGCCAAAAACTCTCTATGCAAACTGATTGAAAAATTACAAATTAAATATTTTTTTTATAAAAATTTTATAGTTTGGTAAAAAAGTAAATTAATAAAAAAACAGTTCTTAAACTAAGAAGTAAAGTATTACACACAGTAGCAGTAGTGACTAATTTACTTTTCAAATAAATTTTTTATTTGTAAATTACACAATACATTACAAATCATAGCGTCATTCGCCAAATTCGTCAACAATCTGCTTGCACGGTGCATCACAGAGCATATTCTGCACTTCAGTTATACTTGTGTAATTGTTTTGTAATTTCTGTGACGGCTTGAACGACATAACTATCGCATTTACTCATCTGTGAAATTTATCTCCACGATTTTACTGTATTTATTTACATGTAGCCTACATTCTGTCTACTATCAAATCTTACTACGATGGGAATGCCTAAACTAACGGCACAAAGGCTGCAGAGTGTACAAGTTACTTGTGATGTTGAGGTAAACTGCTGCAAAACACACTGCCGCGTATGTATAGTTAGATTGCACTCTAGTGTAAATGATAATTGGAATCGCTAACATTATTATCATCACATAATTTTTATATTTAATCTGTGAAGTTTGTTATCGTATTCGTGCTTTTATTTATACTATAATTGTCCTATTCAGGTAAGTTGCTTTTGTTATCATTGAGGTGTGTGAGTGAAATAAATTTATTACGCATTGCTCTTTACACCGCAGTTGAACATGGCACGTGTTGGCATGCCTCATTTCATGCACGTAATATCGGTATATGCTGAGCTGCCAAGTCACAACATGTCGCATGAGAAATGCGACCTTACAAACGACGTTGTTCTTGTGTGCTCACTGTCACACTTGTTGTCGTAGATGTAAATAACGTTATTAACAAAATAACAAAAAGTAATAACATTTCTCAATGAATGTGATGTTATATTACACGATCACTTTTTTCTGTTAATATTGAATCTGTATACTGAAAAAACTACAATGAAGGTAAATGTTTAAAGACGCAAGTAATAAGAGAACTATATGGAATTATTAATAACATCAGCATTAAACATCATGTTATTAACTTTTGAGTTTTTATTAAGATTTGTAAATTATTTAGGCATGCTAACAAGGTAGGTAGTCAAAATGTCATAAACGTCTAACATGTACAAATAAAAATTGTGTGTATATATATTCGTGTTCCTAATTTTATTTTTTATGTGTAATTGAGTATTAGACTTCTATAGGAAACTTAGCTGATATAAAATTTAGCATTTGACTATCATAGAAAAATTGCGTATATATTTTATTTCACGACAACGTTATATAAACACAACACACACATTCTGCTAGTTTTTGTGTAGGTTCAAGAAAAAAAGTACAAATAATTTAAAATTAGTAATCAGAAAAAAAGATGTGATAATATTTATTTATAGGTAGCAATAAAATATATAATAAGTTTTGGTAATAGTATATTTTTACTTGTCTTCAGCGTATTTGTTGACGAAATAAAAAAGAGAAAGTAGAGGCAATGTTAATTTCTGTATATAACAGCAATATTTTATCGAGTTTGTAAAATGTGTATACTGCACTAATATATATAAAGAGTTCTTCATTTTTTTATAGTGCTCTTCTTAATCTAACGTAATAATTGTAAATGGTTATTAATGCAAGTGTATAAGAAACAAAAAAATAATTATAAATGATATAGTAATTTTGTTGATATATAAAATTGTATTAGTAAAAACAATTCTTTTTTAATAATATATTAGCGTTATTAATGCTTGTTAACTTCACCGTTATACTCAGTCTTGATTAAAATGCCTGCGGCATGTAATCGGCTCACCAGATCATCTCCGAATGCCACCGTTGGGGTAAGTGCACCTCCGCTCAAATGGCCACCTTTGCTCAGTGCCACCGCACTCATCGCACACTCCGCGGCAAACACGCCAGTCGCATCGTACATGTCTTGATTTGCCTCAAGCCGAACCACCACACGCCGGCCTGTCTGGGTGTAACCGACAAAGCGGCAACGATAATAGGAGTTGTGCTTTTTCTCACTGCTGGGCCCATCACTCTGTCCTGGTGGGAGATACTTTCGTAGCACAAAGCGACGAATCGGTCCAACAGCCATGGTCATCATTGTGCTGGCGGTCAAAAACATTGTACGAGCCATGCCTATTACGCCACCGCTCATACACTCCACATAGGACGCAGTAGAGTTGCGTAGTGCATTGGACCGACGTACGACTCGCTCATTCGTCGGGGACATCATAAACGGTGCGGTTCAGATTCCTTCCTTCCAGTCATACCACATGCCACGACGTTATGGCACGGCAATGGGTTTTGGTCCATCGTGAGGGTTTAGACTTGTACCAGAGTCATCCTCGCTAGTCTTGTTTTACAGCACCTATGCCAACGATTTCACTGTGCCGGATGATAATCCAGCGGAACTCACGTCAAAGTACGCTTTCACCTACGTTATTGGCTCTGCAGTGGCCTTGTGTACCACATAGTTGCCCACGTCCGATGGGACGCTGTCGAACCCACACGCACTCACCAACACCACACCTTTCATTCGTGCCCGTTCATGAAATTGATTAATCACCAAACGCATAAAGTTAAATTCACCGGTGGTGTCAACGTAGTGGGTGCTATTGCGTACACAAGCCTCAATTACGGGCATCCCTACCTTCGTAAACGGACCCGCACACGCAATTACACAAGTTGTCTGCTGACACATCGCATCAAGTGTGTTGGGTTTGCTGATGTCAATCACAAAGCTTGGTATCTTGCCTGGTAGCTCCTCTTTGAATGCGGCAAGTTTAGCCTCACTTCGTCCAGCAATGCCCCACTTGGGCTGCGTAGTTTCAGGTAAGCCATTGAGGTATTTGCATACAATCTGACCAGTGTAGCCAGTTGCACCAACGACGATAATGTCAAGTTTGGCAGCCATTATTGATTTTACTTTTTAAAGTTTTTTTGTTTAGAGATATTATACTCTTCTTTGTACAAAAAATAATCAGCAGTAAATAGTTAATGAAAAAAAAATATTGACTAAATACAAAATATATATTTGCCAATAGAAGTAAATAATAAAATTACGTGCATTTGCTAGTAAACGAATCGCTACATTGATGTGAAGCAACCATCAATTACTTTTGAAAAAAATTTATTACAAATTTATATAATAAATGTTTGTCTGTAGTGTCAAACCAAATAATGACAAATTATGTTTGAAGTTCACAAAACTTGCGAGAAATGTAGAAGCGAAAAAGCAAATGTAACGTACAACACCAAATGTGCATTTTTTGTTGATCTAATAAAGGAAAATAAATAAATTATGATATCAATGTCTATGATGCAATTACTCATATATGAGCATCAAATATCTCTCTAGTGTAAAAGTTAATTGACAGAAATAAAACTGTACAACAACAAATCAATATGATTATGTGTGTATGTGGGTGTAGCGTGTAGAAAAAAAAACAAGCATACATTTTTGTACCTTATAAAAAATAGCAAGGTAAACTAAAAAACTATATAGATGTTTATTTTAAGTGTTGTAATAAAAAAAAAAAATAATTCAGAGTTCACATTATTTATAGTCTAACGTTTATTTTTAGCGATTATACTGCTGATGGATATTTCGCTTTAGTGCCTCAAGTTGTGCTGTCTTTTGCTTTAGAGTAGACTGCAATTTACGCAGACGTTTTCGCTATACAGCTATTTGCTGCTCGCCTTGTTGTTTCTATGCCACGTCATTTTGCACTCGCACCGCTCGCTCCTCTGCCTGACGTTTGCGGTTACGCACATACTGTTCCTTTTTATCCTTTTCACTGGCCAGTTTACTTTGCTGCTGAGACACACGGCGTGCACCGTCCTCTGCCCGACCACGCATACGTTATACTTCCTTTTGCGATAGCATCACTCGTTCGTTAATTTATTGTAGTGTGTTTACCAGAAAACTTAATACATCCACGGAGAGCGTGCTAATCAGCAATGTGTTGTTGTCGTACACATTCGTTGTATATTGATTATCGCCCTGTACAACGTTATCACTTGTGCACAGGTATTGTGATAGTGTTTGCCGAATCAACTAGATGGACAGTGCGTTCTGGTTGTCATGTACTCGTTGCATCAACATTTCACTGTTGCTGCAATTAAGGTTATTCCTTCTATCATAATGATAATTGCTTGTGTTCATATTACCTTCATTTTGTGCGTATGGAAGTGTTGTTATTGTTGTTGAAGGACACATTAGTGCATGTGACAGCTACTCATTTTCGTCGTACATTCGTTTCACCTCCGTCATGTACACTTATCGATTGTGCAAGGCTGCTTGATTTTGTTATCTTATAAATGACTGAATTCGTTCGCACACACTAGCCCACTCTACCTCACATGCATGAAACGTGAAAGCAAATTACTACTATAATAAAGTACGACATTGTCATTCGTCTATTTGTATTTGATCAACTTTAGCATGATAGACACTCTGTGATTACGTGCATAGACAACGTACTCATAGTGAAAACTGTGTTTGCACGGTAGCAAATTACTGCATTTCTTGACGCTGACACAACAGTCGAGCTTGCACTTCGCTCTACTGAAACTCGGCCAATTGTCGATAATGTATTTGCAACATGACCTGCGCACGCTACGTGTCAAATAACGTCTACAGTTACACTCGTTACTGTACCTACTGTACATTTATCAATTTGTGCACTTCAACTTCACACTCGTGAACTAGTGTTTTAAGCTGCTACGTGAGTGCCACAACACGTGAGCGGCGTTGCTACACATCTGACGAGGCACAATACATCACAGACGATCACTTATCTGCCTCAAGTGTTGCTACTTCATGTCGTGCGTGCGTTTCAAACTGAATGAGGTCCGTTATTTGCTGCGCCTTTGAGGCTATTCAGCGATGTACACGTTCTTCGTGTTATGCCATTAACGCGTACAGTGTAAATCGTGCATTATGCTCTGCCTTGTAAATGACATGCATCGAATTACGCGTAGACTCTCACAAGTCTTACACCAATCGCTGCCGCATAACCACACGCTATGTGACCTCAAGCTACTCCTGTTGACGCAACGAGTACACACCTCGTCGTTCATTAGATTACTACACCATAATTTACATCTTACACTTCTCACAATTTTTAATGTATTAGAGACATTCATGGGCTTTGCGTAGCATTCATGCATACCGTGCGTTGCGTTATTACACCTCCCTATTGCACAGCAGCTGATATTCTTGTGCAGCTTACATTCCTAATTGCTGGTAGACTACCTACACCTCTTGAGACAACTGCACTCGTTGGACGAGTTGCTATTACACTCACGCCTCCATCGCATCTTACGCATCATCGCACATTACAATCAAATCGTGCAGTTATCGATCTTGTTATGTTAATATGTCTAATCGAGCCACATGCTCCATTCGATCGAGTGCCACACAGTGCTCCTGAAATAATCGTATTCGCTACACCATTCAATCATTGGCGTGAGAGTATTTCTCATACAGTTGCACTCGATACGATTATTACTATGTAATAATTTCTTGAGCAGACAATTGAGCAGCGTGATCGAGTAAAAAACGTTCACGTTTTTGCTCCTGCAAGAATATCAAGTGTGCATTAGCCTGTGTTGTAATGTGATTGGTTTCTGCACATCACGCGTTGTACATGTTATGCATCATACGCATGTACTCACCCATACACTCACGTCGTTCATCCTCGTATAATTCACAACACTGCGCATGACGCACTTCGTCTGCCTTCACTCGTTCTCGTTATGCGGCTTCGTTAAAGCAAATAGCTTCACGTGTGCAGACTTCACGGCGTAAGAGCTGCAAAAGAGCCATTTCTTATCGCTCGGCTCGGCATATCTACATTCGTTATGCGTCCAGAACAGCCTGCAGAGCATTACGTGCTTATCGCTCATGTGTGTAGAGTGAGACACACAACACTGAGAGGTCAACTTAGGCTGCAAGACTCAAACACGACAGACGCTCTGCACGTTCACACTCCTGCCGTTGCTCACTCTCAATTGCAATTATACGTACTAGTTGTAAATCAAACTGTACGAATTGCATCAGATAGTCCATTCCATTTTATCATAATTATGCTATCCTGCGTCGACGCTTGACTTCGTCTGCTCGAAGTTATTACGAGCACCGAAGCAACTTTGCCCGTTCATACGGTGTGTTAAGTCGTAACGATTACAGTTTCTGCCGTTTCAGTATAGGATCAATTTTCACCCCACACGATGTACACCCAAGGCGTCCACAAGTCAAACAACGACTTGACGAAGTGTACTGCCACGTCTGACTCGATGTGCTTGACGCAGAGTTAATATTACAACTATTAGTGTTATTACTGCTCATTTTTATACTGTTTGTGTTTGCATTCTAATCCTGACACTCAAGTGCAGGTTTGTCAATCTAAGACTTGGATGCACTACGTGTGCGCACACGTGAGCGTGTGTGCGTTGGTGTATCTTTCTACAGTCTACTTTCACCATTCACAGGTGCAATGTACTGGGACATTGTTTTTTGTGAAAATAACGTGTTAGTCTGTATTTGAAAGAAAAATAAAAAATTAATAGATGTATGTATGTATGTATGTATATGTATGTATGTATCTGCTGTTGTTGTTTTTTTGTCTGTGTGTTTTCGTTAACACTGTTTTATAGTAGGATGTTCAAGGATAACACGAAATAAGCGTAAACAAAAATAGAACATATATTTACACAATCACATCAATTACTACAAAAGACTCGAAAAATTTCGCAAATATAACATAAAATAAATTATAATCTAAATTATTTTTTTTGAGATAATAGTGATTATGCTCAAACAGGAGAATAGGCTGCAACAGCAACAACAAAAAAAAGAGTTGCGTGTATAAGTATATTTACATTCTAATATATATATATATATAATATATATAGTGTTTGTATAGTACAAAAATTAATTGAAAAAATACAAGTCAATAAAATTATTTAACTGTGTAGTATAGAGTTTGTTGAGTAAATACGTATGTTTAATATAAATTTATATAGAATTTTGCTTTTCTTCTCTCCGTGGTAAGTATGCATATGTGTAAATTAATATCAAGAAATAAATATATATAGTGATTATCATGTCAAGTTAATTATTATTTTTTATAAAAAAGCACTATCAAATGTAATTATTTATAATTCATTTTCTTTGTCGTCATTGTCGTCATTGTCGTCGGTGTTAGTGCATTACAAGTTGATTTCATACTCCTTTTGCCAAGCCTCAAAGCGTTTAATGCTTTCTACATTTACGCTACTCGGCACTTTGCGTAGTGCGCACATAAAGTCATTCATCGTTGTTGGCTGTTGCGCTACACGTTTGCCGATTTCAGCTGCTTTTTATTTCAGTGCCTTTCGGTCTACCTGTTTCATAAATCGACGCATCGTCATCATCGCCGCATCGCGTACGAGGTTCGTCACATCGGCTCCACTGTAGTAGTGTCCTTCCAGTGAATGCGAAATGGTGTCAAAGTCAACATCACTGGACAACTTAAGTGAGGCGGTGTTAATTTTCAGCAGTGCAATCCGGTCCTCATGCGCTGGAAGAGGAATGTAAATACGCTTCTACAATCGTCGTCGCATTGCTTCATCAATGTCTCATGGCCTGTTTGTCGCACCAAGTACCATGACAATCTTATCCTGATCTACCCCTACCCCATCCATCTGCGTCAGCAACATCCCTTTGGCACGACGAGAGGCCTCATGCTCCTGACTCCCGCCTCGCTGCTCACACAGGGAATCGATTTCGTCAATAAAGATGGTGCTAGGCGAGTAATGACGAGCCATTTCGAACAAGATGCGAATCAGCTTCTCACTATCACCGCGTCATTTACTCGTCAAGGTGGCAGGGGAGATGTTGAAGAAGGTGGTGTTGCACTACGACGCTACCGCCTTTGCCAGCATTGTCTTACCGGTGCCAGGAGGGCCATACATCAGCACCCCTTTCCATGGCCTACGAATACCTTGGTAGTAATCTGGCATGAGTACCGGTAGCACCACCGCCTCTTACAGTAACCGCTTGGCTTCATCTAATCCGGCAATGTCTTACCACGTGACAGGGAACTGACCCATGTGCATATCCGCCTCAATCAACTCCACCAGCTCCTCCTCACCGGCACGGGCGACAAACTTGGTAAACGCACGCTTGTGTGAGTTGTCATTGGGTGTTCGCTGTCTTTGTGCAGGGCATCGTCGCTGACGTAATCGTCTCTGCGATGACTGTGCTACTGGTTTTGTTGTTTATATTCGTTGTACCAGACTATTGGTACGTTGCACCTTAGATGCTAAAGTGAATGGAGAAGTTGAAACTGCTACATTCTCTGCCGCCTTGTCGTAATTATGATCTTCATCATTCTCATCGCTATAATCAATATCATCAATATTATTATTATGATTACTGACTTTATTATTACGAGATGCAACAGGTTTGCTAAAGGGACAGTTTACCAGATTCTTTGCCATGCTCTTTTTTGCTAATGTAGAAGACGTCGATAAAGCAGAAGCAGAAGGAGAAGCAGAAGCAGCAGAAGTCTGCATTGCAAGACGCTAAGAAGGATACAAGCGTCGAGTGCTCGTCAGACGTCTAATAGTTTATGCGGTTTATTTCGCATTAAGCGCCGAGTGTGTGTTGGGTGATTTGACCCTTGTTGTATTGATAGTCGAAGTGCCTTGTCTGTTGTTATTGTTGTTCTTATTAATGTGATCATTATTATTCGCACAAACAGTCTGATTAACATTATGCTTTTTGTTCTGTAATGTTGTTATAGATGTAGCACTGGTGTTATTGTTATTATTAACAGTAGAAGTAGAAATGATTGTAGTCGAAGGTATTATTGGTCCAGTCTTCGGTCCAAAGCAGTCCTTGTCTCCATATAGCAATTTATTCCGTCAACCAATACTATCGGTGGCACTGTTTTACAAAATCATTTGCCGTTTGTTTTGCAGTGGCGATGTTAATTATTGTTGTTGGTGTTATTGTTATTATAATGGCTGTGATGTGTTTTACTACTAACATTATTCACTATACAAATCAGTTTCATGTTAATGTCTAGTGTTGTTTATTGTTAGATTACTTGTAGCAGTAGATTTGCCATTATTGTCAGAGTTTCGTGTGTTATTAATGTTGTTAGTGCCAGATGCATCACTTGTGCTGTGTATTGACTTATTTGCCTCATTTGATTTTTTTCGTAATCGTTCTTCTGTGATTGGCACATCATGTACTACAGATTATCTCAGTCACTCAGGATCAGTGAAGTTGCCAATCTAATGCACAATTGCCTGTACCGTCTGCATCTCGCTCAACACCGTCTCATGTACCTTGTTTCAGTTCATAAACAGTGCACTGTCTGTTCGAAGTCGACTCATGTACAGGTTAATCTACTCATCTACAATGTAGTATTACCTCAGTGCTTCATCATACCTGGATTGTATTGCAAAATGACGAGCTGATCGTATTAGACGTTACAGTTATGATGTTGCATTCAGAGCAGCCATACTGCTATTATTACTGCTGATGTTACTATTTGCGAATGAAGCAGTAGTGGATGCCATTTATTTATTTGTTTGAGAGCAGAATAAGTTTAAGCAACAAATAATGATGAACCACGCGTAAATACTAGATACACACGCGTGCCAAAAAATAAAGCACAATAAATAAATCACGTAGATAACAAAGTATACTTTTATATAAGTGATTGAAAAAAAATAAAATTGTAAGGAAAAAACAGCTTGTTTGTAATGTTAACGTGTAATTATCAAGTAAAAATGAAATAAAATACGATAAAGCAAATATGTAATGCTATTAATAACTACGTAACCAATTGAAAAAACAAATACATGAACAGTTACTAAACATAATATGTGCAATGCTGAATAATAAATGAGGTTAATGTAAATGTTGACTTGTGCACAATGTATTTCTTTCACTGTACAACAATTTAACATAAATTATATATATATAAATAATTCTATGATACGTTATTGCAAGAAAAAACTAAAATCTATTATAGTTATTGCCTACGTTACGATAATTTCTTTTTAATAACTCTGTATAAATGTTATTTCATGCGGAATGTCTTTGTAGGGGTCATCATCATCATCACCATTATTGTTAAGGTGATAAACATAATTATCTAGGCAAAGTCGACGTACAGATGATCACAAATTGAAGCGTACTTCACTTTCCTCATTTCACAAGGCACGACCTAGTTAGCTGAAGTTAGGTTTGACAAGTTTGTCGTACATGGCATTAATGTCTAACTCGTTTACCTTTATATTATTTGCATCACAATAGTTTGTGACAATCTAGTACAGTTCTTCTTCGCTTGGCAAACGCACAGGAATGCGTTATGCTACAAATGTTATTTTGAAATTGAGCAAGGGCAAATTATCACAAAAACTTACACATAGCCTTTCTGATGTTGTATCATTGTCAATTGATTATTAGTGATAGTATTGAGATTATGACGCACCTGCTGCTTTCTTCTTATTTTTGCTAGAAGCCTGTGTTTACTACTTGTATGCTTTCATTAATTTATTTACATCTTTGACCTGTTTACTTTTTGTACTCGTTGCCGTCGTAAGTTTGCTTAACTTGAACAGCTAGCCTGTGGCATCAAAGGAAATGCACAGAACATGCTACGTGTAGTTATTATTAGTTGCTGAACTACCTCTACCTTTCTTTTATCGAAAGAAAATGTGCGGCTCGTGCATCACTTCACCGCTATTCACACTGGTCCTACTAGTATAGCTACTTTCATTTTAATTAGTTTTGTTTACCTTGATGATCTATGTTTGCATTGGTAGCTTTGCAGGAATTTAAACTTTCAGAAATAGTGCAAACTAATTGTAAATCTACGCATGTGCAACAAACAATTGATTTACTAGTGATTTATAATTAAGCTACAATTGTACGTTTTCACGTTATGCAGTGTTGATTCGCAATTTGTCATTAATATATACATAATTACTATTACCACTATCAGCAAGTACACGATCTACTTTTCTTGAGTTCTTTGCCTACTCGTCTTGTTTTTTTCGTCTTGTGTGCTTTACACTATTTTGCTCTTGTCCTTTCGAGAAACAAGTAGACGATGACGATTACAAGGTCGAGAGTTATGTATGAGTACTATGTGGGATGTGTTGTCTTGTACTTTCGTTCACACTGTAGACACTAGTAGCATTGTCATCGTAAGTCAAACAACGTCGAACGGATTCGCTCTCTACAGCTGCACGGCTCTTTGCAATATGGGCTGGCGAATCGTGCAAGTTTTATCTCTCATGTGCGTTTTCAGCGTGGTCTTGTGCGTAATGATGATGATCGCATGGCAATTCCTTCTTGATTATGGTCAAGTCTATCCCGCACACATTCTTCATTCGAATAGTATTGTGTCATTTATGTTGAAGTATGTTATCTTTTTTTTACTGTTTGTTATATGGACACTTGTGCAACAACACCTCTAAACACAAACACTGACCTTTCATACTTATGGTGATAAAGTCAAACTTATGTTTGTACTCAGACAAGCGTTAATGAATTTTCTAGATGCCATTAAGTCCTATAGAACTCATACCGGCTTTGTAAATTCGTAACTTGACAGCAAACGGTGAGTCAGGTATATCAGTTTCTTCGCACTTTGCCAAATTAGTATTATCAACGCTTCGGGTGACATCAATGAAAAGTGATAAGAATTAACACTACGATTACTCATCTTATACAAAGTGATAAGCAATGTTGCTATTTTCTGACAAAAGAACAGGTAAATCTCAGTAATTCATTTTGTACTGATTGTATTTCTCTTTATATTACTATAAATATAATTAACAAAAAAAAATATGTTTACACGTGCGCTCTTAACAAAACGCAAATTTGTAAAATATATTGTTTGGTGTTATCACACTTGTTGTAACAAGTTGTAACTATAGAAGAGGAAAAGACAACAACGATAAAAACATTGAATAGTATTCACAATTATTCATTAATAAATAAAATTGTAATGAAAGTACTAAAAAGGTACACTACCATACGTAAAAATGCATAAATTTGAGTCTAACGCTACATATAATGCACGTTAATTTACTCTTATACTCGTAGAAAAACACAAATACACCGACAAAACATCACGCACAAAACATGTCTTATTTTTCATCGTAATAATGTGCGGCACTTCAATTCAATCCTACGTGTATTAACAAATTTTAATTACTATTTTAATTTTTTCCTGTTACACACACACACACACACACACACACACACAAATCAAAGAATACAAGGAAAACTTAAAGGATGCAGATTAGTAATAGCAAATCAATAACATCGATTATGTGTTAGCAGTAATAAAACCCTTTACTTTTAGTTTATCATAATTATGCAAAACATATTACAATGCACGTTATGTTTATACATGCGCATGAGATTGACAAATTATCAAAACAGTAGTAAACGAAGACAAAAAGCATTTGTTTTTTTCCGTTACAATAATGATTATTAAGATAATTAACTCAAAACAAACATTAGTGTGTTTTCATCATTTACATAATAGAGAGATAGTTTATACAAAAATTTTTTTGGTGTGATGTTTTTCGCTTGAAAAGGGGACGTTACACACTAGTATTCTCAGTAGTCTACTTCAACGTTGCCCTTACAGCTTCCTTGACACGCTCCTTGATTATTTGCTCATGCTTTGCATTCAACTGCAATGCAGTCTACACTTTTTATAGTATAGACTTGAACGAGACGGTGTGCAACTCATTTGTTGAGACACTTGCCAGTGCCTTACGCACAGCATCGTTGATTGCATTGGTACTTAGCTGTTATGCAGGCTTGTACGCGTTGAGGCTAACAACGCACTGTGCCTATCCATCGGCTGATGTGACGCACTGAAAGCCTCCAGTGCTCGCCACGATTATCGACTTGCCAGATGTCGATCTACCAAACTCAATGGTGGGATTGAAGTGCAACGTAAGAATTACATCTTTGCCATTAGTTGCCTTCTCACAGCTAGCAGTAACATTGCGTACTTTTGTCTTTGCACTATCGACAAATCCACCGTTATTACAGCTATTCTGACTGTTTTACTTGTTTTTGTCAATATTGTTTTCTTTTTTTGACGCATTAGACGCATTAACACCAGCGTCACTGCTTTTCATTTTTTACACGTCATCTTTGTCTTCGTCTGCGTCAGCACTGCGTTTTCGTTTCGGCTTGATTGGATTGACAAACAAATTCACGTTAATGTTATCGGTCAAGATAATGTTGCGCATGTACACACCAGCTTTTTACGCTTCGCTCTTTCGCCCTTGCTTCACGTTTTCCTCATGAAAATGTGACGGAAGTGTAAGTGTAATTTTTACATCGTCTGTGCGTGTATAGTGAAGTACAAACCCACTTGGTGCCTTGATGCATTCCCCAACTTTGACCATGGTGTTTACGTTAGACAGCTAGTTTTCATTGCTCTCATTACTCTCAATGTTATCATTTTTATTAGTGGTTGTACTAATTAGTTTGTTGTAGTCCAGTGTTGTCGTGAGTGCCCTGTAGCAGTTGAGGCCACACATAATTTTTGTGTTGCCAACAGGCTTAATACCTCCTGAGGTTGCAAGTAAGATAGACTTGCCTGAACTAGCGGTACGACCTTTGACGTTAGCAAAATCAATTCGAATACACAGAATAGCGTGCCCATTAATACTTTACTCTACTTAACCTTCTTCCTTTTCGTGTTTCACTTCCGTTTTGTCACATTACTTTTTGCTCATAATATCTTTTATTTTATTTACATTCACTTTCTCAATACGTCACTGACAACCTTCGCCACAGTCATGAAACTGTGATGAGGTGAGAAGTGAGTCAATGCCCTTTGACGATAAATCACGCGCATCAAGTGATTTGACAAATAAATTCAGACCAAGAAAGGCATTTGACGCACCAAGTGGTTTATTGCCACACGATGAGGCAATGACAACAGACTTACCACTCGAGCTCTCACCAAAGTCTTTATTCAAGTCAATTCAAAGCTGTAACACACCATCTTTGGCTGTCATCGCAACATTTTTCGAGCCTGATAGCGGCACAGCACTCGCGTAATCGGTCATGATGATAGTTGTGAATATGTATTTGTAACTGTACTAAGATCTATAAAAGCGTGAATATTGATTTTACTACACAATACTACAGCTATGTAATAGAAACGAAAATAATATTATTAATATTATTATTTACTTATATCTTTGTTTTATTTATTGCAATTATGTTATAAATTTTGCTTTATTATACTTACAATAGATTCATGGTTATTTGTATTAGAAAGAAGAGCACAGAAAAAAAAATGTAAAGAACAAAAATGTTAGTGTGCGTATCAGTAAGTGCAGTATTTTCAAATAGATTGAAAAAACATTCGTTAAATGCTTCATTATATAGTGACAAAATTTATATGTATTTTGTACAAATGCATTATAGAGTAAAAAAAAATAAATAAATTGCTAGTGCAAATAAACTAAAAAGTATTATATACATCGTGTTTGACTATTACATTGTGCACAGCATACATGTCAAACCGAATAAAATACACAACACATACTCATACATAAAACAATATAATAAAAAAAATAAACACCCTTCAAAAGGTAGGAAAAAATAAGTTTATAAAAATATTTACATACGTTTAATCAATTAATTTATTTAAGCGCAACTATGAAACGCTTGCGCAAATGTGTCAGCATCAGAGTTTGAGATCGATTGCATCTACAAATGATGCACTGCTGCATCGGAGTAGCAAATGCGTTTTTGAGCACGCACTTGACAAAGACTGCAGTACAAATGCACGTTGGCACACAATCTCAATTTTGATAATGCATAGTTCACGTTGCACGGATGGTCGACATGACTCTACTTTGTGCCAGTGTGTAAACGACTATTTAAAAATGGCAGAGAAAGAAGTGAAGCAGTAATGCACACATCTGCTATGCTTTCTGTAGCGTGTGCTCCTCTTTCCTGTTGTTTACTCTTCTCAGTACATGCATGCTAGGAGATGAATGATGCAAAATGTAACGAGCATGACGAGTACACACACTCGTCTATTAGTTTACTAATACGTTATAATGCAGCAGTTTGTACTTTATCTCGTACACGTTGATCAATTAACACCGATGGTGAGTTGCACACTCTTAGATAATTCTCAATCTCACGTCCTCAGAGATGAATGATCGATGGTACGGTAGAGTTAGCATTTTGACTTGCAAAGCAAACACGAGGCACTCTTATTTCATCTTACGAAACTGTACTGCGTTCTTTTTTATGCATGTACATGTGATGCACCGTGCGAATTACACGGAGACAAAACTGTGCAAAGTTAACATTTGCTTTTACCGTTGTTGTTGTTGTTGTTGTTGTTGGTGGTGGTGGTGGTGGTGGTGGTAAACACGTATTAGCAATACTTCTCATGGCACGAAGTTGAGCGATGTGAGATGATTGTTAACGTTGTCTATGCAAAGATTGCTATAACACACAAGTCGACACAAAATTGTTTGCAAATAAGTTATGATTAGCCTAATTACATTTATTGCCACTACTATAAATTGGTTGTAAAGTTTGCAGATACGGACGCAGTGGAAAACGCTGTCGTTATGGCAGTCACATTTATAAATACTCAACATCATCATGTTTTGCACGTTCAAGTATTATTTTATTGCTCTAATCATTGCTTGACTTGTTGCTATTATTTTGACACTACTAGTAGTTGTTTTCATTAATATCTGTACTGATTTGCAGATTTGCTGCTGATGTCATTGGTGTTTTTTTGGTATTATCGATTGTGTTTTATTTTCTTTTGTATTACTACTATTCATTGCTATTATTGCGATATGACAATTACATAACGTCATGAGCAAAACGTTGAAGTGTGTTCATGGAAATAAGAGTTGCATGTGCACGAAGCTCTACTTATGTAGTATTGCCCTCATACAGAATATTATTATTTTCCTCAGTGTCAATTTTTGAAGAGATAGTTGTAGCTAAAGTTGTCGATATTGATGATGATGATGATGATGATGGCTTAGAGCGAGGAGAACGAACATACAATGATAAGGCGTTGTGCAATCATTGCGAATGATATGCACACTATTTAATGTTATCACTATCAAGATGTGCAGTATTTGTATCTCTTTGTAGCATTGAGTGCTTTGTACAGCATATTTCCATATCATCCATTTCAATCACAACGGTGAATAAAGCAGCATCTAACATGTCAAGTGCATAAGCATTCACTTTGCTTACACTTCGTAATCGCCGCATCACATCCACCTTCACACTGTCAATGACACAACTTAACTGGCTCAGCAAGGTGTACAACGACATTAATTATGCCTTGTCATTATCTGAAATTTGCAGTGACCGTAAGTTATTGAAACGCTTTTTTGCGTCATGTGCAATTCACACGAGTGCATCTGCGATTTACCTCACACTTTTCATGCGGCCCTGTATCACATCATACACAGTTAGTTTGTAATAAAACAGACCACAACAGACGTTGATGTGTGCTGTGTGCATATTACAGATTAACTGTAAACGAATCTTATTTAATTATAGTTATTGCTGTATTTGCTTTACTTCACACTACTCGGTAATGTTTACTGAGTGTGTTGGTGTCATGATTGTTGTAGATAGTGTCACATCTGGTAATTCTACTTGTGGTGCTGCATAGCCAGTACACTGTAACGAGTGATTTAGCAAGTACACGTAATCGTGATTATCGTGCACAGTTGGGGCATTGTGCGTGTTACTTTCACACTACTTTGATTTATTATTATTAATATTAGAAGTAATAGTAGTATTATCATCACTAACGTAATCGTTAGTTTTGTACTAGTCCACATACGTACATCAATGTGTGTAGGTATGAATGATGTTTGTAATGAGACGTGCAGTGAATCGAGCACGCTAATATAATTTACTTTCAATGTTGACTTGGGCTGATTAATTGTAGGCGTGTCAGCAAATCACATGGTGTGGATAGAGAGCAGATGAACCTATTTATTGTACAACATATTGCCACCAATTTTATCGAAGAGAACGACGTGTAAGTATACTATTCTTTGCGTTGACCTTGCAATCAAATGCTAATGATTAATCACGTAATATATTTGTGGTACTAATAGTTGTTGTATCTTCAAAATTTACACGTTGATCAAACACATTTGTCATTACTTTACGTGCCAAAGACTTGGACAGTGGTGTGTTGTACCATTACTACGTTGCCTTTCACCTAATGTCATCTGTATTCTTGTTTCATCCTCGTCCACACCACCGATTATATTAATTTGAGTTAGCCAGAAAGCAGATATTGCTTTGACTGCTGATTTATTCTGTATGTTTGTTCGTTTTGTTTGTCGTATTTGCAGTATTGCCTACTATGTGTTGCGGCGCAGCATAGGAAAGCTGAACAAACATGTTGCAATCTGAATCACTTTTGCACTGTGGAGAATTACGATATATTGCTTTACTTGCATTACCCCTGCCACTATTACTAACGTTATTGTTCATATTGTTACTATTGTAACTTCCACTTACATTCATTGAAGATGACATGGATGATGAAGGTGATGTGGCAGCTGAACTACCTCCGGACTTCTATCGTGTTGCCCGCTTCTTGCTCGACATGTGGTGATTTTAGATGATGTTATTGTATAATATAAATAAATTGATTTCTAGTACTAATATTGTTGACAACGAAAGATTAAATTAAAATAAATCAATGGCTTTTCTCACTAAATTTAATAAATATATAGAAACGAGTTGATAGATAAAAAAATCAAAACCAGATAACAATATGCAGTATATTTTCAACTTTAAAGATTGTTGTAAAACGTAAGTATATTGCCTGAATATTGATTTTATGGTAGAATTGTATGTATGCAAAGAATTAAACAATCTGAAAAGTGTGCAATGAAATAAATGCATATTTCACATTTATAATTATTTTTACTGGTAGGTATGCCTATTATTCGAAATAATTCATTATGTGTGTGTGTGTGTGTGTGTTTGTTATAGTATAAAAGAAAAGAAAATAAATGATAGTAACGTATTTAGATGTATAAATGTAGCGAATGCAATAATAAAAAAAACCACATAAATCTGTATATGTTATGATCGTTTGTTAACATTTTTATGAAATCTATATTACACTCTGTCCATCTATTTTAATTGATTAATTCTATATCAAAGATGTTGGTATGTGCATCTTTTGCTGTCTATAGGCAGCACGCTACCAGGGTGGGAGAATTATCATAAACAGCTACAACCGACCACCGACTTGTGTAACATCTAGCATGACTACCAATTCAGACAACAGCTCAACTTTCTCAAACTCCATGTTGCCAAATGATGCATGATTTAACATGCTTGCAGCTTCATCTGGTAGTATTGTTGTTGATGAATGCAGTGATGCACAGGTAGGTACAGCCATCTGGGATGACATATTAAGTTGATCTGTTGTATTTGGTGTAGAGGTAGATGTTGGCCAAGCTAGCACAATACTTTGTGTTTTTTTCGCTTGTCCTTGTTTGTCTTTGTCGTGCATGGATGCAGCAAATAATAAAGACGATGTTGACGACGACGAACAAGAAGAAGATGCAGAAGTAGAAGATGAGGAAAGTGACGATGGTGATGCCGATGGGGTTAAATACGGTGATGGACTGTTTCATTTATTGTTTGCCAATGAGTGCTGAGAGTGGTGTAGTGGCATGTTACTTTTACCACCTTTACGGCGTCGTGCTGCATCGGCTTGTTTGTGTAACGCCTTTTTATCCGTACCACGTAACGTCGTGGTAGCAGTATTAGTATTGGAAAACATAGTATTATTGTTAGATGTAAATGTACTTGTGAAACTGTTTGTGTATTGTATACTAGTATTCATATTGTTATTCATATTGGTGTTATTACTATTATTGTTAGGGTTGTAGCATGTATTTACATCATGAGCACTATTATCAGGAAATGGAGTATGTGGTATTTGCTTTGTTGTGTGCTGCTTCTGCTGTGCTGCTCAGTTGTTTTACTGCTCCTACTCAAGTTTCGCAAGTTACTAGGAACTGTACAGAACAAATCGCTGACGTTGATCCTTCATAGACAATTCAACACTTAATGCAATCTCTTCAGAGTAGAGCAACAGACTACCAGATGTAATTTTCAATACCACTACGGAGGTGTACTGTGCTGAACGGACGTTGGGGTCTACCAAGGCACGTGCTTTGAGTGCACGAAGGTATAGACAAAAGTACAACTCAATAGACTTGTCACTTGCTTGACGGGCTTCTTCTTTACGTACGTTGAGTTTTGACGTAATCTACTCAATCTCACTAACGCTGTAGAAGAAATCTCGTGTACTTAGCTCCGCAGCCTACCACTCCGCTACACGAAATGGTTCATGGTTCAATGAAACGTAAACATCAGTGTCAGGGCGACGAGGCAGCTGCAAACCACTTTGCAACAAAAGCTGCTCAATCTACAGTGCCACCAGTAGTTGACGGTGAACGAGAATATCACTGTAGCGCCGAATGGGTGAGGTAAAGTGGGTGTACCAGGGTAAGTTTAGCGCAAAGTGTGAACGAGGTCCACTGTCATGTGCGCCATTGGGCATGTACCTTGCCGATTGCAAAATGTACTTGATAAGTTACACCAAAGAGGCAGCATGTGGTGTGTTCTGGCATCGTTTGATGGTCTACTCGATTCCTTTTGCAGATGAGCCGGCAAAGGTAATGTTGTACTTACGTAAACTCTACTTGAGCTGGGTTATCTTGTTCGCCCGTGGCGGAGGATGACACCGAAGTAACGCCTCATCGGGCAAATATTGTACGATTTTCTACGCCACACGCGCATTCGCTAGCAGCATAAACTCCTACACGACCCAGTTAGCCTGTATCTGACGCTTGACCGTAAAACTAACCGGAATGAGCTAACCTTCATTCTACGTAAAGGTAAACTGTAAACGTGAGCTATTCAAGGCTACTCGGCCACGTGACAAACTTTACATTCGACGCTTTGAGGCCAACTCATATAGTAAACGAACCGACTTGAATACCTTGTGCCGAAGCACGTCTACCTCTGCTTCATTAGGAGTTTCATTACTTGCAAAATGGTGTACATCAATGTCAATATCCTTTCCATCAATAATCTACTGTGCCTGTTCATAGCTTAACCGACATGAGCTGCGAATAATCGTCTGACCAAACCACTATGACACGACGTGGCCGTCATTGTCCATCTCAAACAGGGCCGAGAAGGCAAACTTGTCTTCACCCGGGTTAAGACTGCAGTACTGCTCACTTAATCTACGTGGTAGCATTGGGATGGCCTTTTCTACGAGGTAGGTTGAGGTGCACCGGTATCGTGCCTCATCATCTAACGGGGTGTTGATCGGCACAAAGAAGGAAACGTCCGCGATGTGCACCCCTACGTGGTAGCCTCGACCAGTGCGTCTTTGCGTCATCTTTTTAGTATCCTTATCATCATTATTGCTACTATTATTAATGCAGTCATCACTGTTGTAGTGAATAGTACAGCGTCGAATGCTTAGGGCATCATCCAAGTCACGTGCGGTAGACGGGTCAATGGTGCAGATAAACTACTCATTACGCAAGTCACGCCTGCCTAAAATGTACTGTGCATCTGTGCACGTGTGTACCGTATCATCTTACTATGTCATTACTTGTTCAATATCATCATTCGCATTCGTATCTATAGTAGGAGGTGTAGCAAGAAGAGGAGTTTTAGATGGAGCCATTAGAGGAGGAATAACAAAGTCTTTTAGTACACACTCCTAGACGTCATCTGGGAAAGTGTCAGATGGGATGTGGTAGATGTCCGTCAATGCCATGTTATTAGCGGCAATGGTGTCACTTCGCCCGAGTGAGAGACGAATGGTGCAGCGTACACAATCTCGCAGAACACGAATTAGATTACCATGCCCATCACAGCACATTTGTAGCAAAAACAGATATTCTTTGATGTTTGCGTGAAAGTGATATGGTATATCGGCACCGTAGACGGCAAGTTGAGGAATTAGTGGGTTGTACGGCCTAAACGTGTAGAAGTAATCTTTCTTCATACTACCATCGGTGCTAAGTGCACGCTATGTGATGACCCCACACTGAAGCGAGTTGATTTTACGCTACAGCACACAAACCACTAACCCGGTTGGCTGCCGGTCAGCTGGCCAATGAAAAGAGGTAGGCGCATGAAGTGCATAGGCCAGCTTCACCTACGGCGATGCGCGTTGCATCGTTTACGTTATTGATTATGGACGAATGGATCGCACAATAGGCCGGCCATCGGGTAATACATCTCGTCGTACTTACTGGTCATCTGCGGCAAATTCATCATGCTACACTTCTTGTGAACTGCTATTGCTTTTATTTTTATTATTGCTGCTATTACTGTTGTCACAAACACCATTCCGGTTTTGATCAGCACCAACACCAACCTCATCAGGGTCATCATTGTCATTATCGTTTTACACATACACAATATTACTTGACATTCCCATTGATAACGGTGAAGTCGTACTTGACAATGATGCATTCATTGATGTAGAAGCACTGCTGCTATCAAAATAATTATTACTATTATTATTTGCGTTTTGAGACATGTCATCTACTTAT
Organism: Blastocrithidia nonstop; assembly: GCA_028554745.1. Taxonomy (NCBI): domain Eukaryota; phylum Euglenozoa; class Kinetoplastea; order Trypanosomatida; family Trypanosomatidae; genus Blastocrithidia; species Blastocrithidia nonstop. Next base: position 743,941 of record JAQOTN010000019.1, on the reverse strand, counting down.
CACTCATCGATCGGTAGTAACTTGATAGCTACGATATCGTCATGAATGGCAGGGCCACGCAGTCACTTTTTTTTCAACACAATATCACGCGGAAAGAATGGGTGACGTGCAAAGCTCAACTCACTTCCTCAACGTTTGTATATGGATAGCCGGGCAATCACTACTACACCAGCACGAATGTCCTTTTCAAGATAGGTATTGCTACCTACGGTGTAGTACCGTGTAATGTACTATGGTGAGGGAATAACAATACTCTGCTATTGTACTTATGGTGGCACATATGCTATTTGTGGTGCCTCAAAACATAATTCATCTTACATGGTTGCAATTTTACCTCTGTGTTAGTTCTTTTATTTATAAATAATATTTAGCGTGTGTGTGTGTGTGTGTAAGTGTTAATGTTGACTGGAAAAAACAATGTATCAATTGACTACAAATTAAAAGTTTTATTAGAAAAAGAAAAATGTTCAACACACAATTTATTACAATAAAGTAGATAATGTAGTGTAATCATTTACAAATATTTTTTTCGTGATATGCAAAGGCAAAACTATTTTGAAACTAAAACAGTTTATAAATAGTAGCAAGCAAATAATGCATTTATATTTGTTGCTATGTGTGCACCAGTAAAATAGCATATATGATATTACAGTAAATGTTACTGCAGTACTCTTTACTCTTGTTATGACTATACCTATGACTATGACGACTATGATGACGATGAGGATGAACTTGACGTTTGCAAGAACGCATCAATATCAAACTCATCATCATGTTTATCATCATTGACATTAGCTTCTCTGTTTGATTCAGTTTTTGTTGTATTAATATCCTTCAATTTATCACAAGTGTTTTGGTGATCAGGAGATGTGTTATTTTGTACAAATAACTCCATGGCTGGGTCATTGACATTTGCATCTTTGCGAGTTTGTAAATGTTTTTGTTTATACTGTTTCTCGTCATTCACTACATTTGCCATGTCTTTGATATCCATTGATGCATTACTACTATTATGTGTAGATGACTGCAGATGTGCGTACTCAGCTTGTGGAATGTGTGATTTGCCCTGTAGTCCTGCCATTATTACAGATTTTATTCGTCGTCGTAGTTCGATGGGCAACTGTGCCGAACTACCACATTGCATTCCAGTTCACCCACCATCTAGATCAAATGCAATACTACATGGCTGTAATGATCGGCGATACTCAATCACGTCCTCTGATAATTTACTTCAATGCACAGAGCTATCATAGCGATTAACGCCACTCTTACCACTATGTGTTGCTGCTGCTGCCACTACTGCTGCATTGTTTGATAAACTGTTACTTACAATGTGTTGTAGTTTGTAATACGACACATGTGAATGAGTAGCACGTTCTACTGCAATGTCGGCACGTATAATTGCAAAGCCACGCTACACAGCGGCAGCACCCTGGTGCTATCTAAAGACAACAGTAGAATCAACATTTCTACCAGCTAGAGCAAAGTCTACACATGAGTATTAATTAGCATTATAACGTTTACTACCTATTGCGTTTAGGTTGTTGTTATTATGCTTGCCACCTAGTTCATGGTCAAACACATATTGAATAATGTTATGTGCCATGCGCGCAGAATATTGTGCGGATACCGCTGATACCATTGCATTTTGTGCATTGAGCTGTTTGACATCTTTTTGTCTGCTTTACTCTATTTTGTGTCTCATCTACACTACATCAAAGGTATGATGCTTACTACTAGTAGCAGTAGAAACAGCCGTTGTGTGGTCTTCTTGTCGTCTTTGTTTGTTCTTGCGGCCGATTTACTAATTGTCACTTGTACTGCTTTGAGCACGTTACCGTTAATGAAGACTTTTCTTGCCACGTCTTATTCACATTTTACTTGCCTCACCACCGTCTTCAGCAGCCGTGACGGTTTGCTTTAACAGCTCGTTCAAATCTTACATGACTAACGCAGCAACAATAATAAAAAGCAATGTCTGCCTTTATTTATAGTTCTCACCAAACAAAAAAACACTACTGTACACAATATGTTTGCAAATTTGTAAATGAAGTATAAGTGTGTTGGTGATAAAAACCAAACTTGGCAAAAACAAAAGACACGCACACAAATAAAAGAAAATAAAGATGCAAAAAAATTAATGATCATAAAGACTGTTGATTTATATGTAAAATTATCTTGGTATATATTTATGGTGTTGGAGTTACTTTTACCTGGGTACTGTGCGTTACTAGCGCAAATACTCTAACACACACCTGAGATAACTGCTCGCGGAATATAATTTATTAAATTAATTTGGCACATAATTGTGATTACACTTATATTATGATATTAACGTCGTTTAGCCTTGATGCAGATAATTTAATCAAAATTTTTATTTTAACAAATTTATGCTAATTATTGTAGTATATCAACAAAAATCAATATTAATTATTATTATTATTATTATTATTATTATTATTATTTAGTTAATACTCAACAATAAAAAAATGTATATTAATGTTATTTTCTTTTTTACAGATTATTGCTTAGATTTATGACGCTCTGCTTTTGCAAATATGAAGAGAGCATTGAACTGATTGGAGGAGCTGCATAGGCAGGTTCGTGTATCATTTGCTACAGCCATCGATTAGCCACACCAAGACGAGAAGCAAACTCTGTTTGTTCATATATTGTTAATAATTGTCTTTCATGATCTTGATCAGTATCATTATCGCGTAGAGTGTTTTGACCGTCTCGCAACGACGTTGGTGCGTAATTGAAATTAAACGCAAAATTGTTCGCTTCTTTATCTGATTCATTCTAGTTTATTACTCTACTGCCTTCATTTCTACTATTTAAATGTGTGATGTCAGTTACACTACTTTGGTCAACATTAAAATACTGCTAAATACTTTTATGGCTTGTCTCATCACGATTTTTGACATATTCACTCAATTTACCACTTACATTACCTTACTATGTTAACGCTAGACTTGTAATATCCAGTACACTCTACACGTTATTTTTGTAGGTGCTAGCAGCTTTGTTAGCTGACACATTTCGCATGGATAGCTCGATAACACGAAATCCGCGAGTAGCATCAATAATTGCCAGTCGTGCATAGGAGTGATTTACACATGACATGTACTCAATACGACTGTAACGTTGAGCTGACAATGTTGCTTGGGCCTTGACACGTCCAATACCATTAGAAGATATTGTGTTTTTAATGGTAGTGTTATCAATATCAATGTTATTCGTGTCATGAGACTAAATTGATATACAACTTAACTACACCAATGTCAAATCAGATTGTGCAACAAGCACAGACGACGATGAGTAAGGGCACATGGCAGTAAATTTTACACTCGCAGCACCATTGCTATCGTTGCTATACTTTTATAAATTAATATTAGTAGTAGTGGTGGTATGATGTGCACAAGTGTACACTGCACTACACGAAGAGCTAGATTGAAACAAGTCTCAGAAAAAGACATGGTTTAAATCATAGGCGACAATGACATGTGCTTTTGACATTATCGTCATTCCATCAAATACATGTGTGTGACGCGATTGAGTAAATGTTCGAATCAGAGGTCAACGTACACCCGGTTGGCATTACTCGATGCTGTACACGTAAACACAATCATCTGCCACACAGCACAACGAGCCATCGTGTGAAATCGACAGACGTGCCGTCTGCTGAGTTTGGGTGAAATTAGTAGATTGATTTCGCCAACTTCGACCTGACGGTGCGGCGAGTGCGTTCACGTTGTCGTCTACGACTTCAATTCAGCATTTTATCTCATCCGCAGATAACGTAAAGACACGGCCATGAGCTTTAAGGGGTATTAATATTGAAACACTCACATGTCACAATAACACGTCCACCACGAAGCATACCAGCAAATTTGATGCCACATACATTATGTGATGCCACACTGGTGCTCGGTTGCATCGATTTGTTATTGAGGTCGTGTTGCCCTTACGGTTGCACATGGGGCAGTACTTCCATCTGAGATGAAATATGCAACGAGTACATGGATTGCTGTGTTAGCGGGTCACACACGCGTAACACGTGTGGCAAACCAGTTAACACCACCGCCGTCTGACCCATTCATTACTCAATGAGCAAACCAGTACAGGAGGCACCACATGACCATTCCACTCCTTACACGTGGTGCTGAAGACGCAATGAAAGCACATCCACCATACCCAGTGTCGCTTACCCACACGCCAGCAGCAGTGTAGCCGGTGAGGAGCACGACGGTGCAATACACTGAATAGGACCGACATGACACGCGATCTTTTTGTGTGTGTACGAGGTCAAGTTTCACATGAGCACAATCGATTCGGCAGCTCCAGTGAAGAGCGAGGCACCATCGTTGGCAAAGCCTAAAGCCGTAAGTGACGTATGATGCCAGTGATCTGCAAAGTGGTGTGAATCGGTTGCTACTGGGTAGTAGAGCAGTTCTCCTCGAGTACCACCAATGGCAATACTTTCGTTTACTGGGCTACACGTCATACTAGAGACAAAGATTGGCAATAATCGCTCATCACTTGCACGGACATGGATTGAATGGGAATGTTGATAAGGATGTTATAAAAGTTGCTATTGCTGAGGTAGAGGATGTGAATAATTGACAGATAAAGAGTTAGTATTATTGTTATTGGTAATGCGAAAGACACGTAATCATTTGGTGTTACGCTGAGCGAGCAGTATCACTCCCGTAAAACGACTTACTGCAAGTATGCATTCCTGTAACGGTCGTGCAAATTGATACACCGTTATGGCACTAGATCTGTTCCTTTCACTCGCATTAACATGATTGCCATTATTATAACTAACACTTGTACTTTGATCATTATCACAGTTATTGAACTGAAGTGCAATGACTTGTACATTGTGTGTGGTGAGTAGTACACAGTGCAAAATATAGTTTAGTTCACAAAAATGTGCTTGAATTATACGTGGAGAGGCGAATGGTGCTAGTGATCTTCGTGCGGCGATTATTGGCTTGTTTAACACTGCAGTGGAAGCAGTGCTTTCGTTATCGTGTTCATTACTACTGCTATTCTAATGATCATTTGTCTTTTCTGCAACTTTGTCATCTTTCTTTGCACTCATAAATGCATTTGAGTTGTGTTTAGCGTAATTACGACTTTATTGATTACTAGCTAAACAAATAGTAGTACTTGCGATTATGCGAAGTTTGTCAAGCTAGACAACAAATCAGTTGCCTTCATCATCAATGACATGTAACACTTTACCCTTTGCTGATAGTGAAGCTGATGCATCTACAGCAGTTTTACTATTCAAGTTATTACGACTATTTACAAATCTTTCTCACTATGAATGAGCAATAGACTGAATGTACAAGCCACAAATACGAGCGCCATTGAATCGCTCAACACGAAACTTGCGTAAGGTTTTAGCGCCGTAAAAGGCAACTGCAGTATCCTCAGCCACACACAAAGCCTCTTGACAATGAGCAAGCAAATGTGCTGCTACCATAATGTTATTATTTTTGTATAATGTAAAAAAAAAATAAGAAATAATTGCTAATTAACAAATACTCCTTCCTTTTCCTAAGGTGACACTAAAATTGCACTGATAAAACTACACTAATTTACTCAGTAATTTTATGAGATTATTAATCAAATTTTTATCAAAAATAAACTTAGCAAACGTAAATTTTTTTTAGTATCATTAGGCAATATTTTTAAAAAAGCAGACAATATGAATAATTACATCATATGAAATATTATTGTAAATTTCACTTCAAGTATTGCTTTTATTTTGTTGCCTTCTTACAACTTGAAAATTGTGAACTGTAAACGGTAGTTGAATTTTTGTAGTTATAGATAAATGTCGACATATAAGTGCATTCGTGTCAAATGTTGTACAGGTGTAAAACACATCATATTGTAATTAGTACACTCACGTGACACACAAAAAGAAGTGCAAAATAAATGTGTGTATAAATGTGAAAGAAAATTAAAACAGAATGAAAAGGTTTTCATCAATACGTTTTATAGATTTTGAAATAATTAACACTTGAAAAAAAAATTTATCTCATTACAGAAAAAAAAAACCTTTTTAATTTTGTGAATACATGTGCGTATGATTGTGCGTATGCACAAAAGTCTGACGCAAAATACATTGTTGTGCAAAACGTATATATCAGACAAAAAGTTTATCTTGAGGTACATTGTATTTGCTGCAATGATGATTATCATGTTTTTCTTTATTCTAATATTCATTAAATTGAGAGCACAACATAAAACAATACGACACACATATAAATATACTCACACAAAAAAGTCAAAGGTTATTTGCATACATTCCTTGATTTCTTCTAAGAAAAACAAAATTGATTTTTTAAAAAAAAAAATTGTGTATTGTTTATTTATAATCGTGTTTATTGTAAATAATATTTAGTGTATACTAATTAATAATTACAATGCAGCAAAATACGTAACAACAACAATAACAAATAATTGCTTTTATATATTCACGTATGCATGCCGAAATAACGCTGTTAATCATGGTGTCAACAGTGTTTGTAAAAAAAAAGTAAAAGTTGGGATCTATTTTCAATAACAGCAACAGCAAAAGTAAGTTATTTATATTTTGAAAACAAAATCGAAGCAAAAGCATAATAGCCTTTTCTTTCAAACAAAAAATTTTATACAGTTGTAGATTGTATAGATAATGGGTTAAAGTATTTAAATTTTATTTTGCATTCTCAAAAAAAAAAGACAAATCAGATTACGTTAACGTAACATTTGAAACTTTGTATTAATAACAATTATTGTTGTATTACTGTAACAACAATATATACAAACAAATTAAGATTTATAAGGCTAACATACTTCTTTTATTTTTAACTATTTATTTTTTAACCTTTTTAACCTGTGCCATAATATGGGTTGTGGTAGCGTGCATTGAGTGGCTATAACACAGCTGGCTCTACACCAACGACGTAACGTGGACGTCGACACACTCGGCAAGCTGTAATGGAAGCGTAAAGTATAATTGCTACGCCAATGATGCACATAACAGTGAAGAAGATGTGAGATGCCATGTATTTCATTGCATTAGACATTGTCCGTTGCATCGAATGCCATACTCGTATCATGTCATTTTTGAAGTTGGCCTTTCTATGTGTGTGGCTTGACGTGTCATCTTTCTTTCGATCTTTATCGTTTTCTTTCTTCGCTTTCTTCTTCTTTTGGGTCATTGTAGATGGTGAAGATGATGAGTGCGATTGTGGATGTTTCGTAGTAGTAATAGTACTTGTAGTAACAGTGGAAGTGCTCATGTCATTATTATTCTTGCTCTTTGTAGTTGACACTGCACCATTGTGCTAGACGTGAGTGCTATTGTCAAACAAATCTACTTCAACGAGGTCGCCATCATGAACGTTATATCGATTTGCCACCGTGTTAACATTATTATCATTGGTAAAAGTCAAGTTGTTATTATTGTTACTATTCAGGATAGGTTTATCTTCTTCGTTATTGTCTTGATCTGTTAGTGCATTTTGTACTTGACGTCCGCCTTTATTTGCTTTCTTATTTTTATCATTGTTATTCTTGTGTTTGGCTTCTTTGCGATCTTCTTTGTCATCTATACTGTCAATGTAACGATAAATAAGTCGTCCATTCAACGCCTGAGGTGGGCGTGCGTTACCGACACGCTGAAAATCGTTCGGCATAGACTCACGCATCGCTTATTGTAATTTGCCTAACGCAACGTGTGAGATGTAAATCGGTGAGGTCATCACCACCCACCGCACCCCTTCCGTACACGGTGGCGTGGTCAGCGAACCATCATACAGGAGATAATTTTACTTACTTGGTAAAAACGTGACGAGTGGCAAGTCATCGTTAAGAGTACACGTCGTCATGGCATGCGGAGGAGGCAAACGACCATCGACCAAGATGTGCTTGAGTGCCGCTACGGCGGTGGTGTTGATGGAACTGGAGGCCTTAAGTAACACCGCCACCACTAACTTTCGTGGAGTCGTTGACGCATCTGCAGAATTGGTCTCAAAGAAAATGTGCATTTCAACATCGGGTTTGTTATTTCCATTGTTACTGCTACTACCAGTACCAGTATTCGTACCACTGCCACCACTAAACAAATGCTAGGGTGGAATGTGAAAGTCAATAGCGTCAAAGTGGTACACGTCGTTCTTGTTAAGTGGGTCGGTGACAGTACACGTACTGGGTGCATCTTTGATAGCGTTCTGAGATTGTAGCTTGACCGAAATCTGATTTACACTGTTCGTGATTTCCATATCCGTACTCGCACCGGGAAAGTTGCACTGATGGGAGAAGTGTAAACGACGCAGCTGAGGTGAAGTTTTCACTTGTTATGGATCAACATTTACAAACGTGACAGGGCTTTGACGTCGTCCGATCAGACATTGCTGGGGTCATTTGTCAGGTTGTACGTAATTTCACGACATCGTTCTGTTCAAGATTTCTCCACCAGAGGTGTGATAGTTGCCCTCGTGATACGTACCCGGCACTTCGGCAGATGCGGTCATTATAAGCATTAAACTGTAGCATAGCACTAGGGTCGACACCAACAAGAATTTAATTTATTGCTGCATTGCACTATTGTTGCAAAAATGTATAACAAACAACGGCTACAGCAAAGATAAAACAACCAAATTTATACTAATTTTTTTTATAGTTATAGTTTGACTTTAATGTATTTGATCTGCATAAAATAAAATACTACTATCTCTTTTCCTCCAAAAAAACAACAACTGAATAACAGAAATTGAACGATTATAAGTGCAGATGTGACATGATTACATAAATCAGCAGTTTGCATTAAAAAAAATTTTATGAGAAAATTACACAAATCGTAAAAAATATATATATATCGTTGTCAGCATTGTGTTTGTTGCATAAATACTTATATTGCACTTATCATTTGACAAATACTATTTTTCAAATAAAAATTATGTTCTTCTTTATCAAGCATATAATATTTATGCTAAACTATTTCCTTATTCTTCATTCAACACATTGAACGATTTTGCTTGTATTTTCATTTAAAAATAAAAACAAACACCGAATAACAAATGTAAGAAGAGAACGTTACAAATATCCTTTTTTGTGTGTCAGATCAATACAAATACATGTAAATAAGATTATAACGTATCTAGCAATTTATGATTAACGCCACTTTTGTTAAGTAATTTTATACAAATTTTTTTTGCATAAACAAGCACACAGCTCACTAAAGTAGATGTAACAAACACTTTTGATTACTTCAGTTCTTAAAGTGCATTATAGTATAAATTAAATCATAAGGAAATAAATGATACAATTTTTTGACAAACTTTCAGCGTTTATTATATATAAAAAATACACATTCAAACAAATTTTTTGTTTATATTTATATGACAATAAATAAGCTATTACAAATGTTATAAAATACAAATATCTCGTTACTCCTTGGCTTCTTCTACCGCTCCGTAGTTTTTCTGCATAGCAGCTGCGCGCCGTGCTTCAAGGAATCGCTGCCGTGACGTATTGCCCTCTGTTCGTAAACTATTCTGAGACAAGTTAGAGTTTGAATTGGGATCTCCGGTCAAGTGTGAGTCTGAATCAACAACTCCAGCTGTTAGCGGACTGAGTTCATGCGCTGTTTCATTGATCTTTGACACCAAACCATGCTTGCTGACACTATCTTTACTGCTATTCTTCTTCTTGTTTTTTGAGCCCAAATAATTACCGCCAATCAACTCTTCTTCATCATCGTCATCGTCGTCTATGTCATCACCTTTACGTTGCTGTCGCCGACGCATAAACCAATTTAACATTACAACAGTTAGCATGGTTAATGCGGCGAATAATAAGAGTCAACCAATGAAGTGAAGTAGTGAAAAGTGATGCTGACTTTTATTCTTGCTGATACGATAATCATCACTTTTGTTGTAAACAATCGTGTTATTTGATTTGTTTCCATATTTTTTTGTAACGTCACTCATGTTTAAAAGACCATCGTCGTTAGCACTACTATTCAATGTTTTATTAATATTTACATTTACAGATGACTGATTCGGGATGTGAACGGTATCATTATTATAATATTTACTAGAATTATCATTAAACAAATCTTACTCGTTGGAAAGTTTTTTGTGTGATGATTTGCCATGTTTCTTGTGAGCCTAATAATGATTTTATGCACCAGTCGTCAACATACTAACATTTTGGTAATGAGTGTCATCATTGTTAGCCACTTCAGAAGAAGGATAAAATGTGGTGTTACTATTAGAGTAATTTCACTGTGCATATATCGAGCTATTTGCTGAATAGTTTACATTATTGCTTGACCAATTGTAGTCTGGATGCTAGCTTAACGCGTTAGTAAAATTTGCTAATATAGTTGTTAAATTTCGGTCCATTGCTAATAAATCTATTTAAAAAAATAAATTTTTCAGACACTAAGAAGTGTATATAAATATATTGTGTTTGTAAAAAATGCTTTGAATGATAGAATTATTAAACAATCCTTATTAAAAGAGCAATAAAATATATAACTGGTGAAAATCTTTTGTAATGTGCAAGTAAAACAAAGCTTATGATATTAATACCTTTACAAACTTTTAATAAAAAATTGTATCTAAGAAATAATCTTAAGTGTGAAAGAAAAATCTATGTTGTTTTTTAATTTTTTTGATTAATAACATCGAAACGAAGCATGATAAGGTATAACGTCAATTGAGTTTACTTTTACGTACTTATAATAAACATTAATATAGAAAATATACGTACCAGTAACATTTTTCTCACAAAAAAACAAATCAAATCTTGCATAAAAATCTTTGAATAAATAAATATTATTTAAAAAAAAATTATTATGTTTCGCAGAAGTGACGAGATATAATAAATTAATAAAATATATTTTTTTTAATTCTTTAAAAAAAATGCCTTTGGAATCTCTACTCTTACAACATAAGTGTATTAATTAATTTTTACTTATGATTGATAGTTTTCATCATATATTACTTTTTTTTGTAACATAAAAATATGACAATGGTAATTTAATATTTATCATAAACAATTCAAATAGTACTTTACTTTTATTTACATAATTAAAAAAAAAATAATTAAAATTATCACAATACAAAAAAAGTTTTAAAAATTTTTTTGATGAGGTTAAATAACTTGTTACACCTTACAAATTAAGGTAATTTGCATAACATAAAATTCAATTTTCTTTTATATTAATCATCTTCATCTAAACGAGATGCAAGACTGAGACATTCACAATGCATCAACACTTGAAATTAATATAAAAAAACAGATATGTAAATACTATATACATAGCTAACAGCATACCTAAATAGAGTAAGTAGACTTAACACTATGCATCATAAGAAACCTTGACTATACAATAATAAAAAAAGTGACAAATACCGTAAAGAGCAAGTCGCGTGGTGTAAAAAATAATAAGAAAAATAAATTTATTTTAGGAAATGTTTAAACAGCAACAAAGTATTTTTTAAATTTGTCAAAACAAGATTTGTATAAAATAATAGAAAAATATAAAAACATCACTTCATTTCCGTTTTTGATTATTTTTATAATTACTTTAGTTTAAGTAAACAAAATTAAAGAACTTTGAATAAAGATAATTTACTAAATCAATTTAAATTTTTTCAGCTTTAGTTAAGGGTGTTACAGAGGAATGTTTCCGTGCTTCTTCCATGGGTTCTTAAGTTCTTTGCGAGAGAGTCGCTCAAGATCTTCGCAGACACGTAGACGCGTCTCACTAGGATCAATAACTGCATCCACAAATCCTTTGCGTGCTGCTGTCAAAGGCGTACAAAACGCTGCTTCATACTCCTTGACACGTTGTTTCAGCTGCTCAGGTGTTTCTTTAGAGTAGAGAAGTTTGCAAGCTCCAGCAGCTCCCATCACCGCAATTTCTGCACGAGGCCAAGCATAGTTGCTGTCTCCACGCAGATGCTTTGAGCTCATCACATCATAAGCACCACCATATGCCTTACGTGTAATAATGGTGATCTTTGGTACAGTAGCTTCGGAGTAAGCGTACAATAATTTGGCACCATGACGAATAATTTGAACAACCTCCGTATTCTTGTTGAATACCAGGTAAGAAACCGGGTACATCAACAAAAGTCAAAATTGGGATGTTGAAGGCATCTGCAAAGCGTACCATACGAGCAGCTTTGACAGATGAATCAATATCAAGAACACCAGCTTGTACTTTAGGCTGATTAGCAATGATGCATACTGTGCGTCCTTCAACTCGGGCAAAACCGCACAGAATATTCTTGGCGAATTGAGGTTGAATCTCAAAGAATGAATCTGTGTCAATAACAGGGTAGATGGCATCACGGATATCGTAAGCCTCTTGTGCATCAAGTGGTACAACAGTGTTTAAGCACTAAACATTGCGGTAACGGTTATCAGGTGTTGGAACAATAGGGGCAGAGTCTCGGTTGCTCAAAGGTAGGTATGAGTACAAGTGACGAAGTTGTGCCATGGCGACAATATCGTTGGCAAATGTACCGGCAGATACACCAGACTTTGTGGCATGGATTTTAGGTCCACCTAGTTCATCCTCTAGTCACTGATTTTCCACCAACTGCACTTACGATTTCAGGGCCTGTAACAAACATGTATGATGATTGATCAACCATGAATGTAAAATCAGTAATGGCTGGTGAGTAAACTGCACCACCGGCACAAGGCCCCATAATTACTGAAATTTGAGGAATGACACCTGAACAAAGTGTATTGCGCAAGAAAATATCAGCATATCCAGCAAGTGAGTCTACACCCTACTGAATACGAGCACCGCCAGAATCGTTGAATCCAATTACAGGTACACCAATTTTAGCTGCCTCATCCATGATGCGAACTACTTTAGCAGCATTAGATGCTGACAATGATCCTCCCAAAACAGTAAAGTCATGAGAAAATAAGAACACAGGACGTCCATGTACTTTACCACTTCCAGTAATGAAACCATCACCAGCAATCTTCTTCTTCTCCATACCAAAGTTGTGACAGTGATGTTCCACAAGAGCATCACGTTCACGGAACGTACCAGGATCGCAGAAAAGCTCAATTCGTTCCATGGCAGTAAGACGCTGTTTCTCATGGCGTTTCTTTTCAGCAGCACTTACCTTATGTGTGTTTCGATCATACACTCGTGTCAGATCTTGGCATGAGCCACGAGTGGCGCAAGCCGCTGACGCGAGAAGTGTGGGTACAAAACGACGCATCATCGTGAAATTTAAGTTTTTTAGTAATTACGATTGTCTTGTGTTATCTCTCACTAAATAAGAATTTGTTTTTTAGGAATGTTAAATTTATAAATGAATTACTTTAATAAAAATGATGAATTGAACTAAGCAATGCAAATAGTAACATTAGAAGAATATATATTATTATTCGAAAGAATGTTATATTAATTAAAAATTAACAAAGTTGAATTTTTACAGTCTTGCTTTAAATAGTGTAAATAGATGTAATCATGCACATAAACAAATATTTAAACTTGTTAACATCTTATATATATGGCATCAATTGTTCAAACAGTAAGAATATTTCATATTTCATGTTTTAATGACATACTAAATTTTACGTTTACTTGAAAACTATTATATCACTATCCTTTTAACTTAACGGTTTTGTAAAAGATGTGTATCGGAGATTTTTGATTTTATCAACATGTCATTAAGTATGTATTAGTAAACAGAAGATTATACTATTTATTTCTTTTAACAAACTTTTTCTCTCATATGGAAAGGTATATAACACACGCATTAAAATTATGAAGTTAAGGAAATTTTGATATTGTAAAAAAGCTTTTCATAATAAAAAGAATGATTTCATTTTATATTAATCATTTTTATATATTCTACTTATGTGTTCAAGATTATATAACAATTTTTAAAGAAATTGGCTTCACTTTTAATCTGTACATTTATATTATTTTTCCCTAGCAAATTAATTTGTTAAAGTCTTAACGTTTTTCATTTAACAAGTCTAACTTCACATCATATTATGATTTACAATCTAGATGGTCAAAAATTATAATGCACTTATAATATCTTTGATTACATTCAAAACATATTTTATTTTTGTCCTCATACGATTTACACCTCTTATCATAGTTTTGTAAAAAACACTTCAAACCTCAATAAATTAGTTTTCAGAAATATATTAATTAAGCAAAAATTTGTCAAAACAAGATTTGTATAAAATAATAGAAAAATATAAAAACATCACTTCATTTCCGTTTTTGATTATTTTTACAATTACTTTAGTTTAAGTAAACAAAATTAAAGAACTTTGAATAAAGATAATTTACTAAATCAATTTAAATTTTTTCAGCTTTAGTTAAGGGTGTTACAGAGGAATGTTTCCGTGCTTCTTCCATGGGTTCTTAAGTTCTTTGCGAGAGAGTCGCTCAAGATCTTCGCAGACACGTAGACGCGTCTCACTAGGATCAATAACTGCATCCACAAATCCTTTGCGTGCTGCTGTCAAAGGCGTACAAAACGCTGCTTCATACTCCTTGACACGTTGTTTCAGCTGCTCAGGTGTTTCTTTAGAGTAGAGAAGTTTGCAAGCTCCAGCAGCTCCCATCACCGCAATTTCTGCACGAGGCCAAGCATAGTTGCTGTCTCCACGCAGATGCTTTGAGCTCATCACATCATAAGCACCACCATATGCCTTACGTGTAATAATGGTGATCTTTGGTACAGTAGCTTCGGAGTAAGCGTACAATAATTTGGCACCATGACGAATAATACCTCCGTATTCTTGTTGAATACCAGGTAAGAAACCGGGTACATCAACAAAAGTCAAAATTGGGATGTTGAAGGCATCTGCAAAGCGTACCATACGAGCAGCTTTGACAGATGAATCAATATCAAGAACACCAGCTTGTACTTTAGGCTGATTAGCAATGATGCATACTGTGCGTCCTTCAACTCGGGCAAAACCGCACAGAATATTCTTGGCGAATTGAGGTTGAATCTCAAAGAATGAATCTGTGTCAATAACAGGGTAGATGGCATCACGGATATCGTAAGCCTCTTGTGCATCAAGTGGTACACATTTACAGTGTTTAAGCACTAAACATTGCGGTAACGGTTATCAGGTGTTGGAACAATAGGGGCAGAGTCTCGGTTGCTCAAAGGTAGGTATGAGTACAAGTGACGAAGTTGTGCCATGGCGACAATATCGTTGGCAAATGTACCGGCAGATACACCAGACTTTGTGGCATGGATTTTAGGTCCACCTAGTTCATCCTTAGTCACTGATTTTCCACCAACTGCACTTACGATTTCAGGGCCTGTAACAAACATGTATGATGATTGATCAACCATGAATGTAAAATCAGTAATGGCTGGTGAGTAAACTGCACCACCGGCACAAGGCCCCATAATTACTGAAATTTGAGGAATGACACCTGAACAAAGTGTATTGCGCAAGAAAATATCAGCATATCCAGCAAGTGAGTCTACACCCTACTGAATACGAGCACCGCCAGAATCGTTGAATCCAATTACAGGTACACCAATTTTAGCTGCCTCATCCATGATGCGAACTACTTTAGCGCAGCATTAGATGCTGACAATGATCCTCCCAAAACAGTAAAGTCATGAGAGAATAAGAACACAGGACGTCCATGTACTTTACCACTTCCAGTAATGAAACCATCACCAGCAATCTTCTTCTTCTCCATACCAAAGTTGTGACAGTGATGTTCCACAAGAGCATCACGTTCACGGAACGTACCAGGATCGCAGAAAAGCTCAATTCGTTCCATGGCAGTAAGACGCTGTTTCTCATGGCGTTTCTTTTCAGCAGCACTTACCTTATGTGTGTTTCGATCATACACTCGTGTCAGATCTTGGCATGAGCCACGAGTGGCGCAAGCCGCTGACGCGAGAAGTGTGGGTACAAAACGACGCATCATCGTGAAATTTAAGTTTTTTAGTAATTACGATTGTCTTGTGTTATCTCTCACTAAATAAGAATTTTTTCAACATTAGAAGAATATATATTATTATTCGAAAAAATGTTATATTAATTAAAAATTAACAAAGTTGAATTTTTTTAAAAAAATTGGGTATAGTGTAAATAGATGTAATCATGCACATAAACAAATATTTAAACTTGTTAACATCTTATATATATGGCATCAATTGTTCAAACAGTAAGAATATTTCATGTTTTATGACATACTAAATTTTTACGTTTACTTGAAAACTATTATATCACTATCCTTTTAACTTAACGGTTTTGTAAAAGATGTGTATCGGAGATTTTTGATTTTATCAACATGTCATTAAGTATGTATTAGTAAACAGAAGATTATACTATTTATTTCTTTTAACAAACTTTTTCTCTCATATGGAAAGGTATATAACACACGCATTAAAATTATGAAGTTAAGGAAATTTTGATATTGTAAAAAAGCTTTTCATAATAAAAAGAATGATTTCATTTTATATTAATCATTTTTATATATTCTACTTATGTGTTCAAGATTATATAACAATTTTTAAAGAAATTGGCTTCACTTTTAATCTGTACATTTATATTATTTTTCCCTAGCAAATTAATTTGTTAAAGTCTTAACGTTTTTCATTTAACAAGTCTAACTTCACATCATATTATGATTTACAATCTAGATGGTCAAAAATTATAATGCACTTATAATATCTTTGATTACATTCAAAACATATTTTATTTTTGTCCTCATACGATTTACACCTCTTATCATAGTTTTGTAAAAAACACTTCAAACCTCAATAAATTAGTTTTCAGAAATATATTAATTAAGCAAAAATTTGTCAAAACAAGATTTGTATAACGTGCTTCTTCCATGGGTTCTTAAGTTCTTTGCGAGAGAGTCGCTCAAGATCTTCGCAGACACGTAGACGCGTCTCACTAGGATCAATAACTGCATCCACAAATCCTTTGCGTGCTGCTGTCAAAGGCGTACAAAACGCTGCTTCATACTCCTTGACACGTTGTTTCAGCTGCTCAGGTGTTTCTTTAGAGTAGAGAAGTTTGCAAGCTCCAGCAGCTCCCATCACCGCAATTTCTGCACGAGGCCAAGCATAGTTGCTGTCTCCACGCAGATGCTTTGAGCTCATCACATCATAAGCACCACCATATGCCTTACGTGTAATAATGGTGATCTTTGGTACAGTAGCTTCGGAGTAAGCGTACAATAATTTGGCACCATGACGAATAATACCTCCGTATTCTTGTTGAATACCAGGTAAGAAACCGGGTACATCAACAAAAGTCAAAATTGGGATGTTGAAGGCATCTGCAAAGCGTACCATACGAGCAGCTTTGACAGATAAGAATCAATATCAAGAACACCAGCTTGTACTTTAGGCTGATTAGCAATGATGCATACTGTGCGTCCTTCAACTCGGGCAAAACCGCACAGAATATTCTTGGCGAATTGAGGTTGAATCTCAAAGAATGAATCTGTGTCAATAACAGGGTAGATGGCATCACGGATATCGTAAGCCTCTTGTGCATCAAGTGGTACAACAGTGTTTAAGCACTAAACATTGCGGTAACGGTTATCAGGTGTTGGAACAATAGGGGCAGAGTCTCGGTTGCTCAAAGGTAGGTATGAGTACAAGTGACGAAGTTGTGCCATGGCGACAATATCGTTGGCAAATGTACCGGCAGATACACCAGACTTTGTGGCATGGATTTTAGGTCCACCTAGTTCATCCTTAGTCACTGATTTTCCACCAACTGCACTTACGATTTCAGGGCCTGTAACAAACATGTATGATGATTGATCAACCATGAATGTAAAATCAGTAATGGCTGGTGGTGAGTAAACTGCAGGCAGCTACACAGATTCATAATTACTGAAATTTGAGGAATGACACCTGAACAAAGTGTATTGCGCAAGAAAATATCAGCATATCCAGCAAGTGAGTCTACACCCTACTGAATACGAGCACCGCCAGAATCGTTGAATCCAATTACAGGTACACCAATTTTAGCTGCCTCATCCATGATGCGAACTACTTTAGCAGCATTAGATGCTGACAATGATCCTCCCAAAACAGTAAAGTCATGAGAGAATAAGAACACAGGACGTCCATGTACTTTACCACTTCCAGTAATCTCGTGACGAGTGGCGCAAGCCGCTGACGCGAGAAGTGTGGGTACAAAACGACGCATCATCGTGAAATTTAAGTTTTTTAGTAATTACGATTGTCTTGTGTTATCTCTCACTAAATAAGAATTTGTTTTTTAGGAATGTTAAATTTATAAATGAATTACTTTAATAAAAATGATGAATTGAACTAAGCAATGCAAATAGTAACATTAGAAGAATATATATTATTATTCGAAAGAATGTTATATTAATTAAAAATTAACAAAGTTGAATTTTTTTAAAAAAATTGGGTATAGTGTAAATAGATGTAATCATGCACATAAACAAATATTTAAACTTGTTAACATCTTATATATATGGCATCAATTGTTCAAAACTTCATAAATCATAATTTTATTATTATATATAAATTTAACATTCCTAAAAAACAAATTCTTATTTAGTGAGAGATAACACAAGACAATTTAAGTATGTATTAGTAAACAGAAGATTATACTATTTATTTCTTTTAACAAACTTTTTCTCTCATATGGAAAGGTATATAACACACGCATTAAAATTATGAAGTTAAGGAAATTTTGATATTGTAAAAAAGCTTTTCATAATAAAAAGAATGATTTCATTTTATATTAATCATTTTTATATATTCTACTTATGTGTTCAAGATTATATAACAATTTTTAAAGAAATTGGCTTCACTTTTAATCTGTACATTTATATTATTTTTCCCTAGCAAATTAATTTGTTTGTTAAAAGCAACAAAGTATTTTTTAAATTTGTCAAAACAAGATTTGTATAAAATAATAGAAAAATATAAAAACATCACTTCATTTCCGTTTTTGATTATTTTTACAATTACTTTAGTTTAAGTAAACAAAATTAAAGAACTTTGAATAAAGATAATTTACTAAATCAATTTAAATTTTTTCAGCTTTAGTTAAGGGTGTTACAGAGGAATGTTTCCGTGCTTCTTCCATGGGTTCTTAAGTTCTTTGCGAGAGAGTCGCTCAAGATCTTCGCAGACACGTAGACGCGTCTCACTAGGATCAATAACTGCATCCACAAATCCTTTGCGTGCTGCTGTCAAAGGCGTACAAAACGCTGCTTCATACTCCTTGACACGTTGTTTCAGCTGCTCAGGTGTTTCTTTAGAGTAGAGAAGTTTGCAAGCTCCAGCAGCTCCCATCACCGCAATTTCTGCACGAGGCCAAGCATAGTTGCTGTCTCCACGCAGATGCTTTGAGCTCATCACATCATAAGCACCACCATATGCCTTACGTGTAATAATGGTGATCTTTGGTACAGTAGCTTCGGAGTAAGCGTACAATAATTTGGCACCATGACGAATAATACCTCCGTATTCTTGTTGAATACCAGGTAAGAAACCGGGTACATCAACAAAAGTCAAAATTGGGATGTTGAAGGCATCTGCAAAGCGTACCATACGAGCAGCTTTGACAGATGAATCAATATCAAGAACACCAGCTTGTACTTTAGGCTGATTAGCAATGATGCATACTGTGCGTCCTTCAACTCGGGCAAAACCGCACAGAATATTCTTGGCGAATTGAGGTTGAATCTCAAAGAATGAATCTGTGTCAATAACAGGGTAGATGGCATCACGGATATCGTAAGCCTCTTGTGCATCAAGTGGTACAACAGTGTTTAAGCACTAAACATTGCGGTAACGGTTATCAGGTGTTGGAACAATAGGGGCAGAGTCTCGGTTGCTCAAAGGTAGGTATGAGTACAAGTGACGAAGGATTGTGCCATGGCGACAATATCGTTGGCAAATGTACCGGCAGATACACCAGACTTTGTGGCATGGATTTTAGGTCCACCTAGTTCATCCTTAGTCACTGATTTTCCACCAACTGCACTTACGATTTCAGGGCCTGTAACAAACATGTATGATGATTGATCAACCATGAATGTAAAATCAGTAATGGCTGGTGAGTAAACTGCACCACAAGGCACAAGGCCCATAATTACTGAAATTTGAGGAATGACACCTGAACAAAGTGTATTGCGCAAGAAAATATCAGCATATCCAGCAAGTGAGTCTACACCCTACTGAATACGAGCACCGCCAGAATCGTTGAATCCAATTACAGGTACACCAATTTTAGCTGCCTCATCCATGATGCGAACTACTTTAGCAGCATTAGATGCTGACAATGATCCTCCCAAAACAGTAAAGTCATGAGAGAATAAGAACACAGGACGTCCATGTACTTTACCACTTCCAGTAATGAAACCATCACCAAGCAATCTTCTTCTTCTCCATACCAAAGTTGTGACAGTGATGTTCCACAAGAGCATCACGTTCACGGAACGTACCAGGATCGCAGAAAAGCTCAATTCGTTCCATGGCAGTAAGACGCTGTTTCTCATGGCGTTTCTTTTCAGCAGCACTTACCTTATGTGTGTTTCGATCATACACTCGTGTCAGATCTTGGCATGAGCCACGAGTGGCGCAAGCCGCTGACGCGAGAAGTGTGGGTACAAAACGACGCATCATCGTGAAATTTAAGTTTTTTAGTAATTACGATTGTCTTGTGTTATCTCTCACTAAATAAGAATTTGTTTTTTAGGAATGTTAAATTTATAAATGAATTACTTTAATAAAAATGATGAATTGAACTAAGCAATGCAAATAGTAACATTAGAAGAATATATATTATTATTCGAAAGAATGTTATATTAATTAAAAATTAACAAAGTTGAATTTTTTTAAAAAAATTGGGTATAGTGTAAATAGATGTAATCATGCACATAAACAAATATTTAAACTTGTTAACATCTTATATATATGGCATCAATTGTTCAAACAGTAAGAATATTTCATGTTTTATGACATACTAAATTTTTACGTTTACTTGAAAACTATTATATCACTATCCTTTTAACTTAACGGTTTTGTAAAAGATGTGTATCGGAGATTTTTGATTTTATCAACATGTCATTAAGTATGTATTAGTAAACAGAAGATTATACTATTTATTTCTTTTAACAAACTTTTTCTCTCATATGGAAAGGTATATAACACACGCATTAAAATTATGAAGTTAAGGAAATTTTGATGTAATTTCATGCGTATTAAATAGTTTGTTATAGGTGTGTGAGTTTATTATTATATTAATCTGCTCAAGTTTTTTTTTTAAATAGTGTTTGCATATAGACGGAGATCGTTCTATGACATTATAATATCAATTATTTTATAATTAATGCTTATAATTCAATAAATTATATTGCGTAATGTTAAGTTTGTCACTAGATCTTCATATCAAATTTATTTGTTTTGTAGATTGCACTTTTTACAATATGCGCCATAATACACATTTAATATCTTGTTAATAAGTATTTTCATGTATATTTTACATCTAGTAAATCACAAGTTATCAGAGTATTTTACAACATCAATCGTCTGTATTGTACAGTTATATAAATAAGTGAAAAAACATATATATTCAAAAATATGTAATCAAAGTTAAATTTACAAGTAATGTACATAGTATTGATAATAGAAAATTATATTTATTTAAAGTTAATGTTTTACTTATACTCTGATAAATGTTTATATCCTTAACTTAGTGTAGTGGATTGTCTGTAAGATCGCATAATTTCATTTTCAACTACTTGTTGCATATTTTGTGACATTAGTGGCTCACCACGTACCAAATTTTTGATAGCATACAAATGTAAACACGCGGATGACTCGATTTTGCTCTTTATCTTACAATTTACTTGTTGTTGCTATAACAACCATTTCCTATTATTTTTTAGCTGCTTGTTCTTCTCAGTATTTTTGTGTTCGTCATCTTATTTTCAAATACTTGACTTAGCGTTGCTTGAACATGTAAGTGACGACACTTACACTGTCTAAGTAGACTGTGTTTCTGTTGATTCTATACTCTATGTTGTAGCTTGCTGTATTATTCTTTAAGGTAACGTTGCTGCGTAAAGCTCGAAAAGAGCAACACAAATTGTATGAGTGCCAGGCAGTCCATATGTTGGGGCATTCATAATTGTTTGCACACAGTCTGTGTTATTAGTCGAATGCATTGCGTTGACGCTCTATGCGTTTAATTCATTTGATTGTTCAAGCTTATTAGCTGAATTTTTTTATTTTTATGCAACGTGTTGCTGTAAGTTTTTATTGTCCGTCGAGTCAAATCGCGTTAACGCCAGATGACTTTCTGCTCGTAGGTAAATTTAATCTCACGCTGACACACAAATTATTATTGCGTTTGACCGAACACGTTCAAAGCAGCGCTCAAACACCTCATAAGTTAATCGTTGACGCTACCTGCCATAGAAGCTTTGTGACAATAAATTGTAGCAGTGATGAACAAAGGGTCATAATCGTGCTCGTTACGCTGATACCGTTGAATAAATACGAAGTCAGTCATACATGTGTAGCGCATCTTGTAACGTTCACACACAACTTAGCATTCGGCACAACATACGAATAGTAATGCGTATGCAAGCAATGATAAATTGCACTTAAATATCATTTTTATCTATCTTTTCATCCGATTATATAATGTTTTAATTTTGCTTAGTGTTATCGTTACATTTACTGTTGTTGTTATTGTTATTGCTGTTGTTATCATAATCTTATTAAGCACAACTACTAATACTATTATTATAATTATTCTTACTATCATTGCTACCAAAAAGTTATTTACTGTAATAAATTGTGCTACCTTCGTGGGTTTTTTTATGTTTGACTTACGAGTTGTCTTGATGTAAAGAATGCGTGCTGTTAATAAGTCTCTTCATCAGACGTGGTGATCGTTCGCACTGATGCAAGTATGTAAATAACGCATCAATACCAACACGTCATCTTCCATGCTTTACACATTACACTCAGTGTGATTATGCCCAGGCACGTGTTCTACACTATTCGGAGCAGTACAACGTACCGCATTCATAGTTGCACCGCACTCAATGAGATGAACTGTAAAAAGAACGCACAATCGTTGCATCAAGGTTAGCAGTACGCTGGCAAACCTCATCTACGTCAATGAGCGGTGTGCAGCAGTGTCCACACACTTTTACAGACTACACTACCGGTGTTGAAGAAGACATGTTCGATTTGTTAGTTTGACAGTAATTATTATTGCTGCTGCTATTGCGTGTTTGGTCATCTGCTGTATTGATGTAAGTTTTATTATTTTGATAATTGGCATTAAACTTTTTATTATTACCTGTATCATTGTTGATATTGGCATTTGTTCTATCGCAAAACTAACTACTGCTAGTATTACCACAATTGTTGATATTGTTTTGACTATTATTATTAATATTGTACACGCTATTTACGGAGTAAAAATTTTAATTTCAATACTCAATATTGTCCATATCATTGTCTACGCTACGAATACTAAGAATGCTATTCGTTGTGCTTTCAGGCCGGTTGATTGCTCGTCTACAAAATCTACCTTTACTGCAATTCGGCACGTGTTATTAACTACTCACATTTGCCTTGTGCAGATCAGGTGTATTACTTTCAAAAGTGAAGTAGTTCAGTGTAGCAAATAGCGATGTAGATTATTTTAGTAGCACATCACCGGCCTTGGCACCTTGACGGGCAACTGCCACAATTTGATTTCGAACATCGTCGTATACAATTTTAAACCGAAGACATCGCTTGACGCGTGTTTCGTACAGCATGGCTACCGAGTTGCTCATTAGCAATTTACGCACTATTGCGTTGTGTGGGTCACGCTGAAAGGCCTCCTTGTAACACGACTGAGCCTCACCCATCATTTTCATACTACGTAGCACATTGCCTGCACGTACATAACCAAGAAAGCTATTGGGCTCTAATTAAATCACTCGCTTAGCATCTTCAAGTGCCTTTTAAGGTTAATTCATGAGAAGATATGCAACTGATCGACTACTTATTACACGACTTTCTTCTTACGGTAGTTAGGACAGGGCTAAATTGTAGTAAAACAATGCTTGCTAATAGTTATGTTTATTTATTGCCTGAGTGCCCTTTCGCATTGCAAGTGCAAAACGATTGTGATGGTGTAATCTTGACCGTACCGTGTTGTTATCGGGTTGGTAAATATTATGATTATTATTGCTGTTGTTATTGTTGTTATCCACTGCAGACTTGCCTGGTGGTGTTTGCGTTATATCTTCGTTTCGTTTGATGAAGTGACTTTTACTAGATTTATTAATCAAGTCGTTGTTAATGTTGTTGTTGTTATTGTTTTTGTCGTCGTCGTTCTTTTCTTGATTGTTATTACTACTACAAGTATTGATATTTCAAAGATTTTTATTACCGTCTTGTATATTTTTGTTGAGTGCGTTGATATTGTTATCACTAATTGCACTACTTGCACTATGCATGATAGTTTTGTTGGTAATGAGTTATCGAGTAATTGGTTTTACACTACGGCGTGAAACTTTTTTGCTTGCACGACTCAAATCCTCGTGTACTTGGTACACTTTGGTGTTGCCATTTTAGTTATTGACATTTACTACTTTATTTGTATCATTGCCCTAATTATGAATTCTATGTTTTTTACTTACATTAACTAGTGGCGGTTTCTCGATGATATGCGGCTTTATTTACTTTGCTGCTACCTTGTCTGACTAATAGTTTGTACGTTTTTCGTTCTACATAACTTCAACAATGGCATTCATTTATTGTGAAGTGAGATTATTGTCATCTTCTCCTTCATTTTCCTTGCGTGTAATTTGTAAAGTGTCTATCACATCTTTACCACTACTACTTTTAGCTGGCTAAATTTTAGTGTAATGATTATTTACAGTACTCTTGTCATGTGGTACTAAATGTAATAGTTATTGTTACTAATTAATATCTGTAATTGTTTTTACGTCAGCTAGGCGTGAGCGCTAATATGGTGCAACATGTTGTTTAGATGTAAATTAATCTGTAGCCGGTTGCTAAGAAAGCAAAGCCTACAGGTCAATATCACTATTGATAATCTTGTCAACATTGCCTTCCTTTAAAATAACTACATTGGTACGGCCTTGCTCACGTTTTTATCTATCATGATTGCTACTTTCTTTGATTTCACTATTTGTCATGTTTTTATTATTAAAAACATTTTTACATTCACTACTTTTATTGTTGTTTTTATTAATGTTTACAGTGTGGCGTTTGTTGTAAGATGGTTGTGTGTGATTGTTATCAATAAGTGATGTATGATTTGACTCATATCTTGCCTACGTTATGTTTGCAGTATTGCCTTCTGCACGATCATTCACGTTATCGTGTGGTTGCTGTGGAGTGATTAAACTACTAGTGTTAATGCTGCTAAATTTGTTATCGACGCGTTTGTTATTATCGCGTACAGACAAATTATTTTTCTTTTTTTATTGTGATTATTGGTGGTATTGTTGAACATTATTATCCGCAATGGTTGTATACTTATTATTACTAGTAGTTGTAGTAATATCAACATTTTTTCCTGTTAGTTGGTTTTCATGCTAAGCACGCTCCATCACGTTAAATGATTAGTTGTACTCTTTCACAGACGAAGCTCACTCGTCATGTTATAGACTAATTTCACTCTTCTCGCTCCTGTCAAACTTTCCACTAAAATCACTATAGTGATAGAATTGACTGATCATGTTGCTATCAGAGTCTTCTTCTTCTACTTCATAATTTTTGTTAGCGCACGAGGCAATGCCTGCAAAGTATTTGGTGGTTTTCGCTTTGGGTTAGCTGAGGCACGCACGGTACAATGTACATCCTATGCGATTATACCCTCTAATATCAGTGCATTACACGAATGTGTAATCTCCATCATGACGAGTTACCTTCACCATTCGTCGAGGTTTTGCAAACAACAAATCTAAAACACTATCTCAGTTTTTACTTTCTTGTGCTAATCGGGCAAAGTCAACATCACGCAATTAAACCTAACACCCAATAGGGTAGTCCTACGCTGGTGGAGCAAATGGACGATCTTAAGCGTTGCTCACTTCAAAGCAGGGCATACTAAAAAATTATTCCTCTTAGTTATTCTCGTTATAGGCCTATCATCTTGCAGGAAATTCACTAAAAAGTTAAGCTTTATTTTCGAATCACATCATTCAACGCACAACAACAATAATAAGCAACAATAAAAAATAAGTGGGGAAAAGGTAAGAAAGATAAGAGTAAGCAAAGTATATTGGATCACTTCTTCTATTTTATTAACACAAACCTACTTTTTGTGTGTGTATATATATGTGTGTGTATAGTTTTGTCTCTATACAATTGTATAAGTTATATGTCTTTGTATATATTTTTGTATGTATAAGTCTTTGACTGTATATTGGTATATGAAATAAATAATATATGCTTTGTATATAAATCTATTAGAATTTATTTGTTCGTGTGTGTCTGTGTAAATCAGTAAAGTATAATAATTGTTTTTACTTCGGACTGTACTATTTGCTTTGTTGCTTACGTAAATTACTAGTCTAGTTTAGTAGTGCGTCAGTAAGTATTTATTGAGAAAAAAAAAAAGAAAAGAAAAAAAACTATATTTCTTTCTTTCAAGTATATCTGTAAGTGTGTAAGTTCGTAATAAATTTAAATATATTTATGTATATATCTAGATTAAAATTATTACGCTTTTTCTTCTTATGCTATGTGCTACGCAGCGTCTAGTACAACAAGAGTTAGATCAAAGCTAAAGATAAGTTTGTTTGTATAACCTAAAACAGACAAATAAAAACAACTGAGGTGAGAATTAATTATATTTTTTTTAGCAAAGCAAATAATATAAAAATATATTATATTTAAAAAATTGTAATGACGAATTAACAAAATTGTGTAATTAAAAATTTTTACAGCAACACTAAGATTTATTTTTGGTGAGGTAGCAGTAGCTTATTTGTTCAGAAAGTACAATTACGTAAAAAATGAATGTAAATATAAGAAATTATAATTGCTGAGTAGTAATTAATGAATACGAGAGTTCAAATAGAATATAAAAGAAAGCAATAAAGCGTTTTAACAACAACAAAGCAAAACCTCAGTGTCTAAACAAGTAAAGTATTTGATTTCAAATAACGTTGAAAGCACAAATCTAACCAAATGTGCAACAGGTCGACACGAGAGCAAAACAAAAGGTAATTTGAAATGTACTGAAATAAAATATAAATATAATAATAACAAAAGAAAGAAAATGATTGATAACGTAAATAAAATATATATATATATATATTTGTACTTATTTTTTCCACGTTTTTGTTTGTGTAAATGAAAAAGTGCTACTATAATACAAAGAATTCTTAACCTAATGTAACAAATATTATACAGTAATCAAATGTAGAGCTTTTAAACAAATGCAATAACAGCAGCAAGTGTAATCAAAAAGAGAAAACAAGTAAATTAAGAATTGTGTAGTAACGAAGAATAATTTCACAAAAAAAAAAACACGATTAAAATTTATATAATAATAACTTTGAGAAATTACTATAAAAGCTACTAATTTACAATTTGAACAAAAAAAAATTTATCTGAAAAAAAAAAAAAAATAGAGTGAAATATATTGAAAAAAGACGGCATAAAATTATGGCAAAACATCGATATTACATACTGTCAAGCTTATTTGCTAATAACATCAACAGCTAATCGCAAACACGTAAATTGTATAACTTTCAGAGAAACAATCAACAAGTTTTACTATTTAAAATTATTGACAAAAATATTTTTGACTGTTATCGTAGTATAAATTGTGATTACAATGCTCTCTTTCTTTCCCAAAAATCATATATACATACATACATACTCGGACTTACTAGTTTATTACGTAAAAGGCAAATACTCACTTCAATGGAAAAAAACTAATCATCTGACTGTACATAGAAAGTTAAACTTTTATTTGAAAATATTCAAAGAATATTTATAAAAGTATTTGTTATAGTTAAAGTATTAATTCACAACTAAGAACGCATAAAAGTTAATTTATAATTATTGTTGTAGCATTTGATCAAAAATCCGTGCCAAACGCATAGCATCCGCTGCACGCTCGGCAGGATTACGCAGTTTACTCTACACTTGTTTTGCGAGCTAGGCTCAGTTTGTGTGAGGTGAGTCTAGACTTGGCATGATACGTGGTACCTGCTCAATGACAAGCATGCTCTTAAATTTTTCTTCGGTTCCACTTGGTGGCTACAAAAATGACAACTACTACAGTGCGCGTTGCACACTTTGCAGTGCTGGAATCTGATCAACGAGAGTGTCATTCAAAAATCGTCGAATACGTAAGATAATTTATTTTTTGCTTTTAGTGTAGTGATATTTGTTGCGACACTACGAATCACACAACAGTTTATGTAAACAAAATCACGTATGTGCCTATGGTACACACACCCGTAATACCTCATCCCCGTGTACGTCATGAAAGGCACCGTTCTGATATTTTTGTGCAGCAGTCTTTGACTTTCGCATTCATGGCTGCAGCAGTAATATCTACGAAAGACCAACAAGTAAATCATTCTTGACCAACACCACATTTGTAACACACAATGGCAAGTCATTGAGACGATCAATTACAAATCACAAAAGCGACAGACACGTTAGCGCGCGTGTGAACATCAACTGCCGAAGTTGACGCTATAGGTGCTGCTCAGGTTGTTCCTACTTGATTTCTTCGGCACTCGGCACAGGTTCAATGTCGTTGATATGCTACTATGAAAACAAACGGTATACCTGACGCCAGCAATAGTCTACCAGCTCTACCACATCATCACCCAATGCAACCACTACCTACTCGTAAAAGCAAATACATTCTAATAAATTTAGCAAAACTGCTTCGTAATGACAGTACATATAAGCTGCCGATGGATTGCATGTGATTGCATCTGTGATATGGGGCAAAATGCGCTGACGTCATACTTCACAAGCCAGTAGCTCATGCAGTATAACGGGCAAACGCTCATGCTCTATTAAATACGTCTTGACAGAGTCATCTTTCTTCAGCACGGCGTTGCTGTGCGTGCACATATTTAGCCGCTCAACTGCCTCACGCTGATCTTTCCACTTTTCACTTCCAATTTACTCGATTGGAAAGCTTTTCAGCTAACGTACTACTATGTCTACTTCAGCAGGCGTCATAACATCAGCACTGAACTACATGATGCTTACACTTACTTTCTATATAAAAATTAACAATAATGAATATTTACTGTTATGTAGTTTGTTAAAAAAAATCTACAGTGATAAAAAACAACATCAGAAACAAACAAAAATAAATTTTAAATAAAAAAAGATTATTATCTGTAAGTTTATTTGTTAAATGCGAATCACGCAAACAATTATAACAAACGCATTTGGCATAAAAAGATGTTAGTATCACAACAAAAAAGGAAAAGAGCGTAAATTAGCGTTATTATTAGCATCTGAAAGGCATTGCTGAAGTACAAGTGAAAGAAAAAAGGAAAAAAAAGATAGAAAAAAATATGTCATATTGGTAAAAATACTTCTAATGAATGTGCACAAATGCTTTAGCATGTGTTTGCTACAAAAAAAAAAAAATCTAGAAAAAAAGCAAACGGCTTTGCATCTATGCAAAAGAAAATGCGAAAAGCAAAGAGAAATATAAAAATCTACATTGTATTTCAAAAAAGTGTGCGAATAAAACATTGCAAATAAAAACTTATACAATGTTTTACAAAAATTAAAAATACTCCACATATAAAAAGGGTGTTAATAATAAATTAGTAATTGATACTGTTAAATCCGTGGTCGTTTACCTGTTGGTGGTGAGAGATTATTAGGTGTGTAGTAGTATTTCATCAGAAATGGGTGATTTAGTACGCGATGAAGCGGCAAGCGTTGTGAGCCGTCACGTATGAGCAGACTAGCAATCAAATCACGTGCTTCGGGTGGAATAGTGTCAGGAATAGTATACTGCATTGCGTGAATCTTTTTGTAAATCTGATCATTCTATTTACTGACAAACGGCGTTTGTCCAACAAGCAATTCATAACAAAAAATGCCAAGACATCACAAGTCCGCGCTCATGTCATATGTTTGACGATTGACAATCTACGGTGGGAAGTATTATGGTGTTCCACATGATGTCTTGCGTCGATTGCTCGGGTCATGCACCGATCAGCCAAAGTCGGCGAGTTTGATATTATAGTTGTGATCAAGCAGTATATTCTCTGGTTTGATGTCTCGGTGAAGGATGTGATGCTGGTGTAAGTACATCAATGCCTCACCAAGCTGCGCCACGTAGCGAGCCGCCGTGGTAGGTGGAAACGTCTTGACCCGATTCAGCTCACTGTATAACATTCCATTACTGCAGGGCTACAAAATGAGATATATGTCATTTTCATCATAAAAGTAGGCATATGTGCGAAGCAAATACTTGTGCCGAGTGTGAAAGGCAATCTCAATCTACCGTCTTAACTGACTAGCAATATTGAACTAGGCTAATTTTTTGATAGACAGCTTCTTAATCGCTACAATAAAATTGCAATTCCGCACCGCGGCAAGGTAAACCGCGCCATAATTACCCCCACCTAACTTGTGAAGAAGTTCGAAATCGTTGATAGACCAGTCTGTTCGCGGTCCTGGTGGCACTACAATGTAGTTATTTAGTATGCGACTCTCACCCTCTACCTGGGTCATTTGTATATACCTTTATCTATTTTGCTTTAATAAGTATGTAAAAATATATACGTTTTGTTATACTATGTGATTAGCATATACGTAAATAAAACATGTACAGTAATAAAGGTATAACTAAGAAGTAAGATTAGTTGATGCAGTTAGTATTAAATTTCACTTATACTTCAAAAGTAATAGATGATTTTATTTGTTAACTTCATGCAATTGTAAGTGTAAGTATGCATACATAATACATTCCTCTGTAACACTGTATTTGCCTTCACGATAAACAATTGATGCAGGAAAAGAAAATTATATGTGTAAGCAAGCGAACAAGTGCATAGTCTGTAACATTTTCTATAATAGTCTATTGACAAAAAACAATCTGCTCTATATTGCAAATACTTACAAATACACACAGAAAAAAATACTAATTAGTTTTTAAAATAATATAACTTTTAATGAAATAACGTAATAAAATAATAAAACGAAACAAAATATTTTCAGCAACAGTAATTTCGAAAATAAAGAAAAAGAAAGAAAAAGCAAAACACTTTGTGTTGATCACTCTTTTCGTGTCCATCTGTCTGTTTGTTTGTTTACGCAAATAACTGATCAAAGGTACGCTCGTCAATTACCGAGAATGCACCTTCGCGATCTTTGTGTACATAATAAAATCGATCAAGTGTCTGTCCACCGAGTGCTCGGACAAACTGCTCATCGTGTGTAATAATGACAAGCTGAAAGTGTTTAATCGATCGACGAGTCTCAATCAGTGCACGAAGCGCTTCTGCCAAGGATCGGGCGTTGTCCTCGTCTAAATTGGTGGTAGGTTCGTCTAGTGCGAGAATGCCACAGTCACAGCAAAATGCCTCACTTAACGCTAAACGAATAATCACACAGGCAAGTACACGTTGACCAGCACTACACCGTCCACGCATGTCAATCACACTACTACCTCGCCGCATAATAACACGGTAGTTGTAGCTTCGCCGAGCCGACGTAGATGTGTTGGCTTCCGTCTACGAACAAATCTACACCGTGTCAATGTCACTACCACGGTAGGTCTGTCGCCACAACTCAGCAATAATCTGATTGATTTGGGCAATTTTCTACTGATGATACGACTGCACCGCCTTTTCTAGTGCCACATAATACTTGTCAATGTCTTTGACCGCAATTTAGGTGGTTTATACTTTGAGAAAAACAGATCGGTAGCGTTTTTAGATATTTTGATACTTCTCTTTCGCCAGCTGGGACTTGAGATGACCCATGTCTTGTAACATAGCCTCTATATTGCCATCACGTTGAGCCTTCGTTCGCTCTAATTCATTAATTTTATTTCGTACAATGTCACGAAGTTGCACCAACGACGACACTTGAGCTGCATCGCCTACAAGGTGATGAATGTTAGGTATTTGTTTTGCTTTCATCTCATCCATGCTGTTTCTCACCTACGTGAGCCGTGTAGTATCTGCGGCTAATGCCTATTGCAGCTGCACATGTTATAATTGTACTCGCAATACCTACAATGTCTGCTCGTGTGATTTGAGACGACTGCGTAGCTAGACTACACTTTGCATAAGTCGGCACACATCTCTCTTCACCTGCACCAGCCTTTCATGTGCCTGCTACAGTTAACTCTATGCGGAGTGTAGTTAGGCAGTGCGGTTGCTATTGAGAAATGAAAGCACACGTGGTGTGGCACTTTCAATTTGGTGCAATGCACTCTACAAGGCACGCAGTGCATTGCGCATCGTCTACTCTTGTAGTTGCGCCTCTTAGCGTAATTTGATTAACACCGACGACGCATGACTTAATTACTAGGTTTATATTTTCTCTATTTACATCTGTACGCTTTACAAACGGCGCTATAGTGTTTGTGCATTTTCTGCCTCTCGCTACTCACGAGCGATGCAGTCATTCACTTTGTGTAATTTAAATTACAGTTATTGCACACTAGACTACATCCTATGCATTTATCGCTGAGCGACTGTAATATCCTCTGCACTCCCAGCATGCAGCCTTTCCAGTTAGCTGAGTTGTACGTTTAATAAGTGTAAATGTGTAGTGGCTTCATTGTATTTTGCATTCAGTTCGTCATACGTCTACTCTTCACCATCTTCTTTGGTGTTTTCGTCATTATTATTTGTGTGCTATTCTGAAAATTGCTGCTACTGCTACTATAGCTGCTGCTCATTGCGGTTATTGTTCTCACTTAATGTATAATTAGTCTCATCCCTAATGCGTTTGTGTTGATGTTCATTACGCATGTCAACACTATTCAAGTTATTATTACTTCTCTCATCGTTATTGATTATATTATTGACCTAATGTGATGTGTGTACACGCCGCACACAAGCAGATAGCTGGTTTCGCATATTTGCTATTTATTGTGCCATCCCTGTCAGCGTACACACTTTCTGTGAAATGCTTTGCAATGTGTGTAACTACAATTGTAATTCATTGCATTTCTAACACACAGTGCGTTCTTATTAAACAATTGTTGCTAGTTAACTTGCGAGCTCTGTGATGGATGCATTGAGCTGTGGGAGTGTATTGCAGTGCTGCTGTAAACGGGTCATTGACGATTACAATGATTACAATGAGGCTAATTGCAATTGCGCTATGTGTAAATCGTTGTGCAGAGTAGAATTTACCGATTGATTACATTTATACGTACTTTCACTTAAAATATTATTATTAGTGTTACTGTCACTTCTTGTTAATTCGCTATTGATCTCAATAAAGCGTTGTCGCTCCTCTTCTGTGTTAAATGGTCGATTACAGACCATACACAAATTGCGTGTTTAGGCCGCTCTGACAAATTCATGATAGCACATTTAACGTGCCTGTGCGTTATTGCACTTTTCACTCAACTCTGCAACACGGTGACGTATACTCTGCAATATTTTTGTGTATGCTGCAAGAATGTGCCGTGGACTAGTCAAGTCGTAGACTTATTTACTTTCATCAAAAGTTTGATGTGATTGTCGTGCTCTCTGAGATAATGTGGATGATGATAAAGAAGAAGAAGAAGGATCGCCTCTGTTGATACCAGTATTGCTACTGTAATCATCACTATTAGTTCTTATTGCTGATGAAACGTATTTTGACTAAGGCACACTTTCCTGCTTCACTTACGTTTGATTTCTTTGTATTGTCTATGGCTCAATAGTTTGCTACGAGCCCAACTACACGTGGTAGACATGAGATGACAGCAGAGGCATCAATACACGTCTGCAGTCTTATGATCAAGAGTGCATTTACATTTCCTTTGTCATCTTTTCCTGCATATGGCTAGCTTGACGTTGCTACACTAACGCACGATTCCGCTACAATGATGACTGCTACGATTGGCACTACGCAAGTTCACGCTGACACCGCATAATTGCATGAGTGAGAACTGAGTTGGCGGTATTTACGTTTACACTTTATGTACTTGTAGAATCTACTAATGCCAATTACACTAACCTAGGCCACACACTATTTACAAGCTCATTCGTTAAGTTGGACTCACTTTTACTAATTTGTGTTTGTAAAATGGTAATCTCAGTTCGGCTGCGTTGCTGCTCCGTCTGTTATGCTAGGCGTTGCCGCAGTTATGCTACACGTCTATTCTGCTCATCCAACTCGTGAAGCAGTTTCACACGTTGAGAGTGTTCGTCATTATCTTGCAACCGAACACTTTACGCAACGTGTACACGTGCAGTAAGCGTGCTAAGCTGTTCATTTGCATTTGCAATTTATTTTTATAAACTTTACCGTGATCCAAGCTGTGCGTGCTCTGCACGACTATGACGCAGCTTTTCTTTGGCATCACCTATCAAACTTTGCAGCATGGTGTACTCTTGTCGTTTTCCCTCAATGCTGCGTAAGAGAGACTGTCGTCTTTCTTCGGCATCGTGTATTGTACTAGCGTTGTGTTGTTACACCTTACATATTTAGCTTTGCCTCTCACTCACAGTTTATTGCAGCTTGGCAAGCGTGTTAGTCAACTACACCTCGTCATGTACAATATGATCAATGTAATCATTCAGTGTTTCGTGTGAATCAAGATAACTATTGGGTAAAGTCAAGTAGGGCTGAACACCTTGTAAAAGATGACGAAGCTCGTCTTGATTACGAACATGCTGCTACATTTCCTGTTGCAATAGTCGAACCGTCACGTTTAGTGAGTGCACATCACCCTCACAGAATCGAGTGCCCTCCTCACTAGCGTTTAACTATTGTGATGCGCGTGAGAGTTAAACTTCGGTTTATGCAATCTACACTTTGATTTGTTTCTATTTATTAATTAGATCAGCTAGTGGCATGTGCTCAAATACCGTACCACTATTATACTTATTGCTATCAGCATCACTTCTGTTGCCTTAATTATTGTTATTATTACGATTATTGTTATAGTTGTCACTACTATCAATATTTTCACTAGTCAGATTAGGCAACGAAGATGAACGTGCATGTCGTGTACGTGTGATCGCTTGACGTTTTTATTCTATTCGTCCTTCAAGCAACATGGCCTCTTTCATCAGACCTTCCATCTACCGCTAAACCGAATCAATCTGTGCTGATGAGCTGTACAACTCACGAAGCTACGGTTCAACGCTTTTGTTTTGCTTACGTACTTATTCAATTGCAGCTTGTTTGCGTGCAATCTCGTCTTACAATTGAGCCGCTTGCTAGCGATGCTCGCGCAGGGCCATCAACGTCGTCTCATGTTACTTCTGCTGCCGTTTTAGTTATTTGCTATTCTCACGCAATCGTTACAACGCTAACACATAGCGAGTTGCAGCGAAAATGTCATCAAAGATGCGCTTGACATCTTTCGGAGGTGCTAATGGCCAGTTACAATCTTCTTGATGACAAAAAATGACATGCTCAAGGACTGCAGATGACACACCTAACATTTATGGTATTACTCGATCTACATCACTTGCTCGATAGGTGTTTGACACTACTTTGTGTGTCTACGCGTCTTGAAATGCGATGGTGTTGTCTAGCGTCGTAAATGTCAGTTTGTTTCTACTTCGTGAAGCTTGAAAGGATCGAATAACCTGCATCACTTTGCCCCCTTTGCCCGTGAAAATGAGTCTAATTTGCGCCTTCACCTCACTTTCACCCAGCACTTTGGGATCATACACAAATGCACTTTTTTACGTACCACTACCCGGTGGCATAGCCCCCGTACATGCATTGAGCAATGCCTAAATGATGGTAGTTTTCCCTGCACCGTTTTTGCCGAGAATGACCGTGAGCGGTTTATGAAACGTCACCGTCTGTCGTCTCGCTGGGTTTGGGTCAAAGCTGCGAATGCCGCACAGCTGAAGTTGCTCTATACTAGTCATCTTACCTATTTTTAAAAAATAATGTGAAATTAATAAAATGTAGGTTACGTTTTATGCAATATTTTTTTTTAAGTGCACCTAAATCGAGTAAATTGTTTAGTTAATATATATAAAAATTTGTACTAAACCAATTAATCAAAACGAGGTGAGAAATAATTTTGAAGATAACATGTGATAGACATTTTTCAGCATGATAACATTAACATTATTGACTACTTATGCAGTGATAAGTGTGATTGTTCTTTGTGATTTGTAAATAAAAAAAAAGAGAAGCAAGGCAAATTACATTTGACCTTGACTAGAACTACAAATGAAGATAAAAACGAAAAAATATACAAAAAATATGCTGGAAATAAAGTAGGACAGTGTAGTTGACTCTGCAAAATCATTTCGTGCAAAAAAAAGAAGGTAATTGTTTAGTGTATATTTTGTTTTTGTGCTTATCTGCGTGATTACGCCTTCTTGCCAGCTGGACGGAATGGAATCTTGGCAGTGTAGCGAATCTTACGCTTTACTACCGGACGAGCACGTACGGTGCGTGAGTGAATCGCACACGCAACACAGAAGCGCTGTTTCATGAAGAGCTTTGGCATTGGGAATCCCTTGCTGTACACCGGTGAAGCCTCAGCTACATCTCGTGCAGACGCCGCGTCTAGCATACGACGAACTACGAAGCGACCTACCGCTTTGTCCTTTGGTGAGAGACGACCACAGTTGAAGCAGTGGACTGGCTTGACACGACCACGACTGTGTGGTGGCTTGGCACGACCGTGATTACGACGCTTGGTTGTCATTATTTTGTGAGGTTGCTTCTACTTTATTACTTCAACTGATAAATACTAAAGAAAATCAACTACTATGACAAAAATATAAATATTTTACAAAGTTCCGATAATTAATAGTAAATATGTTTACGAAAAATTATTATTACACAAAGTTTATTTTACATTTCCTTTCTGAACTATCATATTTATGCATATCCATCATAATTTCTTTTTATTTTTGTACTTAATAAAGGTGAATTAAAACAATATCTATAAATGTGACAAAAGTATTATTATACGTTGTAGTCATAAAAATACTAATTATATAACAATTAATGAAATTTGATCTTGTAAGTTTGTATTTTTGATTTCGTTTAAGATAGCATTTGAATAACAAAATATTTTTTTTTCTTATAAATAAAAAATTACGTATTTGTAAACGCTAAATTAATCCTTCTTCTTTCTCGATCATATGCGCATGATGTACATACTTTTCAAAGTCAATTATTTTTTTTTGAAAAATAATTTGCCTTTGTTTACGTATCAACTATCGATTGTTACATATTGTCATATTTGACAATAGCATAATTATAAAGATATGATGTAAGTTAGTTAGCAAATAGTGTCGAGTTAGACACTACTTTTGCGAATAAAACTAATTTTACCTGCTTTTCCTATTGTCTCTAATTGTTATTATAGGAAAGTTACGTAATGTGATGTACATGGACAAAAAAAAAAAGTATCACTATTTACAATAAAAAGTGAAGGTAAGTTTAATATTCAGAATATTTTTTTTTATTAGCAACAATCAAGCAGATATAATAACAGCATTAATGTTATCTGAATGTAACATAATATTAACAAATGTTTTTTTAATATGTGTATAATTTTTTTAAACAAATCTATTTGTCTAATAAGCGTGATATTTATATTATTTTTTTATGAAAGTAAATTGTGTATACTATAATT
This sequence comes from Blastocrithidia nonstop, assembly GCA_028554745.1. NCBI lineage: Eukaryota > Euglenozoa > Kinetoplastea > Trypanosomatida > Trypanosomatidae > Blastocrithidia > Blastocrithidia nonstop. Next base: position 706,099 of record JAQOTN010000019.1, on the reverse strand, counting down.
TTTTTACACTGTGAAGTTCTGACGCATACAGTGTTTTTCTTTTGCGTACACAAACTATTAGTTTTAATAGTACTTACTTTTAACTAATCTTTCTATCTATTTACTTTATGATGTTATCAAAGAAAAAATTTGACAAACAACGTTTACGTTTTCATAAATATAATATGGCTTACATGTGTCATGCTTATTTTCTTCTTCACACACTTACAAGCACACAAACATCAATGCATATATACAAAAACTGATTAAAATAAAATAGAATAAATGAAAAACTTATATTAAAAATTATTAAAAATTGTATTTTACTTTACTCTCTTGCATCACTGACACCATCTTCGTAAATACCAAAGATAGCCTCTGCCTCGGGTAAGCATGGTGAGTCATATACTTTAATAATTCGCTGTTCACCTCGACCTTTACGAAGACTAAGTCGGGTCGTAGATGCATGTGCCATGATGTGACCACCGATTGGCTTCTTGGCGTCTGCCTGAAACATTTGTGCGCTGCCGTCGACATTTGCCACCACCTGATTGGTCACCACCACTGCCACGCCATACTCCTCTGCCAAGTTGTGCAATGAACGTAAGAATTTGCCGAGGTGCATTTGACGTGCGGCTAACTCGTTACGTCCACTGTAATCGGTTCGGTACAGCGCCGTAGCCGAGTCAACCACGATGAGTGCGAAACGGTTTTCTGCCATCATCGCAGAAGCCTGCATCAATAACTGCTGCTGGTGATCTGTGTTGAACGCACGTGCACAGGCTACATTGGCTAACACGTCTTGACAGTCCAATTTGTACCGCTCTGCCACAGCAACCAGTCGCTCTGGTCGAAATGTACCTTCGGTGTCAATGTATAACGCCATACCTTCAGCCCCACCTTGCGAGATTGGCAGCTGACACGTCACACACAGCGTATGACATAACTGTGACTTACCCGTACGAAACTCACCAAACAACTCGGTAATACTGCCCGTCTACACCCCACCACCGAGAATCTTGTCTACTTCTCTGCTACCGGTAGAAATCATGATAATTTCTTTGCGAGCCTCATGATACGCCACGGCCGAAGTAAACCCCATTGGTACCAACTTTGCGCACTATGTCATTATCTTTTCCGCTTTATTTTCACTTACCCCTTTCACCGCGAGTATATTTTTCTTGGGTGCGTACGCCACAGACTCTACCGTGTAAAAGCCGCTTTACATTAATTTTTTGATATCTGATGTGGCAATACCATAATTCTACAACACCTGAATGACACGATAACCACCAGCTGCATCACCTTATGCAGCTGCTGCGTTTTGATTCTCTTTACCTTGTGCCTATTGCTACATTTGTTGTGCTGCATTAGCTGCGTTTTGTGCGTTATCAACGCGTTCTTGCTGAACTTGTTCTGCAACATCATCTACGTCGTTTACCTATACTGGTGCAGCTGTACGTGTCTTTTTGGCGCGAGCTTTTGATCGAGTCTGCATGGTAACTAAAAATAAAAGAAAAGTAAATATTAATCTTTTTTAATCAAAGCGCTAAGTGTTATATATTTTTTTATGTTTTTTTTAGTGTAACTGCTTATAAGTTAATTTATGCTATTTGGCTGATTTGTAACTCTAAGTTTGCTTTTGTGTGTACTGCTTTCTTCTTTTACTAAATTCTGCTTTTTTTTAAAGTTAATTAAATTTTAAACATAAAGAAAATTTTAAACTAAATGTTTTGAAGTAAAACATACATACTTATGTATGTTTCATAAATTAATCAGTATTCATAAACAAAAAATAATATATAAACGATTAACTATCGTTCTTGTGCTATGCGTAAGTTATTTCATATTATTTAATTATTTTCAGCGAGGACTGATTATTTTTATACAAAAATATTGCTTACTAACTAAAAGTTGGAGTTTATGTGCACTTTCTTCTAGTGTAATTAGTATGAAAGAATATTTAGTACAAAGTGAGGTAGGTGTATACTCAGAAAAATAAAACAACTACACAAAATTAGACAAATGATAAAGTAAATGCGTTTTTTTTTTAATTGATAAAAAAGTTAATAACAACAATTTTAAAGTAAAATAATTTATTATAATCACAGAATTAACTTTGATAACTTAATATGCTTAATTTTAGTTGCTTGTACAGTATACGTTTTTTTACATCAACAAATACTTTCCCTTCAGTAAGGCACACATATATATTTCATTCTATTAACTTATAAAAAAATATGTTATTTAAAAGTGGTAGCTGTAAACAATTAATTCATTCATGAAATGCTAAGAAACTAACAACTGAATTACAGTGTACAGATTTATTTACACACATTGAAAAAAGACAAAAAATTTTAATATATTATTAACGTTCGCTTCATAAATGTATATTGCCTAGTTTACTGTCTGCACAGGTGTACATGACGTAAACAAAGTCAATACAACTTATTGCAAATAAAAAAGTAGTTTTTTCATTTTTACAATCATACCTTCTACGCCTTGTTAATTTACTCATATGTTTGTATATACATATGTTGCTGTTGAACTCTTTTTTATTGTTGCTCTCGATGATTACTGCAGATGTCAATAGAAAAGCTAACATAAAGTATTAGTGAGCATAACAAACGAAAACAACTAAATAAAATGCATTCCACGTCTATAGACGAATATAAAATACTTCCGTTTTATAACTGAAAGTCAGTAGTCAGCTAGACACTTTGTTAGCATCACGGTGTCTACGTGAACAGAGCTTTGTATATTTATCCCTTCGTGTGTTTGTGTGTATTAATATAATTACAATTTTTATATTTATATTTTTATAAAAGTGTTTTGTAAAAACAAATGTTGCAACACACAACTTCATTATAACATAGTAAACAATGGAATAAACGCCATATTAACAAAACATCAAAGAAAAAAAAAGTAAACAATAAAAGGTATATTAATCTAGAGTTTAAGAAAAAATCAGAATGACAAAATTACAATAATAACATTTTACGGGTACTTTTCACCTGATTTGTTGAGCAAGTCAAAACACCGTATAAAAATAGTGCCGTAAAGAGGAGAAAGTCACAAAATTATTTTATGCTACGTAGCACTAGTGTGTAAATAAGGCAGACAGAGAGAGAGTGTGTGTGTGTATATGTGTAACGTAAGAAAGTGCAAAGTACAGATTGTTTTATCAAATGTTTGTATTTGATGGTGCGTATAACAATAAATGGAAAAAAAACAAATTATTGATTATTTATAAAGACAGTATAATTTTTTCGCTTAAATTATTTTAGTTTATTTTACAAAACAAAAAAAAACATTTAAAAAAAAATGTTTAGGAAAGAAATCTTTTTGTGTTTATAAAAGAAAAAAATATTAGTAACACATACATGAAATAAAGGTGGGAGAAGAAGGTAAGAAAGCTTAATTAGTTTCAAAATTATGTTACTTTTAATTAAATGCAAAGTTCAAGAGCAACAGACTGACGATCGAGCCAAATGTTATGCCAAATAAGAGAGAAAAGCACATACACGTTCCTGCCGTAGCATGTTCATCTTCAGTCTCTAATCGCTCATCGCTATTGCCGTAGCCCATCGTGACACCGATGATATACCCACCCGTGCATCCAAGAAAAAAGAACATGATAATTGGGTTAACGTCGGAGTTGATGATCTTCGACGGTATGACACCCAAGATAAGTGGAATAATTGCAATAATTGCGCGAACAATTACCAAGATGACGGTGTTTCGTTTAGACAGCCACAATTTTCGGGAGCTGGTCAGTCCACGTCCAACGGTGTCACCGAGGTTGAACATCAAAATTACCACCATGGGCATGATAGCCTCTGGTTTGTAGTTCGCCCCATTGTCATCATCACCGGTTAACATCATGACGAATTTAGATTTAGTGGACATGATTGATGATGGTGATGAGGATACAGAGGACGACGAAGATGAAGTTTTGTCCTCGTGCATTGCCTTGAGGCCGATACCTGGGAAAAGTAAAAGACTTACAAACATGTTAAATCCACAACAAAGCATCATGGGTCATATTTTACGAATTACCGTAAACGCATCGGATTTCCTGCTCTCAGCTTCATTGTCGGCGCTCTTTGCTGGTGACACGTCATGTGTTGAATCGGACGGCATACAGTTCTTCCTGTCGTTGAGCTGCTCATTGTCGACTTGGTCAGACTGAATGTGATTTAGCTATGTACCTCTTTCATCAGTGTTTTCAATTTGGTTGTGCTTATCATCTGTACCATGTTTGTTGTTGTTGCCCTCCTCAGCACGCTCAATCACACCAACTTCATCACTGGTGCCTTCTTTATTAGAGGCATTCATTTCAACTTCTCTGCAATTGTTGTTATTGCTATTCGCATGATGTGAATGTGTATTTTGCGCATTATGAGCTGTATTTCCATTCTACCTTTATGTTTCTTGTTACGAGGTGTCATTGCAATTATCGTCATCAAGTAAAGAGGTGTTGTTATTGTTATCATTATTTTCATTGCTTTTGTACTTTGACGAGTTATCTTTATTTTGATATGCAGATGAATACTACACCACAATATCGTTATACTGCAAAAAGAATGCGATGAGTATGGTCACAAACATGAGCACCATGCCAATCGTGAAAAAAATTGTAGCACCCGTCTTTACGCCATGAAAGGTGGTAGGTAAACTAACGGCGATGATGATACGTAAGATGGAGTTTATAGGCCCAGATAAACCACTGCCAAAGATAAATCCAAGTACGTACAATGTTGGCAGCGTGCCAAAAAATGCGAAGCAAGAAGATTGTAGTACACACGTAGAAAGACCGGAGCACACACAGGCAATGAACAAAACTGCCAACGATGAGTTCTCACTCAGGCCACCACTTGCACTACACGCAGGTAGAAGTAACATGGAAATAAGTAGCGCACCAGCACCACCAATGATACGCCACTTCACATTGATACCAAGTACCCATGGTGTCAACATGACGATCTGCATCAAAAACATCGGAATAGCCTGCAGTACCGTCGACCACGTTGTAATACTCTTCCACGCTGACAACTTGGCAGTTGGTAGAGTACGAATATCATCGGTGTTTTTGACTGAAGCAAATTGGTAGTACTTTTCAAGGTACGAAGGAGAGGCGAAGAAGGAGTTATAGGCAAACAACGTAGCCACGCCACACGCCACACTGGCGCAAAACAGAGCAACACTAGAGAGAGTGCACTTAGCCATTCAAGTTGCAATTTTTAGTTAATTGTTTTTATTGTGTGTAAAAAGAATTTATATTTATATAGTTATCTACTTGTGAAATCTTATCAATGTTATCAGGAAGCGTAGAAAAACAAGTTAACTTTGCGCAGAACAAAACTCTCAACATAAAATAAAGACAATTTATGAAACAAAAAAAAATATAAATATAAAAAAAAAAAATAATTAAATATTTACGAAAATATAATAGAAACGTTCTTTGACAAAACGATAATCGTCACATTGCAAAGTCAAAATTGAAATACAAACTTACTTTTATTGTGATAATAGACTATGATACGTGCATGCATATAAATTGGCAAAAAAAAAAAAAAAATTTTAAATGTAAGCGATAATTGTTTCGATTATATTTCAACATAATTATATTGAAGTATGCAAAAAAATATATAAAACACAAAATTTGTAATATACAAAAGTATGTATTTATGCATGGTTGCAAAATGATTTGTTACATTACATAGAAAAAATAACCGGATGCTTTTACGAATGTAGGAAGTTACGTTTGAAATACCTAATACATTGTATGTACACAATAAATATTAAAAATAGCTAAGCAACTGTAAACGTATACTTTTTTTACCTTATACGTCGTAGCCCTGCGTAAAACTAATTACATATTTTACACTTGCCTCCCGACGCACACTTCATTGCACATGTCCGACAAAAACACGCATGATGACAACTGTCAGTCTCGAATTAAATTTAACGTTCTTTGCACTTCAGACACATTGCATGTTTACGCTAGCCAGCTTATTTGTGCTTTGCTGATGACGAAGGCGATTACTATGATGATGATGATGATGATGATGATGAAGAAGAGGAAGAAGGCGATACAGGTTGTGACTTTTTGTTGCTATCTGGCAAGGCAGTGGTGTCAACAGCAGCAGAAAATTTAACATGCATGATGATTATATTTTTTACCTTATATTTAAAAAATTTGAATGCAATATCTAAACTAAAAAAAAATATAGCTAAATTACGAAAACAATAATATGTTAAAGAAGAAGGTATTTTGCTTATAGTTTATCAATCGTAATTGCATTTTACTTTGCAATTGATTATCATCTGTCAACTGAATAAACATTTCTTTCTTACATAAATATTCACAATAACAAAATTTTTGCTAACGAAAACATGAGCAACAATCAAAATTATAGAATAAATGTAACAACAACAATTTAAAGAAAAAAAACAACATTTTTCCATTATGATTGATGAAAAAGTAGTAAAAAAAATTTGAGGGATGTAGAACCATACAAAAATTGGAAAAAAAAAGGTTTGAACATTTTCAAATATATTGTGTTAGATATCGTTTTACTCAGTTTTTATTAATTTTTAAAAAAATTTTACTCTACTTAAGCCTTTGACTCGTTAAGTTGTGCACTGTAACGACTACGCTTCAAATTTAAAATATGTTTACGTTTACACAGTTGTTTGTATGCATTTAACTTATCTTGAAATGCTCGTCGGTCTTGACCAAACAAGTCCAGTGCCTACCGTCCACACGCTTTGCAATCTTTTTCAAGTGATAACACATCGGCCGCCAATGTGCGTAGCAGTGCCTACGGCGTCGCTACTGATTGCATCAAAGAGCTACTATTTAACTGATGCATTTGCTCAACTTGTTTGGAGAGTAGCTCTTTTAGCTATTGCACTTCTTTCTCAAGACGTGTGACATCCTTTTGCAGTGTTGTTGCCGTAGAAGCGGCATCTTCTAGTTTGTCAATAGTCTGTTGAGTAGCATTGCGTATTTACTTAATAATCGGCAACTGATAACAATACGCGTCTAGGCAGTTTGGGTTGTTGACGAGATCAGACAACAAGTCATCAGATTGCTTATTCAGCTATTGCAATGCACTGTCGATGGTAGGAGGTTGTACGTCGCCTCACCACAATGCCACACGCTGAAATGCGTTCATTACCACCTCACGTAATGTGTTTACTTCACTGTTTCAGCTTTCCTTGTTTTTCGTTATATTTTTGTCATCATTCTGGTTGATGCTTTCGTTTCCCTCATAATCAACTGACACAAATGCGCCTTACTTGGCTTGTAAAGTTGGTTTTGTAATTGGCACGTGATGTTATCCGTCACTGGTGGTGATGTGCGGTGGTGATCGAGGAAAATCGATAGGGACCGTTACAAACAAAGTAATTCTATAACTTGTTTACGGCTTTACCTGCACTACGTGCTTTACTCGAAGTAGCGTGCCATTTACTGCTCGCGATATTTGCTACGTTGACAAAAACGTCTCTTTCAGTTCTTGTATTTGTGATGCTGCGTCTCGTGGCATTACTTTCGAGAATCAAAAAAGACAAAAATAATAGATTAGTATGAAATGTTAAAAAAATAATTTATTAATTATAAATAATAAATATTTATTTTGGTCGGTACGAAGAAATGCGGACTGGATACCGGTAAAGAAAAGAATGCGTGCAAAAAAAAACACAAATAAAATAAGGTTTCAGTAAAGTATAAAGAAGTGTAAACACGCAAAAGGCATGTCAACGTATTAAAAAAAAAAACAACAGCAGTTCATAAACACGCTTTTACAATTCTCAATCCATGATTGCATAAGAGCGATAAATATCAATATATGCTATCGCAACTTAGTACTAATAAACCTTACCATAATTCATACTTGTTGCTTTATTAACAGATGAAAATCCAACATCTTCTACATTGTATTATAGATTTTACTGTACAATGTATGCGTGTGTGTATAATATATATATATATCTATTATGCAATAAAATAAGTGAAAAAACAGTTATACAAAATTATATAATTTGTGCAATACATGATAATTTAGTGCAAATGCACAAGAAATCGTGTGTCTATTTAACAAATAACAGGAAAAACACAATGAAATTAGATCTATTCTATAAAAAGAAAAAAATGGTATAAATATGTTGTATATCATCTATTGACTTTATACTTTTACAAAAGTGCAATTTGCAATACATAGTTAATTTTTTGTATATTCTTTTTATTAGTAGATTATTTATTTGATGTGTTAGACACTCTCTTCTTCAATAAGCATTGATTGTAACCGCCGTTTGCAATCCATTGAAACGCTTCTGCTGTCAAATAAATTGACCACATCACTGTCGAGCAAAACCGTCTGTCGAGGTGGTGGAGTGGTTCGATTACTATATGACATTTCCTCTTGTGCTCCATTTAATGCAAATGACGTTAGCCGTGCGTGCAATGGAACTTCTGAGCTGAAAGTGCTGTTTAGACAAATTTACACCTCACTTCACTCGCTCTTTTCGTGTGGCATAGAGTTGACATCATCCATGTTACTAGCATTATTACTATTAATACTTTTATTATCATACTCACCATTTCCTAGACTGCATCTTTGTTACTTGCAAAGCGACAATGGTGATTAGTGGTACTGTTATTTTTGTTGTGGACTCTGACTTTAGCAATTACTGTACCATGACTGTGGCAGCTTGATGTTATTTACATTTTATTTAGGCGTATAATCTTTCCGCTACTAGGTTAAATGCATGATTGTTACGTTGCCTTTTAGTTTGCCAGTTTTGTTGCAAGTAGTAGTGCTGTGCTAACAATTCACTTCAATCTCTCGCAACGAGTGCAGTCTATTGAAAGAAGAGTTAACATGTACAACTCCTGTGCGTTACTTGAAAGTATTTACTTTTGTGCATCCATCAATGATTTGCCGTTATTATAATTATTGTGATAGTGATGGCATTTGCGTGTTGTTTGTTCTACATTATATGTCAGGTATAGAAATGTTCTAGGAACTAATTACATTTCCTGCTCTCTTTTCACGTGTATCATTAGTTTCAACACTAGCACTAACGTTAGGTGATATACATTGTTTTATAGGCATATGTTACCATCGTTTACACGATAATGACGAAAGAGCTTATGCAGTTGGTTATGCACCAATTACTCTATTCTTGCATTGCTCATCTACGATGCATCTGTGTTGATCAGCCAAAGTTGGCATTATTTGCGTACATTAGTGTGTCTATTTATCACGTTGATAAAGTTGACGCTGCAACATAGCCTTCTATCTACATACGTTGTACAGTTATCGCTACAAGACAGTAACAAGTATGTGTGTGTACTATACATCATGGTGATTGCATCGCTCACGTGCCGAGTTTGACTCTTACAGAAAAGTCAATTTAGTTTACTATTGGGTATTGCACAAAGATTAATCAATTTTGATATTGTCACAATTGATATTACAATCTCCTTTGTTAGTAATGGCTTGTATAGCTTTTTGCATGATTGCAGACACATGTGCTTCTGCTTACTCGACAAACTTGTTATGTTCATTGTGAAATACTGTTGACATTTTGTCCTAATTTATATGTATAAACTTTTTGCAAATGTAAAAAGAACTGTAAATGTTTTTGTACATTGATGAGAAATATGGTTAAAAAAAAAAAGAAGAAATTTTTACAATAATGAAAAACATTTGCAATGTTAGTAACATAAAAATATATTTGGACGTGATATTTATTTCAATTTTTTAAATTTATATGTATATTATAGAAAGTAAAAAGGGCAAATGTTTGTATTGATATTTGCAATATTGCAGTTCACTCAAATGTGTATCAGACAAGTAAATAAAAGAAAGTATATGACAAAAAATATCAGGATAGAGCTCAGCTTTTGTTGTATTACATATACAAAAATGAATATTAATAATTTATAATGTGTGCTTATTTGTTTGCGTGCGTATGTACGTGTATAAAAAAAAATAAATATTGTGTATGCAAGTATTTATTGTGCAAAAGAAAAAATGTCATTTATTGATATTTATCAATCATTTTTAAAAAATTTTGTGTTACTTGTATTCATGTTAGTGCCTTGACTACTTACGTCTGCGACCGCGCGTTAATGGTTTCTTCTTGTGCTTCTGCTTCTCAATAGGCCCAGTAGGTCGCACAACACTTAACTTTGATCGCTGATCAGATGGCACGCGTGAGGCCATCGCCGTTTCAACAGCGTTAATGTAATGTGCCCGTGCTCGTGCCTCAACCGAATGACGATGTTTATTGGTTGTGGTTGTGTGCTTTTTCTGCGCAAAGCCAACATACTTTCGTAATGCACCGGCACTTTTGCCTTTAGATTTACTTCGTAAAGACTTTTGTGCCATTACTTAAAACTCTTAAATTTACTAAATATACTATGAAGTGCAAGTGTATAAATCTCTTTTGAGGCAATTAGCCCAAAATTATGAATACGCTGTATGGTTTAGTGTGTATATTTGTATTTACCGAAATTAATAGTAGAAAAAAAAAAGCAAATTAATTGATAATAAATAGTTTGCACAAAATAACGTTTACTATATAATCTGCATTTGTTGTATAATTATACATAGATTTACCCCAATAATAATTACTAACACTTTAAAGTTGATCAACTGACCGGTAATAACGATTAAAGTTTACAAGTTTTTAGCGTACATCTGAAATATACTAAAAGACAATAATAACAATAATTACATATGTACAAGTTGAAAAAAAAAAAAAATTGTAAACGAAGAAGAGTGAGGTTAATAATCATTATACATTGCAGAGCTGCCTTTTTGTCTCTACATACATTTGCACTGCTGCAATCACACGCACACACATCAAGAAATCGCACTATATACATCACTTTTTCACAAACACGAATAGATTAAAAATAAAATGAGAGATTTACAACAAACAAAAATTTAATTATTTTTTGTGTAGATTGCATACATATTTATCTACGTTACACTAAAAAATATATATATATAAATAAAGTAATAAAAAAAGTATGAGATTAAATATGCATAAGTAATAAAAATTTTAATTGAATTATTTAAAATCGTCAATGATGTTGTGTTTAAAAGTTTAGAGAGACAATACACGCCACACCGCGCTCAATCCAGTGTGATGGCTCGATTTTGGTTGGTATCTCAATTGGTAGGACAAAATTAGTAGAGTGTCCTGTGGTGCTTAATGTGCCAGCACGGGTTAGAGTCTTATACACTGGGCAAACATAATCATGTGAGTTGACCTTTCGATTGATGATTGGATCAAGGTGAATGAGTGGCATCTACGTGTACAGCTACTTAGGTCGAGACTACGTCAGCGAGTGGGTGTTGGCGTCTCAGCGTGCGCCTTCCATGAATAATCCATAAATCATCGCACCTTTCTACGGTCGTACGACATTTTGTGCGGTGATAAATGGCTTTTGTATCTCAAAGCCAAAGGAGATGGTGTCAATGGCTGCGTGTGTTTGACGTGCGTAGTTTTGCAAGGTGCCAGTCAAAAAGGCTTGCGGAAAGAAGAAACCTCCTATTCAGAACACACTAGGCACACCGTGTTCGTACCAGTCATAAATAAACTCGACTCGCTTTGCCAGATCATCGACCCAGCTTGACAGTGGCTTCAGTGATGGGTACGCTAACGCGTTTCAGGTAGAGGGCACCGTGTTAATGTCAAAACTTGCACCCATGGCTTCGAGTTAGGCTGACAGGGCCACTTCTCCACGAATGGCCTTGACAAACTCTGCCAAACTCGTGTGAATAAATTACAGCAGTCGGTTGTACCGCATTGCCTCTTGTACGAGTACGGTATTCATGGACTACTCATAACACGTAGGATATTTGGCCATGAACTAACTTACATTGAGCGAGGCCGGTACTTTGTCATGAATGTCCTAGGCTGTTTTCAGTAAAAAGGCCTCTTTGCTTGTAGACTCACCGCTACTACCAGCAGCTGTCACCGCAGCCGCATCACTTTTATCATTCTTATTGTTATCAGTTGTCGTAGAAGTAGAGACACTAGATGTAGTAGTAGTAGTAGTAGTACCACGTGAAACAAGAGAGAGTATGGTTGACAAGATACTCTGTGTGGTGTTTTGTGCGCAGGTAATGTCGGCGTTTTCATGTAACCCGAACACCTACGGTAGTGGGTTAATCGGTCAGTGAGATAGCTCATTCAGGTACGCGGTTCGGTTACCCGGTGCAATGGTGTGATAGGCACCCGAAGGTGAAAAGCAGTAGCCATTGTCGAGAACACGATCTTGCATAAAGTGTGTAATCAGTGTCATCATACACCGTCGATCCCAGTCATCCGTCACACGCCCGCCATAGTTGATTTAACCGGTGAGAAAAGTTAACACATCAAATGGCACCGTGTCATATAAACTGAGAAATTTACGCAGTTGCATCATGCACACGTTACGGTCCGAATCGTTAAACTCGTATGGTATGTTAAACCCTAATGAACCAAACTTACGTCGTTACTGTATGACACCATGAAAGAGACACAGTGAGAAGAGTAGGGCCTTGTATTATTTAGGCTTGTCCTCGTGTTCGAGATCACTCTACGTGAAACCAAAGTAGGAGCGTGTGACATTGGCACGCAAACCCATCGGTGGTTCATTGGTCATCTTCACCGCAATCTGCAACACCGATACCGGGAACGACGCACATGGCATGGAGGTGAGTCAGAGACGAAACTATTTTTTCACCGTCTCAACCGTAAAGCTTTACACAATCGCCTACAGTGTTGACATTCATGAGGTGGCCAGGTGACAGTTTTGTAATAACACCCACTGACCTTTATCTCGTCCACTGGCAATGAGTTCTTATGCCTTCTTACCCTGGCCTTGACCCAGTGACACCTTATCTAGTTTCTTACTCATCTTCATCGTCTACGCAAATCGTAGCAAATCATTCATCGGGTCAGAGCCTTGTGAGTTGATGAACACTAGCGGTGTAAGACAGTCACTGTCGTTGTACGCATCTAACAAATTAAACTGTGGGGCAATAATAAAGCGCTCACCAATGTACAACCGGACAAAGTTTTGTGTGGCAGGCCCTACTTTATCTTTACGCAAACACCGAGTAATAATCAACCGCTGCAGTGGTGTTTCTTTCTCACTTCATGGTGACGCTAACGGATAGCTGTGGGCCTCATTGCTGTCAAAGAGAGCCCTGTAGTGAGTGATATTGGCTGCGACGTGTTAGGCAAAGCCGCTGAAAGCCGGTAAATGAACTGAGATGAAGTTAATCTCATTTCAACTCTACTAGGTTAACCAGTCCGTTGCTGGGTTAGGGATAGACGTGACATGACCCGTAGGCCCAGTGAGAAGGTAACGAAACTACAAATCATCCAATTCACGACGTTGTGCGATAATACGGGTGCACAGGTGAAACGAAAAAGTCAACTTGTGCTTCTCAAAGAGTGACCGGCAGACGTTACTGTAGAACGAAAAAGTTAAATAATCAATCAAATTCTGCACACGCTGCTCCACCTTCTCACTCTCATCGCCGCGTTGCGTGTGTGCAATGGCGCTGACAAACAAATTAAAAAACCACTGCAGTGAGAATTCGTACATGGGGTCTACCAATGACAACTGTGCTACACAGAAAAACAAGAGTGAGCCACGTGAGGCATGCAGGCGGTACTTATTACGCGTTTCGTCAATAATCTACTAGGTTTCTTTTGCCTTCAGCAAGTCCGCGTTAATCTACGCAGATTTGGCCTTACTTCGCTACAGTGTGGTAATCAGTTCTTCTTGCTACAATATATCACCTTCCACAGCTTCCAACATGCGTAAGATGTTCTCCTGCATCTACTTCAAATCACGATTTTTTTCGGCGTTATCGCGCGTTAGCTTCTGCTTCTACGCTTCCAGGTCATTACGCTCTTTCTCTACCGCTTTACCCAATAACTGTTATTCAAGGCCACTCGGAGTAATGAAGAAGTTGAGCAATGACACGAGGACAATGGTCTATGGTGTGTAGGATGGGTTCGGCAACTTGGTCGTCATGTACAGCTTGAAGTTTCGGTCGTATGGAATGGCACTGTCACCGATTCGAATGTGTGGTGTGCTGCCGATCATAAAAACATTTTGCATTAACACGGGTTACAGTGAGGCATCAAGCGTCTCACCTACATTTTACAACAAACACGGCAAACCAAGTCGAATGGCATTCTCAATCGTCTTCATAAAACGCTCACTCGAGGCTTTGCAAATTTGTAAGTTGTCATTTTTGTGAATATTGCGAATCCACGTATTCGCCTGCCCCTGTGGGTCAATCAGCAAGGGTCATGTACGTGCATTGGTCAAGATAATCGCATTCTACGTGGATAGTGCATCGGTAGGCAACTCACACAACTGCCACTACTGAATTTGCACCGCATCTCCGCAGGTGTCAACCAGGCCTACACGTTCACTGCAAGTTATTCGAGCCAATCGAAGCTGTTCCATTCACTTCTCGTGTAATGCTCTACGATATTAACTGGTCAACGGTCCACAATAGGCCACCGTGGCGGCGGCAATTAACATGTCACCAATCACACAACCTTATTGCTGCTTGTACTGTTGCACCAGTATAAGCCACCGTGCCTTTTCACCACCAAGACCGTCAATAAGTCGAGAGGCCCGGTGCAGCTTTAGACTCGTCCGCTCCATCTCATTTTACAGTTTGGTTTGTGTTTCCATGGCATCGGTGTACTGCTTTTCAAGCATCGCTACTGCCGCAATGACCCGATCAAGCAGCGCGCGTGTCTACCGAAGTGCATTGGTGACCTTGTTCAGTTCATCCTAGGCAGAGGCTAGCCGCTCACGCAGTGGCTGAATTTATCGATTTACAAAAAACCACTTGTACATGGCTCGCACCCACAGACACATCGCCATACACGGCACTGACACACTTCGCACTTTCTACGGCTGAAACTCATCGTTCTCGTAGTATGCTTTAACTTTCTCAATCAATGACATGTCCATCGCCTCACGGTTAAAGCCTCCCTTTTCATACGGTTGCACTAACAGCTACAGAAGTTTATTGGCATCACGCATGTAGGACTTGGCACACAGCCATCAATCGGGTAACTTTTTCCCACCAGCAGGTCCGCTGTAGAACTATTTGGGGCAATTACCAAACGTCAGCAGCAAAGCTACGGCCTCCATGACGTACTGCACCCCCTTTGGTGGGTTTTGGTACTTGTTCAACTCCGTAATCTACGCTGACTTGATCTTTGACAGCACCTTTACTGCCTAGGCCAGTGCTGGTTAGGCCTATGCTAATCGATTAGCACACTCCCGCCGCATCGCCGCACACTATTATGCCTTTAGCGAGGCGGCATTTTCTTCTTCCCGCGCATCTGCCTCTTTCAATGCGGCATCTTTGCGATCGACAGCTAACCGTTCCATAATCACACGTATCTCTTCCTTCTTTTGGGCCAAGACGGGTTGTTGTGCCTTGAGCTGCGCCTCAAGCTACGACACACGCTATTAGGTATCACGTAATTTTTACAAGCCATTCTATAAACGACTTCGCTGCTCATGAATGAACTTACGTTTTGTAGTTAGCATCTGCTGAAAAGTGTGTAACAAGGACAAGTACGAGGTTGGGGTAACATACGATCGACGACGTGTCTAAGCGAAAAACTTTTATGTGATTTATGTGGCAGACAGGTGAAAGGACTTGAAGCAGTCCGCGAGAATAATCTACATGTCCATCACCTCACTCCCACTCACGCTGGTCATACTGACAATGCTACCTCGTTTATCTGTAATAGAGTGTCGTACTTTCTTCACCAGCATTGAGGATCGTCGTCGCTTGCTCGCTATCGATGCATTTGTGTTGCCAAATATTTCACTCTCTGACAGTTCGGCGGCTGCGACAGAGAGCAGTGCCTCTGCCGGTCATTAGGCAAACCAGTCAATCGTACAACAGGCAATCAACGCAGGAAACATACGCATTCTGGTTCGAAATACTTCGCCAATAGGTGAAAAGGCAAGTACAACGTGCAAGTTAGCTCGCACCTATTTGGTAAAACGTGCATAGACAGACACCTTTGTCGTCGGTAGGTTTTCGCTAATGCAGACACCACGAAATTTGTCATTGATTAGCTCAATGTCCTGCTCTTCGAACAAGTTTGGGATATCACCCGAGGTGAGTAAGCTGGCCACTTCCTACATGAACGTCGAGTGAATGAGTTGCGTATCGGTAAACAAGAACGTTCGCTTCTTATCATTTTTGCCGCAGTCAAGCAGTAATTTTGACAAACTTTCATGCCATTACTTGATGCCGAAATTTTTGGTAATCTAAACCGTAAACACCTACATTTACGGAATGAGGCTACACGCTAATCGGGTGAGACTCTTACGACCAGAGCCACCAATACCCAAGAGAAGACAATGACCATTAGGCATGCGTAAGACACGTGCAATTCGACAAACATGCTCAATAGCGTCCAGAAAGAGCACAAGGTTCATGCGTGTCTCATTTTCGTCATTATAGGTGGCAAGCAAATCATTGAAACGATTACTTAATACTTCCATGTCGGTCACCTGCTCATAGCTGCCGTTCAATGCAAAAAAATCACCATAAATGAGTCGATCGGCGTGAATAAGTGCATCATAGTCACTGCCTAACTTTAATTACTGTACTTCATTTCGCAAAAACTACGTCAGTTGACCTTTATCATCTTCATTGATTAAGCGATCCGCAAAGACACGCTGTGTTTCATGTAATCACAGTGTAGTGAGTGCCTCACACGTAGGGATGCACTTGGCATCGATCTGGTAAATCATCGGAAAGACACGGATAATATCACGCATGTTAAATGAGTAGTGCACGTGTGCAGGGGTGGGCAAAAATGTCCGACAGGCAAACTTGAAAACGCGTAACGTGCTCTCAATCAGGGCACTACTAAACTGTCGTACCTCATCGACGACACCACGTTGAATAAAGCCAATCTTGAGCAGTGCGGTAATGATATCTCGCTTTGACTGCTACGACATTTACGGAAATGTCACAAAGTTGAAGAAGCGCATAAATCGATTGGACAACGTAGATCGCCCACCACCAGGCGGACCCATCGCCAGCACGAGTGAGGTGTCAATAATACTATTTCACTTAATGCCTCCAGTGATACTGTAGAACCCACCATGGCCCAGCAACTGACGAAGCAGCTCTAACGGTGGCTGAGCACCATATTTTTACTTTTGTGGCAAATTGGCGTCATCGATAAATATGAGAAAGTGCTTGCCCGTGGGTGCACCATAGACATGAGAGCGTCGCTTGTCAAACTTGGCCATGAGAGAGTTTTGTAGTACGTTGGCCTTGGTCTGTGCCGAAAACGTAAATGTCAAACCGAGAAAGCTACTGGGTAACGCACCACCAGCACCGAGAATCAACCTTGACACCGCCACGGATTTACCGGTGCCAGTAGGCCCAATCGCCGCCACGTTAATTTTTTCCATAAGCAAGTGTCGCAATACGTAGTTTTGTCGAATGTTGTCAATCGTAGGGACAATAATATCCTCATACCGTGTACTGTGAGATGGCTGTAATGGAGTGGCTAGTTCGTTTCAGTGTAGCCAGCCAACTTTACCTGCCTCCGCGCCAACCTCGTCGCTGTCGCTGCTGGCGTTGAGGTTGTACTGGTAGCAATAATCGTACACACTGCAACTTTCCTTGTTAGACTCATCGGGCAGGTGCATCTGATGATTGTGTGATTGTGCCAAGGTACGCAACTTATCACTAAAACGCTCTCGTCCATCTTCGTCGCAGCTGGCGCCTACACTTCAAATTAGGCTGAAGAAGAACAGTGGAGTAAGACACGTAGTGATGGCCTCTAATCGCTCTGGTGCAATTGGGGGCTGGCCTGGAGGCATCTTAGGACCCTCAAACGACTTTACAAAGCCATTCATCATGCGGAAGAACGAGTAGGTGAGTCCGCTGTTCGTCGATTGCACATACTACCGTGTGTGTTGTCGTACAAAGTGAATCATCTATGCCAAATACGTGTCTGCCAGTTCATGCAACGATGATCGTAGTGTGTTCATGTATATTGGTAGTGCATTGATTCAGGTTGTGATAGATGCCGAGATGGGTACACAGGTAACAGGATCAAGGTAAATCATTCCGCATCGTGAAACGGTAGCCGGTGAGGCTACCGCCAGGTCCTACACCTCAAACATCATCGTCATATCACGATTCATTTGAATAATTTAACCAGATACCAAACACAGCTTCTTGTTTTCGTCTAACACGGTGTTCATGGACTCGATTCACAGCGCATCTACTGGGCCATCAAACAACACTCAGTGTTTGCCTATCAAGTTACCCTCATCACCATACTTTGCCGCACGTCGAAAGAGAATACATAATATACCATCCTTCCACTCCCCATTTTCATCATATGCACCGTATAGTTGGTCCATGGTAACTGCCTTTGGATTACAAATGTGTGTGTATACTTTTTTATACTCACGCTGCACACCTTTGTTTGCGGTTTTGTCCGTACCACTTGCATTATCACCGTCAATATTATTATCATTATTGGCAGTTGCAGAATCGGTAGTAGTATTAGTAGTAGTAGTATTATCTTTGTCAGTAGTACCATTATTGTTTCGAGCAGCCTTTTTCGTTATCACACTTTCGGCTTTGCTGTTCTTATTACCATGGATGCCGACTTTAGCTGAACCAGATTGTCGTTCCGCACACAAACTCAGAGCCTGCTGCAATGATGTGTAAGCCGTTGTTTTACCACCCCCAGCAGGACTCACCAACATCAAGCCATGGCGCAGTGTTGTAACGTCGTACAGCTGCAAACACTTGTGAATAAAGGCTGGGATGGGCTACAGGTGCATCGCTCGCACACACTCCTCCAGTGCACGGACAAGTACACCATACTAGGTCTCTTTCAGTTCTACGCCTGGGAATAAATCACTAATGATGCCCTCGAACAGGATGACATCGTCTTTGAGAAATTTAGGCACATTCGAGTCACGTAGTGCACGTAGCAGCAGCACATCTTAGTCTTCATCGGGGCACTCACGCTTGTTTAGTCCTGCGGCAGAGATAACCGTGTTGACAGCACGCATACCAAAGTCATAGTGATCCTGTGAGGAAAGTTGCTACGAGCTTAACTTGAATGTCATTACCATCTTCTGTGCCAGTGCACGTGCCTTTTTGTAGCCATATGAAAACAAACGAATCTAGGCAATCATCGCATAATCGGGTACCATACACGCCACCGGACGGAACAGCACCTTCAAGTTATCTGGCAGTTCTGTTCGTCCCGCATAACCTGGGTTCATGGTAATAAACACCGCATGTGTTGGGTCTACAATAAGATCACTCTCCTCAAATGTAATACGGTATTGTTTTGTGATACACGCCTGCTGAAGATCCGTCACCTGCTGCGCCACCACGGACAACACCTACACATCTATTCGGTTAAACTCATCAAAGCAGGCTCATGCCCCAGTTCACGCCAAACCTTTAAAGAATTTAGCCATGGATAGATAAGTCATGCCTTACTGACAGTTAAACACCACACACTGCTTGGCAAGCGCCTTGGCAAGATCTTTGGTAGTCTCCGTCTTGCCCGTCCCAGCGGGACCGGCGGGTGCCCCACCAAGGCACAACGCTAATGCGCCTGTTAGTGTCAAATAGATGCGATCGGTAAGTGGGGTGACAACCAATCGTCCAGTGTTGCCCAGGTATTCGCCACCGTACACAAAATGAGCATCTACCTGACGAACATGACACATTTTATCGGTCTGATCAAAGTAAAAGCGTAACTGTCGCATTCACTCAAAGGCATTCATGCTGGACACACCCTGGCGGGCCATAGCGGCGATGGTATCTTTAGCATGTACCTCAATCGTAATGAGTGCACCCATGTTAATCTGCTGCATCGCACTCAGTGGGGACTGCACCACATCCACCAACTCGTACAATTGTTTCTACAGCAGAGCATCAAAGTCGTCAACTCGGCCATGTTGTGCCAACGCCTACTCACACCCTTGCGTTCAGTAAATAAGGGCTACCGCGATGACTACCTGGGCAGGCCAAGCCAATACTCACTACGAACGTGGGCGTTGTAAGTAATCCTCGTAGGCCATTCGAATCTGTGCATGTACCGCCTCCTTCATCATTGCTTCTACGGTGCGTAGTCAAACTTCAATGTTGCCCTACGGTGTCACGGCCTACATTGCACCAACGTGTTCGTTTTAGGCACTTCAAAACCCAATGATCTGGTTCTGTTCATTTCATTCTAGCTTGCTGATAAACTCAAACAGCTTGGCGATGTTGCTGTCGATTCGTCGCACCTACTTTGCCTGTGACAATATCTACAGTAGCTACTCATCGGACAAAAAATAAAAGCGCGGAAACGTCTGACGTTTATCGGCAAGGTAATCGTTCAAACCTCGTTGCACCTACTCCAGCAACCGGTTTGCCTCACGTAAATTGTCCAGCAGCTTACTCGCACTCAAACAGTACTACAACACATTAGGTTTGCTGTGCACGTTACCCATAATTCGCCGTCATATCTTGTCTACTTTTTCAAACACCTTTGATAGACGTGGTAGTTGCATGGCAATGTCATCGGAGCTAAAGATGGGCTACAAATACCGCCACGCACGCTGACACTCCATTCACTGCTCAATAATGTCGGAAATTAAATTAAGCGATCGCTCTCAGTCGTTAATAGATTCTTCGAAGTAGGTCTTGAATGGTGAAAACTGAAGCTGTTGGGTTAAGTTTAGGTGCTCATCAAGTATTTCAATAATCTACGACGTGTCCTTCAAGATGTACGTGCCTGTCTCCTTGTAGCTCTAGACAATGAATAGCTTGGTCTCTCATTTAGCACGCATATCTATCAGTGAGCGCTCAATCTGCGATTCTTTCGCGGCTACTTCGCAGAAGCTCACCACACCATCTTTGTGTGCCAGCAACATTTCACAGTCATCCAACAACATAATCGTCTCCCCGGGCATCAGCTTCATTTGTAATTTCTACGAAAGTCCCAGCCAGTGGCGGTGTTTCATACCAGGGTGACGCAGTGAGGTGACGATGGGCACCCACGGCTTAAACTGCTCCACCGCGGCTCGTATTTATTACACAATTTTCAGTGTAGCCGTCTTGTCCTTGAATGTCTTGGAAAGCGAGGTCATCGTCTTAAAGGCTGTCGTGACGGTAGACTCAATCTCTTATGCATCGAGCGTGTCAAAGGCATCAGCGTGCCAGCGACGATAAGACTCTTGCCAGTTGTACGTTGTCAGCCAAAGATCACTGTAGGGCTTGAATTCTTTATCAAGCTCAAACACATTACGGTAATCGGTAAGCTTATCACCAAACAACCGTTGATCGGCATTGATTGCTCGTGCCTGTTCAATGCACTGTCGTAGTTCAATATTACGTGTCTTGACCTAGGCCGCTACTTTGTCCGCCTCTGCGGCATCCGTGTAGCGTGAAAACGTCGCCACCACACGCTGCAGCTGCTCAACTTTTTTCGCAAACTACTCCTGCTCCTTCTGCAGTCGACTATGCAGCTCATCTTGCACCTACTCCAGCTGCTTTCGTACAATATGTTTGCGTATGGTCAGTTGACGTGGTCAGGCAATAGCCTCTCACTTCTGCCGCGACTCATCATCGGTGAGGTCAAACTGGAAAGTGTCGAGTAGTGCGTAGTACTGTCGCATTTCATTGATGGTTTAGGTTAATTCCCCTACTTTTTCATTTAAGCCGTCCATAAAGGCGTACAACTCATACAACTTCTCTGGCGTCTGTGGCTGTTTTTACATTACTCGTACAATCTTGTTAAATTATTCACGAATGGTCTGACTTTGCCTTTTGGCAAGCTTGCTAATCAGCTGCATCACGAGCTTGGCGAGGTCTTCTTCCTTTTTGGACATGATAAAACTAAATGACTGACAGTTAACCACATAATTGCCTACCGTCAGAAACAACGGAATGTGCTACGCAACCACTTTTTTCGCTTTTAGGTGTTTCACAATCTCACTCCGCATCTCATCAATGGTATGCTACTATTGCGCATAGTCGTCAATAAACTCCTGCTTATTCAGTCGAATTAGTGGCAGTAGTTCGTCGTACATTTACAAGTATAGGGCAAGAGGCTTTAGTGAGTTTTGAATGGCTACTTGTAATCGACTACGCAGTGATCGCACACGTTCCTCGTCTATTGTGACTGAGTGCAGAAATGGGCCATCCCCGTCTCGGCGTCAGAAGTACTGCGACATTACATACCGCTCCACCTGCGGCAGTGCCTCGGTGCAGCTAATGGCGCTATTAAACAAATTCACAATAGCCGCCTCAAAGTCGCTGAACGAGACTGAGTAGGAGAAACGATCATCTTGCTCGATTAGGTTAATCGTAAACAGTGGTTGCTTTTACACACAATCATCTGCCTCACTTCCGGGTCAGGCGTTGTGAACGGTGTTGCGGTCAATCACGTTTACCGTAAAGTCGCTTACTTCCTCAAAGAACGTCGTAAAGGACGTAAGTGAGTTGTAGACAAGCTCAAAAATGGTGTCCTACATCATAAACTTGACAGTGTTGAAAAATTTTTTAAGCTTAGAGACCTCGTACACGCTCTGCTTGCTCTCATTTACGTTAAGTCACCCTTTCCCTGCGGTCTGAAAGCAGCGCTTGATGACGTTGCATATATTCTGTAGCCACTCATTTTTCAAATACGATGTAACCTGCTGCATCTTGGTGACCTGTCGCTGCGAAAACGTTTCCAGTGACATTTGACGTTCTTTAGGGATGTCAAAGAGTAAAGTGGTCATGACCGTCAGACACTCTCGGTGTACAGCCGTCAGTGCCTGTACAACCTATGGCTGAGTGAAATAGGTGGCAAAGGTAAATGCACGTTGCTGTTACGCAATATCAACACCATCTATTTCAATCACACTTCGTGGATCTGCCAGTGTGGAGCGGACGATGCTCATGTTGGGTCCATGCATTAGCTCTTCGTACGTTATTTGAGTAGTACTTTGCACCAGACGTCGCACAGACTCATCATGCTTCATTCGATCTTGAAGTAGGATTTCATTATGACTTCGTTTCCACACCAGTTACATTTACTGCAGCAGACGATCTACCTCATGCTGCACCTGTGGGTAGGCAGACTCGCTAAGTTGCGGAATACACGTAGCCAGTGTACGTAGACGTTGTACACGCAAGTCATCTAGTCCATCTAACCCATCAACTGGCATGGAATCACAACATAGACGATACATGACTCATTTCATGACTTTTTCACGTTCCCGTTGTGCGTTTACTAATCGCTGCACGTACACCAGTGGGTCTTACGCCAGTAATCGCACCATGATACGTGGTACAGTGTACACCACATCATCATCATTATCATTATCACCACCTTTATCATTACTGTTTTATGGACGAGAACTATTAACTTAATTCTTGCTATTGTTGCTACTGCTACTAGTAATACTAGTAATATTACGATCATTATTTTTGTTGTGCTTTGAAGATGCGGCGCCTCACTTGATGTGTAGTGCATTTTTAGCTACATCTCAATCAATGACACGACACGGCTTAATAGTAAACGAGTTATGATCTGCATCATAGTAAATTCCTTCAGCAGGTAAAAACTTACTTGCCTCATTGTCTGTGTTACGCGCAATGGCTATTCACTCGGCTGGGTTACGTGCCTCATACGAGGTGTCATCAAAGATTTATAATGGCAGCGTCGTGTTGGTGTGTTCTGCAATTCCCTGTAAAGTTAACCCACTCACTTCAATCAGATGAAGTAGATTGTGACTTTCAAAAAAACGACGACGACGCTCTATTTCGATCTTACGCGGAACTCGACCACGTTGGTGTGTGTACGGAATTTGTACCTTGGGCTCGAATGCCGACTCGTGCGCTTATGGAAAACGCAGAGCGGTTGTCTTGTATGTGCTGCTGATGGGAGGTTCAGCCTATTCATCATTAATATTCTTGGCATTACAATCATTATTGCTTGCAGCTTTGTACTAACCTGTGTACTACTCGTTTTCTCTTTCAGCAGAATTACGTGTTTCTTGCTTGTTGCTCTGCAAATCAAAACCATGCTACTACAACTGATACTGTCCAGAAGCAGGCCTCATATAACTACGCAGCATTGTCACCTGATATTATATTTTTTTTAAAAGCAAGAAAATATATACTATAGGTGTCAAATAAAATATGTAATATCAAACGAAAAACTTTTACTGCAATAAAGACTAAAAGGATAACAATTTTAAAAAAATTATTTGATTAAATCGACGATTTGATGCAATATTTACAATGAATATATCTACTAATCAAATTTAACAGTAAATTGAAAAAACAATCATTAAATTTAATTATTATTAGATTTTTTTAAAAAAGATTTTTGTACATTTTTTAAAGATAAAGGTAATAATTATGGAATATAATAAATACAAAAATGTAACTAGCACAGCTCAACTTTTTAACAAATAAAATAGAAAAAAAAGAAGATAAAATAAATATTTCCACCAAAGAAAGTTATTTAGTAGTAATCGTAGTATAAAAATGTCAAATATATATAATCTACTGATTAACTTATACATATATATTTATACTGAAAAAGATTGCGAAGTCCGTTGTTGTTATTTTCTATCATCAAGTTGATTATTCGTCAGTTGTGTACTCCAATTATATTTATATATATATATATATATCGTGCAAATGTGCTATCAATACAATTATTTACATGTACTTAATTAAGAGGAAAACAAAAAATCAATAATCGAAAGCACACTCATTGCTTTAGAAAAAGGGGAGAAAATATCAAGTGTAATACATTCATCTGTGCCAAAAATTTTTTAAAAATAAGAAAACAACGATTATACAAAAAGAAAACTGCGCTCTATCAGTTTACCATTATTTTACCGTTTCGCTCCTTCTTTCCATTTCCTTATAAATATTACAAATTTAATGTACATGTGTTTTGAGTAAAGTTACAAAAAACATGATACAGAAAAATTTGTTTGTTTTTTATATATAAGTAAATTCATTTATGTAAATAAAGAAAAAACAAAGATAGACTGTTAATTATTGCTCCAGTAGTGTACTGTTATCATCGATTAGTGATGGTGGTAATAATGACAAATGCAAATTTGATAAGAAAAGGTTTTACAATTATATAAGATTATTTTTTTTGTCAAAGAAAAAGATGGAGACTATCAAACTATATATAACATTATATATTATTAATATCATTATATATATATAGTTGTACAGTTTAATTTATATAAATATGTATAATATTTTGACACAAATATTTATAAATATAACTATTTGCTACTTTAGTTATCATTGTTTGCAATCTTAGCAGATAAAAATGTAAATGTACATTACATTTCCATAAACATATATTATTGTATGTATACTTCAATTAATATGTAATTATATAAATTATTTTAATTCTTCGAACTATACATCCACGCGATATTGCACTATGAACGCTCTGCAACTAAGTAAGGAAAAATGAAAGAAGACAAAGTATTTCGATGAGCAACAACTGTACATGCAAATTAACAATATTATTACTTTTAAATAAACCACTTAGTTATTATAATAAACATCAAATTTTGTTAATCGAACACAAATCTTTTCTATAAAAAAAACCAATTTTTTTCTTTTCTATCTTCAGTACATCGCTTTTGCAAAATGAAAAAAACAAGAGGGCACAGGATCGTCGTAGTGGTCGTCATCAAATTATCAGTAAATTAAATATGTATAGATTGTATACACTCACTGAGTAAAAATGAGAAGAGGAAAAAAATAGTTATAACGGAGAAAATAAATCAAATAAAATTACACTTTTTTTCCTTCTTCAAAGAGATATCTGAATAATACACTTTCTCTAAGTAAATAAATTTAAATTATTTTAACATAGTAACAATAATTTATTTAATTTTTATTTGATTAGTCTCTTTTTTTTTCATGTTTTACTTCTTATCTTACTTCTTTGTAAGAAATTTTGACAGCTATGTGGCTCGTTTTCTAATTACATCGGACCATGGTGGTTTGGTGGTAGATATCAGGGCTGCGGTGAATGGGCTATTGGAGCGCAGCATCTCAGGGTGCGGCTCACATCGTGTAACGTGGGTGCACATACTCTACAGCAACTGCGCAAGCACCGCCGTGTACTCCTTTGTGCTGCCACTCTTTTTGACAAGTTTGACATACAACACTGCGCTATCACGTGAGAACAAGTCATTCGTGGCTAATGGGAACATGGCGGTCAAGTTAGAGACAATCGAAATGGCATAGTTAGCGGTAGGCAGACTGAAGGCACAGAATGGGAGTAAAATTTTACGCACACAACTACTACTACAACAGGTACGCATCTGAGATAGGTTGGCACTCTTGCCATCATTTTTGGATGCACTGCGTGAACAGGTACTGCCCGTTCGCGTAGACGTAGGTGAGCTGTTTGTCTTTTGTACACTACTGTTACGTCGACTACGTCTACCATTATTATTATTACCACTATTTTCTCCCTTTTTGGGTGTATTGATGGTGTTTCGTCGGGACGGTGTCGCTGGTGAGGTTGAATTATCGGTGCAATTCTTTACATTCTCTACCGCGTGCATCATCAAGTAACAGCAATCCTCTATCGTCGACTACACCTACTCTTCCTGCGCACTTAATAAGATGGACATGAGTAACGTAAACTACTCCACCGCAACATAGCGCAGCAGTTACGGTCTACCATTAGGCAAGGAGAGTATGTTAGACACTAATCGAATCGGACAGAACGGTTCCAGCTTGGACAAGTTGGCGATTCAGTCAATCAACTCTCGAATAACGTTCTACGTGGCGAGAGGCTACATCGACTCTGGTATTCACTCCGCACACGTTTGTAATAAACGTAGTGTATGCGTTGGGGTTGGGTTGACCGCCGTCAGCAACGAAGGAAGTATTTTAGCAATTCCTTACACAATCATCGATGTGGCGTTTGTGGCGGCAGTACTGTTAATAACCGTGTTCTGTGATGCATTGCTATTGTTAGACGCCATGGTCGAGACCACCGACATGAGAAAGCGAAGCGCAACAAAGCGTCGTTTGCTCTCTTTGCCCTGCAGCATCTCTGTGTATGGCTTGACCAGATACTCACACACGGCATCACCGTGTTGTACCACGTTATCGGTATTACGCATGATACTCTACACCAACGTATGAAAATCATCCTAATAGGCGCTGTACAGTGTACTGGTAAAGGACTTGTGCAGACATTCTTGCAAACTAACAAACACACTCTTGGGCAAATAGACGCAGCTGCGAATGGTAGCCGCACCAAGAAGCTGCTGAATCGCAGATAAGTACAGTTGCGTGGTAGAGGACGAAATACGCTGTGCAATGCTTTCCAATTTTTCTCGAATAAAGATGCTAATAAAAGAAAAAAGCACCGCACCACATCGGCGAATGTAAATATCCTGATCACGTATCACACGATCGATAAAACTCACATACTGACTCGTACACACCCGTGCAAACGTATCACCGGAACAGCAACCGAGCAAGACGACAAAGAGTAACACCTTACCACGCATACCTGGTGTGATGTGGTCCCCCGTGTGGTGCACATGGTCCATAATGTTAATCGCAGCATCACACATCTCCTTGATTACGTGTCGGGCAAGCTACGAATCCATGGGAGTGAGCATGGTACCAGAAAAGTTAGAACTCTCCCCTACGGAGGTATTCAGTGGTAGCAGGTTAAGAGTCGGTTTGAGCGATGACCGTTTAACACTCAAGTCAGTCTTCAAATTCATCGCACTCACACTTCGTTTACGATTGCTACTACCATTTGTGTAATTATACTACATGGTGCTACTCAACACAGTGTTATTCACCATTCGTTCATTGATGTTGGTGTTGTTTAGGTTGAAATTGCTCTTGCTCATACTACCCAATACTTTTGTGTTACTCTTCTGCAACTGTAGACTTTCACAGTTAAACGCGTCGGCGTAGTCATCACTGGCGCCATCGCGCTTATTTAATCGGGGTGGAGAGGTAAGGTAGGAAACGTATGGACTCTTTAGCGAGACAAGCGCGTTGAGCATCGCAAAGTTGATAAAGGTCATTAACATTTGCGAAGTTCGTGGAATGTCATTGGTGTCTAGCACCGTACCATACACACGTCGTGGCAGTGCAGGACAGTTTCAGACCACATGAATGAGTGACGGTCGCATAACACTCAGATTAATCGCCGTACACAGCGTTGTCGCACGAAGGTGCTAATTGTGTCCATCTTTGCTCTGGTACATGTAAATCTTCATCAATGCCTTGGCAATCGTCTCGGTGCAAAAGATAATATTTAGTGAAGATTTCTACTCGGTCGAGGCGACATTTTCGATGGTTTTGGCGGCATAATGCTGCATCACCTCATCATCACTCTGCAGGGCAAAGGTAAAGATTCGTCGTACGTTGTCTGCGTTGACGCCTCACTGAGAGTGCTGCTACACCGGCTGAGAGACCACGTAAAACATAAACTACCCAATGGCAGCAACTAGCTTGCGTCGCACCTTGATGTTAGAATCTGCACTAAATAAGTTGGCCAGTGCGGTGACTACCCCACTACTAGCCAAATCGGCCTACACAATCGTCGCATAACGAATGAGCAGTCCTACAATTGCTACGGCAAAGACACGCTGTGCCTATGAGCCGCTGTCGGGCTTGGCGAGGGAGAGGCACAGCGGGACGACGGAGCTGTTAACGAGAATGGTAGCGGTAATGGTGTCGGTGCACAAGGTCAGAAAATAACTCATCAAATTTAACCGATCCTCCTGATGCTTCGATGAGGATAGTCGGGTATAGATGGTGTGAATAAACTACGTCAGCTCATCGTTTGACATATTCACAATGGTCTATGTGGTGTATGGTGGAAACCCAAGGGAGTCCTTGCGGAACGTTGGGCGTGGAAAGCGCTCAATGTTGTTGTTCATGCAAATTGGTCGAATGTGAGCATCAGAGCTGTGAAAGATTAACTCAGAGAGTGGAAGTACATCACTCGTTTTCAGTTTTTGTGGGTCATGAAGGCTCGAGTTACGTTTGCCCTACTCTGTTGTCTTGTTACGGTGAGTCGCACGGGAGCTGCCCGAAACACGTGGTGCGTTAGACGGTGATTTACGATCATTCTCCTATGACTACACCGTACTTGGCACAGCCATGTCGTTCTGTTTAGTCATAATCGACTTTAACGGTGGCTGTATTATTGGTGGGCTTGTATCAACTTGATCTAATTTTTTACTTGGTGCATTTAGTTTTTGCTATTTCTGTAGTTGCACATGCGGCTAGTGACGCTATTCACGCTACTTGGCTGTTCCTTTGTATGGCTACTTTGCTGCTGTTGGTACTGCTACCTCTTGTAAAGGCTAAACTTTCATCTTGCCATTGACCGCATCAGACTTTGTTTTATTATTTTCTTTGGTAGTAGTAGTATTAGTAGTAGTATAATCAGCTTTGTTTACGTTGGCATGACTAACGTTATCTTTCACAGTACCAGTGTCATTCCCATCACCAACATCCATAGCTGCACGATTACCAGTGCGCATTCCATCTTTCTTGTCTTGCTTCTACGACTTTTATGTGACTTCCGCGCCAGCACTAACGCCAGCAGCAGTGGTAGCAATAGCAGAAGGTAACATGGTAGTTTTCTTTTACTACTTGTTCGATACAGCATCTGCATCAGCCAATTTACTTCTATTTTATTTGTTTACGTTATCGATGTTGCTGTCATTGTTTCGATTGTTAACGTTACGTGATGGGGCAGTGATAGGCGGTAATTTAGTGGCAGCTTGGTTTTGTGTCGTCTAGACTAACTCCTAATTTGCAGCAGCAGCAGAAGTAGCAGCAGCAGTAGCGACATTGTTAATATTAGAAGACGTGTAAAGTTTTTCCGTCAAATTATTATTATTGCTGCTGTTGCTTGCCTCGTTACTACCCACTGCCTTGTTAAAGAAAGACTATTCTGTTAGCGCAGTCTGAAAATTTTGTTCTTTACTCAAATCAAGTGCACTAATAGAGGCGTCTTAACTCATGTCATTACGATTGTAATTACTGACGTTAAGCGCTGTATTGCAGCAACCTATTAATCGCTAAACCTACTACGTGGATCATATCACAGACTTTCTGCCGTGTAGTTTTCTATATGCTTACAACGCAGGTTATGGTGGTAGGCCCTAGGTAGGCAACGGTAATGGATTTTACCAGTACGAACTTGCGGCAACTTACTTTCACGTGGCCCGCTTCAGTGGATTTTTCTACAACAAAATAGAAATTAACTTGTTAAATTCTTATGATGCATGGACTAACCGTTTCACCGGCTTGTTGAAAATGTTACGCATGAGTGTGCACAGATCACTCCCGTCAAACGGTGGCTCACCAGCTGCCATTTCGTATAAAATACAACCTAACGCCCACAGATCAGACGCAGTTGAGGTAAGCCCGTAGGAACCGAAAAAGCGTTATGGTGCCATGTACAATGGTACGCCTATCGCCGGATGCTACGATGCACTCTGAAAAGAACAAGACTGAATAAAGTTGTAAAAACGTAGTGTCGCAGTGTAATCGAGTAAGAGTCTAAGTGGATGTAAGTCGTTGCAAAGTATTCCGTGTTTATGCATGTAGAGCAAGCCCATTGCAATATCTTATGCATACGCGCAAATACAACTCTCATTCAACTATGCGCCTTACGAAAAAATTGAACGTAAGTTTCCGCCTGCGCAATACTACGTAATTAGCCATAAGTGATTGCTAGTTTCATATCAGTTATAAAATCGAATGATGTTTGGGTGATCAAACAAGCGGAGTGCCTGAGCCCAGTTGAGTACACCTTATCGTCTACTTTTGTCAATAGAAATGATGGCGTAGTATTCGACTGCTTTCCGTTTTCGTCCTTTGTAGACCGTCGATTTTTCACTTTTGTTAATTTAGTCTGTCAGTTGATATTGATTCATTTTTGTTGTGGCACCTACAATTGTTTAAAATGAGCAACAAACAGCAACAGCACAAAAAAAAAACAATAACGAAGAAAAAATGGGGCAAAAAATACACACACAGACAGTAAATGTATGCTTTATTTGGCAACACAAATAATGCGTCTCTATTCTTATATTTATTTTTCTCGAACAAAATTAGCTGATTAATGGGAGATGTTGCACTTTGAACTGACTTTCTTTTAGTATAACCCTGCTGTCTGTGTTTTCTTCTTTTTCCGCGATTTTTTATGTGCACACGTGTTAGATTTCAGGCGGTATGATACGGACGTGTGTAAACTTATAGATTGCTATTTAACTCCAAAGGAAGAGAAATTTTTAAAAACAGATATAATCTAAAAAAGTAATTAGTTTGTGTAGACTTACTCGCGACGTTAGCTTTATTTAATGAAATTTCACTACAAAGTATCAGAACGCACAAAATTACAATGAATTGTAGATAACTGTATTAAATAAAATAAGATATTGAGGAAAAAAATCAAAATTTATAAACTCCGCGAAATAACGAAAACTGATTTTTATTTTAAAATAATAATAATTTAAAAAAGAAAAACAGGTAGAGAAAAAGAAGAAAAATAACAAATGAATAGTACTTCTTGTGATGAAAGTAATTACATTTGAGATTGATAAACACAGCAATAAGAATTGAAAAATGTGTATTAAAATAGATGTAAAAAACTTTCTGATTTATCATTTACATTATCTACTATGCAAGTTAAGAGAGGGGAAAAGAAATCAATTGTTATTACACGAGATTAGCCTAAAGTACATCGCGTATTGCTATTAATGAACTATCACATCTGCGCACATTTGTTAAACTGTAACAAGAAAGTAGATAATAAAATATTAATAACAAATTCACTTTTTCTAATGCAAGCAATATATATTTAAAAATTTGATTCAACGAAAAAATAAGAAGACAAATACAGAATATAAAAAACCTTTTAATTTACCTTTTTTTTGGTAAATTTTTTCTCCTTTTTCACTTCTTCAAAAATAACATTTGCCGCTAACTGTAATACGTGCAATATATTTACCATAGTTCACAGAGAAAAAGTAAATGTATGCTAGAAAAAGCACAATAGTAAAAAGCAGGTTTTAATGGCAAACAGCAAGTTTGCATGATTTTAGTATGTGTGTGTGTGTTTTAATTAATCTTGCATCTAATTTATTATAAAAAGTCATCTTTGTGCAAATGTAGCTGTGCTAGATATCACTATGGATGTATTGTATTTTTTTATTTTTACATTTGACTGCTGAAATATTTTCCATCATTAGCATCATCCCGTTATTTTACTTTGTTTGTAACGTTGCTCGTTTGATAGATACTTTTATTATCCAAATTTATTAAAAGTAAGATATAGGTAAATAATCACATTAACAATAGCATTTATCAATAACAATGTATGATACTATCAAAAAAATATATATATAATATAATATATGCATTCTGATTCAGTTAGCCCATAACAATCAGCAATGTTGTTCCTTTACATCATTAGTAAAATGAAATTCTTGATATTCGTACATGAAAAAATAAATAATTATATATATGGTAACACTAAAAATCACTTTAGGCAAAAAAAAAATATTTTTAGAGAGAGTACAACATTAACTAAATAAAGTAAAACGTTCTATCTTCTCTTTGGGTGAGTTTGCTTATATTTGTGCAAGCACGAATGTAAAGATCACTTATGATCAATGTACTTCTTTTACTAAACTTTTCTTTATTTTACCATGTATCATATTATTGTGTGAGAGGTTCAATAATTTGCACTCACTTACATGTAGTACAGAAAAAAAATTTAAGAATATAGTAATACACGAGAGTAGTTTATGAACACTTATCTGAAAAAAATATAAAATTATTTTGTTACTTTTCATTTTTAAAAAAATTAACAGTTTAGGTTTACTCTTATTTTCTTAATGCGCCAATTCGTATCGATGTCTTGTGCGATGTACTACTTGAATTATGTAATGGTAGAAAAAGTCAACATACAGCAATGATTGCACACATCCTGTAATGACCGAGATTAAATTGATGCGATGATAAACGCTGAAGCGTACTATTCAGTTGAGAAGGTAAAACACACGATATGCACCCAGGCAAAACAAATAATGTGACGTTAAGGCGTCATATCGCTAGGTGTACTAGAGTAAAAAAATTTGCGGTAAAATTGCAACAGATTCAAGGTATTGTGAGAAAGCTCATAAAATCTAAATAAATAAGTAAGGTGAGCGTGTTCCGTGAAAAATGAGTGCTAGTACAGCGCAAGGTATAATCAAATAGCGCAGTCGGAAAGTATCATTATCTCTATCATATGTAGCCTTTCATGGATTCTTGCTTTTCATTAAATAACATATGTGACATGATGTAGCAATAAAGAAGATCTTCATTATAGTATTATACCAGCCAAGATAAATAATAAACAAATCAAGATAACGCGTAATAAACACTAGAGCGAAAAGAAACATTGACTTGAGAGAAATTCCAGCAGACGAGCGATCACGAAGCATTTTTGAAAGTAGAATGATTATTGCTGCCAAATGCAGCATATCGCCTATTGTGCGTAACACACTCATACTGTTTTGGTTTTTTTTTTCGTGTGTGTCTATGTGTGCGTACGTGCGCTCGCTTTCAATTTTATGTAACGTAAAACTTGTATAAATGAATAAAAAGAAAATGTAAAATAAAAAAAATGGACAAGAGAGTAAGAAAGTAAGGGAAAATGAAAGAAGAGCTTGACGTTTATGTGGAATGTTAGCAAATTATGTACATGAAAAGCATAAATTTATCAGATTAAAAATTTCATATATTATATATTAGTTGTAAAATTTGAAACATGTAGTATTGAATGATGCAAAAAAAAAACAGGTTAAGATGATTTTAGTACAATAGCATAAAGATGTCGTTAATAAAAATTATTTTCCTTTTATTATGTTGTTAAAACTGTCAATGATGTTGTGCCTGACACAGCACTTGGTATTAATGATGTATAACTTGCACCATTGTCTTTTGTTCACTTCCTCAACATTCACTAACTTTTATCTACTCTGTATATATTATATTTAACATTTTATGAATATAATGCACAACATTATAATCGTGAATACCTCTGAAAGCGAGTAACAATTAATACTTTTTTGTAGAAAAATCTAGAAAAAATTTTTAAATTAAAAAAAAATAAAGAAAAAATGCATTGCATGCTTACGCAAAAAAAAAAAAAATAATAACATATTTTGGTTAAACTAAGAGTTCAAAAGTAAGGAAAATGACAATCTGGGTAATTATTTATATTTACCCTAAGAGTTAACAAAGCGTTTGATTATAACGACACAATAAACTCAACTAGTAATAAAAATGAATAAACAAATATACGTATTAGTTCTTTATGAACGTAAAATAACAACAATAACAGTAGTGCTTTTTTTGAAGCGATTATAACTTATAAAGTTGTCTGTGAATTTTTACGTTAACAGCTGCTGTTACGTATATTTACAAATTATATATTATACACTATGTATAATATTCTTACTCTACTTTTATAGTACGTGTTGGAAGTAAAAGTGGATTTATCTGTGCCATGTAAATAAGTGCCCATGACAGTCAACAACAGAACGTTGCGATTGCGGCTAACGCTCGTACTAACTATACCTGACTCTTTGCTCATAATGGTGCGCTAAGTGCAACAAGTGCGCCAATCACAATAAATAGCAATGTGCCTAAAATTAAACTCATCGTGCAAATTGAGTTATTGAGACTGTAAAGAAATATCAAAAAAGGAAAAAAAATACACAAATATAAATGTTACTTTTATTGAAAATCAAACAAATTCTTTTACTCGTTTTTTTAAGGAAATAATATGCGTATATCAGTAAGCAAAACAGAAAAAGTAAATAAAAATGTATATTTTGCAAATTTTCATACAACCTTATAAAATGTCATTCCATTATGAAAATTCTACATTTATGGCATTTAAATATAATTTAAATATTATTAATTTTGTTCTCGTTTGTAAACCAACCACAATGTAAGTCAAACTTCACATTTTGGCTTACTGCTCGTTGACCAGCAGTTTGCTTTAGAAATAATTACTCCACACTCAATTAATAAATAGATCGAAATTTGAAAGTAAATTGTAAAAAAGTCTAAAAGAAATAGTTTGTGTACGATGTTTTTGTACAATAAACACTACAAACATGTTTTTTTAAAGTTGTATATACAAATTAAAATCGCTTTGATATACATTTTTTTTTGGAAATAAGAACAGCAACAATAACAACAACAGTAACATTTGCTTATATTAAGTTTTCTAGAAGAAAAAAAAAATTTACAACTTTTTTTTTATCAATACGTAGTTTACAATGCAGGCTTGTGAACCTATGTAACTACGTCTCATTCGGCAGAAGGTGTTTCCATTCACATAGAAGCTGACCCGTTTGCAGTGGAAACTAGCAAAAACGTTCCTGCATCTGATCATGACAATTTTGTAACTGCCGCTTGTTGTTTGGGCAGCTAGACAACTTGTCACTAACTACTTCCTGTACCATCTTGTCGACAAACTACTACTATTCCTTACTCTGAACCTACTGCTATGTATGTAAACGGTAAACCTACGTTAGGGGCCCACGCAACAGTCTTTCACGTATTATTACCTTGTGGCAACAGCACATGTTCATTTCACATTTACAATGTCTGAGCACCATTAGTAGTATTGTCACCATCAGGTGCATTAACAAAGCTATGTGTTCATATTTTGACATCGTGACAACCACCGCATGTGACTATTCGTGGAGGCAAAATGCGAAGCGGTGACGCAGATTGGGCACCGTTTGGCAAGTCACTCTACAATGGAGTAATAAGAAGTGCACCAGGAGGAAAAAACGGTGCGAAGGAGAGGTGCACACACGGTTGTGATGGGTATGCAATAAAGTTGTGTACATTCCACGATTGATCGTCTACTCCAGTAAACACCACGATGCTACCGTCGACACAGCCAACCGCAAATATTTTGCCAAATTGATGTGGTCCTCACGCAGCACACTGACCTGGAGATGGCAACACAGAGCTGTAAAGCTACTCATACTGCGCTGTCAACCCAGTTTCATTGACATCATTTCACATACGAATATGATTATCATCACACGAACAGGCTATAAAGCAGCTATAGTAAAATACACTTGGCGCTCATGCAACGCATCGAATTGCGTTATTGTAAACTACTTTTCCAATTACAGCAATTAGTGTTCAGTCTGACGTCTAGTGTGTATTTTCTGCATCAGACGGTTACTATTCATGACTACTTGCGCATTAAGTGCTGACCACAGATTTGTACACACAAATTTTACCATCCTCACCGGCAGTGCACAGTAAACTACCAGTGTCATTTACGGCAATATCGACAATCGATTTAGTGTGGCTTGTCTTCAGCATGCTGTTGATTCTCCGTTTAATAAAAGATGTAACAAAAACAACAACAGCAATAACAAAAAGTTGTTTTCTTCGTTATACAGTGTTAGAAAGGTGGAAAAAAGGAACAGTAGAAACAAGAAGTGCTTAGCAGCGCAAGTAGTAACGATGGTAAAGAAGATCGCTGTTTTTTTTTCCAAAAAATGTGAATTTGAATAGAATAGATTGTAAATATATTAACTACAGCTTAAAAAAAACAAAAAAATCAACAGATAAACTATAGCACTTCTCTTACTTGACAATTTGTATTATTAAATTTTATTTCAACTTCTAATGCAACGCTTATTAAATAATTTTAAAAAAAAAATAAATTAAAACTTAAAGAAATAATAGATTGTGGCTATAGTTGAAAGCACTTACTATAAATTATTCTGGCTACATTTGCAATTACAGCATGTATGAGTTAACAAAACAAGTAAGTTATATGCATTCAAGCAATATTAAAACAACTATGACGTGCTTTCTATTAAAATTTTGTTCATTTACATTTTTACTTTGTACATAGTTTTTACTAATATAGAAAGTATGGTTGGAAAGTAAGCAGCCAAAAATAAATTGATTACGTATATTAATACAGCTTTTAATGTGATTGTTTGTAATTAGTGATATGGTTGTTTTGAAAGGTGTTTTGTATTAGAACTAATACGTCCATATTATGTTTATAGTTTGACAATATTCGCATGAATGGCTTTCTTGATATGTCTCCTTGTCCGCAGAAGATGTCGTAGCACTATTCCGTCCTTAACAAGTTGTATTCAGCCTGTAGATAATACATTGTTAAAGCAAAATTCAGCCACTAAAAAAATGCTCATCATTACAAAAGCGTACGCATACTCAAACTTCTACAACTACTATGACTATAAATTATATCATGTTCTCAATAATTTGTTTAATAAGAGATAAATAACTTAAGTCATAAAGACGAATAGTAGTACATACAAGATAATAAATATAAAATCTAATCCTGTACCAGAAGACATTAACGCTACGTGGTGTTTACAACGAGATTTCTACGTGGCCACCTACCAGTCTTGCAAATATGATTGTGACGCTTTGACGGTTCGCAGCTTTGGATGCATCTCAATCAACGTTGTCAAGGCTTGCACAGACAACTCATTCTTTCAGTTGCGCTTTTCACTACGATAACTTAGCGCATCAAGTTACTAAACATGTTTGCATGCCATTAACAATCGATGTATAGCTGCTGCATTGGTTCATCCCTACAGTGTAATCGTTCGTACATATTAGCAGCGAGCCATATAAAGAGCTAGTTGAGCTGCTATACTCTGACAATTATACGATAAATAAATATAGCTCACTCCTGGATTTCATCGAAATAACGGCTAGAGTAACTGAGCATC
The DNA here is from genome assembly GCA_028554745.1 of Blastocrithidia nonstop. Lineage (NCBI taxonomy): Eukaryota > Euglenozoa > Kinetoplastea > Trypanosomatida > Trypanosomatidae > Blastocrithidia > Blastocrithidia nonstop. Next base: position 668,211 of record JAQOTN010000019.1, on the reverse strand, counting down.
TAACTCGTCATACTGTTTGTCATCGCAAGATGGTGGAATAACAATACTCTTGCATCCGCGTTCATGCCCAAACACGTGAACACCAACTCGCTTGCTTCGAAAGTGAGATAGCAAATACGCAGGGTTGACAATGCACGTAGGTTGTCTAGGAAAGCCAAACAGCTCAGGTCGTGATGCTGCGTACGATAATATACATTAAATGTGCGATATTTTCCATCAATTTGCTGTCATGGAGCGGAAAAAGCCCATAAACACCGGTGAATGTATCAACCTGTGTTATTGCCGTTGTGAGAACAGTTTCATGTGCATTTTTTTAATACTAAGTAATACAGATTTATTTATGTTGTTCTCTGATATATAGCCTAATTAAACTTGTGTTATTTGTTCTACTTTTTTATTTTTATGTATGTAACTTATGTCAATGACGATAATATGTAATAATACGCGTTCCAAAAAAAAGTATATTATTTATTCTGTTAAATTCAGCAAAGTAAAAGTGTTAGGGTTTTTTTTAAAGAAAGAGTAATGAGTAAATATCTAATCAACAAAAATACACCTATCCATTATTTATTATACCATTACATATGTAAAATTTTGATTGTACTTATGTGTTGTGTTACATTAATAAAATTACAAACCTTTATTACCTTCGAAAGAATGTATGTTAACAATTTAATTTTTAATTTTATTACAGGAAATGATTGTAATTAGCAACATGTATTAAATAAAAAATATGTTGTTATTATTATAGTATCATTATAATATATTTTTCATTTTGTCTTTATATAGTAGCACAAACTTATGTTACTCTACATCGTCCATATTTATTGATCCAAAGTACAACGTCTTTGAGGCTTTAGGATCAAACGTGCTGGGAAGGTGGTGCACCTCTTCCTCGTTCTAATCACGTGCATTTGATGCAAACGTCTTCTCTTTTCCTACAGCAAAACAAACAGCATTCTTGTTACATTTTGTTTTGCACATATCAGTTTGTGTGCTGTCTTCCTATGCAGATTACTAGTTTGCTGTCATGTTAACATTCGACAAAACATCACCATTGCATTGTTCTTGCTACGTCTAAGTTTGATTGTCACATACACTTTACTGCATCACATCTACGTTGGCAAGTTTATCATCGTCAAAACTTTGATCGTGCTATATAAACAAAGCCTATAACTAATGATAATCTTTACCTTGAATGAGTTGTAAAGGTGTTTTACCGAATGCATTTCGAGCTGAGGTTGATCAGTTATTGCGTATGAGCAACTTACTTGCATCAATAGAATTATTTAACGCTGCAAAATGTAAAGCCGTATTGCCCTACTGATTGACTTTATTCGGTTGCGGATGGTACATCATCATTATTTACAAAAGCTTTACATGATTATTTGCAGAGGCCATGTGTATTGCAGTGCGACCTTGTGAATCAGTCAGGTTTATATACTCTGGGTGTGCATTCAAGTACATCTTCAACAACTGTGTGTCTCCTTCTTCATTGTACCTAGCACAGTCTAAAAAGGCCTAGATATCCGACGATGCCATGTGCACTTCTCCGTCCACTTCGTAATATGGTACAATAGGTCGCTGTACTTACGTACTAGCTGCCCCAGTCTAGCTTTGATACATTATTCAATTTGAATAATACGTGATTTGTTATCCGTGTATAGAAGCTTGAATTCAATGTAAAAATAATTTATTTATAAAAGTAATATTAAAGAGAATTTTTTTGCTTGTTTAACTACACATTGTATTCGCTTTTATGCATACGTGTAATTGTTGAATATACATTGCACAAAGTGGGTACTGTAAATAATCATTTCTATTTTTAATTATTCAACTTATTAATGCATAGGTTGCAATCTTGCATGATAGCTTTTGTTATGCTAAATGTAATTGTCATTACCTTCTTTCAATAAAAAATATGTTGCATATACTTTATTGCAAAAGTAATAAACAATACTAATGACGTGTCTATCAACAAAAACAGAATAAGTTGCAACAGTATTTACATTTGATTAAGACGGATGTACAATACCTAAGCTATCCATGCGTCAAAAATGCAAACAGAATTAACGCTTTACACACAAAAAAAAAAGAAAATATGAAATTTATTCATGTAATAAATATATTTATATATTATTATCTAACATATAATATTAACATTTTTAACAGATATATACATATATACATACACACACACAAGTAAACAAACAAAAAAAAAGAACAATACCACAATTTTCTTCAATAAAACATTAACTAATAACACAAAAGATTTATAAGAGCTTTACTTTCATCATTTTTTTCGAATATTGCATTAGTCATGAAAAATAAATAAGTTTATCATCATAGTATTTCATTTTGAAATATACTGATATACATTTATGTGCATATGTGTGCTTATGCGTGTTAGCATATGTCTGTTCAAATCCCTTTACGTGATCTATATAAAATTCTATAGAATTGAACCAATGGCAACACTGTATCTCAAGCTAAAACACTTGTTAGCATCACGAAAACAGTACTATCATTATTAAGTTTAATAATTAAAGAAAGTAACGAAAGCTTGAGCATTACTTTCTATTCTACTAGTTATTCACCCAGGGCAATCAAAAAGAATGATAATCAATTCTTTCCGGCTAATGATGAACATGTACAAGCATTTAGTACTATTTTTTTTTCATTAGCAAGATCACATCAGAGTTAGCACATACAATTATTAGTAATAATATTTACACGCATGCACAGTAACACCGGCAAATAATATGAACAAAATATACATTAAGACAGTTATTTTCTTTAAAAAAAGAAAATGCAAGATAAATATTAATGTATGCACGAGTATAATCTAGTGAGTAAACTTACATTCAATTATAATTACATTAATATTTTATAAAAAAGCTAAAATTTTTTAAAAAAAAGGAAAATCAAAGTTTACAAAAGGAAAGATTACGTCATCATGTAAATGGATTAGTTTGGTATGATATTACATGTCATTAACGTTATTCTCGCACTTTTGCTTTTTTCACTGCAGGTTTCAAAATTTGAAACGAGCACATTAGGTCATTATCTACTGACATAACAGCCCCACTGTTGTCAAACTCGTTGCAATAGTTAGGCGCTGAAAAAATAGTGATCAGTTGCCTTTTTGCAAAGAATTGGTATCCATCCTAGACAACTTGATGAGCCCTGCAAACTAGATCAAAGTCATGTTTGCGTAAAAATTTTTCTACAATATCTTGACCAAATGTAAATGAGACGCCTCTGTCATTTTCACCCCAACCTGTCAGCCCTTCCTATGGATCTGATCAGAGTAGATCACAAATCAAACCAGTGTCAGCTACATCGCACGGACGCACGATCTTTTTTATTTGCTCCATCGTTAGCAATTATGGACTTAATCCTCCGTGACAACAGAAAATTTTATCATCTATTATGCATGCTACAGGAAGACAGTTGAATGTGTCGGTGAAGACTTTTCATAAGCGAATGTTGTAGCGACGCTTGCACTCGTCGAAAAAGCCATAAATACGATTTATACTAGCGCACTAATGATTTCCACGAAGTATAAAGAAGTTCTACGGAAATTTTAACTTGAATGCTAAGACTAAACAAATTGTTTACAATCCTTGCTTTCCACGATCAACGTAATCGCCAAGAAACAAGTAATTAGCAGTTGGTGGGAAGCCACCATTTTCGAATAAGCGAATCAGGTCATAGTACTGACCGTGAACGTCACCACATACTTTTATTGGGGCTTCGAGCTATAATAATGGCGGTTGAGCAAGTAAAATTTCTCTGCTTTTCAGCACAAGATTTTTGATATCATTCTCTGCTAACTGAACTTGTTTGCCAGGTTTAGACCCACGCACCTCAAGAAGCTTTTCTATCATTGCATCTACGTCTAGCGACATGATTACGGCTTTATCAGATTCAATAATTTTGATATTTTTCCTAATTCAAGCTTACACAATTCTCTCTGACAATAACTTCTGATACTGATATTTATAATTTCCTTTTATTTTTTTATAAGAGCAGATAACAAAAAAAAAGTACAATATAATAATTTACAGAAAGGAAAAACTTACAGATTACTGCAGCAAAATAAAATAAATCAAGATAACGTGGTTGGTAACCTTGAATTATACAGTTTTAAGAGATACAGATAGTTGGCATGATGTTTGGTTGACATTAAACTAACAATGACATTATTTTTGTATTAGTTGTTTTTTCAAAATAACTTCAAGAATAATAGATACTTCAATTGACGTAAATGCTTGCACACACATTTATAGAAAACAAAATGGACTAAAAAAACAAATCTGAAAAAAATGCAACTGCGGAAGATTATCTGTTCATATGCTGTAAACTTATTGTTTGAATAAATTATTATTTTTTTTCAGTATATTCTTGAATATGTCAGATTAAATTTAATAAGTGAAAAAGAGAAGTGAGGTTTTTTTGATTGATTATTTTTTATAATGATTATGATGTCATCTGTAATTCTTTACAATCTATCTTGCAAGATAAATGCGAATCGTTGTATTATTGGCAAAGAATCGTCATTGATCAAAATTGATGACGGATTTACTACCATCGTATCTGTAACAGTTTGTTCGCTTTTATTATTTGTTACATTAAGTTCATCATTGGACGCGTTGTCTAACGAAACAGCGTCAACAATAGTAACCGAAGAAACACCTTGCATACTAGCAGCAAACTGTATCGGCGGGACAGGAGACGGTCAGCGAACGGAAAACTATGTTTTCTATTATTTTTTGAACGTGATGATGGCATGTCAATTACTAGAGTTAACTAGGTTTGGCTACATGCGTTTCTACAGATCATTTTTTTTGGTCAAACGTTGTTGCTCTGCTGCACTCAGTTGGCAACGATTGTTGTTGTGTGTGCTGCTGATCAAACGGCTACGGCTTTCAGTTGTAGCACTATTCGTTTGAATTTACACCTGTTCAGCACGTGAATGCCACAACGTTGACTGATCTACATGAAATTCATCAATTGAGGTAGCGCTTGATTGCTCATTTCTATCATTCAAGGTAACATTTTGTAACTAGCTGCTTTACAATGTCGGTAAAACAAGAGTTGACGGTATTAACTATTGACAGTCTAATTACTATGGCACATTCGTTGACTTTACAAACTTTACGGTTATCGTGATGAGGTCTTGTGCCTTGTACGACGTTCCAGGTGTAAACACTGGTTCATCAGCGAAGTAACGAACCAGTTAACCGGTACTGCAGTATGAAACAGAGTTGCGTTGACGTTGTAGCTGCATATTCTACTTAACATCACCGAGAGTGATTACTCCGAGAGTAACCAGTTCACACTTGTCAATTTTGAAGACGATGGTGTGTGTCTGATGCACGGATAGCGGCTCAGTCCCACACACGCCTAGTATGTCTTGCATCGAAAACACACTACCGTCCTGATTTACACCAGGACCAGCGTTAAAACGCCAGATTGATGGGGTGTCTAATCCAATTTCGTTTTGTAAACTAGTCAATTGATAGTACATCGCGTCTTATGCTAGCAGGACAAGGTCGCTTAGTTTACTTGGTAAGCCGTAACCTCGTAAATAGTTTAAAATAAGTCTAAAACTTTAAACATCTCGATCAAGGTAAGGATTATTGTTAGCATCTCGCGGAAAGGACTTGAAGTTATCGTTAATTCACACAGAAAAAATTGACGGCATTGAGAGCAAAGTAGATTGCAAGGTCTTAACAATAGTACCACCAACATTGAGTGTCAACACTTTGTCACTAATGAAATTATGTTACGAGGTGTCTATGCCACCATCGTAGTCAGTGCTGATGCTACCACGACTATCATTGCTGCATTCATCACTGTCAATATTGTTATTACCATTCTCAATATCACTATTTTTGACAGTGGCAATATTATCATTTCTAACACGTTTATTTTTCTTCTTCTTCGATTTTTTCGAATCTGTTACTTTTTCATTTACAGAACTGTCGTCTTCGCAACACTAACAATAATGATCTGATGCGTCAACTTTTTTTTCAGTGCTGTTACTATCAATAGCATCACCTTTATACACTTCACAAGTCGTTTTGCTAGGATCAACCTGTAAATAATCATTTTTTGTATTCTTGTCTATACTCGAAGTTTCCTACTTTACATTTTCATTAATACAATTCCCTAGATTTTCGTTTCCTTTAGTATGCGTAGCAACACTACTCTTGCGTTTACTCTTTTGACTGCCAAGAGTGTTATTAATTCTATCAATACGACTTTTTTTGCGATTACGTTGACTATTCATGATCACTTTATGTATGACAATTTTATTGAGTATAATTTTTAATATAGTGTAATTAGTATATGTTTATAATTATAAGTTCTGCCAGAAAAAAACAACTAAATTGTAAATAAAAATAACATATTAATTAAGTGTTAGCTTAAATAACAAGCAAAGAGTTTACATCACTATATTGCTATTTTTATTACTTATTCGTATGCTAGTTAAATTAACATATTCATAAACCTTTCAAGTTGCAAGATATTCAACATTTTGTTTTAGTTTTTCGTAATTAGCTTACTAAAAAAAAAATAATAAATTTTATAAAAGGAAACATAATTTGCTAGTCTAGAACAATACGTTGCACAATTTTGTTCACTAACTATATTCAGCAGTTTACTATACAGTTTTAACAAGAAGCAAAAAGAAGAGGTTATATGATCTGTGTTAAGATATGTATGTAATGTTATACGAAATAGATGTAACTAAACGCATCAAATAAACACAAAAATATACTTTTACTTATTATCAAATCAATAAGTTTGACAACATTACTCACGTTAAAACTAATCTGCAAACTAAAGACACTAATCATCGTACTTGTTGTCAACGTTGCTACAGCTATTGCTCTACTTACCGATATCACAATTTACACTTTCAATGTTACTAATAGTGTTCACTAATCTTTGTTCATCATTATTAGCATTGAATTGTACCGTCACATTTGATGTCATGAATTAATTATTACTGTCATATTTATTAACAACAATAGTATTGAAAATATTCTTGTTGCTGTCATTGTCCAGATTTTCGTTGCAATAGTCGTCATTGTTACTATCATTGCCTGCAATATTTTAACTCTACCTGTGATAGTTGATGCTATATTGTGCTTTCTAAGCGCTTTCACATCTAGTTTTGTTAATTTACCTGCTGCTGTTTTCTGTCAACCTTTATGGTGCGCATGGCATAAAGCATTAATCTCTGCTATTTGTCAATAATTATTTACTATGATTTGTTTCTGAATATGTTTGACTACAAATGTGCTATACTGATGGGATTGTTGTAGCACAATTTGTTTGCTCTTACGGTAACATGAGACCAACTAAATTAGACAAACAAGCGATCAGAAGCGGTGGCGTGTTAGCGCAAGTTACAAGCAGTGTTATGTCTCTAAACAACAACAGTGCACCACTTGTCACAGCTTCGGGGTATGTTGAGGTAATATCACCATGTAATGCACAAAAGCACGTTCCACTGTCATCCCGCAAGCATATTGTCGTATCGGCAGAACTTTCAGTTACCAAACGAACGACGACCCCACCACAACACCCTATTTTCTGTGACACATCGCATGCGTTTGTAATTGCCAATGGTGTTAATGATAATCCTAACTCACAAGCCTGCTACAACAATAATTTTTGATGCCACATCAACTACCTAAAGTTACGAAAAAATTTATAGCTTACAAAGTATGTACAGACAATAATGATAATAAAATGTTGCGTGAAATCGTCACACGCAAAGTTTAACACTACAGTTAGATTTTATTTTACAATGTTAACTATGATAAATCGTGCACTAATAAAAAACAATAAAATATTAATAATTTAATATTTTTTAATATAATATTAGTTAATGATAAGTGTTACAGTTAATACACATTAAATTTCGTCATCGTATATTTATCCTCGCAGAAAAAAATTAACATTTACGTGTTAATATTTTTTATTTTTGAAGAAGCGTTATAGTAGCTAATAAAAAATAATATGTTTAATCGTAATATATAAAAGGGGAAAAAAAGAATTTTGTGATCGAATATACGACTTTTTTAATATAGTAAAACATTATCTTAAAAAATTTATTCTCTTTTCATATATATTATTTTTTCATTCTTTCGAATGAACATATACAATCTTAGTTTTTTGGGGTAAAGCTAAAAGAAATTAAATAGAATATTGTAACTCTGATATAAAATTTTGTTGAAATAGTGTTAATGTGTTGCGTAATTATAGACACTGATGAAGATTAACTAAAGTAAAAATGAAAAGAGGTATAGTAAATTTTAAGGCAACTTATTTTTCCCTCTGAATGTTTATAATTACCATACTGAAACTGGTTGTTACTATTGTTGTTAAATCGTATTATATCTTTTTTTTTCTTTATTTAGGTGAAACAGTTGAAAAAGGGTGATCTGTAACTTTGAAAAAAAAAGTAAATATTTTAATGTGAATGTGCTATATACTTTACATACATATCTATAAATATGTGTATCAATATAGAAAGGTATTTTTTTTTAAACATAAAAAGATTTATTGTAGAACATGTATACAACACGCGCTAGTAGGATTTTTCTCCTAGATATAAGTATAAATATAATTTGATTGGATACTTAATATAAAATTGTTAAGTGGATTTTCGGCTTCAACAATAATGAAATATAAAAAAACAGTCAAAATGTTTTTTGTATGTGATTTTTTTTTAAATTAATTTTTTATTCTTGTTTGTATATGTGTATGTGCGTTTGCGTAAACTATATAAATATATCGAATAAGCTGATAAGAAAAAAATAATAATGTGCATTAATTTATAATTATGGTTATTAATATCTCATAAATGATTTTTATAAAATTATCAGGTGTTTGTTTTTATAAATTCGTTCGAAGTTAATGTCGCTGAAGTTTGTAGCTTTACTCTTGATGGGTGCATATTTTTACTGATATTGCAGCTTAACTTTGCTTGTTTGCATCATGTTAGAATAGCACTTATGCCTAAGAACATCTTACCTCTTACCTATGTTGCAGCTTTTGTTGAAGGCAGTGAATGCTAATCTCATCCTTACGCTGCTGCTCTGCTTTTGCAAATGTCTCAATGATAGACTTGACAAATCACAAAATTGCCAATGTTGCAATTCATTGATATGCCTATAGAATAACTGAACTGCCTCTAGTTGTGGATGAATCTATATCATCTTTACTCCCTATACCGTCTGCAGCTCGCACTGCAATACTTTACCGAGCGCGTGCAATAGCATTGACACTAGAAGTTATTATATTGTGGATGTGCTAAGGGTATGGTATTACACTCGTTAAAACATTTCCAAACTGTCTAAGAGCTTGCTCGATCACATCGCCGGAAAAGAGAGAAACAAAAAAAAATGCCTGCATGTTCACTTTAATCATTGCTTTCCCGATAAACGTTGCGAGAAAGAAAGTTGAGAATGGCATCAAAAACTGACCACACGCCATCCCACACAAATCAAATGCCATATTAGGTCATGCAGAAAGTAGCAGAATAGCTCAAAACCCATATCGGTCAATTTTGTCTATCATTCACTATTTCATGCAAATTAATACACTAGATGACAATGTTGACAATGACGATGATGATGACTAATTTACATTTATAGCATTTCGAGAAGTAATAACTCTATCACTCTTTTGTTGATTTTGTGTTACTGCTGCTGCTGCTGCTTTTGTAGCTGATGCCGCTGCATAGCTAAGCACGTATGGCGGTATTTCGCCAATGGCAGTTCCTGCTCCTCACAACACGCACGCCGGCATGACTTTTATCACTCGCCACATCAACGACGGAGCTGTATGTAAACTAGTAATGTTTTCAGGTGAAATACAAATAAAACTTCGTCTTCGTGGTCCGTATAATGGATTTCGTGGATACGTTCAAAATTGCATATTACCGCATGTATCTGCTGCAGCACAGGTCAAGTAGATATGTGGGAATAAAAAGAGTAAACCTGAATGCATGCCTGTGCCTAGCCCTATCGATGACAAAATTCCCAGAATTAGTCAGTACAGTGCATCAACAACACGATACTACATCTCATGCCATCATCCTAGGTGAAAGTAAGCCTCTTGTCGATAAACATCGTCTTGCCCATTACGTCACCAATGCTAAAAGGCCTCATAATTCAATCAGCCTGGTGTTTTTGGAAACGTCTTCGCAGCTCGTTATCCAAATTCAGCTTTTCTGTGTAAAACATTAGTGTAATAGCGCTCTAATTCTTTCACAGTGACCATGCCGTCATTATTTGCATCTAATGATGAGAAAATATGAGCGGTAGATGACTGACTAACATATTGTGAAACATATATTACAATAAGAAGCAACGGTATTATCAAGTACATAACTAATTTATATTTGCGTAACGCTGCTGTTTTTTGTCTTGCCTCATACAACATACACTTCACAAATAAAAACAATGTCTGTAAAGGGTGAGCTAATAGACTAATGTGCTCCCGTTACGTCTATAACTTAATACGCAAATTTTATACCATTATCTAGTTTGTCATGGTGTCTTTCTAAAAATAATAAAAAGCCTACACCTCTTCTTAGCGTACGTAAATTTTTTAAGTTAGTGTGTGTGTGTGTGTGTGTGTGTGTGTGTGTGTGTGTGTGTGTGTGTGCGTGTATCAAGAATAGAAAGATAATAATTTATAAAAAAGTGCTCAACTTAATCAGGATAACAAATCTGTTGAAACAGTGACAAAATATGTAATAAGAATATTTATTTACTTGATATTGTGGTTAGTTCGTGGATAAGTAGTGAAATAACTATATAGGTAGTTTTCTGTACTAGCCTTTGTTTTAACAAATATCACAAATTGAAGAGAAAAGAGCAACAAAAAAATTTACCAAAAGACGGGAAGAAATATATTTAGTATTCATTATCATTAACAGGTAATATGCAAAGTAAGCCATAAATTTACATAATTTGCCAAATAATGCACATTTGCCTCGAAAGAGACTTGAACAGCTGAGAATTCCACAATAATATAATATATGTTGGTTGTTTTTTTTAAATTTAATAGCTTTTTTATTTACAGGTATAATGTCATTATGATTATTTCAAAAATTTCGAAAATTTTATTTATTATTAATTTATTTAATGATGTTAATATGTTACTGAAAAAGAAAAATAAAATGGTATTAATAAAAACACACACTGCTAAATTTAGTTGGCTGCGGCCTTTTGCTCATTTGTTTCAAAAACTAGATTGAGTTGTTTAGAAAGTAATAGAATAATTGTTGTTAACTTAACATTATACTTTAACTTTTTTGTGTGGTACAAAACAATTGTATACAATGCAAAAATGTTTTCCACTATTTCTAGTTTATAGTAAATATATTGCTTCGGAAATAATTACATGTTAATAACAGTGTGCATAAAGCGAAAAAAATTAGCACTATTTTACAATAATACTTGATTTACTTCTCGACAAAATCTAAAATAGTTTAAGAGTGAAATTTTATTTGAACTTTATGTAAAAATAATCAATGATTATATATATATATATATAACATATTAATTAATTTTTTTTTTTCAAATTAAAGTTATAATAATGTTATTACAGTTTCGTACTTCGAACAACAGTTGGTTTGATAGATTTGACGCCAACAAAGCCACCTTCAGGTTCAGCATGAAATTGTCTTGATTGTGATTTGTGTACTTGCAATTTACGTGCGTACTTGCGCCGTTGCGCGACTCGTGGATTTTTGCGATCTCGTGGTCGGGCCTTGGTTAATCCTCTGTGCGACTCTATTTTTTTGTTAACTTTTCGTCGATCAACTTCGTCACTAATCTACTTATCAAATTTATTAACGAATGCATAGTTTTGTTTTGCCTTTGCATCAACTTGACGCGCCTACTCTTCATCTCATAACGCATCATACTCATCCATTTCATGTTCATTAGCATCAACATCATCATCATTATTATCGTCACTACCATAAACATTACCCTTGTTATGGGCACCTTTTCTAATTTTACCATCGTCTTTATCATGTACATTGATTGATTTGTGTCTTTGCACGAGTGTCTACTATGCATCCATTTTTTCTTCTTCTTCATCACCAACATCACTGTCAACAATAACTTAGCTAGCTTGATCAACATCAGTCGGGTCATGCAAAGTTGTTAACTTCGATTTTCGGTTTTCTAATGATTATGTTGACTACGTAACTTTTAAGCAATCACGCCTTCGTAATCGTTATAAAAGGGATAGGCTGGTTTACATAACTATTTCATGTTCATCATGATCATGCTAATTGGAATGATTTGCACTTTCATCGTGATCATCCTATGCTAGCTTGGCAAAGTATTGATCTTCATTTTATTAATAAGAAAGCGGGGCAAGAGATTTAGTGTTAGCACTAACTCCACTAGCACTTAGCTGCGATGCTCTTCGGCTACGCACTCTCGACATCGCAGACAATTCTTCGTGCTACAGCTACTACGCCTCTCTAGCCTAACAAAGTAATCGTCGACGTTCTTTGTTTTAAGCATTTTGTGATAACCGTCTGCTTGTATTATGCATAGTTGCCATTCCAATGCTATGCTATGTTATAGGTCGCAGATGATCTAAATGAGCAACAGAAACACTCTTCCCACTCAGCAACCGGTTCAAAAAATATTGCAATTTTTCTTCCAACGGTCACATCTTCTACAAATACACGCGGATCTAGACGAGTGTATCAATGACCGGATGTGCAGCAATTTTTTCACCGCTTACTTTTAGTAGAAGATAGAAGGTTACGTGCATGCAATAACTAAGCATTAAGTGCACTTTTGTCTACAAAAATGAAACCAACTCACGATCACTCTCAGATAACTTTCGTTCATACAGTAATTTACGCAATGGCTATGCTAACTCTTTGACCTCGTTCAAATACATCTTGACTTATTACAACATCTTAAGCAGCTAGGGTGATTCTGTCCGCAATATATCAATCTGCTATTGACTAGATAGTAAAGCAAAGTTTCTTTCTACTGTTTCAATGGCAGGTTACGAAAACATCTGCTTGATATTTTTATATTCATTCTATGTTTTTGTATCTGCAGACTTAATTTTAGGTTTTGTTTACACGTTAGCGATGGCAAAATCCTATTAGTTGGTTTGCTTTCGCAACTAGTGCTCAGCAGCAATTGCCATTTCCTCTTCTTCACCGTAATCAATAACTTATTATTTATCATAACCATCACGTCGGTGAGCATCTGAAGGTAAAACGGCAAGGCTTCGATTGTCCGAGCGTATAATAGATTTGCCTTTTTTTGTGTAAGTATCATTACCCTTATTAGTACGATTGTGTACAACATTCTCTTGTTCGTTGTCACTATCCACTTCACTTAAATTGGTAGCCACTTTAGCTTTCATACTTTTCACTTTGCGCTACTTATGCGATTATCGACCTTATTTGCTATAACGGCGTTAGCGCTAGTAGCCTTAATTTTTAGTCAAATTCACATCTAAGTCCAATTATTACATTGCACCAAGTGCCGATAAGTCGGCTTTTCGCTTTAGTGACACTTTTTTTGCCATTGCGCACACACTCTTTCACTGTCTGCTATTTTGCACAACACTATATTAAATTACTATTTGGTAATTAGCAGCTGCTAAAAGTAGTCAAGATAAAATGAAAGTATATATTTTCTTAATCTTCTTGTAAATACGACTAAAGCAAATCAAGAAAAAAAATTGCCAAAAAATGTAAAATGAACTTGAACAATAAATCAACAAATGTTTTGGAATGTAGAAGTGACAACAATAATTACTGACAGCCGTAAAAACGTCAATCAAACTAAAAATAATGCCCAAAAATTGATTTGAGAAAAAAAGTCGAACGAAAAACAAATTTACAACAAATCATCTCACATTCGTTATATCTTTTTTTTAAGGAAAATTAATGATTGAGAGATTCAGAAGCGAATACCTTTTAGTAGATACTACTTTTCAGGTATGTGTATGTTAATATTTTTTTTTTCAAATCTTTTTCATACTTAGTGCAACATCATACTTTTTTTAACAAAAAAAAATCATTTTTTAAACTTACCAACTAAACATTCGCTTTAACCCCATAACTCCGCTGCATCCACTGCTGGGCCATAGACACCACGGCTTGATATTTCTTGCTCTCGACATCAGCGTCCTCTCACTCGCTGTAGCTTGGTGTACCATGCTCAGAACTAATGTGTTTTTAGCTACTGTACTCTACGCCTATCACGACGAATCATCTTTCCAAAGTCTATACGCTTTTCTTGAGCGTGTTCATACGCTACACGAGGTGTCATTGCTATTACAGGTAAATGACGTGATTAACGTTGTGGTTTGGGATGATGGAGTAATTTGTATGGATTATCAAAGCCTTGGTACATTCCAGGCGCAGGGGACGAAGGCACCACGCCTTGGAAATCTTTACCTGTCTGCATTAAATAACGATGTTTGAAGTCAGACGCTCACATTGAGTGGTGTCGTTATGTTGAGTCCATTATAATGCGTCAATATAATCTAGATCGTGAATTCGAGCGTGCAGAGGCATATCGTCTATTATACACCTTTGTTTTTGGTGACACAGGAAATGGGTTGCAGTTAGTACGCAAACAGAAAAACGTTCAGCGTAACATTTCTGAAGAAAAAAAACAATATTAGTATTTCAAATAGTTTTTTCTTTATTTTAAAATATTTATTAGTATTATTTACTTTGTAATTAAATATTATGCCGTTCTTGTTGCTGTTGTTGTTGTAAAGTAATCGATAGCACTAATATATTTTTTTAAAAAAAAACAGAAATCTGATATATAAAAGTAAAAGTATTACAGCTGGTAGACAGTTTATATCAAGTTTACAGTAGCTTTAGCAAAAGAGCAAATTTTGGCAAGTTTGTTAAGTATTAATAATTAATGATGATAAAAAAAAAAAAGATAGCTCTAAAAATATCTATTATGCTCAATTTCCTTTTTATACTACATTAATTTGATTTTGTTATTCTTACATTTTTTCTTCGCGATATATGTGTGTGTAACATCTGAAACTTGAGCAGTAATTATATCCAAATAAATATTTATAAAGTTAAATAATGTACATATAATTTTTTCGATTGAAGATTGTTGGGTTTTTTACACAAATATACATCATTAAAACAGAAAAAAAAAGTAAAACTCATAAATTGGCTTCAACATATAAAAATGAAAAAATTTCATGAAAGAAGTAAGTTTTTTTGTTGCACAGATAGAGATAAGTGTAGTATGTCTCATATGATATTATATTTTATTATAATGTAGATAAGTTTGTGATGTGTAATTTTATTTTGTTGTTCTAATAACGTATTCACTTTTTA
This sequence comes from Blastocrithidia nonstop, assembly GCA_028554745.1. Lineage (NCBI taxonomy): Eukaryota > Euglenozoa > Kinetoplastea > Trypanosomatida > Trypanosomatidae > Blastocrithidia > Blastocrithidia nonstop. The sequence goes on along the minus strand of JAQOTN010000019.1, from coordinate 652,808 downwards.
TTTTCACACAAAAACAAAATGTATAAGATACAAAGTTAAATTAACAATATTTTTCTGATGTTGAAAGGTGCAGAAAAAGTATATATAATTATAAATTATGACATTTACCTGTGTTATTTTTAGGAGTTAAAGGAAACACTCCTTTATTTACATGTAGACTTGTTTAATTTGTTACGTGCGTGTGTTGATCTTGTTAGCATTGAAGTATATTGGCCAGGGACAATCTATGAAGGTGAATACTATTCTTGAGTGGCAATGTCACTTCGCGGGTGATGATAGTGATGAAATATTGTGTAACCGCCCTTCTCAATATTAAATACACTTCTAGCAGCATAAGTTTTGTCAGTAATGGCAAGACTGAATCTGTTCTGATAACTATCAGTATACTATGTTAATTTTTTTCCGTTATCTTTTGCATCAGATGAGATGTTCATTTCTGCATCAGCTTTTGTTTCTTTGCTAACTTAGTTTGAGTAGCAATCAGGTGATGTTGCTGTGGCTGTATTCATCAGTTGTGCTGCTTCAAATGCGTAAGGTTTATGAATTTAATGTGTTGTACTTATTCAATGACTGCTGCTAGGAGACTTATAATTTTGTGGTAATGCTGACAGATGCATATCTGATAACTTTTGTTATAATTATTATTCATCAACATTTGAGGCGTTGCGTAATGCATCAGATGTCAATTTACGACGTAAAGGGCCATTACGTGTTACATTATTATACCTACTATTGTACACAATTTTTCGTGACGTAGGAAAATTGGGATGGTCAGTTTTCATAATTGTTTGTGTTACGTGACAAACATCTGGACTGAGATTTGATCAGTCGCGATAATCACGTGAGGTTGGCTAGAAAGAGCGAGGTTATTTACTGGTAAATGGTAAAGCTTTTAAGTTTGCAACTTCGTTCTATAGCACTTAACGTTTTTTCATACCGTCTTTTAGTGCTTATAAAACATCATCACTAAAACAAGAACTCATATCTTGCGTTGTGGTTAGGTATGGAGTACGCGGATACTTTTATGCAGCGCGTACAGAGTTTGCTTACGGCATGTTCGAAATTGTGTTATCAGAAGCGCGTGCTGGTATTAACTGAGCTTTCTGTGATGCGTTTAGACCACCTGTCGAGCTATTCCCATCATCAATAATTAAGTGCATACCACAAAGATTATAATCTAATGTTCGAGGAATGCTAGTTTTTTCTTGTAAAATCGGTTGAAGTTTACGACTAATTTATTTATCAAAACGATACAGATTGTTAGATGGAACATCATCGTGTTCACGCTCTGATTTTATTGGGTTAACATTTCAATAGGCACTAGTGCATCATTGACTCTTTTCACTGGACGACGGAAGAAATGACTTCTGCTCACTTTACAATGAACTTTTGTCATAGGTTGCAACAGATTGTAATTGAGTTTCCGTTGTCATTTTGTCACTATTACCTTTTTTCTAAAGTTGCTTCTTCTTTATGATATACAAACAAACTTTCAAAGATAAATTTCTGTATAATTTTGGCTAAGCACTAATCATTTTTTGTTGTTATTAAATCAGTAAATAAGAAACAACAGCGTAAATGTTTCAATTAATTATCTCATGCATAATATAAATATTTACATTTTCACAATTTCCAAATCAAAATACTATAAAGATTGATCAGTATAGCTTAACATTTGACTAACAAAAGCACTTGAAGCATAATTTATACTAAACGTTTTTTTGTAATCATCGAAGCGAAATATTCGAGGCAGCAAAACACTAATTAAAAAAAATATTTATTAGTGCAATTCGTAAAAGTTGTGTGATTTGTAAAAGTCAAATATACTATAATCTGTGAACAAATGTAACATAATAAATATATATATTAGGCAAAGCTGAAAATGTAAAGTCTAATAACTATGCATGGACAAATATTCTCTACTTTTTTTTCATACACCATGTCAAAGCAAAATCGCGCTAATTTACAACCATTTGATTTGAGTTTTTTATTTATTGACGGCTGTAAATTGAAAGGTATGAAATTATGATAGAACAATTCACATAATTCTTCGAACAATAGTGACCACAATATAAAATTTACTAAATTTTAAACATATCAGTGAAGTTTTGTTTTGTTGGATTTTATTTATATACTTTACAAAACCATTTTTAAAAAAAAAATAATTATTTTATTATATTATCAAAGCGTATAGACGCTGTGAAAAGTTATAATACATATTTTATGCAAGGAATAATTTACAAATGAACATAACTCTTCTCTACATCTTCAACCTTGCCCTTGTCATCTACAGACTTTATGCCTCTTGTTGTTTTTGTTGTGGTCGACGACAATATCTACTACGATATACGTTTGTCTTCGCTGTTTAATGGTGTGCTAGAACAAGTATTACATTAACCAGTATTGGTCTATTGTGTATTTGCATCATTGGTTTCATTGTCAACATAACGTTTGGCAGACTATTTACTTTTCTAGACGACAGAAGCTTTTTCAGCTCTTTTAGTGCCATCGTCAATATATCTCAAATGGGCTAAAAGTTATTGCAATTTCAACGCTGCCACTTTGGCGCTCGCTTGACTTGAGGTTGCCGCTCGTAGAACGGCATCACCAAACTATTTTTTCTTTTGACATATATCGTAACAATATTGTTAAATTGTGTCCGCAATAATGAAACGTGTCACGTACACAGGTTTACGCTGTCCTATTCGATAGCATCTATGCACAGCCTGTTACTCAATAGCTGGATTTCATCAAGGATCAACCACAATAACATGATTAGCTGTTGTCAAATTTAAACCTACTCCTGTTGCTGTTTTGCTAGCCAAAATAACTTTAACATTTGCGTTTGTTTGGAATAAACGAATGGTTGCATTACGATTACTCAATGTCATTGTTCCATCTAAACGAAGATATTCAATGTTTTCATGATCAAATGCGATAGATATGATATCGATAAATGATGTAAATTGAGAAAATATAATCATCTTGTCATCTGGGTATTATGCGCGCATTTTTCGATATGCGTCAAGAATCATCTTCAATTTAGTGCTAGACTCAAAATTTTTCACACGGTAGTGTGACATACGTTCAGCTGGTGTCAAAGTAGTTCGCTTAAACGTTGACGTAAACGATATCATTTATTAGCATTTCGGACATAAGATGTGCACTGCTTCATTGTCGCCATCATTCATTTCACGAAAACGTTGAAGTAGGCAATCGTGACAAAATGTGTGTTTGCATGATGTTGTTATGATATTGACAGCTTCGTTGTTGCAAATCCCGCAAATAGCAACTTTCACAGCTTTTCCCTAATGAATTCAAGGATGGCAGCAAGCTTGACGCAGTCGTGTCATCATAGCGAAGATGTGTAATGGACTTTCCTTGTTATTCAGACTTTACAATGAACTACGTGAACGTGCCAAAATATCATTGTAAGCATGAGATTACTAGACTGAAAACGCTCGTTTTAACACTACTTACCGTTTTTCAGGTAATTTTACAAGCACTTACCGTTTGCCGTTATACATCATCACCGGACCGCGGCGAAGAAAAGCAGGCTGCAGAGAATGTGCAATAATGCGCTGCAGTTGTGGATCAGTTAGTAACTATTCTGATGTATTGTCCGATGGTAAAATTGGTAAACGCGGTAGACCTACAAAGTAAAGTAGATTTTGTAAATCCGCAATTGAGTTATGCAGCGGCGTAGCGGTAACAGCTCAGCGATGAATACCTTGCAACTCTTGAACTGCTTTTCATCTAATAGTTCGAGCGTGTCGTACCATGTGCGCTTCATCTAAAATAATTCGTTTTCAACGCACATGAAACAATGGGCCAGCATAATTTCTTGCAAACGCATAAGTGCGCACATCTTCACCTGGGACGAAAGCATTTTTAGCTGAATGTGATAAAGTGTCATATGTAGTAATAACAAAATCATACATTTACAATTATACAGAACTAATTCACTTCTCTTCACCGTGATAGAGATAAACTTTAATTCCACGTTACCGTTTAATTTTTGATTATATTTCAGAACGTCATTGAAGCATAAGAGCTGCAGGAACTACCACAAGAGTGCGAAGTTATTTTGATTCAATCAGTTCAAAATCTTTTTTTTGTTCATCATCTAGGAATAAAGTAGCTCGTCGTGCATATGTAGGATGGAATTTGGACGCAAAAGTAATTCACTTGTCAATCTCAGCTCGTATCAAAGTATAATTGATTTTTTTTGACTGAATAATTTGTTGGGTATCACTAACTAGTTAACGCAAACTTTTTCCTGGACAGTTGATGCGTGAGCAGTTCGCAAGTACACTAATTTTTTACATTTGTTTAAGAATCGTTAACAATCGATAACCTTACGCTACAGCAGCCCTATGACGAAGCTGTGAGGCGTTAGATAAATTTTTTATTTTATCGGATACCAAACACAGGCCAATCATTTGTACAGTTTTGCCCATGCCTAAATGATCCGCCATAATTCCACCAATGTAATTGATTTATCTTTGAGCCATTCAACCTACGCCTTATTTCTGAAAGGGTAACAGCTAAGTTAACATGTGAGGAACTTCAATACCTCTAAATTAGTTTTAATAAGATAATGCCGAATAAAATTAACGAACAGGAGCTGGTTATAGAACATCAGCACAAGTTGTTGGTGACACAATCGTCAATCATTTTCGACTACATTGTCACAGATATCTCTTTGAAGCAAACATTATCTTTATTAGAAACACGTATATGTTTATTTACTTTATATTATATTTTAACGTTGTTGTTGAGTGACAATTGTGGAAAAAAAGATGACAACAATAAGATAGAAAAAGCATCGCTGACAGCAGATAGACAAAAAAAATAATTTATTTCCTTTAAAAAATATAGATGGCAAAAGTTGCAACGTTGTTTACAAAAAGAAAATAGTGATGTAAATAATTAATAATAATAACACACGTAGCCTTATAATTTTGCCACCTTGATTTTTTCACATTGCTGTTGAAATGCATATTGAAAACGTATGAAAAACATATCTAATCAATATAGCAATGATGAAGAAAGAAGACATGTACATATATTTATAGTATACATGTTTGCTGTTCACAGAAAGTAGTATAGCACGAAAGAAAGCATAAACATGCATTTCTTGTTTTCTATAACACATGCTTATGCACCAATAGACTAAGGATAAACTAATGATGTATGCAAATATTATGAGTGTACAAATGTATTCACTTTTTGTCTAGAAATCATTTTGATGTATGAAGTACTTAACAATACCCTAGCAAGTTGTTTTTTAAAGATTCTATTTATTACACCTTATACACAATGCATCAACTTTGATAACATTTGACGTTTTATAATGCGCTATGATTGCGATGAGCAATATTTATTCACCTCAAATATACTCACATCATCGTTGTTTACTTCGCTTTCTTTACTTAGTGTAATAACTTATATTGAAGGATTGTAGCAATATGCCTTTCTTCAATGTGATGATAGTGACATTTGTGGTTTGCATATTTGTTATGTTGTCATATGTTTGTTATCAAGCATTTCACAATAGTTGCTGTGTAAATTCTACACATTGTGATTTGCTACCTTAGCAGAGCAAGTAGCAAATATCAAAGATAATATACACTAATTGTAACTTAATGCCTGTGGTGCCAGAATAGCTGTGAAATCATCTAATCCATGTTAACTATGTGTTGCACAGAATTCTCTATCATGTGGATAATTAACATAATGTTTGTCACTGTTGACATCATCACATTATATTTACACGTGACGAGTATATGTTCGTTAAGGTATGTGCGGTGGCATCGTTATGTTAGTTTTATAATCTTGATGTGCACAAGATAAAAATTGCTACAATTTAAGTTATTTTGTTTGTGTATCATACGCCTTGTAAATCATGTATGCTAACGACGTATCCACAAGCAGCTTTGTTTTGTCATTCTGTATAATGCAGTGAAAATGACAGTGTAGAGTAATGTGAAGCCATTTCATAACTTTCGCTGATTGTACAATTGCATGGTAAGTAGGACTATAACACTTAAATAATTAATCAACCACACATTTAGTAATTACAAATATAGCCAATACACATATGTCAGTGCATCTTAACGATAAAAGATTATGCGCAATGTGATTTGGTAATGTCGTCTGCTACACACTTCAGTACAGCTTAACTAGACTATGCGCAAGTATTTTAGCATCGTTCATACATGAATTGAATTTGTTAACATAGCAATACTAATTATGTGATAAACTATTCTTTTTTGCACTATAAATAGTGTGCAATTTGCATAAAGCTATACGTCATTGCAAATAAACATAATTTTAACAATGTTATGAACTTGTTAGTTTATCGAAAATATGATTAACTCTTTTTACCATCATCGATTAACAATTTATGTGTGTACACGTGCTGAAAATATCAAATGAATGTTGAGTATAATATTAGTTAGATACTATGTCTTTGCTCTAAACTCTATGCATAAACAAATATTAATATGCTTTTGTGAAATACTTTGACACATGATGCTTGCCTGAATGATGTAAATTGTGTTAAACAAGGATATCAAAAGTACTAGCAGCTATTTAAATAGCTCGTTAACATCATACAACATGTCTCAACAATAACGCTATGCATGCTAGATCAAATAACAGTACTTTGTTATTAGTATTTTGTATATGAGAATGTGAAGTCAACGTCAGATCAAATTATAAACGACGATACAACTATTCAACTCTCTAGCCAACATCTGACACCATCGCTTATATGGAGGGTAATTCATCACTTTGACTCTCATAGGTGCAATCGCGTTGACGTTATTTTATTGAATTTGATGTCGTGTCAGTGAAGTAGTGGTGAACTAACTAACTAACAGCAGCTCTCCTCATTATATTTTAGTAATTACTTGTGAATTAGCGATAAGTATATGTTTACTATATATCAAGTTACTTTGAAAGCAGTTGGAAAAAAACTTTAGAAAATTTGACCTATACATATTTAAATTAACAAAGTCGAAATTTACGTTATAATACAAATAAATTTTGATAAATAAAACTACATGCTAAACAAACAAACAAACATTAACAGCTTAAGTGTTAAAGTGAACGTATAGATAATAAGCATATCAAAACTTGAAATAACAATAACATAAGTTGATGATCTTTGTGTTATATATTAAAAATTGTATGCAGATATACGCTTTAAGCGTAAATAACACATGAATTGTAAATTACAGTTGTTAAATGCAAAGATTGTAAATTGTAACAATGATTATAATACAACTCACTTGACATAAAAACGAGTTGACTCTAATCAGTGTGAGAATAGTCAACAACTCTAACAATTGTATTGATTAATGCAAAAAACTAATTGCATACATTATTAAATTTATATTTATATAGGCATATTATTATATAAATAAAATAGTTAATTACTTTTGAGTTGAAATGATAGTACATCAGGGTGTGTCTACACGAAAAAAATTTAAAATATATTTTGAAATATTACAGAAAACAAAGCAAGTATTACTAATTAGTGATTAGTACACTATAAAATATTATACTAAATTATTAATAATAATTAGTTAAACACTATTCACATTTAATAATACAACATTGTCTGATTCAAATAGTAACTTAGCATTATAAGAATATATATAACAGACTCAAACTAATATGTTTTTATACAATAATAAGAATAACAATTGTAAGAATAAGCTAAAATCTGTTTTGGTGAAAATTTGGTAATATACTTTGTAAAAATTGAGATAAGCAAATAAGGTTATGTTTGTAATTATTATAACTAAATACATTACAGCGAGCCGAAGAATTTTAAAATACGTTAATTTACAGACTGATCATGTCTCAGCAATTCTAAAATCATATTATCAAAAATAAATTTCTATTAAATTGATCGAATTTTTTGTACATAATAAACGATAAAATTGCAATAATCTGCCCATTATCACACCTACAAAAGCTCGACAGTACGCAGAGTGTGTGCAGCGTGGAACGCTGCGTTACTTCCTTCTCTTTTTGCGTCATTATTGGATTGCATCAATCCTCACACTAAGTGATGACTAATCAACAATCAAAATGACCATACATGATTCAGCACCGTCAAAATTAGTGCACGATGACCTACGTCGAATGTTCAAAAAGATTTAACCTGCACTGAAACTAGAAGCGGCACCATCACCACGACAACAACGTGGCACCGATGATTGTGGTGTATTCATGGTAGCACACATCATGTCAGATTATCTTAACGTGAAAGTTACAGATGCATTTACGCTACCGTCACGTCTGCGTCCTTTGCTTGTCAAGATAAGTAAGGGCAAAATGCACAAAGCAGACGCGCTAATCACGATACGTGAGGCGTTACTATATAAAAGATATAACATGATTAACTGTTTAACTCATAAATGTACTAATGATAACTCTAACAACTCTAATAGTTAACAAACGTAATAAATTCAGCAGACGTCAGCATAATTGTTACAAGGCGGTAATGTAAACACGTCAACTAAGAAATAGAGAGCACAGCCAGCAAAGAAACTAATAAAGCAACGACCGCATAACACAACTCACTGCCGTCCTAAACAAAATAAGAAGCAAAGTTAACTTGACGAGCGTATTGCAGTGCTGTGACGTTAAGTAAAGCAAAGTGAAAGGAAAGCAGCAAATTGCAACTTATGCTACATGCTCACTGCATCAGCTTTAGCCTCTGTACGTGATGGTGTACATCGCAGTTTAACTCTATCCTAATTGTACAAGCGTCGTCGTTTATGTGGTTATACGCATGGGCGACAAGATGTGGCAGAGACACTCGTCGCACTAGGACAACTATTAGCTGCTCTTTGTAATGATAATATAAATGGAAAGTAAACACTGTTACCACTTACACAAAATGCGTTGAATGAGTAGATAGTGTTTATACAAAGCAATGGTCAAATAAGACTTCCACAAAAACTTAATAAATGCAATTATACATTTGCATTAGGTGCTGCATTTCGAGGTAATATCACAAATATTGGTGCATAATCTGGACATTACACATTGTCTACACAGCCTAATCTATGTGTTGTCGGTTTGTATGTTAAAGATGTGTTAAGCATGTAATATGAACGTAAAGAAAGATGTATTAATAGACTTAACACGGATCAGTAAAGTGTATAGAGTAATAGTTTGAAAGATATCATTAATGAGACAAATAATAATGTCAAGAGAAATGCTATAAAACATACATTAGATGACTCAGCTAATCCATTAATTCTTGTGTAATGCGCTCAGAACAATGTAGCAAATGTAGTAGATTGTGAGAAGGAGCATGCATTACTCACAGCACCACAGCTGCATTTAAACGGCTTGGGTAGATGTTTTGGGGGTCACGTCTGCCCACGAACATGATATGTGTATAGCGGAAAGCCTCCACACATTACACAAATGGCGTGAAACGCAATTACACCACAAACACGGCAGCAACACCTGCGGTGAATCAATGAAATACGTGCAATGCCGGACGACTTACTTAATGTGTCGTTTCCAACAGCATTGCTGTAATTAGTACGCAGAATGGCTGTTGCACGCAAATGAAAGTGGTCAACGATTAGCAAAATATATGCTAACATCAAGACAGTACTACTGAATCTGCCCATGTACACAAATCAACTGTAGCCCATCAAACTGGACTAACACCCAGAATGAAGGGCAGGAATGTCAACTGCACTGCGTTACAACAGGTAAACACTCACAACAACGTTTGCACCCGTAACGCTTCAATAAGTAATTGCAGCAAAGAAGAAGCTGTGACACAACACCCAGGCTGCACTATACCTCACCATGATGTGAGCGTTTGACGCGCGTCCAGGAGATATAATGAATCTGGCGGTGAGAGACGTGACGTTGGGTGCAGTGAACAAAGATGCCACAATGCCTGTCTCACTGACAATTCGAAGAGGCAAAGGAGCACGTTTTCGCGGCCCATATCAACTGGGGTCGATCATGACACGACAGGATGCCTCAACACTACACGCACTCCTGTGCCGTAAAACACCACATCAATACCTGTTCAGTGATGCCACGTTAGTGAAGAATGCAGTGCGTCACGCACTACGTCAACAAAACCCACTATCAGCACTGCCATCGCTGCGTAAAGGAGCAGCATTACACATGGCTGCCATGAAGCTACCTCAGTCGCAAATAATGCTGATGACGGGTCATACACGTCTAGATACACACTACACAGATATCTGGGTTATAGCCGCTATCTGACATCGGAGGGTGTAACACAGCGCAGGACAACGCAGGACATGTCCTCCTTCTCAACCAAATGAATTAGGACGCAAGGCTCCGGACGCCATCAACTTAGGCGTTAATTGAGTAGAACTCTACGCACTAATAAGACAAGTAAACAATAAATCACCAGTCACACTGCCGCACCCATCCGTTTGACCCTTTCATCTAAAAGAGGTCACGTTATTAAACATGGAGGCAGTAAAGAGCCATTTTATTTTCTGTCACTTGTTACCTCCCGCACCGTCAAGAAGACGCAGTTGTTTCTTGATGACATTCACAAAGCGGTAGAGATGCACAAGTTCGAGTGTGATGACGCTCACATCACACAGCCCTTCCCTTTAGGCGTTCATGGTGTAAACGTATTTGCAGTCAACGAGATGAAAGGTCGATGCAGGTTGATCACCTAGCCTCATCTCAATAAAGTAATAATGGAAGAATGACTGCCACGACTTACCTACCCATCACGCCTTGCACGACGACAACAGTTGAGGTATGCACGCTATATGTTACAAATCGACTTCTAGGCATACTTATGACAGCATACCCTTACCTGAAGAGACACATGCAACTGTGTTTTGTATTCCGTGCAAATGATGGCTATTACCGCCTGAAGACACTACCGACAGGAGCACGATGAAGTGTAGCCGTAGCTCAAGCAATCACAAATGTCATTGTAGACATCAACACGCCCGTAGTAATAACAACAATGATAGATAACATAATGATTGCTGCAGAGGAAGGACAGTAATACAACTTTTGCTATGCTGTACGCACCATTTTATAACGCATACGTCGTGTCAATTTACTCACATCACCTAATAGAGATGAACTAATTGGAAAGAGTGATGATCACCTATTGTAGATGGCTTGTGACAATACTGTGTTTTTAGGAGAGTAGTATGCATTGAATGGTGTAGAGAGAGAGTAGTGCGCAACAGTACAAAGACTGTTGCTAAATTGACATTAGCACTACGTGCACAGCGTTTTACGTGTGTCGCACATTTGCCTCATTGGTGTCACTCATCTGTTATGCAGTGCACACACCACACAACTTAACCCTGCAAAGTTGTTTACTTTGCTACGTGCATATCGTGCAGTGTGTACAGACTTGTAGAAGCACATCAGAACTGAGATGTAAAGATGTCTATAATTGTGCCATCAGTGCGTAATGCACTTGATGACATTGGTGCAAAGTTAATAGAAAACAAATGATGGCACATAGCAGATTATGTAATGTACACAAACAAGGATGACGACTATGATGTCATCATATACACTGATGCATCAAAGAGTGGCTGGGGTGCCATTGCAAAGTGACGCAATGGAGCAACACGCACATATCAACAAAGATGAGTGCATGACTTACAATGCACAGGAATAACTACAAGGTGAAGATACAACAAACTACTTCACAGCACAACACTCGGCACACGCAGAGCCACGAGCAATCATGACGCTGTTACAGTATTTGACTTACATGTATTTACAGTATACAACAACACCAGTAAATATAGCGGTAGTTACAGATCATTTTCCAATTGTGTTAGCCCAACGGAAAGAAGATGGTTATGGTGGCATCGGTAGAGGTTATGTACTCACTAGGTTGTATGAGCTCACCAACAATCTCATGTTCAATAACAAGATCAATGTAGTCTTTTTCTATGTAGCTGGTGAACCGAATCCTGCAGATGCATTATCACGTTATTTTGATGTTAATATAAACAAATCAGATTGTGGAAGATGATGCGAAAGATATTGGTGCACCGCTATTACGTTAATGTTGCTCGTGACTTTCTGTTACAAGAAATTACTGTAATTTTTAGGTTGATTTTGCTCAGAGCTAGTTATAAAGAAAACACCAAACAACTAATGGGACTGTGGGGCTGCTGTTGGCCTGACCACAGAAAATAAATAATTATAAGTATAACTAATAAATTTTTTGAAAACATGCAAACGTGAGATGAAATGAATGCAATTACAGTTTCATCTTACATCAATTTGGTTGTTCTTTTTTCCCTCTTTTACTTTATAGTTAAGCGACAAATTTCTGATTTACTAATTATACTATAATCCTAATTAACAGCAATACTTCATAGTCATCAAAAATGTACAATAGTTTGATTGTTTCTAAAGTGAATGTTAAAATTCAAGGTGTTTTTGGGTAAACTATACACTTGGATGTGGATCCTGATTGCACGATCGGTTAAATTCGAGATTATTTGTGTCATCGTAGCAATACGTACGTTGATTAGTTAATTACTCACAACGGAGTAGCGATTTCTGATAATGCACGTATTATCAACTTTTATCCTCGTATATTTAAATTGCAACCCAAGTAAAAAATTGTTTTGCGTGATGCATAAGATTATATTGCCTCATAAAGTAGAGCAGATGCGTCTCATAACAAATCTTTTAGAACACAACGTTCTTACTCACATCAAAATTAAACGAATGACGTGTCACAGTAATAACAGCAGTAACTCACAAAACAACCTGTTCAAACATTTGATACAGAGGATAAATTATACAGCTGTTTAGAATATGCACCAATGACTGATATGCATCAGAACAGTAAATCTAATAATATTGATTTAGCCAATAAGTAAAAGCAGATTTAAAATCAGTGTCTATCTGACAGTAATTAAATGCTATCAGAAGTGAATAAATAAACAAAGCTGCCAAGTAAAATTGCAACAGACAAGAGACAGGAGTAGTTGCAACGTGCACAAAAACTAAAACCTCCCAAAAAGCGTCCTATAAGTCATGCAACGAAACAATTTTATCCAAAGCAAGATTCACTACAAAATAATGCTAACGCTAAAAAAAATTACATGACCTCAACAAAGTCTCATAATTAATCAAAATTAACTAGTGCTACTAACAAATAGAAAATTTAGTAGTCAGTTGTATAGTAACACATGTTTTCACAAGATACGCCGTAATGTTAATCGTTGCCTGTCTCTTAAATAAAGTTAACTTGCAAAATTCCTTCTCACAACACAACGCAGGTAGTGTCAGGAAACACAAGCTGAAAGTTTAGTGATGTTTTGTGCAAATTGCATTAACTGTAATCTAGTATTGATATTAGCAATGCTAAAATTGTATACAAGGACAAAGTGTATGATCAAGATAATAAGAGTTCATTGTTTAATTTAGGTATACGAACTGATGCTGTCATTTCTGTTGCAACTTAAAATTTTTCTGATCCATCGATGTGCATATTGTTAGATTTGTAGGAGTAGTATAAAACAATTTCCGACTATATTACATGTACAAGCACATAGAAAGGTAAGAAATAGGCATACTAAAATCTAATGAAGATACTCTTACGCACAGATGCATTGCAGTCTTTGAGTGGATAGTGGAAAGAACGACGCAAATGTTTAGTTAAATAGATAACTAAGTTACAAGACTCATTAGGTGTTCAAAAAAATTAATACTGACGCTTAAGTATGGTTAATAATTATTCACAAAACTTTGTTGCAGTCTAAGTTTGTTTTTATTGCCTTCTTCTTTTACGGTAAAGTGCATTATTAAATAAACTAATTAATGTATATATATATTTTTTTGCTGTTGGATGTAAATATACATGTGTTCACATTTACGATAATTGAGGAAATAAATAAACAACTTTTGTTTAACCTTCTGATTAACAGACAAGATCATTGTAGCTTATTTATACTTTATTATATAAAATATGTTATGTGCTGTGTGTGTGTGTGTGTGTGTGTGTGTGTGTGTGTGTGTGTTTGTGCGACGTCCAGATTTACATTTTAATGTTGTTGATATACAACGCATGGTTAAAGCAAACTACCTCAAAAGTCGTAACTCCTACAATATTTATATAATTTGTATTTCATTTATGTATCTAAATTACTCAAATGTATAATACTATACACTTAAACACAAACACACAATCACGCGAAAAATGCAAGCATGTAACAAATATTTTTATATCTACTGAGCAATTTAACTTGATTTCACTATAAGGAAAAAAGAGTATGTATAATTACAGGTGAAAGTGTAAAACATTACAAGTTTGATTATATCATCACACAACCTTATATTGTATATATAAAAAATAATTTTAGTTGAAACTGTTTTACTGTGTCCGCGTGCATACAATTTTTTAAGAAGCATGTCTATATCATAAGATAGAGCAAATAATCATATATAACATTACCACTTACATTATTATGCGAAGTTAAATTGCAGCCTCAGATTTAAACATGAGCCTGGTTATATATTTTAGTTAGAAGAAAATTTATAAAAAAATTATATAACAAATTTTATTTTTAAGCATAATTACACATACATACCATATTCTATCAATTTCAAATATAATGTTAAGCAGTTTACTACATTGATATAGTAACCATTTTGAGTTTCAACTCTTTAAATTATATAATGTATACACATTAAAGCATCAAACAATATTATCAACTTATATATTATTGGTGCTCTATCAAAGAAATGTTTATCTAACCTTTATATATATAAGAACATTAAGCTTGTTTTTCCTTTTTTTTGTATGTTAATGATGCGAATGATTGCAATTTTTTAAAAAATATAAATGTTTATATAAAAAAAAAGTTAATAATTTTTCATCTTTACAACGTGATGTGTTATTTACATAACTTACAACAAAATACTTAACTTTGAATATACGTCTTTTTATTCGATCAAGATAGCCGCTAATACGGTAATGCATCGAAGACATGCATGTATCTTTTTTTTGCGCATACATAAGTTGAATACACTTCACATACTTGTTGATACTTTACAGGAAAGATTTTAGTGAAAACACTGTTATGCAAAAAAAAATTATTGCACCATTTACTAACTTTAAATTGTTTATTTAACACATCCAATTAAATTTATGTTCTTTTTGTTGATAATCTATATCTTAATTGAAATAATTATCATTGTTAATTAGATTATATGTTAATAAATTATTCATAAAAAAAAAATAAAATAGAAATAGGCAATGTAGAGTTTAGGGTCGACACCGTACATCAATCATGAGCATACCAACAAGAACTAAAGCGGCAGCACAAAACGCAAATTATTAGATAGTAGTAATAGTACAGCAGATTGTACGTAGCACGAAATTTAATAAATATTACAGCGAAATCAGCAATAGCAAGTTTATAGCAATAAAATAGTACTATATAAAACTTACACTGATTATTAGAAATTTGTCAACATCATTAAAATTGATAAGGCCCTTTGTAATTTTTTTATGCAATCTGTATTGGAGTAGTCTATGATAAATAATCTTGATAATATTTTGGAGTAGAGACGGCAGTTATTTCTTGACTATTGCGACATAAATTAATAAGGTAATCTAAATTAGTAAAAATTATTGTTATTCGTCAATAAGAAAGTGAATTTTAGTATTATTATCCGATATTTTTCTAGCCTACAAAAACATTATTTTATTCTGACATATTTTCAATAGAATATATTTATAAGTGTATTTGTATATACTTCTAAGTATATACATATACAAATTATTAAGGATATAGTAAAACACATAATACATTAAAAAAAAAATTAAATATAATTTTTATAACAGAAGTGCTTTGCAATTCTTATCGTTGCACTTTTGTATGTATTGAAATTAAAAAACAACAACTACATTTTACATCAATTTAATGCACAACAGGTATATTATTTTTTATTATAATTAGTAGTAATAATTTATTAATCTTGGTTATTTTTTTAATAAAAGCAATCATATTGTATCATAGTTGTGCGTTTTACACAAATGCGACGTTTTTTCAGTTCTACTCTGAGATTGGCTAGCATCCGAGCGATCACACTTCCATGATCAACGTCACTACCAAAAATATAATAGCAGTAATGAAATAAATTAGGCAGAGCAGTAGTAGATGTTGCCCTTGCTTCTGATACTGGTTTAATAGCATTTGAAGAGTGCTACAACGCACGATAGCAACTTTAATCAATAATTCAATCTATAGGATATGACATGAACGTATACATATTTGGAGGTTTAGTGACGATGGGCTTGTTGTAGGTAGGTGGTGATGTTGACTTTGTAGCGGTGTGTGACATTTAACCTGATTTTCAATAGGCTAGTTAAATATGCGTACGAATATCTCGTTAATTGCGTCGATATGGTCTGAAAACATGGGCATTGCCCAAAGCACGAGTGCCCGTAATCAAGGCAGATCGTGTTAGTAAATTTCTTCCTGGGACACCAATGAATATGTTGTCATGCAACGGTGTATTTCAATTTGCGCAACCGCTGACAGCTAATAACATTCAAAGTTTTAACAAACGATTACGTGATCATTATAATGCTTTGTAACTATAGTGAAATTCGTCGAATCAGTATGTCACTATTAAGTTTGACTCTACCAATTCTCTTATGCACGCATTGACGCAAATAAAACGACATGGGGATGTTGAGTTACCGTTACGTATACCGGTTGATATACATAATGGACCATAGATATTTAGATTTCCGTTTGATTTGTGTTTTTCATCTACTGGTTTGCGCAATTCTTATCTTTTCGCAGATGCATTGATGAGTTGCCCATTTGCGCGACATTTATTGCTTGTGTTGAAAAAATGAGGAAGGTCGAGTGGGATTATCAACTCTATAGATGGTTTACTTGCTAGCTACGCATTAACTGTGATGTTAGTGCACTTTCTCATTCAAGTTGGAAAGATTAATAAGTTATCTACAATACAAGGGCTTGATGAGCCACAGTTGTTGGCAGTTAATCCGCAATATCGATCACTCGATTTATCATAATAGTGCCCTTTTCATGAAATAGGCTATCTTTTTGCGGCCTTTTTATAGTATTATGCACGCATTTTTGATTATTAGCATAACGTAGTATGTACAACAAATACAAACCTAACAAAAAAATCTATGAGATGAGATGTTTTGTCCGAGCACACGCGTGGTAAACCTCCTTTTTTCGAATTTGCTATTAAAGATCCATATGGACTTGATAATATTGCACGTAATCTTGATTACAACTCAGTAATGTTTGTAAAGTAAACTCATGCGTATGGCTTAAAACAGTTGCTAAATCAATTCAACAACCCACTGTAGGCAGTAAATTAACTTATAAAACACCCACATACACCTGAACGGCAGATGCGCACATTAAACGAACGAGGAATAGTTTCGTAATATTTAACACCATAACAGATGTAAGCGCGACATGCACTTAGTAAGTTAAAGTTTTATGAGAGGAAGAAAAAAATGTAGAACTTTGGCAAGAACGCTGCTCGTAATTCAGAAAACCAAAGTGTGGTGACTAATGTCACACGAAACGTTCTTGGCTGAATAAAGAGCGATGAAACGGTTGTGTAGACAGACTTAGTAGCGGCTAACAATAATTCCACTTTGCATGATAAACTCTTCAAGTAAGATGATAGGTCATAACATAACTTTAATGTATATTAATATCGTGAATTACTTTAAAAAAAATTTTACTGTAATAATATATTAATATTACTTGACTGATTTGTCTAACAATTATAATTATTAGTTTATATATCATAACTTTCTAAAAAATTTAAAAAAAAATGAAATGAAAGTGGTGAGGGCTTTAGGTTAAACCAACTTTTTATTTTCCATAGAAAGCAAGCGAGAATATTTGCACTAAAATATAAAGATAACGCAGCGATAATAAAAAGATTAAAGTAGAAAGTATTTGACATAATGAGTCTAAGTATGCTGATGATGACGACCACCACCACCACCATCGCCACCATCGCCACCGAACAAACGCCAGTTTCACAACAAATAAATTTTACTACATATTTTGTAAACATCTTTTTTTTTCAATTAAAGAGTTGAATAAAAATAAGAAATGTACAAAGTGAGAGAGTTAATCTGCCGGTTTTGTAACAACGAAATAAATAAAAACAAATATGTATATATATATTTGTTTTTGTAAATTCATTGTAATTCTTATTTTAAATTTTAACACAGAGAAAGCATTGTGCAATGTACACACTCACACACAAAGTAAATAATAATAATACTTGTGTTTGTGTCAATTCTTTTTCAGTTCATTACACTGTATATGAGTATGAGCTAGCGGCAGTGTAGCAGTGTGTATTACACTAGAGAAGAATAGAGCGTTACTCACTGTAACTTGTTGTACAAAGTAACAATCTTAAAATTTTGTAGTTGATGTGTGTAATAATAATATATGCACGCACACACACGCACAGACACACGCATACTCATACATATTTTTCCGACAATGTTATCTCTTTAACTCTTTTAATCTATTAATTGATATTTTTTGCTTCTCAATTTTTTTTTCCGATTATATTTCAATAAGATCGTAAGTGTATGCAAGTGAAATTTTTTTTTTTTTTCATTAGATGTCTTAACATTTATTGAACATTTCAAATAACAACATATTGTTGATTGCATTTTATCATAATAATTTTTAACATTTCTTTCCCACTTCTTTTGTTTCTGTGTTGATAAAATCAAGTACAATTACCACTGCTCTTATTAGTTTTTTTTTCCTCTATTTGCAATAAGTAGATAGACAATGGAGTCTGTAACTCAATTTGATTAGCTAACATTAGCGTACGTGCGCAAGTATTTTTAACATTACGATGTAGACAAAATTGGTCGTGTGGAAACACAGTACGTTCCTACGTTAGTGCGAGCATGTGGTGCAGTTCCCTTGTAAGCAGACATTTAAATGATAAACTCGGTTGCCGATCCATAATCACGAGGTAGCTGCAATTTCGATAACTTTTGCAAAGCATTAAAGTTGGCATTTGATAACTCGCTAACGAACGTAGACGTACGTGAAGCGTTTCAGGGACTGGACTTTGGCAAAAAAGGATTTATTTCACAACACGAATTGCGTTATTATCTTTGTTCTCGTGGAAACGCGTTAAGTTCATAGGAAATCAATTAGTTTTTTGAGCATATGAATGCCGAATTAGATATGTAGGGCAATTTATTATATGTTGACGCCGCATATGAAATGTTACCGGAATGGCAACGCTAAACAAACCGTTTCCTGTTTAATTTTTAGCTCACAATTAATTTTATAGCTTTTTCCTTCTGTAATGAGTTGTTCGTTACAGTACATGATTCTAATTGTATAGTTTATATTCTTTTTTTTCCCAATATTTCCGATGTTTTATGAAGAAAAAAAAATTACGTTTAATAATCGAAGTGCTGAAAGCAACAATAACAGCAACAACGAAAATATAAGAAAACCCCCACAATTGTTTGTGTTAACAAACAAGTAAAAGTTGAAAGTATAAAGTGAAGGTTTGTCCGCGTTACATGTAAATCAACTTGTATAATTTCCTTAAAAGATTTTGTCATATCTCCTGATTACATTTTACAATTATTACAATGTATATAGAATACGGAAATGTAAACAAATTATTCTATTCTTTACAAACAATACATTTTTTCTTATTAACATATTATCAAAATCAAGAATTTTATACAAAAATATTTATGTTAATATATTTGTTAAAGCTAAATTTATTTATATATATATGTCTACCTTTGCTTTGCATAATCAAATTTATCGACTGCCAATATTTTGTTTTGTTGATTTTTTTTTCCAATAGTATTTACAATACAAATTTGTATCTTTTCATAATCTCCTTCACTCACATTTATATAAAAATTTTAACCTATATAGATATATATCTGTGGATACGTGTATATCACTTTACAAATTTTATTTTTTTCTTCCTCGATTAGTATATATATATATTCCATTTAGTACAGTCTATCACATGTCTATAAATCCTGTCATCCTTGAAGATGTTTTTACCATGACTGGTATTAACACGGAGGGTGCTGTGTATGCGCGTGTATCGCGAATACAATGTCTCAATTAAGACGGTAGTATAAATATATCAATGGATATTAATTCATAATAGTTTCCTGTTGCACTAAACGAAAAGTTAATGATAATGCTTACAAATTCATTGTAACTATCTGGCAAAACTGGCAGTAAACATTATGATCATAGTATTTATCACAGGTAAACTAGGTTGAGTGATTGTGATTGCGCTATGCATGGACGTGTTTATGGTCATGAAATAGATGAAAATACATTAGATATTATTGTGCATATTAGTTGTGGTGGATTATTAATGCGAATTACTGGCAAACCACAAAGTCTTCGTGATGTGCACTACAATAGTGATGTTTACGTGTTAATAAAGAGAGCACGAAATTAAAACTGATAGAATTAGCTCAATTATTAAATACTATCCACATCTTATTTAACAACGCTTTCTTATGTTGTAATCATTATAGTAATATTTTTAAAAAAAATTTATTATTTCAGCAAAAACTTCTCATGTCAAACTAATATTTGTAAATTTAACAAGACATAACGAAACATGAAGAAATAATATAGTAATATTTGAAATTAATTTATATTATTATTTTTTTGCTAAAAAGCGTAATTCCACCATTGAAAAAAAATAATTAGCAGGCAAATCAGCTAATATAATAACTTTGCACTGTAAACACTTTGTAATACTTGAAAACAGAAATTTTACAGAGTGCTTGCTACTAAACTTTTTTAATGAAGAGAGTTTGTGTTAACTATTTTATTAACAAGTTTTTTTTTATTTTTTATATAACATTGAATAATCTTTGTTAATATTTAGTAGTTGCAGGAATAATAAGTGTGAAACTATATATAATATATAAATGTAACTTATTCAAATTTATGATTTTAGCGTCAATGAAAGTAATTGATAAAAAAGGGACTAAAATATAAAAATTTTACCTTTTTCTTATCTGACGTACAACAATTATTTTCTCACGTAGAAAGAGATTAATAAAGTAATTATTTACAAATTTTATT
Organism: Blastocrithidia nonstop; assembly: GCA_028554745.1. Lineage (NCBI taxonomy): Eukaryota > Euglenozoa > Kinetoplastea > Trypanosomatida > Trypanosomatidae > Blastocrithidia > Blastocrithidia nonstop. The sequence continues at coordinate 631,635 of JAQOTN010000019.1, read as the reverse complement.
AGTACAAACACCACATCCGCATAAAGCAAACGAATCAAAAAAAACAAACCAACAACCAACAACCAAACGACCTTACCCTAAGCTAAATATTCTTTCTTCTTTTTCTCATTTCGTTGCAGCTATGCAAAGGCGTTTTTTATTAACTACAAGACAGATCAACTGTTTAGGCGCAGCATTATCATAATCAAAATTGTATGTACATTAGCAAATAATGACTGACGTGAGTGAAAAAAATGATTAGTAACCAGAAAAGTTTAATAGTAAGATGATTATAAAGAATAAATATGATCGTCACATCCCACTTCCAAGAACCTAACGTGAGTTTGCTGTTTTCAAACGCGATCATCATTATGCACATTACCGACCAAGTATTGATTTGCCGTGATGTCAACATAAGAAACGGACGTACATGGATGACGCAGAACGATTGTACGGCAGAAAATAAACTTGACATAATTTACCTAATTTGTAAGTAAAAGAGAAACTTTTCACACTTCTTAAAAATTATTTACGTGATATCACTGCTGCCGCTCGTGCATAAGTACGATCTGCTTAAAAGTATTAAAATCTCTGTAGTGAAGCTGCTAATGACTATCGAAAGCACATTACCTTGGGAGCATTTTATGACGCTCGTCTGTTACGTGGGTGAGCGTAAAAAATGTTACAGATTACTAGTACACGCAATTTACCTTCTACAAGTACAGAGTAAATTATTAACTCGGAATTATCTCTTAATGAATTTGAGCCTAGTACAAACAAACGTGCAAATGTTATTAGTGACAAATCGAGCAATAGAAATAATGATAGCACTCTCTGTGATAATAATGATGATTATGATGATGATGCTACCCCAAAAAATGCTGACACTGAACTTATGGAAAAAATTAAAAGTGCAACATAAAATGTTGACAAAGATGATCGTGTAAAGTGTGTGCGCAACGTTAATACTGAAGCTAATTTTAATAATGTAAAGAAGCGTAAACCATCAACGTTGTCGAATAATTTTTTATCAAGTAATTTAGTAAACACACCTGCGTTGCGCGATTTGCAAGGTGCAGAAGATGAGGTTAGCGGTGTAGAAGCGTTTCCGTTTCTTCGAAAACGTGCTGTCGAGTTTGGCGAAACTCTTGACCCGTCACTGCTAAATTGAACAGCACAACACTATCCATAGGACACACAAAAAACGTTTCGTGAGCCACCACAACTTCGATAATCATTGAAGTCAGCGTCTTCGCAAAAAGATAGCTCATCTTCTACGTCATAATAAATACAACAAGTGTCTTGACAGCATAGAGACAATAGAGCGGAGGTAAATGCAGTTGATGCACCTTAGGAAAAGACGGCAGGACGACATATGAATGTATTTCGTCGACTACGGCATAGCTTGAAAATGCACGATGATCATTATAAGGCAACATTTGACGGAGAAGGTGTTTTTTACCCTTTACGTCTTGTCCACGATAAACACAATGCTGATTAGATAGATAGTAATAACGATGATGACGTAAAATGATGTGTTCCTGCTTCACTGAGAGGATCTGCGCTAACTCAGCAGACAATAAAATAGTTACATTCGTCTACGAATCACTCAAGTAATGCAGGAAAATCAAAAGTTGTCAAAGTTCCATGAGACGTTGCAGCCAAAGCTCATCAGCAAGGATATTCATCTGAAATATTACGGGCAAGATAGCGATTGATTCGTCTTACTCGAGGCGAAAATCCGTAGTCCATACCTTAAACACATTTACACAGAAACAAACAAATAAACAAAAAAAGTTTTATTGAGCAATCAATGACATACTTGTATGTTTTCAAAATTTATTATCAAATGATAATGTGATTTTTTACTATGTACTAGAAAAGAAGAGCTTTGGTTATTTACAATTATAATATATACATGCTGGAGAAATTATGAATTTGCGTGTACATGTTATTTGCAAGAAAACAACAACGATCACAAGTAGCGAGTAATATAAAACACGCTGTAATTTATTAATGAATATTTTTTGTTTTCTTTTCACTAACTTATTCTTTTGAAAGATTTCGTATGTTATAGGCATTATTTTACAAAAAAGTTTTATATATATTTTTTATATAAATATTAAGATAGCGTGCCAATATTTAATCTAAAAAACAAATCAATTTTTAGTAATAAGCTTACTGACAGTCAAAAGTTTATGCGGACTACACTACGTGCACTTAAATCCTTGTTAAAACGAAAGCAATTTTACAAAGGAATAGTTGTATCATACTCTACGGAAATTCAAAAAGGATTGATTAGCTCTCTACAAATTGCCCAATAGAAAATGTTGTTTGATGAAGATAAACGATGTATTTTCTTCAATGATCAATAAAAGGACAATGACATTTTGTAGAGAGTACCTTTCTCAGCAAGTCAAATTTATATTATTCCATCTGATATGTCGTTACACAAAATGCTGCAATATGCTGAAGATGGTAATTTGTTAAATTCGCAACTAGTCAAATTGACTAAACACATCTTTATACCAGTTGGTATGTAAATTGTCTGTTTATGCGCTAATAAATTTAATAATAATAGCTCAACATGCATGTGCAAACAGGTAAATTGTGCAAAAGTGTAAAATGTTTACATATGAGAAAGCGAATTGCAAAAGAGTTAGTAATATTGTAAATTATAGTTAATAAAATAAGTTGATTTGCACACATAAAAATATTTGAATTAAAAATAGTTACCTCGATTTACTTTGTAATTTACTGCTTAGAAAAAAGACAAGCAATTATTCACAGGTGAACACGACGATAAATTTGTAAATAATTAAAGTAGTGTTGAACAAAATGGAAATGGTAACAAAGCTAAAAAAAAAACACTTGCTTTTTGATAGATGATTGAAAATGAGCAAGCTGGCAGAGGACATTGCATTCTACACATGCTAAGACAATACAGCAGCTTTTTGCAAAAGCTGTTCAAAGTGACGTGTATAGCAATAACGAAGCTGTGTCAACTGTTTTGAATTGGTGAACACATTACGATGACGATGAAAATTATAGCCACACCTTTGATAACGTTAATAATAGTTAGAAAGATGATCACAATAATAGTTTTGATGCAAAAAGTAAAGTATTGAAATCAACAGCAATATCACGGTTACTGCCACTGTCGTGAAAATAAGCTAAAATTAATCAGAGGGAGAAGATTTCACTTGATGATACCATAGAAAGTAATTATTAAACGAAGAAGACATGGTGTTTTTTTTTAACAAAAAAGAAAGTTGTTTATTAATAGAGAGGGTGGGAGAGCACAATAAAGAAATTAAACTGAAACAAAAAGATAGCTCTTAAAAAAATTGTCAACTAAATATCTGATGCAAATTTGACAGTATTAAGAAGAAAAGGTCATTGCTCTATACGTATTTTATCAACATCGTGTTGATATCTTTAACTTGATTGTTTTACTTTGGTATATTGTCAAATGTTTTTCTTACGTTGGTGCTACGTCAATATTGTGTCATTCCTTGTTTTTTTTTGTAAAAATTGTTTTTCCTGCTATATACTTTACATACTTTTGTTACTGCTACAACAGATAAATATGTTACTGACAAAAAAAATATATTTTTTTATGACAAAAAAAGTGTTTGATATGAATACTATGTTATTCATCCGCAAAGTCATACATTCTTGTAATAAAATAAACAACAGTTTTGTATTCGCCAAAAAAAATACTCACATAAAAAAGCAAGAACATCAATATATTTGTTTTTTTTGCCAGCTACAATTTATAGTTTATCAAAATAGTTAAAGTGAGAAAAAACGTTTGTCTGATCTTTTTATACAATAAATTATGCCATCCGCAAAACATAATGTATAAATATAAACTGTATTAATTAGGCTATTATCAAAAGTTCATTTAAATAGACTTTTTATTAGTACATATTTGTTTAAAAAAAATTAGTTCTTTAGTCTATGACATTAGTCGAAAATGAAAATAAAAGCTAGTTCTTCTTTGCGTGTGTAATTCATATAATTTACGTTTGCTGTTATCAAGTAGTCATGTATGTTATTTGCTGTAATATTTGTCGTAACAATTTTTTTACCCCACCACACCTCTAAGTTTCGTTAATTTATTCAAATTTAATAAATAGTAGCAGTAGTAGTAGAAATATTGTTATTAGTATTTGACAGCTTATTATTCACGTTATTATTTCGCTTTTCGTAAACAGTATATTTGATTTTTTCCTGTTCTCGCATAGAAAAGTACATTTTTCTTTACTCGAAAGTCAAAGAATCAGAATAGAACAATGTTTCGTTTATCAGCCCTTGCATATATTGCACCTAGTGCATTATTGTTAAATCGTGGAAAAGTAGTTTCCTGAATGCACGGTCGCGGGTTTGGATTTATTTAGGATGCTGATGATCAACGCCAACATTTTGTGCATTTTTCTGCATTACAAACCGAGACTGGTGGTTTTCGTGCATTATCGGTAGGGCAAGAGGTGGAATTTCAGGTAAGCAACCAAGATGGTCGTACTCGTGCAGAGAATGTGACCGCACCAGGTGGTGCCAAGTTACCTTCTGGACCTCGTCCTCCTGACAATCAGATGGGTCGCGGTGGAGGCGGGTATTGGCGTCCCCCCAATCGGGGTAACTTCACTCCAAATCGTGGTGGTGGTGGTGGCGGCTATTACAACAATGGTCCCGGAAATTATGGCAACCAAGGCAACCAAGGTCAGCAAGGTGGTGGTCCTGCTAACTATGGTAATCAAGGAGGTGTTGGAGGAAACTTCAACGACGAGTTTTAAGCGTAAAGCAATTAACATCAATGTCAAAAAACAACTACCACCACAATATATATTACAATTTTTTTAACAAAAAAATTAATCAAAAAAAACACATTTTTTTGTAGTTGTAATCTTATTTTTTTCCACTTACAATGTAGTTTGTTTTAGAACAGCAATAGTTTACAAGAAAAAGTTTGTTGAGCTCCATCTGCGAATATATATGGTAAAAGAAAATTACTGGAAGATATTGTGAAATGAACGACTTGTAACATATACTTTGTTACATCGATATTACTCTTACCTGTCGTCATGTAAACATTACATTATTATACATGTGTGTATATGTGTGAGTATGTCTAGCTAAACCAGATTACTTTTCCTAGGAAATACAATGAAAACAATATTGAGTTTAAAAAAAAAATTAATGTTTTTTTTTATAATGATTTTGATCTATTGCAATATAGGTTAAACAGAAATATTTATATTTTTCTGCTTTACTGTCAACAATTCTTAGCTAAGCACAAATGCTGAATACAGTAATATAGTTCGATGAATATGCCAGAGTGAAAATAAATAAAAGCAAAGAAAGCATGTTTAGAAATAAGTGCATTGGTGTCTTTTGTTGCTTTTAAAAAATCAACTGTAAAACAGCTTAGTATTTGTAATAAAAAAAAATAAGTTAGTTTTTCAATATGATTTATTTTGTGTAACAAATTTCAAATTTTGTTGAATTTCTATATGCGAAAAAAATTTACTTCAAAAAAAAATGTTTTTACGCACAAGTTGTATACGATGATTGATACTTGCAAGAGCAGAAAAATGTTTGAATATGATTAGCTACGTGCATAAAACTGAAAAAAACCATTTTCTCAAATATTTAAAGCAAATATATAAAAAAAAATCAATATCTTTTGCGATAAAATACTTTTCACTTTTTACTTTAAAATTTTTTTACAAGAAATTGTTATGCATATAATATATTTGTTGCAATCAACTTATCTGTACATACAATTGACGATGTCTCAGTACAATGTAAAGATATACTATCAAAAAGAAGTTTAAAGCGTGAAAAAGAGAGTGTTTGCGTAATGATATTAATGCCTATCTTATTTGAGATTAAGATGAAGTACAGCACAAACATTCACATACATGGTGTTTTTTTATCCATCTTGTATGTTTTCAATCTTACGTACATCTACTTTTTAATATTGTTATAGATATATATTTATATTAAATAAAGGTAAAAAAAATAACAATAAATTTATTGTTTGTGTGACGAGATACATTTACTTTATAAAAAATAAAAATAAGTCAAGTTTTATGAAACATACCAAATAAATATCACATCAGAATAAATTACTACTAGTAGTAATTTTTGACAAAATATAAGAAACCAAATCAAAATAATGCATAATTTATTTTTACTCAGATGTCAAACAGAGAAAATAAAATGTATTACCTATTTACATTCATGTAGTAAATATGGCTAAACATTTAGATAATGTTTTTCTCTGATCTGGTATAAACATTTCTTTCTTTGTTGCTATTTTTTTTTACTTGACCTTTTATGAATATTTTGTTTCAAGAAGAAAAATAGAGTTTACATTTCCTTAAAAAATATATTTGTTTTGAGTGGATAATAGATACTTAAGAAGTTTTGATAATCGATTGGTTACACTCAAATAGGTGTTAAAAAAAAATTAGCGAGACAAGTCAATATTATTTTGAACGCTTCATTTATAGAAGTAGACTTATATTGTTTAACCTGTTAGATCAACAACTAAACACGCTGATTGCTCAACATACTTGAAAATTGTGATATTAGCAACGTTTTTTCCAATACATAAAGTAAATATTTATCTACAATAATTTACAATAAAACTTTTTCGTTTTTATAATAAAATATTAAATAAAAAAAATAAATATCAGAAGAGCAGTGACAGATGAACATATAATATAGTGCATCAGATGTGTAAAATATAAATTTTAAGAGTGATGATGATAAAAATTTAGATAACAATATATTGTAACGACAGAAAAATTTATTATTACCAAACAATTCGATATCATAAATAAAAAATTTACCTTCTATACCACTGATGGTTTTGTCGTAGTCGCTAAATAAAAAGTAATGCAAAGTTTAGCGCGTATTGTATAAATATTAAAATACTTTACCGTCAGGTGTTGTGCGTTAACAGCATGTCTTAACAAATGACAAACAAGTACTACTAGGACAAGCGCAAATGAATTAAACTAACACAGTGTACAAGAATGTGTAGTAGGTGCAAAAAGCATCGGGTAGTACTACATATTCACCACAGACTACACAATTACCTCCACCACCACCACTACAGTATAAATACATACCTTCTCCGTTCGGTGGTTGGCATCAAAATGAAGCTGAGTGCACCTGCCCTATGTGTTAGTTAGGTAAATACATAATATATGTATTTCGCAATCAACGACAGGCATCAAAACATATAATGATTGCCAGGCCTTCGCCGTACTTTATACAAACTAATGGATTACCACCAGCAGTGCCGTAACTGGCTGTTCCTCGCAAAATGTAGATCTGTCCGATGTTTGAGGCTTTCGGGTTTTGCCCATATAGTGTAGGATGTTACTTATCACATCCAGTGCAACAAGGTGAAGATCGATTTGAATATTACAAAGATAGAAATAATATTCATGGTATAAGTAACACTATCAATAATGATAACAAAGACAGTATGTACGTAATTAGCAGCGATGGCGGTGATGAGAGTTTTAGTAACAGCAACTACAACTACAACAACAAAAACAACAATACTAATGATAGTGATAAGAGTAGTAGCTAAGTACAAAATGATTAACAGTCATGTAACATAAACAAATAGCACATCTCACCAATTATTCCATTGTCATCTTCTGCAGAAGAGTAGTTTGATCGACTCTGCAGAAAAGCATAACAACACTTGAATAACGAATTATGAACTTGTGAAGTTTGTGGCTACGATCGCATTGATGAGTTTTGTCTAGGACCAGTCGGTGAACGAATTTATTACCGTCAGTGCCCTCGATGCCTGTGTATGTGTTACTATCCACAAATTACTTATCTAGTGTATCACATCATACAAAACGCTGCTGACGATTATTGATTATGCAAACACTAAATTGACCGCTTCCGTGCCGCGCTACCTGATGAATTTAAAATTCCATTTACATTTGAGGCACATCGCGTGGCTAATATTATTTTTTCCTGAAGTCTACTGCGGCCGCGTGACGCGCGTGACGCTGTTGATGTCGCATATCACTATTTGCCATAAATGACAAGTATTGTAAGTATGGGCAGTGGAAGTGGATATGTAGAACACGTTTTCAATTGTGTAATAAATAGTAACGCGAAAGATAATTATGACTTTCAGCGATTTCATTCACATTACATGTCCTCATTTGATAATGTTCATGTTAGTTTCTATGGTGAAAAAACGATTGACATATTTGCCTTTGATGAACTTGCGTTGCGTAGATCGTACAGTGTACACGTAAGTCACGGCGGACCTCTTTCACTACTCTCGATCGATTGCCGCAAAGCCGTTTTATTGTTAAGTTGACCACCATTTGGCTCTGCGCATGAAGAACAAAGTTCTATGGGCTTTGAGGCATTACAGTATTATACCCAAGGTGGGGGTACATTGCTTATTTACATTGGTGATGTTGGTTCTACTGGAGATTGACGTTTTCACGAGCTGTTGTACACACATTACAAATTAGTTCGTGAGTATCCTGTACGACGTGAAATCCCACGCTGGTGTCCTCAAGATATGGGTTTGGTGTACGCCGGAAGTGACACCATCGGGGTGTACCACCGCAGACCAAATCCTGTACAAACACCTCCTTCATGAAACTGTCTAATGTAAAGTTTTTATTAGATATTACACACACACACACACGCACACACAAAATATTTTTTATACTAGTAAACCTCTCTCTCTCTGACTATATATTTTTTAAAAAAATTTATTTTACACATAAATATGTTCACAGATTCACATTGTTTACCTCTCTATATACAGACACTTGCACACCGCTTCAATTTTGCAGAACAACAATAGCAACACGATAACAATAATAACAAAGCTGATAGTATATTAAGATTTCGTTTGAGTAATTTCTTAAGTTTATCTTGTCTTGCTGACATTGCCAGCGCTTACATGTGCACACTTAAAGATCGTTACCATCGCGTAAATACGAGTAACATTTGTCTCTACCATCATAGTATGAACAGTATATGTTTTTAATATTTTATTAATATGTTTTTTGTCTCACATATACTAGCATTCATTTTTAAAAATACTATTCTTTAGTGCAGACATCGCAGATGATCAACACAATGTGAAAATTTATAATGCTGTTAACAAACAATATGTTTGAAACTTCTATTGAAATCTGAAACAAAACGATGATAAAAGATGTTAGTGTAAACGTTAACGCGATTTAGATAAATACGAGTAATGTTAATATTAGTCCTATACCCTTTTTGTTACTCCTTGCAAATCAAAATATTTCCTTCACTTTTTTATTTATTAACGAAAGCGTGGAAAGACAACTTATTTTAATCGAACTTTTTTTACTTATTCGACGTAACTAATAGCGTCTCGCAGTACCAGCCTCGTCACTTATCAATTATTTTTTTGTAAAATTATAAATTTTAATTTATTCACCAGGCAATTAGAGTAAGTGCATTTTCAAGATAAAAAAAAAGTTTACGATTGGTATTATGCACTAGTATGCGAATTTTTTGTAGACAGCTGTTGCAGTTACTCAGCTAAAACGTGCTTAACTTGCACATATACTTCTAAAACTTCGATATTTTGACTAAAAAATAGACAGATCCTTGCAGTTTTTATAATTTGTGCTTGCGATTATTCAGAATAATAAAGATTAATTACACAAAAATTCGTAAATTGTAAAACTGACTGCTCGCTCAGGAAATACAAGTGTACATTAGTTGTCAAAAAAAAGAGCAAGCGCATCTAAACACTAACGCTCTAGTGCTAAAATAAAATGTAGAAGAAGCGTTGTGAGCAGAAAAGTGTAGCAAGAAAAACAGGTGCAACGTAAATAACAATAACAAATATAATTATAATTGCAAGGTAACAAATCAAGCAATATTTGTTCAACCAAAATACGCAGGTCATAATTGCTTGCAATTTATGCAAAATAGTAAGCCTTAATTTACAAATGATCACAATAACGTGTGCTGTTAAGTGAATGATTAGTTGGCTGTGTCAGTCAAATGACCAGCACATTTTCACGTCACGTTAACACAACTAGAAAAGCAATGACAAACAACTCTTACTAATAATATATAGACAATATCGACATAAATATAAATGCTAAACATTCTTATAAAGATGTATTCACCTTAACATATACGCACTGAACATAGAATAGCAGAGTATTAGGTTTCTGATTTTTCTGTACGTGATTTTGATAACAAACTGTTATTTCATCTATTTTTTTTTTAACATCTGTGTGTCATGTAATATTATCAGTGAATAATTCGATTCTATCACAAATTTTTAGTAATTGACATTTTAACAAATAATGTTGTATTATTGATATGCGTTAACCTTTTTCTATTGTAAGTCTGTTTTTACTTTAATTGCTATATACACATATACAGTGTTTGCGCAGACAGGAGTTTACACTACTAAACTATATACAAATTTTATTCTTCTTCAATTTTGTATTTTCACAGGTATACATGTACAGCCGTGTTAATTTGTTGTTGACAAAGTGCATGCAGTTGCAATAGTGCAAATTGTAAAAGTAAAATCGTCGTCAACAGCGCCTTTTTACCGGTGCACTGTTTCCCTAATCTGTCAATGATGCATTATGACACTTTGCACAGAGGCATAACTTGACAAGTTGCGTGTGAGTTCCACTAAAGTTGTTTGATGCGATTTTGAGAAAGTACAACATTTATGTCCTCCCTACCGCAGCCCTGTGTGATGTGACGATGACTTATGGAGGTAATGCGTTGTAGGTAGCACACGCGATTGGTGTTGATCGCATTTACGTGAATGCTCAGCACACATCTAACACATCTTTTTTCGAGTATTTCAGGGAATGCACGACTTCGATACTACACACAGATGCATCGGAAAATGATCTGTCATGAAACACGTTCAATTAAGCAGACAAGCTTGGTGACACCATCACGTATTAAAAATTAACGAGCACAACATCTACTGCAGAATAAAAGGCCAAGCAAAAATTTTTTTCTTATAACAATAATAATTATAATAACAACATTGTTAATGATAAAGTGTCAATCGAAAAAACCGGTAATTACATCAAGAGAGGTGGCGATGATGTATGTTAGAACAGGTGGAATGATTACATTACCGCTGCAGATCCGCAGTAGCGTCATAAATATTTACAAAAGTTAATTGGAAAAGATGAGATGAGAGTATTTTCACTATACAACAAACGCTTTTGCTATCCTCTTACCTCGACCAGTGCACCTTTGATTGATAGTCATTTGGTGCGTAGACTTCTCAGAATTCAGTAAGAACGTAAGTATAAAAGTAATTATTGAATTAAAGCTAACTTGAGCATGAAGAGTACGTAGATGAAAAACGTGGAAGAGACGTAGTTTGCTGGACGGTACAATCCTACGTGATCGGTTCATTACTAACCACACACCTACACCAATTTGTCCTTTCCCTCACACACTCGACGGTTAATGCGACAACGTGCAGTGTAGTATGGATATGTATCACGGACCTGAATTACGTTGTACGAAGCGTAGCATGTTTACAAAATAAAATTGAAATCAGAACGAGCACATGATGCGCCTTACGTCTATTGCAACTACTTCAGCATTGACAACTCAGCTCATGCGTTTTACTGCGCGGATCAATTTAACTCAGGTGGACATAGCTTCCCTACTGCCCAGTAAATTGATTTAGCCTCTTCTGGGGTGCAAATTGAGACAAATAAGTTGTCTGCTTTTCCTTTACTTCGTTTTATTGCGATGATCTGTAAGTAATCACAAATAAAGACAAAACCAACACCAACAATGACAAATACATATTAATTAATCTAAAACAATGCCTAATACAGTTAACGTGCAATAAGTAACAATCAATCTTACGAAGAAGAGGTGAATGGCACATTGTGTGCAATCAACCGCGCTGACAACACAAACAGTGTATTTGGCACTGCTAAAGTGACAAGTTTTGATGCAAATGATAGGATAGGTGCAGATACCTCGATGTCCGATGCATTGCGTCACATTCGTTTTGAGCAACTGACAAAACGTTATGATAATTTACGGTTGTATGGCTACACAAAACGTAAGCATCAGTAGAATTACCTGAAATCAGGCTTCAGGTAGGTTTTACGACGCCAGTGTATACTAAAAGGTTTTCCTGTACCGTTCTTCGTAAATACACGTCAAATCATGCACATGGGTTGTGCCGTACGCTGTGGTGAACTTGGTATACCTCAAACTGTACTTCCATTACGCTTGTTAGACTTCAACGCCTGACTTGATGGCTAGTGCTGATTTAATGTTAGTCAGCTACAGTAGCCTGATGTGGTGATGTAAATGTTTTTTGCACCAGCAGTGCACTTTCTGACCCGATAAAGATTGACAGGTAGATTGCTGCTGCGCTGCTGCCGTCAGCAGGTACGGCAGCAGTACAAGAGCCGATTTTGACTACCACATTTCATTCTTCGATTGACTGGTTGAGCTGTAAAGACGTAAGCAATAGGAATACCATACACACCCATGGCAGTCTCATCAAATTATAAAATGTTTCGAGTAATTGACAATGTTTTTTTCAACATGGATGATGTACTAATTATTGACGCAGAGCGGTAATTTTTGTGTAAATATCAACCTATGAATGAAAGAGGTGAAAAGTTTATTCGTGTACTGCGAATGGCGATGACACTGTGTGCACTGTTTTATCAGTATCAGTCATGCATTTGAGTTTGCTATCAAGTAGGCAATTCAGGTCCATTCTACTAGCGTCGGAGTGCAAACACAGAGTAGCGTTTGCACAGTATCAATGAAGCGTTTACAAAAAGTAAGTTATTTTAGTAACATCCATTTGTGACGTATCGCTCATATAAATTTATTAACAGTGAATAGCTGCTGAACTTTGACACAAATTACATTGTCAATACCTGCGAAAAAAATAACGCCAACATTAATGCTACCAATGCCAAGTACAATCCATCGCATAATGTTAAAGGGTAGGAAAGTAAATCTTTGTTGCAGTAAAGTGACTAATTGCAATCCTATGCAATGCAAAATTTGAACAGTGCTAATGACGATAGCAAAGTTTTATCTCACACTGCTACATTCTAGACAAATGTGAGAAAATAGTCAGTAGATGATGATGAATAAAGTTTAACAAGTGAAAATTGGGCAGTGTTATTTGACAGCGTGCAAGAAAAAGATGAGCAAAATTCAAGTTCGGCTAAATGAATTTAGGGTAATTCGCAGTGCTAGTAAGGGTTTTAATCAAATTCTGTTTCTGCACAGGAATTGCTGCGTTAGCGGAATCCAATTAACTGCACTAACAACAATTTACACTCAACATTTAACAATAAAACTGATGACATTGCGGTCTTTCACGATGATGACAATTATCACGATAATCATAGCCGCTTAAACAAACAAAATATACTAGGCCTAAGTCAAAACACCCAAATGTAGCAGTTTGATTACTATGGCAAATCACACTTTGCAGGTAATGAGATTACTGATGATGAAATAAACATATTGTATTAATTGAAAATAATATAATAATAAAAATAATTAGTGAAAAAAAATTTGCATAAATGATATAAAAAAATAATATGGATATTTTTTTCTCATCACAAGAAGCAAGACACAATATATACTTTACTGTTTGTATTATGTAATAAAGTGCTTATTTATTTTAAATTTATTTTTTTTGTTATAACTTTTTGTGCATTACTTCTGCTTTATTGCTACTAATACTTGGTACACTGCTATTTTTTCCAAATAATTATTAGATTGTTTATTTTTGTTTGGCAAATCTACATTGATGAAACAACAAATAGAATAAGTAAAATATAGCTGGTAAATAATTGTTTAGGAAGGTAAACTAACATCAAAAGGAATAACAGTGTCCTTTAATATGTATTATGTATTCATATACTTATTTATATTTCACAGGTATTGTTTTTTTTCCATGTGCATGTGTGTCTGTGTTTGTCAAGATTGTTCTGTTCTCGACGTTTATGTTTATTCATTTTTTATCAAGATATTTTATAAATTTCAAGAAAATTATAAACACTTTTTTGTTGTATACTTATTGCAAGCACATTTTTTAAATTATCATTTACTAAATTCTTATACTACGTAATATAATTAGTGTAGTATGCCTCCTAAGCGTCGTACTACTACATAATCTGCTTCTTCGCAGAGACGCCGGAAGCGCTAACGATATGAGTAGAGTAGCACAACTGTAGCAAATAGTCGAAGTGAGCAGAGCCGCAATAACCATGCTGAAAACAGTATCAATATCACTAACGCAGATAGAAGAAGTTCCAATACGTCATTGCACGGTAATGCAAATGCTAGACGAAGGCAAAATTTATCATCACAGCAAACCCGTCATGGCCGTGAAGTTGCATAGAGGTAAACGGGTAGACGCGGCACAAGTCACAGAATTCGTTTCTAGCAGTCGTTGCACTAGTAATCATAATCACATTTACAAACACGACACGAAGCCGCAGATGATATGCACGAAGACAAGTCGGCCATAGGCATGTAAGGTAGTAATGAAAGGAATGACGAACGGTAATAATTGTACTAGTAACAGTAAGACGAATATGAAGAAGATGATAACGACGACGAGGGGGAAGATGAGGAGGAGGAAGAAGAAGGCGAGGATTTGTATGGTGAAAATTTTATTCGAGACTATTTGTAACCCGATGAGGAAGAGGAGGAGTAGGATGCAAGTTAAAACGCACTAGGCGATGACATTGCAGAGGATAACGATAACTGAATTGTCGATGACGACGAGGTAAGTTCAGGGAGCGAGTTATCTGACGGTGAGCGTGCGGCGGTGAATGTGCTTATTCAACGTCGAGAGGAGATGTAAAAAAGAAAGGTCGAATAAGAGGTGCAGCAACGCCGTCAGCTAGAGTAAGGTGTGTTTAGTGATGTGTAATCGTCATCATCATAGCAGGTGTAGTAAACGTCATCGTTGATGTTGTCCTCTGCACGTTCGTTTCATTCGCTAAATGACAGTGCTAGCGATGATGATGATGACAATAATGACGGTGAATCGAATAAAAGAAGAGAGAGACGTCATCGTTAACACGAGACACACAGTAGGACACGTAATGATCACAGACATACAAGTAATCATCATATTAATGATACCAACAACAATTTTGCCGACCCTAACGAGGACGTGTACGTTCGTGGTGAGTTGTAGTCTATTAACTTTGACTGACGTCATCCTCAGGGTGATTTGGTGTAGTGATTAGCACAGGAGCTACCTCGTCGTGTGATTAAGAACCGAATCTACAATTTCTACCTAAACTATGTGTAGAACAACGTTAGCGTGTATGAGGCGAAGATCAACGTCATGACACGGTAAAATGATCAGAGCTTTCAGCTCAGCTACAGTCATCTGAGTCGTGTCTATGAGAGTGTGCTGGCACTGTGATTGGTTGATGTACCCGATACAATGATTGAACTGCTCTAATAGGCCGCAAACTATTTCACGTTTAGACAATACCCGCACTACCGTCACGTTCACGCACACATCTTTGTTCGCATCTGTGACTTACCGATTTGTGATCCTATTCGTGATTTTCGTCAACTACACATGAATGTGCTGGTTCGGGTGGAAGGGGTGGTGGTACGCCGCTCTCCGGTCTACCCTCAAATGTACGCCATGCGATATGACTGTGTTCGCTGTGGCTACGTAATCGGACCCATCTACCAACGTGGGGATCGTGAGCATAAGGTAAGTATGTGCCCACGGTGTCATAGTAAAGGTCCGTTTCGCGTGAACGTGTAACTGACGGAGTACCGAGTCCATCAAACGATTATATTGCAAGAGAGTCCAAGTAAAGTCCCTGCGGGTCGACTACCACGTAGTCTCGAAGTCATCTTAACCAACGACCTCATTGATCGGGCCAAACCCGGTGAATAGGTAGATGTCACGGGTATTTACCGTAACAACTTTGACCCGCTCATGAACAGCAGACAAGGGTTTCCCGTCTTTACCACTAATTTGTAGGCAAACAACATTCTCCGTCGCATCGTTGACCCAGGTGCGTTTCGTTTGCCCGATGATGAACGGCAGCGCATTATGGAGCTGAGCCGACACCCTAACATTCGTCGTAAACTCATTTGTAGTGTGGCCCCCAGCATTCATGGACGATAAGATATTAAGTTAGGTTTATTGCTGGCGATGATGGGTGGGGTGGCGAAGGACGTTGGCGGGGATCAGTCACACCGAATCCGTGGCGATATCAACGTCCTGCTCGTCGGTGACCCAGGCTGTGCCAAGTCACAGTTCTTGAAATTTGTGTAAAAAACAGCCGATCGTGCCGTCTTTACCACCGGGCGTGGATCTACGGCAGTGGGGCTAACGGCCTCGGTGCACAAAGACGCCATTACAGGAGACTTTGTTTTGTAAGGTGGTGCCTTGGTCATCGCCGACCGTGGCTGTTGCTTGATTGATGAGTTCGACAAGATGTCGGATCAAGATCGTACCTCCATTCATGAGGCGATGGAGCAGCAGACCATCTCCGTCGCCCGCGGTGGCATCGTGACGACGCTGTCGGCGCGTTGTTGTATTATTGCCGCGGCTAATCCGATTAGTGGACGCTACGACCCATCCACCTCGTTTGACGCGAATGTCAATTTGACCAGTCCTATCTTGTCTCGCTTTGACCTACTATTTGTCGTCCGCGATGAGGTTAATGTGTAAGCCGATGAACAGCTTGCTCGATTTATCTGTAAGTCACACATGCGTAACCACCCTCGCTCGCAGTTGTAGTCGAAGAGGCAGTAGCGGTAGCAGCAGGAAAAATTGACGAGGCTGCGGTATGCGATGGAGTCTACCCACAGTGAGACGGAGAAAATATCATATGCACAACAGCTAGCATAAATACGTAATGAGTTGCATGAGAGTCGTGGTGCACTCAACGAAGATGACGATCCTGCCTCCGACAAGCCACTTTCTCAGTCCTTATTCAAGCGGTACATTTTATACGCCAAAAGCTACTGTAACCCACGTGTGGTAAATATTGATGAGAACACCATTGCTCGTCTTTACACGTAGCTTCGTCAGTAATCGAGGCATGGTGGGATTGCGATTACGGTACGACACATGTAATCGATTATTCGTCTTTCCGAGGCCCATGCACGGTTACATCTACGGTAGTTTGTACGAGACGAAGATGTGACTGCGGCGATTTCGCTCTTTTTGAGGTGTTTCTTACAAACACAAAAATACAGCATGCGCAGTGCGATGGAGCGTCGATTTCGTAAATATTTGTAGTCTGACACGTAGCCTATTCCTCTCCTGCAGCATCGTATTCGTGTTGCCGTCCAGGCCGTTCGCCAGTTTGAGCGTCATTTATCTGGTGGGGTGTAGCCAACTCGGGTGCGGATTGATATGGCCGAGTTAGAGCCGTACACCTCCACCATCTCCTCGGAGGTACTTAGCAAGTACTTTGACAGTGAGCCGTTCAAGAAGTAGTTTCGTCTCATATGTGATCCTTTGACATAGGCGCCTGTGCAGATATAGCACATTATGGTGTAAAAAAATTAACCCACTCCTGAAATAGCAGCACAAAAATATATATTTTTTCCACCACTTGATATAAATTTACCGCCTTACATAAGTAAGATTTAACTTTATTATGAACACACTTACAATCATAGATAACATATCATACATATATAGTATTACTATCATTACATTTTTTACTTCTACTAGTTGTGTTATAATTTCAACTGGCTGTTCTTGATGGAATTCGCAGTAAATACAAAAACAAACAAATAAATAACATCATCTCAAGTCAAGTTTAAACTCTTCTTTCTACCTACATCTCCTTGAGATTGCGACAGCAAAATATCTTTATCACTGACTGTAAAAAATGAACATTCGAAATATTTATTTTATGAAATATATACTCTTTTTTGCTTCATTGGACATTGTATTCTCTATCTTCACTGCAAAAAAAAGTATGATAAGAAAGATAGCCAAAAAAATTTATACATTCAAATATTTTATGAGTATTTACACTAACCCTCTAACACATCAAGCACATACACATTGCAACAACAAAAAACAACGCTCAGAATTAGCGTATGTGCGTTGTTGCCTTGCATGCTTTGTAGTAATGTTATAGAAAACAGTAATGCCAACAATTCAAAAATAGAAATATTTAGAAAACACATAATTAGACTAATCTCACTAATTGTAATATGAAAAATGCTACAAGTAGTAAGAGCAGTAGTCGCAATAAAATGATTAACAACATTCTTTCAATAGTAATAACGATGCTGACGAAAGTAATGTTATGTAAGAAAACAGTATTAGTACATTATAATAGTCATAATAAAAAAATTTGTAACAACGCCGTGGACGTGAATCGTACTATTACACTTGTAGTGACGATTGTTAAAAGCACTTTATTTAAGAGGTATCGTAGAGCACAAACAATTTTTTTGTAGCTAACGATTACAATTTAAGAAATACATAAGCTGGCTGAGAAAGCTAGACAAGTTAGTCCATAAACGTGCAACATGACAACGATGCAAATAGCAAAAATAGATGTGAAGAAGGCAATGATAATAGTAGCAATTATAGAAACAATACAAATGATAAGTTTGCAACATCGAACATCAATAGATTAAGTTGCAATTAGATTTGTAGAAAGCTGCTCTAGATCAGACTTCGCTTGCAGCACACACTGCATACTTTGTAATGTATGTAATTACTGTCATCACAGGATGCAATAACAAATATAAAATAACGTCTATTGATAGAAAGTAAATATATAACGTAGACTAATTTTACTTTCTCAGCAATTAAATCACTTTCATTAATTTACTTTGTTATGTTGAAAAATTTACACATAGAATTGTTTTTGTGTTGTAAATTAGCGTTTCATTAAATTATAATGCTGGTGCTCAGTATGCACAAACTAAAAAAAGAATTAAAAAATCTGATATTGCTATATATATATAATTATATTGGCATTAACAAATTGCAAACACAATATGCATTTACTTTTGTTCCACGCTTGCATTAATAGTAGTGCACATTATTTAATTTTTTTACAATAAATATACGTATGTTGACACACCACTCTTTCTCACTCTCCTTGTTTGTTTCATTTTTTTTATACATAGAGTCAGTTGAAACTTTATCCAAACTATCAAAAGGAAGCACTTGTTGTCTGCATTCATTCACTCAAAATTTTAATTTTTCATTCAGGTATAATTTCACCAATTCACATCTACTTTCAAGTATCAACAGAAAAAGAAATAATAAAGAAATTATATAATATATTATAATGTGGTGTTACTAACTTATCCCTAAGTGGTTTTACCAGTAGTGCGAAAAGTTGGCGCGCAAATATTTATTTGACAGCACTACTGATGCATTCAAAAAGGCATTCAATGCAGATGATTTCAATGAGGCGAGCAAGTTCATTCGCAATGCGGCAAACAATTAGCGAACCTAATTTCTTTTTGATATGTTCATGATAGCAGTTGCATTACTTGCTACTCTAATGACTGCGTGCTGTGCTGGGCGATGCATTCACTATTTTTGCTTCAAATTACCTAAAACTGTACGCGATGCAAATGCTATTCGTGCAGGCACCAAACCATATCAGGTAAAAGCACGAGAAGCGGCAACGCAGAAAAACAATCAGCAAAAGCAGAAATCGATAAAAGACGATCTCAACAAGGTATCACAAGCAATCAAAAAATTTGAATCAGTCACGTTAGGTAAAGCTGAAGACAAGAGTGCTACAAGTTCAAAACCTAATGCGAAAAATGCGAAGAGCACCGCCTCCTCTTCCACATCCACATCGACATCAACTTCTTCATCTTCATCATCAATGTCAAAGTCAAAGTCGAAGTCCAAGTCACAAGATAAGAATAAACTGCCATCTTTACCACATCAAAAGTAAACACAACCAACTTCTATTACTGCAGTCAAAACACCGTCATCTACACCACGAGCTAAAAGCCCAGATGCGTAGTCGTACGTGGATGCGGCACGTAAGTCACTCGTTGAGCACGTTCCAGTTCCTCGTACTGGAACACGAAGCACCAGCACGTCCGTCATTCGAGGTTACCCCGAGGTAGATCTGCTAATAACATCTCCTGGTCAAAAGTATTTGCTCATAAGCTGTCGCAGCAAACGTCGCACATGTATTTATTCTCAACACGACTCTAGCCTGCTTTAGGCTAAAGTCAAAGAGCACACGTGTGTGTCGGTATAAGATGCAATCAAGCAGGCACATCATACCCGTACACATTGCAGTGACGATAACATGCGAGTTTAGGTTTATTCTGCGGCGTTTACCAGTGATGATGCTCGTGTGATTGTTGGGTAGCGAGACAGTGATACGTTTTACGTTTTTGCGGTTGCCATGGCAGGCCTTACCCACATCAGTTCCTTCAAGTTACCAGATCGTCGTCTTGTTTCCTCGTTACCGCGTTGAGGATTAATTTTCTCTGATGCTTTGTTCTGCCCACACAACAAGAATTGTGAGATGTAGCTCATCTCATTTAAAGATCCTACACATCTTCGGATTAGTAAACAAAAGTTCAACGTAGGAAACGCACTTTCGTGAGCACAGAGAGACGACAAAGTTGCCGTGGCTGGCTCATTCTTACGTGAGCCGCGTCTGGCTGTGTTGAGCAGCGACTCTAACGGTGACTATCAATTGTCTACCACGCATACATTTGCTAACCCAGAAAAATTGCGTGTAGTGGCACTTGCCTTTATTACACCAGGTGTACCGTCGTTTAACACCAAATAGTACTTTGTCATATTCCGTGAGGATGGTGTTGGATTGGTGTACAACTTGGCCTCTCTGAGTAATCGTAATGAGGCTGAAGTAGTATGTACGTTTCGTGATGATGCCTATGCTGGGGTGCTAGATTAGGCACCTGTACGAATGATTACCGCAGTAAGTAATGTGGCTTACAAGGAATAACTAAATATCGGCCTCGTTCGAGGTGCGAGTATGACGGTGCACAAGCAGCAAACTCATGCAGTGCCCTTTACACTGGTGCGAATGATGGACATTCATGAACCACAAGAAGGAGATGCAATCAAGAAGGCAGTGTTTATTCAAGGTGGGAAGGCTGTGGCAACGTGTGGCGATGCAGACGGGCGCCATGTGAAAATTTTCAGAATACCATAGTAACACCGCAGAAACACACTATGATAAAGACATATACATATATATACACAAAATTATACACAAAAATTGTATAATTATACAACAAACCAAAGTCAATTATTTTATTTACAAAAACATACATTTAATCTTATTACTTTTTGCTCTCCTTTTTAGTACCGTTTTTACAGATACACTTTTTTCGTAAAAGTAATTATAATTTACGTATACAATAAATAACCTGTTATTACGTTTGTGTGTTATAATTTACACCCAAAAAAAATAACCGAAGACAAATTTTTTATAGATGGGTAATTTAACAAAAAAAAATAATGCAAATTTACGTAAATTTATATTTAACCTCTTTTCTTTAACCGCATATGCTTGATGAGGCACACAAATACATCTGTATATAATAATTATGTCTTGCAATCTGATATAAATCAATTACATATATATCAACAACAGACATACACACATTAAAAAAACAGCAATAGCAATCGCAAATCATTCAATGCAATGCATTTTTGCCATACATAGTAAAGAATTACATAAACGTATTCACTATATATTTACAATTGCATATACTCATATCATCATTTCGTTTTCACGTTTACATACAAATAACATTTTTTGCAAAAAAAAAAGCATAGTGATTGTATTAACGCTCACATCTGGTTATTTTAATTTTTTTTTAATACTGAGTATATACGCAATGCGATATTCGAACATACACAGGAATGTAGATCATACCCTGCACTTTTCATTTTTTTTGTGTTTCATATAAATACAATAAGTATATATCACATTGATAAATATTCTGGAAAAAAAGCTACTTGTGTTAAATTTGTCAATTAATATTAATGACGCTTATATATTTGTCTTCGTATTTATGATCTAGTTTATTAAATAACTCTGATTGGTCAAAATGACTTACAAACGTATACACATGAACTTTTTTTGATGTAATTTATTGCATAACATTTTTTTCCTACTTTACATACCTTAAGCAAAAACCTTAACAGTATTTGTTTACGAGTAGTATCCATTTATATATATTTGTATAACACACATTGCAAATATTTATAATTGCGCGTTCATTACATGGCTAGTAGAAGGTGAAGGAATAATAACAAATTTAGATCAATGCACATGAAGTCTACTAGACACCGTGCTCGAAACAAGAGGAACAACACACGTCGTTAGCGTGAGCGTCATGAAAGACAACGTAAAACTATTAGTTTTGATCATAATCAGAACAAAGTACGTTTTGTCAACGTACCTCCACGATCACAAAATAAACAGTACTGGTTTTCTGAATCTGCGCGTATAGTTCGAAAAGGTTTTAGTTTCGAGCTGTAACCTGACATTGCAGTAGAGCTGAGTGTGGACTGTCGTGTACAACTCACTACTATGGCACAGTGCAGATAACAGTAACAAATCACACCGTCACATCATTTCTAGTAGCTTTCATCATCTCCGCAACAGCAATCAGAGTAATCAAGTACATTACAAATAGCAAAAAATACAAATAGCAAAAAGCAATCTCGTCTATCGTCTTCACATGCGGCATCACCAGCACTTAACATTTTGAAGTAGTCAAGCTTATTACAGAAGAATAAAAATGACAGATGCTTTGTGTAAATTAGCGAGCCATTTTCGTTATTTACTGGAATAGAAAATTTGTATGATGATAGTCGTGACGATGAAGAGGATAGTTTAACGAGTAAACAAGATGATGATAATTCTGTTGATCACATAAATCAATTTAGTAATTAGGGCAACACTCGTTGATTTTATCTAGGTTCTGTGCAACCTAACGAAATGCAGAAGATCAACGTAACACTACCGTCAGGAGTGTATCATATAAAGGTACGTGGTAAGTATAATGTTCAACTCTTCGCTCAAGCGTGGGAGGTCGAACGTGCTCTGAGTTAAACAAGCTTGCAACGTTACTTTCTTTTTTTAAATACTTTTAGTAAATTGTTTACATTTCTTATCACTAACCTTTTTCTAGAGTTTAGACTAACACCTAAACTTTGTTTTTTATGATAATAAAAAAAAATAGTTGTAATGGAAAAGTTATTATTTATAATCAAGCATTAAAACCAACAAGAAAAAATGATCGGGATATAATTTGCAATAAGTAATGCTTATATTATTTCTTATCTTAGCTGTAATTAGATCTATAACAATAATAACATGTTAATAGTTAATCGTGTTACTTAAGACATCATTAACACAATACTATTAACATATTTATAACCTTAAATAAACTTATATAAGCACACTCACGCACAAAAAAAAGAATTTGCATATGTAAAGTTTTTCTAACTCGTTATATAAATAACAAAGCACATATCTTATAACGCAGCGATACCAATTATAGCGCTTACAAAAATGTCAAATATACTGTCACACAACTTGTGTAACGCCAATACTTAAGTATTAGATAAAAAGATGTAAGGTTTACTTAGTTATCTTACCTTTTTTCCTCAGAGAAGCAGATAACGTAACATTTGTTAGACATAAATTTAAGTTTAGTATATGCACATCTGTACGTATTTACTTTTAATGTTATGTATATGTACCTTTCACTTTCGTTTAGCAATTTTTGTCATATGCATATTGATTTTTTTCCTCCCCAATAAATTATATAACTAAACTAACGAACAAACATAGTTAATCTTTATAGATATACACTGCAAATACAGTTAATTACATAACTATTAGTTTACACATTAATCTTAATATATTAAATTTAATATTATTTTTTTATTTTCTAAATTATTATCATAGAATTAAACTAGAATACTAAAGTGTATCAAAAACACACACACACCTATACCTATACCTATACCGAAAAAACTGCCGGGCACTTACTTATAAACAATAGCATCAACAGATTATTCTCGGAAAAAAACACACAACAACATTATTACCTTGTTGCAACCCTATAATTAGAGTGTTTAAGTTTTACAAGTCATGACTTTGTGTACACCTGTTTGCCTTGTTGTCAATCGAGACAACAGCATCAGCCCATATGACGAAATCTGAGTCCGCAATCGTTTTGAAGCCGCCGCAGTGAACTTAGACACCAAGTTTGTAGATGTTAACATGCTTACCGAGGCCGTCACGCGCGGCGTGACTGACAAGATATCAATTGAGAAGCTAAACGAACTAATTGCCCAAACTGCAGCGTATGCGGTTACCAAACATCCCGATTACGGACTCATGGGTGGCCGGTTATGTGTTCTGGCGCTAAACGAAGCGACAAGTGATTCGGTGATTGACACATTCCGCAAATTGTATGAACACGTTTGCCGCAAAAACGGACGTCATGCACCATTGATTTCGTAGGAGGTGTGGGAAATTGTACAGGCACGTCATGAGGAATTGCAAGAGATGATTGATTACTCGCGTGATATGACGTACGAGTATTTTGGTTTCAAGACACTTGAGCGTTCCTACTTGTTACGCGGTGATAGTGGGAGTGGTAAGCTGCAAATTATTGAACGTCCTCAGCACCTGTTCCTGCGCGTGGCACTCGGCATTCACGGCAATGACTTTGAAAATGTCCGTATAACGTACGATTTCATGTCGAAAGGTTATTTCACACATGCCACACCAACTTTGTTCAACTCAGGCACGCCATGCCCGCAGATGAGCTCGTGTTTTCTCGTCGCAATGAAAGATGACAGTATTGAGGGTATTTACGAAACGCTCAAGGAGTGCGCGCTTATCAGTAAAGCTGCGGGCGGTATTGGCATACACTGCCATAACATTCGCTGTGCAGGGAGCTATATCGCTGGTACGAATGGCACATCGAATGGACTGGTCCCTTTGCTTCGTGTGTTCAACAACACTGCCCGTTATGTTGATCAAGGAGGCGGTAAGCGTAAAGGTGCCTTTGCGATTTATCTTGAGCCTTGGCACGCTGATGTGTTTGAGTTTCTGTTGCTCAAGCGAAATACAGGAAAGGAGGATCAGCGTGCGCGTGATTTGTTCTACGCCTTGTGAATTCCTGATGAGTTTATGCGACGTGTGAAGGCAGGTAAAAAATGGACCCTCATGGACCCCAGCATATGTGCTGATTTGATTGACCTCTACGGCGATGCATTTGACAAAAAGTATTGCGAGTATGAACAGCGTGGAGTGGGTGTTCGTGAGGTAGACGCAAAAGACGTCTGGTTTGCTATTTTGTAATCACAAATTGAAACTGGTGTGCCCTTCTTAGTGTATAAAGATGCGTGCAACTTGAAATCGAATCAGAAAAATCTGGGCACGATCAAGTGCTCTAATTTATGTACCGAGATCGTAGAGTACACCTCTCCTGATGAAACGGCGGTGTGCAACTTGGCTTCCATTGCATTACCCAAATTTATCGGTCAAAATGGCGAGTATGATCATCATGCGCTGTATGAAGTAACGAAAAAAGTCATATTCAATTTGAATCGTGTGATTGACAAGAATTATTACCCCGTGTAGTAGGCACGACGAAGCAATATACTTAATCGTCCTGTAGGATTGGGTGTGCAGGGCTTGGCGGATACATTTGTTCAAATGCGTATGCCATTTACGTCACCCGAGGCTAAACGACTAAACGAGGATATTTTTGAGACACTCTACTATGCAGCAGTGTAGTCGTCTGTTGACTTGGCAATTGTTGAAGGTCCATACGATAGGTTTAAAGGAAGTCCTGCGTCACAAGGTATTTTGCAGTTTGACATGTGAGGCGAAAAGCCAAAGAGTGGGCGTTGGGACTGAAACGCACTAAAGGCACGTGTACAAGAGCACGGCATGCGCAACTCACTCTTGCTGGCACCTATGCCTACCGCCTCTACATCACAGATTTTGGGTAATAACGAGTGTTTTGAGCCATTCACGTCAAACTTGTACGTTCGTCGAGTGCTAAGCGGCTAGTTTCCTGTTGTCAACAAATTTCTGGTGCGAGATTTGATCAAGCTGAATTTGTGAACGGAGCGAATCCGAAACGAAATTATTACGTTCAATGGTTCCATTCAGCACATACCATAAATTCCAGAGGACATTCGTGAATTGTACAAAACGGTGTGGTAGATCAAGCAGCGGTAGCTTATTAACATGGCAGCAGATCGAGGCAAATACATTGATCAGTCTCAGTCACTGAATCTGTTTTTGGAAAGTCCTAACAGTGCACAAATTACATCAATGCATTTCTATGCATGGGAGAAAAAGTTGAAAACAGGTGTCTACTATTTGCGAACTCGTCCTGCTGCTGATGCAATCAAGTTCACTGTTGACGCGAAGCGAATGAAAGAAGTGAAGGATCTAGAGTCATATGCAAGCAGAGCTACGTCAAGCTCAACACCACAGTACGAGGAGTGTCTAAATTGTGGATCGTAAAAATATATATAATAATTACTATTTAAGATAAATTAATTTTTGAGTTATAATAAATTAACTTTTTTTCCTTCTTCAAATATTAACATGCGAATATTATACTTTGAAACAACAATAAAAAATAATTTTAATTTGAATAGGTATGCGTTAAAGAAAAAAGAGAATCTTGAAAAGAGCGCTTTTTTTCTGAATACATTTATTTTTTTGATCTTGTATTTTCCCTGTTCGATTTGCTCTTACCCTAGCGATGTCCAAAAGAAAATAAATTAATCAATATTATATTATTATTTTTTCTGTTATTTTCTTTCATATTATGTTATTTGTCATATAACTTCAAAATTATTTTTTTGTTACTAAACACCTAATGCCAACGCTATTAACATAATGTCATTGCTTTATAGGCTTTTTACGTTTAATTATAATACTTGGTTTATGTTCACAGAAAAAAAAAGATATGTATAACTTTTTTCTTTTTGTTCATCTCTTATTCTATTACTTCTTAGACACCTCTATAGAAAAAACCCAACTAATTCTGCATATTTGTATGTTTGCATGTTACATTTGCAAAATATTTGATAAAAATATGTCGACCAACATAGCTCTTAAAAATCAACTTAACTTGAAGACTATGACATGCGTTGCGTCGATATATTAGATGACATGCATTCACATACTACAAATACACACATATGACCATATTATCAATTTTCATCGATAAAAAATAGAATACATAACGTGAATAAAAAAATATATATGCATAATTCATTTGCTTTCTCACATAGAATAAATAGATACAGCTGAAGCTTTCTTCAGTGCATATTTGCATAAAGATGCACATACACGCATAACTTAAACGACACTTTTTTTTTTGTAACGCTCAAATAAGCAATTTCATGTGTTTTTTAAAATTATTTTTGGCAGTTAAATATTATCCTCCTTACCCTCTTTGCCTTTAACTTTTACATCTGTCTATTTTTTATTTGGCCTTTACTTGTGATTATTGCTTCTCTCAAAGTTTTTGTTAATATTCTTTTTCGTTTTACTTTTAGTTTTCGGTACTAAATACATAAATTGGTATGAATAGAATTAACGTCTATGATATACATAAAGGTTTTTGTCATTGTTAAAATAAAGACATCGCACAAAATGTACACTTTATGAAAGAAGAGACAAAAACATGGCAACAGTCAGTAGGAAAAACATGTGTCTTTTTCTTTTTCGCTGTTCTTGTCTACAATTTATTATCCTAGAAAAGTAAGTTAATCAGTATAAGAGACTTTGAAATTTTTCATCGAAATGTTTTTCTTATATCTTTTCTGTGTTTTTTATGACTGATTGAAAGCTCGAGTTTACACTTAACATTTGATATACGCGTTGTGTTATGATAGTTAACATGTTTATATAATTATATATATACAAACTTAATATTTATAAATTTGACAACGTATGTATTACTTATATCTTTACACATTTATATTGTTTACAAATGTGTTTTGGTGTAAGAGTTGTTTCGCAGAAAATTTATATATTAATATAAATTATTTTTATATACATACAAACGCTAATCAGCGATAAATTAAACTATTCTTTTTCTGTGTGTTAGAGTATTCATAGTAAGTTACAATGTCAAAAAATCTTGATGCGTTGAGGCGAAATGTGTCATAGTTAGAGTAGATATTAAAATCACGTAAAGAGCATCTTGACAGATTAATGGTGTAAGAGTTGGCACTGGCACCCAATTCAGTAGGTAGTCACTCATAGATGGCACTGAAACGTAGAAATGCTGCACTGCGCAAGTAGCTGAAGAAAATGTACGCGTTAGCTAAAAAATTTGCATCTGATCCTCGTGTGATTGACAAACGAAACGAGGTGCGAGCTGTTTAGCTTGAGATAGCTCAAGTGCAAAAAGATATTGAGACGTTGATGATGATGAAGAAAAGACGTGATATTGGTCTGCGTGAAATTGACGTTAACGAGAGTAAAGTTCGCCTCATCAAGGGCAAGCAAAATGCCGTGTCAGTTAATTTACGTAGCACCGTCAAATAATTAACAGCACGGTTGCGTGCTATAGAACGAGAAGATTTGTAGGCACACAATCATTTTACTCGACTGCAGTAAATTGTTAAATTAGCTGTTCGCGAAGATGACGTCAAGCGCTACGAGCGTGAAATATAGCAACAGAAGAAATAGATAAAAGATTTGCAGTAGAAATAGTCAGCACTGAAGTAGCGCAAGGCTACAGCGCGGCGAGAAGTTGTACGACAGCTGAACTTGCAACGCCAGGAGTGTAAAAACTTGTAGGATGAGGTACGTGAGTTGCAAGCATAGCTAGCCGATTACGACAACAAGTTGAAGCAAAGTTACCATCACGTTATGCGCGTGGTAGGTTTACCAGCTACAGGCAAGACGTATATGTCTAATATGAAGTAAAATCAAAAATTCTTGTAATTATACTTAATCTTTTTATCCAATGAATTTTGTATAAATATGCTTTTTCCTAAGAATTTGTGCACCTTTTTTCCACATATAATTATCTTTATACAGAAAAATATAGAGATAGCACTCACTAACTTTAAGAGTAACCATTTCTTTTATATAATAATATTAGAGTTTGGTTTATTAATTTTGATGTACATGTACCATTTCTTGTTTCTTACTTCTTTATTGTACAATAAATTTCATAGGTGTATTCCAAAGCACAGAGAGCCATTTCTTCTCACCTAATGCCTATATTTTAGTGTATTTTAGAAATAAATGTTAAATTTGCTTAATTAGTATAACATTTTTCTGTTGTGTATATACATTGTGAAATTACGTCTGAATTTACATACGATGCACAAAAACTTGTTATGTCATTATGTTATATTTCGAGCATATTAATTACATATTATTTATTAATTTACTTTATTGTATATGTGACCTATTAATACATTTTTATCATAGTCAAAGTGAATTGATAATAGTACAAAAGATTAAATTTATCTAGTTTGCCTTTTTTCTTCGTTGTACTATATATATATATATTTTTATTTGCAGTGGACGTGAAGGCGCACTTGACAAATGATGTACAAGCCTGCTGTGTTATCATCACGCTAATATAATGATAATACTAGTATCAATAAAAATAGTAACAGCAGTGATTATAATACTATTGTAAGCGAAAATGCTAAGAGTAAAAGTAATAATAATAATAGTAATAAAATCAATAGTAATATTAATAATAGTAATGAAAGTAATGATAATAACAAGGATAAATCATTGACACCGTCCTTTTCATTTTCAAAATAGTTACAATTATTGAAAATGTCAGCTCGTAGTGTTCCCTCTACGCTACTTCTTAGTCCACCGTAGTAACCTATCAAGCCATGCAAGACTAGGCGAGGGCGTAACAGTAACAAGAAATCTCTATACTGCTTAAATACTCTGTAATCTGCCTCATTTGTTGGTGAGTAAATTAACAAACGATCAAGTGATCGCTAGTGCAGAGCAGCACGAAATTTATCACTGGGTGGTAGCAACAACACCACAAACCATACTTTACCGATGCTGTCCAATCAAACAGCACCATCACTGCCCAACCTACTCCCTTCACCGTTAATGAAGAATGACAAGCAGCGCAACAACTGTGAAGCACAGGTGCACTGACTAGATCAAGATCTTTCACTTGACCTTGAATTCTCTGTCAAGAATGTAAAAGAAGCAAGTCTGAGCAACATCACATGTGAATCAAGCATCATGACCATCGAATCACCACGGAAGCGGCCGCTGACTCTCCTGTAGCGACGCAGAAGTAGCCGTGGTAAATTTACTGAGTTGAGTGGGCTGTGCATGTAGGCAATAACTTCTCCTACGTAAATGGAAGTGCCTGCGATGACTACCACGCCACATGTGACCTTTCGCGGATGAACCAAGGCGTCGCGATCACGTATGACTTCGGCAAACACATCTTCCACATCATTGCATCAACAAAACTATTTCTGTTAATAACATTTTAACGCAAGCACGTCAAACGAAGCTAACGTACACTGCAATGATGAGTTCCGCATGAACAAGGTCAAAAATGATGTATAATTGAAAAATAAACATGAATATAAAATGTCAAAATAAGCGTAAACTATTGAAAGTACGTCTGATGCACACGAGTTTAATCAGTAACCGCACTTGTCATCAAGTTGACATACATCTATTGACTGTTAATAATAAGTCAGTAATATGGATATGATTAGAAACCCATTTGCCAATAATAATAATAATAATAACGGATACTGCTTCGAAAGTAAAAAGGAGACTAACGATAACACTGCTATACGTGTTGTGTGTTATAACATCTTAGCTGATCGTCTTGTTAACACTGACCGTTACAGAAGTTGTCCACTGCATGTTTTGAATGAGTAGTATCGCATTGCACTCATCAAGTAGTAGGTAAAGCTTGCCGCTCCTGACATATTTATTGCAGAGTAGATCAGCTAAAGTGTCTTTCACAGTACAGACTCGTTAGGTGATTTCTTGCGCAACGAGTTACACTTACACGGGTAGCTCATCACCATTACGGACATGTCTGGCAATCCGCATCATCGTGCACTTGAGAGTCAGTCTCTCAGTCAAACATGATTGCCTGCTTAGGGATAGCGTGAACCTAAAGTGAATGGTGTTGAGCCTATTGTAGTACCAAGTTGTGATAGTGCAAAAAACACGGTTAACGAAATTGCTACACAAGGTGAAAGTAGAAAGGGGAATAGCAGCTCAAAAAATAAAATTAGCAATTTTATCAATAATGACAATAGTAATGATTATGCTGCAAAAGTAAAATAATAGTGTTAAGGTAATTTGATATAACAATGCCAATAGCCAAGTGCAAACGATGGTAATGATAGTGTTACTCATACTGCTGCAGCTGCTGCTACGATGAATTATTATGATGCAAACAATAGCTGTATCGATTACAAAGATGCCTGTGATGCTACGTGTGATAGTCCATTAGTATTGTCATCCTTTAGGTCAAATAGGAAATATGAGCGTGACAGCAGCACAGAAGTACAAAATGGCAATGCTGAGAAGTCAAGTAGCAACTATCGTAAGGGGCACAATAGTGAAGCAGTGGCAACAAACATGACGACAGCAAGAGCAACAACAGCTACAAAATCATCAAGTGCAAAACTCATTGATAGCAGTATAAATTGCAGTGCTATTGCTAATGAACAAAATGACAGTATGGTAGAGGACGACTCAAGTATGCTACGCTCCGAGATGGATGGGGTGGCTATTTTTTTCAACACCGATCGTTTCACCTTGTTGTAAAAAGTGCCAATTTACTTCAATCGAATTGCGATGGAGTAGAGTCATTTACTTACCGCCTATGAACGACGTAAGTTGCGTGTTAACTCACACAATGTGGCGATGATCTGTGTAATAAAAGACAGTTATGTACCAACACACATCTACCTTGTCGCCGCGGTGCACCTCATCTGACATCGTGAGTAGTGTCAGATGTGGCAATGCCATCACTTGCTAAATACGCTTTAACGTCTTAAAGCAAAATACAGTGCCATGACAAGTATAACCACCACCACCACAACAACATAATAACAGGGCAATGCCAACACCTCATAATAAAAATGGTAGTGCAAATATTAAAATCAGTAGCAAAAGTAATAAGATGATACGGCAAAATAGCAACCATATTTATATCATGTAACGTGTATCATTGGAGGTGATTACAACGTATAAAGAAGTAGTGCGGTTTTTGATTACTTGCAACATGGAGTGTTGCACAAAACCGCAAATATGTTTCAGTCATGACAGTAAGCGTTACGTCAGGACGTAGATGAGCACTCCATGTACACGGATAGCTTTTAAACGAATAGTAGTCACTATACCAGTAAATAAGACGGTTGCTACAGCAAAGACAAACACAAGAGTAAAGAGACAATGATCGATAAAAAGCCCTCCTTCATGACCACAGAGGCGTTATAACAACTTTAACGAAACAATGCCAATGACTAATATGATACTCGACGTGCAACTTCACTCAATTATGCAAACTACACATCCATGTAGACTTCTTCTCTACCGTGTCCATTGGCTGTACATACACCAGTAGTGGCCTTTGCACGAAAGTCAAGACATGCTAGGAATGACACGAATTCTACCGTCAACACGAATGAAATTGAATCTGATGGTGCAGCAGTTCTCACAACACATGACACCACCACAAACACCACATCAAGTGAAAATATTGCCTTTGTCTCTGCTACAGCTACAAAAAGTGGGGTATATTCTTAATTAGGGTAGTAGACCTCATCCTAATGCTATCAGTAATCACAATTCTCGATGTTGTCATGCGATAACCCGCTCTGCAACTCTAATCACACTCCATCGTCTAACGCACGCCAT
This sequence comes from Blastocrithidia nonstop, assembly GCA_028554745.1. Lineage (NCBI taxonomy): Eukaryota > Euglenozoa > Kinetoplastea > Trypanosomatida > Trypanosomatidae > Blastocrithidia > Blastocrithidia nonstop. Next base: position 598,675 of record JAQOTN010000019.1, on the reverse strand, counting down.
GAGAGCAAAATCTATCAACTGACTAAATCGACTAATGTGTAATTGCCCAACTTACACCTTCCATCTTCACGATCGGTCACACCTACGACGATAAATATTACACCCATTATTAGTCCTACGTGTGCAAGCATCACCAAAGCTAGCGGTGCAAATAACTCACCATATGGTTAAAGTGTCAATACCATGCTGGTTTCGTTATACAGTGCCTCACCTCTTCGAAATAACAGTATAACTTGCAATGAGCTTTGTAAAGATCCGCACTCGTAGCATCAACATGCTTGTCATCATCAACCTCAAGCCAGTACAAATAATCAAATTAACACTACCAATACTACGTCGTCTTCTTATTTTGACTCAACCGTTAACACTGCGAACATGACCAATACTTCTTTACTCTGTTTATCCCCTCTGTCTCAGCCTTCACACACCAGTCATTCACGTAGGCATCGAGGTGTAGCAGCCAACGCTGCTCCACAAGTAACCTTGGAGTTGTCTGTAAAGCGACAATCGAGTATTGAGATGGAAGTGGTGGGCCACTCACTTTTGCGAAGCCCTCATGTAGGATTACAGTTGCCATCTCCTAACCCATCTCATCGCCCCTCTGCCCGTACTTTTTTACCTATTCCAGTAACCCAATCTAACATATCCCCACACATTTCACTAACACTACAATCACCGTCGTCGATAGCATCATCGCAGCAAACCTCTCCTGTACCAGTTCTTCGATCTTCTCACTCGACAACAAACAAAAAGATTTGTAGCACGCGGACCACACGACCAGTAAAGCTGTCTCTGTCCGCCACTGCTACCGCGTCAACGGCTGCAAAAATTGTCAAAATAGCGCAATCACGCACTAGTCCACACAATGTGCAACTTACCCCATCACTTGAGCCGTCTTTGCTGTCGTCGTTTACACCGAGTCAGCGAAGTGCTCCTGTTGTACAGCCGTCACCTCAGCTACTTCCGTAATCGATTTGCATGCCGATGATCACGTAACGAGCAGGGAGTAATAACATACTGTCTGACAACGCCACCTCACAAAGTGAGACGCCCATCAACAATGACAAAAGCAAATTTCATAGTTCACATGGTGAGGTTACAAAAAGTGCGAATAACAAGAGCAATTGCCCTCCTCTCTTGATTAACCCATTGCTTACTTCGAGTATGACCTCTATGCAGCGTTTTATGTCATTGCCATCTCCTTCATCACTCTTGCCACCACCAAGCCATGCAGCACAAACAACACTTTCTCCTTCATCACCATTCTGCGTTCATGACTATAATGCCTCATTTAACAAAGTAAACGACATTGGTGATGCTACATCAATAAAGAATTAGTGTGCAATTCGTTCACCAAGTATATAGTGTGTGTTTCATCCTTGCAATGCAAGCAAAGCTGATGACATTTTTATTCATAACAATAAAAAAAGTAACATAATCAATAGCTACAAGAGAACAACAAGCCTGTAACGTAACCATATGGACTAAAATTTTACTGAAGGTAAGAATAATGCCTTGTAAGTGTAGCATGCCAGTACTCCATTCAATCATATACTGTCCTTTTCAGATGCGTATGCGTATTACTGCCGTCGACATCGCACCAAGGTGTCTGCGGTGCAGCCTCCGTCAATGAATGAGGGTAAAGTTATTGACCACATCCTCTACGAAAAGAAGTATATAACATGTGTAGGTGTACTGCGACTAGGTAATGTAGCGGTAATTCCATCACCTACTATTCCTAGTGATCATTACATGATTGGTGCCATTTTCACACCTGTGCAAATTTAGTTTACAGCAAAACAGAGATAAATTATACAACAACAAAAACAAATATCAGGCAAACAGTAAAAGCATCACATAGTGGGCAATAACAAACAAAAGAGAATGCTAGCATCAACCGTACAATAATAGTAGCACTCTCAAAAAAATTTTTTTTGCTTATATTAATAATATAACTTATCAAAACAAAAACAACAATAACTGAAATCAAAAAAATAAGAAACTGTTACTTGTAATAATATAAACAACAAAAAATATTTATATGTGTTAACTATAATTACTTTGATATTTTTGTTGTATTATCAAAAGCAAACTTATTTTATTAATCAAATGTATGTACTTGTAAAATTTACAACTGTACTAACAGCAACAAACATTTTTTTCTTTTACACTGTAAAACTATGGGCTAATATTTATTTGAACGATTTAATATTTATTTCACTTGATAAAGTACATTTATTTTTATCTATTTGTTGTATGTACAATTTGACACACACATATAAAAAAACCCACCTAATTATAAATCTTTGTTTTTACCTTGCATCAAATTACTGCGTAAAAATAAATCTAATCATTTTTAATCATATTGTAAAGATGTAAATCAGCCGTTCTCTTCTTTGTCTTCTATATTTTTTTCGTCTGTATTTCTTTATTGTTATTGTATTTATGTGTATAGTGATGAACGTTGCATACATGCATTGAAATAAAATATTAAAAATTTTGGCCTAACTTGTGTATTCATGACGGTAAAAGTAATTCACCATATAATTATACCGAAAAAGGCAACCACTTAACTCTATCTCTGCATGTTGTTTTTACATGTTATTAATAACGTTGTTTAAATTCCTTTTTTAATTGATAGCTTCTTCATTTTCTTTCAGCGTAATAATAATAAAGTTAATTTGATATCAATTATCGTTAGGTAAGACAGGCAACAGCTGTTATTAGTTTAGTAAATAAACTAGTTATAATTATGCAAACAACTATCAGATTGCTTGCAAAGGGCATCATCTCACGTCACAAAGTGCACTTGTGAGGTGCACCTGGTGCTCCTGTCATTCGTATGCGTTCACCTTTGGTGCCATAAAAATTTAGATCATACGACATGTTTGTTGAGTACACTCATCGCAGAAAACGAAGCGATTTACGACTACTACAATACCTTGGAAAGCATTGCCCACACCCACAAAAGTCACTTTGATCTCCAGATACACCTGTTATGCAGGACAGACACTTGTTTATGTTAACAACTGTTGACATTGACGCGTTCAAATATTGATTTGGTGTTAAACGTTGCCTACTCTCAAATGGGCCATGAAAAATTTTAGCAAAGTCAGGCTTGCTACCTCCTGCTTTTATTGACAACTCCACCATAATGCCTAAGCCTATTTTTGACAAGTAGCAGCTTATGAAATACTACTTGGCTAATCGCAAACCATTAGCAGTGGAGTAGCGTAACAAATATTTAGCCTATGAGAATAGTATGGTCAAGTCACCTGAATAGCGAGAAGCTGATCGGCCAAGGGCACCGTATTTGTAAAAAGGTTATTAGCTCGTGGCACGTATACACGTACAGAAAAAAATAATAAAGAGCTTATATTTTAATGTTTTCCGAAAAAAAAAAGAGATGTTAAACAAATTCATCTTTGTGATAATATTGATAACTTTATTCACCTACCATAACACATTCATTTTATTTATTTGTAGTATTTGCATTTGTAGCTGTAATAACAATGCAAACGTGAAAAGTTACATGATCTGAGAAATTGTGTGCGAGTGTCTTTGTGTTTGTATGTGTTTGCTTTACACAATACTCTCACTCTTCTTTTATTTATTGTTTATACACATTAATATATTATATATCGTTAATATTTTAATCTTTTATCAATAACTATTTATTTGACATTAAGGTCGAAAATAAACAAACAAATACACACACACAAAAATATTTTTTTATTTGAGATAAAATGTAGTCACCAATTAATCCAGCAGTATGGCGGGTCATGTTTCATGCCGCAGTAGGTGCACTTACAGTAAGTATGATAATGTCTCTGTGGCACAAGAAATACGACATGCTTACCACTGCAAAGCCGCTCATTTGCAAACTACGCAATTTGAGCAAAGACGACGAGTAGTAGAAAGAGGATGTTTTGCACGAAATACTTGGTGAATTGCAAGCAGATGCGGCAAAGCGAAATGCATCATGGCGTCTCTCCGCGCTCAAGTACGGCAAAGAGATCATCAACGCGGTTCGTTTAGCAAAAGACGGCAGCAACACGGCTTCGGTGCATACGGCACTAAAAGTGCTACTTCGTGTCTTCGGGCCGGATGCAGATGGGCGTTCTCAGTTGTACAAGTATGGTGGGTACAAGGTACTTCTTACGACGTTGAGTGAGGCACATAAGCAAGAAAATGAGTAGCTTATGAATGAAGTAGCGGCAGCACTGAAGAAGTTGACGGTGGTGAATGATGCATAAGTTATTTTAGAAAACGACGTTCCACATGGTGCGTAGGGTGCCTATGCACTCGCAAAGATGCCTGCCACGGTGAAGATGCTACGAATTCTTGACCCACACGGCTCTCACCTGTTTTTGTAATCATTAACCGGGATTTACGCCAATGTCTGCACATTACACCGTGGAGCGGTGAATGTCAGCAAGGGCACCGATGGTCACAGCGGAGTATCCTTCTTCCTACAACTACTCGAGCATGGTGATCGACATGTAGCGGAGAACTGTATCTTAACTATTCGATTTATGGCAAGGTATAAACTTGGACATGAAGAGATTGCCAGTGCGGCGAATGTCGCCCGACTTGTCTCGTGGCTTCGTGTGAATGGTGAAGCCACTACGAATAGCTACATCTTGACAATCATTATCATCATGACCGCAAGTAGCACCCACGCGTAGGAGTTTTTGACAAATTTTGCACAAACGACCGGTATGAATGAGCTGTTCAATATTCGTGTGCGCTCAGCAGATCGTGTACTGCGTGGCCGAGCAGCCACACTGTGTGGGATGATGATGCGACTTCAACCCACTGCACAACCCGCTGCAGCACTGTTTATGCGCTACCGAAGTCAAATAGAGGAGCGAACGATGAAGGATCAATAGGAGGAGAAACGTCAAGCACAGCAAATGATGCAGAATGAATTTATGCAGCGAATGATGATGGAGCAGATGGGAATGATGTAAGCGTAATGTTTCGTAAAAAAAAAAAAATATAATGTTGTTTTCGTACATAAAATTTATACAGTAAAATAATTTAAGATGCTAGCTAGTAATTTTTATTTGTTTATCTACTTTTTACATTTTCACACACTCAAAGAACAACACGTAAATAATTTAACAGAATAATTTAGTGTATTGAAGATGATCAGATTTTTGTATTTAGGTGAATTTGATAACTTCACTCGAACGGACAACATATATCTGCTTTTGATACATGACTTAATAATTTATCTTTTTAAAAAAAAAATGTCATAAATGCTAATGTTAAGTTAATCTAATAACTGTTGAAAAAGAGAGAGAGTGAGATAGAGTGAAAGAATAGTATGCATTACCTATCATTGACATATTGTTACATCGAAATATTTTATCACAAAGAGAGAAAGTCATAACGATAATAAGGTTTATAATTATTTTCTAAATAGTTTTTCGTACTCTCAAATTTATTCTTTTATAAATGCTCAGTTTTGTGACATAATGAACGAGTTTATGTAGCTAATACGTGTTAATAGTCAAAAGTGTACACACCATACTTTGTGATGCTTACGCCAAGTAAGTGTGACAGGTAATGTTGTAAGCAATAATAATTCACGTACAGAAAAAGGGTAGCATCTCACATTATTTAATAGATATTTACGATGATTAGCTATTAAACTGAGCGATTTTATGTGAGTGAATCGGAATGTGTGTTTGTAATAGTAAATTATTGTAATCAAATTATTACATTTTATTAAATTTATACGTTTAATTAAATTATAAGTTACTGATATGCTATTTTGACATGTAAAAACTCTATAATGCTGTGAATAAACATAACACAATTATAATCAGTATATTAGAGAGTTCTTTTTTTTTTCTTGTCGTTCTGTTTTCATTAATTTCGCATTATTAAAAAAAAAAAATAATTCACATTCACATTTAGAAGATTTGAAGCAGAAACTAAAGAATTACACATTTGTTACATTACTTATATTATATTGTTTAAGTATGACTGAATTAAAAGTTGTACGTGTGCAAATAATGTAGCAATTGCAAGGAAATATAGGTGAAACACAAAAGTCAACCTCTGATACACGCTAAATGCTTTCATCTGACACGTAGCAGCAAGATTAATATCATGAGTTGCAATAGCAGCACAAATAAAAAAGTTAATGTAAAATAAATGAAAGCGAATAACTGCACTAGCGATAGTCTAAATGAGGCTTTACTCTACAGTAACTTCAGGCTGCTACTAAGGTTGTCAGAACACTATACTACAATCCTTCTCTCTTTGTCGGTGACTCGCTTTTAGCTGATAGTCGTCTGTACACCATGATCACACGTGACCGCAAAACCAAACGTGAAAACAGGTAAGTGTACAAGGCTATAATGAATGAGGAGAAAAGTAGGCGTCAGCGTTACAAGCGAATGCAATACCTTGACACGATTCAAAAGACAGCGATGAAGCGTGAACGAGAATCTGCGTTAAATGCACTCATGTCACCTGTTGAAAATGACACGCATCTTCTGCAAGGCACATTGTTTCATTAGCAAAGGCAAATAACTGCAACAACCTCATCTGTTTCAGCAGTATTCAATGACAAACAAGCGTCTACGGTGTAATCTACAATACCAGTGCAACAATATGACACGGTCATCAATAATCATAACATGACTGAAAGCTACGATAACATAAGACAAACACACAATAATCACTAACAACACTAACCGGTACATATTATTGATAGTGATGTTGATAAGTTCAAAACAGATAATGATACCTTGCAATTGACAAATTGTACCAATGCTAAGAAATATGATGATTTACTTCCGCACGAGGTAGTGTTGGTACGACTTATTGGTGCGTTTTAGAATTTATTGAGACTGGAAGAAGTTTATGAAAGTCAAAACACAAATCCTGTATAGCAATACACACAGAAACATAATGATCAATAAAATAGTGCACATGGCGTAAATGGTACAACAAAATAAAATGTGCAAAGTGATTACGGTAAAGCTGAAAAACATCTTGACTGGCTTGCAATTACTCAGTTGACTGCGCAATATTACCGATACATTCCTCACGCATTTGGCTCACAGATGCCGCCTCCACTGTTTCCTGGACCGATTTCGGTGCACTGTTAGCAACAACGCAAAAATGACAGCATTGATCATCAAAACGAAAATGCCATTGGTTCAACTTGCAATGATTCGATAACATAAATTTTTGAATATACTATTGCTGGAGCTAAATTACGTCTTGCATAGCGTCTTGACGACATGCACAGCTCCGTTTGCGTAAGTGACGGCGAAAGTACACAACACAAAACACACATAAGTCAACAAATATAGTATAATGTACGTGTTACTCATTAAATTAGTTTTGATCAATCTAACTAAATGTAAATAGGTGAGTTTTGTACAAGATGACTACAGAGCTTATCAACGTCTACATTACCTACTTCTTGTTCTTGTGATGGCACCACAACAATACCATAAATAACTTCATAGGTGTTAATCATACATCCTATCTGCTCGTTTTTTACAACTGTCAATTCACTTAGGTCGTTATGTGATTCGCATTTTGTGAATAGCACGGCAAATGATAGCGTGTAAAATTGTCACGAGCAATACAGCTAGAAGACTGCTTGTGACAAATAGCAAGATGCACATGCTCGCAATACCACCAACACGGACGCAAGTGCGATTGTGCGTTTTATCTAACTTCCAACAAGAGAGTTTATGGCTATTATTCGACAATTTATTTTGTAAGACAAGGCTTGCTATTAGAGTTAGTTTGATAATTTACATTACACCCAATCAGAAAACAAAAAATACAGTGAAGTGTAATATTTATCCCCAGCTGAACGTTTTCGAGTAGCCATGCAGAGTCTCAATGTGTTTATAGCACGACGACTGTACTCGGTAGAACGTCTTCGTCGCTGAGGCGCATCACCAGTTGTCATTGAGCACCGCCCTCCTGTAGCCGAAGATGAGTAGCCTGACGAGTACAATGTCTTTGACGAGGTTCAGCAATACGCAACTGAGCATGATGAGAATTCAGATAAACAAGGCAAATAAAATGAAATACGTAATACGAACATGGAAATTAATAAATCGAATAGATGTAATTAGCTTTTGTTAGAGAAGTGAGTTAGCTGTCACACGTGTAAAGTACGATATAACCGATTGCACCCTTTTTATTACAGTATGTGCCACTTATGTGGTTAGTATAACTACAACAAACGACTGCTGAGTCGTGACTTACGTGGCAAAGTAGTCTTGATTACTGGGTGTAGAATCAAAATTGGTTATGCGATGACGCTGTCGCTTCTTCGTTGTGGCGCTACGGTGCTAGGACTTACACGATTTATTCACGAAGCTGTGGCGCGTTTTCAGCAAGAAAAAGATTATCACGTCTGGCAGCATCGCCTGCACCTATTCTCGATTGATCTGCGTGATTTGTGAATTGTTACTCAGTTTTGTGCGTTTGTGCAGCATCGGTTTCCAAAACTCTTCGCGATTATTAACAATGCTACTCAAACTATTGCACGTACGGCAGCATACACGGCACACCTACGAGCAATTGAAGCCCATCCAGCAACCCAGTTGTCGTAGACAATTATGCAAGATTCAGTAGCGCATGAATGGTTTCAGTTTTTCATCACACATACTTCGGTAAAAGTAGGCATACCATCGTCTATTGAGTTTCACCCACGAGCAATGCCATTTATGTCTGAGAGTGTGATGAAAACAGTAAAGCAACATCAACATCATCATCATCATCACAATCACCATCAAATATAATAGAAGAACGGATCAACTTATGCACGACAGGCTTTTGAAAGTATATCAGACAAGCATTGTAATGCAAACAATACTGATCACGCACCACACAAACACCATAAATTAGTGTAAATGCTAGATGACGTAGATAGTAACAGTGACAGCAACACGGAGAGTAATAACAAAAACAATTAGAATGATCATAGCCATATTGTTGCTGTAAATACGTAGACAAATAATGCAGAGACAAACTAACTGGAGCTAAATCAGCACGAAGCACTTGACGCTGATGAATAACAATGTGTGCGTAAACAAAGCGATAATATCATTACTGACAAGACTATTATCTTTGACCGCTACGACATGCAAGCGGAGGAAAGTGATTTGCGTGAACAGAACTCATGAGTGCTCAAACTTGCCCAAGTGCATGGTAGCGAGGCTGCGGAAGTGATGGCTATTAACGCATTAGCTCCATTTATTATCAACTCCAAGTTAAAAGTTTGCCTGCTCAATCGCCATGGCGACTGTGTTTCAAATGAATAACGCTTTATCATCAACGTGTCTGCGATGGAAGGGCAGTTTTATCGGTACAAGCAAACGACCCATCCACACACAAACATGGCTAAAGCAGCACTAAACATGATGACACGCACAAGTGGTGAGGACTATGCTGCCGATGGCATCTTCATGAATTCAGTAGACACTGGATGAATTACCGATGAATCACCAAAGATAAAGAAGAACAGACGGGCAGAGCAGCACCTGCTGTGCCCGCTAGACGAAATTGACGCTGCGGCACGATGTCTTGACCTTATCTACACCAACAGCCACGTTTATGGCAAGTTTTACAAGGATTACAAAGAGATCGCATGGTAAAGAACTATTAAATGATTGTTTCGTTTATAAATTTGAATAAGTAATCAATCATTCTTCTTAATAAATTTTTAAAAAAAATATTAGTAGTTTTTCCTGTTTTGTTTATCACAATATAATTAAAACGTTTATTTGCATATTTTGCCGTTATCACTTTAAAATCGTAAATTACATAATTAATGTAATAACAAACCAGTTAGATAATAAATGGTTCTATGTACTATAAAGTCATTAGTAAATTAGTAATGCGTAACTCAATAGTAAAGTATTATAAATTGATGCAGTATTTACAATAAAAATAAATCCACATTAGTGTAAATGATAATATTTTATTGCTTACTTTGATCTGTAAACAAAAATATTTACATAAAGATACTATTAACTATGTAATTTTTTTAAATATTTTTTTTCTGTATTATTACAAATTATTATTATCACAGCAAAGCAGAATTATACATTAATTTCCTTGATAAAAGTAAAATATTAAGTAGGTAGTATATTATTAATCTTATTAGCAAGTTTAACATTTCATCTCCATTATAAATAGACTTAATAAAAGTGCGTACAAATACTTTTATTTACGTCGATTAAACAAGTAGTGGAAAGAATATTTGCAAATAATGACCGAGTTTGCTAATATGCATCGTGAACCTTTCACACTGCCGGCACCAGGCACAAAGTTTTCCAAATGTGTAGTGTAAAAGTTGATCAAATAGGTGTGTGACAGTGTCATTGTCGAAGATGATCGATACCCTATGTAGTAGGCACAATCGTTGATAAAAGATATAAGTAGTGAAATTCAACAGCGAATGGTACGACTTGGGTATGATAGGTATAAGTTTGTTACACACGTTACTGTAGCCGAAGCCGCTCAGCAAGGATTACGCGTTGCGTCACGCTGTTTGTGAGACCCTGAAACAGATAATTATGCAACATACAATTACAATAGTGAGACAAAACATGTCTACATCGTTGTCTTTGCTGTGTTCTGGGAGTAAGAAAGACGTGATTTAGTAATTACATTTAAAACTGTTATTATTTTGAATCTTTTGTAAATTTTTATTATATATATTATATTTTTATATCTTATTGTCAACTTATTTCTCTTTCTTTTCTTATTTTTTCCAGAAGAGAAAACACAATGATGTATATTACTAACAAATTAATGCAAATATTGATTGTATATGTAATCTAGCTCACTATGTATTTGAGTGCCAAATAAAAGTTGTAAACAGATAGCAAAAATATATAATATTTTGTACAAGATAATCAGTCTTTATTTTACTAATTACGCATTCAATCTTTTATGCGACTTGTTGTTAATAATGTTGTTATCATTTCTTTACTTGTTTTCTACCTATTATTTTGATTTGATTTTTGTTATTTATCCTTTTCCGTTCACACATTAATATAAATACTTTTTACATTGTTTGCACATTGACACATACGCACGCATACACACAAAAGCAATATTTGTAGCAAATGTCGAAGAAACAAGAAGTCAAGGCCTACGGCCCTAACGTCAAGAAAGACGACCTGGTCTACGGCGTGGTACACATTTACGCCTCATTCAATGACACCTTTGTGCACGTGACGGACATGTCAGGCCGAGAAACGTTCTGCAAAGTCACCGGAGGAATGAAGGTAAAGGCGGACCGTGATGAATCGTCACCCTATGCGGCGATGCTAGCAGCACAAGACGTGGTAGCACGATGCAAGGAGTGTGGCATCAACGCACTCCACGTAAAGATGCGTGCTACTGGTGGTGTAAAGACAAAGAGCCCTGGCCCTGGTGCACAGTCCGCTCTACGTGCGTTAGCTCGTAACGGAATGAAGATTGGCCGTATTGAGGATGTCACACCTATTCCTACTGACTCCACTCGCCGCAAAGGATCTCGTCGTGGTCGCCGCCTGTAAGCATGCACTGCAGAAAACAAACACGCTTACAATTCATTTTTTTATTTAGTATGTTTTTGCAGATCACTTTTCATTTTTCAGTTATTTTTACGTAGTTTTCGTCTCTTCATGTAGTACTAATGTTATAAATAACAATGTTTCTTATTTTTATATGTGTGTGTGTAAGTATATGGTTACTAATGTGATTATGTGCAATCACATAAAAAATTAACAAGAAAGAAAAAGTATAGTAGTACAAAACAATTATCTTCATCAGTAACATATATGAACATAGGAATGTTGGCTTATAACATTAATAGTAAATCTCTATTTTGGTTTCTTTGTTTGTTTGTTTGACTTGTTAACAAAACAAGGCACGATATAGTAGTTAGGTTGTGCACTATGTTAGATTGAATTGTATGTGCAGAAGTGTTTGATTGTGTTTATGCGTATACATGTATGTAATTTTGTAGAATAATTGCACTATGACTATTTACCTTCCTGTTTTGCTTGCTTTAACTTTGCACAGTTTATAGTAATCGAGCTAAATTTCCGCACAAACATCAATACACTTTGATCAATATATATATTTAAAGAAATTAGTGATTATTGATATTCAAAAAATGAGTGCCAACGTTCAGTTTCATTTAATGAGTGTCAGTAATAGAAATTCCAGTAAAGGTGAGAGCAGAAATATTAATTCGAAAGTAGTAACAACTGCTTCGTCGAATACTAAAACATCTTCTCAGGCTCGGTTAGTTTTGCCATATGACGTGCTTGTTAATTTGCAAGAACGACGCGTAACTGTGTGTTTGTCCGTTGGTAATGAGGAGTTGTAAGGACTACTTCGCACCGTAGATAGCGATCGAGGTGATTTGTTTTTGTAGAATGTCAGTCATTATCGTTGGTCGTGTAAATCGTAAATAACATAGGAGACGTCACAGACACAGCTAGCGCATCGTACGCCAACAAATATGACAACATTCGATAACAAATTAGCTGCTTAGTTAGGTGTTAAAGACGAAGAAATCAAAAATAAATAGAGTGTTATTGTAAAAAATCTGATACAGGAACAGGTGTGTGTAGGTGGTGGTATACGCGTACAATTGCAACGTTATGCTGCAATGATGGTAAATAGTAAATACATTGAGTTTATAACACCTACTGTATTTACAAAAAATTAGCAAAATGTTGTAAATAGATAAAGCTGCTATTAAAATAATAATTTTTGTAATATAATATACATTAATCATAGTAGAAGCTAACATATTTATATAAAACGTTTTTTGAAGTCAACAGAAAACAAATTGTTTTATGTCGCATTTTTTGTGTAACGAGCAAATGAATGAACCAATAAGTAGGTAAAGTTAATTAAACATTTGTTTCATTTGACATAAAAAACACAAATTTAAAACAATTCAAAATTAATTTTTGTTTGCGCGTCTAATTTATGCAATAAACGTATATACTTTACTATAGATAATTGCTGTTGTTAATTTTCCTTAATTTTTTATTGTGATAGTAATATTGATAAATGATAAACTATTGAAAGAATAATTTGTTTTATTACTTAATCGTTTTTTTTTTAAATAATTGTAAACAACTTTATTAACTACAAAGAAGTTTTGCGTTCTAACTAAATTTTAGCTACATCAAGCATATTAGCATCTTTTTGTTTGTATACAAAATAAGCAAAAACACTTTTTTTACAAGCGTATCTATAATTTTTTTCTCAATTGCAATATAATAATTTTTTGTCTAAATTACGTATATAACATTTTATTTTTTTCTCAGAAAGGTAAAGTGTAAATTGTTTTCTGTTCCTCTTTACACAATCACTTACATATATAATGTCGCGTTCAATATTTAACGTGAGCGGTGGAGTTGCCCGGAGAAATGTCGTGGATCATGGTGTGTTCATGAAACCGGTATCACTCAATCCGTTTCTGGCTACGACACATGACGGAGTGACCACAAGTTACATGGGTGGTTTCTCGCCAAAAAAGGTACACTGGCTGTATCGTTTTCGTTTTAATTTACTACCGCAGGGAATGATGACTGGATTTTACAGTCGTAATCCATATGGTCGTCATGTACACTGACTTGAGGTAAGTACAATCGAAAAGATTCGTTTACAGTTGATGACAGTAGAATCTATGCCTTGTTCAATTATATGTACTATTTCTACAATTTATGCAGGCTGGTATATGTATCGTCTATTCTTTCTCCATCCAGACGTCACTTTATACAACTTAGGGTTATGGTTTACAAAGCCATGGGTGCAGCAAATGCGTTTCAATAAAAAAATTGAGCTTGACCAACCAGTGTACCGTTGGGTGCATCGATCACCAGAATATTTGATGACTGATCCGATGCGTGAGATGTATAAACTCGGCATTATTGCAAACGATCCTTATTTGGAGTATCTCAAGAGTATTGGACGAGAAAAAGAACTTGAGTTGTACCCACATCAACGCAAGAACGGCAAGGGCGATTTATTACCTTTGAATATTGAGCATAAACAATACGTACCACACAATCCACCGATGTTTATTGCTGCGTCAGGTAGATAAAGAAATGATTAATGGGAAAAAAAATGAGTAACTATTATAAAAAAACATTAATTATCTTCGTGAATGTTGTTAGCGTTTGTAGGCAATGAAAATTATCTGTTCATTTATCTTTGTTTCTTTTTCAAATTTACTACATTTAGTAAAAGAAAATTTTGGTATTTATATTACATATTCATTTGAATTATATATAAAAATATATTAACAGAATCACTTTATTTACAGTTGCAAAAAGCTACATGTGAATTTGTGAGTTATATAATCAAGTAAACTCAAATAAATGTGTTGAGTATTTTAAAATTTTCTTTATAGTAGTATTATTTCTTAGTACGATTAGTAAATAGTAGTAGTAATTTTATTTTCACATTATTTTTTTAATTTATTTTTTCAAATTAATTATTGAAAACTACAGAGTTATTTTGTCATATTTGTAAATCAACAAATTATGCATTCCTTTGACATTATCTTTTATGATGAAATAAGTCTGTCAGAATCAAATGTATTTTGGCAGAAAAGTACATAAATTTTTAGGAAAAACACTTATAGATTATATATATATATATATATATATGTATTATTTTCATTTTTTTTTTTTATCGTAGTACATCTAGTAGTAAAACTATTTTTAATGTCATGTGTATATTTTTAATGTCACTTGATGTGATCGATATGCACTATCTTAATTAACTATGGATGTTTTGTTGCATAACACATTGCTATAATTAAATTTATGCAACAAAGCACAACATCAGCCACAATTTATGACAACTCATTTATTGTTTGCATCACTACATTTTTCTTTTCAATGTAAAGCGAAGGTGTGTTTTTCACAATAAAAAATTCATTAATAAATATATATCTTTTCTACCAACAAGTATATATATAAATAATTATTATAATAAAACAGTAGCTGTATACTTTGCAATTTAATCAAAAGGTGATAGCGAAATGTTGCTATCTAATCTACGCTTAGTTTCAATATTAGTGTCAGGTGTGTTGTCCTTGACAAGTCTTGTGCACTATTTTATAAAGCGGAAACAGCTACCGTAGGAAGTGGCAACACACTTTAACATTTTGGGTAAAGCAGATCGATTAAGAAGTAAAAAATGATTTGTCATTTATCCAGCGCTCAATGTGATATTTTGATTGATGCAGACATATTTGCACGTCGAATTAAGACAGAAAATGCCTAACAGTAGCTATCTTATAACAGCTCAGCTTACGGCAGTTCAGGTATTGCTTCTAACAACACAGTTCTACGCATCGACGATGACTTGCAAAGATGATGCTCACATTCCTCCACTAATTTTTTTTAGTGAGTTGGCAATGATAATATTTCTTACTGCATTGATAATTTCCCACTCTTTATATTCATCAAAACACTCATTGTAATGAATATAAATTAGATTAATCTTTAAAAAAATATATTTGTATATTGTTTCCTTTATCTTAAGCTCGATCACTCATAACGTTAATTTAGTCAGTGTTTATGTTCTGCTATTTTTTCCCTTTGTTACTTTACAGTGAGCATTTTTGATTCTATGGTGTGTTTAGGATCTGCAATCATTTTTACAGAAAGTGCTATTTTACAGTAATATATATCGAGTATGCAAAAATTATTTATATTTGTTTGATTGAAGTATAATGTATATTACAAAAAAATATTGTGCATAAACCTATTTTTCCACAACCATCAATAAACTGTATTTCTTTTCTGTATCATTATTGTGTATGTTGATATGCAAATTCGATTGATGATGTGTTACCAATTTAGTTATTTTAATATATACATATTACATTTCCTTCTCTTTTTTTGCACAATCTTAACAATTATTTTCCCTTTTACATTTTACTTTGAATAACATTATACATTACAATTTTTGTAGTTGGCTGTGATCACGTTTCAAATGGCATACGTTAAAAAAGATAAGGCAACCCCGTTGTAGAAGCAGACGGTGCGAGTGACTATTTCGTCACGTAATGCTAAAGCTGCGTAGTCCGTTACCAGCACATTTCTCTCACGTGCACGTGAGGAGAAGGTCACGGTGCGTGGCCCTGTGCGTCTGCCTACTCGTACACTGAAGATTACCACACGTAAGACACCTTGCGGTAATGGTACGAATACGTGGGATACCTTTGAGTTAAAAATTTACAAACGTATAATGGACCTTGAGGCACCTGCTGATAAGGTAAAGACTATTTCTGGCTTCATAATTGATCCTGGAGTGCACGTTGCCATTACCATCCCTGATCGCTCTTAAAGAGGTTAATCGTAACTACCAACATAACAACAACAAAGAAAATATAGAATTGATTAGTGAGTATAATTTAACAATATCTATTGTTAACATTAGCTCTACTATCATTTCAAACACATTTTTTGTGCTCAATTTATTTGTTTCTTTTTTTTTTATTCAAATTTTTATTCATTCTTTTTCTGTGCAACTTGATCGCTGAGTGTCATGTTACACATACACACATCACTTTACTGTACATCATTTGTATGATGTACATGTATTGCCACTAAGCTGTACTCACAACTACATGTGTGTGCTATTTCTTTTTCTCATTTCTCTCCTTTGTCACCACAGCTACAAAACGTATACATGCCCTGCTGCTACTATAATTTACATTCACATGTAAGTATTCTCATGTCGTGTCAGCATCATTGCTGTAAGTGTTATGAGGTGAAGTAATGCACAGTATTGGTGTTGTTTGCAATCAGACAACTAAGAATATGCTTTGCCGAATACCTAAACTGTTATGTACGCAAAATTACAGGAGAAGGTGAAATATTATACACGCATTGGATGATAAGAAAGAGAAGAGAAAACGTGCACGCACACAAATAGTTGTGTTGTCTACAGCTTAGCGTTGTCACGCCACATATCTTTTTTTCCCACTTATTTACTGCATATGTAATAATATTAACAGTTGCTTATTTCATAAATTAATTAATAATGAAAATATTGTAGATGCGTCTTGACATTATTAAAGAGTTTAGTACATTTTATGATGATTAAAAATATATTTTTTTCACACTTATTTATTTTAAAAACCGCTTTATCTGTAAAGTATATATTTCGATCCATATCTAATTTTTTATTATTAGCGTTAGCATAATAGTCTCATGAAGAAAGTCGTTGCGCAAACTTAGTTGTTGCAGAGCAAGTTGCTATACGATTGTGTCAAAGCGAAAGACGATGCCATTCGTAAATCTCAGCTTTCACGTTTCTTACGACAACACCATCATGCTAATCAATGAGCATTGTGTCTTTCAGCCTTGCAAGATGCACTGGAGCATAAAATAAAACCATCCGACTCAATGATCTGTGACGCTATCAATCGTTGTGGTCTCAAGGGTAAAATGTAAGCCGCCAAGTATCTCTACACATCGTACTACAAACGTTTGCGACGTCCACGGCCTTTGACGGCGCACATCGCTTACTTTACCGCATGTGCAGACTCGTCAGATTTCAACGAAGCTCATAAATAACTAAATAAATTATTATAGCGAGACGAACGTGTATTTGGAATTCAATCAAAGTATGATATAGTTGATGAAAATACAATTAAAAGTGATATTGTTAACGGTATTAACTCATCTCAATTAGCTTCTACTGTCGCACACCATGATCGATAATGACAACGGTAGAAAACAAAACAAATTAATAAAATATAAATTACGAATCAGGGTCAGCACATAAGTAAGTTATTAAAATAAAATGAACGTAAACCTCATCAGCCTATTATTAATGACGATATTGTAACGTAGTATCTACGTGCAGCGTTAGCCTCAACATTGCGTAAGCAGTTGCACACTAGTAGTAGTAACAATAACAACATCAACAACATTAATAAAAACACTAACACTAGTAATTACGCTAGTAATACAAACAATAAGTTTAAATAGTAGTTAAGTAAATAGTCAATAAATACTTTTTCACATTCATCTCAGCGTTAATCAAATGTGTAGCCATTTGCCAGTGGAAATTTCACAGGTTCATCATCGTAACCATAACTTGGTTATATGCAGAATCCGTCATTACATAACTCACAAAACAACAATGGTGTTTTGCAAATCAACAACAACAATAATGATGTGACTAGCTCATTTACAGATGCCGAGATGGCATTACAAACTTTCGTCAAACTCAGACGTAATTCTCTTTTTCGTCCACACCTTGCCTGAACTCCACTGTTATTATAGAATGCAATGCAGTTGGCGTAAATTAGTGGGCAATGACAGTTGTGTCTACGTATGCTGAAAAGTGCGGCTAATGAACAGGTGATAATCCCACCATAGGCCTATGATGCCGCTATTCGAGCCTGCTACTACCATTCTGAATACAAGCATGTTGTGCAATTAATGCAATAACTAATTGCCACACGTGTGGCACCCGACGAACGCAGTGTACGACTGGCATGCAACTCGGCATAATAAGTTGCCGCAAGTGATTTACAAGATACAGGAGCTGTACATCATACTACTTCCGCCTTAGCGGTGCAGTTGTTTAATGCGATGCAGTAAAATGGACTTCCTCTGTATCAGCAATCCTACGAGTCGCCACTACGAGTGTGTGCCATGAGTGGCAACTGGCAGTAGTCGTTACGAATACTCAAAGCAATGAGACGAGATCGTCGACCAATCTCATCGGCCATCTACCGCTGTGTGATTGCCGCACGTGTGCTAAACTGCACCAGCTTTGAGGAAATAAATCGATACTTACAATTGCCCGTAGTCAACGATGGGGTAGCAAGTGAGATGGTGTACCTGGCTGCGATGCGAGCGTGTATGAAAATACACGACTGAGCTCATTTTGAGCAGATTAACAGGTAAATGAAGCGACGCTAAATGCCATAGAGTTTTGACAAGATGAGACTGTTGATTGAAGCAGCCCATGTGCAAGGTAAATATCACAGTGTTTTAATGCGCTTTGCACGGTTTTGTAACATCACAAAGTACGAGCAAGGCCGAGTTCAAAAGGACAAACGTGTCAGACACTACTCACATGATTTTGCGTTTTCAGATCGACTGCTTGACATGGTCTTTGAGGCTTATGAGAAAATGAAAGGTCATCGTGATCCAATGGTGGAAGTGGCATATCGTGCAGCGATCAAAATGAAGCAACGAAATGGTGCTGCATAACTGAACGAAACCTTTACTGGTCGAACACCACCGCCGTAGTGGATGTTTTCACAGCGAAAACGATAGTAGCAATAGCCGTAGGTTTATCGGTAAAAATATACTAATAAATAAAAATATAACTAATAATACTGATCTATAAACGATGAATAGATTTCAATTAAACCTATTTTTTACAGTCATCAATAAACTGTATTTGTTTTCTGTATCATTATTGTGTATGTTGATATGCAAATTCGATTGATGATGTGTTACCAATTTAGTTATTTTAATATATACATATTACATTTCCTTCTCTTTTTTTGCACTATTTTAACACATTTTTCACTTTTACATTTTACTTTGAATAACATTATACATTACAATTTTTGTAGTTGGCTGTGATCACGTTTCAAATGGCATACGTTAAGAAAGATAAGGCAACCCCGTTGTAGAAGCAGACGGTGCGAGTGACTATTTCGTCACGTAATGCTAAAGCTGCGTAGTCCGTTACCAGCACATTTCTCTCACGTGCACGTGAGGAGAAGGTCACGGTGCGTGGCCCTGTGCGTCTGCCTACTCGTACACTGAAGATTACCACACGTAAGACACCTTGCGGTAATGGTACGAATACGTGGGATACCTTTGAATTAAAAATTTACAAACGTATAATGGACCTTGAGGCACCTGCTGATAAGGTAAAGACTATTTCTGGCTTCATAATTGATCCTGGAGTGCACGTTGCCATTACCATCCCTGATCGCTCTTAAAGAGGTTAATCGTAACTACCAACATAACAACAACAAAGAAAATATAGAAATGATTAGTGAGTATAATTTAACAATATCTATTGTTAACATTAGCTCTACTATCATTTCAAACACATTTTTTGTGCTCAATTTATTTGTCTTTTTTTTTTATTCAAATTTTTATTCATTCTTTTTCTGTGCAACTTGATCGCTAAGTGTCATGTTACACATACACACATCACTTTACTGTACATCATTTGTATGATCTACATGTATTGCCACTAAGCTGTACTCACAACTACATGTGTGTGCTATTTCTTTTTCTCATTTCTCTCCTTTGTCACCACAGCTACAAAACGTATACATGCCCTGCTGCTACTATAATTTACATTCACATGTAAGTATTGTCATGTCGTGTCAGCATCATTGCTATAAGTGTTATGAGGTGAAGTAATGCACAGTATTGGTGTTGTTTGCAATCAGACAACTAAGAATATGCTTTGCCGAATACCTAAATTGTTATGTACACAAAATTACAGGAGAAGGTGAAATAGTATACACGCATTGGATGATAAGAAAGAGAAGAGAAAACGTGCACGCACACAAATAGTTGTGTTGTCTACAGCTTAGCGTTGTCACGCCACATATCTTTTTTTCCCACTTATTTACTGCATTTTCAAATAATATGTAAAAAAAATATTTGTTTCAAGTATGTAAGCTTGATAAGTGTTAAAGTAATTTTTAATTTATATTTCTATATAAAATGATAAATGCTCATTATTCATGTATTTATCCTTGTTTTATGAAGCTTGAATTCACTCCTAAAATTTTCTGATAGTATAGTATTGATTTCGTTTGTATACGTATTTAACTTTATTCTTATTAAAAAGTTTAAAAGCAGTAATAATGTTTGAATTACGAGGTCATTCGTTGTTGCGTAATGAAAAAGGTAGTAAGATTGCAAAGCAAAGATCTTCAAGTGCGAGTGCTGGTTTGCATAATGGAGACTCTAAAGTTTTACAAAAAAATTATACTTCAGGTAAAATGAAGTTTGGCACAGACGATAGTTTCCGTAAAGGTCTTCAGTCTACTTAACTTGTTTCTCGCGTTGACAAGGTTAACGACATTAACTGCTAACATTCTCGCAAAATGCAACGTCGCAACATTTCTGAAAGTGAGTTGGTAAAAAATTTAAAGTAGCAGATAGCTTGTCTCGAATAACAAGTATAGTGTTTGAAGAAACAACAACTCTTGCACAACAAATTATTGAAACCGTAGTTTCTGACAACGCTGACACCTACCAAGCAAATCTCACCAATACGCAAGAGCGCAATAAAGCATAGTGATGTTTCTGATAACGTCAAAACTACTAAGTGTAACCACAATCATCAGAATAGTACAAATAAGACATTATTTAATTCTACCGTGCTGTAATAGTAGTTGTCTAAGAGGACGTAATAAGTATAGCATCTTGTAAACAAGTTACCTTATAATTAGAGTAAATGCTAATCATGTCATGAAGCAAATCTAGAGAGTATTAGTGCGCTAGATAGGAGCAATTTACTTTTATTACAGTTGCGTAATATTACGCTGTAAGACGAGCTTGCTGTAGTGAAGAAGGCAAAGTAGAGTGCATTATAGTAATTTGCAGATGCACGTGTTAAACTTAATTCAATGTCGTTGTAGCTTATACAATCTAACAAGTAACGCGATACTTTACGGCATCAAATACAACAGCTTCGATCTCAACGGTAGGCACATTCACCGATCACGAAAAATGTAGTAAAGATAGCAGCTGTATAAAAGCAGGCTAATGCAAATAATGACAATGAAACCATTGGGAAAGACGTGGCTTTTGCAACAAAGTAACACGTGTAAAACTTGTTGCATCAACGTTAATTCTACAAGATGCAGACCGACCGTTTACAAGGTGAGACATAATTATTACAGACACAAATGAAAATGTTACGGTAAAGAATTTTGTCTGAATCCGCAAAGCTAATTTCAACTTAAGTGCGACTTCGTGCAACGTAAGATGAAGTACAGTGCCTTAAGATTATTGCTGAACGATTTAATTTACTCTGTGCAAATAACAAACATAGTGTGTTTGACATAAAGAATAGTGCAGGTGAAAAGGCAATGCAAAAGTCATACGATCATTCATAATCATAATTAAAACGTCATGATCAAAATCATAAAAATGATTATGGCTTTGTTAACGCAGTACACGAACTAAAATAGTGATAGCATGAACTCGAACAAAGCTTACATGATGCAAGATAACAATTACACAGCAAGCAATCGGTGTAGCAGCCCAAAGAGGCTGAAAAAGCGCTGCTTATTAAAAATGTTGATGATAAGACAAATAATGTTGATGACAACGTACTAAAGCAACTTTAATAGTAACACAATATGACAAATAATCAAGTAATTGACAATAATGTAGAGAACATCAAAAATTTCATCATGAATGGCAAAAATAACAATGAAAACGAAGAACACCAACAATAATATCAATAACACACTAATTAATATTACAACAATATTAACCATGAAGTGTACGATAATGATAATGACGATGATAGCGTTGTGATTTTGAATGAGTAGGCGTTATAGAATGATGAACGCTCCAGCCATTCATTAGTTACAAAGTAAATATAATAGTAAAGGCAATAATTGAAAGTACAAGGTAATAACACAAATACCAATGATGACAATTTACTTGACATTTCCCATAAAAAATAATCAATTAATGACACGAATCGTAAACAGTTATAAAATGCAAACAATCGCAATTCTTCACCAATCACATAACTTGTAGCATAACATGTCCACCGTGATAACGATAACAATGAGGAAGCGCATGATAATTGTGTAATTACCAAATCAAATACAGTATTAAATTAACATGATTTGCAGTAGCAACGTTTGCACGAAAACACACAAGAACAATAGTGTACAATCTTTACAAACAAGACTCAAGTAGTAGATGCTGCAGCAACCGCGAATGTTGTTGCCACTGCATAATTGTCATCTACTAATCTACTTATTCCACTACCACCACCCGCTTTGGTACCATTATGTCCTCCTGCCGTACTACCTGACAAGATTGCAAGTTGTTGTTGTAGTGTTGATGATCAAGCTGCTACCAATAATGATAAGATAGTTTCTCTCAAAGGCGACAATGCTGTTCATTCATCTAAATTAACAGGCGTAAAAAATGATATTGGTACAAATTTGTAAAATTTGCAAGTAAACAGCGGTGTTTCGGGCACCAATGTAATTGACTCATCTACTACATAAATCATAAAAAGCTAGCAACACAATGTAATACAAGCAGCCTCAGCAGTAGCAATAACAACTGTTCCTGTGCCGCAAAGTGTGCCTGTAGCATAGATGAGTATATTAGATCAGCTACGTGCATTGGAGAGTGAGATAGCTGCTGAGTAGGTTAGCTTGCAGCTTTTCTTACACAAACACAAAGAATAGTAAACAAGCCGAACAGTTGAGATGTAAGCTCGCTAAAATTTCTAAAATAAAAAAATCTGATTCGTTTAATGTATGATTTACATAAAGGAACGAAATTATACATTAAATATAGAATAGAATTTTGTAAAATGGTGAAACTTTATAATTTTTAAAAAAATTTTTCTTTCAAAAATATCTATATTCTTTGTAATTAATATTTGACAGTTTGAAATAATAAATTCACTTGTTCTTTTTTTTCCCTCTTTACATGTACTTGTACGCCTGAAAGCAAGTAAACACATTAGTTATATACTGTGATTGTTTGTTGTTCGCAATTATTTGTTCTTCATTTACTAAATCACAACAGCTTGATTTATGTACTCTTCTTTTTGTTATTAGTGATAAACTATGACTATGATGTTAAAACTTACACGTACACACATACATTTGTACGAACAATATCTTGGTCTTTTGAGATTATACATTACAATTCATGACTATTTCTATAACAACAAAAATAAACGTACATTTGTACTTTGATCATAATATCTATATGTACACCCTACTCTCTAATACATTTATTTTTGAGTACATTGCACTTTAATACAATACACACCTTAAATTACTTTTACAAAGTTTGTATAATACATAGTTTACAGCAAATTGACATAACTGTTTATAAAAATGTTAGTAAAATATTATTTTGTCTAATTAATTTTACTCACTTTACATATGCTTTTCATATACAAAAGCTCTTATTGAAACTCTCAACAAGAGTCTTTAATAAACATTTTGCTGTGGAATAAAATTTTTTTTATCTATTAAAAATCATTTGTTAGTAAATCAGACAGCAGTAGCATCTATAAAAAAAAATATTATTACAAAGTATATACAAATAGGATGTATAACACAGCTAATTTCACGCGTTAAAACGAGAGTAGCAATAATGACGACAACAATGACGGTGATGACAAGGACGATAATGTACACTTTGTTGACCGCTTCAGCTCTGTTCCTGTAGAATTAGACTAAAACGAAATAAATTTATATTCTCCACCACAATCACGTAGGGGTAGTGTGATATGTGCATTAAGATGAGTAATATTATCCATATGGTATGCACTAAATTGAATGTGCACAATAATAGTATATATTTGTCACTGATGTATTCGAGCAATATCACGAATTAGACGTTCACGTAACGTTGCCATTGACAGGAATACAATGTTATTTGCTCTTGATGTTCAATAAGATTAAACTACATAAAAAGCAGGTAGTGTAGTAGACGTTGATAACAATGCGTTCGTGTCAACGAGTCAAGATAACAAAGTAAAACAAATCAACAATACAAATAAAACAAATATTTAGACATAGACTAGTGTAAATATCGATATAAATGGAAGAAATACAGACTCATCAGCACACAAGCTTGTTACACAGTAGTTAGCAAGTAGTATGAATGGTGCTACCTCTGCTTTACTCAATAGGGTCATATGCAAAAGCAATCAAGCAAATGCATCACATACTACTGCACATAAATCTGATAGTGTTAAAGACGCAACACATATTATTGACATGGATGCACTTTTTGGTTAAGTTAATAATTAATCTACACATAGTAAAAACAACACTAATCACAAATAAGAAGCTGATTGTAAAAGCTAACGTATCTAAATAAAGTCATTAACTGTTGATGGTAGCAAGAAAGCTAATATCACAACTTTACCCATCGTTGGGCGATCCTCAGCATTGACATCTTTTTCCTTGATTCGCTAACTATAATCACGCCGCAAACCGCTTCAACACATTGATCAACTTAACACATTCTTACAGTAATGAAATCGCTACCTGCCTATAACATTACATGTGTCAATTGTCAATCATCACGATGATGCATGCAATCACTAACAGCATCCGCTGAAAATAGTTGCTCAAACAAATTCTTTTGGTAGTGCTACTAATCATGTATTAAATGATGCACATGCAATAGAAAAAGAGAAGAGTGTTAGGCTGCCTGTGCAGTTTATGTTGCATTTGATTGGGCCTATTCGAGCTAGTCGCACGGCTGACATTCTTTCAGTTGTGTAAGATGTGCTACTTGAAGATTGTGATGTTAACTTTCTCAAATTGACTGCCGTGCATTGCTCTGATTTGCCATTTACCTCTCCGTAAGGTGCGAATATGACAAACATAGGTGAAATAGAGTATTCAAGTATGTTGAACACTCATGATGCTGTTAGTATTATTGTTAATGCTGACAACACCAAAACTGTAAATAATATACTCAGTACAGATGTAAATCACTCAAGCAAATAAGATGTGCAGAATGATAAGCTAACCATATTGCCAAGTAGTACAGTAGTCGGATAAGCGTAGCAGATGAAATTGTTACGCAATGCTCATTATCGTGTACGAGTATTTGCGAAAAATGTACTCGATAGCACATTTGACGAGTGTACTTCATTAACGATGACACGATGCACATGTGATCCGTCTGACTTTGGTGATGCTATTCCTTTAAACTTGTGTGCGTTGTAGTAGTTGCGTTTTGTACACTGTCCCTTGTCATCTGCACACGTTAACAGTTTGCTACAACTCGCAATACATCAGACAATGACCACATCTACATCGCATGCGTATCGTCTAAACAGACAACTAAATTATGTAGATGAACATTACAATCTAATCAATGGCAATCAGGCTAGTACTAATGATAATAACAATGACAACGGCAATAATGTCAGTGAAGGGCATATCATTGCCTTTGGCAAATTGGTTAGCTTACAACTTAGTGGTGCAATAACAACAGAGGCTGTGATGGATTTGCTAAATTACTTTGACGAAGAATTGACGCAGTGCTCCTCGTTGCGTTTATTACAAATACCGTCGGTGCTCGTGCGAGCTGCTCGAGCGCATCACTTTGTACAATCTCACCCACTTGTACAAGTGAAAGCAAACTAATCTAGTAAATAAACACATACACACATATATACACATATATACACATATAATAAAATGCAAAAATTGGATAAATTTTATTTTAACGAATACACACATATCTGTTTTTATTTATTTTATTCTTTTTTTTATTCTTTTTTCAAAAAAAAGTTATTCGTAGTTTTAATATTTATTTTGCATCAATAATAACAGTTACAAACAATTGAATGAGCACCTTTACTTAAAATTACAATGCAAATTTTACATTTTTTTTTGAGATGCTAATTTACATGATACAGTAATTATCTACAATTCTTTGTAAGACGCTGTTACATCTACTGTTTAATTTTCACAATTTTTTTTCTCACTTACATTGATATTTATTTTTTGTTATAAATCAATTTTAGTAAAGTTTTGTACACAATTATAGTATACACGTTTATATATTAATATACAAAATTATTATATATTTAGTTGCATAGTTTATATTATTTTTTTTTAGAATAAATATATATCTTGGGTAATATTATTAGAAAAGAGAAAAAAAATAATTATATATTAACTAAACTATTGAGGAATTATGTTTGGTGGCAACTTCGGTCATTAGAGTGAGTTACGTGATGCAAATCGTCGCCCCACTGGTCGTAGACATCAGCCACGTGAAATGACCTCAGATAATGGTGTGCCATCATTTTACAATACTTTGGCAGCACAGCAGCATTAATTACAGGCAAATTATCGTGCACAGCAAGAACAGAACGCCAACAATGGCCCATCATTCATGGACAAAATGTACGAGAACAGCAACGATGACGGCAGTCATCTAATAGCTGTAGGCGTCAATGGAGGTCATGGTGAGGTGTTAATGCAAAAAGGTTCACACGGTAATGCACCTCGTGATCATTTAAATTTATTTGAGTGGGACAGTGGTCATGCCGGCAACGCGAACAACGCGAATAACAATTATCAGCAGCAGCAGCAGCAGCAACAACAATTACAGCAGCAGAACAATCCGCATGGAAAACGTTTAGTTGGTAATATACGACAAGGACGAAGAAGTATACCAAGTTAGTCGTAGTTGCGTGAGTTGTGCCCGCCGCAAGATGCATAAACACTACGCACCCATGAGAGTAACAAGTTTGAGAGTAACACACAAGGTTTGTTTTTGCAATTCGATGAGTACAACAATGGTCCAGAGCTACGCACCGGTATTGCAGTTCGACAGCGTGGTAGTAATGGTAAAGTTGTTGGTGTTAATGCATGCAATAGTAAGAATAATAATAACAATGTTAACAATAATGTGGGTGGTAATAGTCATGCGGCGTATGGCACACCATAGCATGGGATGATGGATAGTCTCATTCGTGACGATGGTGGTTATAAGCGACAAATTAAACGGCCTGGACCACAAGTAGAGAGTAAAAATGGCCCACCAATTGAAGGATTTCCAGGCATGGGACAGGCGTCGTAGCATAAATTGTTTTCGCACATTAATCGGAAAATCGTACCATCCAGCATATTCCCTCCTAACATGGATGCTCAGAGTGGACAAGGAGACAATTATTATGGTGAAGATAACAATAATAACAATGAATATTATGGCTATAATGATGATCAAGGTCAAATAGATGCTAATGGTCAACGCAGGTCACAGTCTCAACGAGCACATCCGCAGTTTGGCAATGAGCAAGCGACAAACGCGGTGTACAGTTACAATCCGGCTAAAGGCATTGTGCCTTAGGTGTATCAGTATAACAATAACGACGTACCATCAGATAAGTAGAAACAGGGCATTGCCATTAACCCGTAATGGCTGCAATAGACGCAGTTGTCAAACTATCAAACCGGTATTGCTCCTGCGCCAAATGTCTATGTTTCACCTCAGAGCAAAAAACACATTGACTTTGATAAAGAACATGAACAGCTGTAGTCTGCAAATCCGCAACGCCGAACAATGCTGTACAAGATGCGTAATCAAGAATTGTAAAGACAGCCCACCTAATTATAAATAAGACATATTTTTATAATTAAAATTTACCTGATTGCTCAGAATGTATATTTTATGTTTATTTAACATTATTATTAATTTTTACTTAATGCACATTTGTAAATAATAGTATCTGCTTTTGTGTGTGTTTGTTTCTTTTGTTGTCATAATTGTTTTTAAATAAATCAATCAAATGCAATCGCTGACTCGCAAACGAAATAATGACGCATAATAAAAGAACTGACTAGTTAGATAAGTATGTGTTTTAATATTAGTTTTTACTTTTCTTTTGCTGCGTTCATGAGGAAAAATATGTT
The DNA here is from genome assembly GCA_028554745.1 of Blastocrithidia nonstop. NCBI lineage: Eukaryota > Euglenozoa > Kinetoplastea > Trypanosomatida > Trypanosomatidae > Blastocrithidia > Blastocrithidia nonstop. The sequence continues at coordinate 569,982 of JAQOTN010000019.1, read as the reverse complement.
ATAAATAACAAATAAAGTTCGTTGACAATAATCTTTTCATTTGCTTTTTCTTACAAATCTTTTCTCTTTACTTATCACTTGTAAACTAAAAATTTCTTGCCGACAATAGTTATTGATGTATATAATTATAGAGTAAATAACAAATATATGTATAATGTTTGTGCTAGATTACACAGGCGATAATAAAAAGGGGACAAATATTTTTTCATACACTTAGATTCTATTTTTAATAACTAATTCTCTTTTTTTTTTTTTCTTACACAGTGTAATAATTTTTGCCCATTCTTACTTCTAGAACTAATTACATAAAAAGATTGTACAGTACAGATATCACTTTATTTGTTTTTGTTTCAGAAAATCAATTCGACAAAAAGCTTATTTAGCACGACAAAAAATCGTCACTATACAAAAAATGAATTGTTAATTACACTACTTCAAAGTAAAAAAAAATTGTTAACATTAAAATAATAGTAATATTAATTTAACTGCACGATGTTATTTTAATAAATTCTTAATTACCAATTAAGTGCATTTGCTGCAGTATATTTTCTGTTGAAGCTGTAATTGTGTCATTTGCAAATGTGTACACTCCTAGACGTGTCATAAATGAGCTTGTTTAATGCATCATTGCTATTTGAAGGATGAGAATGATAAATAAAGATGTGTATTGTAGCGATTTTTGTAAAATAACTAATATGTTTACGCGCTAATTACATTTTGTCTCGATTACAGTGAATGCTTATACGCTAATATTACTTGGTGGACCATTAACCTTTTGATATAATATAGTAGATGTATAAATTTTTTCCTTCTTTTCATTAGTACATTGACTTTCTTCCTCATCTCTACCTCTATGTAAATCAAGCCGTGACAAGGCAACATCTACATAATTTTTTTTATATTACTCACACGTATATAGATTTATTAAATTACTAATACGCAACTATATTACTATTTATTTTAAGATATATATCAAATTTTTGTACTATACAGCTTGTAATTTTAAATAAAAAAAATTTAAACCCATAGAAATAGATTTTGATATGAGTGCGAACGCTCCTGTGCGCTTGAAGTGCACCTTTCGAGCTATCGTTAACACTCAACAACAACAACAATGTTAGCATTGACAATTACAGAAGCGAAATAGATGTCGCTTGGCCTTATTTCATCGATGATCAAACAGTCGATAAAAATATTACGCTAAAATATTTTATCGTCAATGTTGTCAATCACTGACACGTGCACACGCAGCCTCACTCTGTCCATTGTACCTTCCAATCCGCTGCTACGGCTACTAGGTTTCATCGTCTTTGACAGACTGAGAGCAACGCAATACTAATGCAGAAAACATTGCGTTATCAAATAAAATAGAGAGATAGAAAGCTTAGTTAGCAACTTCTTTAGCGGCATAAGTAACACACTCATCTCAACTCATTGAGACATCAATGCATACATTAGTACATAACATGACTGTACAATAAAATAAAACAAATGTAAATGAATTTACTAATTACACAGATCAAATGTTTCACAACAAAAATAAACATGCAAAAACAACGTAATCAATGTGTTGACTTTAATAATTTCATACTCCTACTGACAAAGCAAAGATAGAATGTATAGATGTTGCACAAGCACGATCTTCTGATAGAGAAGATGCATTTGTTTGTAAATAAGGTAATGCTAAATTGATTAAGCAAAAGCATAATGTTAGCAGAAATTGCGAGTAGAAACTTTCGCTCAGTGCTGCACTTTTCGGCTTTACGGACATGAGGACTAGTGTGGTTACGCATATAAGTGCAGCAGAGCGCATTACAAAATAGATGCCGTTGCTGTAGACGTGAGTCAAATAGTAGCTGTTTGTCTAGTCTAACTGAGTTAATATATGCAAATAATATAAATCGTAGTGGGCAAAATTACATGACAGTAATGCATTAAATATTAATACTAACGGCAATGAATAAAGTACAAATGATGCAGATGCTCACACAAATAACATTAACATTGATGTGAGAATTAATGATACTGATTACAAAAATAATTGTAATATTAATAATGTAAATGAAAGTGCTGATGCCAAGTAAGACATTTGTGTAGCAAATAATGTACATAATTCACATAGCATAGCAAACGAATTGCTGAATGACACACAAATGTTTGTGAATATCATTGGTAGGCCCAAACTACTCCGTATTTTACTTCTTCGTTATTTGTCACATCCATGTCTATGACGTGACAGCGTTGACGAGATTCTACAACTGGCAATGCAAACATTAGCAGGCAATTTTTAAGGAGTTGATGATGAGGATAATAATGATGATGATGATAAAAATGTTCGTACAAATAAGTAAGTTAAAGATTTTATTAGCATGAATGAAAAACATGATGTGTATGTAAGCCAATTGATTGATAGTGTGAAAACATATTTGACCAATTACTTAAATCAGCCTGTGCATAAATTTAACTTTTACACACCGTCACTGTTTGACAAGCTAGCGTCCTTTTTGTTAACAGAACAGATTAAATTTTGTGAAACCAATGCACTTTGAGATGCCTTTGTCATTTACAATCGCGCAGACACGTCCATGTTGTTGAGCCCTCAACGCCCACCTTTCAGTTTTGGTGAATTGCACCCAACTATTGCAAGAGAAGATTTGCACATGGTTAAACTGCGTAGTGATAGTAATAGCTGCTTTGCTGACAACACAACTGTACAGAAGGTAAAAACGTCATCTTAACTTGCAACATCATCACCAGCATCATCATGATCACAAGTCAGCAATATTGATTCTACTTGTGCTTCTTCTCATAACATTGCAACTATAACACAAACAAACAACATGAACGAAAGTAGCAATGGAAGTAGTTGTAGCAATACTAACGATGAAAAGAATAATACACATGACGATACTATGTCATAATCACTGTCTTCATCTGACACTGATCTTTCTCATAAACAAAATACTATTGAGAGCGAGAGTGGTGGTAGTTGTAATAATAGCAACAGTAATATCAAGAATATTGTAAATGATGCTAGTACAATAACAATAACATCAACAACAACATCAGCAAACAAAAATAATTTGGCACATACATGTTCAGCAGAGTCGTGATAAAAATTAAACGAGTATAAACAAAATGAAATACTGTTTGGTAAAGCAGCGGCATAACTCTCCGTTAAAATTCGACCGCAAAATGGAGTGTATGTGGTGCACTATAACAATACTAGCAGTAGTGATTAGTATGGAAGTTGCTAATCCGCTGCTGATACAGATGATAACAGTGGTACTACAACATCCGCTACTGCTGCTGACGTTTCAATAGCAGCTTAGGTGCAGGCAAAAGACACATGTGCTAATGATATACATGATGTGTAACACGTTACAGATATTGCTCTTCACAAAATGTCAGATGCGTTATAGTTATCGGCGTAAAGTGCAATACGTAGTAATCAAGATCAAAATTTAATAGCAACACTGTAAACACTTCACGCAATTAACCTCAGTACTAATGGTCATTAATTTACATCACAAACCAATTAAATTGATTGTACCTCATTACAAGGAGTAAAATCAAATACAACAAATTAACATACAAAAAATGCAAATACTCTTTATTAGCTAAATACATAACTTGTCAAGGATGATAGTGAAAATAGTAGTGATCAAAGTATTTAAAAAGCCAATGCCCAGGTACGTGCATCAAACTAACAAGATTGTAACAATAACAAAATTAGCTATGACAAATAAACTAACAATAACGAAGAAACTAAACAAAACAGAAATATTGACTATAGGATCAAGTCTACGTTGTTGAGTAGTAAATCAGATAATATATGTAATTCTGCAAATACGTTGTAGCAGAGTGTAAAATAACATGACGAGTGAGCGAGTGCAAATCATTTGTATGATATTGACGGTCTACTATCTTCAATTATTGAGCGTTACATTGATACGGAATGTTCAGAGGCAAATAACAGTTAAAATGCTTCATTGCCCGCTGACATTGTTGCACCAGCATTCATGCAAAGCAACGTAAGTATTTGCAACAGTCACGGTGAGGTTGTTGATAAAAGCTATTCTACACAAACATCCATCACAAAATTACAAAAGCAAGTAAACCTCAAGTACAGTGAGCATCAGGTGCAGAAAGTTATAGGCTGGAGTTTATCATAAAATGCAACAAATGGCAAAACAAACAAAACAAACACTGGCGTGAGCAAAAAGCGAAGGCAACGTGCACTACGCGAGTTGTACTACACTAACGCTCACATTAGTAACAGTGGTGAGCAAGGTGAGGTCGAAGACCTGCACTTGTCAAAGCTGTGAGATGCATTCACAAAAACGTAATTATCATAGCTTATTTCAATTTACTATGATGTACATCATCGATTTGATGCTGTAAAAAAATAGATTTGTATTGAACTGCTTGCACAAAGTATTTTATTACTGCTCTTTTTTGCGAGAGATGAGGTGCGTGCAATCACAGCACCAGACAAAACGTATTATCAGTTGTGATATTTACATGCAGAAATATGCAAACAAATTCAATTTCTATCGCGCACTTGTGATGATGTTTTTACACGTTAACGATGCAACGAATACACGTAACATTTCATGCTATTACAATAAAGTCAAAAGTAACAACAATAACAATAACGCCAGTAGCACTATTCTGAAAAAAACTAGAATCAATAGGCAAAGCATGCAAAATATCAAGCGCCAATAAGATGATCTACTCCACATTTTTAATCATTGCCCTACGAAGTACAGCTGTCGTACACCTGCTTTGGCATTTCACATTTACTTGGCAAGCACACACCATTATCGCATTAACAAAGCTAAACTAACATTACTCAAAGTGAAAACAGTATTACACTGCAATGACAAAAATGATAAAACTAGCAATAGTCTACTTTGCAATAGTAAGTGTTAAGCAAATAAGCAATACCATTAGCGTAATTATCATAGCAACCTGAATCTAAATCTGTCTCACCTTTTAGCCTTTTCTGCTCATTACTAAAAATTTACTAATGTAAAAAGTTAACAATATGACAAAAAAATTAGTAATTATATGATAATGATATTTGTGATGACAATAATGAACGTATTTGCAATACAATCAGTCAATTGTCGAAATAGTAATCTCATAAATGGTTTGACTCGCTTACTACTGTGCAGCGCAAGGCTATCGAGTTTTGTTTTCATGATGCAAATGCAATAAATGCATAAGAGCAGTAGTCAAAACAGTTAATAGCAAAGCACAACACATGCAAAGCCAGCCAACCAAAATCTTCGTTGAAGCTTGCAGAGAACATAGCTACGATCTCATTATTGCCATCGTCTCACGAGCACCTTCATTCTGACAAGTAGTGTCAGACACAATCTACTGAAGTTGATGCAGTAGAAGAAGATTAAAAAAGATAGGGATAACTTTAGTAGAACAGCTAACCTTCACAATAATAAGTACAACGTGAATAGTACATGTAGCAGATCAACAATGACAATCTTACTAAGTGTATTTAAACTAATGAATAACTATTGCAATACAAGTAAGGACTACAAACAAAATTAAAGCACAATGTGTTTGCACTTGTGAGAGACGTCTTGTATAATTTATTGCAGAGCAGTATTAACAAAATTTCTATAAAGAATACATAGCAGTAGTAGTCAAAAATTACAAGTGATAGTGTTGTTTGCCTGAATGCTTATGATAATGAGTACAACACCGATATACATGACCTCATGACATGTTTAAATTCACTGGCACGTGTATCGCCGTAACTGCAAAATACATCCATCTCACAACAAATCAATTATAAAATTTTATTTGATATTATATCAACGGTGTATTCTAAACACATTCACCCACTAATTACACCGTTGCTATAAGAGCTAAATAGTGAATTGCTTTAACAACAACAACTACTATAAGGAAAGAAATAATTGTAATGTAAATAAACGTAAAGCTGCAAGAGCAACATAGATGCAAACAGCTTTGCCAAGGATGTGCGAAAAAAGCGTAAGTACACGAAAAAAAACCCACATATTGACAAGCTACATGAGATGAAGTAGGTGCGACGCACAAAAAGATAAATCAAGTAGTCAAAAAGACAATTACATCAACAGAAGTACAAATTGAGTCGGTAGGAACAGTAATATGATGCACTTCAACTTCAGTAATAAACCTCAACATAAAACCATTAGTGAGTGAAACACCAAGAAAGACGAAAAGGGTTACGCAAAAGGAAATAATCTATTTAATCGTAGTATTCATCATTATTACCACCATAACAACAACAACAGTTATAGTCTAGGTAGTAGAAGTTGCAACATAGACGTAGTGCGCATTGTAAAGTAAAGCGCCAATCAAAGAAATTGACAGAATGCAACAAAGTTTGGCATAACACTAAAAATAAATTGAGTAGACAGTCAGCACAGTCTGCTTTATAGTCGTAATTATAATTATAACCAACACAGATAACAACAACAACAGCACCGTCAATACGAAATAGAAGGCAGCGAACCAGAGGTGATAGTGAAAATGTGAATAGTTTTGCCAAGACGCATAGCCGAAGACGAAAGGGAGTGTCTGCAGATAATCGTAATGTTGATAAATAGTTGTCTTTAGTTGTGCTAAAACCAAAGCGACAGTACAGACGACGTGAAAAAATTATTGATGAAACTTTGAACGAAGCACAGATATCGAATAATTTGTCAGCTACATTTTCTGCGAAGGAAAATACTTCGCATCATCATCACCACGATCTTCATCTTCGTGAAGATGAAAGTGCTAATATTAATATTTAGCACAATTTAGATGCACAAGAGGTAGACGACTATCAAGAAATCAGATTGTAAAGAGATAAAATATACACTAAGTTATGTTTAAGTACACTCTGTAAAGTTTTCTTAAAAAAATATTTAAAAGTTAATTTTTGTTTTTTCTTTGATGCCATCATTTTATATTGATATATAATTTTTCCCCTGCTTTCTAATGCTGCGTTACGTTAAGCTTAACTTACTCTTATTGTTGTTATTATCAATATATATTTGTTGATAAAGCTTCATTTATGTGTAATGTAGTAAATTTCCATCTAACAACATATCTATTTGTTTTTCTTGCTCTCAGTTTTTTCAAGCTGTAATTTTTCTTTTATTGTCATAGATTCATCATCTTATAGACATTGCTTAGACAATAAAGATGAAGTGTGCACTGCGTTCATCTCTTCACAGTTTGATAGCATGTGGTATGAGCATTAGTAATAATAATAATGGTAGTTTTGTTGTGTATTAGCCTTCTGACATCTTAAAACAACCAAAACTTTTTGCACATACGTACAATACTAATAATAACAAAAATAGTAGAAATTTTGCCACAGTTGCATCTTCTTGTTTGACAACGACATAGTCCGATATGAACACTACGCTAACTTCACCATTGTTATCTGCATTGCGTTCAACATCGTCTGTAAAACATGACTGCAAGTGTTACTGCACAGCGCTTTTATTGTCACAGCGTCATGTTGGCAACTACCCAGCACCGATGCCGAAAAAAGTTCGATAAGGTTTTGTCAAGCCATTCAACTTTCTCAGCACACAACGTATTGTTGAGAGTCCAAAGAAGCTTTCACGGATGTAGGAGCGCAAGCGTGATGATAAATTTCTCACTGCTCGTTCAAATTACTACCAGTAGGTGCTGCGTGATGTGTAGTAAAAAGTACACTACTATGAACCGTTTATCAAATCATATATTTTTTTCAAAGGTGGTTCTGCCTATCGGTCAATGACCTTCTTTCACGGTTCCTACGCTCAGCCGATCCGAATGCACACTCGCTTGTACATTCACGTGCTTGATCAGATTTGTCGTGGTAGCCATCGCAAAACGTTACAGTAGCTCATGCGTAACTGTAACATTGAAGTACCACCAGCCAGTGTGTGAGAATAGTTTTCTGATCCAGTAACAAAAGATTTGAACTGTGGTATTTTGTACTCTCGATGAATGACCAGTCGCTTCATCGCTATTGATCGAATGAAAACGATGAGCAAGAAACACAGACATCAATTCATGACACTCATCAATGCGTACGTCTTGATTCATCACAAAGATTGCAATACTGTGCAGTCATTGGCACAATGAGCGCACAAGTGTGGTAAATTGAAACCGTAAGAGTGTAGACCACAACGCTCTCTTAATGATAAGCTTAAGATTAAAAATCAAGAAGCCATAGCTGTGGTGCCATACTATGGGCGGAGTGAGATTGAAAAATTAGTCTCAACTATACCGCTGTAGGAGCAGTATAAACTAAAGCTCAACGCTCTTGAAAATTTTGATTAGCTTTACTAATCATTCAGGCGACACAATTTGTTAGCGGCTAAAATTCAGTTAGTCATGAACTCACTACCGTAAATCAGAGCTATCAACAAAATTGAGAGAACGTACGCTAACGACAAAACTTTTAAGTGGTACATCGCACACAAAGGTAGCTTTTGGCCTAAAATCTCAATAGTGCGAAAATAATTTGCAAATTTGCAACCATAATAAAAAGTTAAGTATGCTTGTTTTGGCCGTGTGTATATTAGCAGAACTTTGTCAGGTCGTCAACTGTACAACCGTTTTTGTGTTCGAGATTATGGCTTGACACGCTCAGAAGCAATGTAGAGGTTTTCAAGTCTCAGCGAGCTACAACGTGCCGCACTTAATTTCCCATTTTACGCACCAATTCGACCGCGCAACTCATCGGTTGTTGCATTTAATCGCTTCTTCAATGAAACATGTAGGCAACTCGGCTTTTTGCATCTAGGACGAACTGAGACCAACAAAATGTTTTTCGTTGCCATAAAACGTAAATGAAATTCAATGACAGACGAAGAACGACGGTCATATGAGCGACCTGATGACTTGCACAAGATATTTCCACTTCAACCAATAACAAATTAGCCAGTGTATGCTATAGGCACACCATCACCTACAACAAAACCAGAAAAGAGCGACAGAGAGAAAAGTAAAATTAAGAATACTCAAGCGAGATCTAAAGCTGTAAGTGCTAAAGCAACCTTTGAAGTATACTAACTGTAAGCTTATTAACTTGTGCCTAAATAATACCTACTTGATTAATATTATCAATAAGGCAGGTGTAACTAAAATAAATAATAAAATAAACCTTTTATAGAATTCTGTATTTTTTTTTTAATTTAAAAAAATAAGAATAAGTGCTGTTACCTTATTTTATAAAAAAAAATTAATATAAAAATAGTTACTCATATGTGTTGTATTTTGATACTTTTAATGAGTATAATTATGTGTAGTATGAGTATACCATGCTGACACAATAATGTAATATTTCTGAGAATGCAAAATAATACACGTATAAAAATAATAAAACAGATGTTAGTGAACTAGCTTACGTGTACTATTATAGTAACATTTTTTTTTATTTATATTTTTTATTGCAAATTTTTGAAAAATCGACATAGCTGTAGTGTTCATATTTATGTTATGCGACATAATTTGCAATGTATTTGACATTTGTTTCCCTAACAAAGAAAAGTATTTTGAACGTCTATTACAATAACGAATGTTGTAAGAGAAACATCAATTATAAGTCATTAACTTCGTGTATGCTTTCTAATGTTGCCATTACTTGTGTAATCTACAAGTATACAATTTTTTGTTTTTTTCTTCAGTTTTACTTTAATGTGTTGACATATAATAGCAAGGAATAGGAAAACGTAACTTACTTCTTCTTTTTTTTTCTTTACAATACATTAACATTTATGTCACTAGCAATCATTGTCTGTGGACCGTCTGGATCAGGAAAGAGTACTATTGGTAAAGCATTAGCGGAGCGAATGAAGTGTCATTTTGCATAAGGTGATGAGTTTCACAGTGCCGATAATGTAGCCAAGATGCGTAGTGGAGTTGCGCTAGACGATAAGGATCGTTTGCCATGACTTTACAAATTACGAAGAGAAGTGATTGAATAATTTCTTTATGTGCAACACAGCAGCGTAGTCTTAGCCTGCTCAGCACTCAAGCGTCAATATCGTGATATTCTTCGCGGTGTGACTGTAAATAACTAGAACAAAGACGATAAGTAGTTTGTATCGTTGTAAAACTCTGTGTAGCGTGGCGCCATTTTCTTTGTGCAGTTGTGTGGTGAATTTAATGTAATTGCATAACGAATGCGTCATCGCACTGGGCATTACATGCCAGCATCTCTGTTATCATCTCAGCTAAGTACATTATAATAATTTAGTAGAGATGAAATGTTACTGTATCATGATGGCATGAGTGTGGATTCAACATTACCGGTAAATGTTATTGTTGATCACATTGTTACCGTCATTATGCAACGATTTAGCATATCTAACTTGAAACAATGCTAATAATTTGTCAATAACAACTCATCTATGCACTCAAGGCACTCTAATCTGTAATTTTACAACAGTGAACATGTACACACAAAAACAAAAATATGTAACAGCAATTGTTGTTAGCAAATTACAACTCTCTACCAAAACAATTTGTCTCTACATAGATAACAAATATTGCATGTACCCTAACGCTAATTTACTTGAACACATACACTCACACAAAGTTGACTTAATAACTATGTTTATTAATTTATATTTCGTCTTACTCTTTTCAATTACAATAGTTTTTGACATATTTATCTTTTTGTGTTCACTTCTTTTTTTACAAGTATAATCACAATTATAATATAATAGTAATTCTTTTTATTTTTATACACAATCTTCATTTCAAATAGAAAACGATATTATAAAATAGTAATAGTATAACTACCATAATGACTAATACTAGCAAAAATATGACTAATTCGTAGTTGACTTCAGCGCAGCAAGTATAATAGACTGCGCTTACGCCGGTAGCTGACTTTGCCGTCAAGTATGGTCGAAGAGTCATTAACATTTCTTTGCCCATTACCAAACAAATTGCAGATTTGAAATCAATGCTACAAGCATAGACCAAAGTGCCGGTTCAAAAGCAGCGAGTATTATTTAACGCACCTGTAATGAAAACTCGTCGTCGCAGTGATGCCACCGATGATCTCTACGTGCGTGATTTGTTTCCAGCTTCACTGCTTAACAAGTTATAACAAGCCACACAGGCACACTTGTCAAAGTGTAAGCAGGGCAGTGCATAAGTACAATCACTACCATCAACGAATGGGTAGTAAATTGTAGTTCAGCACATTGCCGTGACAGCCATGCTGATTGGCAGTGCATAAGAAGCATCGTTGATTGACAGCAATGTAACCTCGTAAGCATCACGGTTGGTGATGACCACGGTGGAGCTGGATGGACGTTGGTATCGATGCTCGTACGGACGAGGATACTGTCGTCAGACCGCCTATGTATGTCGAACCTGTGTGTAGGAAGGCAGGGCAGATCCATCACATGCGTTGTGTTTGGCGTGTTCGTAAATTTGTCATGCCGGGCATGACGTCGAGGAGTGAGGGATACGGTATTACATGCGATGTGACTGTTGCACGATGAAGTGCTGAAAACAAGGTAGCCAATAAAGTGGTCGTAGTAGTAATCATTGCCATAATAATAGCAGTTGTAAGATTTGTGGTAATACACAGAATAATGCTGCTCATAATTTACTATAACACAAAAGTTTTGATTCTAGTACGAATAATGAATAAGACGTAAAAGTGAAAATAAAAGAAGAAGAAAATTAAAATAATAAACACAAACATCAGAACATGTCATAAGGCACAACAGGACAGACAACAAATAAATGTAATACGTTAGAATCAATACGCACTAGCAAATAATATTCTGGTAATACAGAAAGTCATTCAGAGCATAAAAGCAGCTTTGCACAACAGTTATCACGTAGTAACACACGATCCAGTGCATCAGCGCAGCTGTAACGAATGTCCAACGTACAGACGAGTGATGTACGACGACGAATGCAACGTAAACGATCTCGCTCGACCAGTCCGTTATTAGCCAAACGTCTGGCCAATACCACTACAGCCATTGATGGTGATAATAAAGGAGGCAGTGATACACATACAGGTTCATAGTCAGTATAGTAGCAACAACGAAACAACACTATATCCCCACTGAGTATTACAAATTATACGTCGTCTCACGCACCGTAAGTTGCTGGTACTGGTTTAACGGCAAATATGTACGATTTACAGTAAGGTGAACTACGTGAGGCAGATTCCATATTCCCGTCATCGCCTCAATCATAAACTATTATGGTCGTTAATTCCGCAGCAACAAATAATACGTCACAATAGCAATTAACAAAAGAACAACAGCAACAACAACAAAATAATAAAGCGACATAGACACAGTAGTCACAATAATAAAAGAAACAATAACAAAATGTACAAGAGAATACAATAGACACCCATTCGATCAATAAAACCAATGACGATACTACAATTAATGTGGATGGTAACAATAACATAATAGTAGCCAAAAACAATGTTGAGTAAGGTGTACATGAAGTGAGTGGTAATGACAGTCTTAGCGTGCACACACTAGACCGGTACAACAACATGTACAATGTCATGCCAGCCTCACGCAGTAAAACCGTCACACGGTGTTTGTTTGTCGTAGACAGTGATACCAATCAGCCACCAACCTCAGCACTACTACCGTGCAATCACAGGAACACCTATCCACGTCAGGCCCACACCTGGTGCTACTGCAAGGACGATCACCCGAGCGATGACCCGTAGTGTGGTGGGATTTGTTGTATGCTGTGTACATCGTGCTACTGAAGTCAACACATTACACGCCTTTACACCGATTGCTTTCGTCGTGTGCCGTGCTACGGTGATGTGGTGTACGGCTAAACCATCGCCTTCAAGTGTCATACCTGTAACTGCTACGTCTGCCCAGCCTGTCGCTTTCGCTGCCACAGAGATCACGAGTGCGATGACACGCCTATTATTCCAAGTGCCCATGACGGTAATAATTATGGTGCACCGGCAGGGGTGATTTTCAGTTGTGGCTGCCATGGCATGTGTTCGATTGCCACCGGTGTACCTAGCGAGGAGGTAGATGACCCCAACACATACACACCCTTACCCAATGCCGTAGGATTGTAAATGATGATCAGTGATGTGTTTAGTGGATTTATTTGTGCCTACTGTATGCAGTAATACCCATGATTAATGTACAATGATCCACTTACCTGTTATCATGGCCAGTTGCCTGCCAAGATAAGTGAGAGTCAACTGCTGCCTGTTGTGACATGTGGCGATACCTAGTTTAGCAAGGAATTACCATCTAGTGTGTTTTCGTACCATGGCATGCTTTACCCGGTCACCGCGTTTACTTAGGAGATGACCTGCAAGTGCGCCGATTGCAGAGCCGCGTATGAGAAATTTGCGCCACGTGCCTAACAAGAGGCTACGGAGATGATTGTTTAATTGCACGATGAGTGTGACAACTGCCACGCATCAATCAAAGATCAGACCGCGTACATGTGTGCTACCTGTGAAAATGACGGCAAAACGTTTTTTATCTGTGCCAGGTGCAATGATGTACGTTTACGTCTAATTACCGGGTTAAATCAATAGCAGACCACAACAAACAATTCTACCGCCAATGCACCAGAGACATTACAGCCATAGCCAACATTACCCGCATTGTCGTCAGCTAATACAACTGCAAACAGTATTAACAACAGCACAACGAATGACGCACATTCAACAGCACTCATAAGTAATACAGGTTGTGCATCACCTTCTCATCAAGTTGAACAGCAACAGCAATTGTAGTAATTCGCTGCCAATTCATCGCTGCATTCCATTACATTTAATCATAACTTAAACCATGTATTTCTTGCAGATACACTGGACAACTTGTACACTATTTGTGGGATGCAAGTCATGCAAAGTTTAGACTAATAGACACGTGACGAGGTGATCGAAAACTGAGACAGCTCATCGCAGCAGCATGTCATCACGGACACGATTGTTAATACATTTGGTCAAGTGCCTATTGAATTTACACCTGAGGAGAAGAAGGAGTTTACTGCTATCAATAGTAAAGGGGTAAATAGTAATAGTTGTGCAAATAACTAAGTACAACATCAACACGAATCACAAAAGCAGAACGATGAAAACAAGAATGCACGCATGTAACGCGTAGAGACAACAACAATGTTGCAAAAGGAGTAACAAAACATATCTCATCATTTACTATTACGTTTTATTTGTTTTATGCATCACCTATTTTACATTAATATTTCCTAATACACACACACAAAAATAGTCTAAATCAATTGTTTTGAGTGGTATTTTGTTTATTCAAAATTTTAACTAATTAATAGATATTTGTAATTACTACTATTTTCAACAAATGAAATTATAGAATAAGATAACCCCGCTCTTAATCTTTGTTCATTTAATTGTAAAGTTTTTTTTCTCATTAAGTGAATTTGTTTGTTTTGCAATATTGACAAGTTAAAATTATTTTTTATTTATATAACGTGTGTATTATTACGGGTATTGCTAAACAAATTTATTTGTACGAAAAAGAGGAAAAAGTTGTTTACGAAAAAGCCGAAAAAGATAACTGTTATTAAAAAGTTTGTACGTAATTGACTATGTAAATCAGTCATACTGCATTTTACCTTTTTGCAAAATTTGATAGTGTTATCTTTTGCTCTGCGTTCATTAATAAGAATACAATAGATGACACATAATCTTTATTTGTTAATACTGACATGTTATTATTGTAGCTATTGATAGATTCACACTTATTTTTTCTTGTATTTGCAACTTTTGCAAGTAGGTAGCATTGGTGTTGTGATTTAATAATATTTTCTTCTTTTCCATTTGTAAGATTATTATACAGTACAAAAATAAAATTTAATATTTACATTGAAAGTTTAACAAAGCAATTATTTTCTAGATATTTATTATCAAAGAAACTGTATTTACGAAAGATCATAGATTAGGCATAATGACTGAGTTGACTGATATTACTCGATTAGAATTGTAGTCCGTTGTTGGCTTTAGTGGTCAGGTGCCTAACGGCTTGTTAGCACATCCAGATGGAGTGCACTTAATTTACCCTCTAGGTGCTTGCATTGTCATTCGTGAAATTGCCAACCCGCAGGTGTCTGATTTTTTGTACGGACACAATGACAAGATCAGCTGCTTAGCTATCAGTCCATCGGGTAAATACATTGCCTCTGGTCAGCAAACACACCCAGGCTTTCAGGCAGATGTCTGCATCTTTGACTTTGAGTAGCGCCGTTTGCTTCATCGAATGCTACTGCACAAGGTCAAAGTACAGGCGCTGGCATTTTCACCAGATGAAAACTACTTAGCCTCTGTAGGCGGACAAGATGACAACACGGTGGTGTTGTGAGATGTTAACACAGGACGACCGTTGTGTGGGGCACCGGCGCACCACACATAGACCAAGACACTCGTCTTTTGCAATCAACACAATGAACGCCTTCTTACTGCCGGAGTAGGTTCGTTACGGGTGTGAAATGTCGACTTAACCACACGTAAGATGAACCCAATAGATGTCAACATGGGTAATCTACGACGCAGTGTAACTACGGTGGTGGTGTAGGCAACAGACAAGTACGCCTACTGTGGCACGACAAGTGGGGATGTCATTTGTGTACAGCTGTAAAACGCCAACGTGTACAAGATGTCCGGCCCACAGAAGAAGTTGTCCGGTGGGATTACCGCCACTCGATTAAACCTTGACGGCGATGTGCTCATAGGCAGCGGAAGTGGACAGGTGCAGTTACTGTCTAAAATTAATTTAACTGTACTGCAAGACACACAGGTGCTGGGTGCCGTGACGGGATTAGCTCTCACTGGCCCACACTACTATGTTGGTACCACTCTAAGTAACATGTACTTTATCAATGGGGCTAACTTTCACAGTCAACTCCGGTTAACTTGTCACAGTGAGAGCATCAGTGATGTTGTCTACCCCGATGGCTTTGCCATGGTGTTTGCCACGTGCTGTGGCAGTGACATTCGTGTCTGAAACGCAGACTCGTGCACCTAGTTGTTACGAATTGAGATTCCTGATCGAGTGTGCAACTGCCTTCAGTTTAGCCATGACGGCTCCTTGATTATCTCAGGCTGGGCCGATGGTAAGCTGCGTTGCTTTGGGCCTCAGTCTGGTAAACTGGTTATCTGTGTCGCCGATGCCCACAAGGTAGCCGAGGAGCGACGAACAAAGTCGGGAGACAAGATGGGAGTGACGGCGGTGTGTGCCTCACATAATGGACGGCAAATTATTACCGGTGGTGGGTGTGGTCTGGTGCGGGTGTGGCAGATCTGCGGTACTGGGTGCAAACTCGTAGCCTCATTAAAAGAGCATAAGGCGTGCATCAACGCTGTCATTGTCTCACAGAATGACAAGGAATGCATCTCTGCCAGCAACGATGGCAGTTGCATTGTCTGGGACTTGGTCAAGTTTATCCGTCGCAACATCATGTACGCACAAACCTACTTTAGAGCTGTCTAGTTTGCCATTGATGAGAGTCAACTTTTAACCTGTGGGAGTGATAAGATGATCGGTTACTGAGACGCGGTAGATTGCAGTACACTGCGCTAGATACGTGGTAGTAAGACTGGTGAACTAAACTCACTGTCCATCTCACCGGATAATACGTTTTTTGCCACTGGTGGTAATGATCGTATACTGAAAGTGTGGGATTACGAACGTGGAGATTGTATTGCGGTGGGTTTAGCACATAGTTGTAGCATTAGCAAAGTTCGTGTATCGCCAGACGGGCAAAAAATAATCACCGTAGGTGACGACGGAGCTATCATGATATGGAAGGTAGGTGATTTGCAGGTCGAAGGATTGTAAACAAATGTAGGTTAACATTTCCGTTTAAATCATACTTATCCGATTTTTTTAAAAAAAAGTTTAAAATATATATTATAATTTAATTTTGTTATTGTGTAAAAGTTATTTTTTGCGTTGTCATTTGTCATCTACGAAAAAAGAAACAATTACAATAATTTGGTGCTAATCAGGATTGTCAACGTTGACATCAGATGGATGACTGCACGATTATGCATTGCAATAAACAACACTATGGTGACAAGCTGCATAAAATGTTTACAAAAAGTAAATATATTACAAATTATGTTATTTGCAATGTAAGTGAAATGTATGATTTCTGTTAATTTGCTCTACATTTTTCCACGCGATAGAAAAAATACTTTTAATTGAAAAAAGTAATAGAGCGAATTTTTTTCTAATATAACTTTTTTTTTTTATAAGAAAATAGTGCTGAAACGAAAATTGGGAAGAACAACATGTTAAATATGTTAATGCGTTGATAAAAAGTTGCAAATGACGTAGTTGGATCATCAATGAACAAAAAATGTTATTGCTTTTTTTCTTCCCTGTAGGTCTTCAGTATAAAAAGAAAACAAATTAGCTCATTCTCTCTTATAAAGAAAATAAATATCATCCACAATTGATGTTAATATTTAAATTTATTATAAAAGTAGATGCGTCATAACTTTCGCTAATGGTACATAAGCGAATACACATACACACACAAAAAACGCTTAATAAGAAAGTATTGTACAACTTCTTTGTTGATTTGTTTATTTGTTTTATTTGTTTAAATTACCTTTTTCGCATCATATATATTTTTCTGAATGAGAAAGTATGTATATATGTATTGTAATATTAGTGTCATTGAGTTCAAGTGTTATTTTTTTTACCTATGTGTGTGTGTGTGTGTTGCTTGTATGTATGTAAATAGCTTGCTTATAAGTTCGTTTTTTTGTTTCTGATTTGAAAACAATTTTTTGCCATTTTATAAATTGACGATGAGTAGTTACAATAGAAACTGAATTATAAAAAAAGGATTTTTACATGAAATAGGAAGAAAGCAATTGATAGGTCTAAGCTGTACTTTCTTGTACGTTATATGGAGGATATTGTATGGCTTCACAATAAGATTAGTGTGCTTGAGCAAATCATGCTTGTGTTATAGAAATACACAGTCACACACACTTTATTGAATATCACAATTATACGTTTATGTATGCAAGGCAGCCAAATTTTTTCTCTTCCGTTCAACCTACACTACAAGCTGCAAAATGATGTAATATATTTCTATCTATTATATTGGACTTATGAAGTATAATCCGAATTACTTTTATTCTATTATTATTTATTCATGTATTTTTTTTATTATTAGTTCTTGTTTTGTGTACTATGAACGATAAATTTAGTATTTATTACATGAAATGCGCCAATGTTTTTTGCGTTTTTCCCAGTAGAGTATTTATACAATCTTGTAGATGAACATGTACATATTTATGTAAACAAAATATTATTTATTAATGGCAAAATTGATAACTGTTTTTTTTCTTTTCACTAACTTTTCTTATTGTTTTGCTGTTCATATTGTTGATTTTCTATTATTTTATTTTTCTGATTACTGAAGATTTACATATTTTTTTTTAAACTATATAATATATCATATTATATACTTTTACAGAAATAAAAACAGTGCCGCACCGTAGGTAAAGTTACGTGTATTTTTGATCTGAAATACTGCTAACACATTTTTGTACACTTCTATACACCTGTTTATACAAGTACTCATATATAACACACACTTAAAATATATAAATAAAATATATATAATATAGATAAAATATCTTGACTATTGTATTTTTTATATTTAAATTGGATTATCTTTCTTTCATATTCGACTTCATAATAATTTGTTAGCTGTACGGTTGCACAACATATCACGATGAGTGACAAAAACGTCGTAACTCAACTTAAAGAAAAGAAGCTTGCAGATGAGAAAAAATTATCAGATGAGAAGAAGTCAGCAAAGCCCAAACCTGCTCATAACGAGAAAAAGCCACAAGAGCCAAATCAACCACTGAAGGTTGGTGGTGTTGAAGTAACGGCGACGAGAACTCCGCAAGGTTAGCATTACTAATTTCGTTAGCAGACTGTACAGCAACAACGTCATATTGAGGCAGTTGAGCAAGATTACAACCAGCCAATCGACACCAGCTCAACTGCATCCACTTCACCGAGCTAAAAGTATCGGCATGATCGTGAAAAGGCACATAAGGTGTGATTTAGTGGACTGTTAACGGGTGAAAGCTACGCACCACGTCCTAAGACTATACCGTAGAACGAGCTGAGTGAGAGTAAGCGGTAGGAGTTGCTAAGTGAAAAGTCATACGTCATACCACGAGGTTACGCGTACAATGAATAAAATTTGCCTAACATCTTACGTGATGTACCTCTTGGTTCACTGCGTACAAGTCTGATGGTGTATATTGTCTGCTCTGCCATTGCGTTTGTGTTTTTGTTAGCTGCGTCGTGCCCTATTGCATGGTATCGTGGACGCAACGTCGTTATTGATGGATTTAACTACAAAAACGCAAAGGTGACAATGTGGTACGAAGACGGTCTTGGTCAAGGTCGCGTTCGGACGGAGGCACTGTGAAACTGCCCAATACAAAAGCACTTTCGGCAAGGCATCAGTGCAGCCACTATCATCGGGTGCATTTTCACCTTTTTTTCTTGCATTTCTGCCATTATTCGTCTTCAGGGTTCTGCGTCGTATGGTGCACCTTTGCTATTTGGCTTTATTGCCTTTTTCTGGACCATTGCCGCAAACGGGATGAGTATTAGTCAGTTCTACCGAAGTCGGTGTGGGCAACCGCGATTACATGAGATAACACGATTAGATGCTGGGTTTGCACTAACGCTGCTTTCATGAATTTTGTTGCTTACAGGGTAGCTGGGTATTATTTTTGCCACTCGTCTTAACATCGGACCGGTGCTTAAAGTTCACCGTGTAATGGACACCTACTACTTTTTGCTGTTGTGTGTTTCACTATTGTTTTGTGTGGTAGCAAACGCACAGACGATATGGAAACGACGATTTAATGACAACTTTATTACCGTAGTCCGCGTAACGTACTGACACACAGAGGTAATTACTGCTAATGGTGAGTCTATCAAGTACAATCGTCCTGCGTACAGGTGTTCTGCATATAACAAGCGCATCAAGGCGAGCATTTCGTTTCTTATATTAGGTTCAATAAGTCTCTTTGGTGCGTGTATGTTTTCTATATGAGCTCACAAAAAGCATCGTATGCGTAAAACGGCGTCTGCATTTGGCATTTTGTCATCTGTGTTTCTTATCATTTCATGGGTGACGGCGGTGGCGGTGTTTTATCGCAAAAGTTGTACTAATGTTGTACAATTTAGCGTTTTCAAGAACTACCCTGGTGTGCCATCAGGTTAGTACGAGGGACTGACTAACTTTCCTGGTTACGGAATTCAAGAAGGTGTGGTGTTAGTCATTGTGGCATGGATCTTGTGCACTTTGGGCACAGTGTTAAACATGATGGTTCCTACGTACGAAAAGAAGCCAGTATGGGAGTAAGACAAAGAAAAAACGTATATAAGCACATACGTGTTTTAACAAAAAAAAATAAAATTTATTTACGTACAGACATTCATATAATTCCATACGTATTTTGTTAACTTCTTCTATTATAATTTGGTCAACTTTAGTTTATAACTTTCTTCATATTACGATCAAATTTACATTGGACTTTAATTTTATTTTTTACTATCAAGTCAGAATTTATAGTAATAAAAATGTCAAAATTTTCTAAAAAAAAGAAAATAATTTAATGTAGTGTAAATTTTATTTTTTAACATTTTTTACGATTCGCTTTTGTTTATGACATTCTATCAGATATGCTTGATAACTTTCGTTCATCGTATCACATTTTTTTTGGTACTATATTTGCTGTTTCTATATGATACGAAAAACTTGAATTGCATGTTAATATATTGTACACATACGTTATACATTTTTTTTCTTTATGTTTATTCATGCGTATACCTATCTCGTAGCATTCCTCAAGATTCTACTATTTGGCTTTGTTGTACGTATTATTCTTTTTACTTCCCTGTAATTCTTTGATGCTTGTCGTAATGTTTTTTTTAAAACTTTATCATGCAATATTATATAGCACAACACCTCAGTCATCCGTTTTAATTCAAATGATTGTATACGTTAACTTACATGCAAAATTGTGAAGACAAAATAATCAATTGCAGTGTTTGAAGCAAAAGAGTAATGGTGAAGGGTAATAATATAGGTGTTAGCTTGAAGAAAAATTCATTGAATTATTATTTACTTTCTTCATATTTCATTTTTGTTGTATTTCATATTTGTGTGCGTAGATACATTCATGATTTGATTGTCATTTTTTTCTTAAAAACTATTGTTATAATAACTTATAAAAATATTACCACAATTTTTTTTATCAGTGAATGTGTTGTGCACGCACATCGTTGTTATAGTTTTTGCGTTGACAAAACCCAGTACTGTTCGTAGAAGAAAGTGCAATGAGTAATAACCTCAATAGAGTTCAATAATGCTTATGCTTATTTTAGAGTTATAAAGAAATTAATTTAGATTTATATTATAGGTATTTGTACGTTTTTTGCAAACATTAAAATTATTTTTTTAAAAAAATTATACGCTAATAACAACATTGCCTTAATTTGTTTCCCAAATAGATTATTATTAATATATATTTAAGTATTGTTAGCAATTTAAAGGTTATCATATTAGATTGGGTTAAAGAGGTTCATTAACAAAGCAACATTATATACTAGGTATTATAATACTAGTTAGACAATTTATATAGATCAAAAAGATTTATTTATTTATTTATTTTGAGTTATATTGTTAAATAAAAATATTCTCAATGCTACGAAAATGTGCTTCTTTACTAGGTAAAGTGTTAGTACTAGCGTAGGTCAACAACGATAAGATATCACCAGCTACGTTCTCTGCGATTACCGCTGCAAGCAAAATCGGTGCACCGAGTGTGTTGATTGCGGGAGGTAATGTAAAGCCCATAGCCTAGATATTGGCCTGTACACAAGGTGTAGAAGGTGTTATTGTCAGTGAGGCCGAGCATTACGCACATGGCCTACCATAGGAACTTGC
This sequence comes from Blastocrithidia nonstop, assembly GCA_028554745.1. Taxonomy (NCBI): domain Eukaryota; phylum Euglenozoa; class Kinetoplastea; order Trypanosomatida; family Trypanosomatidae; genus Blastocrithidia; species Blastocrithidia nonstop. The sequence continues at coordinate 547,965 of JAQOTN010000019.1, read as the reverse complement.
TCCGCTGATTAACGCAGTTATTGCGTAGCACAATTTCACACACGTCTTTGCAGGCACGTCGGCGTTTGGCAAAAACGTTATCCCACGCGCCGCAGCATGTAACAAGTGCATGCCTATTGTCTAAGTAACTGCCATTTTGGATGAAATGACATTTGAGCGTCAGATGTACGCGGGTAATGTGATTAGTACCGTAAAGTCAAATGATCCGATCAAATATTGCACAATTCGTGGTACTGCATTTGAGCGAGCTGCGGTGTAGCCGGATAACAAGGCTGCCTCATGCATCGATTTTTCTCCTACTCCCGTGGTAGGACTTTCCACCTTTGTGGAAGACAAGTCGACCGACACGGACAAACCATAGCTTACGACGGCGGCCATTGTCATCTCAGGTGGACGCGGTCTGAAAAGCGCGTAGAATTTTAACATGTTATATGAGTTGGCGGCTCCGCTAAAGGCCGCGGTGGGCGCTACTCGAGCCGTGGTAGATGCAGGTATTGCCCCCTCAGACATACAGGTAGGACAAACCGGTAAAACGGTAGCCCCTGAGTTGTACTTGGCTGTTGGTGTTTCTGGTGCGATTCAGCACGTTGCTGGCATGAAGGATTCTAAGGTTATTGCGGTTGTAAACAACGACGCCGATGCACCTTTTTTCCAAATAGCCGATTACGGCATTGTTGGAGATCTTTTCAAAGTTGTGCCTGCTCTAACTGAGAAGGTGAAAGCTGATCAGTAAACATAAAGAAAGAAAAATGGTATACATTTTCAAAAGTAAATAAAACAAAGTGTAAATAGATTTATACCACAAAGTAAAAAATAATTTTTGCTTATGCTATATTAATTTTTTTTAATAAAAAAGTTTGTTCAGCACAATAAAACATAATACAAATTGTGAGCTTTTTTATACACACACCCACACACACTGTACATCATTTAACAATATTTATCATTTTTGTATCGAAATTTTTCTGTCAAACGTTGTTCGTTCTAGTGTTTACTTTAGTGTATTTTTTCAATTTGTGCTGCCAGTTGTCTGCGCAACTATTATAGATTACAACAAGAACTGTATCGACATGGAATATTAGGGTTTTGAGTAGATTTATTGTTTTGTATTGTAGTATAATTTAATCTGTTCTTGATGCTGTTTGACTTTAGAACGCGATAAAAAGCTTGTGAGTTTACAAACGTATATATGTAAATATGTTTATATTATTGCTATTTTTAAAACATTTTGCAAATGTGAGGCTAAACTATTATCAAAACATGATTTTAGTTTTGTGAAATATTTACTCCAACGAAAATACATTCAGTAAGTAATCTTGTAGTTTATAATGACATAGTTTTGTTTTAATTAATATTAATTATGTTGTTACTTGTCAACGTACGTACACATATATACAAATATATGTGCTATTTGACCCAAAGATATTGTGAAAATTTTGTTTAATTAATAGTAAATAGTTTGCATCAATCTTTTTTGTTTACATTGTAATCTTTTCTGAAAACATCGTCACAATTTATTTATTAAAAGAAATAAATAAAAAATATTAGCACCATCGATACATTGTATTCGTCTGAAAATTTAGCTGTCCAACGAGGCTTACAAGTATAAATTGAGTAGATTTCTATACTTGTTTTATTTGCACAGCACATTCACATTAACACTAACACAAACACTAACACAAACACCAAAAAATGTTTTGCGCTTCGCGTTGAATGTACAAAACAATGGTGCCCTATGCCACGCTTTTTGCTCATAATTTAGTGCTGTAACGTGTATTTCAGACAGCAGGAAGTCGTGTGGCATTTATTCGTGAAGTGCCCGGAAGTGATTCTGTCTCGTACACCTACGGTCGTCTGCAGCGTGATATTATCGCAATGGCCAACTTGCTTGTCGCACGTAAAAGTAAAATAGCAAGTAGCATTACTACCGAACCCAACAAGAAAGGCGCCTCAGCCAATACGCTAAGCTGACTGCAATTAGGTAAACCAGATAACGTACAGAGCATTTTTACACAAGGCGATCGTGTGCCGAGCTGTGATGTTCTTCACGATACTGGGTATTACAACACCGCAGTGATGTGTGGACCAGGGTACACTTTCCTGGTTTGCATGTTAGCCTCGTGAGCGGTCAACCAACTTGTCACCCCAATGTCCGTTTCACAGGTGTACAATGATGAGTTGATGTACGTGCTTGATCACAGTGGCTGCCGTACCATCTTGGGCGAAACCGAATTACTACAAAGTAAATTCCCATCAGTGTATGATCCCTTTCGTGTTAATCGCGTTGTAGATGTCACATAGCTCAGTTGAAGTGTGCATGATAAAGTTAAGCGCGCTGGTTACTCACACTTTAGTGCATCTAGTACAAAAAAAGTTAATAATGCAACAAGTGAAAATGATACCAACAAAACAAAAGAAGGAACGAATGTTACAGATACAGTAACAAGTGGCAAATTATCTGATAAAGTAAACAGCACTTTCTGCGTTGACACGGTAATGGATGTAAAACAGATTCTGGAACAAATATCAAGTAACATGTACCGACACGTGCCAAGCTGCACACACGGATGCAATGAAATTGATGATGTAGAAGTGCTGCCAGCAGAAAAATAGTAAAAGATGAATATTGCAGAAGATGTAATCAGTTATCTACGTCAAGTGAACGATGCGACGGCTGAAACCACCAAATAAAATAATCAAGAGTAGTAGACAGCGTAGTCTATGCGGCAAGTTAAGGAAAATGAACACTAGTAAACAAATAACGAGGGCACTTTGTGTAAAGGTGAAAACGATAACAAAAAAGCAGAAGGTGATGATGATGATGATCATGATGGTGTGTTGTAGTATGATGCGGATGATGTGTAACACAGTCTAAACAGTGTCTTTAGGCAGTGACACACACAACCATACACACGACCAAGTGTGCATGATGACTGCCTAATGGTGTACACCTCGGGCACGACGGCTCGTCCTAAAGGAGCAGTTCACACTCACTCGAGTGTAAATAACATGGTACGTGTGCTTCAACGTGCCTGACAGTGGCATAGTGAGGACAGCATACTAAGTGTCCTGCCCGTTCATCACGTTCATGGATTGGTGAATATTCATTTCTGTGCACTCGCCTCTGGTGCACGATGTGTGAGCACCAACTTTGATAATCCGGCTCGAATTGCACGGAGAATAGCGGCAGGTGACATTACGCTTTTCATGGCTGTGCCAACCATCTACACGAAACTGATTTCGGCTATTCGACAGTAGTTTTCACCGATTGAGCAGAGTGCGTTTCGTCATGGGTGTGTGTAGCATGTTCGCTTGATGGTCTCTGGTAGTGCGGCACTGCCCGTACCAACACTAGAGCAGTTTCACGCGTTATCTGGACACGTCTTGTTAGAACGCTATGGCATGACAGAACTTGGAATGGCTCTCAGTCAACCTCTACGACCGATTGCAGAGCGTACTCCAGGTACGGTAGGTTATCCTCTTCCTACGGTCATTCCATGTGTGTATGAGCCCCATAACTCAGATACTACCGCCACGACTTCAGACAGCAATGAGAACGAAAGCAACAAAAAGAACAACAGCAGCACCAATGAAAGTAATTGTAGTGAAGAAGAAAAGAGGAAACGTCAATTTGAGCAAGTAGGCGCACTGGCCATTGCCTCGTAATCGTTATTTGATCGTTACTGAAACAACCCTGCAGGAACGCGCAAGGAGTTGCGCACCAGTCCACTGGGCATGCGTTACTTTGACACTGGTGACACGGTAGGAGTTAACTACCCACACGGTAGAGACCAACCAGGTGTTTTCACCATATTAGGACGGTCTAGTGTGGATATCATAAAGTCACGTGGGTACAAGCTATCGGCGCTTGAGATTGAGGCAGAGCTGCTGTCTCGCAAAGATCTCTTCTACGAAGTGGCCATTGTGAGCTGCAAGGATGAAGTGCTTGGTGAGGCGGTGGTGGCAATTGCGGCATTGCAACCAGACGCTGCCAGTGCACGTAATTTGCACTTTGAAAGTGAACCAGTGCATGGAATAGAAAACGAGGAGCTGACAAAGGAAATGAAGCAGGTAGCTCTTACCTTACTGGCACCATATAAGTGTCCTAAGCGGTACATTTTTGTGCGTGAAATTCCACGTAACGCGACCGGTAAAGTAAATAAGAAAAATCTGAAGAAGCTGCTCAAGTTAGATTAATCGTAAAAATTGATTTGAAAAAAATAATAAACTTACTTTTTTTCTTACTATTTCGTATTTACCTCTCTATTTTCTCCTCCTATTTTATGTTAATAAATGCTTACATTATATGATTGTGCATAAAAACAAGATAAAAAGTGCTTTATTCACATTAGTTCTCTTATATAAAAAACATTTACATTCTTTATTACTTTTATTAATTATCGTTATCGCCATCTGTGCACTTTGTGATTAAGTAACGTTTTTTGCTCTTTTTTTAAAATGCAAATAATTATTATTATTATTTACGTAAATGAAAATAACTTGTATATTGTATTACTAATATTTAGTTGTGTTAATGTAGATAATATTATACGTAAATATATATGTAAACAGCTTTTGTATTACTTTGTTTATTGATGTTTAAGTTATCGCAATATCTATTAACAAATCGTCTTCACCTTCTATTAGTGTTGTTATCGTCAAAAAACTTGGTGTATAAATAACAATAGTATAATTTTTTTATGGCAATAATGTTAACAACAACAACAGAATTGACAACTAGCAAACAGTCACACTGGCCGATTACTAGCATTTAGTTGCATAAGGTCGTAAACTAGTTGCACGTGTGCAGAGTGTAGCAGAGAAGCAGCAAACATGGAAAGTATTGCTTGAAAAATTTTACATCAACGAGTAAGTACAGCGTATTCGTTCTGCAGCACTATCGTAGATTGTTCACGAAAGTGAACTCTAAAGTATTGACAATGCACAATTCCGATAATGGTTCAATGAAAGTAACACACGCACTATGTAACATACAAATAATGGTAAAACAGACAGTGAAATCGATAGTGCTGATTTGACACGATCAGGAAAATGGTTCTACTCATATTAATTGACCTTGTTGACTCCGTTTGCAGCGGTCATACCATTTCCGTCATAATTATCTGCACATGGTGGTAAATTAGTGGAACAGCATATTGATAATATGATGTTAAGCTTGACGTACGTTCAAACAATTTCTGCAAAAACTAATTTGTGACATGTTGCACAAAATTATTTTATATTGTAAAATAAAGGCAAAGAACAGGAAAAGCATGACAATAAGTTTATACAATAGGACACACACAACATTAAAAAATACGAAAACGAAGAAGACGAAGACAGAGAATAAGAATGTAATGAACTGTCGTATATACACACACCTTGTCGTAATGGTAGTGATGTAACAAAACTAATTCGTTAGTGTAGTGTTCTTGGTGAAACGCTTCGACATACACCTTGTTTGCTGATCAACGACGCATAGCCCAATGCATCACTTTGTGGCCGGTGTCTAGTCATACGCAATCAGTGTGTTACAGCAGAGATACTATTATCACCCCGTTAACAACACACGCACATCACACATCTATCAAAGTAGACGCGCAATGATACATAGAAGTTACAACCAATTACTGACTTCAATAAATGTAAGTGTAGCGATGTGACAAACTAGAATGACAAATCAATTAACAATAGAAGAAACTAAAACAGCAACATTGCATAAAATATGACGTGCAAATGCACTTCCATCAATACAATGCAAAATGTTTTCGAATAGCATCTACGTGAAGTTATAGGATCTGCTTTACAAACCTTTATAGCGTAAAAAGTACAACCTCACATGACGTGTCGTACGTATATGATATTATTTATTGCACATATTAAGAAATGTAATGACAGTAATATAAAGCTGAGGGAGACATGCGGTGACATTGATAAGAATGTGATTAGTCATAATAATGACACTAGCATGCAACAAGATAAGGTGTTGTGCAATGTAAGTAAAAACGATCATGGAATGACTAACTGTCCAAGCAGTAATTTGAATAAACAATAATTTCCTTTACAATAGGAAGACATTCGCTTTGAGATTCTGAACATTGATCGGGCAGATACTACCGCATTTACACTCTTTTCTGTAGATGAGCTTTGCACTGTAGCTGGGTATGTGCTTCGACGGAATGACAAGATTGACCGAGATTACGTTAGTAATAATATTAATGTTGTTGATGATGGCAAATGTAATAATAATAACAATAACAAAAAAGCTGCCCTACTGCACGCGTCTCGTGTATATTTACCCCCGATAATACGACTAAAACGTGTAAACAATCGTAAAACTGACAGGTGTAAGGCAACAGCAACAAATTTGTAAAATATACCTCTGCTCATCGATAAACAGTAAGTAACGCATGATACCATAACAATGTGCATACGATATGCGGAAAAGGCACTTGCAAAACGATTGTAGGACAACATACGCTGTACGCAGAGCGATAATATTAATACTAAAGTTAATGAAACACCTAAACTATTTACATCAAATACAACAGATGCAAAGGAAGAATATGAAAGTAATAGTACTACTGCAAAGATTGAACGAGGGCAAGAGGACGAATGTGGCAATTTTCAGATAGATGATCCAATAGCATGTAACTTAGCTGATCACATAAAAAGTCATGATGACAATAGCAATGAAAACAATGATGATAGGCATAATCGTGAAGAGACAGATAATTGATGAACTCGTGCACGTCGTACTGCACTTGGAATGATGGTAGCATTGAAAATGCGAATGATCTGTCTTCCTAACAAATACGTGTAACATATGGCACACAGTGACATGTAAATAAAAGACACACTTAGAACTAATATTCAGATGTAAATATAACAATAGGTTTTAAAAAAACTATGCGCGCACAGTAATAATGTATATTTTTTTTGTAATCTTTTTCTTTTGCGGCTATAATGTAAAACTTGTAATTGAATTTATTGTTCTTCTATTTATTAGGGCTCGCCTTTAAATGCCAACATATAGAACGTGTCAATTTATTGTAAATTGATGTGTCTATGCATGTGCTATATTATTGCAATTTTTTATACTAAATCGTCTCTTATATATTGCAGCGTGTAAAATATTTATTCGATTTCTCTTATTTACTCATCCATTATTTCTTAAAAGTAGTATACTGTATATAAAATTGTCAATACGCTATTATGAGTTCGTCTACTCCCGTTACACGTCCTGCGGCTAATATGTCTGCTGGTGTTAGCAAATCTATCATTTCAGTCAGTGATATTGTTGCATCTAATGTTAGCAAGTAGAAATCGAATAACACAGAAGCTGTGCCAGCAAAAATGCATTCCGCTAAAGTTGATCACTCACCACTTTCATCAAGTGCTCCATGTGTCACAGCGTCGTCCGTGTGAGCATAAATGCAAGATGACAGTCCAGTCTTGTCAAATAATCACATACGTAATGCTGTGCTAGCTTATTTGTAATCAACAAATAGACATGACGTGGTGCGAGCTATACTGTAAGCGGACTAGCAAGCTGGTCTATTTTGTAATAGTGCAAAAGCGCATGAGAAACTGCGTAGCGGCTTAATTGATGAGGGCAACAGTAGTTTTAGTGTTATCAACGAAGCAAATAAATGTAAAATTGTTACTCATACGTCATTAGAAAAAAGAACATCAACGCCTCAAAAAAAATCAGTCTAGAATAGATAACAAGCCTCGCAACAAACACTTCTGTCGAATCCTTTATCATCTACTTGCCTACAGATAAACAACAACAACAACAACAACAATACTACTAAATTAAATCATGAGCATTAGACTAATTGTATAGCTGAAAGTAAATAGGTGTTATAGAAGACAATGTTTGCGTCACCATCACCAGCATCACCGTTGTGTGCTAGTCAACATTACAAAGGATAGCCATAAAAGGTAGACTTACCATAACATAATGAAATATCCTTGTAATAAAACGTAAAATTACATCGAGAACCTACACCAACAATAGCATCATAGAAAAGAGTTCAAGCACACGGTAAATGGCAATTTAGCAAACCCTCCTATAAATGATTAGTGTAAAGTTTACTTCGACGTCACCGATGTTAACACTAGCAACATTCCTATGGTTGTCGTAATCAAGATCATCACTATTCTAATTTGTAAAATAAAATGTAGTCAAGTAGAGCAAATGCACAGTCTCACAACTCATTTAATGAATTTCATTAACCACAAGAATAGATCTAACAACTTTATTCACAGACAGTGCAACGAACGTTGTAATAGAAAATACTTCCGTGCTTGTGTGCGAGTCATCGTGCACTGGAGTGCGATCTACGCTTGTTATACAGTAACGCGAAAACGCAGTTGATGGAGCAGTATCATTAGCTCGGTGCACCACTGCCACAGTCGGACTTGTGAGATGCTGTAATTGAGCAGCAAGTCTGCATACCCATGTGATCTGGCATAGACGAACATGTTATCATGTCCTTTCCTAATCCAGTAGATGTGCAAACCAACGACATTGTACACGGTACACTTAATCAGCTTGTGTAGTAATTGACCTTTGTACACATCACTCCTGCTACCTATAACGATCATTTTGCTCTCGTCTCTTCTTCGACTTATGGTTCGCCATCGAATCATGGTAATGCATCATCGTGGTAGCACCCAATCTTATTTACAGGTAATGGCGTAAAGGAAACATTCACTCAGCCTCTACCACCGTCAGCATCACCGTAACAGCAATAATAGTAGTTGTCTTCAAAAATGATGACAAGGGCAATAACAGCCAAGTCTGACACAGCGTACAAGTTTGCCGTTGCGTTTTTACGCCAACATCGTCGCATCACCTCTTCTAGTGTGCTTTTGGCAAAACTCATTTAACGCTTTTCTGTACCGCTATCTTTGAAGCTAGGATTTAATCATTTTATGGCGCATGGCATATCGATTGATCTACCAAATCTTTGTTTACGTACTTCTTCTTCTTCTTTATCATCACCATCATTACGTGGAAAGTAAATATCAAATGTGGTGCAACCTGCTTCATGTAAGGAGTGAATGTGTGAACGTGCTCACTCAGAAACCATAACTATACAGTCAATGCAATTACATCCGCACATGAACCGTGGCTAGACTCTTTCCTCATTTAATTCACAACTCGAAGAGCCACTTGCCCATGTGCAAGCAGCACCTCAATCTGTTTCATCATACTTTCCATCTCATGTCAATGCTAATGTTATTTCTGCTGGTGGTGCTGTTGCTCCATCATCTTCTCTAAACCTACCACCACAATATAATTTTTAATCAATAAAACGTTATGCCGTCAAACACTACTCACCAAGTGCAACTCTTTGATTAATCGTTACGCGTCAAGTACAAACTAAAGTGCTAACGGTGCTTTTGCTTTGACTGCAACGCCACCCAGAACACTTTGATGATAAAATGTTACAGTGTGTGGCTCACTTTGTGTAGCATACCTGTTTCCGCCCAGCGGTGTGATCGGACGGTGCGGTGCCCTTTGCCCAAATTGGGTAACTGCTACGCGAAAACATTACCAAGGCATTTCGAGAATATCGTTATCGATACCGATAGCAACAGTGCCGTTATCGCATTTCTGACTTGTAACGTCATCATGGTCTTCATACTAGCCACAATATCAATACCAACACTAACACCAATGGTCATGGTAATATGTACAATAATGGTGATAATATGCCTCAACATGCATTTCTTCAATCATCACACCCACAAGTTTCGTTATCGTAGTCATATCGTATGCAAAGTGATTAATAACAGGACTATTTTTACCCACTCAGTGCCACTGCTATGAATTGTAAACGACGAGTGTTGTAGACTGCTGTGCCACCACCACTACGTTTTCTTCGACACAGTGGCAGTAAATGAGTTACGGCGTTGAGTGGTGTCTTGAGTAACACCGACCTGCCATAGTTTGCCCTATATGACGAAAATGCACTCAGTTCGTTGTTCACCCACAAGTCGCTTTACAACAATCTTAATACTAACACTACTACCAATAATAATAATAGAAGTTCAAATGTGTATATTTCGTCATTTGCAAATGCAAATCATTCGCCTTACGCTTATCACCATGCGCGCAATTCTGCTCCTTGTAGTTCGTTGCACGAAATGTGCCTGCCTCATGAAATTGATGTACGTCCGTAGATTCTGCGATCCCATGCATAGCGAGCCATGGGTGAGTTCTTCTCCTTTGATGCATAAATGTACGTGAAGGGACTTACCGCGGCACATCAACGTTTGTTTAGTGCCTTTCCAGCCTAGGACGTGTTGGTGCTTGCCCAAAGGCATACCTCTGGGTATGTGTAAAGTACACACTTTAGACGATCCGGTATTGGTATTTTCATGCGCACCTCGGTTTATTTGACTCAGTGAGCCGTTTCACTGCTGCTATGAGCTGCCTACCTTGACGGGCATGTACTATAACTCAGTAACACATCGATTACTACCAACTTGACTAACATGTCATTTAATAGTAGTACACAGGCTGCAAATAAAAAGAAGAGGCGACTGAAACGAATGAAGAGGCAGAAGAATAACAATAACACCAGCAATACCAAAGTAGAGTATACAAACACAAAATAACACAAATAGAGTTTTGCAGGAGAAAACAAACATACTACGACGGACAACGCAAACTAAATATTAGAAAAGCAAGATAATAATGCTGACAATAATGGAAAAGTCAATAAAAGTGAATGCAATGACGGAGATATTGACAATAATGATAATGAAGCAACTGATAATGAAGGTAACGATGATGAGGATGATGACGATCTGTTAGACGAGGATGATGATGATGATGATGATGACGATGATGATAATGATGATGATGATGATGATGAGGATATGATTGACGGTAACAATATTCTAGCACTTGTCACGAAAAGTAGCAAAAATAAAAATAATGATAATGATGATAATAATGACTATAATAACTATAAAAGTAAAGTGTGCAATGCTAGTTTTCGCACAACTCGTGTGAATACTATTCAGGGTAATAGTGATGGTGCACCACTGCAATCGTAATCACAACATCCTCAACTTTTTACCCAGACTCATCAACCCTTAGGCAGTAATACAATAACGCGAACAGAGTCAATGAATTATAACAATAAACATGACACTGATCAAACGGATAATAATAACAGTAAAGCGAACGCATAGTGACGAAATATTCTAGATAAGCAGACCGTAGGGTGTTTGTTCTTCCATGTAACAAGTCGCCTACTGGATCTTGTGGTTGGTTTTTTGAAAGTGAACAACATTCACGCCTCGTTTAGTGTGTTTCGTGCATTCTAGCACCCATTTGTTAACACGATATTGCACCATCCGCGCATAGTACGACACACCAGTGCAAAAACAAAACATCAGCTACGTCATTTGAAAGTGTTTTTTGCAACAAAAGAACGTAATGCTGAATGAAATAATGGTCAAAATAATAAAAATGATCAATATACTAAACAATCTTACATAAAGCTCGATAAAAATAATATACGTAATGCTAATGGTAACAGTAAAAACAAAAATAAAAATACAAGTGTGCAAGTTAACAAAAATACATTTCGTTAGTTTTTGTACACGGTGCCGGACAACGCCTAGTATCCCACCATACCTTTGCTTCAGCACTACCTTGGCTAGATATAATTACTTGATCGTATTGAACCTACGTTTCTAACGCACTGTCTTCCGGCGTCTGTAACAATACCGCATTTGCACTAGTTTGCTAATAATAAATAGTCTATATTAACTTAACAAAACGTGTCTTTGCCATCAATGTCACCTGCTCTGTACGTCGTTCATTGACGTAAGTTTTTCATCATGGACGAGATTATACAACGTATCTACGCCTTTCAAAAGGCGTGTGTGCATTACATTTCCTCTTCATCTACTGTAATTCGAACAATATATCGTGATAAGGCAATCGAAGAAACATATAAGCAACAACTGGTTATTGTGAGAGTGAGTTAGTTACGCATATTACGCGTTTTGGCAGATAAGTTGCTAACATCACTGTAAGATATTGTATTTGTTGTTATTATTATCTTTTTTTTTTCTGAATTGAAGCAGAGTAGACAAATAAATTCTGATAAGTAATTACTTATTAACTCTTTGCATATACAATTGTTGTTTCTGTATTATACAAACTATGGCTATTGTTTTTTTATTTAATCTCTTTTCCCTGTAAATTTTATCTACGCAAAAGCAATATTTTAATTATAATTTTTTAGTCCAGCTAATAAGCAAGCAAGCAAGCAATATAAAAATTAGCAACTATTACAGCTACAACACCACCAAGAGAAATAGAGTAAAATGTTTTCTAGTCATCGAGTGCAGCATCAGCTGCTACATACGGTGTTTTATGCAGTATGTGGGTGGTGCATTTGTGTTGCACTGTATTCATCATTTGCACATGCCGCTACTGACGCTGCTGTCACAACAAATAATAATAATGGTCGCACGAATGATGCTATTGTGATGGCATAACCGAAAAGCAGTACAGATTTGTGTTTAGCTGCGATGTACCCGCAATCGGCAGGTTTTTTTGGTGCACTAGGTGCGGCAGTAGCACTGGTGTTTGCGAATCTTGGTTCTGCGTATGGGGCTGCTAAGTCTGGAGTCGGTGTAGCCTATCTCGGCCTAAACGCGCCAGAAAAAATTATGCGTGGAATTGTGCCTGTAGTAATGGCTGGTATTCTCGGTATCTACGGCCTTATTATTGCCGTTATTATCAACAATAACATCAAAACAGAAGAAAACAGTTACTCTGCCTACTCTGGTTATCTTCATCTTGGTGCTGGTGTGGCAGCAGGTTTAGCTGCGTTAGCGGCTGGACTTTCAATAGGTGTAGTTGGTGACACCGCCGCACGAGCGTATGGCAAACAAGATCAAATTTTTGTTGCAATGGTGTTAATGCTGATCTTTTCAGAAGCGTTAGGGTTGTATGGTCTTATCATAGCATTGTTAATGAACAATCAAGCTAATCGTTATTCAAATCTGTGTGGAGTATAAGCGAACATATCTACTATACATTAATTCAGCAACAAAAAGCTTTTTTTTTTTTTTTCAAATATAAATTACAATTGCTTTATATTTATTATTTATTGAAATTTATTTTTACGTTACAAAAGAAAAATCACACAAACATGCATATTTATCAATTAATTTCATTTTCGTTTTGATAATCTCACAACCTTTTGCGTTTATCTATATCATCCGAAACGTATATCAAGGCGTTAGTAATTATCTTTCCGCACCTCAAACAAATACCATCAAAAATTACTTCCATTATAATCCTTTATCTTCTTAGTGTACAAAATCAAAAAAGTGTTAAACAAAAAGAAAAAAAATTAAGCACACTAACATTTATTTTTTCTTTGTGCACTTTAGAGAGGAAGTAAGAAAAAAAAGTTGCAGAAAATTAGCAGGCTTGAATTGGATTGCAAAATAAATAATTTTTTGTTTAGTAAAGTTTGTGCAAATATTTATATATTATATATGTTTGTGTGTGTATCTCTATCTCTTAGCGGTATGTGAAGAAAGAGAGAAATAGATATGTAAATCATTAATTTGTTTAAGAGATTCTAACGACCAATAATACTAAATATATTTGAACTAAAATATTAAAAGTGTTTTGCTTTATATCTCGCACACAGTGCCAGAACACAATTATCAGTTACTGATAAATGCATACGCTAGGACAGAAGGCATAATGCCATGCCGTATGATAGATAATTTAATATTGGAGTAAATTTAACTTCGCTTATGTAAATTTTGCATTACTTCTTAATTAGCATTTTCTAAAAAAATATATATATATTGTTTGTTAATAAAGTATTTTCTAGGTATAGTCATCGTTGTACACTTTTGTTTTACAAAATAACCATTTCACACTTTTTCCAAATAGATTAGTAATATTTTTTTCCTATAGCTAGCACAAATGAGTGAATAGTGTAAATATTCTGGATGTCATAATATGGTGTTTACGGTAATGCCATAGTGTTAATACTGTAAGCAACGGTACTGCACCTCACACATGTTACCATAAGTACATGGATGTGGACTTGTATGCAAAAATGCATCGGTACGCCAGGCTACCGATGAGACGATTGCGCAACGCAAAGCACGCAAGCATATAGGCAACGAAGATGCACTGCAACGTTTGCACAAAAAGTTAGCGGAAAATGAGGCAGCACGACGTAAAAAGCCTCCAAAAGGTAAGACGAAGTAAGTCCAATAAGACATACCTTCATACAAACACATAAAAGATAAAATAAATATGTTAACTTTAAGTATCATGATATAATCTGAATATGAAAAATGTTATGGTTTAAGTCTACACATTCAATTGATATTTGCCATGATGTTATGTTTCTACCATACTCGTGTAAGACTACATTGATAATATATTATATAAACATTTTTATCAACTAATTTTTAAAAAATAATTTCAGTGTAATTTAAAGATATTTCGACTAATAACAAATATTATTCTCTAATTTATATTAACATATATACTTTGCACAAGCTTGCAGAACAGAAAGATTACGATCAATTTTATTATAATAATTATTTTTTAAAAATTTTGATAGTTTTTTATTCAAGTTGTGTGACTGTAATGTCTTATATACCTAAATACGAAAATGACGGAAGTGGCCGTGATACGTTTATTAACTATGCTGGTGCTTACTGGTTAAACCCGTTGCCTGGCGGTAGATACTATAAAAGTGCCAAAGCACATGGCAATCAATGAGAGAATAGTTGTAGCTAGTCCATTGACCCATTTGCGACACAGCGTCCACCATATCAATCATTGTATGGCAAGTCACGTTATGGTACAACTATTATGATGCCCGACACAAAGAACAAGTTTGATTCGTCAAATAATGAGAAATAAGGTAACGAAGATGAAAAAAATGAAGTAAATAAGAATAGTGACGAGTTTAACACTCAAAATGATAATAAGTTATTATCTCAATATAACAACACCTGCGATAACTTTGATGCGCAGTCGACGGCGTTGCTTTCACTTCCACACGATGTAGCAAAACCATAACAACGGTTCACACATCCAGGACATGCAGTGACTACCGTGTAGGGCACCAATGGGTGCACATTTACAGGAAATGACGGAGAGCAATGAAGTGCACCTAACGAAGATGACTGCACATTACTTCGACGAGCTCCTTTGTACGAGTCTACGTGCCATTATGGTTTACGAACGGGTCGATTCTACACCGCCGATCAAGCTCCTCCGCATGAAATGACACTGCCACAGAAAGGAACATCATGGGGCAAATCACACTACTATTAAAGTTAATGTGAAAAAAGTCTAGTGATACCTTAATAAAAAAAAAAAAAATAATATTTTATTTTACAATATGGAAAAATACACACCATGTAATTACACTTCACGTTAACAATTTCTCTTTCATTGGGTTTTTTTTTTGTTTTTTTTATTAACACAAGTTATATTTATGTAAATATAGACTTAATTTATAATTAAATTTTGTAATAACGAGTAAATTTTATTTGCAAATACGATAGCAATGTAATATACCGTCAAATAACATAACATGTGGCAGTATTATTATTGCCTTCTTTTTTCTTTTCTTTTGGCACACTTATATATACAGATGTAAAATGAATTGTAATAGTCATTTAAAACATTATCGTGCAAACGATAGACATTTTTTTTTTTTTTTCACTCTCCGTTTCACGATAATTGCAAAGATGTTTTGAAGAATTGTATGTAGACTATTTATTTTTGTATATTGCCATTTTCTCTTTTCTGATTTCGCTAATTTTGACAACTTTATTTATTTATTTTTCTCTTGGTAATCTGAAATAAAACATAATATATTATATTGTTGACGTCATTAATACGATAAAAATTAAACTAATCACATATATTAATCTGCAATCTTAAAGCGATACTGTTATTAATTACACAACAATTAGTAATCTCTAAGCAAAAATATATATATATATATATATAACTAATTATATAAAATCTTTGAAAACAATAACACACTAACTTAACACATAATTATAATAACAAAAAGGTTAAAGAAAAAATACTTTTAAGTTGTTACTCTTAATTAGAGGGCAAGTATATCAAACATGTCGATCTCATTATTTGCAGCATCGCCGCATTCCGGTAGTCGTTCTTGTCCACATCGTCGTTGTCAAAGTAACAACAGAAGTCATTATAATCATCACCTTAGTAATATGGCGTTACTTGCAGCTTTGTTTGTCGTTTCCTGTCTTATGCTAACTTCGTCTTCCTCTTTGTCATCCTCCTTTGCGTTAGCTGCTTCTGATGGTAGTGGCAAGGTAGAGAGCCCCTGCGTGGGTGTTGACCTTGGTACAACTTACTCCGTGGTGGGTGTTTGGCAAAAGGGTGAGGTGCACATTGTGCCCAATGAAATGGGTAATCGTATCACGCCTTCGGTTGTCGCGTTTACCGAAAACGAACGACTCGTCGGCGATGGTGCGAAAAATCAGCTTCCGCAAAACCCGCACAACACCATCTACGCCATCAAACGTCTCATTGGCCGTAAGTACAGTGATCCTACGGTGCAGGCGGATAAGAAGTTGCTGTCGTATGGTGTGGTGTCCGATAAAGCAGGCAAGCCGCTTGTGTAGGTGAAGGTAAAGGGTCAAACCAAGACATTTACTCCATAGGAGGTGAGTGCGATGGTACTGCAAAAGATGAAAGAAATTGCAGAAACCTACTTGGGCGAAAAAGTCAAAAACGCCGTCGTGACGGTGCCAGCCTACTTCAATGATGCACAACGTCAATCGACCAAAGATGCTGGTACCATTGCAGGACTAAACGTTGTACGAATTATCAATGAACCTACTGCTGCTGCGATTGCCTATGGCCTCAACAAAGCTGGTGAGAAGAACATTCTCGTCTTTGATCTTGGTGGTGGTACGTTTGATGTCTCACTGCTGACCATCGACGAAGGCTTCTTTGAGGTGGTGGCAACGAACGGTGATACTCACTTGGGTGGTGAAGATTTTGATAACAACATGATGAAGTACTTTGTTGATAACTTGAAGCGAAAGAGCAAAGTGGACATTTCACGCGATCAGAAGGCACTGGCTCGTCTGCGTAAGGCGTGTGAGGCGGCCAAGCGTCAACTCTCCTCTCACCCAGAGGCACGTGTGGAGGTGGACAGTCTTGTTGAAGGGTTTGACTTTAGCGAGAAGATTACACGTGCCAAGTTTGAGGAACTAAACATGGAATTATTCAAGAACACACTTGTACCAGTACAAAAAGTACTTGAGGATGCCAAGTTAAAGAAGAGCAGCATTGATGAAATTGTTCTGGTGGGTGGCTCAACACGTATTCCAAAAGTGCAACAACTCATCAAAGACTTCTTTGGTGGTAAAGAGCCTAACAAAGGAATTAACCCTGATGAGGCCGTGGCGTATGGTGCCGCCGTGCAGGCAGCGGTGTTGACCGGTGAGAGTGAAGTTGGCGGGAAAGTGGTGTTGGTAGATGTTATTCCACTCTCCCTCGGCATTGAGACCGTTGGTGGGGTGATGACAAAGTTGATTGAGCGTAACACACAAATTCCAACCAAGAAGAGTCAGGTATTTTCTACCTATCAAGATAACCAGCCTGGTGTACTTATTCAGGTCTACGAAGGAGAACGCCAAATGACCAAGGACAACCGTTTGCTCGGCAAGTTTGAGCTCTCAGGCATCCCACCTGCACCACGTGGTGTTCCTCAGATCGAGGTTAGCTTCGACGTAGATGAGAATAGTATCTTGCAAGTAAGTGCCATTGACAAATCATCGGGCAAAAAGGAGGAAATTACCATCACCAACGACAAGGGACGACTGACGGAGTAGTAGATTAAGAAGATGGTTGATGAAGCTGCCCAGTTTGAGTAGGAAGATCGCAAAGTTCGCGAGCGTGTTGAGGCTAAGAACTCACTAGAGAGCATTGCCTACTCTCTTCGCAACCAGATCAATGACAAGTAGAAGTTGGGTGGTAAGTTGGAGGAGTCAGATAAGAATGCTATTGAATAGGCGGTGAAAGAGGCAATTAGTTTTGTTGATCAAAACCCTAACGCCGATCGTGAAGAGTATGAAGCCGCACGCGAAAAGCTGCAGAGTGTGACAAATCCAATTATTCAAAAAGTCTACGAAAGTGCAGGTGGTAGTGCTGATGCCACTGCTGAGCCAATGGACGATTTGTAAGAACTATAAAAATGTTCAAGTATATATTTTAAAAAATAAACATAACTAATACATAATTTATTAAATAAATTGTTTTTTCCCATAGTAAAAGTATAAATTTATTAACCTGCTTTCAGTATGTAAAAAAACTACTCATGGGCTTAAGTATAAGTAATAGTATTAATAATAGCACTACAAGGAAAAAAGTGTTTTTGTTCCCTTTTTTTTTCAACTAAATTTTTATTTAATTTATTTAATTATTCGCTATCATTGATAGAATAATGTTTGTTAAATATACATCCTTTTCTTCAAAATATTGTAATGTAGATTGAAAAAACATTCTATAAAAATTTGAACGGAAAATGAAACTAAAAAAATAATTTGTCTTTTGCCAATAGTAAGATGTATTTACAAAAGCAAGATAGAATGATATGAAATACCTTATTGTATATCTGGTTGAAAAAACTACAATAATGGGCCATCAAATAATTATCCAGCTAAGCGTCATGTAATTTTTGCATACATTCTAATCATTATTTTGATTGCAATTATATTATGATTGTTATATTTATTTTGTATTTATTTCCTGATTATCATCATTCGTGAAATAAACAAAAAGTAAAGACAAACAGGTGAAAAAATTATTTTAAAAAATAAAATCGGTTGCCTCGTTAAAAAAGTTGTTGTTTGTACTGGGCTGTTCATATTATCTTTGCGCTTTAGTCACATACTACTTCTTCCTTTTTTATTGATTTTCACTTGGTTAACATGTATATCTTGTTCTCCATTTTGAAAATTTGATAAATAAAAAAGCAACAACAAATTTGATAAAAGTGGGCTTACATTTTTGTGTTTTGCTTGTTTACATATTAGTTACCATCTCACACTCTATACTTTCGTTTTTATATTCATTGTTTTTTTACGTTATTTTCGAATTTGAGCTGTTACTAGTTGTCATTCTGTGATAAAAAAATTTGTTCTTGTAGTTGAAAGAAGAAAAGAAAACAAATCATTGCAACAAATTCATCAGAAACAAAATAAAAATCAGTTTTCACGTTTCAACAATATGAAATGAATGTGTGTTCAACACACATATATTAAAATTTTTTTTTCGTTCTGTAAATAGGTGTTATGGGCTCGTAAAATCTGTCATGTTAGTTATTGTAATTTGGTAAAAAAAAAATAATTACCACTTTTTAACATTTATGTGTGTGTTTGTGCAAAATGAAAAGTGTTAGATATGATAATACATAATCCCTGAAAAAAAATGCATATAAATTGTTAGTTTGTTAATGAACTTTGTATTGTTGTTTTGTTTTGCTCACATGTGCATTTGCTAAATATTATTATAATGCGAACAGAATAAAAGAAATGTAATTAAAAATTTTAAAATTAAGTTAATTTGTTTTAATACACAATATATATAATTTCATGATGGTCAACATTATTCAGAAATGTTAAAGGTGTTGTGAAAAAATCACACACAAAAATAGTATTAACAAATATGAGAACTTTTTTTACTGTTCAAAGTTATTTGTTTGTTTATATTGTTATTTTTTTGTTATCATTTTATGTAATTTTTCTGTGTCAGTCTCTTTTGTTACGTACACGCTCATCACTGTAAAGCAGGCCAACTAGTAATTTTTAGTTTACATCAATATCATTTTTTATAATTGATTTTACAGAAAGAAGATATTCATAGTACAAATTGCCATATCTATTATTATGAAGTAAGCAAGTAGTAAATGTGATGACAATGTATGTACTGCGTCCAGTGCTACAGCATCTGCAAGTTTGTTTGATAGTACAAACAGCAACAGCAACAACAACAGCAATGAATTTAAGAGCAAATTCAAGCTGAATGTAAAACGTGTAGCAATCAATTAGCCATCTGACGCTTGCACTGTACAAAGTAATTACAATTGTACAAGCATGAGATAATCACAGATTGAGAGTATACAGACACATCAACATTTCTGTGCACCTGACAACTACACTCACAACGATAACATGTAAAGTGCCTTTGTTGAAAGTAATAGAAATGCTATCAGTAGCATCAATGACAAATCAATGGCAGGTGTGTAGGCGAATGAACCGATGCGTTATGGTGGAGCTATTGTTCGCATTAGTGATCTTCGTGCACGAGGTGAGACATTTTTGTAAAGTGGCCTCAACCTGAGATCAGTAAACAAGCGTTTACGCTAAGAGTACAAAGCTTGTAACAACAAGTAAAATAATGTTGCTAATTCAAACTATGTAACGGGTCCATAGTAGGCATCTTTGTCAAGAAATTATCACACTCTTGGTAACGTTAATTGTAACAACAGCTCATCACAACAATGTATTCAACATGTACAATAATAAAATAGTAAATCATAAACAAATAATCTTGTCAATGATGGAAGTACACGTGACGGCCTATAAGATGTGACCTGGACAAACAGATTAGATTAATGACGAGAACAAAAAACAACGAAAAACAAAAAAAAAAGTAAAGCAAGAAACCGAAGAGTAAGCGGAAGAAATGTGAAAAATAAAAGGCAAAGTTTAGAATAGACAAACAATCATGTCAATGATGGCTGTGCGTTTTCTGAGGGCAATGATAATTCGAACTATCGATGGTACACTGTCAAAGGGCGTCGTCATCTTGTGGTGAATGGCAAGACATACCGCGGTAAGGCTGCTCACTCGCTGTGGAATAAGCTAAAAAAAATAGGTACACAACATACTCGACAAAAATAAAGTACATTTGCATCAGACACCAACTCAACATATCATAATAACAGTGCTAAAGTTATCGCACAACCAAAAATTATTAAAGCATCGTACATATACTCACACAGCTCAAAGATGAGGAATAGTTAACCTTGTACTTCAGTGCAACGTACACTTAATACATATACAAGTACTACGAAACGAAAACCATAATAACAATTAATCTCTAGAGCACCTTCGCAGCCATTACAAGTTAAAGTACCACTTCGACCAAGTGCTCTTGAGTTGCTACGTATGCCTAAACTACCTTTGTGATCTGGCACATTCGATGAAGTAGGAAAACAAAAACAAAATAATGAAACAGACTAGCATAAATTCATACGAGCCAAAAATGAATTAGCTAAAATCAGCAAGATAAATAAAACTAGTAGTAACAATAGTAAAAGATATAGTGGTGAGGATGAAATGACAGCGTCTGGCACTCGTTAAGTTATCAGTGTAATTGAAAGTGATGACGAAGCTAATAGTACCATGTGAAATAACGCTACTGAACACAATACATTGACAAGTGATATGCAAACGCAAAACTCAAATGTTCATTAGACATAACATGAGTCAATTGACTCATTTAGTTCTACGTGAGATGAAGGTGATAGTTCAAGCTGTAGTATTTATGATGAAAAGGAAAGCATGCGTGTGGGTAATGATAGTATTTCGGTTTGCAGTGACAGGAGTTGTCATAGCCATGATGAAGATAATGTTGTTATCAATACAAATAATTGCAAATATGCAGGTACAAGTAATACACAAAGCAGTAATGTTATACGATAATCAAGTAATATGTTTAATAATAAGGAGAGTGAAGTAGGAGGGCAAGAAGTGATTTAGTACGATGGCTGAGTGTACCCCGCTGATGTTTTTGCGGCAATGCAATAAGCTAAGCTTAACGAAGCAAAAAGTAGTACATTAAAACAAAGTGACAATAACAGATAAATTGATCATTATGATATTCATAATAGTCACGTAACTCTAAAGAATTAATAAACGAATGTTACGCTAAATGCAGCAAAACAAGCTTGTGCAGGATTGTAGATTATTGGATATCAGAAAGGTAATGAGCTTACACACGCGCACACAAATCGACAAGTACCTAGAGCGCTTATTCAACCTGCACAACCTTGTCCAGTGCCAGTTCTTGTTGATGAAGACTTGTACACCAATCACGATGTCTTTGACTGCCTTGATTCACGTGAACTTGCAGGCTTGTTTTAGACTGGAGATGAAGTTGGTGGGGTGCGATACAGTGCACTATAAACAAATATGCACTAACATCAACATTTTTTTTTGTCAACTAATTCATGCGCTAATAAACAATACTTAAACCTATTCTAATAATTATTAATGTACATGTATATATGTAAAAAAATAATATAGCTTAGTCTTTTTTTATCTTTTTACTAGGTTTAAGTTTTCTTTTTCAAAAATTGTTAAATTTGAAGTGCTTTACTAATCTCTACTAGTTTTCATTCTACTGTACGTATTTTAGCAATCAGCACAACTAACGTATTGTTCCTTTTTAAAAAAAAATCACTGTATTCATAACTTTACAACAGTTTAACCTTAATAGAAAAGGAAGTAGATATATCGATTATTTATATTTTTTTGACGAGAATGAATGGTTACTGACTTGTTGTTCGCTCAGACAAGAAAGTAATCGTTGTTGATGACCCGTAACGTGTTTACAGCATAGGTCGTAACGCATAACTTCCTGCAGCACAACAACTACACCACAAATACATCTCACGCGAGCACCTTCGTCTGCGCTACGCATCACCGTCGCTACTCGTCTTTCAAATAGGCAAAAATCCTACATTTTATGGCACTTAGTGTCATCGTGTACCTGGTAAAAGTGACAATGTGAATGAGAAGGTGAAACTATAAGTTGTCTAGCATGACAACTAATAACAGTTTACGTTACAAACAATAGCAAATACAAGAGCATCCGAAATAAATAAAAATACAAATGATGCAAGAAATTCCTTAAATTTCCATCATGGTGCCAATGGCAAGGATTATGACAATGCCGTTGATGATCATCAAGATTACAGCAAAGCACTAGTGTTTTGTGTATCTGCAGGTAAATAGGACTGCATCAATGAGAGCATTGTATGTAAATAGTAAAAGCAACACTCTCTGACATAAAAAACACAAGCCAATAGCATAACCATGTAAAGCAAAAATCGTAACGGCACAAACGATGACAATATTGTTTACGTGGATGCCATGCAATGTGAAAGTGCACATAACGCACCGTAACGCGAATGTATTGACCAAAGCACACTCTACTTCCCAGATGAATTATATTTGCCTACGTTGACTGTTCGTTATGTTCAAGGCAAACAAGTCAATTCGAATAATAAACAGAATTAGCACATCGCTACAACTCCAACGTAAATTAAAAATATTGCAGTCAACAGTTAGTCTACAATAAATAGTGTACATGAAAACGATGTTGATAAAATTACCGCTACATTACAAAGGTCAGCACCAACGCCAGCACAAATGTTAGCAGTACCGATACTCAAGAATGAATAATAGTAGTAATAGTAATAGTAACAACTAATAGGCGATGCAAATCATGATGCACTAATGCCAGTTAAACACTCTACAAACGAAGATAACAGTCAAATAAACATGACATTGCTGTCTCAGAAGAAGAACAATGATAATAATGATAATAACTTATTCACTGAAGGTGATTCGAGAGCACATTAGTATCGTAAAGAATGACAAGGTTTACTAAATGAAGCGATGAAAGAAGAGCAGCAACGACTTGCAGAGCTAAAGTAGCAGTAATCAAAATAATTAAATGATTAAGAACAATAATAGTGGTAGACTGGCAATAACTGCACAAGTCATGTGTGTAACTCAAAAGATGAGCCCACTCAGATCAGCAGCAGCAGCAGCAGCAAAAATAAAACTATTGCTAATGGAAAGTAATTAACATATACAAGAACTCCTTTCAATCATACGTCTAATACAAACACAACTCAATGCAAGGCTTCAATTCCTTTTGGCTCTTCATCAGCCAAGTATAAAAATGTAAAGCAAAAATAATCTGACATAACGCAAAATACAAGTACACGTAAACGACCACGTCTTTCGACTAATCGTCGTGGTCGAGGTGGTCGTTACCGCGGTAATTCGACTTCGTCTTCTTCATCGTAGTCCTCTGCTTCATTGTCATAGTAGTCAACCTCAGAAAGTGAATCGTCATTTACATCAACATCATCGTCATAAGATGATGATGATGATGATGACTAGTCAAGTACTAGTTCGTAGTCATCGTAATCGTCTTTTTCCAAATAACGAGTGAACTAATTAAATATGATAATGTAGAATTTTTTTCTTATTGAAGTACACTAGTAATGCAAATTTGTTTTCTTACTACTAATTTTACTTATTCGTACTTAATGAAGCCTTCTTTTTTTCTTTATAGCAGTAAAGATCTTCTTACATATATAATAAATAATATAAATAAAGAGTAAGATTGTTTAGTGTCGTCATCAAAGTGAAATGGTTTTTGTTCTTAAACAATTACGAATACGACAACAAAAACATTTGAATGTTACATAAAATTTTTGATATCGTTAAATAAAATTAAATGATAGTTTTCTATTTTTTATTATTCGAATATGCTATTCATTTAGCAATTCCATTTTTTTGATTTTCTTATTCGGAATTTACTAATTTATTTTAAGGTTAAGCATCATTTGATAAAGCAAGTATTTTAACTATTTGATTTTTTTGTTAGTTAAAACAAAAATACGCTTGTATATATATTTTTCCACTATCATTAAAAACAAAGTCATAGCTGAATACCAAAAAGTCACCAAATAAATAAATAAATAAATTATTTTTTAATAAGATAGAATCAAATTTAAGTTATTCACTTGAGCAAAAGCATTATCAAGATAAATAGAAATAATATCAACAACAATAATACTAATAAATTAATTAGAAATAACGATTAACATAGACATAATTTTGAAAAGAACAATATTTCAGTAATAATGCAGTTTATTTACATTTTTTGCACCATACTTATTGCAGTGTTGGCGTATTTTTATTTGCAGCTTAACGCCAAAACTGCACCTATCGTGACGGAGTAAGCTAAAGCAAATGCACCTAACGGAAGTAACAAAGTAAATTCAACATCGAGCTCGCACCAAAATGGGAGTAGCGCATCCATAAATGGTACATCAGATTAGGGAGTTGACAATAAGTAGGTGCTTGTGTTATTTGGGTCACAGACGGGCACGGCGGAGATGTTTGCGAAGACGCTTGCTCGTGAAGGGGGTAAACTGGGTGTGCCTATTCGTCTCTGTGATGTTGAGTAGTATGACTATCATCAGTTATAAGATGAACGATTAGTGTTGATTGTATGTGCCACCTATGGCGAAGGAGAACCTACCGATTCGATGAAAAATTTCCATGAGTGACTGATGGATGACATGCGCTCACCCGGTGAATAGCTAAATCGTGTGCAGTATGCCGTCTTTGGACTGGGTGATCGACAGTACAAGTACTTTTGCGAAGAAGGTGTGGCGGTGGACCGGCGGTTCAATGAGTTGGGTGCAACACGTATCTACGGTGCCGGTTGCGGAGATGCCGGTGGGGGTCAGTTAGAGTAACAGTTTGATGAGTGGCGCAAAGACTTGTGGCCTGCGGTAAGTCGAGCACTTCACATTACGCTAAAATTGGTGACGTAGTAGCCTGTGTAGCCGTAGTGTCGAATGAAGATTTGGTCCGAGGCGTAGGCACCACTGCCGTTCCCTAAAACCGCCTCCGTTCTTGAGCCGACCCAGCGCATTCCTGTTTGGGTGCCCATGACACGCAATGAAGAACTACTATTGCCGTTACAGCACAAGGCAAGCACACATGAAACGCTTATCCAGTCTAACGGTGTACAGCATTCAGATGACACAGCTAATCATAACCATAACCATTTACAAGAACAAGAAAAGCAATAACATCAACATAATGAGCGCAGCACTCGTGCTATTGAGTTTCACACCGGTGATACGATCATCTCGTACCAGGCAGGTGATCACCTCGGTATTTTGCCGTGCAACACAGATGCGATGGTGCAAGAATACCTGGGCATTCTACAAGTATCTGATAATGACGCTAATGTTGTTTTCTCATTACAAAATAAGAAAACACTGAAGAATGTCTTTCCTGCTCGTGTAAGCGTGCGAACTGCACTGAAGTGGTACGTTGACCTTGCTGGGCCACCGAAAAAGTCAACCCTGCGTGCCTTTGCTCATTGCTGCGCTTCTGAAAAGGAGAAGAATGAACTGCTGCAGCTGCTTCGTGTCAGTCCGTAATCGCAAAAGTAATACACCAAGCTTTGTGCCGAACTACGTAACATATTGGGGTTTTTGCGTAAATTTTCATCTGCTAAAGTGCCACTGAGCTTCTTTCTGTAGATGATGCCACGAATTACTCCGCGTTATTTTTCCATCTCCTCCGACCTGCTTGACACACCTACCTCAGTAGGAATTACCGTCGCCATTGTGCAAGGTGGACTGTGTACGAATATGCTACGTAACATGCAGATCAACGATAAAGTGCCTGTCTTTGTGCGAAAGTCAACTTTTCATCTCCCGCTTCGTGACAAAGAGCGATCGATTATTATGGTAGGTCCTGGCACCGGTGTGGCACCGTTTGTGGGGTTTGTGCGGCGACGCACGGCGTGGAAGAACAAGAACGCGATGCTAGGCAAAGCCATCTTGTTCTTTGGGTGTCGACGACCTAACGAAGATTACATTTATGAGGAATTGTTTCAAGAGGCACTCACCAATAATGTGCTGACTGATGTATTTGTTGCGTTCAGTCGAGTACAAGAAAAGAAAGTGTATGTGCAAAACCTGCTGCATGACAATGGCAAATTGGTGTGGTAGACGCTATTTGGTGAAAAGGGCAACCTATATATTTGTGGTGATGCTCGTCGGATGGCTAAAGATGTGTAGAAGGAGTTGCTGAAAATAGCACAAAATTATGGGTCGCTCTCAGAAGAAGAGGCTATTGCTTATTTGAAGCAAATGGAAGATGATGGGCGATACATGAAAGATGTGTGGACGTCTGTTGCGGGACAGTAAACGAAAATAAAATGAAATAAAAACAACGATTTACATCATATTTTATAATTAGAGTGACACTATTTTTGTTAAATAAAGACGAATGAATACTTTTAAAAAAATAAATATTAATAAAATAAAAAATTGTGGAAATGAAAAAGTGAGTTTGTAACATAATATTTGCGTGTCTTACTCCATTTGCTTCTTTCTTTCATTCATTATAAACATATTTTACTACATCTTTATAGCTTTGCGTAATTTTTCCATTAATATCCTTGCTGATTTCGTTTTCTGAACATCAAAAACATATATATACTGTTTGGTTTATAATACACATAATATGTTATACGAGGTAAACAATGAGAATAGTGTCAAACCAAAGGTTAAACAAGTCAGACATTGTCAAAAAATAATTTCTGGAAAAAATTTTCTGAAGATGACAATGAAAGCATAAGTCACATTTCTTCAAAATTATTCTAACATTTATGTACATTTATAAGTTAGTTTCCCATTAAATTAATACGGCGTAAAAATGAGGCAAGTTTACAGCGGTAAAAGTGATTTGCTTTTTACAATTCTAATTTTATTATTATGCATAGTTAATAGGTGAAGTATACAAACTTTAAGAAAGCAAGTAGCATTGACGATAATATGTCAAATAAAATATAAAGTGTCAAAACGATATGTGATGTTTTATATTTTATTTTACTTTGAAATACTAATACTCACTTTAATAACAAATAAGCTTGGAAAAAAAAAGTATGTACTTAATTTTATGTATACATTTAATACATTTCACTTTATTTTATTATATATCTTTAACAGCGAAAGTGATTGTCAACCTTTTATTTTTCGATAGTGAAAAGTGAGGTAGAGCTGCATGCATCAAGAAGTGTACAAATGTGTGGCAGTAAAATAAGTGTTGACGAGTTAAGACAACACCAAGATTTACGATGCAACATCATATCAATATTGTCGAAAGTCATCACTGATAGCAAAAAAATTTGTAGTAGGCACTAACTAGAACAAACAACTTTTCTATTGTCAAATTTTTGATTGCCACTTGTTTATATTTTTGCAATTGATTGCTAACAATTAATTTAAAAATATGATTTGTATAGATATACATCTGAATTAATCTAAACTTTATGTTTGTTTTGATTACTCTTTGACATCATCATTTACAGATAGTGAGTTTTTCTTTATCAAGATAGCTAATCTTACTTTTTTATTTTAGCATTCAGTGAAGCACAATGGCATTCACGTTACTTGCCTGTTCTGATATACGAGCACAGAAGGTTAATTTGTAACTGCCATTCACTTGTCGACCTCGTTCTTTGTAAGTTCTTCAGCGAATTATTGAATTAACCTTCCGTGAAGAAGAGGTGGCAATTAAGCGATAGCTACGAGCGACAGATACTCGACGATGTGAGCCATTTACACTTACGCGTCTTCAACGCTACGATGATGACACACACACCTGAAGTGACATCACACTGGCACAAGACCTTATACCATATGATCAGTTGTACGTGTATCGTAAAAACAGTACACGGGCTGACATCTCAACACAGCGGGAACTACCACCACCACGACAAAGCTCATACTTTGCTCGTATTCGTGATGAGATAGAAAACGCGTAATCTACCGCTACTATTCACACGACTGCAGTAGCTCAGAGCAGCAACATCAATAATAACAACAATAACAACAAAAGTAATTATAACAGCATCACTAATAATAATAATAATAATAATAACAATAAAAGCGACACTAGAAATAGAAGTAGTAGCAATAGCAAGAAAGGAATGAATGTAATGCATTCACAGCGTGACTTGATATCGACTTCACCGAGTAAACGGACCACTTCGCCAACGTCACGATCGGCGGCTACGTATTATTTTTCGCATGATGCCACAACACCTTAGCAAACTAATTTTTTGTTTCAATTTGCCGACATTACACATTTGGGACAAATCACATTTAGCCACTTTGCCAACTTGTTCAAGTTGTCAGATGTACACTTTCCGAGTGACGTACTACAAGACGTTTTTGATCACTTTGCTACCAATTTTACTCCATCATAGGTGCGCGTCATGTCAAGTGCCGATTTCGGCAACTACGCTATTCACTTTCCGATCACAGTTAGTGTGTTGTACCAACACTTAGCTAATCAATAACGCATCAGTGTTTTGCAAGACGCACAGCAGTAGACTATGCGAAGTGTGTCTACGTTAACAAAACAGGTTGATGAGCTAAAGGCACAGCTGTACAACTCATAGCGAGAATTAGAACGTGCATAGAGCCGACGACAGCGTGTGACATAGTAGCTGAGTGAGTTGATGCGTTAGCAACGTACGTCAAACCTTGACAATGAACAGGCAGTTCTAGACAAAGAGGTGAGTGTATTTCGTTATCGCGAGAGATTAGCGCAAGAAGAGCAAGATTATGAGCGTATGGCAACATAGCGTCGACGCAAATTACACACCAACAGTCCTAGTGCAATTCGTACACATTTACTTCATCGTGAAGAAAATAACATTGACCTTGGCAAGTATGGGCCACCGCCGTCTTCATCTACACCGACGTCATCTTTATATTAATAATAAAAAAAAAATAATACAAATAATTTATATCTGTAGTAATGCGATGATTGATATACATACATCTTTTTTTTTTCTTTACTTCAAATTATTATTTTTCTTCTATTAATATAGCTATTTCTTTTGTTACTTGTGAGACAACAGGTAGCAATGTACTATTGTAATTAGAGATGTTGTGTTGTGAGTTTACTTTTTATGCGCACATGTATGTTTGTAAGAGTGTCTTAGAGAGTATGTGGATTAGCAAAACTCTATAGATAATATGTATTGCAGTGCATAATGTTCACATTCAAAAACACAAGATACTATGCTGCAATAGGAAAAAATTAGTTGATAAAGTAATGAAAGTTATGTACTTTTAATAAACTTTGCTGAAGAGCTGATGTCATGTAAACGTGAATATGTAATATATATGTGTATATGAAATAGTTTAAGAAATTACAAACTAGAAGTAAAAGTAACAAATAGTGACTTTGCTTATGCACATTTGTCGTGCAAAATGTTTAGATTGATTATGCATGTTCTATATAACAGACATGCCTAATACTAACACAAATTATTGCACACAATTATTGAATTGTTGGCTACTACACTTGTTTGCATCTTTCATTGAGGCGAGTAAATTCTTATAAAAGTATACAATAGACATAGTTGAAACATATATACATATTAATCGTTTTTATTTTCTGTTTGAGATTAGATTGTAAATAATGTCGGTACAGTTGCCACCGATATTTTGTGCTACGCGCGCAAACACCACGACAGTGTACAAACCACAATAGCGTAATAAGTCAGGTTTTTGCTTTTCAACACCATTGTTGTGCCAAGCACGTGTATACGATGCAAACACACAAAACGCAGCAGTAAAAAATAAAAAAGATGATGTGAATCGTTAAAATGCAATCGATAGTAGCACAGCATATGAAGATTAAAGATATTAAGATGTGAACAATGAATATTAAAAATTTACTTGCTATTAGAGCAACAATAGTAACATCACAACTGTAGATGACCTTCAAGTCAATTATGCACAACACAAACTGTGATTGCATGAAACTCCGCTACCTCTTTGCAATTATTCTGACAAGGAAGTCTAACGTATTGCTAATAATAAAACAATTGAGATGGTAATGACGACGACGAAGAAGATCACACCTAATTAGTCTGATGCCTCGTGCAAGCTGTTTCGCCCATCATTACCAAATCAGATGGCTGGTCTGTCAAGACGACGGAAAGGACTGAAACGAAACTACTCTCAACTTCATTCTAAACTAGCACTTATTGAAAATACAACTGAACTAAATAGTGAAAGAAAAATTATTGACCGCATTGCTGATTGTACTAATGAAGATCACAGAATGAGCACCAGTAGAACATGTTTACGTATACAAAATACCAGTGATGAGAGTGTTGATTTCGCAGAAGATAATGTTGCGCGGAAAAGCATCAACGTAGTTAACAATGATAAAATTGAAGAAATAGAATACGATAATATCGATAGTAAATAGGCTGTTCGCCTGCTTTTCGCAATGCGCGCGAATCAAGGCAGCGCAGTTTAATAAAACAAAAACAATAAGAATGATTCATCGAACGAGTAATAAATACATACGTAAGTTAATGAACGAAAAGTAGATGGTGAATAGTAATCGTAAAGAACATTGTGCAAACTAACGAATGCAAACAATATGGCCAATGCTAATTGCAAATTAGTGTAATCGATTGCCGCTACAAGTAGCGAAAATACCTTGGAAATGACCATGTCAACGTTCGATGCGTCAAACGTGTAATGACTACCTTCTGCTTACGACACACTTGTACGCGGCTTGGCTCGTGATAATATGAATTCTTATTGTAGACCACACTTCGCAAACAATATGCAAGATGGCAAAAATCATAATCTGTACAATAATAATAAGCATGTCAGTAGCAGCAACAATAATAATATCTACGTTAATAGTAATCGTAGCTAGTGCATGCCTTGCCATCCCTCGCAATAATCATGTACATTGTATGATGAATGTGATAGTGGCATGGAGAACTCGTTTGAACGAAAGCTTTGTTGATTACAGTACGCAGAGCAAGATGAGCGACTCATCATCCTATTATTATAATTTGAACAGAATGTTACTCCACTATACACCACATCCTTACCTTGTTGCCTCGAACACGATGAATCGTGTGTAAAATTTATGTAACGTGTATTACACCTACGCAGTCCATCGTAGATGACAACAAAGTTGCATTCTATTTAAAGTCTAGCATACAACGAAATTAACCACACCTCTTAGCGTGCTTTGTAGCTTGCATGTAAACATGTAACATAATAATCCTCGCAATACCTATCACATGTGCTTATACGAAAAGCACGTCATGAAAAATAACTAATTTGACACAAACATGGCATGTTATTTTATGAAACATTGACACAGATGAGAATGCTGTAATTGCAATAGAGTAAAGAACGCTTTGTTTTGGTATGTCAATGAAATGGATGTAACATTGCTGATAAATTGATGATGCAATAATAAAAAAAAGGATAATAAATACATTGCCTTGATTGTGGCAATAACTTTACATTCTACCAAGCAGTGATTTTAAATAATTGCAATTAATTATATAGTTAATAACTAGCCTAACATGACACGTTCATTGAAACTTCAATCTTATACACTAGTATATTGTGCTAGCAAGACAAGTTACGTAATTAATTAGTGCAAGACGAAAAGAAGTTACGTAAATGCTTGTATGATTATCATTAATATTGCATACAACTTTGACGTGACAATACAACACGTGTAGATGTAAACACACCTTACAACAATAAGTAAAATTTTAAGTAAGTTGACGAGATCAGTAATTGTAAAACAGCTAAAAACAGATCAAATATGTACGTAAAGTGTGGTGAAGACTCACCAATTTGTTCATACCTTTCGTATCGCTTAGTGCGTTTACGTGAATAGACCGCTTTGCAACTTGCATAGTAGCACATCATGAAGTGGTAATAAGAAGAATGACAGAGTATAAGGCACATATAACAAAACGAACGTGAGTGTATTTTGTTGTGGTAGAAGTGCATCACGTAAAAGTAGCGATAGTTATGCGTTGAGTAGCAAAATGAATGACACACATTATTGACATTGTACAAAGCTCGTTTAGCTGACATTGTACAGTGTGAATAAGAAAAGCAACGCAAAGAAGCGTATGATATAATGCAATAACGCATCAAAGAAGAAATTGAAATGTTTGTAATAAATACATATCAAAGTAAACAGCAACTGTCAGAGCAATTACTTCAATAAAATGAATAATGCCAACGTGCATCTCGCCTGTAAATTAAGCAGCAAATCTTACGGTAATTATAGATGCAATTTACTTAGTCAGGCATTGTGCAGCAGTGATTGTTATAACGTCGTGCAAGTGAGATTGTAAATGACGAGATCAGATTACGATATAAAATTTACTGTGAAAATGAAAAAGAATTGATGAAATTGCACTAATTGAATCTCTGACAACGTGATTAGTGATACCGCGAGCACTATCTGCAACTTGTCAAGGATGAACAAAATGAGTTTGCACAAATCGTCTTTATTAGCGAAGAGGTCAAGTGTAGACAAGCCATTGCGAAAGTGTAGCATGACTAGTATAACGCATTTTACATGCCACAACTTGTTACATGTAAATTAACGAGTACTGATGTAACTAACGCACCTACACTTAATTTACGACATTACATATTAGCTGATTTGAATGACTTTATGTCAGTTAACAACCTTCACATACTATTCTCAATGTCAAACACATGTTAAAATTGGTGAATATTTATCTGTAGTGCTAATTATTTGACTTGATTTACCATTTTCTTAGTATATACTTTTCAGATGTAAAATACTTTTTTTTTCTGTTTATCGCAAATGTACGTTATTATTGTTACATTTCAGTTTTGCATGTTCCGTTACAATAACAATATGCAGTAGAGTTTTGTTATGGGCTTGTGCGTTGTGAACAAAATTGTGCACGAAATTTATATTTTATTATGTGTATGTTAGTTGCTGCACATGTGTGTGACATATTTCTGAAAACATATAGCTGCACATTAATTATTTTGCATTTATTAAAATCTGTTGTTTTTTTTCTCGATCATTTCGCTTTTTTACTAAAATATTGTCATCACTTTATACAGTTTAATCTTTTCTTGTTTATTGCTATTGTGTTAACGTTAAATCAAAAATGAGCAACAATAGCACTAATAATGACAACAAGTCGAAAGTGCCATTACTATATGCTATCATGGGTGTTTTACCATCGATTGGCGCACGTGAGCTTCGTAAACATTACCATTCGTTATCACTTCAATTTCATCCTGATCGCCATCACAGCCGTGATAGTAAAGTCATCAGCAATAATAATAATAACAATAATGATGATAGTGGTAGTAGTGCATCATGTAGCATGTCTGACCGTTTTCATGACATTACAGCAGCCTACCATATTTTATCTGACCCTGTCAAACGAGCAGCGTATGACACACGACATGGGGTAAACTTCAACTCGCGTGTTAGCAACGTACATGAACAAATCACACGTCATAACACAATTACTACAGCTCGTCATGTACAGTTATCGAGCAAAAAATAATCATCGGTATAAAAACA
The DNA here is from genome assembly GCA_028554745.1 of Blastocrithidia nonstop. Lineage (NCBI taxonomy): Eukaryota > Euglenozoa > Kinetoplastea > Trypanosomatida > Trypanosomatidae > Blastocrithidia > Blastocrithidia nonstop. The sequence goes on along the minus strand of JAQOTN010000019.1, from coordinate 513,606 downwards.
GTAATAATAATAGTAGTAGTAACGGTAATCAACACTATAGAACATGCATTAATAGCAGAAATGTGATTAGGAGACAAAAACGACTAACACACATGATAATATTGTACACTATGATAGAGATGAGTAAGATGATGAGTAATAATAATAATAAGAAGAATATATGCCATAGCAGAATGCCAACTCATTGCCTCGCAGACGTGAATGTCCATTTGTTCTTTTACCAGTAAGTGCATCATCGCTGTCACTTACGCATTCTTAACACTACTCTTCTTAAACATGTAAAGCGTTTTACAGTAATGATGCCTACTCAACTTGCAATAGTAGTAACAACAATAACGTAATTAATGTTGATAACAAACATGATAAAAGTTTAAATAATAATGGTCACAATAATAGTAATAGTTATAAAGGATGGAACTCATATGAGGCACAGTCATCAGCCCATCAATGTCTCAAGACTGTTACAGTTACACGTAGAGCAACTGCGTCATCATGAGGCTTAGTGTTTTCACGTAACAATGTATTACAGAGCTGTAGCACCCACATTGGCGTACCTTTCCCAGCTGTTGTGCTACAAATCAATGATTACCATCTTCGTGCAACAGATGATGTGTGTGAAGTAATTTAACGTCTGACGCAGCAAACATAGAATAGTAAGTGCAATAAGTAGCACAAAGATTAGCTTTGATATAGTAAAAAGCCAAACAATGACAGCGGTTAATCTAATTGTGCCATAAACACACATTCAAAACTTGAAATTTATCGTGATGCTGGTGATGATTGTTGTAATGACGACGATGGTGTCACAAAGAGTATACTGCCACTTAACGCAAACCAGGAAATTAGTTAATTACACATGTTGATAACGTATAACGTGTAAGTGTACGAGTTGCGTGGTGATATAAATGCACTAATTTGTGGCAATACTGAAGCTGACTTGTAAAGTGAAAAGATAGCAGCGTAAAATGAGTAAGTGACTAGTGCTGACTGTGTTATTAATTACAAACTATTAGAACAGCTTGTCCCATGCAATCATATTGTGTCGTAATTGCCTTCTCTTTTGCCTGGTCACTGTGTATTACGTGTAAATGATATTAACGTGAGTAGTGCGTTATAACTACGTAATGCCTTGATACGTATTGCAAAATAAATGTGCGCAAACTCTCGATAAAGTAACGCTCATGACGAATGTAATTAGTCTGCGAGTAGAACGGATAGTATAACTACTATGAAAACGACTTATTAGCAAAACGCTAAAATGCCACAACGCTTTCGCTCGTTAAGCGTAAAAATAGAAGTTTCCTCAGTCAATCCTTGTTTGGTTAACAAAAAGTAAACGATACGATAATTTTTTTTATTATTACGAAATAAATTCAATCTTTTTTTCATTTATAAGGCTAATGCATAGTAGTTCATATTTTTCTTAATTATTTCTGCAGTTCTATGTTTTACTTTTCTTACAATTTGCCATTTTCTTGCATAATTACTTCGACTTTATTGTTGATTTACAATTCTAATTAGTACACAAATACTTTCATAGCTTATTGAAAAAATTATTATTCCTAAATTTCTACATTTTGCATACATCAAGATGCTGAAATGACCTACAAAGCAGGCAGCTATGCGGAAGAGATGAGCTAACAAAAAAAATAATGATTCGTCAAGTTTATCTTCATCTACTCCACTAGCACCACCAGTGTACGAATTACATTCTCACGTGACAGAACACCACGGTTGTAAACGCAATGATGACTTTTATTGACTTTGTGATCGCTCTAACCGTAAAGTTAAACAGCTGCTAAAAGCAGAAAATAAGTACATGTAACGCTTCTTCACACTTGCTGACAACACTACACCTTCATCATCATCAAGATCATCAATACGGCGTAAACTATTTCGAGAAATAACCAGTCGTATTCGGTCCAATGACATCTCGTTGCCATCACGAGAACGTTCGTACTGGTACTATTCACGTTAAGTATAACATGAGTAGCATCCACTGCTGTGTCGCAGACCATACTGTGCATTACACTAAATCAACATTAATTTTGCCAATGAAGTGAGTGCGTTGTGGTAGTCAAACCCAAACGCACTGCTGCCCTCTTACGACGATGAGTAAATTTACCTTGATTTGAATTTGTTAAAGTAACAGCTGCACCTCGATCACATTGACATTGGCGAAATCGACATCTCGCACGATGAGCAGCAACTCGTATTGACGGTAGACTGGTCAAGTGGGAAAGAGGTGTATGCGGTGTTGGTGATGAATATTGGTCATGTAGATTATGCCGCATGACTTGAACATCATGCTCACCCACTACACCGTGTCTGAGCGGAGCGACAGCACCGTGCTGGTCAATCAATCTACGGATCACCTACACGACGAAGTCCACTATTTGCCCCTGTGTCGAATACATCGTGACGACGTAAAATTGTGAATAGTCATAACAATGATCACCATAGCTAATGCTGTTAAAACTGCAATTCACTTACTTGTACTAATCATAGTAGTAAAAGTAATGCAGCTAGATAAACATAAACAAAAGATAGAGAATATAACGATGGCAATGCTGCTGCTTCTGTTAATTGCAATAATATAGATGCATGCCAACAATGCACATAGTCAAATAATATTACCATGTCCAATGTCAGAATGGTGTAATCTAATTAAAAAATTTAAGTAAATGAATTAAAAAAATTTACAACCTTGTCAAAGATGATATCTAACTCTCGGCATTTGCCATTGCACGACATTGTTTGTGTTATTGATGACATTGCCATTGGTGATGAGGTGATGTGAGCTGATGACACACATTTATTGTACTTTGCATTAGATGATAAGATGCGGCCTTATCAGCTCATCTATCATACTCTCAGCTCACAGTTGATGCATCAGCAGTAACAACAGCATAATAGGTATGGTGCAAAGGAGGAAGCTGATAAACTGAACAATGTTAATGACAATACTAATTGTTTTGATTGTGCAGCAAATGATCTTGACATGTTTGATGGTACAAAATGTGATTGTTATGAAAGTATTATATTAGTTTAGGATGTATAATGTGGTGATGATATTATTTGTTACGAATAAGATGATGAAGCGTTTTGACTCGGTGGCTTGACACGCACCGCGGATGAGCAGTTTTGTATGTTTACAACTTCGTCAAGTGAGAAGTCGTAGAGTTACGTTTGCCCGACAACAACTCTTACAAAGTAGTAAATACACACAGACCACAACTCTGGCTTTGTAAAAAGTTGTCAAGGGTGCTCTTCTCACAAGTGAAGATAACATGTAGTGCAATGTCAAGTTAACAGACCTGTACTCACACATGCTCCGATTGTACGTACTGCTGCCATGAATGACAGTACAATCGACAGTACAACATAATTGATTAGTCAAAACTAACATTTGATTGTGGCAAGGCATGAATAACAAAACAATAAATAACACAATATGTAGTAATCGTTATTGCATTATATAAATAATAAAGTTGAAGAATTAAAGTAAACATGAAATAAGTCAGGAGAGATGATCTGCTTTGCACCTCGTCAGGGAGGTGAATGTCAACCATTCGAGTACGAAATTGATCACCATGACTGTTTGCTAGCATAGAAAGCACATAAATCAAATTCAGGAGCATGGGTAATCGTCAGTAACGCCCATGGATGTACAAATCATGCGGTGTTTATTCTACCAGACGAGGAAGTTATGAGTTACTCATTACAACAATTCAGTACTACAATTAATACTAGCATGAATATAGTACATGATGAATTACACAAAAGAAAAATAGGTAATGCATCTAGTATGTCTGACGTAACTGATAGAAGATATTCTTTGACTTGTTCTACACAATGACAATTACTCTTCACATACGATGAGGCTATTAAAGTAGAACACGTATAGCTGTTTAGAAATTTTTTACTCATCACTGTGCGCAAGCAAGGCAACCCAACGGTTTTGTTTTGCCCAGTCAGTCTCATACACAACTGATGACATCAACAAAAGCAAACAAGTAAGTCAACTGCTGACAAACACATAAATGCTATACCTATTAATTACTTGACCGACTTGCAAGATATTGTACAAAATATGCCTCTTCGTTCTTCTTCTTCATCATCATCATCATCATCATTGTCAACACATCAAATTGTGAACTAGTCTATTACATTCAAAATACCTAGTATCGACGTTACTTAGGTTTGTAAATTAACAAAGGTAAAGGAATAAAAATTGCAGCAGGAAAAGCAGCATAACAATAAGAAACATGACAAAATCAGTACGAATTGTGCAGATGACAACTTGACACTCGCATTTTAGTCTATCGACTTATCATAAGCTCATCATCATAATCAACAACAAGATAGCTAATGTAAGTAAAAATAATATGAAATAGAAAATCGTTAGTCACAAGATTAACGAAAAATTAAGAAACACAGTTTTTCTACATCAACATCATCATCTCTGCAAGTAACACCTCATCTCTCTTCTCTTCCATACCATGTATAAGCCATGGGCTTCACTAGCAACTTTCACTCGTGTTAATTTCGTATATTAGTTACACACATGCTATAACCGTTGACGTACTACCATGTCTCATATTCTAAACCTAACGTGAGTGTCAGTGAAGGTGATAACAATAATAATGCTACAGCATTATCAGTAAATGCAATGAGCAGCAATAGTTGTACCCATAGTGGTAGCGAAGAAGATAGCGATGATGATGATAATAACAGAGACGCTGTTTTGCTCGTTACACGAATGTGTCAGTAGGTTGTTGTTTCTGCACCAGGTGAACCGGCATATAATGTGCAGGATTACGATGGAGTGGTGTTGTGAGTACCGTCAAACTATGCATTTTAATATAACGACGACAATAGTAGCAGCAACAACAACATAATCGACATGATGAAAAATAACAAACTAATACCGTTGCCCACTTTATAACGTTCGAAAGTGGTGTAAATACCTGTCTTTATGTGCTGAAAACTATCAAGCACATAAGAGACAAAATATAATGAATAAGGATAACACATCGATCAATAATAATAGACACAAAGTATGTAGCGTTCTGTAAGATTGTATGACCAGAATATAAACGAAAGTCACATACCTATCCGTGATGTGTTATTGCGGGTATATGGCAGTTATGGTGATTGCACGGACCTGTGTTTTCATTCGTAGCGATTAACGCTACTGCACCGTGGTTTCATCGTTGCCTCTGCTGCCTTACGGGGTGGTGGTGAGTTTGGCATTGACTGACGAGACGCAGGACGCAAATTGCAGCGAGCAACGACGGTGAATGATCTGATTAGTGTTAGTCAATTTATTAACGATTATCAGCATCATCATTATTAATAGGTGCACCTGTAAGAGTGTAGTGGAAAAGAGGATAAATATTAGAGTACATGCAACTTGGTGCACTAGTGAAGAGATTTAAAGCAAAATGCACCTTTAACATAAATTGTGGAAGATTAGATAAAGTCAAAATCGAAATCAAAGCGATATATTAACAAAAAAGTCCATTTGATCATTTCAGGCGATTCGGCTGGCGGGTTTGTGGTGTTGCGGGCAGCAGTAGCCGCACCAGCGCTCTTTCACGCAGTTATTGCCGCAGTCCCATTTGTAGACTGCTTGACAACACTGCTTGATGAATCACTGCCACTGACAATAACATAGTGAGAAGAGTTTGGTAATCCTTTACGAGATAGAGTGGCGTATGACAATATAACAATGCTTTCCCCGTATGAGGCAGCTGATGATATGATGTCAATGATGAATGCAACTGCAAAAAAGGAGTGTAACACTAATACGTAGGCCCACCCTTATGGCTGTTGTGGTAGGGAGCATGATACTATTTGTAAAGAAGCAACAAATAATAGTAAATTCACGTTGCCTCACATTTTTATGCTAACCGACTGAAATGACTCTCGTGTAGGGTATTGATAGTCATTAAAGTTAACAGCAAAGCTGCGTTCGCGTTTTACTGCATACAGACAAGCCATAACAATAGACGATGTAGTAAATGCATCTTTGCCATCGTGTGCTCGTCGAATTTTGCTTCACCATTGCGAACTAGACGAGTATGATGTTAACAACAACAGTGGTGAAAGCAACAACGGCAGTAAAAACAATTGCAGTAGCCATGGCAGTGGTAGTGGTGGCCATTGTGGGCCGACTGGACGTTATGAAGAGTTGCATGAACTAGCTAGAGAGTATGCTTTTGCGTTGATAGTGTGTGGGAAATGTTAAAATAAGTTACATATATACACATAAATAAAATAACCCAGTTGAAAACAATAACAACATAACAAGTTAAAACGTGTAATTAATATTTACTAACGACCAATAATGTGTATTTACTGAAATCAACACTGATTATAATAAATTATTTATTACACTATAAGTTTCAGCTTTTTCTAAAACAAAAATATATAAAATGCTTTCTTTCGTTTTCTTGTTAAGTATATCTCAATATACCAGCCTATCGTTTTAGTGTTAGCTTCGTTTTTTCTTGTTATCAAATAATATAATTAGTTATTTGTTTGTCTACATTATCAGCACCAATTATTAGTTTTTGGTTTGCGAAGGAGCTAAGGTTGAGTTTTCAACACGTTTAAATATTGTGTGCTGGGAAACAGATCAACAACAAAAAAATATATTATTATTATTGCTGCTGTAAATGACGTCAAAGCTACCTTCACGTAAGTTGGTGGATGTGTTGCAACAAAACAGTAATCGAGTTTTATAGCGACATAGCGCTGAGTTGACGGCGGTATTGAGCAAGATGCCCTAGTAAGTCTCGCAGACTCGTTTTCTGCGTAATGCTTATCTCATTAGCCCAAAAAGTTTGTGTGTGCTACCCAACTCATCAAATACACTTTACCCATGGCACACCTTTGCCGTCTACAAACCTCCATTTTGTCCGATGCGACGAATGCACGCTAAAGATAACTATCATAAGGTGTCAATATAATCCTTTGTAAGCGCCGCAATTAAGTCTACTGAAGTATTGCCTATAGTGCAAAAGACGTTAAGACCGTAAGATGTGCATGTGCGCGTGTTGTATGATTTAGACCAATTTGCTTCTGGCCCAGTAGTTGTCAGTCTGTGTGACAAACATTCCTTTGCCACATCACTGCGTTCGTTTACGATGCAATACGACGTATTGGTCGCTGGACATTTGCCCAAAAATGAGTGCAAAGAAATACCTACCTAATTACTTTATCCACAAAGTACAAATAAAGAAAAGTTGCAACAATAACACTAATTGCAAAATATTGATGTTTACACAAAAAATACTAGTGGTAATGATGACGATGATATAAAACACATCTGCAATACTAAATGTACGTACGAAGTGAGACGAAATGTGTTTTACCACGCACATATGGCGTCTTTGCTCAATGTGAAAATTACATCACCAAATTCACCATTACCGCCTTAGATAAACAAATACGTTCGCACGCATCTTAACACATATGTACTTGGCGATCCACACGCGGTGTAGTTTTACATTAGTAGCAACTCCACAAAAAACGATCAACGTTACTACACCGGTGGTGTCTTCACCCGAGGTGATTTTGACTTCCCGCGTGTCTTCACCCACTTACGATAGGTGTCAATTAACGTAAACGATGAGCAGGCTGTCCTTGACGTGCATATAAACAAAGACAATAATGATGCTGACTCTACTCAAAATGTCATTTTTCACTGTTATCGTTGCTTTTAGCCTAAACTGAAAACTTTTTTATCGACCAGTTACAAGGCGCGCTTGGTGAACTTGTTTGACGGCGTCTGGACACCGTAGTCTGAGGTCGATTAAAACCCCCCCCCCCCCCCCCACAAAGTATTGTAAAATAGCAAAAGCTAAAATTCATGCAATTAATATTTAAAAATAAATAAATGCAAATAATCTTTTTGTATACATCTATTCATAATGAAAATTTTTTTTATTCTGTGTATGTTTATGATATGTATCTATCTTCAATCGCTTTTATAAGCTATACCTTTTTTTCTGAAAGGTGTATATCATTAACTTCAAATATATATTGTTTTGTTGCGACATGATTAATGCCAATTTGCAATTAATTTAAAGCTATTTATTAGCTTAATATAGTCTTTTCATATTCATTATATTACACATCTTTTAAATAGTTGCACACTCTAGGTCAACAGCAATCAAAAATATATTTTACCCCAATAACATACATAATTTAGTCCTTTTTTTTTAGTTAAATTTCGTGTAGGAGCAAATGCCGAAAAGTACACGAGCTCAACAAAAGGTAGATAAGATTGCAACAAAAGGTGCTACACTACTTGTTAATAATAATGATGATAATAAACGTAATATTAATGACAGCAATGGAGTAAGTCAAAATAGTGAAACTGACAATTTTAAACCGGAAAGTGTTAGCGACAGCATTGCAATTCCACCTCCTAAACAAAGTATTAACAGACGAAGCAAAAGTCCAATTACAAGTAACAAGAGACCGACATCAACATCGCTTTCGAGAAGTACATCCGCAACAGCTTATCGGCCTACGTCAAACTCAGCAACACGACAAGGAGCTAACTCCAAAAGACATTTCAAGTCAAAAGGTACCGTACAGACGCAAACTGTCCTTGAACCACCTGATGACGCATAATTACTCGCATGCACCTAGCTTGACAAGTTGCAATCACACTTACGACACATTTCAGATGCTATCAAGTAAAAAATTAAGACCAAACAACGTAAAGTACAATAGATGGTATAGAAGGCAGTATTACCATTTCAGCAACGAAGAGCACAAAACGAGGCGGCGTAAATGTAGCCTATTATTAATCACCATCAGCACAACTTGAAACGTATTAGTGTAATGGAGGAGCAGCTGGTAGACTACAAGGCACTACGTGATCGAATATTTAGTTAGACAAAGCATAACTTGTAGGAGTAGATTGCACAACTGTAGGCGTAGAAAAAGGAAACGTAGCCAGTTATACGTGCAGGGTATATTGATCGAATCAATCTTTTGCAGCGCTACTGACCATGACGGCGTTTACACGACCTCGGTGACACAAAAGTAGGTAAAACGTTTGCGTAGTAACTAGCTCGTGGCCCACGCTTTCGTAATGTGTCGATACAAAACAACATAGAGTCCTAGTACATTGAAAAGCAAATCAAATGATTGTAAGGATATGTCAACCGATAGGCTGTTTTTCGACAACGACTTCGCACTCTTGACAACCTAGTGTAGGATTTGAGTGATGTAAATGAGCTGTTAGAGTCTGCACTGACGTGTAGTGTGTGTGGGTTGCTGTATGAGGATCCTGTGATTTTTTGGCCATGTGGTCACACATTTTGTCTAGAGTGTTTCCACTCATTAGCAATTGCACCGAGTCTGTACCGCTGCTCTGTGTGTGGCAGCATCGGTAGTGAGGGTTATGTGCATAATCTGCTAATTGCAGACACGGTAGCAAAGTGAATGTTCAAGGATAGCGGGTACAGAGATGTGGATGAACCTCTCAATGCTATCCGTACACATATGATGCGTTTCCAAAAGCAAAATTTGGTCTCACGGCTGCAAATGTTACGTGAAATACGATTGTAGAATTTGCAAAGTATCGCTGCCGATCCATCACAAAACAGTATAACATTTCTTGATCGACCATATTAATCTCGATGTAATGATAAAAAGAAACTATTCTATTTACTTTAATCTATGTAAGTTACGTATACGATATATACTTTTACCTGTAGCGATGTTGTATAATATCATAAAAATATGTTTGTTGCTAAATTTTGTGTAGCAAAAACAATACATTTTGTTGATATTCGGCTAGTGTTGTGTAATACATCGACTAGTTAGTACAAAAAACAATGAATGTTATTTGTATGAAATGATGTTGTTTTTTATTTTTGATTTATTGCCTGTTGTTTTATTATTTTTTTATATATATATTTGATGCATAGGGCTAACAATAAATTACATATCATTCTAATAGTTAAAATATTTGTTATAGTAAAAACTTTTTACAGCAAATTACATTTATAATTATTTTTTTAAAAATATTTTAGCACGCATCATAAATAAATGAACAACGACTAATCCATGTAGCGGCGAATGAACAAGTCAAAGTTACGGCAGCAGCGTTGATTAGAACGACAAGAACGGTCTAAGCAAAGTCGTGATGAGATTGTAACGCTCACGTAGCGACGATTAGCGTTACGTGACGCATTTGACGCAAAGGCGGCAAGTGCGACTGAGGCTAACACAATCGATGTAAATTAAATTACTAGTAGTCATGACAAGAACAACAACAACAACAACAACAACAACAACAACAACAACAACATCAACAATAAATTTCAAAGTGGTGGTGTTAATGACAGTGAACCAAAAAGTAAACTTGACAAGTTAGGTCATGTAGCAAAGAGCTTTAACACGTTACCTCTCTCACAGCGTACCATGCTAGGATTATAACGTGGCAATTACAAAAAAATGACACCCATTCAAAATGATGCCCTACCGTTCATCTTGGCTGGGTATGATGTACTTGGCGCGGCAAAGACGGGCTCAGGCAAGACGTTGTGCTTTGTCGTCCCTATTTTGTAAAAGTTATACCTTGAACACTGAGATCCTGACATGGGGGTTGCCGCATTGGTACTTAGTCCTACGCGTTAACTAGCACTGCAAATTTTTAAGGTGATACAGGTGGTAGGCTACAAACACGTTCACTCCGCTGCCTTGCTTACCGGTGGTCGAGATGTGCAAGAAGAGCGTAAGCGATTACACGCAATTAGCATCATTGTCGGTACACCTGGTCGTGTACTTCACCACTTACAAGATAATGCCTAAATGACGCTGGATAATTTGCAAATTTTTTGCATGGACGAAGCCGATCGTCTGCTAGACTTGGGCTTTCGTGAGACTCTGACAAACATTATCAAGTACTTACCAGAGCAACGTCAGACACTACTCTTTTCTGCTACCCAGACAAGTGATGTACAGATGCTCGCACAACTTTCACTACACAATCCACAGTATGTGAGTACACACGATATGCAACACACCCCGACACCAGCAACACTGTGTCAAAATTTTATCATTGTATAACTATCTCAAAAACTAGATGTGTTGCACTTATTTCTCAAACGTCACCCAAATGACAAGATTGTTGTCTTTGTCAGCACGTGTAATCAGGTGAAATACATGTATTTAACTTTTTCCAAAATACTGAAGAAGACGCGCATTCCATCTATGTGTTTAACGAGCAAGATGAAGCAGTTTCGTCGTGAGTAGGTGTTTTTAACTTTTTGTCGCTGTAAGTCGGCGGTGCTGTTTTGCACGGATGTGGCTGCCCGTGGGTTGGATTTCCCATTGGTGCACTGGGTAATTCAGTATGACTGTCCGTAAAGTGCACAGACGTACATTCATCGCGCAGGTCGAACCGCGCGTGCAGGGGCACGTGGGGTGAGTTTGCTCTTTTTGACACCGCAGTAGATACCCATGTTATCGTACCTACACCATAAGCACATCCCACTACGATAAATTGCTATTAAACCACACATGCTTCACTCCTCGCATGAGATATTTGTCGCGTTGGTGGTACAAGGCCTGAAGTATGAGGCACAAAAGGCATTTATAGCCTACTTACGTTCAATCTACTTTGCGTCTAATAAGCACGTGTTTAACTTAAAGGCAATAGACATTACCGCCTTTGCCAGCTCACTCGGTTTGCTTGTAGTACCAGATACATCCTAGCTGCAAAATTTGCAGCGTAGGTCAAAGAACTTGCCGTGGGATGTGGTCAACTTTATCACCCAACGAGATGCAAAGTTGCAACGCACACACCGACAAGTCGAAGACAGCACGATTGATAATAATTATAGTACAGATACACAAGTTGATATGAAGAATGCAGCAGATAATAGTTAGTTATAGATATCACATCATGAATTTAATGAACAAAGCAATGTATCAGACGATCATCAGTAAATGCAGAGACCATAAGACGGTAAGAGCGATGATGATGAATGTGATGATGAGTAAAGTGAAAGTGATGAAACTAATAATGTTAAGCAGAGCAAGTCCGTATTAACCAAAAAATAGAAACATTTGCAGGCATCATAAATGTTTAAGATGTTGCAGCAGCGACAAGATCGATTTGCACCCAAGACAACATCAACATCAACATCAATATCAACCACACGAACAAAGACGGCACTTGATGTGTGTCTTGACATGTAAAGACACAAAAATTAAAATAGTAGGATTGATGATAATAATAAAGATGAAAATAATAAAGGAAATAAATACCAGCAATACAAAAAAGATGATAATAATAATAGTGACGATGATAATGATAGTGATGGTGATTTTTTTGTCAAAAAGCCTCAGGTGCAAATACGCTCAAAGCACACACCTCAGCAAGCTAATATTAATAATGGCGAAAAAAGTAAAAACAATGTTGGTAATAACCTACGCAAAGAAGAACATAAAATAGGAGATAAAGGCAGATATCACTAAAACTAATATGAGGAAAACTAACAGCACACTGATAACACAGACGATGAGTCAATACCGCAAATACATCGTCAACTGACTGCGTAGGAGCGTTTAGCAGGTTTATCTAAGCACAAGTGACGCAAGTACGTTGAAAGTGCTGATCTGCGTGTTCGTGATTTAGGCCTTAACACTCACATTATTTACAGTAGTGATGATGAAAATGATGATGATGATGATGATGATCAAGTTGCTAAAAATAAAGACGAAAATAAACAGAATAGAAGTAGTAAATACAATACGAATGCGTTACAGACTGACAAGATATATGATGCTACGTCAAAAGCATCTTCATCATCATCGTAATAATAATAGTAAAAATATACATAAAGAATATTGAAAGGTGTAACAGAACAATAGCATAATTTGTACAATGATGCACATAATAAACGAAAAGCACATAGCCTTTCTCACCCAAATGAAAATAGTGTACTAACTGATAATCACACTGTTGATGAAAGCAGTAACAACGTAGACAATGAAAGTGACACTTAGGATTTTACAGAACGACTTCGTTAGCGTGTTAGTCTTGGCAAAGACGCCGACCTCAGCCGAGCTCGCAAACTACGTCGACTACGACGATTACAAAAGGAGGGTAAAGTGACGCGCAAGACAACATTGTAGGATGCTGCTCCGTCTAACACTATAGCAAATGGAAGAGGTAAATAAAACTCACAGCACAATGTAGCTAATGAGGAAGTCGATGACTTTGCTAGCAATGAAAATGATAACGAATACGGTACTAGCGAAGATGATTACTAGTCTGACAGCAGTTTAGCGTAGCTTGCTTAGCTGGTCAAACAAACACGATCATCTGAAAACGTCAAGAGCAATAAAGTCAAATTACATTCAACTGACAATGAAAGTTTTGTGGGTAGTAGATCTTAGTTGTCAAGCAAACTAAAAAAGCAGTATCATGGTATTGAGAGTGACGAAGACAATTAAGAAGTGGCTGATGTGAAGAAGTGCGACGCAAAGCGTAAGCGAGCAAAAGATATTTCAACATCCTCTTCATCAAGTAACACAAACGTGTTAAAACGACAAAAAACGGAGAAGAAAAGTAAACTAAAATGCAAGAAGAATGTGTTAAACAAATAAAAATAATAACAAGTCTAATTAATAAAAATAACTCACTTAAAAATACCTTAAAAAGTTAATTATCACACTAAAGTAATTTTACTGTTATTTTCTTCGTTAATATAAATAATTGAGCACAAATAAGTAACATATTAGTAACACAAAATTTAATATTAATATACTCGTTAACTATAAATTTGCACAACTTATAACTAACTATCATCGTATATATCACCATCAACTTTTTTTTTGTAGTATGTTAAAATAAATGAATACTATTAAGTTATTAATTAGCATATAATTAGTTGTTATGGCCAAATAATTATAATTTATACAGACACTGTTTCTTTTCTGCATTCTTTTCTATCATTGTGTTTACAAAACTTAGCTTCGTAAACACAAGTTTACATTTACGTGAACAAAAGAATTAAAAAAACAATCATACATATATAAATATAGGTAAAGATAGGTATTTAAAAAAAACCCACTAACATAAACAATGATTGGATAGTGCCCATTCATGCATGGAATGACACATAACGCCAACTTTAAAATAGCTGTCAATGCACAAAGTGATAACAATCAAGCAAACAAAAAGTCAAGTAATGGAGTCAATGCAGAAAATGGTACAGTTATTGCTGCAAAATAATCAACAGGAAATAAAAACGACAGTATCAATGGTGAACCACACTATTCTACGTATTTGGGCAATGACATTCTGCTAAATCTACAAAGTGGGCCATCACGTTTGAAGCCGTAGGGCAGAGGCCTTATGCACCATGAGTAAATGACATTTATTATTGTTCACCAAACTATTGAACTTTACTTCAGGCTAACTATTCATGATCTGCGTGACGTTCGCGCCTAAATGATCAAAATTGACATTAACGATACCTAAAAGTCGTTTCAGCACTACGCACGATCTATTCGACTTGTTAAACGATCGCAACAGACTATTCAACAAGCAGTTGGCTCGATTGAGTTACTAGAAACGATGCATTCATCATAGTTTATCGAGTTTCGTGAATACTTGACACCTGCATCGGGTTTGCAATCAGTGCAATTCCGCTCTTTGTAACAACTGTTAGGGCTACCGAATGCGACACGTGCGTTAATAAACAACGCCGATGTCTTTCACTACCTAAACACGTAATAAGTTTAAAAGTTAAAGGCAGAAGCAAATGAGCCATCACTCAACACTATATTGATGAATTTGCTCTCATAACTAGATGTACCCGCTTCGTTTGTTAATGAATACTTGACAACTGCACACAAACTAATAAAAGATCAGTTCAAGCAAACATTCCATGGTACAGAAAACAATGAAGCAAAGAATATAACCATTGTCAATGATATGATTGAAAGTAGATACAACTCACTCAAGGCAATTTTTGATGACCCGCTAGGCTGAAGTCTTGGCCACAATATTTCACATCACACTACAGCCGAAAGCACGTACAATAAAATAAACGGCGATGGTAACTACTAAAATTAAAATGATATTATAAATAGTAGTAGTAATAAAGGTAGCAGTAAAGGTGATAGTAGTAGTAGCGACCATAATAATCGTAACACAGACGGAAGTGGAAATGCTCAAGTGAATCAATAGTTAAAACAATAATCACCATAATATGCAAAAGAACGTTTTCGTAAGTGCGTCATTGTAGCACTTTTTGTGATGTCATATCGTCAGCATAACAAGTACACTCCAATTGCCGAGTTACTTGACTAACTACTGTCTTTGTAATAGGCAATGATTGTATTTCGTACACGTCATTCACACATGGTAGAACGCATGATTGGCAGTCGTGGAGGAACTGCCGGCACGAGCAGTGGACTTGGCTACTTGAATTTGACATTGCAATATCGCATCTTTACTACGATTTGGCTTGTGCGACGTATGTTTATCAGAGCTTCCGCACTACCAGAATTGTGTAAACTGTAAACACGAAATAGTAGAAAATAATACTTCCAGTTATATAATTAACACGTTTATCTTTAAATATATAAATTAAAAACTTGTTTTGAGAAGCAAACTATTACACAAAGTAAGTACACAATTTTATATTTATAGTGTAGATAAAGTCAACTGTTTTAGTATTTGCTATTATTATTTGTGTATTGTCGATAACATTATTCACATAATAATATGGTAACATTTAGCTTTATTGCACATTGTTTCTCAATCAAAAATATTGTACCTTTTTTAATATTTTATTACAATTCTCTTTGCTCTTCGCTACACCAAGTACATATGTTATTAGTATTAAGTAATTTCCCTTTTGATTAATAACTAAAAATTTTATTAACAAAATGAGTGTATTGTGTTCAATTAGTTTATTTATCTGTTGCTGCCCCAGCGGCAAGAATGCATTGAAAAATTATGATTTTATATTTAGATGGGTTTTTTTGCTCTTAATATTTTAGGTTAGTTACTCATATCTTCCAGTATGTTTATAAAGCATTCTGTATATAAGTTTTTAATGATAACCTCACTCTCATCATTTTTTTGTAAAAAAAAATTGAATAATAATAAAAAACAGGTTGACGTTGAAATCCTTACCTTTCCTTTCCGTTCATACATAATTTTTCTTTTAAAAATAAAATTTTTACGAAAAAGTAATTAAATTTTATATATTTTTTTGACACTACTAAGATGAAAACATCAATAACAACAAAAAAACAACTTTATAAAATACATACTTTCCTGAATACATAATAAGGAAAAAGAAATGTAAAAGTATAGTCAAATTATTTTTTTGCTATTTGCTATATCATTTTTGGATGCCTGACTAAAGCAGAAAAAAAGGCTAACATGGCTACATTGTTTTATATTATCACAATAATATTTATAAATATGGTTAATAAATATTGTAATAAGAAGAAGTAATGCTATGTCAAGTCCTTACCAATGTTACACCTTATAATATATATATATTTATTACAGTACTGAATAATTTGTTATTGACCATTGACAAAAAATATAATTAGCTTTCCTGTATGATTACTGTTTCCACTTTTCTTGTGTGTGTATCTGACAAATTTTTTTTCTTATTTGTTATCGGTGTACAATTTTATTTACTAACTTTTAGTCAACAAATCAAGATAGTCATTTACTAGTTTTCTCTCTATCTCTATTATTATTAAAATCTTATAAATATCGTTGTTTTTTTTTTCCATAGTTTTTGAGTGATTCAAGCTTTACATGCTACGGCGTACGCACCTCTGATGAAAGGCTACGCGATCGTGAACTCAAAGTGCGATCGCAGCTTCTTCGCCATCGTCTGCACACTTTCCTAACGCTATTCGCGTTGACCCTGCCAATGAGCGAAAAGGTAAAGTTTCTGCAAAAGAAATTAATGCGTGAATGAGTGGCAAAGATGTATTTGTAAGTTCGAGAGAAAAGTCTACACTATAACAAAATATGGCGCACTTTCTGAATGCATACTGTTCACTTGTGCATTTCTGACGTCCTGCAGGGTGAAAGTTGCTTCTGTATCCTTGCTATTGAGGCTGTTCTCTTGCCGTCACACAGGCACTTGTATGATAAGGTGCTGACCCCGCTGCACTTTTCGCGCCGTTCATTCCAATGCATCAAACATTTGCATTATTTGTAGGCGCATTCATGTTGCGTAGTTGCGGCTGTATTGTTAACGATTGGCTCGACCGTAGACGTAACCGTGTTAATGTGTAAAGTGCAGAGTCACCCGCTAATGCAGATACCGTCAAAGGGATGACGATGAAGAAGAAGATAGCACTGGCTGTTTTATTATCGCATGGTTTCTTAGGTTTACTAACGTTGTTTTCTTTTTCACCAACGTCAGTAGCTACATCAGTAGTAGCTGTTCCTATTGCAGTTAGTTATCTGTTAATCAAACGCTATGCATGGCCTGCACAAATAGCATTAGCCATGTACACCAACTGAGGTGTATTTGTAGGCTATGCGGCAATTCTTAATCGTGTAGATTGAGGCGTTTGTCTGCCAGTCTATTTAGCTGGAATAGCGTGAACGATCATATCAAGTACATTGCACACTCATCGAGGAAGGGATTTGTATTCTCATAATACAAACAGTAGTGACTTTCATAACGCGTACAATGATAGGAGAACATAGAAATATTAGATAAACAGTAGTGCGAGGTGATTTGCACAGCATAAAGACTATTTGCAATTACTCATAATACCCGTGTTTTCTGGATTTGCTATTTCTGGTTTTCTCGCATCACAAAATGCAATTTTCTTTGCAGGCCTCGCACTGTGCATGTATCAACTAAACACAGTAATCGACAACGTAAATTTTAGCGATCGCTGATCGTGCGATGATGGCTTTAAGATTAGTGTGAGGATTAGACTGTTTGTGCTGCTTGCGATGTTTGCAGGTAACTTGTTATGAGCTGTGTCAAGCACACACGAACCATAGCATGACGCGCACACAGACACCGCCACAACCAATTCTGCATTACGACTATTTCTGTAGATGAATCAACATGCCCCCTTGCAGGTGCAAGATGCCGAGGCATTAACGTTGCTAGATCGATTAATTCATCCTGTCTTTGTGCAAACGTAAATGTCAAAGATACGTGGAGAAACTGACTTACCACCAATACCTGCCTGAATGCGACGAGAGTACATTGGCGATAATATCACTTCGTTACTTCGAATTATAGGCTGCTCTTAGTAGGTTATAACCAAATGAGTGACACTCTGATTTGGCTCACTGGATCACTACAATCTTATGCCAGGCATGTTTCGTGAATAAAAAAAATAAGCTTATTATCGATGCACAACACTCACAGCAATAAGGTCATTATAATTAAGTTTCTTTTTTTCACAAATAATAGTACTACTTATCAAACTAAATTACTATTTTCCAAATGTCTTATGCAATTCTAAAACCGATATTTTTGTGATAAAATATGAATGTATGTACTTGTACAATAATTTTGAATGTGACATTTGTACTAACTATGAGTTATTGTTGTAATTATCATTATTGTTGTTGATGTTATTTAATTTTTGTCTCATAGAAACAAATATATAAATTAACTTTTTTTATAGTGTCTACCTTATTGACTCTGTTCATAAATATTTTCTTGATAGTGATAGCGATTCATTTTTCCTTTTTTAAAATTTAATCTTGCTGTTTGCACAAAAGGAAAACAAATAAAAACATATAAATAGATATAATACCCAAAATTTTGTGCATGATGTAAACTATCACAAAAACAGAGTAGAGTCAAGATGACGTGAGAGATAGAAGTACATGAGTAGTAGAAAACAAAACTTGGCTATTTGTTGATGACACGTTAGCATAATAGTATAGCCTTCGTGAATTGTATGTGTAGCGCTGTCGTGCTTTGCATTTCAAGACACCTAACACAATTATTGCAGATCAACTACCTTCAACTGTTGGATTTACGCAGTGTATGATGGTTTTGTAACTTCGATGTGAATCTACGTATCTGGGTAATCGTGGTGTATTAGCCTTATCATCTATACTTCCTTTCTGCCCTGCGCTTCATTTACTTAGTTTACGTGGAGTAGGTCTAACTAGCCACGACGTTGCCATTAACGCACTTCTCTCTGCATGTGAAAGCTGTCCGTGTTTACAGACACTCGACTTGTCTGACAATGACTTTGGTGTTAAAATAAATGATGAGGATAGTCGATAGAATGACGCTTACGACAATAAAAACCACAATATAGTCAATAATGATATCACATGTGTCTTGCTAAAATTAGTACAAGTCAATAATTCGCTACAACAACTGTGTTTGCAGCGTTGCGGATTGAGCAACGACACAGTAGAGCGAATACAATTAGCGATAAAATTACGAACGCATAATAATGAGCATGATAGTAGTATGTTCACTGCAAACAATGTATACTCATCATATTTGTCATCATCAGCTAACAATGGTGATAACTCTGAAATGACAACCTCACCAAAAGTTGCTGATTATAATGGTAGAACACAAGCAAGCAAAAATTCTTGTAACAAAAACATTTATACTACTTACAGTGTGTTGCAGCGTCAAAACGAGTGAAAGTGTATAAATCAAGGAGAAACTAACAAAAATAAAAAATTGCCTCGTGAAGTTGCCTTTGGTTTAAGTGAAATTCAGCGTCGGTTATATTGCAATCGACATTGTATGTAGTAAGTGTACAAGTGTTTTTGCGCTAGCAACGACAACAATACTATCAGTAACTCTTTCAGTAGTACGCCAAGTCTACATTACAACTAAGATGACAATGGCAAGTAGTATAAGTATTTTCAATAAAGAAATGTAATAGACAACTCTGATAACTAGGAAATAGGTTAAGCATGCAAAGTAATGCAACATAACGATAAGAGAGACTAATAAGAAAAACTAATAAAATAATAATATTAAAATGTAAACAAATAAATTGATCGGTCAACATATCAAAAGAAGCTTGTTAGCTGCTCATGAAGTAAGTTTTACTAAGGTTTGCTTTCATTGCGTGTCTACTTTTTTAGCGAGAGTGTGTAACGAGCAGTTACATTTGCTAGTGCATGTGGTCTGTTGACGAGTGACAGTGTGAAAGTTGGCAAATTACTATTTTTGCTACGACCTCATGCTACAATTATCGTAGACAAAAATTAAGCGCCAGTAAAGAGCAATTGTAATGTTAAAGAATGCAAATTATCTAACAAAAAATAATCACAAGACAAGGTGTATAATTATTTACTACCATTGCAAACACGCAGAGAAGAAAAAAATAGCAATTCAACGTAAAAACATACTATCGCTGCATCATAATCTGTAAATTAGTGTGCTATTACTACTAAAACTGATATTAATTGTACGCCTTGGTTGACAGAGTAACTACGATAGGAAAAGCAATCAGAATTAGTGTAATCTCTCCCTTTATCAACTTTATCATCGACAACATAATTGTCATCTACTACAGACACATTCATGCACTATGTTGTTATGAAGTTGGTAAATTATTGCCAACACAATTATTTGCATCGCTGCTTGCATGGATGATGTCACCCAGTTTACGTGTAAGCACTGCAAAAGTGATCGATTGAATAGGAACGCACTAGTCTAACTAACCGTATAAAATGTAATGTAATGAATAAGGAAAATACCATGCCTCTGCACTGACCTGACATTGCTTTCTTACGTAGTAATTCAACCAGTAATTCTTCAATTACATTACACTTACCATTATAACAAATCACGCACACATCTTCTGTTGACAGTTACTATAATAACAAGCAAAAGCAATGTTTGCCTTTTAATTATTTCAGTTTACAATTCGTTATTGATAAATTGTATGATTGCCGTAATAAGCTAATGACAATTATAAACTCACAACTTGTCAATAGTGCATCAATGTAATCAATACAAAACGTGAATGTAGAATATTGTCAATATTGTCACAAATAACTGTCTGGATATAAAAATGGCACAAATGTGGTGTTTTGTTACGACAGATCAAAATACGTTTAGCTTAACGCATTTGTGTGTATGTGTTCTGATTGCATTGGTAAATAATACATTGGTGAGTTGCAGTACATTATATACAAATATTGATAACGTGTACAAACATGTCCATCTGCAGAGTGCAATGATTTGCCACATAAGATTGAAGAAGTAGATGATAAAATAGTTAGCAGAAATGAAGGCATAAACAATATCTGCGCTAATAAAAACAATTATAATAACAATACCCAGCGATATATTGATTGCACCGCATTTTTGTTTTCACATTTACAACTATCATAGTCACATTTGCCAGTACCAAAACAAGAGCTGTACAGATCTTGACGCAGGTGCACAAGTGATTATTTACAAAGTGTTTTGAGCTGTATTGATACAAATTAATGCAAATATATCATAGAATTAATAAAAATATAAACACCTTTTACCTATAAAATAAAATAATTTACTTGCTGTAATTCATTATTTTTTTTAAAAAAACTTTTCTCTATTATTTTGCTGTAAACCTTACTTTCCCCGTTTTGACTGATGATGTAAATTATTTGGACTGGTTAGGTATAACTTTTCAACTTTTATTTACGTGTGAAATGATGTAATATAATCAACTTTGTTTTACAAAATAAGTTTATTAATTTACTTATCTTATCTCCCTCTCCCTCTCTTTCAATATGTGCTGTAAAATAAGAATGATAGCACAAAATAAAGTGATTACTATCTATACACCTAACGCTGTTATCGTGTTTCTTGTCTACTTGCTCTTTTTTTCCATCCTATGTTGCAAAATTACTAGCTATAATTATCATTGTTACTTTCTTAATAATTATTGCTTCAAGTTACAATAAAATCAAATAAAATGCTTTATGTTTCATTTTTGCTAAGCAAGGTGTTTCAAATAAAAATGTAGTGTATTCAGTAATTATAGTATTTCAGTCTATTACCTTTTTTTAAATAATAGTTTCTATTGTTTTTGATTTGATCGAATTTTCTTAAAAAGTAATAGAAGTTCAATTATCTACATAAACTTTTCATCGCACTTCATTGCAATAAACGTTTAGTGTGAAGAAAGTGAGAGATATCAGTTGTCAAATTTATATATATTTGAAATCCTTAATATTAATAACATATTAGTTTTAGTTTTATTCAAAAAGTATATTTTTATTTTGCAATGGCTGTCGCAGCATGTCTAAAGAGTGAGTATATTGCCGTAGCCAGTGATATTGATGGCACATTAATGCACTCACCATGCATTATTAGTGATTTGACACGTAAAGTTTTGCATGTATTAATAAGCAAGCGTCATATTCCGTTTATTTTGGCTACAGCGCGCCATCATGTCGATATGCTTGCGATCAAGTCACGGTGCAATCTTCCTGGTTATTTACTTTCGAGTCATGGTGCTCGAGTATACGATAACGACGGTAAACTGATCATGCAGTACAATTTTGCACCAACAGTCGCGTAGTCATTGATCAAGGCCAAACAAAATGATGCCGACGTGAGTACGAGTTTTTATCAGAATGATCGATGAGTAATCACAAAGTACAAAAAATAAATTACGTGCTATTACGCTTAGTCCGGAAATACATTGCGGTATGAGTTGTTTGATGAGAGTACGCAAGGTGACTACGGTGGTGTGTTTAACGTCTACTATAGTAGTAAAAACAAGAACAAGTTGTTGTAGTTACAGCAACTGCTCTAAAGTACATATGGTGCATAAGTTCATATGTTAGTGAGCAGTGAGGCATTAGAAATGATGCCTGATAATGTAAACAAGGGTGTAGTCATTGCGTAGTTATTGAAGAAATACGTCTACCCAAATGACACTCGATCTTCGTAATAACTGATGAGGCACTGTGTTGCCTTTGGTGATGGTGTAAACGATTATGGAATGTTGATGATGTGTGGTAAGGGCTATATTATGCCCAACGCACATCAACGTTTACTTGACAGAATACCCGCAAATGCAATACATTTATAGAAATTGAACTTGAACAATGACAAGCAAGGTGAAAACATAAAAGAAGAAGAGAATATGGTAGCACGCATACTTCTTTCTCTTTTCCACATTACTGACGACTAGCTATAAATCTCCAGCAACTCAGTTGAGTAGTAAACAAGGCAATCGTGATTATTTTACGGTTTATCTAAATTGTGAACATCTTTACATTATACACATACACACACATTCGTTTATCAATTTCAACATAGTGTACTATTAATTGTGATTTCAACAATAATGAACTAAATCACTATTGTAGACAGCTATACCCTTTATCATATTTTGCAACTATATCTGCGTTATGATAATAGTAATAATCTAATTTATTAAACAAAGTATTGTAATATTTACAACTTTAAGTTAAGAGGAAGTACGTTAACTTTTTTCTACTTTGGTTGTACTAGCTTCACAATCCTTTTCTGTTATTAAACTTTTTTTAATATTTGGTGTTCGAAAAATAGTAGTTTATCTATATATTTTTATTCGTTAAATGTTTTGTTACATGGAAAGTGAAATTATTTTTTTTTTTTTTTCAAACAATCTAGCATAGCTAATACATACAATTTATATATTTTAGTGAATTTTATAAGACTTGGTATCAAGAACCACAAAATATTTGACATTGTTCAGCTAAATGTGATTAGTTAGTAAGAGCACATGTAAATCAGTAACTGAGGAATAAAATGTCTGCGTGATGAACTAGCACGTTGTTAGTTGTTTTTATTTTTTTCTTTTGTGCATGTCACTTTACTATTTTTTTCAAAGCATCAAATCACATCATTTGCAATAATTTATACGTAAAGCTAAGCATGTGCGAAGTAAGCAGTAACAGTTTACCTGAATAAGAATGTTGTTGTTGCTGCTGTAATGAGGACGACAACAAAAACAACAGCAACAATATTGTAAGCGGCAATGTCTCCCCTCAATATCGTTTAATAGCCATTGACATGGATGGTACGCTGTTGCGTGATGATCAGAGCATCTCACCATGTACGTTAACGACACTACGTGCACTTGTTTTGCACAACTCTCATAAGGTAAACTTGGCTATTTGCACTGGTCGGCCGTACAAGGACATTCACGTACGCCTGCAAAAGCTTCAGATTCCAGCATGTTATACCGTGACGAGTAACGGAGCATGTGTACATGACCCAGAGGGCAAATTATTGTTTATGCGTAATATCGATGATAAAATTGCATAGCGATTAGCTTGTTTGTAGTCAAACACCGCCAACATTGCCACCTTGGTGTGACAGCGGTAAACGTGATGAATTAACAAAGACGCAGAAGACTTGCAGTCGTTTTTTGAACCTCTTGGTGCATGACGATACAATCTGTTTGACCCAAAAACACATAACGATTACAGTGGGGTGCACAAAATTTACTGAACATCTCGAGCAACACCGTCTCCACTGCCCTCACTCATCAAGAAATTGGAAAAAGAATTTGGCTAATATGTCGATGTTCTTTTTCCTTTGCCATATGCTGTGTAGGTGATGGCAAAAGGAGCAAATAAAGCATAAGGTATACAACACGTCCTACATGACATTGAAAAGCATGGCACTGACAACAACAACAACAACGCTGATAACACTCTAAACGAAGCAGTTGTGCATACACATGACAAAGTTTATTACGCTGCGTTGAATATAAAAAAAAAATAGTGGTGCAATTGACAGTCAAGTTGTAAATGATAACAACACGTCAGATGTAAATGCCGTCAATACGGCGTTATGTACAAAAACTGCAAAAGAGAACGACAAAATGAAAAGTGTTCGTTTGCGTGGCTGTATTGCGTTTGGTGACGCTGTTAATGATGTGGAAATGATCTCACAGGCGTAGTGTGGTTGTTTGATGGGCAATAGCTACTCTAATGCAACAGAGGTACTTTTCAAGCATGACGCTAATGGTAATGAAGTACCAATTGCAAACAACGTGTGTCGTGTAGGCAATAATGACGACGATGGTGTGGCAATGAAACTGATTGACGTTTTAAATATTAACATGACTTAAAACTAAAAACAAGCAAAAAAAAAGAATTAAATTTTTTTATTACACAATTATCTGTATAACGTTATATTACATTAATTAAAAGTGTTTGAATTATCTTGTTTGTATAAGAATTACTTTGTTACTTTGCTAATTTTATCTCACGCAAAATTATCAGATGAAGTAATATTGTGTAGACTATATGATTATTTTTTTCTACCCCATTCTTATTTTATTTGTTGAGCTCTGTAACGTTTGCAACGACATCACTAAAAGTAATGTCATAATAATTTAAAGTAAATAAAGTATAATAACTAATTATTTTTTTTGTTGTTGGTAATTTGATGTTTATTTGATCTCGAAATTATCTTTTTTCATAAAAGTATTTTGTTGAGGTAATCTTATCGTGTTGTACAGTTTACTTTACTGTACAAATATGCCATTCGATTTTCACTTTTCAATAAAAATTTATTTATTATATGAAAGTTGTATATTTATTAAAATCATACGTATGTTGACTGCTAACGATGTATCATAAAACGAGCTGGTGTGTTTATGTACATTTTTACAATCGGAAGGAATATTATAAAAAAAAATACTTTTCAAAAGAAAAACATCTAATATTCTGAATTAATAATTATATATTTTTTTCTTATATTGCAGCTGTTCGATTTTTATATCTTGAAATGCTATGTGTTTAATACTTGCAGTACAAAATGAACTGCAATTTTTGTAACTTAATGTTTGTTTGGTCAACCGAGTATATCTTTTTTAAATTAATTAATTTTTGTGTAGAGCTAATAGTAAATAGTTATTGAGATTGTCTTAACTAAATCAAACAAATAGAGTAACTAAATTCAATACGTGAAGATGATGAAAAAATGTGCTTTGCGATTGTGCGGAGTGTCTCGGTCTACTATTTATTATATGCAGAAGCGTCTCTATGACTTTGTAGCGTCAGATATGGATAGCACACTACTTAGTCCAGAGCATATTTGCAGCTAGTATACAAAGCAGACACTTTGTGCACTAACACAAAAATTAAATGTGCCAGTAATATTAGCCACAGGACGCGCTTACATAGACGTGAGTGTGGTAAATCGAAATTTACAATAATACTATCGTCGACACAATAAGACGCTTTCTTCTACACCATCGTATATGGTTACTGGAAATGGATCATAAGTGCATGACGCCGCAAACGGGACAGTTATTTCAGCTCATTACATTGAGCCTTCTTTGGTGAAATAGCTGTACACACTTTTACCAGCAACGGAAACACGCATTAACTCTAATTTCTTCCAAGTCGATCACTGATATTGCCGCTATGATTGAAATGAAATGTTATAATTTCATAAGTAATCTGGTTTGCGCTACACTTTATTAGATACCACTCATCTTCTTCAAATTAATAATGTCAGTGATACTGATGTATGTAGTTCTAACAATAATAGCAATAAAAATACTAGTTAAGATAATAGTACTAAACAGAAAAAATAATAATATTCACACACAAACGTGTCATCATCTACACAACAAAGTCCTTGTCATGACAATAAACATGATGACAATTTATGTAAAGGTACATATCAGAATAGTTGTAATAGTTCTACTTGTATTAATAGTGATAAAAACAATATCATTACTGATTTAGAAGGTGTGAGTTAGTTTTTCTACACCTCATGAGATAAGCCGTTGCTAACTAAGCTTGAGGCTCTACTTCATGCAAAGTATGATGACGTGTTAACCATTTGCTTTTCATCTAGTTACGCCATTAACGTTACGGCAAAAAGTGTAGACAAAGCCTCAGGGCTTCGTCGTATGTTTCATGCGATGCCCGCACAACCATTTGAGCTGTAACAGAATAGTCAATGGCAATATTTTCCAGATAAATTGTCTGACACTGAGCGAGAAACACTTGTAGATGAACGAATGCGTCGCACAATCGCCTTCGGTGACGATCTTAATGATGCTCGCATGCTTACTAGTGTTGGCAAAGGATGTATTGTTGGCAATGCAAATCCAGCATTAATTGAACGTCACCCTGAGCTGGAAGTGATCAAAACAAACGTCGAACATGGGCCAGCAGTAAAGCTACGAGAGATCTTTCAGCTGTAGCTGTAAAAGCATCAAGTTTACAATAACAATCGATAACTAAGTTGATGAATAATTTAGTTAATGACTACTACTTATTTTTTTTAGTGCGTAAATTGTCAATGTGCTATCAAAATTTAAAGCAATTCAGGTATCATTATAATAAATGTTTAAACTAAAATAATTTGTTCTAATGTAAATATTGTAGCAATCATTTGAATGGCCTTCTTTAATATTTAATATAGGTAATATTAGTTTTTTCTAATATTAATGGCTATGTATTAGTAAACTGTAATATTTGAATAATATATTTTTTTGTGTATAGAAGACAGTGACTTGATAACGAAAACAATTCAGCTGTGATTAAAAAAACAAAGCTGACAAGAACAAATATAGTTTTTATTGTTACGTTCTAGAGTGCAGCATGTTAAGATCATTTAGTACATATTTAGCAATACTCTAATAATGGTGAAAATACTTATTCTAAATAAGCGAACTTGATTACAAACTGTATTCGTATTGTTTTCTTTTTTTTTTTTGGTAACTCAAAAAAAACTTTTAAAAAATCCAACTGATATTACTCTCTAAACATCATTGAGAAAAAAAGAAAGGTTTATTTTGTTTATTTCCTTCTTCTCCTATAAATAAAAAGGGAACTAATATTACTTATTTCGTGAACGTATATAGAATAAAAAAAGACCTCTAAGTGAAACATGTTTAATATTGTTGCTTCTGATATGGATGGCACGTTGCTAAACGAGGAGCATCTATTGACCGAACATACAATGCAAACTCTGAAAAAGTTAGTAACATAGAAAGGTGTTACGTTGGTGTTGGCTACTGGGCGTAATTACTACGATGTTCGTATTGTATTTAACAAATTACGTGATTACTTTCTTGGCAGTTAACATGACGACATAAATAACGAGAATATTATCAGTTGTGCTAAAGATAACAGCACACATTGTGTCAACATTCAAAATGATAATAGTAATGATCTTCATAAAGAGTAGCACTAATAGAAAAAAACAAGAAAAGTTGACAAGTAGACTTTGCTGAAGGACTGTGTTTATCTCATTACCTCCAACGGAGCTGTAATTCACGATGCTCTTACACAACAAGTGGTGTACACCAAATACATTAACCCAACTATAGCCTAACGGCTTTACCGTTTGTACGAAGACACTGATAAAAACGAAAAATGTTAATCGTGCGAATGTAAAGACAATAAAAAGGACAATAAGATAATTGTCAACACACACTGTTATCAGAATGATGAGTGGTATTGTACAATTGACTGAAAGTGACTTCTTGCATTTCATACAATGAGTGGAATGAAGTACACACTTTGTCCACATCCTCCTCCTTCTCTTCTTCCTACTCGTGCTTGCGATTAACACGGTAACAACAACAACAACAACAGCAACAATAAACATGCATGTCTTGACGATAACAAAGTGTCACCGTAACATAGTGATATCGACACAAAAAGTAGTATAAGTCAACAAGGCAATATCACAAATGGCTTTTTCGGCAATATATCAAAAATTTTCTATATTGTCGAAGAAAGCAAAGATGTCAGTGATGTAATGCAACGAATTGAGCGAGTATGCGCCAAAGATGACATTCATATCACCCAATCGTAGGCGCGTTGTCTAGATATTCTTGCATCAGGTGTTAACAAAGGATCTGGATTACATCATTTATTTGAATATATTTATTATAAACAGCAACAATAACAAAGACAAACACAGCAAAGTGCTTGCAGTAATAATGAAAATGTAAGTGACGTTGCAATACAAAAGTTTGTTCAGTAAATGCTAAGTAGGACGATTGCCTTTGGTGATGAGGCGAATGACGCAGAAATGTTGCAAAGTGTAGGAAAAGGATGTGTCATGGGCAATGCAAGTACTCGATTGCGCTAGTACTGTCCATCACTGGAGGTAGTCAAACGAAACAGCGAAGAAGGTGTAACAACAAAGCTAATCTAGGTGTTTAACCTGTAAACGATTGTTAACAAGTAAAGTAAGATAAAGTGAAACTTGAAAAAATAATAATTATTTTATTTTGTTTCTAATTAAAATTTTAATTAATAAATCAAGATAATTAAATATTCATTAATTGATCAATGCAAAGACAAAATCTTTCTAAATTTGATGCAAAAAGATTAATACACTAATAAGTTAAAATTTGTTTTTGCTCAATTCGTATTTGTGTAATCTTAAAATAAAAATAGTGTGACTATACTATTTTGTTGCAAATAAATCAACTAAACATATTTTAGATTGTGCTTATTAACTTTTCGTATAATTCTTATTTTGTTTACACAGTAACAAATATTAAAATATGTAATGCACTCATCAAAAATATACTTTATTTTATAATTTTTAATAATAATAATTTAAAAATATCAATGTTGTTATTTGTGAATACAGTAAAAAGAAAGAAAACATATATATGCTTATATTGCTATGAAACAGTGAAATATAACTTTTTTGTCTGAATATACGTGTACCTTATTGAATTTAAATTAGTTTAACTTATGTGCTCCTGTTCGGTCAAACATTCTGTAACTTAACTTCAGTTATTTTTTGTCTTTTTTAAATAAAATTAGTTTATATACAGTATAAATTAGTGCTCGTGTACGAAAAGCAATGGTACTCAAAGCGGTGTGCACCGATCTGGATGGTACACTGTTCGATGCAAGCCATCGCATTAGTTAGTTTACGGCTAACGTAGTGAGAAAACTAAAAGCAGCTAATGTGTTCTTTATCGTTGCAACAGGACGAGCATACTTTGATGTTTTTATAACGCTTCGAAACTGTCAGCTTTAACCAGATTACATCATTACCAGCAACGGAGGTCGAATACATGACTTTGCACACAACGTGCTTGTGTAATGCAATATGGACGAACATATCGTTTGCTCTTTATTTCAGCTCACGTTGCAGCCAAATGCAAACGGTCAAATAGACTAAACGTGTCAGCCTAAACGATTTGTGACTAATGTCAATTGTAACGAACGCTGGTTTACAGAGCGATGCTTGCCTGAGATACGTTAAGTTTTTAATAAATAGTTTAAATATGAGCAGGTCAATCCATTCTAGTTCACACCCAATGATTTACGTGGTACACATTGCATTTGGTTTCGAGGTTAGCATGAAGATTTATAACATTTCCAACGGTACATCCAATCACACTATGGTGATAAGTTGTGATGTGGTTTCTCACTGCCGTACATTCTTGACTGTGTTGCACTAAACGTAAATAAAGGAAAAAGTTTACTTGACATGTGCGAATTGCTACAAATTAAGCCAGACGAGGTAGCCGCCTTTGGTGATGGGATGAACGACGAGAGCATGCTGCATATTGCAGGGAAGGCATTTGTGATGGGTAATGCACCATTCTAGTTACATAAGGCAGTTCCTGACGCAGAGGTAATTGATACAAACAGCAACGATGGCGTGGCCAAAAAGCTGATTGAGTTATTTGATTTGAAATAAAGTGTACCGTGCAATATATAAAAATGTAACTGTTTTATAATATGTAGCATAATTATAAATAAAATTATTATTTTTTTTACTTATTATTTATTTCGATCACCATTAATTCAGTGTTTTTTTTATAAACACATTTTGTCCCCAACACTAGTTGTGTTAACTATAAATGTTACATATTTTTTTCAATTAGCAAAACACATTTTTCATTTGTCCTTAAAGCCTGTTGTGTCAAACTATATTGTTGCATACTGAAAGATGCGTATAGTAAATTAACAAAATATATTCAATAGTTTGTTGAATATTATTCTTATTTCAAACAAACACTGATTTGTTTTTTCGTAAATTTTTTGTTTCAATGTTTAACACCTTATTTGAAATTTTATTAGAAAAAAAATATATATTTTTTTTTACTTATGTCACTGTAGTTTGATGTTAAGTAATTTATTAAGTTTTTTACTAAATAATCAAATTATTTGTTTATATTATGTATTATTTTTATATTACTTACTTTAGATAGTAAGGGTAGGAGTGAACGAAAATTAATAATAGCATCAAATTTAGAACTAATTAGTTTTGACAAAAACAAAATAACTTAGTAGTAAACAAATTATATTGATAACGTATATTTAATAAGTTTATTTTTTTTTTTTTCAATCATTATTTTTTTTTTGTGCAGTTTATACGTAGCAATAGCAGCAATGCAATCGTCATTTCCGGTAAGTACAACCATCAAGCGTAAAGTGAAAGGAGTTCGTGTGCCGTTCGGTAATAACCCATTCAAGCTGGTAGCGTGTGACATGGACGGTACATTGTTGAATAGCAAGCATACAATCTCCGACGCCACCCGCCGCGTCATCTCGTAGCTGCTTGCCCGAGGTGTGCACTTCATCTTCGCTACTGGCCGTCCGTTTACAGATGTCAATCGAATCAAAAAGCGATTAAACATTTTCGCTGTTGGTGAAAAAATCGCCATTCCTGGTGTGCAGGTTATGTCCCCTGTATCGTCGTCTAGCCCAATCAACCGCTTCGCAAGTGTCGACAGTGAGTTGTACATGAACAGTTCTGGTAGCCCAATCAATTACACCATAGAGTATGGTGAATAAAATTATCCGGTAGTGGAACGAATCGTGCCGCGTTGCTTTGCGATTACATCCAACGGTGCGTGTGTTTACAATGAGTATAATGAGCGTATGTATGAACAAACTATACAACCATAGGTGTGTCATGAGCTGTACTCGATGTTTATGGATGACCCAGACGTGAACATCAACATCTTTCGTGGAGTTGACACATAGGACCGTGAAAAGGCGTCGTATATAAATTTAAGTGACACCAATGATGACAAGGCACAAGAAGAGTGAATTAGCCGCTACCCATGTGAACTATAGGCCGCACTTTATCAAGAATCGCACTTTACGTGTCGTGTGGTGCCCGACTTGGAGAAAACGTACCCAACAAATCACGTTAATGAAATCTTCTTCTTATGCTACGATCAAGAAAAGAGCAAAAAAATATAGGCGGCGATTAACACGTGAATTAACACAATGAGGGAATCGCACAAGTTTGACAGCTTGATACGCGTAGCACCATCCGCAGCGTATTGCCTTGATATTGTACCTGAAAACGTCAGCAAAGCCTCTGCCTTGTAGTTTGTGGTTGATAAGCTTGGCATTACAATGAATGATTGTATTGCATTCGGTGATGGACTAAACGACGTGTAGATGCTGAGTTCGGTAGGTAAAGGTTGCATAATGCAAAATGCCAATCCTCGACTGAAAAGTATTTTGCCAAATTTAGAAGTTATTGGTAACAACAATGACGATGGCGTTGCCAAAAAGCTCATTGAGATATTTGACTTGTAGTAGCCAGATGACGATTCACTTTAGCTTGAGTTAGATGAACCTGAAGCGACCGTTAATGTATAAGGCAAGCATGTTGATAATAAAGTACAAGAAGTAAACAAAGTAATCAAACGTTTGTAAATCTACATGCAAAATTATTTTAACTTTTTAAATTTTTTCTTTTCATTTTATCTTGTTTTGAATTTATGTATTTGATATCAATAAATTTATATTTTTGTAAAATAATTTTTCTTAGTTTGCTTGTATTTCTTCTTCATTTTCCCCCAATACATATACCCTTTTCAAAAATCAAAAATAAGTATTATGATTTATTTTATTATTTTGTAGAACAATTATACACATGATAATTCAACAAGATCAATATTGGTGGCACAAAGATTTTCTCTGTGATTGCATTCTATTATAAAGTTAAATAATGAATATATTCGCAAACATATGTTAACGAGGTTGTCAACATTTGTTTGACCTAAATTAAGTAAAGTATTACCGGCAAAGTAAAAGGAAGAAGTTGTAGTGCGCATGTATGATTGAAATATGTATATTTAAATAAATTTTAATTGGTAATAATTATTCGATACGTATTATTACTTGTTTTTGCTTGTATGAAATTTTACCTCTGTCTTTTTACAGCAGTATCATGCATAAATCCAATTATACTTTACTTACTGACTTTTATTTATGGTAATATTACATTTGCGCATACATCTAAGTTTTTTCCCTACAAATACTCTTTTTGTTTGTCTGTCTCTCTCTCTCACTGTGAATGTGTGTCTTTATACTCTATTTTCTGCTTACATTACTCTCATTCTGAACAGACATATTTATATTTAATTTGTTTAGGAATAAAAAAAAAAAGCAATTATTTGTTATATCTGTAAATTTATTTATATTGCGTGTGATTTATTCTAATATATACAATTTGCGCATAGTATATACATCTTTTTTATCATTCGTCACACCTTTTTCTTTTTGCGTATGTTTGTTTTTTGTTTGTGTTTGCTGATTTAATGTTGATTGTATAACTTTACTTTTGTCAAAGTTATTATTTTCTTTCGTTCAAACATAATCTAAATAGGTGACATTGTTCACATCTGAACAATTATGCAAAGTTGAGTGCCAAAAAAATAATATATGAAATGTTTGTAAGATGATTGTAAATAAAATTATCATTCTCTTAGTTTCTGCTTTTCCTTTTGATGATTACAATAAATGCTTTGATTATTGTAGGTTATTACATACGAAAGTAAAATACATTCTACTTGATTTATTATTTATTTTTTGTTTCGTTATCTATTTAAGATATTTATATATTTGTTTTTTATATAAATAAATAATATTTGCACATGCCGACAAGCTATCGTCTTGTGGCGTCAGACATGGATGATACTTTACTGAATGCACAACATGAACTTAGTTAATTCACCAAGTAGACGTTATTGCGCTTGGCGATTGATAAGAATGTAATTTTTGTGTTTGCAACTGGTCGCCACTATCGTGCATTGGGCAATGCGTAACGAGATCTGAAAGCGTATTTTGACAACGCGTATAGCGTACTTACTCACACAAACAGCAAAATGATAAGACACGATAAGAGTAAAACTGGCAGTAGTGAATCTATTAGTACTTTCACATCCGGCCACGATAGACAATCTATGTAAGTTCATCGAAGTTAACAGATGCATTAGTCTAAAACAGAGTAAGCAGCAATATGCACTCATCCAGGATTTTTCTTGATCACGTCCAATGGTGCTCGTATCCACAATCCTGCTGGGTAACTTATACGCAGTCATAACATTTCTTCCGATTTGGTGCGTGTTTTGTATTAGCGTTATTGTATTCCATTCACGCATCAAAAAGGTAAACAATACAATGAGACGCATAATGTAGCATCAAATTGTGATTTTTATGAACACATCAAGTAATGTGGTTTTACTCTTTGTTCACCTAATAGTTGTTAGGCTAACAGCAAACATGTGTAAATAATGCTAGTATCTGTGTATACTACAGATGATTGATTTATTTCGGGATTTATTGACAATCCATAATTAATGTGTAAGAGGTTTGGCATGGTACCTCGTGTTTTGTCATTTGATGTCAACAGTAAAGAGAATGACACACGTTGTGTGTTTGATGATTTTCCTGTCAATGGAATAGGCAAGTTCTGTTTTCGCTGTCATAATCAGCAAGTGTTACTGTAAATAGAAAAGGACATTTTGGCACACTTTGGTGATCGCTTATCTGTTGCCTTCTCAGGAAATTATTTTCTTGATGTTATGGCCGCTGATGTGTCAAAGGCTAGCGCCGTGGAAGAAGTTGTCCGGTATGTAAATTAACATGGCACATACAATAACAACAACAATATTGGCATGTCGTAGCTAAACACGAGTAAGCAAGAAGGCAATATTACAAATCAAAAGAAAAATAAAATCAATAGTGATGAAAATAGTAGTGATGCTTCACGTTGATCGTTAACGACGACGGCACAGTAACTAATTACAATGCATGATGTGCTTGCCTTCGGTGATAGTATGAATGATGCCGCTATGATTGCATCAGCAGGACGGGGTTTTATCATGCAAAATGGGCAGACACGGCTGAAGCAATTGTTACCACAGTGTTAGGTCATCAAAAGCAATGAAGTAGACGGTGTAGCACAAAAGTTAAGTGAAATTTTTGATTTACATTAATAAAATGCAATACATGAAATAAAGTAACAAAGTTTTATGGATTCGAAAGTGAGCATTTTGTTTAAAATTAAGCTGTTAATTTACGAATTGAGTACATTTTTTTAAAATCATTTTAAACATATCATCTTTTTAAAATAAAAAAAAGTTTCTCAGATCTAATTATACAACTAAAGTATAATTAATTAAAGAAAAACTTCACATTTCTATGTTTTGCTTTTTGAAACTTTTACTTGCCAAACTTTAGTTGGCAAGTTATATTTACTATCTTATAAGTAAGAAAATCGGGTTTTTTTTATTTTCCACATATTATTTTTCACATAGTGTATATTGAAAAAATGATAACATTCTGTAAAAAAATAAATTTGATATCAATAGAAGCAAAGAAGTATTTGCTTTTACAAACTTTATTGTTGTTGTTTTTCGAAAAAGCTTATTTTTTATATAAAATATATAATCTCACATTAAATTTATTTATTTTTTATTAATTACTTGAGTAGTGCTTAAAAAAAAAAGTAAAGTTAAAATGGAGCGCAAAGTTTACGTTGACCCGGTAGGTAATGCAGTTCCACATGGCCGTAGTGAAAGCTACTCTACATAGGGTTCATATACATACTCGGATAGTGAAGAGGTCGATCAGTCATCACATAAAGGTAATAATGTAGCTCCTGTGCCAGTTCCTGTTCCTATTGTACAAAAAAGAGCAACACAAGAAAAGTAGTTATCAAAGTAGACAAATACATCAATGTAGTTTACTAATCTTTCACCATAAGGCGTTAAGTAACAAAGCAATGCTTACAATGAAAGTAGCTTTAACGCGATGAATGATAATGACCATAAGTATGGTAAACATTAGTAAAGTTCGTACTCTTATGGAGTAGTCAAGACGCAGAACAATGGTCAAAATTAGTATAATTCACACGATCAAGCAATGTAGCTTAAACTTATCAGTGCTAATAATTTAGGTACAAGCGGCAATGAGCAACTACAGAATGCTAATGGTAGGCCCTTTGCTAGGTACAACGATTATGCTCATGAGGAAAGACAAGCACACACACATCATCACCATCAACAGCAACAACAGCAAATGCAACAAATGCAACAAGTACAGCAGCAGCAAAGTAATCAACGACCTGGATAGCAAATGCGTAACAAACCTCGTGGGAATGCAGCCCAAAATATACTTCACTCTATTTTTCCCTTCATGCCAAATGTAATTGATACACTGAAGAAAGTCAAAACGCCGTTTGTTCAGCGTATAACCGTTTATACATTGGCAGTTATTGCGTTTGTGTAGCTCATCTTTTACATTCTTTCCACTACTTTGTCTCAGCTAGATTAGATAAATAACGCCTGCTACACATATTGAGGGTTCAAGCAAAATTGTGGAACTGTAAGTTATACAATTCGTACCGCACTCATGTATTAATGTCCTTCTATGCGTTCTAACTTGCAGGCAGGTGCGGCATTTTCAATCTTGACAATCCTCTGTAGTACGTTTACGTTGATCGTTACATGATTAATGTGTTGCATGCTTCCAGTTAAGCCACACAGTGTTCAGCATAAAACACGTTACCTGAATGTAGATGGCTTGACTGAACGACATCAATAGCAGAGTAGGTAGAATGCATAGGACAACAATAATAATGCTGTGCCGTCAGCTGCAGATATCGCAGATGCACGCACGCAAGCATCACGATTGAATAAATTGAAAAAAGCTGCCCTCATTGCCATGTCTGTGACACTTGTGTTTGAGCTAATTAGCTGAGCAGTGATTGTCGGCGTGTATGAGCGTAGATTGTGTGAAAAAAAAAACCTGCCGCGGCAACGAACGTATGGTGCTGGTTTTGGCATCGGTCTAACCACATGGTTAATCGAACTTATATCATTGGCAGTATTTGTATTGCTAGTGTAAGATTGACTGTAAGAATTGTCAAAAAATATAAAATTCAGTAATACCTTCTTTCTTTTTTTCTTGACTAGTGTAGAGCAGAAAAAACTTACAAACTGTGTTTCATCATTAAAATTGTTTTACTTTGTTTCTAGGTGTACTCAAATTTTTTCATATAATCGACAAATGCAAGTTAATTCATAATGTTGAACTGTCGTTTATTATCATCGGAAGAAGAAAACATGTACTAGTTGAAGTAATTTTTTAATTTTTTTAAGCGCTCTATCAGCATATACAATAATGTGTAATAATTGTAATTGATTATACAAGTAATGTAACTGCAATCAGAGATTTATTTATTTTCACGGTGTAAAAAGTATTTGAGAATACATGTATCTGAATTTATAGAAGGTAAAGATTTGCATTGTGATAAAATATAGACTTAATTCTATCTTTCTCAATCTACTTCAGATAAACTTTTTTATGCGTGAAAACTAATACTATAATTAAATTATTTTTTTTTTTTAATTAAAAAATAATTGTAACACGTATTATTACAGTATATGTACCACTATATTTTATCATTTTCGTTACAGTTATTTTTTTCAAACGAAATATTAGGAAATAAAATCGTGCAATTGTTCTATCTATCTACTTTTACAAAATATGTTTTAATAACAGTGAATGCGATGTAGGTATTGATGTGTGTTTAGTAAATTATATATATTTGCAACAAACTATTTACATTTTTTCTTGAATAGTATTAAACTATTTTTCTCTCAATTGTATATTTATATATTAATATTCTTCACTTTATTATTTAGTCTTTTTTTCATCATTTTCAGTTTTTTTCCCTGTTTTGGCTAGTACAAGTGTATAAATGTTTTTTTTTTTTTTTTTTTGTGTGCTAATTATTACGAAATTCAAAAGATATGCAAGTGATTGTAAACTATAGAGTAGCTTTGCCATCAATTTTTTTTCCATCTTCTTTCTTGTGTTTATTTGCTTGTGATTAATGAATGAAGTGAATTGAAACATAATACGATTTTGTTACGTGTAGTGTAAGGTGTAAGTTGAAATTTTATGTTCTTGAAAGAAAAATATAATACGTTATGAAAATCTGATAAGTATGTGATACATTACTTTTTTTTTGTTTTTTTTTTCTTGGTCAAAATCTTTATTTATCTATTCATATTATGATAGTGTATTTAGAATATATATCTTTTTTTTTTTTTTTTTTGCAAACTTTGTAAGGTTGTTTGTTGTTGCAATCAACTAATCTAACAATTCCTTTGCGAATATATAATATCTGCAATTTTATTGTATTGAGCAATAAGAGTCAAATTATAAAATTTGTATCACCACGTAATTAGAGTTATAAACAAAATTTTTTGATCAAAATACACTACACATGCCAAAGTACGCTAAAATTAGCATGCATAGGGGTAATAACAGATATCGTGAGTTTGACGAAATGACAAATAGCGGTAATTAATTATAAGGGAAAGATAAAAAACAAGCAAATTGTTAAAATAATAGGCGTGATATTTGCACATAGCATCTATAATAGCGTGAAGGGAATTGCAATGACCAAGTTACAAAAGTAGCACCAATTCGAACAACGCACAATGACCCAAATAAGAAAATTAACAACCAATAACTTAGATTGTTAGACAACAAAACCGCGGTGGCAAAACGATTACCTTTGCGCAGCTATCAAGAGTATTAACATTAGTTGTAGGACAAGGAACAGTAGTATTCAGAGCAACATAAATAACAACAAAAATTATAATAGTAGTAAAACGATGTTTATAGCAATAAAAGTATTGATGCAAAGTTGCCATCAGCTGATGTGTTTGTTGAATAGTCACCATCGCACACACACGTGTATCGTCTACAGGCACATGGTGCTAATCCAGATTTGCATTAACAACAACAACAACAACAACTACTACTACTAAAGTAAAAATAACAAGACAGCACAAACAGGGTTATTAGTAGTATTGACAACATGCATACCTTGCCAAATCAATAAAGAGGGCAGCAATTAGTGTCATTCAATAATAAGTCACGGCGAGCATTACAACAGGGTAGTGAAGCTGGCAATAAATACTATTAGTAAGATTATAATGCTAAGTGAAAATAATCGTAAAGATAGCAATAGCAATAGCAGTAACACACAACTTCGCATCGATAGCATAATCAGTTTTACAGTTAGGTAAGTAATTTACGATACGATAATATAAGTACTGTGAAAAAATTACAAAATGCGTCAATATTTGAAATGAACAATAATGCTGATAATGGTAATAGTAGTATTAATAATGTAAATTATTCACTAGTAGGAAACAGTAACACATTAATTAGTAAAAATGTCACTGAAGAGTAGAAGAAAAATGGCAGCTGTACTACATATGATAATAGCTGATACTCGCGTGCGAGTCATTATTTATTACCTCGAATAGATGTACGATTCGCTCGTGATGCATAATACATATAAAATGAGAATAATAATTTTAGAAATACCAGTAATAGCACATACAAAGAAAACGGTAACATTGTTGAGGTGGGCATAGCACATTGCATGCTGTCTGAGGTGCGGCTTGTTCTGTTCGCTGCGTTGACATTTGTGTCATTGATCTTCACCATTGTTTCGTTACCAACATCTCAGCTTGACGTGAAAAATAATGGATGCTACACCTACTGAGGGTATAAAGATAATTGTGATGACAACAGCTACTACACACCAATGTCATTGCTCGCATGTACGGCTACGCGATGACGGTTGCAGGCTGCTTCTGCGTTTGCCGTGATGAGTTTGTTTACGCTTCTGATTGCCGTGGGCATAAGCGAGACTATGATTTTCTGTAATTCGATACTACACCGTTCACAACATATACAACGAATAATGCAAGTAGCACTTATTGTCGGGAGTGTTGTAATTATAATATTTCAGCTAATAGCATGGTGCTTAGTTGCAGCAGTTAACGTTGAACGAGATTGCGATAATGATTCGAGTGCGAGGCGAAATATCACTTACGGTGTGGGCTTTGGATTTTCAGTTACATCGTGGTGTCTTGTTATCTGTGCAACTTGTATATTTCTTATCACACCGAGCTCAATACATTGTGCAGCATAATCTGTCTATGCACAATAAATATAAAACTTAATTTCAACTTTCTGTTTTACATTTCATCAGAAAAATAATATGTTCAATTGTTGTACACTAAATACCTTTTCTTCTGTAGTTGTTGTCGTTGTTGTTGTTTTGTTAATTATTGTATAAATTATTTCTTCTATTTTGCTTTTATAAGCATTTATTATATACTTATCCTATGGTATCGTATTTGTATGTATATCTATTTTTTTCCTTTATTTACCGTATATAATACTTTTTTTTTATTCAGTTTTTTTGACATACAATTACTTTTACCTTGTTAAACTGTCAATTGTAATCTTGATCTTTCCTTATTATTAAAATAAAATATACATTCTGAATGCAATGCTAATGATTACTATGTCTTACTAATTGCATTGCCACAATTTTACTAATTCAGTAATTCAATAAATCACTAATACATACAATTTACTTAAGATACTTTTCACTACGAAATAACATACTGAAGTTATCACAATTCGTTAAAAAGAAAACAAAAAAAATTGTCCTTTCAAGTAAAAGTACAATATTAAATTAGCAAGAGTGTAAATGACATCGTCCAAAATGCAGTCAACGCCACCGTTTCACATGATTGCCATTGATGTAGACGGCACGCTGCTTAGCCCCAAATCTGAAATTAGCAGCATTACTAAACAAACACTTCAATCGATTGTGGCTGCATATCCATATCAAGTTGTTGTAGTGTTAGCCTCTGGTCGACATGTATTAGATTTGATGCACATATTGGCAGCCTTAGATTTACCGTAGCATTGCGGGTACATTGTTTCAAGCAACGGGGCATGTATTCATCGTGTGCATCGAATTAAAGCAATCGCAGCTCTATAAGAAAATAAAGATGTGCCAACAAAATAAATGCCAACTACGTAAAGTAAGCAGAAATAAGAATTACAACAAAACTCGAAAAGTGCGGCTAATGCAATTCTATAGGACATTTATCATGCATTTATACCACCTCAACAAGCGCGCAAGCTACTAACCTACGTCGCATAAGGTGACGAGTAGATCAATGTCAATATTTACTAACCGGATGGCTGAAAATGCTCACTAAACTGATAAGATCAACTGTAGTTCAACACAGTGAGTTGCTTTCGTTACTCAATGTTGCAACCACATGAACGCGTCATTTAATATGATAAATTCATCAATGCAAATACAATAACAAAAACAATAACAACAATAGACACAACAATATCTTAACAACAACAACAACAACAACAACAGACGAAGGAGCGACAACCTTCTCATGGAGGTATCAATGAAAACAAAAGTCACAAAACAGAGGAGCAGAGCAAAATTGAAGGCAAAGATGAGACAGTGTACATCAAACATGATGAGTCGCTGACAAATCCTTTAGGTCAAGTATGCAAAATTTACTTTGGCTCTGAAAACACATAGCGATTATCACGACTAAAAGAGCAAATAAAGATTGATTTTCCTGATCTATAATTGACTTGCTCGTCAAAATATTGTGTGGAAGTGAGTGCAGCTGGCGTAACAAAGGCATCTGCGCTAAACAAATTATTGCCAATAATTCAGTCAGAGTATTTGCAAGCCATGTAGGCAGCAAAAGGCGACAAACGCTAGGCAGTAACACCGTGGACGATGTAGCAATGTATTGCGTTTGGTGATGGCCAGAATGATGAGATAATGTTACGAGCAGCAGGCAAAGGGTGCATGATGGGTAATTCAGATGCTGTGCTACGTGCTCATTTACCTGACTTAGAGGTCATAGGCACAAACGCTGAAGATGGACTCGCACATAAACTACTCGATGTGTTTCACATGGTTGATAAGTAACAAAGATAATAGTGTAAATTAGTTTAAGAAAATAAATGTTTTTTATTAAATAAAAATGATTTACGTTAATGAAAAAAAATATGTACATATCATGTTTTTATAGCATAACACTGAAACTTATCAAAATCTCAAATTGTTTTTTTTTCTCTCCTTCTCACTATCATTACTTCCATAACCCTTTATTCTTTCTTTCATTTTTTTACACGAAAAGTATTATAAATGTTTGTTTGTGTGTGTGTGTGTGTGTGTGTACTTTCGATGTTAAATGACATA
Organism: Blastocrithidia nonstop; assembly: GCA_028554745.1. Classification (NCBI taxonomy): domain Eukaryota; phylum Euglenozoa; class Kinetoplastea; order Trypanosomatida; family Trypanosomatidae; genus Blastocrithidia; species Blastocrithidia nonstop. Next base: position 471,241 of record JAQOTN010000019.1, on the reverse strand, counting down.
CCATTAAAACAGCAAAGGAAAAGATAAATAAAGCTATTAGAGTTAATATATTGTTTCAACATCGATGTTGATTTATTACTTGTGTTTTTCACATCAACATTGTACAAAATACGCAAATGCACTAAATTGCTTTTATATGTGTGATGTTAACATTTTTTCTGAAAATAAATAAATCTTTCTTACTTTTATTTTAGATATCTACAGTACATTAAATTGACGTTAACAAATTGTATTAAGTTATGCTTTATACTCAAGCACATCTCAAATTTGATTGTTGGTTTTTTCTTTGATTAATGTTTTGGATAAACTTAGTTATCATTAGCAAATTTCGCAGTTACATTTCATTTTTCTTATCTCAATTTGAATTACTTAAGAATATATTTTTAAGAAGTTTTCTTTATTAATATTGACCAGTTTAGCTTTATGAGCGAAGAAAAGGATTTATGCGTCAAAGATGCTAGTAGCTTGCGAGCACCGTTAACAAGTAGCTTTTCTGCCATTTCCTTTGACAACACTAAGGCAGGTCTACAAAACGTTGACAAACGTAAAACTTAAGCTATAATCAAATAAATATCATAAGGGTCATCTTTCTATGCAAATGAGTAGCGCAAAACCGAAATGCGCAAGCAGCGTCTTATTAAATTGTTATAAAAGAAACGAGTGTTTGAAAAAACAATTTGACCTGACCCTAAGCTGCTTAAGAAAATTACATCAACGGTAGATGCACTGTAAATGTAGCTGTAACGTAAATTTCGTAGATTTGACAAGATTTACGTTCACCTTGACATGGACATGTTCTTTGCGGCAGTCTAGGAGAAAAAGAATCCAGCGTTACGTGATATACCGTTTGGTGTCGGCGGAATTGGCATGTTGTCGACAACAAATTATATTGCACGTCAATATGGCGTTCGCGCGGGTATGCCTGGTTTTATTGGTAAGAGGCTTTGTCCATAATTGCAAATAGTTCATTCTGATTTTGCAGCGTACAAGGAAGAGGCTGCAAAGGTGCGTGACGTTGCATCGTGCTATGATCCTCACTATGTCAGTCTTGGTCTAGATGAGCTGACTATGTAACTTAGCGGTTATCTGCGCAAACATGCAAGTGAACTGTCTATGCGTGCAAAATAAGCGCACTTATCAACACCGTAAATAAGTCAAAAACATAAGTAGTAATTCAAATACACGCGATAACTAAGTTCGCATAAATAACAGTAATAACAAAAGCAACATTTCAATACATAAGAACAAAAACAAGAAAGTGATAATTCTAACAAATTAGCCAGATCTTTAAGTATGTAAACAAATGTCAAGTAATTCACAGAATACTACTAATGTTTGTAAAGATGATATGACATGGCTGATGAGATTGTGCACCAGTGCCGACAAAAAGTATACGCAGCCACACAACTGACTGTTAGTGCTGGTATTGCACCTACAGCTAAACTTGCTAAGATTGCATCTAATGTGCAAAAGCCCAATGGTCAACATATACTGCGTTTGTTTACCAAGTAAGCTGTAATGAATTACATTGGCCAGTTACTAGTTCGCAAAATACCAGGCATTGGTCGTTCACAATAATTTATTTTAGCCGGGCTAAACATATCAACTGTAGGTTAGATTTATAAATAACGATACAGTTTATATCATATTTTGACATATAAAACATTTCGTTTTCTGTTTGCCACCTCACTAGGTCTTCGTAGTCATCTTGAAGACGACGACGATGACGACGATGAAAATAATAACAATCACGACAATACTGGACGTAAAGGAATGAAAGAAAAAGATGAAAACAACAATAATGATAATAATACTGTCACTAACATGAATAATAGAAATGATAAAAGCATTGACATGCATTCAAGTGTTGGAAATGACAACAATAGCAACAAACTATTCTTGCACAAGAGTAGATAACGTAACGACTGTGCAGATAGTGGTGACGAAAATAAACGTGTGTGCAATGTGCCAGTAACAGAGAACACGTAGTTGTAATAAGAACATTCGTCTTCACGGTATGATAAGTAAAATCAATGTCAAAACTAATCTGAATGTGATAACAAAATGATAGACAGTGAAACATATAGCTAAAGATAAAGTGACAGCGAGGAAGTCTAATCCAGGCGAAAGTCGATAGGACAAGAGCGAACGTTTAGACAACTTACAAATGCCGCCGAATTGCATTAGTTGGCATATGATATACTTAAAGAAGCACACGCACGGATGGTTCGCAGAGCAATGTATTGCGGTTATATTGTGTTGAAAACAAAAGAACGTTCGTTTCTTGTTCATCAGTACAGCAAAACTCTCAATTGTCAGACAGACGACTTACTCGTCTTATAACGTGCCATGCAAGAACTTATTACTCCATTATTAAAAGAGTACGCCAAGTATCGACTACTTGGTGTGCGGTTAGATAAATTGACAACTCAAACTAATGCAAACAAAAATACAAAATAGCGTCAATCATAAAACAGTGGTGCAGCGTGCCAGTTGACATTGACTGATTACTTTTGTAATAACTCATCATTGAAGCGTTAGCGATAAGATGACATGGCAAAGCGCACATTCAAAGATAGTAAACAACTCGCTAATTGCAAAGAAAATTGTACATAATCAAGTTATAGTACTGTCAATATTATAGATTTGACAAAAGACGAAGATGACAATGAGCACAACATTCCATCATCAGCAGAGGTAATTGACCTGTGCAGTATTGACAGTAAAGAAACACAAATTACACAGTCTCAATCTCTAAACGAGTAAAACACTTCACACAACAAAGTTGCGGCAGTAAGAACTACAACCGAAAAAAGAGTTTATTTACAATTAATTACTTCCTATTTACTTCTTTTGCTCTTCATTTATGTCAACTATTAAAAAATTTGCTTTGTTTTACTGCTCATTATTACTGATGTATTTAAATTTAATTAATATATGTTTCCATTGTTCTTATTCGCAAAAAATGTTTATTGCAAGTAGTTATCACATTGTCTTTGGTTTTTTTTTGAAAATACATTAGTATTACAAGTAGAATATTGAAGATATTAAGCTGTGGTCTTCTTTTCTAATTCAAGTTTTTTCAAACTAGTTTAATATATATCGTGTGTGTGTGCTTAATATACACGCGAAAAATATATAAATATATATATATATTTATAGAAAAGAGAGAGTCAGTAAACACTTATATTACTTGATTATTTAAATAAGAGTAAAATTTGACATTATGTTACGACTATCGTTATTAAGTAATGCACCGTCGAAGATGAGTGTTGTGTCGCAGAAAGCGGCAAAGAATGTAAATCAAAAGATTACGAAAAAAGTTGCTAGTAGTGCATCAGCGCCGTTAGTTACTCACACGTCAAGTTATCGAGAAGGTAAAGGTAATAACTCACACAACTTCACTTCAACCAATTCACCTAAATCGGTACTAAGCAATAAAAATGTTAGCAGTAATAGTAGTAGTGGTGGTAATATTATTGTCACCGGGAATAGTGGGACATCTTAATCGAATAAAAGTAAGAAAGCCTAGTCATCGATACACTTTGACGCGTCTAAGGCCGGTTTACAATTAGTAGACAAGGCCTATGTTGAACAAGTAATACAATAAGCCTCGAAGGGTAGTGCGTTTTATGAAAAATAACAGAAAAAAGACCAAATACGGCGCAAAAAGGCATAAGTGATTGCAAAACAAGCGCTGTAGTATCCAAAGCTGAGCAATGCACAAAAGCAAGCGATAAAGCAAGAAGTAGATGCACTAGAGGCGTAGCTAGAAAAGACACGTGATCTTCGACGTCGCTTTATTCACCTTGACATGGACATGTTCTTTGCGGCAGTGTAGGAGAAGCGAAATCATCGTCTCCGCAGCATTCCATTTGGAGTAGGTTCAGTTGGCATGTTGTCGACAACAAATTATATTGCACGTCAGTATGGCGTTCGCTCAGGTATGCCTGGCTTCATCGGCAGAAAGCTCTGCCCAGACTTACACATTGTCCCTGTAAACATGTAAGCCTACAAACGATAAAGCGCCATCGTGCAAGGAATTGCCGCTAGGTACGATCCTCACTTTGTTAGTCTAGGCCTCGATGAGCTGACCATGGATGTTACAAAGTATTTGTAGCAATATCCTTGATTAACGGCAAGTCAGATTGCGACTGATTTTCGTGAGGAAGTGTTTGCAAAGACACATTTAACATGTAGCGCTGGTATTGCACCAACCTCTGCGCTCTCGAAGATTGCGAGCAACGTGAATAAACCTAATGGACAGTACGAGATAACGCTGCTAACTCGTGCTGATTTGCTTTAGTATGTACGTGACATACCTTTGCGTAAAATACCTGGAATTGGCTACTCTCAATAACTACAGCTAAACATGATCGGCATCAAGACGTGTGGTGATTTACTCAAGAAAAAGTATTTACTGTACTTCTTGTACAAACCAAAAACATTTTCACACTACCTCACTGTAGGGCTGGGCCTAAACGAAGCATTTGCACACAAACAGCATGAGGTGCGGCAGTCTATTGGTAAGGAGAGTACATTCAGTGAGCCACTGCCGTCGAAGGCGGCATTTCAGCAACTTTTTCGTAAACTGCTACAGCCAATTCATGCTCAGTGTGTTAAAGAGCATTTGTTAGCGCAACAGATGTGTCTTGTGCTGAAGTCTCGCGCCTTTGAAACGCAACAGTTCAGCAGCAAACTACCATGTGCAACAAATGACCTCAAAGTTTGGCTTGACACCTCACGTGTACTACTTGCTCCTCACATTAACAATTATGCTTAGTTTCGTCTTGTGGGTGTACGTATGCAAAAATTACTCACGTAATAACAATTTAAAGCAAATAATTACAAAACAGACGGAAAAAGTATGTAGTAGTAATCTGTAGCATAAGAGGAATAAATATAATTTGGCAAATATTAGCAACACAAAGCCACAGCCAATAGCGTCTCAAAGCGTAGTAATTCTAGTACCACTAAGACCAAAGCACAGTGTGCAGAAAATAAAACAAAACCACGAAGTCAAAGTGTGTCGTCAATTCAATCAAATAATAGTAGTGCCAATAAATTTATCAAAGGTAGCAGTAAGAAAACTGAAAACGTGAAAGTGTCTGCGCCTGTGACCTCGTCTTCGTCTAAAAATTACAGCATGTCTCGCACACATAAGAAGAAAATTAAATCAACTTAAAAAAATACGTTAAAATTAATTTAAGAAAAAGTAAATGATTACCTTACAAGTAAACTTGCGTAAATACTATCTCCTCTTAACGTGTTTGTAATTTTTTGTATTAATAGAATAGATCAATTTACATTATCATAAACTAATCTTGCAAATATTAATTTCTTCTGTATACATTATTGCATACGGTATAGAACGCATAGATGTTAAATATTCAAATTATTTATTATTTTATTTATCATATTGTTTGTTTCTTTAAAAACATGTGATAGAACAATTATTACTTTCAAAAAAGTATTATAGTGTCAATGCAAGCGCATGTCTACACGTTAACATTGTAACAAAAGTTATATATATTTCTACGGGCAATAGTTGATAAACAAAAACAAAGGAACACACGCACTCACACCTAGTTGAAAATATAGATACATATTTTCTTTCACGAATAATTACAAATTAAATTATGACTATATCTACAAACAAAAAAAATTATTATTTGATATTTAATTTGTTTATTTCTGTATAGTTTTAGATTATATAGAAAGCTGGCTGATACTTTTTTTTTTTTTTTTTTTTTGAGATACACATACTTAACATTTTACAAGAGAGATAAATATGATATGAGACATAGAGTAAGAAGATAAGTATAATCAAGTATACAGCCAATAAAAAAAGTATTTTTTTGGTAAATAAATTGATCTGACTTACACTTTCTATAACTTATTTACTAAACGAGGTAAAGTCAAAGTGTTATAAGTAAGTACAGCTATCAAATTTTTTTTTCTCCACGACTTGCATAAGTGATAAATTTTGGTGTTGATTTTTGTAGTTCACTTTTATTTAAATAGATACTTATTATTGAGTTATACTTATTGACAGTCTCATGATTACCATAAAAGTTTTCAAAAAAACTTTGGCGGTAGCGATTGCACTAATTGTAATAGCTGTTCTTTTTTTTGTTTTTCTCTCGATTAAAAACTCTGTATGTGTTGTCTTTATAACAATTGTTTGTTAATGTTACCAGAATGTGTGAAATTTTAAACAATGTAACTTTTCTTTTCTTTTCTTTTCGTTAAATGTTTGTTTGTATTGTCAATTTCTATTATAACTATCAACAACAATATATCTATTTTTTATAGGGCAAGCTTTCTTTTTAATTACACACACGCAGCAAACATTCACAATTTACGAGTTTTTCAACTCATTGACTTTTTTTCTTCCTTTTACAGTATTCATTCACCTTCAAACATCATAAATTTTATTTTAAATTTTCATATATATATTTTTTTAGAATTACTGAGTTTGCGTGTGTGAGAGAGAGAGAGAGAGACAGAGTGCTAATTTGCATAGGTTTTACAAGTACAACATCAAATTCAACGTTATAATGTTTCAGTCGCGCTTTTGATTAAGAAGTTATAGCAATCCTTGCTGAAGCTATTATACACTGTACAACTGCCTTAGACGGAAAAGTTGTATAGTGCAAGTGTAGGATAGCACATGTGACGCGAATGTGCTTATCGATGTAGTCAAGTTGGCAAAACACATTTAGTTACCAGATTCAGCAACGAACAAAAAGTAAACAAGCACAAAACAAATGCAAAGTAATGAAGCCACTCACAAGCATGTTAGCAAATTGTAGTACGATAATAGTAAAGCCGGTTTACAAAAAGTTAACAAGGCAGAAGTACAGCGAGTGATTGAGTAAACCTCACGTGGTAGTGCATTTTATGAAAGTGAACGCAGACGTTAATAGTTACGCAAAGAACGTAATCAGATTATACTCCAAAAAGCAAAATAGTTCGAAATGCTCATGCAGTCTTCACAGTAAGTACGTAAAGGAGGTAATTCATCTAAAAAATAGTAATACAAAGAGAAGCAACGGTAAAAACTTTAGCAACTCAAGTACATCAAGTAACGAGTGCGGAAATGCGTTTCTGAGTTGTAGTGAGAGCGAGATCTAACAAAGCGTTATGTGCATATTGATATGGACATGTTTTACGCCGCGGTGTAGTAAAAGCGTGACCCCACACTACGCAATCGCCCGTTTGCCGTAGGATCATTCTCAATGCTTTGTACAAGTAATTACATTGCTCGTCAGTATGGTGTGCGATCTGGCATGCCTGGCTTTATTGCCAAAAAATTATGCACACAGCTATGAATAATACCACCTGACTTTACCACATATACGCAGATTGCCGAGACGGTGCGCTCTATTGCAAAGTAGTATGATCCGCAATATATCAGTGTAGGGTTAGATGAGCTGACAATGGACGTGACAGACTATTTGCAAAAGCATCCATAACTAACTGTTTCTGCAGTATGCGAATCGTTTCGTCATAAAGTGTTTGCACGTACTCACTTGACGTGCAGTGGTGGTATTGCCCCGACGGCGGCGCTGGCAAAGATCGCCAGTAATGTTAATAAGCCCAATGGTCAACATGAGGTAGTCCTGCGTTCTCGTGCGTAGGTGATAAAGTATATTTCCACTATCCCAATACGTCAAATCCCGGGCATCGGTTTTGCACAGGAAAGTTTGCTAAATGCTCTTGGTGTGACATAATGTAAGCACTTTTTGCAAAAGAAGTAACTAATGTGCTACTTGTTTAAAGAAAAGACTTTTGCGTTTTATCTTTCGATTGGTTTAGGTCTTGTTCGTACTCGAGTAGATCGTGCATTAAATGAGCGAAAACGAGTGCAGCGTAAATCTATACACAAAGAACGCACAATTAGTCATCGTATTCGTTCATCACACGAAGCATGTAGCATTGTATAGTCGTTGTTTGATCAAGCTTATGAAACGTTACTCGCATAGCACGCTCATTGTCGTTGTGTTGTGCTTGTCGTGAAAACACGTACCTTTGACCTGCATACCACACAACGCACGTTAACTTCACGAAGTAATGAACGTGCGGTCCTATGGCGTGCAGTAATGTAACTTTTGTAACCGGTAATGGTAAACTATAGCTAGTATCGCTTGCTTGGTGTAAGCTTTCATGACTTGACATTTGATAAGCAAAAGAAAAAATGTGCAAAAGTGCCCGTGCAAATGTAAAAATAAAAATTACAATAGTAGCCAACATTGTCATCGTCATCAACGTCAGCGGGTAAAGCAAAAAACAACGCAAAAAAGCTAAGTACTAAACGTACCAAGACAGAACAAAGAACGTTATCAAACAAAAAATCAAAGTCAAAATTAAAAAGTGCAAAAGGGTCAACTATTATTATAATCTTAAAAAAAAAATAATAACTTAAAAATAACATACAATAATATCTTTATCATACCTCTCTTTCATTTTTTGCAGTAAGCGAATTATTCAAACAAAATGAATGGCAGAAGTTCTTTCGATGAACATTGCTACTATAAGTATTATCTATAAGTGTCATGCAAAGATAAAATAAAAGACCAACGATTTTTTAATATTTTTACAAAATTTGCACATTTGCGTTTTCACCCCGGTACATATGTACATTAATTTGTATCACACATCTCATAAGTACACAAACTTGTTGTTTCCTTGTGATAAGTTATAGTTTTTGTACCGTGTACATCACTAGTTTAATTGTAGAACGTCTTTCTGCATCTGTAAATATGTTAATTTTACTTTTGTACTGCTTGACTTTAGAGATTTACCCTCAAAGCACATTTGCATTAGTGCACATGTGCAAAATTAAATTTATTAGTATCATTAGATGTGCGAATACGATTTGTATCGTGTACACATATGGTATAGGTGATATTTTAATTACTGTGATGAAAAACTTTATAACTTTCACCATTACTCTTTTTCCTGTTATCTTTTTTTTTTCAAATGAATATTTAATTGTATATATTTTAACCTGCATACCTACCTGCACACATATATTTATTTATTTATAGTAAAGTGTTATTTTAAGTTAACTTCGAATGTATAGTTTGTTTCGTCACTGCCATCGTCAGCGTAACTTGATGCTGAGAAGTAGTGTATGTGGCACGTTTGTGCAGTTGCCCTTACAATGCCTCACAGTTTATGAGCTATGTCGGACCTATTCATACTTCACTTATTTACCGACAAGTCGATAATCTATTGTCTTTACCACAAAGTCGGCAACACAGAACGGGCAAAGTAGTAATAGCATCGATGATAACAACAACAATAACAACAACAACAGTAAGAGTAATAATAGTCACAAAGATGAAGGAGAAAGGCAGAAAGTAAATAAAAATTCACTTTTGTGCAATTGAGTGTAAAATACCTTTGAGAAAAATGACAAGTAATCGCTGCAATGTCTAGCAAATAGTTGTCGACGTCGCAAGAAAAAATTAGAGCAGATGCGGAAAAAATCGAACTTGCAAAGTAAGTCAATTGATATTGACTAGTTGCTTAAAACTAACAAGATGGAAGATCCCAAGGCGTTAACATACCCATTATATACCATGAACAAGATATCGGACGTCATCACACGATCTATCATTGCCCATAGAAACTCTTTATTTGTCGAATGTAATTATCGTGCTCGATCTAATATGATACCTCGCAAATCGTTGTAGGACACGTGCAACAACACTGTACCACACAACGCCTTGTACTTTCGCATTGTTGACACTAGCCAATTTTGTTAATAAACCGCATCAGCAAAGGCAGGAGGAGTTAAAATGACAAACCAGACAAGTTACACTCACGGAAGTGTAAACAATGCACACTCACACATAAATGTATCACCATAGTTGATAAAGCAGGTATGAAGTGGAATCAAAAAAATATTAACAGACTATGCCGTACATGCGTATAGTCCATTTAGTGGGTAGTGGGTGTGTGATGTCACTCACTACTGCGAAATACAGTCTCTCATTGCAGCAGCACACAAGTCTGTCAATCAGTTTTAGCGAGACGCAGAGGCGTTTTGTAACGGAGCGGCGGTGCCGTAGAAACATGGATTTGCCGGCGAGGTAGACATCCATGCCCTGGCCCCGCTGCCCGTGTAGAAAGTCGTTACCTAAATTGCCTGTCGTATTCGTGATGAGGTGCTATGCTCGTTGCTTGATGCTAACAGCAGCAGCAGCAGCAGCAGTAACGATGCAAGTAGCAATGATTTCATTAATAATGATGATAACAGTAATAGTAATAGTGAAAATGGTAAGCGATAACACAGTAATGGAAATAAAAATAGTAGTGAAGATGTGTAGACACCTGAACGTGATGCCTCATAGAACGTTTTGCGCCGCACTGCAAAACATTCATCACCCAGAACGCTAACGTCTTTTCCACGTACACTGAAAATTTGTATTGGAGTAGGCACATCACCGTTTTGGGCAAAAGTGGCCTGCGATGCCGAGGTGAAAGCAGTGTGCAAAAACGCGATGAATGATACAACACCAGTACACATTCGTTCATATCACAAGTACACGCGAACCGCGCAGAGCAGAAGAGAGTTTATGGGCAAATTGACGTTTGCTTAACTACCTATTGTCAAGCCTGCGTTTGCAAAATTGTTGAATGATGTGTTTGGTATAGTGAAATGTGCTGACATTTTACGTTTGTGTGAACAATTACAGCAAACGTTTTCATTGTAAACGTTTAAATACTGTTACGCAATTGCGCTTGGCTGTGCCGAATTACCTGGTGAGAAGAATGCAATGTTGGTAATGCACAATAAATTTATTCAACAAAACGCACTGCTGTAATCAATAGCCGCTAATTCCATCTCGCTGACAAATTAAACTCGCACGACCTTTGGTAGTCCCGCCAATTATATGACGAAAAGGTTTAAAAATAGAGGAGTTAAAACGATCAATTTGCAAAATGTTTATGGTCGATTGATTAGTGATCGACAGTTTGTACAAGCAGTGGCAAGGGCTACCACACGCAATATTACCACACTACACAAGATATGTAAAAAATGTAGCCGCCTACGCATTGATTTTTACATTGATGGTCGTAATGTTGACCACGCATAAGTGATGTTCAAACCAACAGCGGACTTTGACACCATTCTCGCACATGGCATTCGTCTGGCAAAAAGCTGTGCAGATAAGCGGTAGCATGTGGGTAAATCAATCAGAGGTTAAGTTTACGCAATGTTTGTAGCTCTTACCAGTTTGTAGCCAATCGTAATGATCCCTGCAAAGTGCCAAAACGAGATTCGTGCGTTGACGGAGCGGTATGTCAAGTGAAGAAGTCATGTTGTAAGTTATCGTAACCAATACTTTAAAAAGCGAAAAAATCAATCGAGATAGTCCAAACCTAAACGTAGTGCAAGTGAACAGAGCACAGGCGCTAATGTTAGTGCTGTTGTACGTAATTCATCACATTACTTGCCTGTAGTTGCACGTTCATCAGCGCTCTTACTCTCAAGTACTCCTCATGAAACAAAGAATAGTGCAACAAAAAAGTTGTCAACTTTGTAGCACACAAATTTACTAGTAAAAGGTAAACAAAAGACAAAAATTAGAGTAATGACTATTTAAAGTGAACACCTATTCAAGGTGAAAATATAAAAAATAAATATTTAACAAATAGCGGCAGAGTCATCAACAATAAAAAATAATAATTATCTTTTTATTCTTTGTTTATTTTACAATAAAGGTATTTATGACTTCAACCTAGCATTTAATTTTGTTTTGCCTTCCTTGAATTACTTTTATTTGACATCGCCATATGATTTTTTGTTGCTTCTACCTCTTTTATTTGACTTTCCTCTTCTTCCTCTTTGTTATTTTAGTTGTTGTTGCAAGTGCGTGCAATCAACGTTATCTTTCGTTACTAATATTCTTCTTTATAATTTTACTTTGCATTGTGACGGTCTTATTTTCACCACCAAGAAAAGTGTTAGTCATAGATCAATCTGTACACTATACTACCTTACTATTTTAACAACAAATTGCAAACATGAAGAACGAAAGAATATATTTATTTCATAGACAACGACTATAATGATCATTATTATTATTTTGTTTTTTACTTACTTTTTTTGTAAATACACTTGCCTATAAAGTAGTAATCACAATTTTTTCCACGATGATAATGTAGATTGGTCATCAAACAACATAAATATTTTTTTTAGGGGCGGGGGACAAAAACTTTGCACATGTAAAATTAATGACAAAGTGTAAAATGCTTTTTTCCTGTTTTGTGTAGTGTGTCAATATTCGCACAAAACTGGTATAATTTATTATCATGTTTCTTTTCTTTTATTTTATTTTCCTTCTACGTTGTGTTGACCAATCAATCATCGTTAATTATTATCTGGTATAGAATAAAGGCGATGTGCTTGAAAAAGGATATTTTCCCTATTGTTTTTTGTTAATATTTCAAAATAAATATATTAACCAAAAAAAAATAAATATTATTATATTTATTTAAATATTATTATTGTATCAACCTACCTTAACATCTTCACAGATTAACTTTATCAAACATGATTTAACTCATGACATTTTATTATAGATAATTATGTAATGTTTGTTTACACAAGGATGTTTTGACGTTATTATTATTTATTGCTAGCAACGACGTTTTTGCTGTAATAGTAATCATCAAATACTGCACAAGCAGTTGCAACGCTCTAACATTATATTTTTTACGAGTGCACAGCGTTGTCAGATTTTGTGTAAATATGATAATTATTCCTTGATCTTCATTTAGCTTGTAGTATATCTTTTTATATGATAACATTCGCATAAAGACATGAACAAATAATCATCATTACCACAGTAGTAATTAGCATTCAAATGTAAATTGTTAACGTGTAAGCAAGCTGATAAACACCTTATTGGTGATAGAGTTGTGTTGATTTGACCAGAGATATATATGTATGTAAGTACATACAATTATGTATTAGATCAATAACAATGTTGTCAAACTCTGTTTACTGTTTTTATAGTATTCAGTTATACAATTGTTCTTCTACGTGTTACTTTTTTCATAATTAGTGCAAAATATAAATATCACGTACAGAAAGACGCACAAGTACGCATCACACTCACACACACACAAAAATTTCACTAATTACTCATTTATATCACCATTTATCTTCATCAATTAGTTATTCTATCTCAATAAATTAATTATACATCGTGATAATAGATACGATAGATTACCGTAACAAAATTTTACACAATAACATATTATAAATATTAAATTATAACTTTAGTATTTTCTTTTCATTTAGCGTTTCACTCAAAACTCTTCTTTTTTCTTGGTGTGTGCGTGCGTGTGTGCAAAATTGGCACACTGCATAATAAAATAGAAGTTCTAGCAGTTACACATCGACAATTGACTTCAAAACATTTACACAGTAACGAACAGATTGCATAACATGCAGTGGCGTCGTGATCGTGTTGTACTACCATTGCAAACGTCATTACTTCAGTCACAATAGAATTAGCAAATAGTTCACAGAAAACGCGATAAGAACTGATTTAATATGCGTTAAGCCGTTATAGTGGAAGATGCCTGTGTTGATACCTCATAATAAAGTCTGCCACTTTTCTCAGCTCTGTCATAACATCCAAATATTAATAGAAGTGTTGAGCAATGCTAACATAGAACGCCAAAAAAGTCAAAACCTGCTTAAAATACAATCACTAATTATAAGAGCAACTGAAAATTATAACAAGCACTTATTAGCGCACGAGAATAGATTATTAATTTGTTGGCTATGAACTTGCGTTCTACATATGATACCGGTATAGTCCGTGACGGCTTCATTGTTCAATTTGACGAAGATGTAGGTGGACTTGGGTGTCATGTTGGTAACAGTTACGCAACTACGTCACACTTATTTCTATAAGATACACAAATATGCCTGAAAAGTGGCACTTTGCACTACGATAAAACATCTTGTGCAGATTAGCAACAAAACAATTCAGACGTCTCTGAAAACATCACTAATTGTATTTATAATAGCTAATAACAATAATAATAATAATATTATAATTATTAATGTGTACAGCAAAAAGAAAAGGCATTACATGTGAGACATTTACAAAAACTGCCAATATACACCACCAAATGATAACGATCATCATCTTATTCTTTGCAGCGAAGTGTCATCAATAATGATGAAATATCATCTGATGCATAAGATGTTGACTTGTGTAGTCTGCATAGGCTTCATCAACACAATAATTATTGTGGTAGTAATAATTATGATATGTCTGAGTTTATTGGTTTGTCTCGATCAGGTGTGCATAAATTTGTAATCGCCAATGGCGGAAGCAAACTTGCCTGACTCTCTTACTGCCACTGCACCGATGAGATCAACGTTGATGTGACTTGCACCGATGACTGAGGTCTACACTGTTCAGTGGTCGGGTTGTCGAGTGGGTAGCTTGTAGTGGTGGACTGACGTTGTAGTCAAAATAGTAACAACATGAATAGATCTGTGTTGGTGTCATCCGTACCTCGACCACCATGGTAGTACACCTCTCGGTCTCGTGCTATGGCTTCTAATTCAAAATAAGTAAACACTGCAGCAATTACTTCATGTGCCGCCTTTGAGTCGAACTACCGTGTGTTAGCGGGACTGAAAGATCACCATGGGTCATTGGTGATAACTGATTTGCGACGGCCAAGTAAGGATTATTTTGGCAAAGAAGGTAAAACAACGTATTCAAATAAAACGCCTCGCAAGCCATTAGCAAACTGCCATCATTCACGTGGCAAGTGGTAAAAGATGATCATTGGTCAATTTGTAAATGGTGCCGGTTGTTTACCTACGGGCCATCCAATTAGTGAGATTGTGCACTGCCCTGGCAACACTGATCGAGTAGGTTTGGTTGACATTCATGGCCAGGCAATGTGTCTATCTATGAACGCTCTAGAGCATGGCTAGTGCAGCTTGTACTAGCACAACTACAAGTAGCCATCCTATAAACAGCAATAGTAATTACTACAAACAAATAAATGAGACAAAAGTAATAAATTTGCTGAAAGTGTTATTGGCAAGTATAAGGAAAATAAGAAAACCATATAATTGTACAATACACGCTTGAAGAGAAGACGTGAAGCTGAAAACACATACACACAAATCAACAACGACACTAGTGGTAATAATGAATAAAATAACAGTAATGTCGACATGATAGACGTTGATGCATTTGTTGATAGTGATAATTATGATAATAATGATAGTTAATGTAGTGATGATAACGACGACCGTAGCAAAGGGCAATAAACAAATAATGTTAATCGTACGTTTTGCAGTGGCAATGTAGTTTCAACATAGATATCACCATCATCAACATCATCATCATCGACTTGTTTGTTACCTCAGAGATAAAATATGCTCTGCAAACGTGTGCACTCACATTAATATATACAAAACGCATATTCTCATTCAATTTATGAGATGGCCTTGCGATCGCTTTCACCGCTGCTTAGCGCAGATGAGCAAACCATCTTGCGACTGCAAAACGTGCAAATGCAATTGTAGAACAAGCGAAACAAAATAACTCGGCGCTGTGTATTTTTGTCAGATGGAAAGTTGCTAGTCCATAGCACACATTCGTTGTTAGGCATATCTATCATGCCAGCGTCGGGCAGAATACTTCATCATCAATCAAGTTTATTATCTTCTTGTGAATCGAATTCGGTTACAGCTGCTTCTACTGCTAAAGAACTGTACTCCATGTAAACGTTTCGTGTGCATCACAAGGCGTGCTGTAATAGAAAAGGAGATGCGGTAGTTGGTGTGTCTGTAGCAGGTCATAATGTTCTTTCAGTGACAACGATGCTTGGGCAGACATGAAACATTTTATTGTAGTAAGACAGGTCAGCTCCATAAATAAATTCACTTTTTATTGCGTAAATAAATAGAAAAATGTACTTTAAATTTGCTTGTAAAAGGTATGTTGTTTATAGAACATTACTATAGATGTTATCACTTAGTTACTAAGGCTTTGTTTATCTTACTTTTCTTATAATAAATTTAAAATTATTATTTAGTGTGTGATACTTATATCTATCGCACTATTATACATTACATTTTCTATTATTTTTTTTTTCTTACTCCCTTACTTTATTTCTTTATTGTGCTTATCAAGACGCTAGATTACAACAGTATAGTTATTAGTGTGCTTTAGTAATAAGAAAAAGTAAATAAATATTATCTTAGGTATGTTTGTCAATTAAAAACACATGCATAACAAATCTGATGCAACATTACTGAAAAGACGAACGACATTTGCACATACGTTATAATTATTGACAAGTGTCTTGCTGTACTGACCGCATAGACCAAACGTCGAATCACCCTCACTGCTCTTAGCAGGACCGTCAGGTAATGGGAAAAGTTATCTTGTGTACTAAGCATTCAGTAAGGCACGTCATATTATGTCTACAAGGTAGACTGCATAATTACATTCACATCTGGTACTAATCAAGCCATCTCTTGCGTAGATTATAACGGTACGTAAAATGGATGGCAGTACCGCACTGCGTAGTGAACTTCGTGAGAGTATAATAAGATGCTGCAAATAGGTAAAGACAGCATCTACACATAGACAATTTCACTCTACGAAGGGTAGTAATGGTTCCATGAAAGACGACAGTCTATTGTGCGGTGCCAAAACACAACAAGATAACATTAATAATAGTCAAGATATTCAAATACTCAATGGCATGTCTCATCTTACAACAAGTGCTACAACAACAACAGCATCATCAACAAAAGCAAGTTGTAAAACCATTACTGCAACGAATATAGACAATGAATAAATTAGTGTACTCGTCATACTTGATCACTTGTAATACTTCTTACTGCACTACAATAACGATGATAATACAGAGGACACTCCTAATTAATCTGATCAATCGAATCACTCTTTTCGCCATTCACATCATGCAGGCAACTAACATGGCATCGGTTCGCATAACGCAAATGGGAATCAATCCACAGCAGGTCATTCACAGCACTCCGCAGATCACTCGGCTCACGTAATGCATCCAGAATTAATAACGGACTTGTATCATGTACTATAGTCCAGTAGTAATACTACAACAACAAAAACAATAACAACAACAGCTCCACTGTTCTCTACGGAGTAGGTGCAACACCTGCACTTGCGTCGTATCATCTTTGTAGGATTGTTCAGTGCATAACTCAACTCACTGTTGCAATTTGCGCGTTTTCGTCTTTTTCGTTTGTGCATTACACTATCCACACCTACGTAGTAAGAACGACACGTCTTTTTCGCATCACAGCGTAGATTGTCAAGGTGTCATGAACTCGTAAATGCGTTAGCTTCTCGCTCCGGTGGTATGACCTATGGTGCACTGGTGTAAATAGTCAATATTGTGCAAAGTTTGTATAATGACAAGTTAATTTCACTAATGCGTTGTAAACGTATTAACTGATAGTACTAATACAATAATCGCAAATAGTATAATGAAGAATGTAAGTATAGTAGCACTCAATGTCTCAATGAATGCACTAGTAGCAGTGATAGTGACAAAGAGGCAGATAGTTTGTGTAAAGTTGATGAGTGTAGTTTTCGTGCTCAAGTGCATGAACTTGCTCAGAGTGCAGTGAAAACGTTTCAGACAAGCTCGTCAAGTAATGCCGCGTATTATCGCTAGAGTGCCGGTTATGTGGATGTGCAGTAAACACGCTGAGATGACATTGCAGGAATGTAATCCGTAAAGAAAATGTTACAATAACTCATCACCGCACCACTGCATCGTAAAAAGTTATATGACACGTTTCATGTTCGTCCGTCTACTGGGGTGTTGTTGCATGGCCCACCAGGAACCGGTAAGACCATGTTAGCCCGTGCCATGGCGACGGAGTTAAATGCGTCATTTATTTATCTAGATCTGCCACAACTGCTACAGTGTGAGGTGGGTGAGTCGGAGCGGAAGCTGTCTGATTTTTTCAACTTGGCACGTGAACGTAGTCCTACTGTAATGTTTATTGATGAAATACAAGCCGCATTTGGTATTCGCTTCGCATAGT
Organism: Blastocrithidia nonstop; assembly: GCA_028554745.1. NCBI lineage: Eukaryota > Euglenozoa > Kinetoplastea > Trypanosomatida > Trypanosomatidae > Blastocrithidia > Blastocrithidia nonstop. The sequence goes on along the minus strand of JAQOTN010000019.1, from coordinate 453,132 downwards.
ATTACAACAAACAGAACAACTCACAAAGAGGTGATTATAATCATAACAATAACAATACATATAGTGTTAATAATGCACGGGCAATGTCATCATCACACGATGCCCGTCTCGTCTCTCACTTTTTGCACTTACTTGACGTTGCCCATGAGGATAACGCGCACACAATTCTCTTTGTTGGTGCAACGAATGTCATCGCAATGCTTGATCCTCAGTTGCTGCGTGCTGGTCGATTAGACACCATCGTTGAAGTACCGTTGCCAGACCGTGCAGCACGTCGAGCACTCATTCATCAAATAGTATTTGGTGACTGATCACGCTGGTTTGCTCCACAATCTGCAGGAGCGTAATTGTAATGAATTAACAATAAAGTCAACGAGACAAGAAAAGACGGCAAGTCCAGCAGCGTAGTGAATGAAATAACCTACTTGCACATGTCAAAAGATGAACAAAATGCTTAACATAATGTAGTTTAACCAGAAAAACCGCAAGTGACGTTAAATAACGTTCATATTGCAGATGTGCAAAACCTACTGATTAACAAATTTGTGGACTTATCCGATGGATTAAGTGGAGCGGCACTGCGTAATGCTGCGAATACATTTGCACTTCGGTTTGTTCAGTTTGTTGTAGATAAATGGTAAATCAGGACAAGTGTAAATACAGACACAAACTTACTAATTGAGTCAACTATGAAGTTGTCAAAGTATAATAACCACGATGATTTTGACAGCAATAATGACAAAACGCTTTTGTGTAATGCGTCGTCATCAACGATGCTGATACGCTCATTAATCTGTACAGATAACATTACTACTAATAATAACAACGACCGTAATCAAATTACGCTGACTACAAATGTAATTTCACTACTAGAACAGGCTGTGAATGAGCAGAAAAAGATTCTAAATTAGTAATATAATAAATGAACACAAATCTAATTGAAGAAAAGTACAACAACCGTTTAACTTTTTTCTTTGAGAAGTAATTAATCGTTATACTAGTGTTGCAATGAGTGAAAATGTTAATAATTTAATTTTTTATTTTACTGTTTTATATATATTTTTGCACAATGCTAGCTAACTTTACGATTTCTTTCTTTTTTTGTGGTCTAACTAACCTTTTTACGTGATAAGCAAAACAACTTTAACGTTTTTGTAAAAGACAAAAAAATATATAGTTCGTTTTGAAGCTATCAACACACTTTCGCATTTTACATTGACATATACTCCTTACATTGTAATATATAGAAAAGAATAATTACTACCTAATTACACCTATAAAAATGTGTGAGTATATTTTAACAGGATTGCAAGGCCTCATCGGTGTTATCGCTGGTGCCTATGGTTCACATGGTCTAAGGGGCAAAGTGGCACCATAGCAACGTGATGCATTTTCGACTGCCTCACAGTATCAGTTATTCAGCTCTGCTACGATGCTTGCTCTCATTTCAGCACGTCAAGGTATGTTGCCAAAATCGCGTTCGCACAGGCTCATGACTGCCGCCTTCTGGTTAATGGCATGTGGCACAAACTTGTTCTCCACAACGATTTATTGGGTTGCTCTCGGTTATCGTAAATTCTGGCCATTACCGTTAACGCCATTAAGTGGCTTTATAATAATAGCAGCCTGGCTTTGTGTATCGTTGAGCGGGTTATTGAAGTAAAGTAATCTAAAGTGATCACTGAAAACAGTGTAAAAACATTTATTTTTTTCTCAAACACAAAGTAACAACATTATCTTTTCTGTTACCTTGAACTTTATTTATTTTATGAAAGACAAAAAGTCATAATTATTTTATGGCTGTGTTTTACTTATTACAAGCAAAAGATAAATTATGTTTTAATTGATTACATTTCTGTTATTCCACTATATATCAGTCTACTTATCGCATCTATTTTTATCATGGCCTTTAATTCTAAAAAGTAATAAATATAATAATTATAATAACAAGTGCGATAAGACAGGCTTTTTTGAATTCTTTGTCAATTAACTATTTCTTTCGGAAGAAGCGATTGTAATTGTTTACTGCAAAGTTATGTAAAAAAAAATGCAGATATCTAGAAGAGTACAACAAAAAACAACAACTATTTACTAAAAATGAAATCAAAAATAATTTTTTTTTGTTATAAATTCAAGTTAATTGAATAAGAAAAGGTTTTTTTTTAATATATGCAGAAAAGTATAAGCTGTAATTATTATCTTTGCTTTCTTTTCTTATACAAACAGAAATATTGAAATGTCAATTAGTTTTTAGTTTGTATTTTGTGAACAACTAATAAGAGAAAAAATTAAACGTAGAAATAATATTATTATTGTTAACTTGAGTTACAAACAAAAGAATTTTTTATAAAAAAACAAATATGTGTTTCATTCAAAGATGTTGTGTAATCTGTTAGTAAAATATTTGAAGACTATGCCATTATTACCAATTGTAATTCCAGTAAATAATATTCATGTATCAATGATGTAGTGAGTAAACATTTTATAATTAAACAAATTTATTTTAAGTTATAGTGTTATTTATAAGTTATATCATTTTTAGATGAATAAAAATTTACACACTAACTATTACAACAAAAACATATAAAAGTAAAAAAATATCAAGATGAATATTAATGGCTTTGCAAATGGTAAGAAAAGTGATCGTGACGCGGCTTTACACTCTATGCGCGAGCAAGATGAGGCAGCCTAATTTTCAGTAGAGTCGTCTACCAAAGAATTATAATAGTTTGAAGCCCGCCTGTAGCGTCATAATCCAGGCAATAATGATAATGGTAATAAACCGGTCGATTAACATAAATAAGAGAAAGTAAAAAACTCAAACGCACAAGCATTTACACAAGGACAACACCCATCTATTACTAGCAATACTACTGCTAGGCGTACTGAAAATAATTTACAACCTGCAATGTCATAGATGCATGTACAACGACCCGCGCACAAACCACGCTTAACTGAAGAAGAATTGTAGCGTCGATTAGAGCGACAACAAGATATTGCAGATGTGCGAAAGTTGAGTAATGAGTAAAATAAAATTAAATAAAGTAAACTGTACCATTAAAACTACTATTCTGATATTAAGAATGCAGCTCAACATTATTTTATTATTTACAATATATTTATGTATTGTTAAAATTAAATGTATCACATGTAAATTTGTTTTCAGTATTTATGTAAATTATTTATGCACAATAAAAGTTTTATATTCATATCTAATGTAATTGTACAAATTTGTATGCGCTACTATAATATCAAATAAAACAAAAAATTTACTGAGATTACTTCTATTATATGTATCAAGTATAATGCATTGCGTTTGTGCATATGTGTTTGCTTGTGTTAATACTTCTTGTACTTATGCAATTACTGATAGTTTACTTGTTGACGTATTTATCTTTCAAAAATCTGAAGTATATTTATAAACACAACTTCTATATATTCACTAATAAAGACATGTTAACATCTTAGTACTTAGGCTCAATAACAGATAAAAGTTAGAGCAGCAAATGCAAACCGAGTTTTAGGCGTACATACGACAGGCTGCTGAAATAAATAAATAACATGAATAACAACTTCCCTACCACTACAACTGCAAAGACACTTTTGTTACGGAAAAAGGCCAAATTGGCAACCGTGCAAGCACGCTATCTTGTCTACTGTGGTGATAACACGTAGGAGGCTAAAAGGCAGTACCATTTCATTGCCAGTCATGCACGTTTGCAACTTGTCCAGCATTAAGTTTCAGCGCCGTGAATAAGTACGTAGCATAATAAGCATAACTTGTATCACTCATTACGTAAGCATTTGTACAGCACTAATGTGAAAACTGGGCAATCTGATAACATCTTTGATTCAGCGGCAATCACGTAGCCGATGTACATGCTCACATCGTTTGAGTAAGGTATTGACCTGACCTTTGACCTCATTCTTGATGATGAGGATATGTTTGATCAGAAAGATGTCAATGACTTTTTCCAAACCATATCACTTGTTCCTTTTATCATAACATATGTTGCTGGAAGTTCGGCACTTGTACCGAACTCAAAACGGTTAGCATATGCCACAAGTGTTCAGGCAAAAAACGTCCCAAAGATCAATCCTACACTGCTTAAATAAATTACAAGTTTTGACAAAAGCGGCAAAAATGAAATAAACGCTACTAATAACAATGATAATAAAGATAAAACGAATAAAGATGACGACAAAAGTTAAGTAACAGGAAAATTAGGCATTGACGAAAAGTTACACTTGCACGCTGACAGAAGCAACTCTGCGAGAAGTGCACCGCGTCGACGCAGCTCTACTCACTCTGCCTTTGATGATGACAATTACACCAGTCGTGCAGTGAGCTCAGGTGCACGTCAATCTACCACCAGCAGAGGTAATAGTAGAAGTAGACGAAATAGTATTGGTGACAGCTGAACCAGCCAAATTAGTAGAGAATCTCGCAGTAGTATGAGGAAATGAAAACGTCATGGTAGTAGAGACGCTGGTGAAGATAATTAGAATGAGAGTAACCATCATCATCATCACCATCACCATCACCATCACCATCATCATTAATAATAGTAGTAATAACCTATAATATAAAAATGGAAAGAGAAATAAATGCGTTAGTAAAGTCGCAAACAAACTAAAAAACAGACAGCGTAATTGAAATAACAGTAGTACTAATAATTAAAAAAGAAGTAATAACAATTGTAGCAGTCACGTAATAGTCGTCATAGTAGTCTCACCACACACAATTTGCGCTACCTGCGAGAGCATTTACGCGCACAGCAGCTACGACGTAAGTGACGTGTCGTCTTCCCATTTATCTCGTTAGCTGGTAAACTGGCTCCACAGTCGGTTCACATGCTTCACGTGACCCAGGCCCCTACCGTGTACGGTCAGATACCCGGTGTACGTGTTCCTGTCATTATCATGGCGGCACCGAATATTAGCGTCTGACATGGTGCGGTGCGATCGGCTCCCATGACACAGCACCCGTCTATTCATGTCAAAGTCAACGACACACAACAAGGTACAGACATGCACCACAATCACATCTCTACTCTTCAAGGGAAGCACTTTGTAGAGCTGATGGAGTAGAAGGAGGCCAGCGCTACGGACAATGGTGAGGTAAAGGCAACCAATGAAATTGTACTGCGTGAGAGTGACAGTGTGCTGCTTGCGGATGTTTGCATTGATAGTGATGACATTGTGTATTATGTTTAGTTTTCGATTCGTACTCAGGTAACTGGACGAGGTGGTAGCTTGTGTGTGTACTCGCGATAATTTTTACCAGCGTAACTGCTAAAGTACATTCGACCATTACACTTGCATGGACCACAGATAAACAATGATGCTACTACTATCGCTAAAACTAATAATAACAAAAAAAATAATAATAAAAGTGATAATATTGTAAAACATGACGAGACATAAAACATCAAGCCAGGCAGCTTGAACCCTGATCTGAATGCTATCAACAAAACTAATATCGATGATACTCATAATGATATTAGTAAAAATAATAATGATAATAAAAGTGAGAAAATTAATGATCATGCTGATAGCGGCAAAGCTACTGGTGAAAATAAAAACAGTAAAAGTGAAAATCCAGTAAATGCCAATGCAGAATTACCTACACCAATTACCAAGGAATTTATTGAGTCCGCCTCTGCACCACTTCGGACACACTGGTAGATTCCCATCAAGGCCGATGTGCTGTTTAATGTTACCCGTGCACTGCCACTAAACGCATCCTACACTGGAATACGACACGCCACGGCGGCCATGTTTGCCTCTGCCACCAACATGCCCCTCAATACACGACAGCAGTCACTGCCACAGCAATTTATCATTGGTAAAAACGCATAAACAAAACCTAACGTTAATAGTACACCGAGTGCGGCGGCTTCGTACACCTCTCAGCCTCGCTTTTTACGTCAAAAGTGTATGTTGCAGGTAGATGTTCGTCTTACCTCAATGCCATATCAAGTTTTCCGTGAACGCTTTCCGATTGTCTTTAAACAAGATGACACAACAAATGAATCGACGCCAAAGGCAACAACAACAACAATAATTAGTGGTGAAGATGTTAAAACACATGATGTAAATAACATTGACACAAATGCATAGCAAACACAACAAGTTAATAATACTAATAATAATGAAGGTAAAGAGGTTAATGGTATCACAAACAATTAATCATATAAGTAGCAATAAGGTGCTCACAACTATACACAAAGCGACAAAAAGGCAGCTGATAAAATGTCAAGTAACGCTGTTACACACAATTTATAACTGTAAACCGCAGCCATGGCGTAGTTCGCATCAAAAGATGAACACGCATTGAGTACACAAGAGGTAAACATTACAGCCGGACCAACACGATATCATCTAACTCAGGTGACTGTAACCTCATTTGCGATTGGAGCCGCAGGTGTGATGTTGACCTATTATCAATACGTGAATGATGCTGGATTGTTTAACGCCAACATGGATGAGATTAGTGGTGTTGTCAACGGTGTAGGTTTTGCTGCACATAACGTGTTAAACGAGTACGTCATTGTACCTGTAAAAGGAGTAGCCACACTGTTAAAGGGGTAAGTGTGTAATAGTGCAAATGATAATCAAGTTGAACTGGCAAATGCGTCTACTGTGCAAGAGGGCAAAGATCTTGACTTTACCATTAGTAGCGATCGACTAAGTAAGAGTGATAACGTCAATAATGCGAGCAGGATAAATCTGATGAACCATAACAGTAATATTAATAATAATAATAATAATACTAATATCAAGAAACCCAAAAATACTAACTATATTGCGGATAACAGTAAATAATTTGGCGCCTCTGTTACTGCGTTTCAGAACAATGACGATGCAGAGATCATCGCCACACATGACTGACGAGTACAAGGAAGTTTTATCTTGGGCTGAGTATTACTGACGTAGCGGGCGAGTGGATTGTGCATTCGTGCCATTCTCAACCCACGCAACTCTTCTCATGCCCACTTGGCTAAGAATGGTGTGACATTGCTTGCCTAGATGCTCTTTCGGCCTCGTCTACCACATCACAACAGACGTCGGGCACGAAAGCAGGTGGACTTGCCATGAATACGCGCACTACTAACACTCACCGCACATGGTGAACTGCTACTGACAATTGCCTAACGCTGTGAGCATAACATTCGCATTGACGAGTGTAAACAATCTAGCATTAATGATAACGATGATGATGATGACAATACAAAATTATAATTATCACCAACGAGTAAAGTTGCAGATACTACTACGAGTCTCACAACAAAAGAGAATGAGGTGACTGACAATAAAGCTGATGTGAATAAAGACGATAATCAGAAAAGTGAATAGAAAGAACAACAAGACAAGATTAACACAGACGTAAAGAATGCTGATACACCTATGACATAAGATACAAAAGTTAATAATAATGATAAGGTGAAAAAAGATTCTACACAAAGTGTTAAAATTGCTCAGGATAATATAAATGATTACAATAGCATTCATACCAGTAATAGTGATAATATTAATAGAAAAAATAGTGAAAGCAGTGACAAAAACAAGAAAAATGACAAGTACAAATCACATACAGCTAACTCCATATTAGCAAATCAACTCATGTGCAAACATTATCCTCTGCCTGGGTATGATGTGGGTAGTACAACTCAGTTGCTACATCGCTGTATTCGTTTTACGGCATGAACGTTTCCGTAGCCCTAGCGCATAAACCTAGTCGTTGCTGTTATTCTTTCGCAGGATGATGAAGAGAGTGGCATGCCTGGCCATGTTATGATTTACAGTATCGAGTAGAAACACATCCTGTACCAGTTTGCGCTCAATCAAACTAATAACATCAAACCACTTGCACTTCCATCGTTGCACAGTCCGTCAACGGCACAGGCACCGCAATAGAAAAATGCAGATGCACCTAGAGATGTGAATTATACAATAGAATAACAATCCGACAAACCGGCAGCACAATAATCAACATAAGCGCAAAAGACAACAAATGACGCTAATAGCGATACACCTACTAATACTAACACTAACATAAATAATGCGAAAACATAGACAACATTGTCAAAGTAAGCAAAAGCATCACCACTACCTGCGTAGCAAAAATAAACAAACAACACTGTTAGCAAACCACACACCGCTGAGCACAATAACTCCACATAGGTGATTGAGGATGTCAAAGATCTTGATTACACCCAACTAGCCAAGTTGAAAGGTGGTGTGTTGCTCTGAACTAACATACGATTGTAATTAATTCATTGTGATCCATAGTGAGCACATGAGACACTTTTCAGCGTTGATGCATTATCAATGTAGTAGCACAATAGTGCAAAACATGAACATGAATAAAGGCATAGCAAAACGTCAAGTAAAGCCGTTTCTGAAAACAACAGCTAAGATGACTATGATGACGATGACGACGATAATTAGTAAAAATATAATGCAACCACAAAAAGTAATGACAGTCATAGCAGCAGCAACAATGATGCTGAAGATGATAAAAATTTGTCAATTATCACTGTTTGCACAGTTCGACGAAGCATTAAAGTGGAGACTTTATTAAAGTTGGTCAAACAAGATCAAGATTTGCACTCTAATGATAAGGATAACAGCCATAATATGCAAAATAAGTTTCTGTACTTCATTGCCTTTGTGCTGTTATCGGATGGATCGGTCTATGGTATTTATCGTCAGCATGATGACATGAATGCGCTTTCGTCCTCTAATATTGCTGCAACTAACGACAAAAAGTTTATATCAACGCCAACAAAAACTTAGCCATTACCGGACGCTACAAATACAACAATATCTGAACGTACGAATAAGACAATATAGACAAAGATTGAAGGCGACAATGTACAAAAGCGTGCCGAGGGTAAAGGCCAAGCATAATTTGGTTACGTTTTCATTGGTCAATGCACAAACCCATTATTTACCTCTGCCGCTCGCACTCTGCGTCGTGTGTTGTCGTTCTTGAGTGTTAAAAAGATGTACGAACAGAACGAATTGCAATGTTTACTTTATGTCTATGGCTTCAAGGTAGAAACTAACGAATTAGTATACGACACAATAATATTATAGTGTGAATAGTAATAAGTTTAAACTTTTTTAATGTAAGATTTATATAAAATGTGAATACAATCTTTTCAGTTGTTTATTATTTTTGTGTTCATGTTTGATATTTTTTAGTCTTTGTTGTTCAACTATACAAAACAACTTTTCTCCTATGCTCTGTAAGTATTTATCAATTCAATTATATAATCTATTTCCTCGATTTACATACACCTTATTAATATACAAGTACTACAAATGCGGTAACATCCGCGACACACATTTTATTGTAAAAAATATATATGTGTAGTAGTTCTCTCTGTTCAATACGCACAAATTGCTCTCAATAATCTCTTTCATAATTTAAGAAAATACTAATACATACATATATAATATTTACACAATTGCTTTTGTTAATATAAATGTATTTATTATAAATAGAATCTTGACTTTGACAATAAAAAATTAAATTATACTCAATATACTATATGAACACAAATATAATGGTATTAACGTAAAAACGTTTGTCAATTTTTATCTGCATCTTTACTCTATACGAACTTATTGTTTTACAACAGACAAAGTAATTTACCTTTTTTTTTAAATAACATTTTATACTCCTACCAATTTGCTCATACAATGTTCAAAAATAAAGTGACGGACAAGCACAAACGATAATTTTCTAATTTTTTTTAAAAGAAATTTTGTTCCTGTTAGTGTTTACTTCTAATAATATGCTACTCAAAGTATATTGCCTTTTCTTATTGCTATTAATTAAATGCTACTTACTAATCTTAAACTTTCCTTCAATTTATTTCCTTTAACATTTATCAGGTTTGCCAGCTGCAACTGTGCAGTTGAGACTACGATTTGTTTACTGTCATATCGATTATTATTTTGTTTTTGAGGTTTACAAATAAATTAGCGATAATATTATCTTTACAAGCGCGTATTACCTTATTTTCTTATATATTACACATTATCACGATATCATGTGCACTATGTTAAGTGATGACGTTCACAACGTCTTGAAAGAGTACATTGCGGCAATAGGGGCAAAAGATGCAGATATATTTAATTTATATGATAGTAATATTCATCTTCGCGGCTTGCTCGATTAAGCGGTGCGACGCACACAGATGATAGAGTAGTAGCTAAAGCAGTAACAGGAAAAATTGCAAATGCGCGATGCCGAGTTGAAGTCATTGAGATAATAAAAATGAAGCTTGCAGAATGAACGTGAATAGCTAGCATAGTTTAGACGATAATTGCATGTTTTACTTGCAAGCATGCCGAACACAAATGCAGAAAATCTGTTTGCACAAATAAAGTAGATGCAAAGCAATTAGTCAATGTTATCTGTATATAGATAAAAGTGTGAGGCATAAAAGCTACAGTTAAATGATAAGCTTTTTTGTTAATTGTAGAGTAATGAACTTTACTGTAGACAAGTCATTACAAATGTTTACGATGATGTGAGTTGTAAATTATTCAAGTAAATTAGTATCATGCTTGAGAATATAACAAATACATTACAGCTGCTATAGTTGTAAAAGACAACACAAGTAGAGCAATCGGCACACATTTTGCAGCAAATGTAATATGAAGTGTAGCGTCGTAAAACGGCACTAAAGTCCACACGACGTAAATTAGATGTTGCAGAGAGTAAGGCACAACTTCTTAGTCAAGATTTGTAGCAAACACGCAACAAACTGAAATGAAAGACGTAGATTTTCGATGTTTACACCACGAAAGCGGAAAGTTTAACAGCACTGCTGACTGCGCGTGCTTTCTAAGCGGAAAATAAATGAATGGAAAGTATAATTTAGAGTAGACGTCTGCACATTGCACAAAGCGCAAGGACTACAAAGTAATTAAACGAAAGTGTCGAAAATAACAGATAAACTATTACAGTACTATAACAAAAAGTCAAATAGTGCAACATCGCACTGTGCACACATCGCACCAGTATAGCAGCAAAGGATGAGTTGGTGAAAAAATACAAGGATAGCAATGATGAACTGCGACGTGGTAAACAGCAAACGAGCATTCTGCTACAACGTCAACGCTCGTTAGCGACAAAGCGAGAAGCCATGCTGCGCAAAGGTAAAGATTAAGTACAAAGGCAATTAGTTCAAATTTAGTTATAAAGTAAACAATAAAAAGAGATACATGTCATGTAAACAAATAAACTACGCGCAGCTATCACATAATGCAAATAACAGAACAATACCTTGCAATAACGCAACGAACAACTTTTAGGTCAAGTTCAAAAGACACAAAGCGCCATGGTGTAACTTTAGCGCCGTTTGTAAGTGACGAAATAGCTCTTATAGCACCAGTGCAATGTACAATCACTGCTGTCATAACTCAAGTCATAGTACGAGAGTAAAGTACAAAAACTTCAATATGAACATAATGCAAAACAGGAAATTAGCGCACGGTAGTTGTAACGTGCATAATGTAAGTTTGCACTTTTGCTACGCACAAAATAAGAGTAAGTAGCTCATGTGCAAGCTGATTGAACTGAGAAATACAACACATTGCAAGCCAATGCAAATAATGAAATTCGTTAATGAGTTTAGATTGCGTAAAAGTGGAAAGCAGATGCATTTTTTTTACATGACGAACTCAACAAAGAACGTGAAATTCGATAATTACTCTAGTCTCAACAGTGCAACGAAAGTCAACTCTTACGACACATACTTGACACACCACATTGCTCAACTAAATTAATAGCAACAGTATAGCAGCAAAAATAACAAAATCACACTTGAACATATCAGTAAAATCTAAAAATAGGAGTGTATTGATTTCCGTAAAATTATTTTCATCATAGCACCGATAGAACTTATACATTTAGACACTATACTATATGCATATAGTTTATAACATTTAGTAATACTTGTACACATCTTTCTTACTGATGATCTCGCAAATAATACAAATGTAATTTTTTTTTTGTTTAATATTTTTAATTGTGTTATATGTAAATACGAACGAATTTTTTAAAATATTACTGTTTTTTAAATATAAACACTTAACAACACTAAACTTTATCGGTATTTAAAAAAGTTAATAACACCATTTTTGGTAAGGAAAATTTTTAAGCAGTTGGTATATTTAACTTACAGTCATTATTACTGTATTTATTACGTAGTAACTCAATTATTCATTATTGCACTGGAAAAAACCCACTAAATTTACAAACATGTCAGACGCAGATGCCTAGCTGCAGGCTAACGTACTTGCCATACCTACTTTTTAGGCCATGGGACTAAAGTAAGATTTATTGAAAGGAATGTACAGCTTTGGTTACAAACAGCCGACCGCTATTCAGAAACGATTTATTGTGCCCTTCCTGAAAGGTAAAGATCTTGTAGCACAGGCGTCGTCAGGCTCAGGTAAAACCTCTGCGTTTTGTCTGTGTCTGTTGCAAGCGTGCAATCCACAAATTCGTGAGACGCAGGCACTGATTTTGTCACCTACACGATAATTAGCGGTGCAGACACAGGATTTGTGTAATAACATTGGTCATCACATGGGTCTCACCGCGTATGCCTGTGTTGGTGGCAAGAGTACTTAGTAGGACATTCGACGATTAGAGAGTGGGGTGCAAATTGTCTCTGGCACACCAGGACGTGTGTTTGACATGATCAAACGACGAGCGTTACGTGTGAGTGGCTTGAAGACGCTCATCCTAGACGAGGCAGATGAAATGCTCGGCAAAGGTTTTAAGGCACAGATACATGACATTTATCGTTTAGTGCCACCACTGCAAGTGGTTTTGGTAAGTGCCACACTTCCTGCCGATGTACTTGATATGACAGAAAAATTTATGACCTAGCCAGTTCGCATTCTCGTCAAGCGTGATGAGATTACGGTGGATAGCATTATGCAGTATTTTGTTGCGGTTGATGAGTAAAAAGATAAGTTTGACACACTGATTGACATTTATGACTCACTGACGGTGGCGCACGCGGTGGTGTTCTGCAATACCCGTAAAAAGGTGTAGCAGCTGACGAAGAAAATGATCAAGTAGAAGTTCACGGTAAGTTCCATGCACGGTGATATGCCACAGGCGTAGAGGGAGTAGATTATGCGCAACTTTCGAGATGGCAATAGTAGAGTATTGATCACTACAGATTTGTGAGCTCGTGGTATTGATGTTGAACGAGTATCACTGGTAATCAATTACGATTTGCCGCTTTCACGTGAGCAGTACATTCATCGAATAGGTCGTACAGGTCGAATGGGCCGTAAAGGGTTAGCAATTAGTTTTGTCAAGCGCGAAGAGTTACGACTGCTTAAAGATATTGAACAGTTTTACGCGACACAGATTGAAGAACTGCCGTCAAATATAGGAGAGCAATTTTAAGCAAAACAAATCAAAAAAATAAATTTAGAATAATAAAATGAACTGTTTTTACAATAAATGTAATTTACTAAATTTTTTTTCTCATTTCGATTGTAATATTATATTTACGGTTATATTAGATATAATAAAACTAACTATAATCATGTTTATAGATGGAAAATATCACACAAACATGCACACAAACACGATCCCTGCTGAAAAGCGGCAGCAGCATTATACTCTTTTCAAGCAACTGTAACAATCTTCTGTTTGCTTATACCTAATAAAAAAATGTTTTTTTCTGATAGTGCATAACGTTAACCACTGATGTGAACACGTAAATAGCAAACGGTTGCATTAGCAACATTATTCTAGAAAATTTATATCAATTAAAAAATTTACTTTTGTTCGACTAGATTTGTCATCATGTTTTATAACTTAAGCAATTCTGTTTTCTTTGCTTATTTTGCCTTACTAACAACTTTATTTTCTTCTTTTTGACGTTAATTAAACTTTTTGTTTTATAAAAATAAAGGTTAAGATAACATTGAAAACAAAAAAGTGCGTATACTGAAACTAAGTAAGTTTGTAGTTTGCTTGTATTATATAAACAACTATATTTATAAATTAAGTTTGTATACTCTAAATATATAAAGAAGTAATAATTATTTTTCTTTTCCTTAAAATTTGAAGATTAAGTAAATGCTTAACGTGAACAGTTAACAGAATTGCTTTTCGTAGGCTTATTGATCGACAGCGAAAAAGGGTAAGTTACAAATAAAAAATGAAGACAAGAATATGATAGACAAAGAAAACAAAACTAACAATTTTACCTAGTCTTTATCGCTTTTGCCTGATGCATTATCTAGTGAGTACTAGTTTCATTATAAAGGTAAAAACAAGAAAGACGAGTAACATGAAAATAAAAGATATGATATCAAAATTGCAAATAATGATAATAGTAACGACGTCAAGGCTAATTCTAGCAACACATCACATTCACACAAAAAATCAGTATGACAGCGTGTAAAGCATTAATCATATCACAGTTTTCATCGACACGTTAGACGTAAAAAGTTACACTTGCCAAACCAAACGCACAACTGTCATCAATCAACAAAGGTAAAGCATAGTAAATAATAGAGCGATGCTACTACCTACAAATAAAGTAAAGATTAAATATATAGCATAGGCAATCAAATCATCAATACCAGAAGTAGCCACACAGCTAATATGAATTAGTTATAAGCAAGAAAACCTTAAAAAGCCGGAAAAGAGAGTAAACACACTAACAAAAAAAGTAAACAAAATAAAAAACGCGATGTCAAATAAGATAAAAAGACCAAGAATAACGATAGTGCATCAAGCTCACATCACATAAACGCTGCCGCACGATTTAAACGTCTTGTTCAGTAAAAGCTGCAAGCGATGCTAAAAGTGAATGCACATTCTCGTAAATCGCATCACGACCGATCTGATCATTATACAAATCAGCAAAGAACTAACCATAAACAAACAAAATAGCATCATACAAATTCACTTTTGGCATTACAAGATGTTAACGTTTACAACAATGATTTAAAGCTACAAGTATTGTAGACTACAAATATCTCTATGTAAACTGCCGAAGGTCGTGACGTCGGCACATCAAGCAATGACATTAGTGACGGTAAAATCTATCAATAGCAGCATGATACGGTAACTAATTTAAATAGTAACGAGGATGACAAGCTAACCCCATGAATTAACAGTAGATAAGATACTCTTTCGCCGTCTTCTTGTAAATATATGCTAGACATGTAGGACTGCTCAATGTATATATCAGCCACATTGCAGCGTTACATTACGCTGATTGATTTGAATCTAAGCAAAATAGGCAGTTCAATGTAAATTTCTGATGTTAGCGATAACGATGGTGAATGAGTAAACACTCCTAGTTTTACTAGTTACTAAAGTTCATCCACATCAAGCTTATCACCTAAAATTGAGTAGTTGTCACATTAATCACATCCTAGACAACAACCTTTAACAAGTTCACTCATACAAAATAACAAAAAATAGAACATAACAACAACAACAACAACAACAACAGCTTGATTTAACTTAATCGATCCTTATGAGCAATTATTACGTCAGCGATGTGTGATTGAAAAGTACATTCTTATACTAACCATCATCACTGATTGCCTTCAGGATTGTTATGATCAATAACGAACCACACGTGAAGCGCAAACGTCACTGTTGCCCGAGTGAAAGTTGATGAAACCACATACAATAATCAGTGAACATGTATGCACTAGTAATGACAAGAAATAATAAAGCTAAGGCAACGTGTCTAAAGCTTGCACAAGTGCAACTACCACCAACTAAATTTTTACGTCATAGTTCTGCTCAGCACGCACTACGTTAGTAAAACATGACCACAACCCAAACAAAAAAATCACTATCAATAAAGCTTAGGATAAGAACAATATCAATAACAACGCAAACAACAATGATGAGGAATAGTGAACAGAAAGTAGTGGGTATAATTATGATAATAATAATAACATTAATAATAGCAATAGCATCAGTTGCAACAATAGCAGTATCAATAAATGACCATTGCGACGGCGTGGAGTAGGTATTCGTCGTCGACTAAGAATTCAGTACGAGGCCTATCGCAATGCTGTAGTTCAAATTGCAATTCGAATGGTCACTTTCTGAGTTCACAAAGTCAATCTGTGTAGAGCCTTTGAGGACGCCTTTGCCGATGCTACACAGCTGTATGATGCAATTGAGCTACACACCTAGTCTACCATCGCACCTAGTGTGAATGGGAAGTTGATAGATCATATGTTGCACTTACCAAGTGGCTGTAAAGATGAAGGTTACTACACCTACAGTGCACGATGACAGTTTCTTCACTCATGTAATGCGTTGCAGAGTGCGATGAGGCAACACATGTAACAAATATATCACCGTCTGTACTCGTGCTGGTCACGGCACTTTGCGTTACGTGAAGAGATGAAGTGTTTTGACAATCTTGACATTCGCACCTCACGCCGACTGTTACGATTGGCGAAAGTAAGTGTACCTCTTTTTCGCAAACTTACAACTTTACCTGCAAATACAGAAACTACAACACAGTGCAACGAGTAGTGTTAAGCTACAAATCAAACACAACAATATTGCCCACAATCAACGTTATAATTACAAACATCAAAATCTTTCACTGCATTTAGCCATCCCACACAAATTTCGTCAATGGAATAAAATGGCATCAAATCTACAAACACATATTTTGATGAAAGCAACAACTAAAACAAGGATGATAATGTTAACAACAAGTCTCACACCGAGAATCTTGAAAACATTTGTAACTGAAATCGTTGCCAGTCTCCTGCACTAAACAGTAATGATGATGATGATAATGGCAATGACAATAACAGTTGTAATATTGTTACTGATATTAAAAATAATGTCACGCCTGAAGGTGGTGTGTTATCATGCTCTTATTTTTCAGCCGCCGCCACACCGGTGCACTCCGCTCTTCGTCACACAAACTCTGATAGGGCAACCTCGTTGTAACGCGAAGGACGACGCGTGACGTTTGTGTTAGATGAGGCGAAGGAGCAAGATAAATAACGCAAACGAAGTGCACAACCACGACGCTGACGCAGGCGTTTTGACTCTGAAACAAACATAAATGAAATGAATTAGATTAATAGTCATGATGAACATTATGAAAACAATGATGATGATGATAATGATGATTTGGGTATCGTTGATGATCTGTAACGAATGCATGCGGTAGGTGAATACGTGCAGTAAGTATATTCACGACAGCAACTCATCGCTCAAGTGCAATCACATACATCATCTGACAATGTGCTTTTTTGCTAAGACGATAAATTTGCAGTAAATGACAATAAAAGACAGTTATAGCTAGGTCATTGTGCTGACGAGTATGATAACAAATAATAAAACGATAATAGTGATAAGCAACACGAAGTTAATTGTTGCAGCATTAATAATAATAGTGATATAACTCAGTTCGGTGTGAAACAAGTTGATGTACCTGTTAATGTGAGTTGTAAAGCTCGTAAACACAAAAAGGAAAAAGTGCTAAACGATAACAAACATCATCATCACCACCACCACTCACATCAACAGCAACAGCACCGTAGACACGTTTCCACCACATAGGCTTATTCTAGCCGATGCCTCGTGACGTAAAGGAAAACATTACCTATAAGATTATGTAATTGCACATCAGTTTTTGTTTAGCACGTTAAGATATAGATAAATATACATTACTTCTCAAATAAATATTTATGGAATTATTTGTTACTGATAACTTATGTGTTAATTTACTATCTTTTTTTGGTGATTTAATAATATAATTATATATTTTTCTTAATGATAACAAATTGTTAACATAATTTTCTGTATACTTAAACATTAATCTTATAGTTTAAATTTAACAAATTTTGGACGGTTTACATACTTACATATACTTTACTTTTGTATTTATTTTTATTGTCTCTGAATGTAAATTAAATCAATGTTGCTTTTGTTGCACTGTTATTTATTGTTTTTGTGTGCGTGTACTTACGTGAGTGTATATATTGATTTGCATATCAATTAATGTTTTTTACTTGCGATTAAAAAAGTCTTTAATAACAAATTAATTAATAACAATTTTCAAGAATGATAGTTATAAATAGTAATGATGTTAGTTATAATTCAATTGAGCAACCACTTTTTCAAAAAAAAATAATTTATTTGCTATACCTGTGCAAAATTTGTTTAAAAAAGTATTTTTGTAAAAGTTATTATTGCTTATTCATATAGTATTAAATATAGTATATATTATATAAGTCTATTTTTTTCTTCTATCATAACATTTAGTGATGGATCGCTTGGCTCTTTTGCGAGCTACTGTGGCATTACAGAATGCTGACTGTGCTCCTCCGCTGCCGCCTGGAGTGAGTCCGTCGTAGTATATCTAAAACGATCCTAATAATAATTATTCGTATGATATGAAAATATCTAGTAACCGTGATGATGCAAGTGAGTTTGCTAATGACAATAACAATATTGCCATGAGCACCACAGTAGCAAAAGTAGTATTTGTTGAACCGCCTGATTAAATTGACAACTAAACAGCCTAAACTTTAGATGTGTTTTACGGTAAAGTGGTAGAAGTTCGTCAACTTATTGATGATATTACTACCATGTCCGCATAGCAGCAAAGTAAGCACGACGAAAAAGTACAGACTATTGATGAAGGACAGGCACAGATGTTACGCTCTGCAATTGAACAGTTATCACAAGATATTGCGTGCAAAGCAAAGCTCGCAAAGGATTTATTAGACACAATGCAACAATAAACGACAACGCTGAAACAAACATAGTGTAGCAGATAAGCAAATAGTGCTGTGATACGCATAAGATAAAATCAGTATGTTTACCTTCTTGGTCAACTTGTGTAGACCATGAATAAGTATCAGCGACAGCAAGAAAACAATGAACAGTAGTACAAGACACAAACGATGCGACAAATTAAGATAAAGTACACCAACCCAGACGGTTCCGCGATTGACGATGTCACGGCACAGCAACTCACACAACAGGTACTATAGAATAACATGACAAGCTACATTTTTCAGCAAAGCAAAGATGTACTAGCGACAATCATTGAGAATCGCAATGACATATATCGTATTGAGATGTCAATGCGCAATCTCAACCAAATCTTTAACGACCTCGCTTTTTTAGTATATGAGCAAGGCTAATTGATGGATGTAATTCTGACCAACGTGCAAGCAAGTACGCGTTATGTTTAGAAGGCACACAATGAGTTGAAAAGGGGCCGTAAATATGAAAAGAAAAGTCGCAAAAAAATGATTTGCATTATTGTCATTGTAGCTGTCATCATTATTTTATTTGTACTGTTAGGCTTATTAGGTCGTTTTATCCCAAAGTAAACATCATTGTCGTCAACAACTATTTGTTGTTTCATTTCAGCAAGTTACAGATATAAGTATGTAATATGCTTGTACACCATATCTATTTATTATTTCATTATACATCTTTTATTTCCCTTGTACATTTTGTCACATTTGGCTACATTATATTGTTGCTATGCCAATCATCACGCAAACAAAAACATGTTGCTTTTTTTTCTTTCCTGTTGCATAGTTGGTCATCAGTATATTGATAATATTATTTATTGTTTATTATATAGATTCACACGCAGTAATGTGTTCTCATAAAACAAATTTCACACATATCGTGTAATTTTAACTGTTGTTACTACTGCTGCTCTAGATATAATTATTATTCTTTGATTTTTTTGATACTTCAAAGGTATTTCACAATACTAGCACATATTTTCTAATTTCAAACTTTCACACGTTTAAACGTTACTAATAAACGGTCATAGAGTAGCAAGTCACTAAAACACATCAAGACATATATTTACATTTATCGTAATTAGTAAGTTTTTTTTTTTGTGAAGTAAATTAGTTATTTGTAATTGTAAATATTACTATAGTAAAAAGCAAGAGAAAAGATCATGTTGAGAAGCCTGCTTTCTGGCAAACTTTTAGGTAGTATAAAATACTCTAACTTTCTTTTTTTTAGCAATCCAAGGGTGTGATTAGCATGACATAACTGCTGTGCAAATACTTGCAAAAATGTCAAGTACAGTAGTTTGCATAGATATTGCTTAGCATCTTCAAAGTTGTTACAAAACACATATGCACAGGTACAATTACTAACACTGTTATCATCTTCTTCATCATCATCGCCATCATCATCACAGCTGTTACCGTTGTTTTCAACGAAAAGTGAAAAGCCAGATTAACAGATTAAGTTTTCTCGTATTGTAAACAATAAATGTAGTTGCACGCTTACGTATAAATCATTTAAACATTTGTGTAATTACCGTACAAACACAGTGACACCGTTGTGTGTATCACGGCGTTACTTATTCAATAATCTCGTTGGCAAAACAACATCAAAGGTGAAATTAGATGATATCACATACGATAAAGAGAGTTTGCACTACCGAGGTAACTTGTTTGGTGTGTCTGCCGACAGTATTATGCACTACGTCAAGATCACGTTTTCTGTCTTGACTATTATCGTGTGCGTCTACGTTTTCTTGAAAGGTTATGTATTACTCTCTCACTTCAGTATTGAAACCGTTGCTCGACTTGGCTTTACGGCAGGCTTTGTGTCATGTTTGATTTGCTACACAACGTTGCTGACAGTTGTACGCAGGTATCAGATCAACGCAAATGCGGTGTACAACCAGGCGATCGCGATTGCGATGCGAAATGATAAGGTGCAACGCATGCTTAGCTCTCACCCACGTACAGGGGAGTTCAAGACGTACAGCTACTCTGGTGGGTTTCGTCTTCCACTGCTGCGACGAATTCGTAGCGGATCATACGAACTGGCAGATTTATTTGCCCTGAAACAGCGACGATTGCAAATGTTGTTTACTCTGAAAAATACAGTAAACGGCTATTAGGGCCTGGTAGCATGCGATGTTCGTCGTGAGAGTACTGGGTTTCTTACCTCCACTAACGTGTATCGTTCTCTATCCGTTACCATCTTTGACACTAAGAATGACAAAAAATTAGAAACAATCATATTAGTAGGTAGACCTGAGGAGGTCATTCATCCTACACTGATACATTAATGTGCTTTATAGTAAATTTTTTAAAAAATAATTATATTTTTGCCTGTACATGTTTTTAATTTATTTGCAAAACATTATTAGTAGTTGGTATTTGTATTATCGGTATGTTTTTGACCATTACTTCTTTGATTAATATTTATATCTAATTTAGAAAAATAGTTTTGAACATGTAGTCCTTTTTTTAAAGTTCGATTTATGTATTTTTTTCATCAAACCTGTACAGTTTTATCAAAAGCGTTTCAACTATATATATATATATATATATATAGAAGACCAATTAAATTTACGCAAAATACTTATTTCTTTTGGTAATATGGAAAGTTTTGTTTGTACTTGTTGATTAGACTTATTTATTTTACAAGTATTTACTAAAATAAATTTTATGCATGTCATATTAACAAAAAATTTTATTGAAGCAAAGAAAATTTAGTTTTTTGATAATTGTAATTTTTGTACATATTTCATATTATAAAATTTTTACAAGAAATTATCATAGTCATATACATTTGTTTGGTTAGTCAAAATAAACGAGACTACACTTTAATAGTACTTCTTTTGTACAGGCACATATATACATATATATTTATTTGTGAGAAAATGACTTTCTCTTTGCAAGATCGATTGATGTACTTGGGTCAATGTGAAGATCCATACATTACTGCACGTGATATACACACGGCTAAACTTCACAGGAGTGGTTGACTATCATCTATCCTTGATGATTATTGATGTAGCACACAAACAACACCAGCAAGGACAAAGCCAACAAAGGTGTCAAATACACCGTAAACCTCATCACAAGCCAAACATGTCACTAACGGGCATGATAAGGTTCAATATAGTCACAGTGCAATAATTGATAACACAAATGCAGAAAGCGTTACAGCGAATGAACCTGCAAAGATGGTGTAAGGTATGGTACAGACAGACGCAGAAGTAGTTAATCAAAAAGGTGATAGGTTAGATGTAGTAAATCATGCACAAATTGCACAGAAGACTTATAAACAGTCGCAATAATAATAATAATAATAATAATAACGATAGCAACTATGTACTGCTAATACAAAATTGCACAAATAATAGTCGAAAGCGTAAATGCAGCAAACTCCTGCAATTTCCACCACAAACAGAACGTAAAGTGAAGATGAACCTAATACACCACCACAACAACAACAATAACGTTAAAAATAGTTATTATAATAGCCCAATGTCTCTGTTATTGTTGATAAGTTGTTTGATAAGATTCGACTTAACGCAGTAAAAGTAGTTGCCCTCGACGATATTAATCAGCAACTCATGTAACATTTTGCAAAACTATCAAGTACAAATGAACATGCAACACAAATAGCAACTATAACAACAACAACGACAAAAACAGGAGGTCCTAACATAATTAACTTAAGTACTTCTACTGTTAGTAATACAGCTTCACCTGTACAAATACCAGCGACATCAGTTTCAACAACTACATCATCGTAGTGACCAATCGTTAATGGTTTATAATTGAGTCAGTGTTTGTATGCACTTCGAGCACAAGTGAAGCAACTACGTGAGCAGGTCATCGCACGAGAGTAATACTTGACCTAGCACGAGCGTCAAGTCAAGTTAGAGTTTATGCGTGCAAATCACAAGAATAGAAAGACACGTCATATAAAAGTCTAAGTTGTTCGTGCGTATGAGTAGTAACCTAAACCATATGTCAAGCCACCTTACCGTCCAGTATCATGGCCCAAGCACAAAAGTAATAGCAATTATGAACGCAATACTAGTAGTGGTTTGAGTAACATTGCAACTAGCACCAAGTCTCATTCTTCGTTTACTGGCTCGAATGCATTGTATTAGTCGTAAGAATCTTTTCCTACGTATGCTACCATGACACCCGTGTCATCGGTGATTGCGACATAGAGCACACCATCCTTGTCAAATTACAACTCTTCAACAAACACTAGATCACACTTGTCAGTACGAAGTGACAGTACTGCTGAAAAAACTGGGAAGAAAAGGCAAACACGGCACGATGGACATACGTCTACTACTTCTTTTCCTAGTTCTTCTTATTTGTCGTCATCTTCTCTGATTGACAGTACATCTTCCGAATAGTATTCGAGTCAAACATACTCAGAAAAAGCATCATATATATAAAAATCATAAACATCATCAATGTCAAGTGCATAAAGTAAAGATAGTGCTCTATAGTTGTACAGACGACGTCGACGTCAAGCCATGCGGATTGCCTCAAGCAACAAGCAAGACAAAAAATAATCTTAATTTGCACGTAGCAAGCCCTATATATTGTTGTAATTATTGCAAGCTGTATTTAATATTAAACTCATAGAAACACAAACACAATATTGATAATTAGATGTGATTCACTATTATTTATTATCTTACACTTTTGCTTTCGCTTATGCGCAGAAAAGAAATATGTGTATATGCTATTACTTTATTATCTACCTGTGCGTACAATTTTTTTTCTCTACTTTTTCCGTTACACTTACACACTCATTACTTGACATTAAATTCAAACAAATACAATAATCAGATAAATAAGTAAGATGAGCTCAGAAAGTGCAAATACAAGCTATAACATAAGTGAGGAAAAATTTGCCTCAGTAGGGTGCTGCAAAAGTACGAAAAAGGAGGTAGTAATATGTTATCAAACCTATGGCAATCCATCTAATCCATGTTTACTGATAGTGCAAGGCTTGAAATCGTCACTGATGGCTAATCATATTGAATTTATTCGTTATTTTCTGTAGCGTCACTACTTTGTAATTAGTTATGACAACCGTGATGTAGGCCGAAGTACCTATTTTACCGATGAACCGTCTACGCCGTTGTTGCTTTTTGGTTTACCACAGTGGTCGTTTTTGCCATATCGTGTGCCATATACCCTGAATGACATGATGTAAGATGCTGTTGGATTACTGGATGCACTACACATTGATAAGGCACACATTTTCGGAATGAGTATGGGTGGAATGATTGTGCAGCTATTAGCAATTCATCACCCTGACCGTGTGCTGAGTCTGAACATTTTTTGCTCACACATCGGTGGCGCAGACATAGTGCACCCAAGCATGCTAACGTATTTGCAAATGATGCATAAACCTAAAAGTGAGCAGCCAGATGACTTGGCATAGTACTTGATTTGATTTATTAAGTTTCTGAGTAAAGGCCACTACCGAGAGGATCTTGACACCATGCAGGAGGACTTTCGTCACTATTATATGCGTAACTCATACAACAGCGATGACTCTCGTTTACGGCAAATCAGTGCGGTGATGACTGCGCCTAGTCGTCGTGAAGGATTGCAAAAAGTTCGTTGTCCTACAATAGTAATGCATGGCGCACAAGACCCACTTATACCAGTAGCTAACGGATACAATTTAGCTAACACTATTCCTACATCAAAATTAATAATCTATCCTAAACTAGGCCATGACTGGCCACCGGCACTTTATCGTGACATGGCAAATCAAATCCTCATTAACATGTCATATGCAGAGGATTCTGAACATTATTACACATTCTAAACAAATAACCCATAGTGTAAACTTAAATTATTTTTTTAAAAAATTTTATATAAGCAAGAAAAAAATTGGTTTTTGCTTTACAAAATGTTTTTATTTTCATCGTTTTTGTCATATTGTTTAACATGTGCATTTTCTATATTATAATCAGATGCACTCTATATTTTAATTTTATTTACTTTATCAATATTATTAATAACATATTCATATATTGTATTTAACAAATACATTACATCCGAAGTGCTTTGTCTTTCATCTTATTTTGTTTATTGTATATATTTTAAATAATTTTTGATTATATTATTAATTTAATAACAATTTACAATTAAAAAAAAAAAAACATATTATTATTCATTGCATAATTATTTGCACGTCTTCGTCCTTACATGATCAGTACATTTTTTTTTATCATTCTTTTCTTTTTCCCTTGTTTATTTGTTTATGTGCACTTTGCGTTGCACGCTTTACGCCAGCTCACCTGTCGTGATACAGAATGTCTAGCGTCGCTCACTTGGGTGGGTATTGCTAGTGCTGCGGCTGGGTCCGCTCGGTCACCGAGCATTGCGGGCATGCCGCCATGTACCGTCGGTAAATGTACTGTAGCCGACGGCAAACACGGTAACGCCGACAGTGAGCGAACAGACCAATGGCTCGCTGGGCCAACGGATCCAGAGCGTAGCAATAAGCCTAATCGGCTAAGCTTTACGCTCTTCCGAAAAGATGTTAAAGCTAATTTTTGCGTCTTCGCTAAAATGCTATTATCATATAAAATGAATAAAGACTACATGTAAATTATTGTTTCATGTATGAGCTAATTGCTCTTTTTTGCAAAAAACAAATTTTCAGTTTTATCGTTGCCTATCTTTTCTTTTGGTTTGTTTACACTTTTTCGAAATATTTGTACGTATAATAGTATACAAAGCCAACTAATTTTAGAGTACTAATTTGCTCACTTATAGCAACTTGACAAAATTTTTTTTCTCGTTCTTTTATTCTTTTGTGTGTATTTGTGTACAGTAGTGTCACTATTCAAATTTTCAAGCATACGTTACTTACGTACGCTCTCACAGTATACTTTCTATTCACATATTATCTTATTGTTTACTTTAAGCGCAATAACGTAGAGTCATTACCTTTATTCCTTTACTTTTTCTAGAAATTTCGTTAACATTCACATTGAGTTGTTATTCTTTTTCAATCCTTTATACGTTATAGAATACTCACGTCCAAAATTTATCAGTGAATAACAGGTGTATATTTTGTATACTTTTTGTTAAACGTATAGGTGTCTATCAACTCTTCTTTGTCTGTTGTTAGTGTGGCGTGCAAAGCAAAAGCAGTTAAACAATTACTGTGAAAGTATAAATCATACGTCCAGCTTTTATCGATCAACTTTTTTAAGCTAACTGTATAATTTTGCTGATATACTTAAAAATTTGTAATTGTCATAGTTGTTATATATCCTAGTGCAACGTAATCTGTGTTATCAGTTACTTGTCGCTTTATTTGTTAATTTGCACTACCAAGTTAATTGTCATCTAACAAGAAAATTAAGAGCTCGCTTACTTTTCACAAAAAGAAAGATATAGCGTACACAATCCCAATGAATAACGATCCATATGGTGGCATTCCACGTCGCGAGGATGTGGAAGAGATGCAAGCGCCAATGTACCAACCTCCACGGGTAGTAAAGAATTAGTTTGACATGTACGCCTCGTTTATGTCATTTCGTGATGTTGTCTTAAGTACTCAAGGTTTGGGTGCAGTACATGCATTGCCGTCAGAGACAAGCGTGAAGCGGTGGGCTCGACGAGCGTTACAAAATGCACCATCGCAAACAAGCAAGTCACAACCAGCAGCAACAACAACTAATAACGCAGACAAATCGTCAACTGAAAAGGGTACGTAAAATACAAGTAAAATAAGTTTAATCAATAAAGTATGTTTATTTTTCCTGTAAAATTAATTGTCACATCAAATGCACAATTACCTAAATCGTAAATTTGTTATGTGTGTTGCTTGACTTTGTCATAATCGCAAAATATGAAGTTTGGTTTGTGTAATCGAGGGTTCAAATTCGTCTTTTTCCTGCTTTTTTCTTTTTCTGCGCGTTTCTTGTGCGCGGCCGTCCGCTGGTTCGCCGATAGGCGCCTGCGGCCCTGGGCCCACGCCGACGGCCGGGAGCAGAGCGGCAGAAGGCAAACGTAGGCCCGCACACTAGGAAAAAACACCGCGTCAAGAAAAGAATGCGCATTTATCGCAATTGATTTGCTCGAACTCGCAAAGGGGGCTTGATGTTATAATTATTTATTACAGTTGCAAATATTACATGCATATTTTAATAATGATCAACAAATTTTAAGCCTTGATCAGTTGTTAAAAATGTATGTGTATTTGTAATTAAAATTTACTAAACAGAAACAAATATTAAGTTTTCCGTAGGCAATAACTTATATTTTGTAAAACTTATTAGCACTATTTTATCATTTTCTGAAAAAAATTAACTTGTATAAACAATTACTGTATATATATATTAATGTGTTTTAGTGTTATTATTGCTATTTCAAAAATTTCATAAACTGCTCTTTGCTCTCTTGTGGCGCAATTGTCGGCCGACCGAGGTCTGCACGGTGGCCCTTTTGTACCAGCACCTCAAGAAAGGCAGGCCCATTGCCACCATCATAGGTGCGTAAGTCTGACATTGCTTGAATTAGATCTACCATTTCAATAACAGGCTCGTCACAAATGACGTGGTAGCCACATGCCTTAGCAATGGATGTCAGACAAACATCAAGACCTACCGTAGGTTGCCCACCTACCGAGTCATGTGCACCGTTGTTTAAGACGATGTGCTTCATGTTTCGTAACAGATGAACATTGGTGTCAAGGTTGACTTCCATTCCAATTCCACCGTTAACGGCAAACGCACCGAGATGCATAATAGCTGCACCATCACCATCAAGGCAGTAAAATTGTTTGCTAGGTTGGGCCAGGGCAATGCCAGCGGCAACAGACGAGGCATGGCCCATGCCACCAATACACATAAGATCATGCGAATGCGTTTGATGCATCTTCTCACGAGTTTCAAACACCTCACGTGAAGTCATGCCCGTTGTGCTGATGACCGCATCATTGGCATTAAGCTGGCGTAATATTTGCTCAATAGCCTCTTCACGTTGCATCTTTAAACACAGCTCATTATTAGCACTATTTGCATTAGGCAAAGACGATGTGCTGCTTGATTGACGTTGGTACGGTGCTATAGTGCTTTGTTCTACCAAAATGGCAAACGGTGTTTTCTATGCCTTGATGTGGTACATTGCCTTGTCCATGATAACATCCAAATTCATCTTAATATCCTCGCTCTCGCACAGGACAGAGTACGGCACATCGGTGGATGTGAGGCAGTGCTATGTGAGTTTGCCCTGTGCAGTGTGCTGTAGTTCATCCTACGTACCGGGCTGCCCACGCCAACCAATCAACATCAAGCACGGCACTCGGTACACATCACGGTGTAGTAACGAGAGTAACGGGTTAATCGCATTACCATACCCACTATTTTGCAAATACGCACAGGCAACATTACTGGTAGCAAGATAATGACCCATTGCCATGGCAACTGCGTTTCCTTCATTGGCGGTAATGACATGCTCATGTGGGGCGGCATGATCGGCAACGTAGGCGCTAAAGTATTTCAAGGTAGAATTAGGAACACCAAAGAATGAGGTAATTTTATGCTGACGGAGAATCGTAAACAAGTATTATGGTGCAATCTTGCAGAGACGCGTGGCACCGTTAGACATTTGCTTTTTTACAAAAAAAAATTTATAATTGCTGATATAGAATTAGTGTGAATAATAAAGTATATTATATCTATTAATTGTTTGAGTTGTTAAATTATAATGAATACGTTCTTAATAAAGAGAAGTGAATGAAAAGCAAGATTGATAGCAGGCAAATGTAAAAGAAGATAATAAAATACCGTTATAATATTTTGCAACAAAAGTCAGATTTGAATATGCACTATCAAAATGTGCATTGTTAATCAGAGCATAGTGAACTTGGTTATACACCTTTTTTAGTGTGTGTGTTCGTTTTGGTGTGTGTGTGTGTATTTTTTTGTATGATGTTAGTATTCCTCATCTAAACACAAGATGTACGCAGAAGTTGGCTGCGGATGACGACATTGACCTGCCAACACGAGTAGATTATTGTGTGCGGTGATCACTACGGCACTACAGTAACGTCACACTGGTCAACCTACATTGTTTATATCTATTTATTCTACCACAACTTACGGTGAAAGTTATGTTTATTTCTTATCGTTGTTGTTATTACTGTTATTGTTCTATACACGGTGTCACATGTCATGACACCACGCACAGGTGTCAACCTTCACAAACTCTTCTGTAGCTGCATCTCATACTAATGGTTATCTTAACGACAAAGTACACTGACCATCTTCACTCACTTATACGCATTTCACAGAATTACAGCCAGTAATGACATCTTTGCCACCTACAAAAAATACTCTGCTCCATTTACATCCCGTGGCGTTGATAGTATTACGCTTGATTTTATAATCGTCATTATCATCTTCATAATTATGATCATCGTTTTTATTATTTCTGCTGCTGATACCGTGTAGTGTTATACCAGCATGACCATTGCAACGTGGTCACTCTAAAGAATGAGCAGAGCACTACGAATTACGCAGATTACTTGTAACTGGTACAGCGTGCCAAGTGCAGGTGAGCAGGTCAAACAATCATACATCATTCAAGGATGACATGCAACCATCTACAAAGTGAGCCCCACCATAGAGCACAATAAATTTGTCCTGTATCACTGCCAAAGAAGAATTAAACCGCGCAGCTGGTCAATTGGTGCATGAAACAGAAGATTGAATTTTTTCATTTGTGACAGTTTGTGTCGTATTTGACAAATTAGTATGCTATTGACAGGAAAGAAATCCTCTACAATTATAACAATACAAATGCTCAATACGACGTCAAAGACGTGTGTGTAAATTGAGTGTATACATGTCATTTGATTGATCTGCCTCATCAGTCTACCCACCAAACACAATGAGTGTTTGTGAAGTGAGAAGCGACGCAGCGGAGTGACGGCTACGTGCAGGCGGTACATCACCGTATGTGTAAACCTACTACACGTGTACCATATACTACAATTATTCGTACATATTTTTTTACATATACTACTTCAATAATTGCTAGTTACTCTTATTTACAATATCATCATCATCATTATTATCATTTCCATGTTATTCTCGTTATTAGTGGTGTTATTATTACAATTTTTCGTGTCATTCATTCTGTTAACACGTACAAGACGGTATTACACATGAATGTTTGTACTATGCAAACGTGTGAGTAGACGTTATTGTAATACAAAACGTGTTATTACGACGCTCACACAATTCATTTAATCCGCCAAAGAGTAGTGCACAATTATCGCCCATAGACGTCAACGTGGCACCGTCGACAGTGAAAATGTCATTTG
Source organism: Blastocrithidia nonstop (assembly GCA_028554745.1). Classification (NCBI taxonomy): domain Eukaryota; phylum Euglenozoa; class Kinetoplastea; order Trypanosomatida; family Trypanosomatidae; genus Blastocrithidia; species Blastocrithidia nonstop. Next base: position 422,948 of record JAQOTN010000019.1, on the reverse strand, counting down.
TACTTCACATCTACCTTTCTTCGCACACTACCTGACACTTGCATTGTTCTTGCTGTTATCGTTACAAGTGTGATACTTTACTATTATTTTCATATGAAATGCTTTTCGTACATTAATGTAATAAAGGTAAAGACGTGTAACTTTCAATTTGTGCCTTAGTTCATTGTAATATTGGCAGGTTGTGTAGTTAGGCGATAATTGGATCACTACTTAGTTCACCGTCACAATATCCACCAATGACTAATACAACATCAGTACATTCATTCGTTGCATCGCTCTTGCGAACGTGAAAGCAGGCCGCACAGTGACCTTCACGAGCACCAAGTAAATCTGTGCCTTTGCAAACACACTTTAGTCAATGCATAATGCTAGAAACTGTAACTTTAAATTTTTGCCTTAACAAACGAAGAACAAACAATTTGAAATGTTATAAATAAATAAAACAATTATAAATTTTTCTCTAAGTAATTGGCAGCTACATAAATGGAATAAGCAAAGTGAATTAACAACTTATCAATAAAAAGAAAACTAACACTTGCGAGCGATAAAAAAAAAAAAGAGCTTGTAAAACACAACTTTCTGCATTTACAATTATCTATTTCTATTTTTTTATCACATAGTATGTTCACTTAATGCCAGTGACTTTGTCGTGATGCCATTCGTGTATTTGCAAAGGGCATGTTTGCATCATTACCACTTATACGTTGTGCTGAAATATTTTTTGTAAAGCTATTACAGTGCTCTTGACTATTATGGCGTAAAGATTGATCATTGTTTTTCTTATTATTTTAACATTATTATTGTTGCTGAGGTGATGGTGATGATAACTGACTACTAAAATTGTTTACAGTTGTTTTGTGGCTTGCATGTACTGGTTGCAAAGTTAAATTGACTCGTCGCAACGACAGCTATCGAGCAATCTCACTTGACCGCTCCATCTCACCCGCAGCTAAGGTCAGCTGCATCAGTTATAATAACTACTAGGATGACAGCCGCTGCAACTCCATCATGGTGCGAAGTGCCTGTTCACGCTGAAAGTATGATGGAGCAATATAGTACAACAAACGAGCCAGTCAAGATGACGGTTTAGTTTATGGGTAGGTGTGCAAGTACGCTGAATTGGTTGGTTCACACGTTGCCCTCTACACACGACATTGTTCTCCTTGTTCCGTTGATGCCCTTGTACGCTTTATATTATCACCATCATCATCTATTTCCTCACCTTCTTGTGTTGTACATTATTTATTTTGTTATTTGTTTGCTCGTAGCTACTGAACGTAATGCTGTGTCAGGTGATAAATGTACGAGTAATCTTTGCCCTATCAGTATTTACTGTTACACTGTGGTGCATCATCGCGTGGAGTTCGAAACGGCTGCAGTACGTTTTACCTCTTATGTCGATTCTACATGTACATTTTTTTTCACTTTTCTTTATAATATGTAAATATGTAGATATTTTACAAAGTAATTAAAAGTTATCTGCACTTGTTTTGTCCAAAGGATAAACTAAATAAATATTTATTCAGTTCGTTCTTTTGCACTTGAAAAAACCCGCAACTTGTAGCAAGAAGAAAATATGTTTTTCACAAATAAAAAAAGATAATGTATTAGTTTTTGTTTATTCATGTTATATCTGATGCACATTAACGTTCAAAAGTTATTTAAAAAATTGTTAATTTTTGCAAAAGCAATAATCATAAAAAATATAGAAAAAGATTTGTACTGTAATTATATGAAGGGTGTATGCAAAAGATTGATACAGCATCAAGAAGTAAAAAAAATTATTTTTTTCCAGCTGCGATAGCTTGTGTATTGTTTACCACATCACATTCCAGCTGTTGCGATTGAGTGTTTTGAATGGCTTCGTGCGTGGTTGACGTTTTATCGGTGATGCACCCATTTTCACTCGTGGTGTTATCTTTGGTGCACCTGCATATCGACGTCTGCGTCGAAGCAGTTTATGGAATACTTTTTTACCAGACACGTTTGGTGGCAGTGGCACCATATAACCAGCGTACCGGCTCAACTCCTCATCACTTATTTGCTTTGCCAGTGGCTACTCAAAAAGTTAGGACTTCATGCGCTAGGCATCGGCAATGCGGCGTTGCATATTTCGTAGCAAATTTTTCTCTCCTCATTCTTGAGCTTTGACAAATGGGTCATCCTCGTCTAGAACGAAGAGTGGGCCTTGATAATCTCACACTTTCATTTAGCTGTCAGGGTTAAACGGGACTGTCTCAGTGTCTTTGACAAATCCTTCGCCATCCTCGTAACCTTCGTAAATGTCCTGAATTGACGCAACATATCCGCGGTCTGCCTGACCCAAACCATCTCACAAGGAGGAAGGTACTGGTACACACATTATTTTTTCAGACCCGACACAACGTGTTGCCTTCAGTAACTACGTTAACGCTACATTGGCGTAACAGCCACGCTAAAGTGCAAAGTCAATGGACAAGATGGCACTACTTTCATCATAATGGTAACGTAGGTCAATCGGATAGCGAATAATCGGACGAGGAGGCTACATGAAATCAGTCAGTCCATTCCTAGTGTGTCGTGCACCTCAGTCCAAGTGATACTTGTCACAAATTTGATGATAGTAGCAGCCGATGGCGTTCTACGGCAGTACAATGTTGTTGAATGAAAAGCCAGGGTGTACGACATCGTGAATGTGGTATTGGTGTTTGTTGTGCTATGTTACCACGTTGCCATAGACACTGTACCACTCTCTCCGATCTTGTGGGGTGTGAGAGAGTTGCCGCATCGCCGCCGAGGCAACCAAGTCGCCACACAACACCTCTCGCCCACCAAAGTGGTGCAGACGAAGTGAGAGCACCTGATTTCACAAGTAACTGCTCAATTTTTGTGCAATGAGACGACGACTGGCTAAGTTCAAGTCTAAATATGCCTCTTTCAATTGGTGAATAATTAATTACAGCTTAATATTATGTTGTACTTAGGTGTTAATGGTTAACTCAACCAACTCACCGAGTGGTGGGCAAGATAAGAAGGGTCACTGATCTAGATCGGTAGGCTCAACGGCAATACGGCGTAGTCGACGGACAATGTTACGCCGGTACTCGTCTTGTACCGCATGCGGGTATTTATGTTGCCGCTGAAGAAGTTACCGCAACGATCGCCCATCATCGGTGTAGTTGAGAAAGGTAAAGGCAAAGACAAGTCAGTCATTTCGCAACATCGCAAAGGCCGCATCGTTGACTCCACCAAATCATGAAAATCGCTGACAGCCATAATAGTTTGGAAAGCCAAAAGTGTGAAAAGTACTCATGGCATCATAAATAATTCCTGGTGATGCCACCACATCACGTAGGACAATGTGAAAGTGATTACCAAAGTGATCACCAGCCACAAGTGGTACTCGCTCATAGGTAAAATTGGAAAGTGTAATGTGACGTTACTTGGAGTGAAACAGAGCATTTGCCAATTTAGCCGCATATGGGCTGACGTTCTTCAGTCGAATACGTTGTACGGTATCACCGATATAGTCTTTGATACCAGACACACTAATAGCCTGAGGATGAATTCGCAATACTTGTGCAATGTTATTGAGTGCTACAGAGTGGGCAACGTGCTACTTGTGCAACGTACACTGTAAGTAATAGGAGTGTGATTGACTTTTACTGTACATTTCACTAATATTAGCTTTCCTCACCTTGTTCATATTTTTTTAAATGATATTATCGACATCCAGTTTTTGACAATTGCCCTCTTTGTCAAGAGCGTTTGATGCCCTCACTAGCTACTACTCTTTATCCTACAATGCATGAATACAAGCAATGACTTGTGACAATGATTAGTCTTGTGCATTATTCTGATGATCATTTTATTTGCAATTTGCGCGTGTATTGTTTGCCGTAACATTTGACTACTTTGTCAGATTACATTACATTCCTTTTTTGTATTTATCACTTGTACCTGCGATGACTGCATGTGCGGCGATCCAGTCTTACTGTGCAATCGCTTCGCTTCTCATTTCACTGACACGTTGCTTTGCATCCACCGTGAAGAAGGACTGATCAACTTTCTATTAGTATTGCTTATTGCAAATTACTGCAACATCTGCATTATTTTAGTGATGCTATATACTATTTTGTCATTATGTTTCACCGTTTTCAGCTTATGTAAAGGATGTAGCCGGTGAATTTGTTTTATTAATAGCAATAAGCCACGAAGGCACAGATGGAATGTCAAAGGAGTAGACACGACTCAGTGCTACACCACCACACTCACTCTTGAGGTCATTGATCATCTCTGTAACATGAAAGTCTTGTCAGCTTTGTCGAAAGAGTCCAGTAAAACCTTTTACAGATGGTGAAACGTACTAGCCCATTCCAAAGCGAAGCAAAATAGCATCCTCATCTGTAAACAGCGTTGCTGGATGGGTAGTAAGTCGAGTTCACTACTTGATCTCCTCCTACTATTAAATTCTAGCGTACAGCTATTCATCGGTTCATTCCTGTTATGCAACTTTGGCTAGTTTCTGTATATCGATAAATGATATGAAAGGTCGTGAACGTACATTTCCCTTTGACTGCTTTGCAGACGTGCAAACCATGATGTTGTTATCCCAACTGCAACGTTTATTAATGTTACTGTTTATTGAGCTGCGTGCAGCAAATGATGATGATGATGATGATGATGATGGCGAGGTTGAGGAAGCAAGGAGTTTGCAGGATGTATTGGTATTGCTCGGTGTGGTGCAACTACAAAGTATAGATTCTGTTTGCTTTTATTAACCGTTGTCATGTGACAACGGAGTTGCATTGAAAGATGAGTGCAGTAAGTACGAATTTGGAGTACTTTTAGACATTTTATCTAGTTTAATAGCTTTCGCACTATACTTACGACTTTGCATTTCCTTTGCATGTTGCTCATTGACAGTTTCAGGGTAACGCTTTAGTCAGTAGGTTAACAAGTCAACACGTTAAATCTGCTATTTGGTCATAAACACACGTCATTGTGCGAGAGGTGCAAGCTTGACAATTTTGCTACGCTGATTATTGCAACTGAGATCCTACTTAATATTGTCTTTTGATCTTACACTTTTCATGCTATTGCATAGCTAAACATATTTTTGCTTTTGACAGCACAGTACATGATAGGCTATTACTGCATTATTGTTGATTGCACGATAATTAACATTAGCTTTTCTGCAACTATTATAAACAGTAGAAGTATAGCATCATCTACTTATCGATAAACAGTTATTAGATAATTTCATTTGCTTGTTTGTATGTGTGTATATATACAAATACAAATATTGTATACTTTTTCTACGAAATTATTCTTTGTACCTGTGATTGTAATGTGTTAAAAAATAAAAATAAAAATTTATAATATAATCATTGTCGAACCTTTATGAAGGCTAGTTATCATTTTTTTTAGAAAATTAATCACTCAGTAAAAATTAAATTGACAAAAAATTTCAAAATAATTTTGCTGAATACAATAAGTGCAAGAGAAAAGCAAGACTTTTATGTTGCAATAGTGTACATTGTGATAAATCTAAAAATTAACGATAAACTTTAGTTTTGCTTCACATTTGTGTCTTGCTAAAAAAATAAATAAATAAAATAAAGCAACAATAATGACTACAATGAAGTGTTAGTTGCCTTATATTTTAGACGTAGTATTACAATGTATTTAGACGATGCCGATGTGCTAATGAGATAATTGCTTTACTAGTAGATGGTGACGAAGTCGTGTAGTTGCTACGAGTGTTGCTAACAAAGTGCAAACGATTTTTACGTGATTTGTGCCGCATCTCAGTGTACGGCAAAGAAGGTACTAAACAAATGGCATTCTCTTTGAGCGAACATAATCGTTTGTTATTACCATGCGAGTCTACTTGATCATCAACATGGCACAATTCATCAAAACTAAAATGTTGAGCCTTTGACATTTACTTTGTCAATGTCATTTGCATGTTACGCTAATAGTGCATCATTTGATCGATAATATTGCATTTTTGTTGTTCATTGTATTTTGTTTAGTAGTTTTGCTGACCTTTATGATCATGTTTACTATGATGCTCATTCTACATCACACTCTACTTGCCATCATCATTGCTTGAGCATATTTCACATAACATGGGCAGGACGTGACAGAGCACATGGTTTGTTTGTTTACTTCAGCTGTATGTCAGTGATGTTTTCGCATTGGGCAGTAAGTGTTACTGATGCATGGCCACTTTCTTTTTAACTTACGCATAACGTTATAGTTAATTAGTTTATTACCCACAGATTTCTTCATGTTATTTACTCTTATACTATCTTTCGTGATTAAGCATTTGCTGTTGTCCTTGTGGTAACTAATATACACTAGAAATGTTATTCTTATTACTATTGCTACTATTACTACTACAATGACATCGTAGTGGCTAAAGTGAATTGGTTAACGCATCATACACGCCTTATCGTTCAGCAAAGTTGTATCAGTCAAGTAGAGCAGAAAGCTAACTTTGACGCTACACACTTTGCATTATCGTGCCATCAGGTCAAATAAAGTACTCAGGCACAGCTGCACTGGTTTCGTTAATGTTATAGGTGCACTGAAGGAAATGATTAGGGTTGTCGATCAATGGCAGTAGATGATTACAACTTGTACATACCACATATGTTATAGTGCCGTATAACTTTCAGCAGAACAACTACATTGCTAAGTTCTTCTTCTCCTTTCTGATGTTCTCATCCTCTTTATCTCCTGCACATTTTTTCACTCCTTGTGCACTATTATTTGATTTTACTTTGCCATACTGTGCAGATTGATTAGCGCACAAATACTGTTTGAGTCAACGCAGAGCGTTTGTCTTGATATCACGCTTTTTATTCTGATTCTCATGTACTGTTAGTGTGCAATGCGTAATAAGTTTGTGACCTTTGTCATCGGTGTACAGTGATGGTAACGCCGGACAGCACGGTGGCTATCACGTAAACTGATGCGTTAATAACTAAATATCAGTTTTATTGAATAACACGCCACACAGAGTACATCACTGATATGCGCACTTACTATCATAGTTTTTTGTTTGTCTTGATTAATTCTCTAATTACTACTATTAATATTATTGATTTTATTATTTTTTGTGTAATACTTATTGTTGTCTCTATTATTTTTATGCACAAGATGTGATGTTTTTTTGCTATGCCTTTATCGCTAGCAAGCAGGATTGCGCGCTAGTATGTGACAGCTACTCGATAAGAATGTGCCGAAGTAGTGAAGTGATAAAAGAACGATTAGGGTGACGTTACGCATGAGTTTCATACATTTTTTGTAGTGCTGTAGCTAAGTGAGCTGCCTTGACATAGCCGCTGATACGACCGAGTAGATCACCAGGTATGCAGCTAAGGTTTACATTCGACAAGCAAATTTAGCTTACGTGTTCACGAAAATATAGCAGTGTCTGCTCAAGTAATTTATTAATATGTAAAAAGTTTGCACATAGGGCAACAGACACCACATTCTATACTGTAAATACACTACTATCTGGCAAATATTGCCGAGATGCCATATTAATAATTACATTTTGTGAAGATGAAGAAGGTGCATGTGAACCACATGGACAATTAGCAAGATCGTTGAACATTCAACGTCAAACCAGGTCAAAGATTTACAAATCACAACTAACTTGTAACTTGACACACCAATTTGTGTTATGCCCTTTTCCATTATTGACTATTGCATGCTTTTTCATCTGTAGTGCTATATAGGGAGTAAAAAATTGCATATATGTTTGCAGAATGTTAACACGGCACTAATATGTTTTACTTTTCTAATTGGCAACATCACGCACAATTAATCTGGCCATCGTTTCGGTATGTGTGCAATTGTCCTGCTAGAAGCTTTACAACTTGTTTTCTAAAGTTGACATTTTTCTACTTTGCCTTTGTGCTCAATAAATTGTGATTGGAAGTCAACGTATGCAAATTAGCTAAATATGTTTTCTCACTATTATGTAGTAGAACAAACATTGTCAATAAAGGGGAAAAAGCAAATAAATTATACAAAAATTTGTAAAGGAAGTATATAACGCATTTTAAAGCACAAATACATCGTAATATAACAACGTAGAGAGTAAAAAGAAAAGCAAGTAGAAAAAAAATTGAAATACGCTATTTTCGAACTTTTTATTAAAAGAATGTACCTTAACGTTACAAGTCAACCCTAAGGCGATGTAAAAAGAACGGTTTGTCAGCAACATTGTGTTGTGTGAATTCGCTGTGCGGAAGCCAGGTGTAATTACCCATTTCTCTGATTGCCTCTTATCGATTTTTACTTGTAGTAACTTGACTATGTGGTTTGCTGATAGCTGCTAACTGCCTAGCAGGAAGTTGCAGAGAAGTGTAATAAATTATTTACTGGCCTTAACTCAATGACTTCATGATAGCTTATTGCTATTATGTTTGATTTTACGTATTCATCTTTGATTAGCTTAAAAATATACTAACAATATTTACTTATAAATTTAGTGAAGTCATGATAGATTTATGCAATCAAGATAAAATAAAGAGAATAATAAATAATAAAGACATTTCAAGTATAATTTTTTAAGCATACATGATTCGGAAGAAATCAAATGTGTTTCACAAACGCAATACACCAATGGCACGAATATAAAACATACTATTTGACTTTGTATAGATAATATACTGTTTTATCTACAATTTATGTAAGGAGTGATCAAACAAACAGGGTAAATGAAAAAACTGTAAGCATTTTACAAAAGATATGATTGAATTTTGGCAACACATACGATGCAATTTTCTTCAGTATCAACTAATAACAGACAGCAAACAAAAAAAATAATAATGTATTTTTAGAAAATGCAATGGTAAATTTGTTGCACTATAGTTTCTCTAAAAAGTCAATTGTACAGTTTGCAAAAAAAAAATAAAAATGAAAAGAAAAAACAAAACAGTTACAACTATCTAACGAAATATTTACTATTTACAAATAATGAATGAAAGATGGAGGATGTGCTGAATTGCATTGTGAGGAGAAAAAAAGAGGATAAGGTATGGCAAAAGTGAGAGTACATTTACATCAACTTGATACATAAAAAACAGATTATTTATTTTTGAAAAAAGATATATTTCTAGTACACGCTTGTAATGCGTGTTCTTATTACGTATAGTAATAATTTTACATCCTGTTGTACTAGGCAAAAGGTATTGTCTATATGTTCTTTTAAGATTATTGCATTTCATGTATAGATCTACTGACACCTTCTAATGCAACCAGCTGCGCACAGAGTGGAGCAGCAGCATTGTAGATGTGATCGTCTGCAACCACTCTGCGAATGTTAGTCATAAATTGACGGTTGGCGTGTGCAGATGAACGAACTTCTTCACTTTCGTCGAGAAATCTATGTATTGTCGCCAAAACATTACCGTACATCTCACGATTGTGTAACAAACTACGAATACTACTTCGAAGGCCATCGACATTTCACTACAGTGAGGCTAATGCGGTAGTCGTCTGCTTACGTGTCTCACCAATCGCAGACGACGAAGATGAAGGGGGCGAAGTGTTATGGGTGCTGTGATTTGCACTTGGAGCATTATGATGTGGCAAATTACCTTTATTATGATCATGCTGTTGCTTTTAATGCTCTACTGATTTGTTTTTTGGCTGTTAGCTTTGCTGTTATGACTGCTCAGCGTGTGCTATGCCTGATTTGTTACGTGCAAAAGGTAGCGTAGGTGCTCCTGACGATGCAAACGCAGCATTCTTGCACTCTTTAGCTTTAGTCTCATCGGTTGCTGCTTTACCTTCCTTCACCACTGGGTTACTCGTAACGTGTCAGACAGCTTCTTTCTTGTTGACCTGCTGTGGTAGTCTACTTTATCGCGGTGAGGCGTGTTGTGGCAAAGGTGCAGTAGAATGCAGAAGTGTGTTTTTGTTGCTAGTGTTGCCTTTACCATTAATGTTATTGTTTCCTTGTAAAATTTTATTTCTTGTTTCACTCTCTCGATTGCCATTTTTGTCTACCTCTTTTTCTTCATTTTTGATACGTTTCTACGCATTTACTGAGTTGATATTATTACTGTTATTATCTTTATTCGTATTATTGCTTATGTTGCTGCTTTTGTTGACATGGTTATTGTTGTTATCATTATTTGCCTTCACTGCTAGTCTTGATCGATTTCCAATGACCGGTGCTGCACGAATGTTAAGTGCTTACACAGCCATCTTTGCCGAATGAGTACTCTGAGAAGTAGATGTGTGTTGACTATTACTTTAGCCTTTTGCTGGGTGGCTATACATATTAACACTGCTATTATTACTTTTCTTATCAGCATTATTTTGATTATTTGTATTACTATTGTTGTTATTGTACAGCTTGGCTTGCTGTGTACTAATCTCAGGAGCAGTGTTGAAGCGAGCAAGTTGTGGCTTTTCGTTTTATTTATTATTATGTGATATTGATTACTTGTCCATTGCAGAGGTGTTGGCATCGGCGCGTGTGTGTGGTGGTAGCATTACAGTGACCGGTATGTTTTCGTTTCGTTTATGGTGCCGTGCTATTTCTGCACGACGTAGTTCATGTGCCTTATCGTCTTCGTGTGGTTTTACACGCATCTCAATAGTGAAATTTGGTGTTTTTGATTGTTCACCGTGGTGTTGAAGTTGTTGTTGTTGTTACTGTTATAACTATTGAGTATTAACTATTTTATTATTATCAGAATTATTATTATTATCAGTGTTAGATGCAGCCTGCCGTTTTCATTACATGATGCGCTACAGCGTTTCCTTTGAGTGTGCTCGTGCTTTAGTTTGTTACGTATTCGTCTCATTGTTATCATTGTTGCTGCTTCTATTAGCATTAATATTTTATTTTTCTTATTATTGCTGCTGCCGTTGCATTCGACGCTGCTTCTGTTATTGCCTCTGTGCTTGAGTACGTTGTGCAATACGTGCCTCGTGCATTTCGCGTAGACGCTTCCACTACGCGTCCGAACTTTGATAACTTTGCGTTATTGATATCGATGATTATTATTATCGACTTTGCTCTATTTCATTATTTTAACGTTTTCGATGACTGCCATGGGGCACTGTCTGTTCATTGACTTGTCGCTGCCTTACCTCGTTATTTTACTTTGTGCTGTGTTATATTGGGTATGGAGTACGGTGTGCAGTTTATAGACTTACATGTGCTTGCCATGATTTATTTACTTACTAGTACACATTTTTCCTTTCACTCTTCTTGTTGTTATTATTATTTTTAATATTATTAGTGTTACTTTTTAACTTATTGACCTTTTCGTTACTTGTATGACTTGATGCCGATTCACGAGGTGAGATTTGTATTAATTTTGATGTAGGAGTGGCGTGACGAGATAGGGCTTGTAAATTTCGTGTGTGATGTTGTGGCAGAGGGGTACTGACATTAAGTCTCTGAACTTATTCAAGCTACTGGAGTACGTGCTGTTATCAGCTATCATTAAACACCTCATGTGTTACGTGCTTATGAGCACCGTTTATTTCTTCTACTTTTGATGTGTTGTTAGTATTATTATTTGTGCGTTTTATCTTTTCATTGTCTTTGACACCATCACTGCTACCATTGATGTTATTATTTGCACTAGTCGATCGAAAACGTCGAGCACTGCTAACTTGAGGTGCATTTCGAATCGGTATATTATTTACATTATTATTATTATTATTACTACTTTTACTTTCTTTAACTTGTTTAGTTAGTTTTTATAGTCTCCTCTTGTCTCTTAATTCATCACTTGCTTTGTTACTATTTGTAATTTTTGTATTATTATTATTATTAATGCTAACAGTGTTTGGCATGTCATTTTTGTTATTTTCCTTACCATTCACTGTTTGCTTGTTAATTACTCGACGAGGTGAGGGCTTCCTCGTGGCATACACACATTTAACTTTACCATCTGTTGCTTTAGTATTGTTTTAGTTTGTTTACTTTGTCTGTTCACTTACTACTTTTTCTTACGAGTGCTGCGAAGCCAATGTATGTGAAGTTGACTCCGCCATTACGTGTTCTCCTCGTCGTGATAGTGCTGTTTGTGGTGATGATTGTGATGATGGAGTACCACTCGGTGTACGTGAAAATTTATTTGCACTTTATCGTCGATCAAATCGTGCACTACTCTAGCGGTGGTGATGGTGGTTGTTGTTAGCATCAACCACATTAGGCTATCGTGAAGGCGTACGTTGTGTCTACTTGTTATGAGTATCTCTGCTACTATGGCTATTTGTGTTGGTAGAGGTAATTTTATGTAGTGATCGCAACTGCGATGATGCAGAAGAAGTGGAGCGTTACTATTTGCTGCGCTTGTTGTTCTACTTACTCTATTCATTCTGATGATGTTGATGATTAGATGATGATTAAGTAGTAGACGTAGAAGTAAGAGGAGCAATGATTTTGTTACTGTTATTATGCGTGCTTGAATTGACTAACTTTTCCAATTTAGCAATCACCTCAATAATCGGCAAACGTCGGGTGTAGTTGGTCTCCATCATTAACGCAATTAGTTAACGAACTGAAGCTGGTCGAGCAGAGTAATGGCAATGAGCAGATAATAACGTTTGTAATACTTGAGCAAGATGTCAGACATCGGTCAACTCTCCATAGTACGACTAGGATGAGAGTGTCTACAGCGGGTATTGTCGTTCTACCGCTACACCGTCACCTTGTCGGTTGCGTAATACCTGTCAGTAGTGTGTAGGTAACATGGGTAGGCCAGCAATAATATCCGTTTGTGAGGTCATAAAAATGCGATCGAGCTATAACCCGTAAAAGTGTAACTGCGTATGTGCATTGAGTTCATGAATGGCACAGGCAAGAAACAAACCTCATCTGAGAATCTGTTGCGTTCGCAACGGTGCATCACATTCATCTTACACGTACGAATTTAAATCACCCTTGCTGAAGTATGCGGTGGTGATGTTCAAGTACTGTCCACTGTGCGTTACCGCGTAAATTGGGACAAAGTGTGATAACTTGTGCTGCATCAATGTCAAATAAAATTACAAGGCTGTACTTAGCTCCTCTTGTTTCCACTTGGCCACATTGACACGACGCACCACCCGAAGTTCACCATTGGCCTCATTATCTTGTACAAGTAACGTCGTTGATTCTGCGCCAACACCTAACACTTTCTTACGAACCTGCATTTCACACTTTCGTGCTGCTTAATTTTTTTTTTTATCACTTAAATATTATAAGTATTGTAAAAATAAATTACAACAAAAAAATGTTTAATAATACTATAAAAAAATAGCGAGAACAAATTTACAAATGAATTTTTTTTAAAAAACGGTAGTAGAAATTATATTTATTGCCTTTGTAATCTTGTACACTTATAAGTGCAGCTAGATTCATAGCAACGTACACTAAAATTCTTATCGAGAATTTTGGTCAAACTTTCTGACTATATTACACCAGTAGTAATGCATGCATGCATTTTTTTTGTTAACTATAGCACACACAAGTTGACAGTAAATCAAAACACAAAAGACAATACTATCACTTTTCACACATAACATTATTCAAATATTTTTTTAAAAAACAAACAAACAAATTTATATATATTGATAAGTAAAGCTAGTTAGCATTAAAATTTTTATTTGTTATCAGATCAAAGAATAAATAATATTCTGCTTTACTACAAAAATTTAAATTTCATGTTTTGTTTTGTTTTGCAGTTTTTGTGCTTTACTTTACTCGAATGACACGATCACCAGAGACAGCAAAGTACTATGGCAAGCTCTTCAAGATCGTCTTCATGCCGTACTTGTACAAGTAACGCTGCAGTGGCAGAGGAACACGACGAAAGAGAAGCTATATTTATGTCCCACCTTGTGGAATGAGTGGTAGCACTAATCGAATAATCTACGCCGGCTGAAATGTTGGAACTTACACCTTAGCACGCTGTACAACGATGATGTCTGTGTTATCGACATACGGTCAGGTGGTAAAGTAATCTGGGTAGGTGTCAAGTAGTGTGCGTACCTCGTTAATGTCATGTGGTAATGCGTCTCGTACCGCTGGTGGCACGAGTGAAAGCACCTCATGTAATTCCACACACTGCATTAACGGCAGTGCATCATAGAGGGCCTTTATGGCTCAATCGGCGTTGGTGCTGTCATCCATCTCAGCGGGTATCTTCAGCAGCGGGTCATCGGGTGAGATAGAGTTCATGCGTAGTCGTTGATCAAGTATCGTATCCGTGCAAACTTCATGTTAGGGAATAAATTTGTAGACTCGCATGTTGTCTACCGTGACGACAATCTCCTTACCGTGCATTCGTAAGAAACGTGGGAAAGAGCGACATTGCGTCTTCACACTTGTTCGCTACTCGGGTGAGAGCAGTGCATACAGTTTACCGGTAGGCACCATTGCCATCATCTTCTCTCGCTCTTGTGAATAATTTTTACCTTACGCTGCAGCGTCAAGGGCACTCATTAACTTTGCAAAGATCAGTGGGAGAGGAGAAGACTAGCGATCCAGGTCAGCTAATGAGTTAGGGGCACTCTTGTACGGCCGGGCACGTAGCTTGCCATCGACAATTTGAAAATACTATGGGTATTTTTACAATAACCCTGTAACACCTAATCGTGGGTCAAAGGCAGGGTGACGGGCTACAATGTCGGAGATGTCCTGCAGGACTTATGGCAACGCGGTAAACTAGCGAGACATACGTGGTGCAATAATTGAAATAAGACTGGCCTACGTGTTTGCCGCTGGACGACGTAAATTACCCAAATGCTTGATGGCATCACCCATGTTTAGGCTTGCCGCGTGCCTCACATCGGCCTGTCCACGCTTTGGGTGATCAAAGTCGGGGCGAAGTCTAATTTCACTCGTCCCAAACTGCACCCGTGTATCAAAGTAGGACTTGAATCGGCGAATGAAAAAATTGAAATTTGTTTACGCATAGAGCTAATGAATTCAACTGGGCAACAGTGCCGTAACGGCGTCTACGTTAACGTAGAATGTTGGAATAAACTACACGAGGGTGTCAATAATCATTTTTTGTCCTCGCAGATTAGTTCGAGCGCCAAGTGCGTACTGTTTTGCAAACTATGACAACTCCCCTTTGTTAGTTACTTCACTTCCTGCACCATTATTATTTCCTAGTGTGCCACTATTATTAATGCTACCATGCTATTCACCTTTAGTGCCAGTAAAAACTGAAGTGGAAGTGTCACTAGTAGAGTGTAGCGTTCTTCCTGGTGACGGAGGTGGCGGTGGTTTAGTCAGAACTTTCTGATCAATTTTAGTGTTACTTTTAGTTTTATTATTTACGTTTTTGTTGCTATTGATGTCTATCGCAACGTTGTTTGATGTAACATCATCATTACTTTTACTAATATTATCATTGCTGTTGTTTGTGGTGCATTAACGTTTTACATTATTCATTAGTATATTTGATGGAAGCACGTATTCTTACTTCACATTTATTTTACGGTGCAATCGACAATTATCTTGTACAATAACATCATCGGGGTAATAATCTTGAACAAACTTTATTATGCCACCATTGTAGCTGTTTAGCTGCTTCTGCAACAACGGAGGTAGCAACTTCATCACCTCATTTACCTCCATCCCACTTGCGTGTTGGGCAAACGGTGGCAAAAAAGAGAGCAACAGTATTCGTATTTCATGTGGTGTATACTACGACCGACCAAAATGTCTAGCACATTACTAATTTGTATTTATCGGACAATAATTAACATCAATATTGTTTTGCTCATCTACGTTTACATCTGCTGCTGTTGGTGTTTCACTTTCATCATTTGTATTGTTATTACCTTATATGCCTTTATTATTATCATTGCTACGAAAGCTATTATTATCTCCACTTCTGCATTCAGATAAATTAGAAGTAGAGTGCTCAGTTGTTACTGCTGACTTACTTGGAATAAGTGTGGCATCTATTGGTGACAGAAGAGGCCTTGGTGCATTCAAGTCAATCTTGCTCAATAAGTCAATAACTTACTTGACTTCATAATCTTTGGTGTTTTCATTAATATTGTTGTTACTATTATTGTTATTATAATTTACATCCGTTACACTACTATTAGCACCATTACTCTTCATCTACTCATTTTAAGTAGATGACGTTGACATTCATCTGCTCGAAGCACAATTAACTGATCGCAGCAGTGATGTTGATAGTAAAATTGATTGAAGGCGTAATGTTCGTTAAGTTGCTCGTGTTGTTTGAAAAACACGAAATAAACGTCGGCACTTTTGCAGTTTATGCATATCGTAGGCTAAGCTCAAAACTACAAAATAAAAGAAAAAATATTTATTGTTTTTTACGAAAACAAAAGTAGCTGTATGCGTACAAATCTAATTGAAAAACAAATGTTTTCAAAAAAGATGGCGGAAATATCAAAGAAGATAATTATTCTACAATTAATGCAATTTAGCAAGCGTAAAGTATTGTATAGACAATTGTTATAAATTTCAAACATAATGTTCAGCATAAAGATCGCACAGAGTGTGCTGTTTTAACAAAGAAAGCTGCATAAAAAGATAGGGCAACAGTCAAAATATATTTAAGGAAAAAAGAAATAGAGCGGGTGAGTTAATTGGTGAAATATGTCGTCATTGTAAAAAAAAAAACAACCGAAATGTAAAGGGTAGTAAATGTAAAATTTTGTTACGGCACACACTTGTGCACATGAAAAAAGGAATGTATGTGAAAAAAATAACTGTCAATGATCTTCACGTTGTATAGATATATTGTTGTGACCGTAAAATAATAGAATGAAATAAACAAGTTCAACATGTGTTTGTAAAAAATCGTATAACATAATTACAATTCTTGTGTAGTAAAATAAAGATAATAATATAGTGGAATATGTGAAAATATGTTTTGTATACTTCTGTTAAGAATATATACAAAGAATTAAAAGTTGTTGAGACCAAAAATATATATAACATTAGTAATTACATTACAATTCTTCGGTTAATCGTCATAACATCACTGTTTGTGCAAGGAAATTCTAATTAGTAACACGCATTGGTGTTGACGTGAGTCTTAGTAAGAAATTACTGTCAAGATGAAACTTTAAGCGAAGAGGTTTACTTGCTAACATGGCAGATAAATTACCTTCCGAGTGATGAGTGATACATTGTTGCTTTTCGTCAATACTGTACGTACCAAAACTAGCCACATATGCGGCAAATAATTCACGTCACGTCTACTCCGTCACAGGACGATTGTCACATTTACAATTACTGTTTTTATTTTTGCTACGTGTACCATGTTGTTTGCGTGCACATTTGTTTTCACGTTTCTTGAACGTGCACGGTGTAGTACACATCTGCATTGTGTAGGTGTTATTTGCAAAGTAAACTAGCATGCCTTCTACTTCTCCACCCCATGGGTAGATGACACGGCTGTCGCAAAGAGAGCAAATTTACACTTTGACAATACGCCACACACCACACAATTTTTGCTTTATGTTGATGGCACAATTACCATTAAGATTAACAGCAGCAACAACAGCAGCAGAAGATAAAGAAGATGTAAAAGAACGTATTTCTTCTTTGTGTAATTTACTATTCTAGGGCTAACTTACCTTTCCTGTTGCTAATTCTTTGTTAACATCATTTTGTGTTGTATGTAACGTTGACTAATTACTTTTTGTGGTGTTAGTTTCATTTTATCTCAATGTGCTACATTTGCAGTTGACAATATTAGGTCTACATTAGCGTTCTTACAAAAAATGCGGAAAAGAAGCAAAGCATAAATTGAGCGCCGCAATCGAGGTGCGAGTCATTTTACTGGCAATTGGCATGTTAGCTCACTACATCGTAAAGCGTCGCTTGAAGTATTTTGTATCATTGTAGGCGGTGTCAGGGATGTAGTGAGCAACAACGTGTCTTTGCGTTAATGCAGGCCAATCAATGTTAGCAAAATAAGCGTGTCTTTTGATAGTTTATGGTTACTGTAATCGATATTTGGTCTCACGACAGAGCAATCGTTTAATGAGATCTATTGCTTCTTTTGTAAATACTGTTTAAGCATTGTGTGCAGACTCATTGGCAAAGATAACTTCACCTTGCATAATGTTATGATAAACTGCATCATTGTTACTTGCGTGAAATGGGGTGTGCCCGCAAATCATCTCATAGAGCAAAACACCAAAACTTCACCAATCCGTCGCCGTGCTTTGTATCTCACCTTGAATAATTTACGGTGAGACGTATTACGGACTACCAACAAAGCTGCATCGACGTGTGTGCGTGATGTGACCACGAGCAAGGCCAAAGTCGGTGAGGTGAACATGCCCTTCCGTATCAAGCAAAATATTCTACGGTTTTAGATCACGGTGTACTACGGCATGTGAATGAATGTGCTCAAGTGCAAGAACTAACTCTGCAGCGTACAATTTGACGTCATCACTGGTCAGTTGCAGCAACGGGTAAATTCGATCGTACAACTCGCCACCAGGCAGATAGTCAAAAATAAAGAACAAGTAATAGTCGGATTGAAAGGCAGCATGACAACGAA
The DNA here is from genome assembly GCA_028554745.1 of Blastocrithidia nonstop. Lineage (NCBI taxonomy): Eukaryota > Euglenozoa > Kinetoplastea > Trypanosomatida > Trypanosomatidae > Blastocrithidia > Blastocrithidia nonstop. The sequence continues at coordinate 404,424 of JAQOTN010000019.1, read as the reverse complement.
CAATATATGGATGCTACGGTAGTGAGAGTAAGATTGAACGTTACTCTTTCAGGTATGAAGCCAGGCATCGTTTGTACACCACAGCCTTATTCAACACTTTCATGGCATACACTTTGCCATCGATACGACAATGTACTTTTATTACTTTACCAAACATTCCTTGACCAAGTACGGTGAGTAGGTCAAACTGTTATTAACTGATGCATTGCTTTACACTATTATCAGCAACATTACCATCATGGTCATCTTTGCACACATGTCGTAATAATGAAGTATTTTGCTCTACAAACTATTGTTACCCACTAATAGTATTTTATAAAATTTTTTATTTATTATTGCTATCATCCCTTTCATCCTCAATTTTACTCTGTTCGTTTGTATGTTGTATTTACACTTTATTTGTTACATCAACATTACTTTCATTGGAGTTATTTGTTTATTGTGCAAGTGTTGATATAGGTATTTTACAACCATTGTACAACTTATTCTCACTATTTTTTGCATCATTTTCATTATTATTCTCATCATCAGCATCGTCAATGTTTTTTGATGGCAAATTCATCGTTACATTCATTGATGTATCATTGTTATCTACTTTATCAGTAAGTAAGCTTGGGAATTGTTTTATTGATCTGTGTAATGGGTGTAATGCGGGCGAGCATAATGCAACAATATCACCTCGTTATTACAAATATTTTGCATAATCAGCTTCAGTCATAGTTGCCTCTGCAGCATTGATAATTGTATTTGTTTTTTCTTGTTTGCATTCCTGACATGGTGTACTATTCATGTTGCTAGTATTGTTAGTATCGTAATTACTATTTTGCTGTAATACATTTTCGTTATCTATGAAACGAGCTAGTCTTCGTTTATAATTTTACGAACACTGAGCACATGTTCTCACATTTAGCCGTTGCTTATCGATTTATTATACATTTTTTTTATCAGCCCTGCCATAGATTGGTTTGTGCAATGAAAGATAACACACGCACTTGAGACAAATTTGCTGTTGGCAAAAGTAACACCTGTGAAGGTGTTACTGAGACGAAACTGTGGCATTGCACTACACGCATCGCCGCCTATTTGCACGCAATCATCGATGATCATTAGCTAACGCAAAATCAGACTATGATGTCGTTGCAAAGTCGGAATTGTAGTGCTATTCATCTAACGCACTTTACACATCTACATCACTACCAATATTAGTATGCGTGTTACAATCAACATCTACAGTAGCATTACAGTTATCTTTGAACTACTGCGTTGCGTTTTGTGAATTTGTCGAACGTGTAGAGCTCATACATGGAGTACATATAACAGGCTAATTGATTTGTTCATTTTATGCATCTTATTGCATTTTACTTTATGTTGTAATTTAGTTAATGTTGATGTTAATCGTATTTTAATCTTTTGCTGATTTCCTACTGTTCGACTAGGAGCACTTTGCAGTATTGACACAAATGTGTGCTTATTACACTTGACTATGTGCTAACTAATTTTATTTGCTATCACATTTATCATTCTTATCATATTTTTATTGTAGATACTATTCTTCGTCATTTACTTTATCACCGTGCAAACATTATTTATTAGTGCTATTATTCTCCTCTATTAACGCACTTGTTACTCTATCGATGTGATTGACAATATTTCCAATTTTTACGTCATCACAACCATTTTTATCATCATCGTTATCATCATTGTAATCTTCACACACATCATCATCTTCTTCTGCTACTGTACAATTTATTCCAACCAACGGTTGTATGCAGCCTGTATTGACACTACAGTGTACCTTACCGTCATGCAAAAAATTATACAAAACCGTTCTGCGAGCATAGAACAAATTTTGTGGGATGAGTAGTTGCTGTAAATAGACCTATAAGTAACGTCGACGTTTGTCAACGAGTTATGGTGATTGATTTGTAACCTCCATTCAGTGACTTCGTGGTAGCACTGGCAAAACACCAAACTCACCGTGATGCGGACTTCCACGCTCGCACAGCTACTGTAGCTTTTGGTCAAGCGACTTGAACTGCTGATAACGTCTGAAAATACGCCACACATTACCGTTATCTCAGACAAGACTATTTTCTTCACTGCACACAATAACATATTCTACATAGGAGCTACGTACACGATAGGTAGGGATGCTAACTTTAATGCATGCTGCATTTATTGCGGATAGTATATTTGATGTATGCGAGGCAACTACTTCATTACCTTCGTTGTCGTTACCTGAGGCAGTACTAACTTATTTTATCTTATTGGTATTAAAATAAGATATTGTGTTACTTTACAGGGCTACACCCTCACGTTATTTTTCTGTGTTACTTGCAGTTTGTGTAGTGCTATTTGTCTAACGTCGAAATAGTCTGGAGATCATTTTCTTAATTTTTATTGTATTTTGTCTAAAGAGAAAAAAAGCCAGATATTCTCACTTCAGCTAGCTGTAGCCTTAAAAAAATAATAACAATAAAAATCCAATTTTATAAATTTTTACGCAATAAAAAGTGATAGAATAATTATAATTTTATTTAATCATTTTTCCAAAGTATTTCAGTATGTTAAAAAAACATAATAATTGCTTGACTGAAAGGCAAAAATTATATGTAACATTGACAAATAACGTAAGCTGTTTACTATTATTGCTTTAGGAAAAGAAGAAATCACGTGCTTAATAAGTATTTGTAAAATATGGAATATTACTTAATTTTTATTAATTGGTATTTTTTTTTTGTAAATTATTATTATTGTAAATTTTACTTACTGAGTAAATTATAAAGTAAAAAGCATTAAATATAAAGTAAATGTAAATAATCTTATTTTTGGGAGAACTTATCATATATATCCATTTTCGAAACAAGTTAAGAAAGATGTAATCAGTGAATTGTACGTAGCAAGAAAAAATAATTATCTGAGACCGTTCTGTACCTAAGATACATTACGAAAAAACTGTTAGTGTATTTCAGCTCATGACTATTCATGTACATCATCAAACGTGAATGATTTTGCAGTGCACGACGCACTACACACATATACTACACTGTTCGTCATAAATCACAAATAAAACAAATTAATTAATGAAGTAAGATATTAATTTTTACTGAAAGAGAAAATATGTGCGCAAATTCTTTTTCTCGTATTGTACGTCACTGAAATGAATGAGAGTAAATTATAAAATAAAAACCACTCAGCGATTTAGCGAACAAATACAAGCAAACTTCTGTTTATTTATTTAAAAGAAAACATTTCACTGCAGATAAACGCCAAATTTTTCTAATATCTGCATTATTATCACCAAAATTAGTTCAAATATTTGAAAAATATGCTAACTCATTCACACCTTGTAAAACTTTCGAATGTACACGTTCGTCGGTTTGCATCTTTGTATAATGGTGTAATTTAAAAGAATAGAGAGGTAACTATAAATTTAGAATGGAAACTAGCATGTATATATATATATATGTATATTTGAAATTTGTTCAAAGTAAAATTAAGAATTCATGTATGAACAACAATAAATAACTAAAATCAACTATAGTTTGTTTTGCAATTTCAGTCATTAGTTTTAATTACGGTTATTGTTATTGGCAGTATTAGTATTTGCTGCATTGGTTGTTACTACTTGAGAGTTGACAGCACTCTCTACTTCTTGAATAAGTCGCATAAAATCATCCAGACTAAGGCCTTCATGAATACGTTGCATCGGCATTACACTATTTACTCGATTCTTCATTTGCTGCACTAATGTCGTTTTCTGACCAGCTTGAGGAGTCTGCATGACAATGGTCTTTCTCCGACGCTACAGCGGAGTGCGGTTGATTAGTGAGCGCTACTGTGCATTGGTGCTCAGCAGTGCTGGTGAAATAACGGATAGTCGTGAGGATGGAATTCGGTTACCTGGTTGCCGTGGTGTACTGTTGCTTGCCTCGTCCTCACGTGCCCGGTTAATTGGTGGCGAGTTGCCAAAGATGTTCAGTGGTCCATCGTACATGGCGTTGGTGGTGCTAACTCCTCCAACTAACGACGTAGATGCCGAAGGGAGATAATTATTACTATTGTTGTTATTGATATTGTTATTGTTATTATTGCTAATACTGTTATTAAATGTATTCGCAAGTGGAGGTGAAGATGGCAGTTGTGTGACCTAGGTAGGCGATGGCAGATGACTATATGTCCCAATAATTGACCCTTCTTCGTCCATCTCGGTTCGCTCGTCCTCTTTGTGTGAAATAATCTCTGACAAGTTGTTAGATGGGTAGACGTCTTCTACGGTAAAGATGGGTGTCATCTAGGTCTATTACACATTGGGGTCTACATCCCCAATGGAAAGGTACACCTCTAACGAAACGTAAAACATTGCGTGGTAGATGGCAACAAGTTCGTCTCTAAGTCGGTGTTGCTGATTCGTATAGCTTTCATCGGTGGTGAAGAGCAATGACACCTTTCGCAGTACCTCTACCGCCTCTTCATCGGTGTAACTTAAATTACGACGACGAAATACCTTAAAGATGAGGTGCTTCATGTACAGTTGCAGTGATGCCTACAATTACTCTTTACTGGGTCGACTAAAGCCTGTCACGGTGTCGCTCTCAAACAGACAGTGCACCACACCTTCTACGTGTAAATACGAGGTGAAATAGAAACGTGTACATGATACCTCGTCCTCGTGCGGATGTTGACGATGACTTGTCTACCGTTGCTCACCATCACTCTATGGTACGTCACCGGGTAGATTAATAAACGGAAAACGTTTACGCAGCTCTCGCTCCTTTGCCGTCTAGGTGTACTACTCTGTAAACGATGTATTGCGAACTGTTTTGCGCAAGTTCTTGAAAATGTTTAAAAAATGTTTTAGATCTTGCTCTACCCCACCATTCGCCTCAATGTACATACGCTGAGCCCGATGCAGCAACTACTCAATCCCGCGCCTCTCATCACTTAACGATATTTACCGAAAATCATCATTAATGCGCTTCAGCAGCTGACCACTCACCAAGGAACCAATAATAAAACGTTTACTGCTATTGACACCTTCTAGTACATTTTCGCCTACACGGGACATGCCTTATGTGATTTTCGAAATACGCATAATCGCGTCAATGACGACCCGAAGCGAGGTCATTCGCGTCGTCGTAAAGAGTGCGCGTAGGAGTGGTAAGTTGTAGGCAATGTCATACGAGGCATAATCACGCAACTTGGAGACATCACTTACATCATATTTCCGGTTACGATGTGAATATGGTGCATTCCTGGATGATGTGCTACGCGTTGGATGGGTTAGACTCTACACGGTGTGATGGGGTGCGGTGTGTTGTGTGGACGTGATGGGTGAGGCCACATGGTTGGTCAATGCACGATTATACACGGAGGAAGACGGAATAGTATTATTGGTAGCACTATGATGTCGATAATGTTGGTTTAGCACTACATCTTCTAATGGCAATCCATTCTCATCCTCATCATCATCATCCTCGTCGTCATCTTATTCGCTATCTTATTCGTCGTGATGTTTTTTGACGTTATGATCCATGTTGCTATGGGCAGACGTAAGATCACTTAGTGGGTCCACATTATCTTTTTTCTTGCTGATGTTCTTTGTTTTAGCTTGCTGTATCTGCCTTGTAGTAATAGTATTATTGATGTTGTTGTCTTCCTCTCTGGCTCCTGCTCGTTCTGCGTCATCCTCGTCATCGTCCTCATCACGTATATTACCTCCGACAATATTGGTGAAGTTGTTTACCGTCTCTGCGTGCATGCGACTTTCAATCTCCTACACCGTACGGCGTTGTTTGGCTCCGAGTAGGTTGTTTAGCATCACCTCATACCGTGATCGTAGTTACTTCAGTGTCTCATGATTGCTTAACGGTACATTGATAATGTGTGATGGGATGTCCATGTTGACCACCGTACGCATGTTGAGCTACAACTACTGTAACACCTGAATCGGAGTGTAATACTCTTGAGCTGCGTAGCTTAACAATCGTTGATGCTGTTGCTGAGATGCAGGAAGCAGTGGTGGCAGCAACGAGATAGAAAGAGGTTGATGTGGAGCAGAGGAGTTGACTTGCAACGTCATTTTTGGATCGGCGTTATTACTGCTATGAAAATTATCACCGATTTGAATACTGGTGAGTGGCGGATTAATTTGTGATAGCGTCGTCTTGTTCGCATCTTTTTGTGTTTTGTTATTATTTTTATTATTACTATTATTTGAAGCATTATTTTTCTTACTCGGTGGTATGAAAACACGGTGGTCATCATGCACCTATGCACCCATATGGTATGGGTCTACATGATGCTCCACTGCTCAAGTAATCGCAGATGTTTTGTTATCATGATCAGATTACGAAAATGCATGTGACATACTCGTCGTCTTGTTGCACTTGATGTCATCTTTACTCTTCTTGTTCTTTTCTACTTTCTTGTCGTTATTGCCATTGCTGATTTTTGCGTGTTTCAGTTTGTCCTTTTTGTTCTTTTTGTTTTTCTTGTCATCATCTTCATCGCTGTACATTCCATTACTAATGTAATCATCATCGTCGTCCATCTTATCAATATCTTCATCTGTCTTCCCTACCATGTCACTGATAAAGTGCACCAATTCACCTTGTGAGTTAGGTGTGCCTGGTATCTAGGGCTACGGTGTTGGCTGTGGCACACGAAGTAATTCACGAAAACCGGGAATGTGAAAGAAGTGCCGTGTAGCCGCAGGACTGTCAATATGCAGTAAACTCTCAAAGTACTTGTACTCGTCATGCAGTAAATTCTTTGCGGTAGTGTTAAGTGTCTTGAGCAGACGATCATTCAATGTAATGTCATCCTTTGTGAGGGTGGTGTGCTGGTTAAGGGAGTTCATCACAACCAGTGCGGTGGTAATGACTCGATTCTCATCTGAGGCAAAGACGGTTGGGTTACGTGTAAACTTGATGAGTCGGTGAAGCGGCAAGTCACCTGCGGCGAAGAAGCGGGCAAACAACTTCTCACCTAACACGTTGGCTTGTGCAATGCCAGACTTGGTTAACACACCTCCCCACTTTACCACTAGCAGAGCCGATTGTATCTTTTGTGCAAAACTCGCATTAGCACAGAAGGACTCATTAAAGGAGCCAACGTTGTAGTCAATCACTGGCTTCATTTGAATTTTCAGACCCTGAGGGCGGCTACGAATAATTGACAACACACGACGCCAGTTCTACGAACTCTTGATGTCCATCTCACCACGAGCTAGTATGTTTTCTACCACACTGAAAAAGGGCTAAAGCTACTCTGGTGTTCGTTTGTTTCGTGCAATGTCTTTGCCATCAAAGGCAAGTTGCAGCAACTACGGTTCATGAAAGAAAAACTTCTTTTTCTGCTTAGGTGTTAGCTCTGTATGACGGACTATTCCAATCACACCAATCAACTCTTTATCTGGTGTAAAGCGTGAAATCTTACGCAGCTTCTTGAGACAGGCAATGAGATTGCGCTACGCATTACTAAGATTATTGTCTGCTTCGTTATTATTATTGTTGGTGGTAGTGATGGCACTATTATAGTTCTTGTTGTTGTTATCTATGTCATGTCCATTCTCTATCATCTCAAACTCACGCCAGCCGTCATTGCCCTCTACCCCACTACCTTGTCCACTCAGATTATCATGATGCATGGTAATCGCTACCAAGTCACTACCGTGATGCATATTATTATTACTATTCTACAGTAATTGCATCTTAGCCGTCTCCACCACCACATCCGTGACAAACGAGACATGCGGGTATGGTGAGATGTCCACGTTGCCGTACTTCTCAAACAAGTAGCGTTGTGCAAATAAAATCGCATCACCCAGGTCCTTGAACACGACAGGGAACTTGCCCGTCGCATCGATTTGGTTCATCGTCAGCTTATCATGCTCCTATGGTACATAAATTGGCAGTACCGCCGTGGAGAGTAGGACCGACTACAACCGTCCATGAATCTACGTCAAGATGATGCGTCGTGGTCGGTCCGGGTCTAACGTGGCAATGGAATCAATAATACGTGGTAAGTTACTCATGGCGGCAGAGTCAATGTCTACTACCTTGGCACAGGTGGCAATGATGATGTCAATTGGCCGTACCTCATCTCGTAGTGCATGGGTGAGCTTTTATTGGAAGTAGCTGTAGTTCACAAAGTATAGTGGGGCATCAAAGCGCCACATGAGAATGTTAGGGTAGACGAGCAACTACGGATCTTTGCGTAAATCGCCGTAGCGTAGTGTGGTCATGCTAAAACCAACACTCACCGCACGTGGTCTGGCAATACGCAGTACCACCAACACCAACGAAATGGCAATACCACACAACACCCCCACCGTAATGCCACTGAAAATGGTCAAGACAAATGTCAGCACCCAGACAAGTGCGTCAATTTTGCTGTACTTCCACAGGTGAATTAACGTGGAAAAGTCAACGAGTCGTCAGACACTCGCCACGACAATCGCCGCCAGACACTGCTTGGGCAGATAGTAGAACACGTTTAGTCGGTTCAGACCAAATATGGTGATAAGTACGACACTTCCAGCCGCATAGGCGGTGAGTGGTGTCTTGACGTTTTGCTACAGCAACACCGCAGAGCAGCTAAACGAGTTCGTCACGGGCATACCAGAAAAGATGTTACAGAAGAAATTGGTCGCCCCATCGGCAAACAACTCACCATTGGGGTTAATATCAGGCATCTGCCGTACCGCAATCACGTACATTTGCACAAAGCTAATAATGGTGATCGCCAGTGTGTATGGTGCGAGACCCATAATGTTATTGAACGGTGGGAAATGCGGTGCTGAAATCGACGATGGCAATTCTTGCACAATGGTTAATCCTAATTTACGATCTAATCTACAGCCTCACGTCAGCAATGTGGAGACGATCACGACGATCAGCTGATGTGGAATTCATATCGGCAGTTTGAAGCGTTTGATTTGAATAAGATAGCCGCAATAAACGAAAAACAATAAAAAGCAGAAAAATGAATTTAGTGTAAACTGCTTTTTTAATGCATTTATTGTGGTAATGATAACATCCTGAATGTGCGACTAGGTTGGTGCGTCAACGTTGAACATGACCTTCATCTGCACACAAATTGCCAGTATAGCCGCAGCACACGTGTAGCCGTCTCCAACTGCCTTTGAGAAGATGGTCTTGATAATTTTGCCACCATCAATGAAACTCAAGATGACTGCCAAGATACCGACCTGTACTCCGAGTGATTGATAGGTGAGTTAACGATCTTATAACGGGATAGATGAGATTGAGATAAGTAACGTGGTAATCTAAGTTACCGGGCCTAAAGATAAGTAGGCACACTGGCCAAAGGTGCCATACGAAAAAGAGGCAAACAAGGCACCACTCAGACCACAGCTAAGTGGAATACTTGCCAGACTAGCCCATGACAAACAGGTTGGCACGATCATAATACCTACAATCAATCCACCAATAATATCACTTACCAATGACTGACGATTAACACGTGGGCCTCATACTGTAACCGGCACGTAACGATGCAAGTATTCGAGTGCCTTCCGTTTGGCGTTCTTCTTCGTCCACTTTGGTTCTTTGAACATCTTCAATGACTATGTATGTATTTACTAAAATTATTTGACTTTTAAATGTAATATTGAATTATAATAATAATAACAAAAATAGCAGCAGCAATAACAGTTAATACTTATTAATTACTCAACTTTTCTTTTGCCAATCTTTTGTTGGTTAATACGACTGTCAAAGTGTGCCAAATCACCAATATGTTACAAGTATTAGTAACAATTAATAATAACTTTTTTTATCACTATACTACTCTGTCAACTTAAGCTGTAAAGTGTAAATTATTTATTTTTTCTATTGCAAAAGCAATAGCAATAGATTATAATACACCACAAATAATTAGCTGCGTTGTAGTCTAAGACACGATCAAATTACTTTTTAAAAAAAAGAAAGTAGTTTCAATTAAGTGAATAATTAAAATATATATATGTTAATCCAAATATACTAATTTTTGATATAATTTTTATTTTGTTGTGACTAATACAAACAAAGAAAGATTTTATATATTGTTTTTTGTTGTGAAATAATTATTTATATATTATATCGGTTTATTTGGAAAAAACAAAAAAAAATGTGGGTTTTTAGTTTAGCGTTTACTTTTAACTACTGTTACTATTACAAAAAATCGCAAGTTATTCCCTTCAATTCTTAAAACTTTATATTCTTTTAGCAATGTTGATATTTGTCTAATAAATTTTTTTAAAGAAGAATAATAATAATTTTTTGTTTGTGTTTACTTCAAGCAAACTTTTACAAATTTTCGTCAAAATTGTAAGACTATTTATATGTTTTTTACGATTTTTATAATATGTTTATTATCGAACAATAATATAGACTCGTATTTTGTAAAAAGGAAAGAAAGGTTATTAATTTGTGCGTTTTATATTTTTACTTTATTCAATCTAATTACTGTAAATATGTTATAAATATACTGAAGAAAAAAATTAGGAATGTTTATTACGATTTGTCAACTAAGTTACCTTAACTAATTATATTTATATAAACTGTTTGTTAATTTTATTTGTCAAAACGTTTACTTCTCTTTTTTTTTCAAATAATAACTATTTTTTTTTAATTTAAGTAATTTATGGTGTTGTTGTCAAAAAAAAAGGGTGTAAAATTTATTAGCTAAGTTTTTATTTCAAAAAAATTATATATATATATATATATATATATAAAATAATTAGGTTAGTATTTAAATTAAGGGAAAAACTTAAAAAAAGCAGCAAACAAAATTATTATCTTTTTTGTTAAAATATAATATTTGTAAAGAATGTGGTGAGAAGGCTTTTCAAACGTTGACTATTTGTCTAGTAAACAAAAATATATCTGTTCTTTTTGTAACAAAAAAATTGAAAATCAAGCACAAGTTTATACAAAATGATAATTATACAAATTGTTATATATAATTTTAAAAAATATATGATGTTTGTGAAACTGCCTGTATTACAATTGACAAATAGTGAGGGCGTAATAAAACAAAGACAAAAGTAACTTAGGCAGAAACAGATTGTACTACAAAGTGACAAACTTGTCAACGTAGTACAAAAGAAAAGAACAACAGAAAAAGCCGAATGAATATATATATATAGATGTATAAATGGATAACGACAAATAAAAAGTGAGAAAGTTTTACTTTTAACAAAACCTTTTATGACAAATACAGAAAATAGAATAAGAATGTAACAAACAAGTGACTGAAAACCAAATTGTGAAGTAGAAATTTGTAATAATAAACACATTTTCAGCAAATCATAAAATCTGTAAGAAATGTTACTCAGCACCATCTACTGCAATACGTTAAATATAGAATGTAATATATTTTTTTGTCGGCAACATAATTCGAGGTACAGCATGCAAATGTAAACAAATAATAATTCATGATGTGCAGCAAATACAAACCCTTTCAAGAGAGTTAAAAATGAAAGTGTTTGAATATACAGAAAACTAAATATGATTAAATAGATGAAATATTTATAAATGTAGTTGGAAAAAAACACTTTTTTTGATAATTTTACAACATTTTTTATTTGTAATAGAAAATGTACTTTCTTTATTCTTTATCTTTGTAATTTTCTTATCACCATTCTTATGATAGTGCAAAAATGTTCTACTACTCTATTGGTATTTTATGTGCACTACAACCTCTAGGATAACCAACTAACTGCTGCCGGGCACATGACACTTTGCCACACACCTACGCTCCACAAACCGTACAAACGTACCGTAATGGACTACCACAGAAAACACAATTGCGAACACGATTTTTGTATGCTAGCAAATCAGAGCGTCGTATTACCTGCTAAGATGATTTTTTTGACTTGATTAGTAAACGTAACTTTTCTTCGTACGCCTTTAGAGCTACTTTGCTCTGCCGTGATAGGTGTAGCGTGCACGTACCACGTGCAATAAAATCTGTACAGAAATAAGCTTATGCACGGCATCCATACACAATTTACACACGTAATGAACAATCTACAGTTTCATTTTCATCTTGAGGTGTTTTTAGTCGCAATAAAAATTACACAAAATTCAGTGACAAGGTTCGGTAATTAGCGATAGGGTCTAACATGAAATGGTTCAGGTAACCAATAAGAACAAACGGCACACATACTCAAAAATTAGTAGCATCGTTAATATCCAACGTTGCGGTGCACTGTGGTAGTGACCGTAAACCAGGGTAGTGGTCTGGGACTAATTCGTCATTGATGTAAACTTTGAAACCAATTAACAAATCTACAAATGGCTGCTGCAGTAAACTTGCCTCAGAGCGCTCCATCACGGTGACCACTTCACCTTAACATTACTGTCTGTTATTTTCTTTCCCGTCAACACTATGTAATTATTTTTTATTGCTCACATTGTTTTCACTTTGTTAGTTGATGGAGTTACGTTGCTATATTGCTTTACCTTTAGTGTGTGCGATTTGCATTGATGATGATGATGATGATGAGAAAGATGAACCAGTTGCACAGTGAGAGAAATTCACGACACCATTTGATTTTTTTTGTGTGCTTTACCTTTGTTCATCTTTATGTTTGTCGCTGATCAGCTACAAATTTTTATGTTATCGTTTAGACTACAAGTCTGAATTTCCTTTACTCGCTTTTGTAATGAGGTTTCTCATGTGTACAGCAGTGCTAGTTTGACGTCGTCTCAGTGAACGTGGTAGCATTACTTTGCCTTGTTTAAAATGATTGAGATGACTAACACGACTACGTCAGTAGTGTTCTATAAACAGTGGCGTGTTGTGCAAGTAGGCCATTCCATAAATAAGATCTTTACCAAGGGTAAAGCTGTTGCACGTTGATGGACTGTGATGCGGTAACTTTTACAGCTATGACGATGCTACAGGAACGTGCCGAGTAGCGAAAAGGACATGGCCCTTGTTCTTAAAATGAAATTATGTGATTGGTGTGTTGATATTCTGCGTAAACGGAGCTGCATACCAGCTCGTCAAAGGGACCTACGGTCTCTGTATCAAAGAAGAAGATGGTGGTCCACTATTAGCTGCTGCATTTTATCTTTACTTTGTGTTACAATCTACATTATTGTTTGCAACGCCCACAATGCTTGGCAACTATTTTCGTTAAACTTATTGTCGTTGTTCCTCTGGCACTATTACTTGTTGTGAGTTTGTAGAAGCATCATCAGTTCATGAAGTCATTGTTGCATTAGTATTAGTTGTAACTACTCTAGAATGTGAGTTACGCACATCACTCTGTACACAGCCCATTGTTCTAACTCTAACTATTATTATTACTTTACAAATTGTTTTTCAAAAAAGGCTGATGTATCTAAACGTTATTTCTACTATCAAAAAATATATTATAAAGTAAATGAATGATGCACAAAGGAAGATAAAACACTATAAGTATAATCTTGATATTATTAGTTGGAAATGTAATGAGACATAACATTATGTGATTATGACATAAATAAATTGTACAAACAAAGAGAGAGAAAAATAACGATTTTTTGTTTACACGATTTGTATTAAATATATACATACAAAATATATATATATTTTAATTGTTCCACATTTGAAAGTAAATTAAAAAAACTGTACATTCAAACTCACAGTGCAGATTTGAAAAAAAGTAAATACTGAGATAAATTGAGTGTTTTACATCAAATGAAATATCGTTTGCATGTTGTATATATATTACATCGAGCGTAATTATTCAAATTATTACAATGATAAGAGTAACGAAGAGTGAAGAAGGAGAAGTAAATGTAAACTAAAGAGAAAAGAAAAAAAAACAATTGTTTATATATACAATGATATTAATTTGTTTATATTTACTTTACACAGTTGTATGTGGTAGATCCATGTCACGTCGCTGACGGGGTGAATATTTTGTTGAAATATTTTGAAACGCAGCAGTGTATTGCAGTCTACGGCGGTATCTTAAACGATCTGCCGTCGTGCACAGGTATACAATAGAAGGAGGCAAGTAACATTTATTGCACTTGACCTTATTTCTTTTATTCTTATGAGCTGTTGAAGTAGAATTATGTGGTTTGTCAATGTAGGTGCGGTAGGCATTAATGTCTTCACCTGGTGCAACAAGCTCAGAAAGCGTTACCGTTTGTGTACGATAACCGTACAATAAGTGATAGTTATAGCTATCTTGTACCTCACGTCGTAAGAGATGCATAGGCAAAAGTTTACGTCGCTTGGCAAGACAAGCGGCATGCAAAATTTTGCGCTGTGCGTGTAGTTTTGTAAATCGTCGGCACACCTCATCATCACTTGCGCCGCTGTTTGTATTTGCATACACATCCATGAGTACATTGTCATCTGAGTAAAACGGAATTCAGCCATGACAATTACGTCGTGACCGACGGTCCAAGATGTGAATTAGTTTATTCAAATTTATCACCCGTTTTCGTTCTACCTGTCAAGACGCCTGCAGTGTTGTGTGTAATGCGGCAGAAACATTTTCACGTGTTTTCTCATCACAGGCGCGCTTCTTTTGGGCTCATAACGATTTCATTTGAGCGATCATGAAGCGCAAAATTAGCTTTGCCTTCATCTGATCGTACAAGATACGTTGTATCTCTTCCTTACCTTCGTCTAACACATGTGCAGAGGTGTTCTAGCCTTGCTTGCTCATTTGCAATTTTTACATCATCACAGTGGAACGACGTCTTCGATGTTGCTGTTGTGGTGGTTGTGATGATGTTGATTGCTACTTCTCCTTCTCATTCTATACAACATTTTATGGTTGTTTGATCTTGTCAGTTACCTACATAGTGTCGTACTGTATCTTAACGAGCGATTTACGTCTGACAGTTGAATCGTGTGATAATAGTTTAACATAGATTGGCTAGATCGAAATTGTTGTATGAGCATCAACATCTTTTTCATGTACAGAGCTTAAATTTTCTACAGATGATAATGCATCTACTACTACTTATGCGGTTTTATCGGACTAGCAAATCGTTACTTATTAATGTATTTATTTTGTAGGTGAGCTACTGATCTTGTCAACATCATTTTATTTCACCAATGTCTTCGTAGAGCTTTCATTGCGTGTTGCAGTGGCACTGTTGACTCGCTCCAGTGCAAAATTGAGCAAGTCATCAATTACCGCATCATAGCGAATCGGATCGATTAGGTATAGTTAACGCGCCTCATCCTACAACTGATCCATTTATGACTTGAACTGTCTATTTGAGATAGATGCATTTTGACGTAAATTGTTTATTGAAACCAGTTTAGACTCTTGTCCTCTGATCTGCCAATCACCACTCGCTTCTTTTGCGATTTTTTTCAAGAAAGTTGAGGCTTGCACCGCAGAAAAATCCTCCTTCGTTGCACGCATGTGAGTGTCCTACGTATTCAATGCATCGTTTGCAGTTTGCTACACTGCAGATTACTGTTGCGATACTTGTGACGAAACGTTAACATTTGTTTGTGGTTTGTTATGTGTTTTAACTAATGGTAGCTGCCGTAGTGCGTCTGTCAGTGAGGCATCTGCTGGTAGCAGCATATTTACCTTACCCGTTTACTTAGAACGCTTGATGGAGACATGCGGCAGTGGCATTGTCGCAAACTTGTTTAACTGTACTTTCTCCTCATCCACGTCGTATACTATAATAGGTAGTGGGGTATTCACACTTGTAGATGTGTACTTTGATAATTTTTATGCACGCTGCCTCTGTGCGGCAGAAGTGGCACGATCATGCGCAGAGAGTTTGTCGACTTTACGTGATTTGGCACTTTGTGTGGTTTGCGATGCACGTGTGTCATCACTTTTGCGTTATGCAAGTTGTAATTGTTCGATAATCTTTGACGGAACGTTTACTTGATTATCATCTACTGGTATTGTTGTTGTTGTTCCTCTGTCAGATAACCCAGTTAACGGACGAGAAGCTGTCTTTGAAGATGACATTGACTACACAAGGCACGGCTATACCATTACAGTATCAATGCTATTACTACCGATGCCATATCCATCG
The DNA here is from genome assembly GCA_028554745.1 of Blastocrithidia nonstop. Taxonomy (NCBI): domain Eukaryota; phylum Euglenozoa; class Kinetoplastea; order Trypanosomatida; family Trypanosomatidae; genus Blastocrithidia; species Blastocrithidia nonstop. The sequence goes on along the minus strand of JAQOTN010000019.1, from coordinate 388,393 downwards.
TCATCCTCGTCGTATTTCACCATGCCACCTCTCTTACCAAGACTATCTGCAAGATCACTGGTCAGCAGCGGGTGAGACGAAGTGGAGGCGATGATCATGGGTGGGGTAGGTGGTGGAGTGCCTGTCAATTTATGATGACCACTCATTCCCAGTGTAGACGTCGGACGTGACGAGTAAGATGACTGCGATGACATAGGACGACCAAGTTTAGAGGTTAAAGAGGCAGAAGATAATCCTAGCGGGGGCAATGATGCGGAGACGACGCGTTGTACACTTGCCGTATTTTCACTTTACGTAGTTTGTATCGAGAAATAATTCACACTACGCTATGGTGATCCTGGTGCGGTGTCTACGTGAAATGTTTTACTATCACTAACATTACTCATCCTACTATTATGTTCACTCCTATCCATTACACTCTCGTTATCATTATTTATCTTTGGTGTGTCATGGAACACAAACGTATTATCTACTTTATCAGGCAATGTGGTGGAATAGTTTGCGGTCATTCAGTCTGCTACCGTCTTATTTGCATTTTCGTCATGTACATCAGGAACAGAGTAACGTTTGTTGTTTAGATTATTCGTTTTACTTTTATCATCGGTCTTGTTGTCACTGCCTGCTGCATCCATGCGTAACGCACTCAGTGTAATGATGTTCTTTTAAATCACATTAGCATACGGATCAGATGGCGTACTGCCTCATTCACTCACTTCTCTTTTTTCTACTATATTTTTCATCTTTTGTTTTGTAGTTATCGCAGCTAATACTTCAGACTTCACTGGTGGTGATGATGCTTTTTTGTTCTCTGCCACAACTACGGCTGTTGCAGCTATTGTAGTTGATGCTGATGTGGCTTTCTTTTGCCTTTTTGTACTCTTGACTCGCTTTGTTTTAAGCTGTTTTGATGCAGCTGTCGTGTCTGCCTCATCATTGTCATCGTTTGATGCGAGTGACATGATGTCAGCTTGTTATTGTGTCATTGGATTGAGTGACATGAATGGATCAAAACCGGTAACTTACCTTGCGGCAAATCGAAATGCACGCTTGTAAAGTTTTTATTGTTATTTTTGCAACTTTTGCTTCCTGCCACGTTGCTTCTGTTATGACGTATTCGTTGCAGTAAAAGAGAGAAGTTCAATGGCAGAGTTAGGGCTAAGCTACAATTACAAGACTGTTTGGTCACTTTACTTATCTTGTTTATTTGTTGTTGTTTTCTTTGCTTCTGCTGCTGCTGCTGCTGCTGCCGTATCTTTCTGTTGCTGTTACTACTATGCTGAACCAGCTTGTGCTTTAGACGCTCAGTAATTGTTTATAGTCATCTACACATTACGTAACTTGTGCTTGAAAAGGTACATGGTTGCAATACACGACTTATCATAATTTATATTTGTCACTGATAACACATATCGCACAACAAGTTGCTTTGACCTTATTTCACTAACCACGGGTACATCACCTGAGTTGACAGAATAACGTTATTTTTCACTTTTGGAGGTAATGTTGACCTTATCTTCTTTATTATGGTTTATGTTTTGCTCTTGATTTGTAGTACCATCATTATCACCGTCACAAGTTATGTTTTCTGTAAAATGATTAAACGATGACGTTTGTGCGTTACGTTATTGCTCCTCTGTTACTCGTGTGAGCGTGAACACCACACCACAGGGTAATTTTTACGTGAAAATAATAACTGCCGTGTTATTTTTTACACCTGTACTCCACATTTGAATATCTTATGCAGTGCGAGAAGATTCACTGGATGACTTATCACTCACTAACGTCGTCACTTGTACTGACGATGGCAGTGGTGATAATTCGCTACGCTGAGATTAACGTGATGGTGGTGGTCGTCCAAGAAACGCATTCTGCGAGGACGAAACACTGCTACTGCCGCGAATGCCTGATCGATCTTTTGATGACAAACGCTTACGTAGTTCATGTAATGAAATACGTTCAATATCATCCTCATCATCATTAAACTCACTGCCACTAGTGTTGCTGCGATTTCATCGTAAATCATCGGTAGACTTTCTTTACTTCTGTCGTGACGCCGCTTCAGCGGAGCGCTTTCGGTGTTTAGCCACCATCGCCTCCATTTAGGCAATGTAGTCTTATTAGGTACGTTAATGTGAGATGTGAACTTTCTACCGATGCTCATTGATCATTTGATGATAATCGTATAGTTTGTACATTTTACGTAGCTCATTCAAGTAGCTGTCACGAAGAGACACGATGCGGATGTGTCGTGTTGCGTTGCCTGTTTTACTATTATCAGTGTTGTATTCATTGTCTAATGTCGCAATGTGCTCTCATTATGTACTATTGAGCATTTCTTCTTTCTTTTTATTATCACCACCAGAATCACCACCATCACTTTTACGAAACCGCTTGTTTGTGCGTGTATAGTCGTACAAAAGCTCATCTTACCCATCATTTGATTATGCGTGTTATTATTATTATTATTATTATTATTATTATTATTATTATTATGATGATGATGATGATGATGATGAAAAAGAAGAGGAGGACGAAGAGTTCAGAAACCGTGATGACGAATAAGAAGATAATGATTAATCTGCTTAGGAAGAGTTTGACTACCCATCTGCATATCGATAGTGTAAATCTTGTTACAGTCTCTCTCTTCTACGTCTACTTCTTTGTTATTATTATTATTATTGTAATTGCTATTTTTATTACAAGTTTTCAGAAACTATTGCTGGTGAGATTCACTTACGTGAATCGTATAATTTACTTGGCAGCTACTAACGTTAATGTTGTTCATTTGTTACGGGTGCGGTAATCGCACGTCGATCACCATTTCTATTATTTCCACCAACACCACCACCACTACTGCTACTACCACCACTACTCTTTTTATCATTGTTATGTTGATGATGTTTACTACGATGATGATGATGATGATGACGGTGACGATGACGATGCTATTTTTACCTTTTTACTCGTGCCTTTACCTTGGTTATGGCATCTTTCATACTATCCGTTGCGTCCATTTTTCTATTATTGTTGTTATTATTATTATTGCTGTTGCTTGCGATGTGTTGCTAATCATGTGAATTGCCATGTGACCTGGTAGAATAACGCAGCTGACTACTACGAAGACTAGACGCAAATGGTTTTGGCTCTTTGCATGTTTGCCCTTATCGCTCCTACTGCTGCCGAAGTAACTCGTCTACGATGGCTTCGAACATAAAGTTGACAACGTTCAAGTTACCAAGTTACCCATCCAGGCCAAATGAATTACCAGACGGGAAGGAGTGGTATGAAAAGGGTACAAGATCGTTGTCTGAATTACTAGACATCTCTCTTTACACTTGCACGTCTTACTCGTGCGTCTTGTGAAGCAACGGAGACGAAACAAAATAGCGATCACTGCTCTGTGTCATCTACAGTCGTTGACTACGAACCGAGTTTCATGAGCTGGACAAGGTACTATGTGCCAACTCACGTGCACTCAACGCACGTCGTGTTCGACTTAGCTTGAGTCGTTCTTTTAACATGCGACGTATTTCATCCTTGTTTGCACTACTCGTTGTTGAACTAGACAGCACCACTGGCAAGGGGCATTTGTTATTACTGCTACTTTCAGCATTAACCAGTGTCTGAATGTCCGTCAGCAACGCCATATCAAGTGTTTATAATATTCAACCAATATCTTTTGCATTCGTCTCTCGTGCTACCAGTTCATTTCGTCGCTTTGCCGATGCACCGTATGATGTCATGGCACCATAGTGATCCTACAATACATGAATGTTTTCATCAAACTGATCAATGAGTGCACGAAGACGTGAGATGGCAAAGTGATCATTCTCACTCTCACCCAAACAACTGTACGCCGCCAATGAGCGTCGAGCACGTTGCCGACTTCGTGAACTCGCACTACGTTTTGATTTGTCCCGTTTGCTTCGTCGATTGTAGCTTAGGAAATTGTGCACCAGTTGACGTACTTGTCGGATTGCATCTTACGGCAGAATGACCGATGGTGCGAGACTAGAGGTAGAACTTGCACGTGACAGCAAAAGTGGGTTGGTCTACGATGGTGCCAAAAACTTAATGAGCTCCTCTGGTTTATCTTTGCCTTATTACATCTACGAGTGTTATTGTACAAAAGATAAAGGCTTTTTCTACATTTTATTCACATTCATTTATGTAGTTTTACCTGAGCCTAATATGTTTTACTTGTTGGCTTATTACTTGTTAAGTGCAATGGCATCTACCATTTATACGGCCCTTTATTACAAATTATGCACACGCCCCGTTAACATAATAATTTTGGCATGTTCATCACGTAAGACTTGATGAAGGCGTTCTTACGCGGTACGAACGTGTGGGAATGGTGCCGATTACACACTCTGCGCCATCACATCTCGAGCCATTTGCACTTTACCACGAATTACATTCAAGTTGCGAAGTGATGGGGTACGCCGCATCTCTGCCTCGGTAAACTAACGTGGAGCGAAGTGTACACGTGATGATGCAGCAGCAGCTGTGGCGCTGTCCACACCATGTCGCATGTACTCGCTAATTTGCTTACCTTGTCCATGTTATGGCTATTGTCCATATAAACTGTGTTGTACTTGATTGTAATGTAGACTTTCACTTTCGTCTAGATCAGATGCACTGCTAACATTATATTCACTAGCACTGTGCACGTTGACAAGTAGAGGAAGTTCATTATAGTGTGACTGCGGCAAATTATACTTGTTCAAATGAGAGCAACGTAGCGTTGCAATATTGCCAGTACGTCTCAAATCCATTCCAGAATCGTCGTTGGCATCGCTCAATAAACTGTCATTCACAAATTACACCATTCGTGGTGCCTTTTGACGATTTGTACTTTTGAGTTCTTTGATTGGTGTAAGTGAGTCTTGTGCTGCCTTATTTTGTGTTAGCGAAAATGGCAATTTAGACAACTGGCGATGATGAGGCAAAGACTAGTTATGCGACGCACGAGACATTCGCAGCTCTGTCAGCCTAAATGTACCTTTCAGTGCTGATTGCTGAAACTAACTTAGATCAACTACTCGCTGTGCGGTAGTCTTTATTAATGATCGACCAAAAGTTCGCAATCGTCTGACATTAGGGTCATCGTCTGCGTAATTTGTTTGTGCTTATCTGAAATTGTTAACTACAGTGTTTGTCGTCGTAGGAGGTGATGGTGCTATTGATGAAACGATGTTAGTTTGCGACATTGTTTTATTTATTTTTACTAAATTTATTTTTGTCTAAATGTATAGAGGTTTTTTTATGAACGATAAAGTATAAATAATTTCTAAATTACTTCAAAACAATATTATTAATAAAAATACAGTGTTTTAAAACAAAAAAAGTTTTCTTAAAAATTATGCAAAAAAACATTTTGATGTAACAAATAAAAGTAGAGCATCTATATTACATAATTTCAAATTTGTATGCGAATATAAACATCAAATATATATAGTAAATATTTGAGTAATTGATAATAAAAATGTTTTTATCAAATAAAGAAATATGTTTTCATGGATGTTACTGTTGCTCTGCTGGAGGAATGTGTATGTTCATGAAGTGCGGTGCAATTAACTTTTCACGCAGTAATGCACGCAATTCATCAAGTATAAACTGCGAAATGACCTTTTCGTCTGTAAAGACGGCATCATAATTATTTGCATCAATACTACTAGCACTACTACTACTTTCATCTTCATCGTTGCTATCATCATCAACACTACTATCGAACTCGTCTGTGCTCTATTCACTAAATGAGTCTCCGCTATCTATAAAGTTGCTTTACAAACTATCAACGTCAAGACTCTTGTTCTTCATAACTTGCACCACATCATCATTATTATTATCATAATTATTATTATTATTATTACTGTTAGTATCGATGCTATTCTTATTTGCAAATCTACTCTCGTCACATGTCACGTTGTGTGATACGTTTTTGCATGTTGATTAACAAGACTGAGTTTGTGCAAGACCAACAGACTTGTCAACAGTTGACTGTTTTGCATCAAAAGCATTTGCATGATCTGCATGAGGTCTACGACGTACACTAACACGATCATTGCTACCAAATGTTGTTGTAATTTTCAATCGGTTAATTGGTGATGCACTTGTCTCTGTATTTTACAGTCATATTTTACAGCTACTCTTGTGCAAGTTGACGCATACAAAGCAGTCAAGGTCTAATCCACTTATGGCAGCCTTGACAGGCAATGAAACCGGCAATGTGATGGAGCTAAACTTGATGTCATACGTGACACGGACAGAGAGTGACAAGTGCATATCCCCTCCATAGGTGAGGTGAAAGCGAATGAATAAACCATCACTGCCACATCACTGTGCTACTCGATCAGTTAATTAATCTTATTATATTATTTGTGTGTTTTGCGTACATTTCCTTTGTGAAATACTTACATTTGTCTAGTGCTCTAAATCAGGCTCGTAATCAAGTGCACTGCTAAACTATACAATCTCAATAAACGGTGACGAACTACCTCAATTAAGTTAGGTGACTTGTAACTATTCAATATGAAATAAACGGTTTGCATTGTCTTTTCTTGTATCGGATGAAGACAATGGCTAGACAAAATGCTGTGATGCAGATACACTAGCAGCGGAAGGTGATGAGGTTTGTGAGCACCGTGTAGACGATGTTGTTCCTACTCCTGCTCTCGCTCCTGATGTCATCACTACATGTGGAGGTGAAACTAATTCCTTCAAAGAAGTCTGTGTATGTATTGGCAACGTTTTTGTTTCATTGACAATACCTTGTGCAGATTACTGCAAATTAGTATGTTTGCCTTGTTACTTGAATTTGCCGTGTGGCTCGAGTTTTCACTCTTGTCTCTGCTACTTCTACTATTAGTACTATTATTGAAATGAGTGTGATGTGTATTGTGGTGACAGTGGTAACTTAGGTAGTAATGGTGCGGTTGATAAAGATGGAGTGGTGGTAGTAATAGTAGTAGTAGTAGTAGTAGTAGTAGTAATATTTGATAAATGCATTATGTTGTTACTACTACTACTGTCAGTGACTTGTTTGTTTCGTTTCATATTTTTAAGCTAATTGTTGTTATTATAATTTGCATCAATTACTTACTTTTTCGGTTCATGTGCATAATTGTTTGCTGTTGCTGTTGTTCCTAATGTTGCGGTGTTCTGCAATTGCTACAAATGTTAGCTTTGCAAATTATGTTGTTACGAAGTAGCGTTTTACAACTTTAGCGTTGTAGCTACGCTTGAGCAAACCTTCTGATTTGGTTATAGACGTAATTATTTTGAGTGCGACTGTTATTATGGTGTGCTCGTTATTTTCTCATTTGCTGCTTTTGCATTAGTAGCTATTCTTAAAGATTTAACGTCTTCGACCGATGCAGACACCGATGGTGAAGATGCACTAATTTCAGTTTTTTTTTCTTGTTGTGCATTTGCACTAGCGCTGATATGTCACGTGTCATCACATAACGTGCTAAGTCTGCTGTTAATGGCAGCGCGTACAGCTTACGATGCGATATGATCTAACTTATTTCAATTAAAGTGTAGCATAATTGCTTTTACAGCACTCAATAACGATGGGCAATGTTTACTACCAACTGTTCTATAAATAACAAATAAATTAACGAATTTCAATAGTATTAAAGAAGAGTAAAACATGTCAAACTTATAAACTGCATTCATCAATTAATTTTTAAAGTTACTTTTACATTATACATATAAAATTAGGTGAATTGTATCGTATTTATATGAATATTTTGTCGTCTTGTTAAACGTCATGTCACTCTGCAATTTGTGTATAGGTGTGTAAACCATGTCGCACTGACGACACGTTAGTTACATATTATCAAGTAAAGCAACTATTACACAATAAAAGAAAAAGTTTAAATAACTTACACAAGTATATAAAAATGAATGTAGTTTGTCTCCTTAGATTTGTAACACTCAAATGGATTAACGCTATTTCTCTACACATTCATCAGTGATTTCAAATGCAAACAAAAAAAAATATATAATTTATCAGTAACGTTTATTCGTTACTACGAAACTAGTAATTGCAATTACGAATTTATGTTTTTTGAACACATTAGCACTGATCACTTTTTTTACTTAATTAAATAAACAAAGATGTGTTTTACTACATGTGTTGTTACGAACGTATATTATTGTTCGCAAGTTCACATGCAACAGTCTTTTTGTGTGTATATAAATATTAGTGTGCAAATATATATAAATATATATCTATTACGAAAGCGTTATACGGAGAATGTAATAACTTCTTTATAAGCAATAAAACATATTAATGACTACTTTAGCAAATGTTGTAAAGAAAGTTTAATTTGTTCTAAAAATATGTATTTGTGAAGTTTTTAGTAAATAATGATAGTATTAAGGTTTGTCAGAAAAAATTATCTTTATATATAAGCGATATTAACAAAGTGGCTTTGCTTTACACTTGCTCACGTAAATATCGTGTTTACTCACGTCTGGATGAGTGCTAGTTGTTGTTTTTTTGATTTCAATTTACTTACACACAGAATAAAATAAACACAAATAGTAATATAATTTAAGTCAAAATAGTAAGAGTTTAAAAATATATTAATTCACTTCTTAATAAATAAATTTCTTTAATTTACTTACTTTGTACTAGCTTGAGAAGTTTATGCTTACGGATACTGAAAAGGCTCTGGCATGGGTGCCATCTCATCGTCAATCACGATAGCGGCTACATGCTTTTGTGCCCCTAGCTCCGGTTTGTTGTCTACGAGTAAGCATACTCCAATAGGATTGGGTTTGAGTGGGCTGTACCGGCTGTCAACGTCATGTGTCAAAACACTCAACTGGTGTGCCGTTACACGGGCAGGGTTGTGCAGTATTTCGTACTGCACCTCCGTCTCTTCTGCCTTTTTGTTCGCCTCATCGCCCTTTTTAGCCGCTTCATTTGCCGATTTTAACACTCCTGCATTTTGTGCAGCGCCTCCAGTAGCTGCTCCTGTGGTAGTGGTGCCTTGTAAACCATTCGCAGCCTTTTGACCTTCCTCTGCCACTGTGGTACTACTTCGATGTCGTCGCTGGCGCAACTCTTCTTCTTTCTTGGTCGTAGACAACACCACAGCTTGTACTCCAGTTGCCTTTACCTCTTTCTTCTCCTGCAAGATAGACTTGGGTATGGCGAACATGCTCGGTGGTGCGTTGGACTTGAACGTGTACTATAACATCTGTAACTCATCATTGAGACCGATGAAGCAGGTGGGCTGCATGGCAAGAGAGATCATGAGTAGATACGGGTATCAGTACCAATACTGCGTGAAAAGAAACATGCCTACGACGGCCTTGTCAAGACGATGACGATCGCGATGAAGTGCAAAAGTGCAATTACGCCCACCAGCGTCAAGCAAACCTGCTGCCAAGATGCAGCCAAACTTGCTACAAATATCCTACTTACGATCACCTATTTTTTTCAGTATCATCTACGAAAACTACTTCACCTTGGCATTCTGTCGCTAGGTTAGCTGCACCATAACAATCGCCAGCGCCATGTACACACCCTGACGTACATAATTGACCAAGTCATCTTTCATGTTTCACAGTACCTCAATGACATCACTTCGACCAGTGCCAGCGGCACTAACGGCAAGTGCGAGGGCCACACCATATCGAATATGTGGGTTATGACTATCCACCAACACTCGTATGAGGTCCAAGCACAGTGATGGGTCTTTAAATGTTAAGAACCCAATCATGGTTACGGCGTTACGTCGTACATCATCAGAGGTGTCTTTTACCGCAACGTATAAGAGCCGCTCAATCGCAATGTTGTTCTACGTACCAGCAAACGCTAAGCCAAGAGTAAAACACCCACCCAATCGAATTCATGGATCTGCACTGTCAAGACACTTGTTAGCCAACTCCAGTGCCTCATTTTACCGCCCTAAATTAATCAAACCAAGTGCCATGGACGTGCCACGAATAATTTTCTACTTTTGATTATCCTCACTGGCGATGTTGGCAAAGCTGTTCATAGCCGTTTCATTGCCACTACCCATCATCACCAAACCAATGCCAACTGCTGCGGCTTCTCCACCAATCGCATCACCGCCCCCTACACAGGTAAAGAGAACATCACACAGGTCATCACTTTGTAAACCAATCGCGGCAAGTCCTATGCCAAGTGAGGCACCATGAATCATCTGTGACACCGTGGCATACTTGTACAAGTTGGATGATAGGTATTCAATCAACGTGTTATCACGTGAGACGCCTAGTGGGGCGTGAATGAGACCGAGCGCGTACAGGGCACCAGCCTCGTAATATGGACGAGATGACTCATTGATACTATTACCACCAACATTCGTATTGGATGGCAAATATGGTTGCATTACTTTCATTGCCTATGCCACATGCCCACGGTGAATGACACCGATAGAGGCAATTGCAGTGAATTGAGCTCAAAATTTAGCCTTAGCCATTCATGCCATGTTATCGCGTAGAAACCCATCTATAGTAGTGCCACAGTACATGAGGGCATTGGCAACCACCGTCGCATTATGTACGACCGATCGCTTTGAGTCAATTTGACGTTTGATTTGATTGCAAATGTGAATGTCCGCGGCACACCGAACGTACAGAAACTTGAGGTATAAGTTTGTAGTTACCTCACCCGAGAGCACAGAGAGCAACTTTGCACCAGCGTTAACAGTTTCGTTATCATGCACTCGAGTAGATGAGAGTGTCAGCTGGGACGAAGTTGCTGGTGCATTATTGTTATCAATACTATTATTATTGCTATTGCTCTAAGTATTTACATTAGAAGTAGATACATCAGTAGTAGTAGGCTACAATGTAGATATGGCTGCTGCTGGTTGTTATTGTTGTGGAGATGACTGTGAAGAGGTCTGAGTGACTAAACCACGTTGTTCCAATTCATTCAGCAACGATGCCAAAAAGTTTTGATTTCCATCTTCAAAAATGTCAAAGGCAAGTTGGTAAGCCACCATTCGATTATCTGCTTTGAGTAAGTTGATTATCAGTTATGCGGTAGAGCTGACATCACCCAAAAAGACCAAACACTGAGCCAAGGAAAAATAGTCAATCTACGTTAATCCACTACGGTACAGCGTAGCCAGAAGCGTTAGCACTTCGCGTCGAAAGCCAATATCACGCAAAAGTACATTGGCTACACGAAACGTAAACGTCAAGATCTACGAGTTGTGTGACTTGTTCAGGTATTGTCGTAGTACACGCTCTAGGAAGTCCAAGCGACGAGCACGAATGATAAATCCAACAATCTCTTTCACCTCGTCCAGTTGATCATCCTCTACGGTCCAGGTTTTGGCGAGTGACAGGAACAGCTGCTACAAACGTGGATCTACTTCACCACGAAGTGAGGCAGGAGTCTACTGCAGCTGAACATACTGATCAATACAACGGCTGAGAATGGTGTCGGTGAAGAGGCACCGTGGAATGGAGTCAAAGGCCGAGCCTGCGGCTAACGCGTAGTGGACCGATTCATTGTACGCACCGAGGTGAAAGTAAACCTAAGAGGCAATCAACGCGGCGAGTTTACGTGTTTACTATGACAATGTTAATGACTCATGCAACTATTCAATAATAGGCAAATCCGCACTAATCTCACACCAAAACGTGTCCATCAGGTCATTCAGCTGACGAAGTGCAAAGAGTATAATTGCATTATCAGACTCACGTAAAAGAGATAAGACACCTTTTGCAGACGACGGTAACGATTTCATCGTTAATCACCAAGATTTATTGTTTATAAAAAAATTTATTGCTATGTTATAAAAAATGATATCAGCTCTTCAATTTGAAAGAAATAAAAACAATAGAAACTTTTTTCTTGTTGATAGTCAATTAATAATGTAAAAAAAAGGAATATTCTGTTTATACCTATATAGTGATATAGCTGTTTTAATTTATTATTTACCTTAACTTCGTAGACTTTAGTAGATAAATACAAATAGAGGTATAGAAAAAAATAACAGTTGCAAGCAATAATAGTAATATTAGCCTAAATAAATAATAGTAAAAGAATAAATGCATTTGTTTACTGTTATATCACTTACTCTAATTATCACCTCAGAGTAAGTTTCATAATACTAATGTCATGTGTACTTAACAAGCTTCAGCATCTCTTTCTTTATCATTAATAAACAAATTATTACCATTATTATTTACAATAACACTTATTAATTTATTATTACAAAAATAATGTTACTCATTTAATTATTGAAATTGCTATTGTGGCAGAGAAAATAACATTTTTTTATTTTTTTTTATTGTTAATCATTACAAATTTATTATTTTATTAGTTGATCGGTTATTTATACATCACGATCAAAGCGGGCAACGAAAAAGCCGTTGGTGTGATCAGTTGCAGGATCACAACGAATGGTATACTACATTGGAATATTATCATTATCAACATTGTTGTGTGGTGCTCTACGCCCACGTGTTTGTCAGGTGTGCGGCATAATATTACTCAACGTTCAGCCACGTGATAAGACGCGTTCATCACTCAACACATGTCGCACCACATCTTCATTTTCCTCCTCATGAATCGAACACGTAGAATAGACCACTGATCGACAATTGTTAAATGAGACGAGTGCGTGTGTGAGCATCTTCCGCTGAATACGTGATAACTGTTACACACGCTACTTACTATCATAACTTTTCATGGTAGTGTTATCCATCTACATGTCATCGCCATTGTCGTTTTCATTACTACCATAGTTATTGCTTATTTCTCTTTGCTTTTTCACAAATTCGTCATTCCCTTCTTCTTTTCCGTCCTATGTTTTGTTGCGGTGGTAATGGTGTTGTGCTTTACCGTGACTATAACTATTATTGTTATTACTCCTATTTAATATTTTTTCTTTTTCAGTGGCGTGCTTGACCACAACGTCTACACGCGTCATCACACCACTCGCACTACAGCTAGGATCTAACAAGATGCCTTATGTAGCGTCCCGGTCATCAGAGCTCAAGTCAAAGAAATCCATGTTAACCACATTGACATAATCTGATGCAGCCAATGCGGCTACCCTCTTTTGCAGCAACTAGGCACGATGCTCATCTCGTTCAATCGCCATAATTTTAATATCTGGGGCACCCAGTGCGGCGAGGTGGGTGGTCTTGTTGCCTGGTGCCGCACACGCATCGATAACATACTACAGTGGCTTTCGTATCACAGCTAATTGCTCCTTTTACATGACCGTATTAGTAATAGAATTTTTATTACTTTTCTTATTATTATTATTCTGTTGTTTATCGTGCGTATTGTTAGTTTTATTAGTAGAAGCAATTTGCATCGTATCATTCTCTGTAGTAGTAATTTTACAATTTCGAATAACTTCCACCGCATCGAGTAAAATGCAGGCAGGCAGGCATGAGGCCTTGTCTTGTAAAATGAGTTGTCCGCCTTTTACCGCGGGGTGGGCGTGTAGATCGGTGTTTGGTGGGAAGACGAGCAACGACGGTACCACGCTGTCAATCATAAAATCGGGCAAAATTCTACCTGCTCTACCATTTTTATTCTTCTGCGTTGGTGCGTTGCTTTCGTGGTGGTTGTCATGAATTGACATTGACAGTTGTGACTAACACAGATCTTTATCTGTTTCTACCTTTTCACCATTACGCAGACGCTTCTTGTTTTCAGCACTCCGCCGTAATCGTTCAACCAGCGTGTCCAGTGCAATCTTCAATATATTGACACGTGCATAACGTGGCATCAGTGTACTACATTTATTTACCACCGCATTGTCATTACCATTATTATTATCATTTTCACCATTACAATTAGATTCTCACGTAGCCGCCTTTGGTGGTATAATGTGATGTTTATGCACACGTCAGTAGGCCTCACGTAGATATGCCACCGACTGACTAATAGCACGAGCCGTGCTATCGTTTGCGGTGTTGACACCTTTGCCTAAGACGACATCGTATGCCATGCAAATAGCAAGTTATTTATTAGCATGTGGGTAGTATTTGAAAAACTAGGCAACCTACAAGACATCCTACAACAGCTCATAATGCCGAAGTGTCTCACAGACCACCGCGTATGTCTGTTTTTTCTTTTGCATGTCCTTCCTCAACGAAAGCGCCTTTGCAGTGCCGTTACCTTGACGTACTAAACTGACAATCTCACTGGCTTGACGGTACACGTCCATTTCCTTTTTTGTTAATTTCTAATGGAAAAATAACAACTAATTTATATTTTATTTAATGTAATATGTAAACTATCAAAGTAATGTTGAGTCAAAAAATATATAAATAACCTTAAAAAGTTTAATGAAAAAAATAATAGATGTATTTGTTTTGTCGTTACTAATGATAGAACAAAGGTTATATGATATTACACGAGTCAAACAATTACATTCTCATTTTTTGTACGAAAATGCACAAAATAATAAATAGCAATTGTTTTGCAGAGTTTGTCTTGTACTGTAAAGAGAAGAGGCAAAAAAAAAGAATATGTTGGCAGTCAATAACTTTAGTGTAAGTGCGCCTTTTACTTACTATAGCATTACATACCTTGATTTGCCCACATCACTAGGCTGCCATCACGAGCAGCAGACAGTAGAAGTGGCTCACTGCTGTCTGTGTCTTGTGCAATTGCCAATGTCATTATCTCATCCGCGTGATGTGTTGGCATCTGCAATGAAGGACTGCTTTGTGTATACGAGGACAAATTAGTAGTTTTGTCTATTGTATTTATAACATAACTTTTCGGTGCATCTACCTCATAAATTGTTTGCAATAGATGTAATCGAGTGCGTACTGCATAATGGTTAGTTACATTTGTTTGTATGTTAACCTTCTACATATTACTTGCCCAATTTGTATTTGATAAGTCTTGCAGTATTTTACTGTCAAACGCAGGAGACGAGTATGGAGGTCGGTACAGATAGTGTGACTGGGATGGCTGTGATAGCGATCAGGAACGGATAAACTTGTCTGCACCTGCCGTAAACAGACGCTGCTCATTGGCATCATTTACGCTGATCATCGAGTGTATTGCAGCACGATGCGAATGCTGCTGTAGTGTATTGTGCTGAGTCTACGTATTGTATTGATTGTAACAACGGTAGCTCTTGCGTGTGAGTAATTTCCGTGTCATGTTGCCACTCTGCAGGTGTAATCGATAAACCACACCATCACGAGCCGCCAATAGACAAACCGGACCAGTATTGACCTCTTCGCTTTCACAGAGAGGAGTTGAGCGTGTGCGTGACAAATTTTACATCACCAATGCTGTGATTGCTGGACGTGCAACTTTAGTTTGTAAATTAAATGTTGATGCTGTACTACAAAAGCTAGTCAACGTTTACGTGCTATCATGTGCAACACGATTTGTTTCCAATTCCGTTGCAAACCCATTTTGGCAGGTTCACTCTGCATTTTACTCAAACGAGGGTAAATTGTACTACTTCACACAACGCTGAAATCGCAAGTCGTACAAACACACCACACCAGCCGTAGTTCCGACAACTACCCCGTAACTATTACTACCACTAGTACTATCATGTTCAATCTAGTACAATGGAAGGCAGCAGGAAGGTACACCTACAGACGTATTGAGTGTACTGGTTCACTGATGGTGAGTATTGCTGAGATGATTATTGTCAAACTTGATTCGTGTGTCCATGGCATGCAATTGACCAGATGAAGTGGTGCACAAGAGTATCTGTGGTGATTGTAATGCTAGCGAAGTCACACTCACATTTACACTAAATTTATTTTCTGCATGAAGTGCACCGTCACTACTGTTATCAACACATATCTTGTTAACATACTCGTTCCGTGCTGCATCGTACAGATAAACAAACCCACTTGTACTACCAAGTGCCACCATTGAAGATGTGTTTCCAATATATGTTGTGTTAGTACATTAGGAATGACACTTGTACAGAGTCTGCGCACACGTAAAGGCATCTTTGCTTGAACCACGTCATAATGCACTATGGTCATCATACTACTATGGTAGGCGTAAACGAAGTACATGGTGCAACTCGTGTGACTTGAGCTGCCACATCAAACCTTCATGGCATGCACCTACCGAAAGAATTAAACTGGGAGATAAACTACATAATTTGTAGATGGCACCCATGTGTGCGGCACGAGTATGCAACGGTGTGGCACTTGGCTGAAACGCACAACTAACCTGTTCATATGTGTTAGGGGCACAGAGGTGTTGCTGGACATGATGTGCTTTGCTAGACAAATTGTTACTCCGATGCGGCTATTGTAGTATACTCGTATCACGTTTATCACATTGATTTGCTACTTGCTCTGAATATACAAAATTACCATTATCATTATTATTATTATTATGAAGTGTATTATATAAAAGCAAGGCACGAGCTCTTTGGCGTTTATTTCATTCTGGTTAGTCCGATTAGTGTTCTACATTACCTGTGCAACGCATTAGCTACTACTTGTTCTTGGTATCATATCAATCCGCATACTAATGTGCAATAACATTTATTTTATATTATTACGAATGTGGCAAAGATACATTTTATGTTGTGTGTGTGCAGCGACTCAGTATTGACAGCAAGCGTTGTCGTTGTGCAAACACATCCTCATCATCACCATTATTTTTGGCATTGTCGTCTTCGTTGTATTCTAAAAACTCTTTATCGTTTCTATTCATTACTTATCGCAGCTATGGACGAAGTGCATCACGAGATAAAAAGCCAAGATATTATAGTGGAACTGGTCGTATCAGAAATGGTCGAATAGCTCATGACAGGTATTCTTTTATTACTACTGTTGTCTACGAATAACTTTGCACTGCCGTCTCAATGACGTTGCATGCCGCTATACGTAACAAATCATTCGCAGATAATAAAAATGGCAGAATTGAGTGAATTAATAACATCATATCGTCAATAGCAAATAAAGGATGTGGGTTATGTGCATTTGTACGAACTACAATTCGTAATGCACGCAGCGTGGCACACTGACATAAAACATTGTCTTGACGTAGGCCCTCTTCTACAAAGAAGCGCATTGTTGTAAAGTGATTGTGCATCAAATACAAATGCAGCGTAATGGCGTGAAAGTATAAAATCTATTGCACACGTGTAGACCGTGCAATTAGTGTGGTGTAGAGTGGTAGGAGGTCCTGTGCGGTGCGTTCGTTGCCCAAGAACGAGGCAATTGGTAGACTACGTTGCAGCAACGCCATGCACACCTCATCACATGGATGACGGTAGAGTAAGTGTAGCATGTCTCACCCAACACTAATCAAACAGTCAAGACGAACATTATACAATTTATTATTTGTCTTGTTAACAGGAAACGTAAATTGGTTATTTACATCATTGTTACCGCTATTACTGCTGTTGCTGTCATGATCTTGATAGTTGTGGGGTGTACAAGTGCAGTCTACCATATGGTTGTCATAATTATTACGATCAATACGAAATTTCATTTGTTACAAATTTTGTGATTGCACCAGGCAATAACGGGCTAACAATAATAAACGTGGTAGTTGTGTGGCCAGTTAAACCAGTATGATTTACGACAACTCACTCGCAGCGTTGTCAATAAGCTACGCAACACATGGGATGTAAAAATGGTCAAATATGAGTAAACTTACACGTACAACTTTAATGCCATCATCATCAACGTCATTATTATCATCATCAAGTTCAGTGTGGGTAGTATTAAAATACGTTTTACAATCTACATTATTAATGCCACAATGAGGCGAGCAAGATGTCATGAATTGTGAATTACTTTCATCACTACTATTGCTACAAGTGTGACAATTACTTTAATCTTGACATTGTTTGCACATAGTCTTTGCACTTGTACATGGGCACTATTTGCCTTGACATAAAACGCGTTTGACATTTTGACATATCGTTAACGCTATCGTGCACACAATACGTAACGCCACAACTCGTGCGTGCACATCATACTCCGTTCGTGCATTTATAATGTAGAAGAGTTATGGTAAAATAGCATTTATTTGTGTAGACAATTTGCACTGGCTGTGCCAAGATTGCAAACAAAGCAAACCACGATAAACGGCCTATGCACTTCGGGCATGACGCAATGCATGAAACACGAAAGGTAGCAATAGTTGTAATACATTTGAAATACATTTATCTTTTTTATTGTTTTTGCAACTATCGTAAGACACAGATATGCTATTGTGCAAATTGTTTGCATCGTTTGAACTTGTCTTATTTACTGCAGATGCTTCTACTTATCTTTCTGCGGCATTATCAACCACAGAAGTAATACCATTAATTTTAATAAATTTACTTTCATCATGTGAATGACAAGTAGAGTTAACACATGTTTATAACATTGATGCAAGTGATGAATGCAACAATAGCAGTTGCTCATCTGCACTAGCACACAAGAGCAATTGTGCCATAATATGTGTGTGTACTACATTTAAATATGCTGGAAAGACGGAATTGGTGTAGCGTGAAAGCAACATACTCGCAGAGGGCCTGTGTTGTGGTAGTGGATTTAACATTTACATCAACAACTCAATTTCACTACGTGTCAAGTGATGCTCGGTTAATGTGTTGCGTATGCGTCGTAGACGCTAAGATGAGTGTGCCGCATCACGCAGTTACAGCACATCAGATAAACGTAAAAGTTGGCTGCCTGTGAGAATGTATGCCATAACACATCCAGTAGAAAACACATCCATTGCACAAGAGTGGTAGTAGTAATTGACATTTTCATTGCATTAGTGAGACTTTACAGGCATTATTGTATTTTTGTTCTATGTAGAAGTTACAATTTCTCTGTTAATTTGCTTGTCTTGACTTTTGACCTTGCCTATCTCTCTCTAGTTTTCTTCTTACTTTGCTTCAACATGTTAATGATAATCTTACTATCACATCTACTTTTACTACTAACAGTGTTGCTATTCCTATTGTAACTAGCACATGTGCTTTACGTATTACTCAAACAACAACGTAGACGATAACGGTGCAAACTTCTCTGGTGCACAGCAGCAAATGTGTGCCTCATCGGTGTTGTAAAAGTAATCAAACAAGGCAGGATTATCGATGGGCATAATGGCTGGTTTGAATGGTGCAACATCGGTCAAGTACAACCAACCATTACTCTGTACAAGAACATTATTGGCTTTGATGTCACCGTGTATGGTGTGGTAGACCTCATGCAACTATGCCACCGCGTGTAATAACTGGAAGCACATAAACCGTCGCTCATGACGTGTTCAGTACGGACGTATAGCAAGTCGCTATGGGAGAGAAAGGGCAACGTACGAACGCTCTAGCAACGCAAAACGGGAATCGGTTGAGTCCATTACACTATAAAAAAGATTATGTTGTGGGATTACACTCACCTTACCTGGGTTCATTTAACTGCCGTAGTTATTACTATCATTATTGTTTATGATGTCAGCGTGAGTTTTTGATGTGAAATGAGCATTATTTACGTCTTACATTTGCGACTGCATTGCTTTCAGCATTTCATGCATTTTTTTAATTCGCTTCAGCGATTAGGTATTGTTATTGGCAGCATAGACAAATATTTTAGTCACCACACCTACTCGTCGAGTTTGATTTGCAAGAAAAACTCGGCAAAGTAACTCATCTCTTGATGCACAAAAGTTTTTCTATTGTCCATATTAATGACTGGGTTATAATAAATTTTTTTATATTGATTTTTATTATAGTAGTGCTGATGATAATGATGATGATAGTGTTGACGGTAAAACTTTCACACGATGCACAGAGTTTTAATAGGCATTCAATGTTTCTATATATTATTTGGGATTTTATTAGTATTGATTTTTGCAAATACACAAGTCAGTGAGAAGAACGGGTTTAGCACATTTGTTAATCTATAGCAACGCGCGTTGTTGTACTTTACGTCGAAAATTTAACAACTGCTGCGCGTACGTCTTTTTATTATCTGCAAAAGTATTTTCAGCATTAAGTTACCCGTAATTAGTACATTCATCATCTAATTGTAATATCGTATCAGCGTTATTACTACAATTATTTTTGCTAATACTGTTGTTTTTTGACACAATTTGCTAGTCCTACAGACATGTCTGGGTGTACATTTGTAGTACATGTGGACTAATAGATTGAAATGCTTGTCTTTGTGCTTCATTTTGTTGCTACTAAAAACGTACATGACGTCAACAGTGAAATGTGGCAAAACAGTTTTGTCCATTACCGTTGAGTGGTGAAATTAATTACAGCTACGATGAGATGTCCGATACATTGACGGACGCGGTGGCGGCAAGATGATTGCCCATGAGATACTAATCACGTAACTCAAACACAAATAGAAATATTTATTTAAATATATAAATAAACTTAAATTAAGTGTTTGATAATGAACATGTGTGTACAACAGAGCAAATGAGTAATAATAACAAAAATAACAGCAATACTGTAGTAAGTTGCGCAAATCAAAAATACAATATTAACATAGGTATTTAAAGCTTTGACAACGTAACAAGTCAGAAATCAAACTTATTAAAGAATTATACACTATATTAGTTAGTCTTAGTATTACTGTTGCAATGAGTAATGAACGTGTATACATTTTTCTTTGATTAAATGTATAACTAGTTACAATATTACACAAATATATAAATGTATGAAAGGCGGAGAAGGTTAGTGAAAGAAAATAAGTTTATGATATAAAGTTAAATTTATAATTAATCAATAAACACAATTGTTTTTTACAATACTATAAAAAAAAAAATATGTAGTACCAAGTTTCACATCTTTTTTATTTATACAAAGTAAAACTCTTTTTTTTACATATATACAGAGCATTGAATAACTTTTGACGCTAAATTACTCTATCAATGTTACGTTTGCTTTTGCATTACACAGTAGAAATCTTTTTCTTTGTAAAAACAAAAACAGAAACTATTAAACATGATAATTAATTTGTATAAACATTTATTTTATTTTAATATAATTGTTACTTTTTTTATTATTGGTGCTGTCACTGTGTTGTTGTTGTCGCTGTGTTGATATTTTCGCTATACATGTATTGATTACTATAAAAATTGTTGTTACTACTATTCATATTGTCATAAACATTATCACGATAACCTCCATTAGGCATGGTGTTGCTTTTACTGTAATTTGTAGTTTGTGAGTTTGAGGTAAACAGCGATAATATCTCATTTTTGTGATCCTCATTTTTGCAATTATTATAATTACTATTACTACCACAATTTATATTTGTCTAAGCTGATACATTCCTCACAGCTTGCATACACTGTTGAGGTGATGACTGTGGTTGCGATACAGTATTGAGCGAACTAACAAAGTTGTTTGCGGGCCTTTGCAACATATTAGACATTGTAGAAATAGGATTTGTACCTTGCGGTAGAACATATGACGAACAAGACACACTTTGACAATTAGGATTATTAATATTATTACTACTATACATGGCATTGGTGTAGTTTGCTTGTGTAAATGGCATTTGTGGCATGGCTGTAATGGGTGCACTACCTACCGTTCCTCCTCAGACATTGCGTGGAATGGTAACGGGTGTAGGATTGCTAAATAATTAGGCTACCGCGTTGTGTGTTTATGGTTTTATTAGTAGTTAACTACAGGCCTGCTGTTGTGCACTTATTTGTAACTTCTGCTGCTGCTATTGCGGCGCCGGCTGTTGTAAAGTTTACTGCAGTTTTTCACCACAAAAATAATCATACGCACTACCAGCTGTTTTGCTACGAGGTTGAAATGTATTGCCCTGGAGTGCGCTACTGTTTTACATGTCATTGCAAGGCTCTGTCTGTGATCGCGTCGGTGACACCCACAGTTCATCTAGCGGAGCACTGCACTTATTATTATTATTATTATCATTATCATTACATTTATTGTTTGTATTTTTAGCAGCACATGTGTCACGCAATGCAAGTTCTGTAGTTGTGGTGTGTTTCTTATTTGTACGTTGCGCTTCGTGTGTTTGAGATAATACACTGCCATCGTCACCAAACTGTCGCACATCCGCCTCTCCACCACCGTTGATAATTGGGTAATGCATAAATGCCTCAAACAGCTTATCAAAGTGAGGATGGTAAAACTATTTTCGTTCATACTTGGCGCGAATCACTCGTTACACAAACGGTGTAGCCGTCTCATCATTCAACTTCATCGTGGCAGGCATGTGATACTCATACAATACTCGTCCTCGAGCATTGCCAATGTGCTCAATCAGTGTCATCATCGACTCGTCCCATGCATCCATCGTGGTAGATTTAACCTTAGACACATGTGTGCCCAGTGATCGGTGCACGCCTGCACAACGAAGACAGAAAAAAATGCCCAAGTTGGTACTGGCTCATCGTGGCTGTTTCGCACCACAGTCAAAGCATTCACGGTTTTCGCTTCGCTGTAGCATGACGTCAAATCGGCTTTACTGCTCGTGTGCTGCATTTTTATTATTTATGCACGAAGACACAACTTCATCCTGGTGCGCATGTATGTAGGGCACATCCACATCATGTGAACTACGATGATGATGATGATGGTTGTGGTTGTGATTCACGTAATGACTTGAGTGACGGTGATGGGGCTAATTGTGATGATGTTTTTTGCCAATCATTGTCTTGCTGTTTATGTGAATGTGTGTAAAACGCAAATATAAATATATATATCTATATATACAATAGGAAGAAAAAGAAGAAGAAGAAAATAATGTTCCGTTAAGTTGATTGCAGACCAATAATCTGTATAAATGAACAAGAAAGAAAATGATGAAAGCAGCATAAGGAAGAGTCTGACGGTATACACAACAATGCTTTTTGCATCAGATGATGAAAAATAAATTAATTTGATTTATATCTAGGTGTTACTTATAGTAAATTAAGGTTGATGCGAAAAACTTGATGCTGACAAGTTTTTTCTTACATATTAAATTGGTTTTTTTACTGATATAATTACATTTTTTCATAATAACATAAAGATGCTAATAGTTCATAAATATTTATCATGTAATTAGCTATCGAGAACATTTTTAAATGTTATCAAATAAACCTTTACTATCAAAATTACAGATTAACACATATAATAAACATAGCTTATTCTTTAACTTTTCTTTATTTAGGTAGAGATTAATTTTAACGCATAACACGACCTCTTCCTCTCCCTCCACGTCCTCCTCGTCCTCTCCCTCTCCCACCACCACGTCCACCACGGCCTCTGCCGGCGTTATTGCGTCGAAAGACTCCAAGCCTACCTCGTACCTATTCACACAACGGACTAAGCTAGCTATCACAGAAAATACACCCCACATAGTCCTCACTACGACTGGGCAGTGGACTCTGATTTTCGTTAAAGACGAGTTAGAGGCAGTTGGCACCACACTATTCACACCGCTGTGAGTTGACCTTCACACGTCGTGCAATGGCCGGCAGCTTGACCATCATGGGGCATCGGTTACAACAAACTTTCCACTGTCCGGCGGTGTGTGGGACAAAGGCCATACACCCCACGCAACCTTCATCAATGCAATCACACACATAATTGGTTGCAAGGGAGTGCTCACACGTTGGATGACGACACTCATCACAGGCCATGTGTCGAGTAATCGTTATTTGTTGTTTATTCTTATCATCACCACCACCACCAGTGTTGCTGTGATAATGATCATTGGGGTTGTCTCTCGCTGCCTGCGGTGGTGATGGCGCCGCCACCATGTCCTCAAATGGTGGGTTGTTGTAACAGTTAGGACAAATTGGCATCGACTTCCCACCGTCAATGTGGCAAATAACCAACTCAAAGTTGTCTAACGGGCATTTGAAGTTTGAATACTGCTTAATACTCCCACCTTGTGGTAGTGCAAAGGTAACTTCGCAGTATGGGCAGTACAGACGTTGAGGTCGGGTGCTAATGTGTTTCAAGTATCGCATACAATTGCCACATCGAGTAATTGGTTTACCAGACTGTGACAGTGGTGCAAAGGAGGCACCCATCAACGCATCATACACGTCAATGTGTAATTTGAAAAATTTAAACTTCGCAAAAAATAGATTTAATGCATATTGCAACACCTCCTGTAGCTTAGCTCGTCCTTCTGCAATGTGGGTAACGTACTACTCTACTCGACTTCGTACCAGAGGCAGAACGAGTTACGGGTCAATAAGACTGATGCCATGCACTAACACAATGCCTAACTTGGTTGGCTTCATCACTCGACCAGCTTGCACGGTGCAATAACCTCGCTACACAATATTGTTAACATGAGTTGAAATGGACGCATCGGTGCCAATGCCATTCTTCTCCATGAGACCAATCAAATCGGACTAGGTCAAGTAATCGGGTGGTTGTGTCTGCCCAGCCTGAAGGCGAATCTATGACAAGTGGAAATCGTCATTCACACGCACATTGGCAGGTAGCTTGTCCTCCTGAATACGCATGTGAGGCATGACTTACACAAAACCTGGAGAATCCATCACATGCCCAGTTCAGTGAAACACTTCTCCATTCAACTCAATGTCAATGGACGTCTTGAGCAGTTTGCAATCTTGTGATACGGTGGCGATGAAGTGACGGGCAATAAAATCATATATGCGTCACTCATCCCCGCTCAACTCACCTGGAGAGGCACATCGCATCGGTGTGATTGGCGGGTGATCGCCAGCGTCGTGGCCCTTTCTCGGTTTATTCATTCCATTAGTGTGACTATTTATTAGTGTACTGACATACTCACCCCATAACGGGTGGGAGCTGTGTTGCGTGAGAACACCGTGTAAGTTGAACGAGGGTGGGTACGCCGTTGACTACGTACGAGGGTATGAAATGTAACCACGAATGTACAAATTTTATGCAATGGACATGGCCTGATGCGGCCCAATCCCAAGGCCTTTACTTGCAATTTTCATCATTTACACCGTGTTGAGTGCCATTGGACGAGGCTTCACCTCATGAGACGTGTGTACGCGAATCACTTTAGCGATTTTGCTCTTACTAACCTGCTGATGCAAGAGACGTGCCATGGTTTCATCAAACACACGGCCTCGGTCTCAATCAAACTGCATATTCACCCCACCAGCCCGGTGTGCGATGGGCACCAGTCGTCAAAAGTTTTCAGGCTTGAAGTTAACAATCGCGTCATGGCGCTCGACACAAAACCCTAACGTTGGAGTCTGACAAGGTCCATAGCTCACCACACTCGCATCCAAATCACCGTACTTACCCTGAAAGTATTTGGTCTGAAATCGCGTAAAGGCTACACCGACTTTGAGGTCTAACTCTTGCCGACACGTCACCGCATCACTGACGTTCTTGTTTGGCTTACCCAACTTGCTAAACGCACTGGTAATTTCCTATCGCGTAATTGCCGAAAAGTGTGCACGCCAAATACTCTGCACGTTACAAATACTCTTCTACACCACCTGCATCACCTCGTAACAAATATTTTATCCTTCACGATCGCAATCGAGTCAGAGCACCAGTGCATCACAACCTCGTGCTTCATGCTACAAGTGAGAGCTGACTTTGCCAGAGGTGTCTTTCCATACCACCTACGCACTAAACAAGTCTTCCTATTACGTACGATCCCAGTTTTGATACTTGGCAGTAAAGTCACAATTAAAGACGTGTCCTGTGGTGCTCGTGACTTTGATAAACGCAGAACTACCCATAAAATAACCATTGTACTCAAACACAGGCACAGTACGCGGTCGTTTCTGGGCTTGACCGTTTGACAAGTGAAACGCAATGCTCTACGCCAACGATGGCTTCTCTGCCACCATCAACACCGTGCGAGTCATTTGACTATTACGTTAAAAGAGAATCAATATGTTTTTTTTTTGCTAAAATTTGCTAACACACACACACGCTCACAAGAAAAAGGGTGTCAAGTAGATCAATAAAAAGCGAAAAGTAAGCTTTGATAACACAAGAAAAACATAACAATGAATATGAATTTAGAAACAAAGACAGATTTAACAAAAAATAAAGTTGTACATGGTCTTAGTCAGCTTAATATTAGTAGAATATTCAAGTGTGCTATAACATACTTTATGCAGCACTTCATAGAAACACTTTTTATTTTAATAAAACAAAAATAATCGATTTAATTACACATTTCTTCTTTACAGTAGTAAACGGTGCAAATAAAAGGTAAATAGAGAGCAGACATGTAGCTGTGCACAAAATAATTAAAAAATTTATTTTTTAACAAGGGTTTACAAAAACAATTCACAAACAATGAATAGAATATTATATACAAATTTGTTGTGTGTTAACTTTAGTTTTGTAGCTCACTATTGCCGTTGATGACGATTTGCTTCAGCTAATACAAAAACGCACTCATGGGTATTGCGTGACTTGACTCATCAAGCTAATCATAACTACAAGAAGTTCTACACTTATATTTCTATTCTTACTGCCTGCTCTGCATGACATGAGCACATAAATTATTTTTGTTTACAGCATTGTGCGACAGACATGCACTAAAGGCAAGAAAAGGTAATCGCTTCATTTGTCGACCATTACACCCTGCACACAGAGCTGCTATGTGATTAATTTCTTTGATGACATAATTAGGTATAAAATTAGTTGGCTCACTTACATTGTTTTTCATCATTCTTAATTGCGCACTCTGTTCGTTGTATTCTGTGTAATTTTATTCACAACACGCTTCTTTTTGCTACAAATGATATTACTATTACTAATATTAATACGATGACATATTTGTAGTTGCGGCATCAACTTAGGACATTTGCTATGATTGCATCTTTTACTACTCTTGTTATTGATGATGCTAACCTACTGTCAACTAAATTTATCATTGCTCATTGTTGACTGCTGTTGTTGTCGATGTTTACTTTGATGTATTTGCTTTGTTTTACATGAAATCGTATTGCAGTAATTTGCGTAATAATAATTATTGCACACTTGCCATTAACATTATTTTGCGTGCCTCAAGACCAGGTGGTCCAATGTACAGCTGTAAATCGGCACGATCGAGAAAGGCACTATCAATGGCACTGATCAAGTTGCTTGTCGTGATGACAAACACATTTCGAATGCGCTGCAGCTGATCGATTTGTGTCAATAACGCATTGACAACACGAATTGCGTCAGATGGCTCATTGCCCTTCATCGCTGCTTACCGTGTAGCCGCCAAGCTTTACACTTCATCAATAACGACAAACAACAGCAATGACATGGACGAGGAGAATGATGATGTAGCCAATTGTTTGATGCGATTAAATAAGTTTACTACCTGTTTACCGCTTTCACTAAATCAGCGACTGAACACACTGTGCACGTTAATCTAAATTAACTTAAACTTTGTGAAATTATTGTGGCAACGTATCGCTATTTTGTGTGCCAGTGCCTTTGACAAGGACGTCTTACCCGTACCAGGTGGACCGTAGAAAAGTATCATTCGATTTCACGCAATGCGATTAGGGTCAACATTTACGGCAATAAAGTATAGTGTGGTGCGAACATAGTTGAGTAGTTGCGATTTTAGCTGCTGAGAGCACAAAAGCGATTCACCATAACTCAATGACTATCACAACCCATCAAGAGAAGCATGTGGTAGTTACAAAGTACAAAACGCACACGACTAGTCTTTGTCTGTGCCATTCGTGTTGCTGTACAAACCAAATTATTATACTGTGGCTTCATTATCATCTTCTTCATAATAGTTTTACAAAAATCGGTGTTAGTAATTACTGAAATGTGCACCAATATCATCTTTATGTTTGTTTACATCATTATTTCTATTCTCAGTAGTAGTATTTAAATTATAATGAACATCATTTACTGTGCTACCATAAACGCCTTTGCAATTATTTTGATATTGTACTAGTGGCATGTACTTGTTGTTAGTGTTGTTGATACGATGCAAACCAAACAGCTTATAAAAAATTAGGTTAATATTTATTTGCTTCACGCTGCTCACAATATTTTCAGATGTCTGTGTTAGCAAACTGAGCGTGTGTGATGAGGTCAAATCACATACTCTGACCGAGTAGATACAACTATTCAGTATAGGCGACGCATTACTCATGTCAAGAAGAGTACCTGGACTAATGTGATGTTTTCCGTGTACAAACAAATGTCGAACGTGCGAGCGAAGTAGACACGAAAGTTATGGTCAATTTTAAACTCGTGCAGTGCATGCTACCTCAAGATCGATTTTAGGAGTAAACACTGTACTTGAGTGTTCAGCATTAGCTTAATCATGTTGAATAGAAGTGGTATTTATATTTTCGCCAATGCTGACAGCACTAATAATACTATTCGTCTAAAAGTGACTATTTTTCTACATCATTACGTTTAACGTATAGTGAGCTAGTATTATTTTTTTTCTTTAAATTGTCTTTAAAATATTTTATTTAGAAGTAAACGTTTAAAAAAAAAAAGCGATGTTGGGCATTACACTAAAATTTATTATTACTCCCATAATATTCAAGTAATACAATAATTATAATAACAAAACTTAAATTTTTAAACTTTGAATAAGAACTCTTAACGTTTACTAAAAAAGTTGTTATTACGTTATTGAAATTTGTGAATACAATCAACGCTGTTCTCAACAACAAAAAATTAAAATTAATATTATTTCTGTGATGAAGTTTACTTAGTTTTACTTTATTTTTTGTTAACAAGTTATTTTGCGTGTAGATATTTGTGATGTGTGTGTTGTGCAGTGTTTTATCTTATTTACTACAGGTTTTATTACTAATACTATTGCTATTTATTTTATTTTATTAATTTGCACTATCGCACTGAATTTGCGTTTTATTCTGCAT
Organism: Blastocrithidia nonstop; assembly: GCA_028554745.1. Taxonomy (NCBI): domain Eukaryota; phylum Euglenozoa; class Kinetoplastea; order Trypanosomatida; family Trypanosomatidae; genus Blastocrithidia; species Blastocrithidia nonstop. The sequence goes on along the minus strand of JAQOTN010000019.1, from coordinate 359,607 downwards.
TGTTGACTATCATATCATTCGATAAAGTCAGGCTGTGATGTCCTGCCGATTGAATTGCAAAATTAAATGAACAAAGTATTTCATGTTGTCAAAATTTGTGTTCGTCATTGAGCTCATTTGCATTTGCGAGTGCATCTACTCACGCTCGCACACAGTTGCCAACATTGTGTCAAAATTGCTTGCCTTCAATAAACATGCACGGCAAAGATTCAATAAATGTACTAAATGCAATACAACTTTGACTAACATGTTCGTTTGTATCAAATGTACAGTTAGCTTTATTGCTACAAATCAATGTTGAGATGTCGTCTAAAGGATGTAACGAACAACGTTACAAGATGTCAAGTACAAATGGTAGCAGTGCTGCTGATATGGCAGACTTGTGATACTTGACCTCACCACAGGTAGACAATAGTGTAGACCACTGTGATAAGCTTAGTTGCTTTGCATACGTGCTATAAAGCAAACAAGCGAGCAATTACTAAAACAAGTGTGAATCGGTGCAAGCCAACGCACGGCAACATTACACTGCTGAAATTAAAACCGATGCATCGGTGCGTTCTGCATCGGCAATGGTAATATCTTCAGTACTACGTTATGTGTTCGCATCCTTTAGCAAAAGCATTATTAACGCTTGTTAGACCAATACCTTTGAGACCTATCGCATTGCGGGCAAAATGTTAGCAAGTTGCGTTCGAGAAACCAATTTGACGATAAACGGATAAGTAGATGTATTAGTAAATGCTATATTCGACGTTGACGTTGAAACTAGTGTATTTTTTTATGGTTATAGTATATTATTGATTTTATTACCACCTTCTGCATCATTCGTCTTTACTTCATTATCATTCTTTACCGCTACTCCTACTTTAGGTGTTTCGTTCTTGTTTCGATTATTGTTATTATTATTGATTATATCATTATTACTTCATTATATTGCATCCGTGTTTTCAGCTTGATTTGCGGCATGATCAGCATGACGACACAAATCAAGACGAGCTTAATATTGTATTCTTTGCCCATAAAGTTATGATGGCTGCTAAGTTAATGTGGTCAAAACACGCAGTGTGGCATTAATGTCAGTCAAAGTCAAGTTATATATCACGTGCTTAATGGTGTGGAGAAGTGATGGTAGGTAGTCAATCATTGCCGGGACACTTAACGTCGCCAAAAGCACGGCTCTGTAGTGGCGTTGCACACTCTTACCATCTTACATGTATTGCTGAAAGTGGTGCAGCATGTTAGAGTTAGCGCCAGTTATTGGTAGGCCTAATTTTTGCAAAACGAGTATACTGTTAAAATAGTACAATGTTTGTTACAAACTCACTGAATTAGTGTTGGCCTGATTATCGGATTAAATGATTGATGAGAGTTGCACAATCAAGTTGATACACATAGACTGGAAAGCATGCAACATTTTGATTATTTGAGATTGTTTTTCAAAAAAATCACATCCCTATGACTATTATTGTAACTACGATATAGTCTATTGTAAACTTCTTGAACTTTACATTGCTTTGCTACATTCTACAACATTTCCAACGAGTTAGTTTACATTAGGACAGGTGTTAAATTACACTATCGATTTCAGTGAGCGCAATGTGAGTGGGTACGGAGGATTTGAATTTATTAGTGTTAACAACACTACACTAGTAAAATTTGACTACAAATCATAGTCAGCACTGATTGTATTATTTTTATTGAATATGCCTTTAGTAGAGTATTTGTCTTAGTGCAAAGAATGTTATTGTGAAACACGTGAAGTATACTAAGGTGGCGCACAAACTGAAAAATGTTTACAGCTAAATTTACTTTGCAAAATGGTCTGTACAGTGTGCGTGGTTGTCACCAGTCAAAACAGAACTTATTCTACGCTATCTCGTCTGATTACTTTGAGAGCATTGTTTGTTTATTTAATGAAAATAGCAAACAAGTAGTGTAAATTCAAAAAAAATAGTGTATTCGAATTACTTGCATTGTTAGTAGTGTCTATTAACGACGGTTATAAGAAAGATGCATTTGTTGTGTTGCACCGAGTCGTACATTACAATTTTAGATTGTGAAATGTGTGCGTCAAGTAATTGCTTAATTTATCCTGTGTACTGTTAGCAAATGACCTATCGCAAATATTTTGCTTCAGTGTGTTGTCTGCATTGTTAGTTTACGCTTTGTTATTACTTGTACTTGCATTATCAGATAAACTATCGTGTACATAGTCTGTTTTGTTCTCGCACATGTAATGTATGTACAATGATAAACAAAACACTCGACCTACGTGCAACAAATAATTAGCCAATTGGTTGATATCGCCTTGATGAAATGTTGTCAAAATAGTTTGATATGCTCTGTTTGCCTCTGCTTTCTCATTGTTTGTGCTAATGCATTTATTCTCAGCATTGCCATTTTCACTACTATAATAACTCTTGTCATTGTGATTGGCATTGGTTTTAGCTTCAGGTGCACTGTGAGTATGACGTTTCACTTCGATTGATACAAAAATTTGCAGCAGCATATATAAGATTGTTGCAACACGCTAAGCACAAGAAACATCCGTTTAATCACAACACTAATAAGTCTCTTTACTCCTTTGTAACTGATCATTCATGCTGTAATGTACACCGCCTAAATGTAGACTTGATGTTATAAAAAATGAGTAACGCTGCAGCAACAAACATAATGTGAGCTACTGTGAAATGTGTGTTTACACCCCACGCTGAAATTGAGCAAGTCACTAAAGTTATATTTAGTACGACTTCACTTTACCTGTAGATAATTTTTATTGTGCGGAAGACAATTACTACGCGTCTACCTGTTAATCAGTGCTTTTGCTTTTTATCGGTATCATTTTTGTGTCTTGTGCAAGAGATTATCTGTTCTCATGCAAAGTGTGCTGAACACATTAACTGTGATGCGTGTAAATGACTTCTGCGAGTTGTTATATTTTTATAACATTAAGCAACGTGGCTTCGATCAACGTAGACAAGGGCAACACCGCGGCATGTTACTGTATAATGTGCTGAACAAGATGTTTTGCATCTTGCATGTGATCTTTAGTCTACTGCACCGAAAACACTAAATATTCATTTTTGATTTATGATGATGAAGATGATGATGATGATGATATTGTTGTTGCTTCTGTTTCGTCTACTGCTTCTGTCGTTGATTCAGCTCCTACGTGTTATTTTTTCTTATTATTCTGCTGTTGCTGCATATCATGACTGTAGTTACGTTGATGAACAGCACTCAGCACCGCACCTCGAGCAATAAACGCAAAGACATCATTACCTGAACTCTCACTTTCAAAGGAGTAATTGACCTTGTCACGAACACGGCCATGTGTAAAATAGGCACGATACAATACACCAATCATCACAATCGCCTCTGCGACAGTAAACTTAGTAAGGTTAGGCATGGGCAGTGTACTTTTTCTTTCCGTCTTTTGTAAATGAATGTTTTTGTTGTTGCTTCTGTCATCATCACCACGTTCAATGATGTGTGTGGTCTTGTCTTTGTCTACACTGTCGCTCTGTACCAACTGACGAAATGCAGTGTATAAATCTCAACATTGCTGCTGCAACGGTTTCGCATTAGCTGATGCATGTGTTTTGGCTTGTAACGCTTATCGTGCCGTGTACCACTGGCTAATAACAGGGTGATAAATAACATGCTGGAGATGCTAAACACGCACAGGTTTACTATGCTCCTTGACTGAAAGCTCAGTATTTTTTTCTTCATGAGTCAAGTTACACACATGTGGTGGCGATTGCGAAAATTTGTGTTGAGTGTCTTATAGACGTAGTTGAAGTCAGTTTTGTAACGTTCATTTATTCTGCGGAGAGAAGAACGTTCTGTATTGAATAAACTATACCTTAAATAGCACCCTTTACATATCAGCCATTGCATTTTCAGGTGAGCTCTGCACACTTTCATCACTAAATTTTGGTCATAGCTATCAAAGTTAACGTTATACTTCACAAGTAACTTCAACGTTTGTTCATAAGTTGATTAGTTACTGTATACACTTTGTAAAAAGAGTTTTCATCTACTTCTCAATAATTACTAAATATTTGCCAATCATCGTATTTTTCGTGATGTTTGCATAGTGTCACAGTTGAAGAACACGAACACATGCAGACGCAGCATATCCAGCTTGAATTAGTTCCTTGTATGATATCATAAATTACAAAAGATTTATGGGTGTTTTTGTTGTTCTAGTTGTTGTTGTTCTTGTTGTTGTTGTAGTACTGTTTGTTGAAGAGTGTGCTGCAAATACCTTATCTTGGGTGTTTGCATTTGCTCTTTTATCAATTACAACATCATGCTTAATTATTTACTTGTCAACATTTTATTACAAGGACTAAACTCGCTTTCTCCATATGAGGGGCAAATTTTACAAGTGGTGTGCCATTTGCTTACAAAATAAATGGATCATTTGACTATCATAATGTGACTACAATAACCATTACTCTACAATACGCTTTGATCGCAGCTTGAAGTGCTCGGCGTTTAACAAATCTATGTGTAATTTAGACACTCGTGTCTACATAGCAGGTGTTAGGCCTACCTATTACAGCAAAGTCTGTAAATACGCCATTTAATACGATAGTAACAATCGCCCGTAGCGAGAAGTAAGAAGTAATGAAGGGTTTGTACGGTGAGAGTAAAGGACACTGTGATATACAAGCTGAAAACATAAAAACGGGTATCACCTACTCTTCACTACTGTTGTGAATAACTACGTGTACAACACTGATTTTGTCTGCAAGGCGTTATCGATCATTAATTTTTTAGACTTTACGTCATAACGGGATAGGCGCGTTAATCATTAATTAAAGCTCAAGGCGTGAATGCCAAGCTTAAGGCGCTGACAAATATCAATCTCAGCAGCCATTAGTGCAATATTTGTACACATTCCACGAGTTAACTTTTAACTATTGATATTACTCTGTGTGGCATTTACTAAATTAGTGAATTTGCTTGATAAGTTCGTTGTCAAGGTTGATGATGATGATGTTGAGGAGGAAGAGGTCAAAGCTGAAAGATGACTCAATGAATTACTTATTGTGGTATTTCTACCTGTCTTGTCAATTATGTACTTACTGTTTTCTTAATCACTACCACCAACTTTTTTCATGTTGACCTTCTTCATATAATGAGATCAACAAGTCAAGTAAATGTACACTAATTAACTTATATACAACTGCTGTAATTGCTAATTTGTAGCACTTCTCAGGAGTTTCTTCACATTTACATTGCACTTTAATATTGAGTGTCAATATTTGTCGTACAAATTATGATAAATGCTAAACTAATTGATATTACTTTGATTGACGTTAGCAGCTATAATATCACTTATCGAAACAGATTTACCGTTTTCATTATTACAGCTACTGATGTTGTTGCTATTGTTTTAATGTGTGTAATTATATCCATTTGATTATTCTTTTTATTACTATATACCTTCCTACAGCAATAGCTTTTTAACATATTGATTGATGTCAATGTTACTTAATGCAATAGCTTAATTCGTTAGGCTCTTTAACAAATAAAAGTTCATAAAAGGAGCAAATTTGGCCTTTTCAGACTCAATACATTCCATACTCGATTTTGATCCAAGCATTGCCCTCTGGGTGTCATTCAGAAACTGTCACACAGGGATGGTAAGGCACTATCGACAAAAAGATACAAATGGAATTAGGTCAACTTGGTGTTGTTGCACTGTAAGATTGTACAGCTCAAGATAACCATATCACTTAACAACGTCTACGAAAATTCACTTATGGAATAATGGTTTACTAAACATTTTCATCAACTCAACTCGATCCTGTGGGCATAACAACGGCATATAGACAATAAGGTAGCGATATAGCAATTGTATTCACAAATCAATAACATGAATGTAATTGGCATGAGTAGTGAGTTAAGCAAACATTGTATCACGTTAACTGTTATCAATTTTTTTGATGTGTTGATCAAATGAAGCTGTCGGCCTATCATTACTCGTAACGTCATTATTTGCATCCTTGAAAGTATTATCAACATTATTATTGTTAACACTACCACTCATATTTCTAGTGGTGTTATTGCTATCGTTATTATCGAATGTTCTTACATTCTGCTTCGAATTATCATTTTAAGTTGCGTATCTTAGTTTATTGATACTTCTACACGGTACAGTAACAACAATTGGCTTATCGACCTTAGGTAGTGCATGTAAGAATCTATATTTATAATGCATAGTCTACTTCATTTTTTCAATAAGTTAACTTGTCACTTGGTCTTTGTTCACTTCATTTGCATTGGTTGCATCCTTTTACTGAGATGGAATATTAATGTTCGTGTTGTTTTCACTTTACTTTTTATTAATAGCTTTTAAATTTTGCATTGCTCATTCCATCACAGTTAGCATATTAACTTTTGTAATATTTAACAGATGTATGTTGATTTGTGTATAATTCATGCTCATCTGATGATAAATTTAGCGAAGAGACTTAATATACATGATCAAACTTATTCCAGCATTGTAATAGTATGAGTTGTTATTGTGGATGTGGTTATCTTTATTTTTGTTGTCATCATTAGTATATGATTTGATAATATTTTCTTACTTGGAAACGATAAACTTTGGCTAAACTTTACTGGTTGCCAAATTTATTGCTGATGTCTATGTTAAGTTTTGTTTTAATGTCGCGTCAGCTCTCTGCTGCTATTGCTACATACCAACGCACACTACACCTTTGCGAAGAAACTACTCTACTCTAATTTACTTGAAATACATGAACGTCTGAAAGAGCTCAAATATTGTTTTCACACACTACCTGTTAACACCACGTTATGACTCTTTCTGCAAGTGCATAACATGATGCAGTTGTAAGAATGAAGGTACTAAAGTGTTTACTTTTTATTATAGTTATTACATGTTTTATTTCTGCATACGTAAGTTTTGTGATACACCTTGACCATTAGAATATGTTAGCTGCTGTGTTTTGAATTCATAGTAGTCAATGTTGTTATTAACAAACTAATCTGATGATAAGCTAAGTCAGAACGGTGGGAAGTTAAAAAGTTAATTTGTGCTTTTTACCTGCGCAAACGTAGCTGCAAAATTTTATTTATCATTTTTCACCTTCGCCGTATTGGTGGCATATTTATCGAATGTATTAGCTTTTTATTTGTTTTAATTTTTCTGCTTCTTATCATTATCTTTATTATTGCTAATGTTATTATCACTGGAATAAATTGTAACATGTGAGCTCATTACTTCACCTTTCTATGACCTTTAGCTAACGCATGAATGTAATTATTATTAATACAGTTTTTGTTGCTACTATTACTACTACTAACGACAAACAAGTTTCTATATTTATTATTGGCATGATGATTACCTTTATTGGGAGTATTGCTAAACTTGACGTTTTGCGTTAGTGGCAACATTGTTGTTTCCTTAAACTACTTCTTAAGTATTGTCTTCTATTATTTCGGAAACATATACTGCCCTTTTTGTTGTTCTTACTGCAGGAGTTACCTCTCTCCATTACTTTGACTACATGTCAACTGATTGCATTAGATCATCTTTTGCATTCATTGGCAGCTAACTTATATGAGTATAACTTGTCAGTAAAGTCATAACCGATTCCGGCACTACCACACATCATTGCCGCTGGCGTGATAACTATTGTGAAGACAACGTCAAGGCATAATCAATGTGTAGTCTTTTCTTTTCTTCTTAACAGCTATTATAAATTGCATTTATCTCATTAACCTGACAAAGTCATTCTTTTGTTTGTTAATGTACTTGTTACTTTTGTGTAGGCAGTTGCACCTTCGCGTTACATTCAGTTTGACTCGCCTAGCGTTACGATTATTATTGTAATAATCTTGCTGTTGCAGCAGCATTTTCATTTTTTTCTTACATCATTTAACGCGATTTAGTTTGCATTGGTAATTATTACGTGTCAATTATCAAGAATCTACGATAATTATTTACATTATAATCTTGTGTAATACTTTACTTGTTGTTTTTCTTATTATTATTACTACCACAATTATTGACACTTTCACTGTTTTTATTATTATTATTATTTTTCTTCTGGGCAATATTGATTTGATTAGATGTGTTGTTGCTATTCTGATAAAACATATAATCATCTTATGCTAAATCAAGTGAAGAGTTCAATGCTGCAGAGGTTGTTACTTTTGACTACACCTCACGTGCAAGTAAAGTTAAAATATCTGACTATTATAATGCTTTTAGTGCAAGTTCGCAAAACGATGTATACACGGTTTTATTTTTCTGCAACATCACATGATTGTGACGAAGATTTTTGTGAATTTATAATAGTTTTACTAGGTGCTTCTTGTTCTTACGTTTACCAAACTGTCTCGCATACTTTTGAGATTGTCATTAATGCGATATGGTAGTTCGTAAATGTGTATCATTTTGTCGTTTGTTTGTTGAATACTTATTCTCACTAACAATATTATAATTAGTGCTATTACAATTTTTATTACTATTACTGCTGCTCTTGTTGTTACCTTTGCTAATGTTTGTATTAATTCCTTGGCCACATGCATCGTTTGCCTTTTTGCTTGAACGAATTGCTCGTAAGTCTGTTATTTTGCGCTTATTCATTCTTTACTACTTGTACTGATTTACTAACTGTTCGAGTTAATGCGTCAAAGAAGGTGATGTTGTCTTTTGCTATGCCACTTTACTTAGTTGAGTTTTATGCGATTGCAAAAGATTTGTAGTAGACACATATCGTCGTGGCTACTTTACACTTGTTGTCAAGCTACATAGACTTTTTCGCTAAAAATGAAAAGAAGATGTCAATCGCAACGATTGCATGTTGTTCACACAACAACATGAGTGTGATAAACAATGAGAGTGATTTGCACATGCAATTCACTATCGTTGATGCAGTAAAAACTACGACAAAAAACTACATGAAAAAAGAAAACGAGGAATTCGCAACGCTAATAATTGAATGTGCGTGTTTTTGCACAAATAGCGATAGCAATGGCGTGCATTGCATGTCAGCTAAATATTACCTTTAACTTTATCTGTATACAATTTTCACTTTCATGGTCAGCTGACTCGATGCGGATTACTCCTTTTGCATTTGCTTATAGCCTAGCACATTATTTGCATTATAGTGTCACAAAAAAAAATAATTTTTTGAAAAAATTGAAAAGACAAATATAAAAAATCAGCTAATCAATTGTGTACTTTAACTTTCAAGAGTTTTATATTTTATGGCAAAATATTCCCTTACAAAGTAAGCTTTGCTATTGCTTACTAACTTATGTTTGTTATAGCCCCAAAAAAAAAATTGTTAATGTGTAAATAACTGTTAACACTGTCTAACAAAAGTAGAAATACTCTCGTTTACCAAAAATTTAACAAAAGGCAGAACTGATAACAATGTTGTAATTTACACCTTAAATATAAAATATGAAAGAAGAACAAATCAACAGCACGAGAGAGTAAAATCGTAGCGATATAAACAAAAAAGAAAAAAAAAGTTTGAAAGTTTTATGCTTTAAAAAAGTAAATGTTTCAAAGGAGCTATTTTGTAATGTAGCATTAAAGTTTAGTATATACTTATCTGACACGTCAAGTGCTTATAAATGAGCGTAAACATTCTGTTATTGCAAATTATGCAATGCGTAGATGAGAAAAAGAGCATGAATAAAGTATATTTTAACTCTCAGCTGAATTTTGACTGTTGTCGACTTTATCATTGCACGTAGAATACATGTGTAATGTAAACTATTAGAGCAAGTCTATTCAGCGCAAATGTAGTTGTGAAGTAAAAGTAAAGCAAAAAAAAATAATTGTACAGCGTAAATGCACGCTTGCAAACATCTGCATTTCATAATAAAAAATATATATAGAATATTTTTGTAGCTTAACTTCTTTTACAGCTGTGTTGCTATCAACCTCACTAATAATTTATCTGACTCTATTAAAATTAATTGATTGATTAAATGATTGCTAGCATTATCAAATATAAAAAAAAACAATAATTCTTATTTAATTTGTTTATTTTTTTTAAAAAAATTATATTTTGCATTAGAACTATAATTTTTCCAGTTTATTTTAGACTTGCTCTGCCTTGGATTGGTTGACTGCTGGACCGTCTTTGCCATTTTCCCAGTATTTTGCAAAGTATGCCCATGAATTTAACAAGAGCGACACCGCTTTGCCCTATGCCTTGTTAATTTGCTCGTCAGTCAGCGCATTGAGCAAGCCTCAAGCCTACAGTTACAACTGCTTTTTACTGTCGGCAGAACCACCGGTCTGATGCAGGCGCTTAATCTTATTAACTTGCATTGCCACATCAAGGGCACTTGCACCACTGTTTTCATTGTAGCTATTGTTATTATTGCTTTGCGCAGTGTTAGCAAACTCATTAGTGGCTGCCTATTTGTTAACTATAGATTCGCTCGGATTGTACAGAGTGCGTGACATCGTGAACAAAGTTCGCCGTTGGCATGTCAGCTTTGTATTATTACATATAGATGATTGTCTAGCACATGTAGGTAAATGTGATGATAAAGTTTGTGTCCTGTTACGTGCCTATGTTGTGGTACTAAATAACGGCAGTGTCGATACAACTGACATTTAACGCGCAGATAATAATTGACTATTGCACAATAATTTACTTTTTAGCGCACTTAAACGCTTCATTTTGCTGATTCAAAACTCAACTATGTAAATTAATAATAAACTTTTGTAACTTGAATTAACAGAAACACGTTTTTTCAACTACTATAAATTTGTATTATATTGCTAATGTATCAAAGGTAAAGCTAGTTTCACTTCTGCTACAAAAGAAAAAAATTATTGAAGTGTAAAGACATACACATAAACTTTTACGTAATATACATTAGAAGAGCAAACATATAATTGCTATTATTTTAACAAGTTCAACTCCGACTATGTTTTTCTCTTATTAGAGTTGATGCTAATATACTTTTTTTCAACATTAGTACAGATCAGGTATAAGTAATAACAAATAAAGCAGATGTTATGTATTTGAGGTATATGCTTTGCAAAATAATATATGCAATACAATACTTATTATTTTTCTATGCTCGTGCTACATAAATTAGCACAATGAAATTTTAATAATCTCAAACTTAAGCACAATAATGGCAAATTATTATTGATACCAAAGTAAAAATAATTATTATAATTCAAGGAAGAAAGAAAAGATTGCGTGTAGTATGTCTTTGTTCTGAATACACGAGTCTTTATAATTTCTCTTTACTTTTTTATTTTCTACTTGCAATTAGAATTATTTATTTTTGCAATAGTAAACGTAGTAATGACCATAAAAATTAAAACATATACGAACTATCAATATAAACTATCTATTTTGTAGGGAAAAAAATACATTTTTTCACCACCTTAAACCATACTACACATAGCTAATGAAATTTTTTTAGCGGCAACATTAACTGTAAAGCGTAACGTGTGTGTATTGCAAAGTTAGTGACTTTCTGCTAAATTACTGTATTATCAAAAATAGTTGCAATCACAAATAAAATTAAATAACAATATATGTCAACATGAATATGTGTAATTTTTTTTAATACACTCGTATATGTATATATATAAAAATGGAAAATTAATTATGTTGATCAATTTTTTTAATCAATTTTTATCAATATTTATCTGTTTAACCGTATGCCTCAATCGAACGAATAATTTCATCACACTCAACACGCAAATTCTGAGCAAGTGTGACGCGTGTTTCCTCTGAGGTACCGGCAATTGGCATAAACTATGTAATGTGCATGACCGATAATCGTAATCGATCTGCCTCACCGCTACCCATTGCATTTGGGTTTGATTCCTCTTTTACCCGTATTCGCATCAATGCTGGTCGATTCATACGCCCTTGTGTGAGTTTCGTGATGTACATAGGATCCTGCTCCGATCGCTGCTTCAGCTCACTGGCCGTCATGCCAAAAAACTCCTCACCGGCTTCATTGAACAAAGTGAGCCAGACCTGTGACACGTTATCGGTGACCTGAATCGAAATCAAATACCGCTGCGTCGGCACCACCGTACTATCACACTTCTCACACCGAAACTGATAACCTTGTACACCTTACGCGGTAACCTTTTTGTGGCACGTAGGACAGGCATCATACCACTGTGCGTCTTGCTTCATGTAGATGGGTACACAGCGAATATCCACAAAATCGGCCTTTACACCTTTTCCTAATCCTTCCGTAGTGAGGTCGTTGATGTATTTACGTCCTCGGTAGGTCTAACCACCAGCACCATTGGCGTTAGCCCCTGCCGCTGCCACAGAGAGCGATTACACATTACTCCCACCAGTCGAGATGTACCAATTAGCTAATTTCTTTACATCGGCAATGTCAACCGGGTTCACGTCAATTTTGGTCTGAAACGTGGTAGATAACGTTACCCCGTTAAAGGTACTTACTTTCAGCTGACGCATGGCTACCACTGTACCGGGCTGACAGTTTCAGCTCTTGGCCTCATCGTTTCACATGGTCACCTCAACTGAGGCGGTGGTATCGCCTACTTGAACATTACGCTTGATGAGTTCATTGCCCGTGGTGCGCTGTGTCACAGAGCTCAACCCGCTTACCTGTAACACTACCGCAAGAATGTCAATCAACGACCCAGCTTCGCGCTGTTTGAGCAAATTTAGTGGAATAAAATTGTACCGCTGTAATGGTAAGTTAGACGTAGAGCTGTCATTTCGTGCCAACATTATCTGTGAGCTTCGATCAAAGGTCAACTCATAGTCATTGTTCACGTTACTAAAGCGCCGATTTGCATTCTTTACTTGTCCACCGCTAAAGTAGTACACTTGCCCGTTCACCAAAAGCGGTTCAAAAACATCCACTGCGTCATTGAAAACGGTAGCACGAATTGCGGTAGATTCATCGATCAGTGTAAACGAAAACAACTTACCCTGTGAATTTGGTTTGTTTCATGTGCGAACGTCGGTCTTATCCGTCACACGGGCACGAATTCACCAGCGCGAACCTATAAACGGGGTAAGGGAGTCAATCGGTTGCACTTGATTAGGTGATGGCTGTTGCATGATTAGCTTTTTTATTTCTTTATATAGCAAAATAAATAAAAATGTTTGTATATATTATAATGATACGTTGTAAATGAAATGTTAAAGTAATTCTGTAAAATAATTTTATCTATTTGCGAGCTATATCAGACGTGAAAACAATATTCATAAAAAGTTTTAAAAATGATAATATCAACTATACAAAATATTTATAAAGAATTAACAATACGTTAATACCTTACTAGTGTACACAATGATCATTTTAGTTTTCAGAAATAATTTAAACTTTATTTAAGTTTTGTTAATATTAACTTAAAACTAAGTTTACAATAGTAATAATGCTAAGTGTGATCAAAAAATAAGAAATAAATTTAAGTACTCCTGTTAATTCGTTATGATTAATAACGATCATCACGTTGACTGTTAATTGCACTGCTAATTGTATTGCTATTTTCTTCGTCATCACTACTATCTTCACTACTATCACTACTATTATCCCTACTATTACTAGTTGTTTGACTACTATTACGCTGGTGTGTCTCATCGTCCATGAATAACGTAAGTAAATCATGCATGGTTAGTCGAGACGCACTGCCACCTTGACCATTGCCAATAAAACCTTACAATTTTTTCTTTTGCTAACACAGTGCATCAATGCGTGTTTCTACTGTGTCTACCGTCACAAAGCGTGTAATCGTGACTGGTTTTGTCTGTCCTATGCGATGTACTCGATTCATCGCCTGCTCCTACTGTGCTGGATTTCATGTTGGCTACATTAAGAAGCAATGATTTGCTGCTGTCAGTGTAATTCCCACCCCACAGGTACTAATCGTCGCCAGCAACACACGTGGACTTTCACGATTTGTGGAAAGACTACACGGCTTCTCCTTGCACGCTTGACTATCATCTTCATCTCTATTAGCATTCTTCATTATAATATTTTGATTATGATCATCATCATCATCATTTACTAACTATGCACTATTGTCATCATTTTTTTGTTATTATTGGTCTGCTACAGTGTTGAAGCGTTGTAAAACTTTGTCCTTCTCTCTTAAACTTAACTGGCCAGTAAACATGATGCATGAAATGCCACGTTATTACAAACAATACTGTAAATAGGTTAAATACGTTACAAATGAACTGAAAACGACCACTTTCTCATCGCGAGGAATGGATTCAATGGCGTCAAGCAACGCCTTTGTCTTGCTTGACAATTACAAGTCTCAGTTATTGTAATCGGCTACGTTGATTTACGGCAATGTCACTAGTACACTATTCGCAGACAGCAGCACCTCATCGGGTACGAGAAGAAACTAACGTGTCTGTGTTTTGCGTTTACACATCGGACAGCGGTGTTGAAGTTCAATGGCGTGAGTAATGCACTGTTGACAGAACACATGCGCACAGGGCAAGATGACCGGTGTCTGAACCGTGTCTAAGCAAATAATACACTCTCGCTCACCAAGTTTGTAATTTTGTAGCTACTGCATCAATTAGGTGACATAGGAGGCGTCTTTTTCTTTCAACTTGCCCATGAGTGTTCGTCTGATAAATTTTTACATGAGTTACTCACGTATTTTCTTGTTGATACTATTGTTAGTAGTGTTGTTTTCTCTGTGTTATAATTTTATTGCACTTGTTTACTTTTGTTCACTATTGATATTCGTATTATTGTTCTTACTTACAATATTATGTTGTCTAGTAATATTTTAATATTTACCGTTATTTGCTCTCCGTAATGTTGATTATTGTTATTTTTATTATGAAGATGAAGGTAGTAAATGAGTAGAATCAGGCATCAACCCACGTGCCCGTCGCAGCGCCGCCACGGCAATGTACGGGTGCAGACAACTCTGACGACACCGCAGCAACATCTCAAACGCGGTACTAAACTGGCAAAGTGTATGATAACTTGATCCTTGATTGAAATGTTGACCTTCATGTAATTTACCCAACTTTGACGTGGCGTTGCGGAAAATGGAGTTGTATATTTCGCGTGCGGCTGGTGATAGTGTCACCATGGAAGTCACCACACGCTTATCATGTAAGCGCAAAATAGGTTCACTTCCAATGCGTGATTATGGTGTACGTCGAAGTAAGAGTGCGGCAAATAACATCTTCAGTGCCGTCGTTGGACGAGGGTGATTGGGCATTCGTCGAAGATAACGTACAATTTATCGATTTCACCAGGTCATATTGCCAAAGTACGGTACTGACAAAAATTTCAGTAACGGAAAGAGATCATTGACACTATTTTGCACCGGTGTGGCGGTGACAACTCACTTGCAAATCCCAGTGAGCCGCAGACAGGCTTTACACTGTTGGGTTCGTATGTTACGAATATGATGTGCCTCATCTAATATAATTCGTTGCCACTGAATCATATACAGCTTTCCTGGTGGGGTGGCTTGACAGTAATGTAGTAGTGGGGCAGGTTCATGTCGTACACTGTGGTAGCTGGTCAGGATATAATCGTACTCTTGTGCCACCATAAACAACGTTAATTTTTTCTTACGTGCGCCGTGGTAGAGCAAGATACGCGGAGTAGGATGTACACATTTTTTGATTTAGCCAACTCACTGGGAGAGCACCGAGGTAGGGGCAATGATTAACGTAGCCGACGAGAAGAGTAAACTACCTGTCACTCGATCTGCACGCGGTCCACGGGTGCTCTCGCACAAGGCCAGAAGACTACGTGTCTTTCCTAATCCCATGTAATCTGCCAAAATACCTCCCTTTACCGACAAGAGCTATTATGAATTATTTTCTTCTTCCTTTTATCATTATTACATTTAATGCTCTGCTTTCACACCATTATGATTATGATACTAATAATTATTATTAGTAGTATTATCATAAGCTAATGTACTATACAACGAATTACTATGTTGTCCTTACACGTTATTGCTAACGTTACTATTATGATTATTGTAGCAATCATACGATGTCAGTGTAAAATGGTTGTGAGGCAATGTGGAAGAAAGAGAAAAAGGAGGAGGAGGAGGAGGAGTGTTAATACGCCGACGCAATCGATGTTAACGTTGCAACATTCAGTGAACGGCTTGTAATTGAAACGGTTACAGTCTACCGCTCTCACGCATGGAAACGGGTAGCGTGGCGAGAGGCAAGGACTATGATGAGACAGATTACAAATTACGTAAAAAATGGACGAGCTAGGTGTTACTTACACTATCACTTTGTTCTTCATGATTTGAATGTACGTTTTTATGATGTTGACCATCATCACTAGTAGTAGTAGTAGTAGTAGTAGTAGTATTACTGTTTTCACCTTTATCACTGCTACTCTGACTATGTGGAGTATGAAAACTATCATCCTACTCGTCATGCAGCTCGGAGAAGGTGCTGTCAGAACTAACACTGCTGCTCTCACTGTCATCATCAACACCAACACTATCATCACTATCATTAATTGTAATAACGGTATTGCCACTCTATTGTTTATTAGCAGCCTACTCTACATTTTACACATTGGTGTTGTGTTGATGTGTATTGTCAACGTGTACTTGCACCGGTGCTTTTGTGTTACGCAAACAGGATGATGAAGATTGTAGGTTAATTGAAGTGTTAGGCTAATGTTGTAAGTTTGTACACTAGGATAACAATCGGTTAGCTTTATTATTCGTCATGATGTTGTGTTATAGTAATTTACCACATTGCTGACAGGACTGTGTCTTACCTCCGCAAAGAGTATTGATGCAGTGGCATTGTCTGCATTACACATTAAATTATTTTTCAACCTATACATGTTGTCCTATTGAATTTAATTATATAGTGTTATTATACACAGTGTTATTATCTTCGACATAGGGCAAACCATGTTTGCTTCTGAGTGCATTGCAAGCTTCACAGCGTTTTGCATTTGACTCATTGATTAGTGTACACCTGTTGCATACTCATTTACTGTGAACACTATGAGCAATTTTACTTCGTTCGCTTTCACTTACATCGCCACTATTCCTATTATTATTATTATTATTACTTGTAGTACCATTTGCGTCGTTGATGGCATTACGTTCTAACGACACATCAAGTTCGTTCTCAAGTTTAGAGTGTTCATTTCGTGCACAACGCGCTCGTTTGCGTGCTGTGCGGTGCTCACCATTCATTACACGATCATTTGCTGTTGTGTCAAATTAGCCGTCACGTGAATGTGCATTGATGTAATTTCTATTATTCTGTTCATCAATACCAACATTGAGTGAAGTGTTTGCGGGTGGATGTGCATTTGCTGCTGTGGATCTTGATGTTGATTATAATGTTTATGATGCGTGTAATATGTTAGATTGATGTTACTGAAGTAATTAACGTGATCGTGCTTGTGCTATTCCAGCATCAATAGTCGGGGAAGAAAACATGTCTAAACTAGACAAAAACCGATCAATGTCATCCATCTTTGTTTGCTGATATCTATTATAAAAAATGTATTAGTTGCGTGGAGACCACAAAAAAGTAGGGCAAAATATTAATAAACTCTAAGTGTGAAGTGTTATAATAAGTACAAAATTAGGTGCGTGTACAAGCAGATTGAAAAGTGAGTGAAAATTAATTATAAAATATATTATACAATTTATAAACTTATAAAACAGCTCTCGAAAATATACTATAAAAAAAAATAAAATTTGAAGTTAAGGAAAAGAGAATAAAATATATGATGTAAATCTTTAAGGTTTAAATTTACTTCTAGTGACCTATTAGTAAATAGCAATAAAAATGATGCAATCGACAAATAATACGTAAAAAATTCGCAACGTACAAAATAAGTTATGAAAGATGAATGATAACATAACAACATCATCAATTTGCTCAACCCAAATAATCTATCTCAACTCTACTATTTTAGCGTGTTTGTGATATTAATAAAATAATTTAACTGATTATATTTTAATCAGTACAACTACATAACTTTTGGCATTCACAATACGTTTTCAGCGGAACAAAGAAAATAAACGATAAATATAAATGAATGAATTTACACCTATACAGATGTAAAAATCTACGACTCAAAACGGAAAAATAATGGGTTATTGATGTAAAGAAAAGAAAAGAATATGGTGATAAGGGAATAAATAAGCAATATGATCACATGCATTGCACTCCGCCTCGGCAAGGGTAAAATAACTTTTTGCAATTACAATGAAAAGTACTGCTATTCGGAGTTACCTCCTGACAAGAATAATAACAACAACAAGAAGAAAAGAGCTATAAAAATTAAGATGCAAAAAACATATGCTTGATTTTAAAATAATGAGTGTGTACAATAATGGCAGCATTACCAAGAAATATGTAAATTTGTATCAATATGTTATGTATACAAACTATGTACGTGAATATTTATTTTCTCTAACAAATATTGTTCTATCAACTAAACGTGAAAAATGTAATGAGTACGCAACTTGCTAATTAAACGATACAAATACAAATGCACAAAACTAATAATGTGCACATACATTTTAAAAAAACTAATGTTTTAGTTAATGGTAATTAATTAATGTTTTATCACAATATAATAAGAAGGTAAATTTCAAACATAAGAAGCGAATGTGCGAAAAAGAAACTAACACCCATGTGTGTATGTGTATTTAAGTAAAATATGGAAATGATCACAATATACTACTGAGTTTTACAACTTCAAATATATATTTATTTTTTTTGCACTAGATTAGTTACATTTATTCTGCATCATTTTTCACCCATGGTAATCCCAGTTGATGCATCTTGATGGCAAGTCCAATCAAATACTCAAGACACTACACCGCACCTTTTGCCTTTTGTCACGTATCACCCCACACATAAATGCCATGACGACGAACTAATATTGCTGTAGTTTATGGGTATTGCAACATACAATTAGCCATAGCTGCTGTGAGATCTTTTTCGTGATTTGTGTTCTCAATAATAGGCACAACAAGAGTATCGCTATACTGCAGCGCACGCTTAGTTACGTTGTTTGTAATGCCTTTTATCATTTACATGTTGGAGATACGAAACTACTTATCGCATAAAAGTGTAATGAGTACACAGTTTTGAGAGTGGGAGTGTAAACATGCTCCTGCATTACGCATGTTGTATGCATTAAAGAAGAGTGGTGTACACTCTGATATTTTCAGCTTATTGTTAACAGCTCGCGGGTGCTCAATAATATTTTGACTTTCATCAAGCACAAAAATCTCATCAAATTTGATGCGCTCCTTCTGCACACCACTCGGTGCGATGTAAAACTTATCACCTACTCTGATCGACATTCCGCCACCTGTACCAGTAGCCCATCCGAGGTCATAAAACTTTCGGCACAACTCTGGAATGAGGTTAAATGGATGCTACGGATGTGTTTACGACAGTTACATTGACATATGCAAATTATTTTTTTTGTGTTAATTTATTTTTAATGCAGTGTGTAAATACTAAAGCTTAATTGTCTAAGATGATGTGTTAATATTAAACGTATAATATATGTTAATTTACAATAATAGCAATAAATTTAATTTACTTAACATAATCTATTCACAGTATTACCCTCATTCAGTTATGTGTGTAGATAGAGGAGCTCAACATGAAAGAAAAAAAGTTGCATGATAACAAATTTTGATTTGAGAAGATTGACGCAAGAAAACAATATATGTTGATTAAAAGTATAAGTGTGAATTATGTCTAATCAAATTATGTGATGATGCACGAAAAAATCAACATTTACGTGTGCTTCTATGAAATAAATAAAACAAACGGTGAAGCAAATCTAATGCTGTATCTATGTCAACTTACTCTGCACAATGTTTGCACGTGTATAAACGTCTTTGTAAGCAGATATTATAATAGAAATATATAAAAACTGTATAAAAGATTTTTAAAAAATAACAAATTGTATTGTCGTAAAAAATAAGAATAAAAAAATTGTTATTGGTTTATTCGCTTACGTCTAGTCAGTCGTTGTCATCATTTTTTTACCAGAAAATGCTTAATAACTTGTAACTTGCTTAACGGACTTGCCTAATAGTGTCTGCTGCACACGCTGAGCAAAGCGTAACGAGTTTACACTCTACGGCAAATGCTCTGCTTGATCAGACACCGTTACAATCATCAACGTCTTGGCACCTTTTGCGTTCATGTAATTTTGTAATAAGTACGTCAATAGACTATTACGTCATGGTACTACCGCATTGGTCTGCATTGCAGTAATACACTTGCCCAAATCCAGCAAGCTACGATTAATCTTCACCGCTTACTTAAACTGGCTACCCGTAGCACCGGACTCATTGACACGCTCACTGCCTGCGAGATCTACCAAGCACAACACACCACGACTACGTTGTCGAAGTGTTGCATTCGTGCCGTTGATGTACAGCGTGAAAATGCAATGAGAGCGGGACGAGCTTGTGTTGAGCAGTGTCTTCGCGGTATGCCGGTTACAAATAGCACGTTGGTAGACGTTGATAAAGTCATGCATATTGTGCAATGGATGCTCTTGCACATTACTAACAAATGTACCGTCACCGCTGTGTCTAACAGTGTGATAACATTTACTGTGTGTGTGTTTTGTTTTGCTATTATTGTTACTATTGTTATTGTGGTTTGTGCTATTTTCTGAATTAACACGCCACGATGACGATGATGATGGTGTGAAACCAACGTAGAGTGATGGATTTTGAGTCAAATCATAAATTACCTCATTATGTATTTCAATAATCGTACAACTGAGTTCATAAATTCAACCGTCTTTAACAAGTTCAATTTGACGCCTAAAGATCGTCTACATGGCTCGTGGGATGACACCATATTAGGCATTGCACCGTAAATCACCTTCCATGGTGTAGGTTTTACCACTTCCTGTCTGGCCATAGGCAAAGACACAGATACGATACCCATCAATGGCGTTGTGCACGAGTGGTTCAATCTCCACGTAGATATCAGCCTGCGTCGATTGAGGCGCAAAGACACAATCGTAATAAAATGACTCGCTCGACTACACCACACCCGTTGATGTGGCATTCGCACGTGATTGATGCGCTGTAATTGAGCGAAATAGATGATTATCTGAATTAGTTGTATTATTACTAATAGTCTTGTTTGTATCATTTTAATGTCTAGCATCTGCATCAAAACGAGGATGGTCAAACGTGAATAGTTTTTGTGTTGGTATTGTTGCCGTTGCTTCTACGGAAGAGTTATTATCACTTGTCGTGTTGTAGACTTCACAGCAATTACTACTGATACTATATTTATTATTGTCAAGCAGATTATTTGGCAATGAGCTTGACTAGCTGCGTTCTTTTTATACTTGTATGTGCTGCTCATTGCAACTTGTACTTTATTCTTCCTCTTCTTCATCTTGTCGAGTATTGTTAGCAATTTATTGACTTTCATATCTACATCTATTATTATTATCTTTACCATTCACTGAGCAATGTTTATATTATTTACACAAATCATGTGTTTGAGGAAATACCGCTGATTTTCATTACTACTCATACGGCGGTGGTGATGGTGATGGTGATGGTGATGGTGATTGTTATATAGATGGTGATGTGATTTTATGTTTTGTTATTGCGTTTGACTACAAAGACAACTTTTACGATTATTACTACTACAATAATTTGGTTTACGTTGGATCTGTTGATCGTGATGGTGTTATAATTTGTTGCAGCTATACACCGCAATATTCTTACACATTATTATTTATCAAATGTTAATCAATTTATTTTGTAGAGCAGCTTCTAGAACTTGGTAGTTGTGTTGGTGTTTTCTGCACAGATGTTGATCTCAATGAAACATGTGTGACTTTGACTGATTTGTTTATCTGAGGAGAGATAAGTGTTTGAGCTGATGTTGACCTTTGCCGCTTATACGATTTTCGCAAAGTGCCAATGTAAAGTTATGTGCATTTATTGTTGTTGTTTATCGTGTTTAATGCGATACTTTTATGAGAGGTTTGAGGCTATGTGTTAGTGATAGTCTCATCATGCACAGTAGCAATAACATGCTGCGGTGCTTTTACACGACAGTAAACACGTATCGTGCCCTTCAACTCCTCACAACGGGAAAAGAGAACACGTCGAGTCAGCTACTCGGCCATGGCATCGTGCTTAGCTTTCTCGATTTACTTGATAAGTAATTTGATGTGTAGCATTACCTACTTTGCCTCACCATGAAGCCCATATGCATCATCACTCATCTTAATCTACTACTGCCTTTGTACTGACAGTTCGCTTTGGGCATCGCTGTACTTGACACGTGCTTCATCTAACGTTACACATTACTCAGATAACTTCTCATTCTCTAACACAAGTAATTCATGTAACTCATCACGTGTACGCTGACTCTATTGTATTTTATTGTGCATTTGTTCAATCTATTATAAAACCTACTGCTTGTATCTCTCACATGCCTCACGTCGAATATGCAATGCTCGTATTGATTACACATGAGCTGCTTAACGCTACTTCATCTGCTACTTTAACTTTGCTATTTGTCTTTCATGTTAATTCACGACACATTACATCGTATCTAATAAAGCTTCTCGCTATTGTGTCAAGTGGTTGCTCTGGTGTTGCAAATTTGTTACATGTCAATGTGCTAATTTGATTTGTGCAGCCTGTATTACGTGTGCAGAGGGTCAAATAGGACAATTTTTTTTCTACTGCTTTTTTTATTGACCGTCTTACATCATTGTCTTTTGTTTAGGAAACTTTGCCGTTAGTTTGATTGTTTTTGTTGCTGATGGCAATGTTGATGATGATGATGATGATGATGATGATGATAACGGTAATATTTTCGTCATACTTGCAGGCTTTGACTTATAATGATTTAGTGATTTGAGATTATTTGTATTTTGCTATTAGGATGTACACTTCGTTTTATACCTAACATTATTATTACTAGTAATATTATTGTTATTGTTGTTGTTAGTGTTGTAGATGTTATTATCAGAGAATGTGTTAACAGTACGAACAGTTTGTAGCTTGTCTAATTTACTCGTGTATTCTTACTTTACAGTCTAAGCTGAAAAGCGATTTACGAAGTTTTATGCCATTGATTTAGCTCGCTATAATAGTAATAATAAGATTTGTATACAAAAATTAAACTCTTCAAATAAGTAAATAAAATTGAATGCTTTCTTTGTCCTCTTTTTAATAATTTTATAACTTGAAAAACTAATTGGAAAAAGTCGTTTAAATGTTCATGTTTATTTTTGGTAGCTCATATATAAAATATACGAATGTTTTACATACGTTTTGCTTGCAAATGCAAACTATTCATTGGAAAAATACACATAATATTACTGATATTAAAACCGAAAATTGTAATGAATCTTTAGTTTACATACGGTGACGTTGGTGACTGAATAAGTTGTTTAGATACTAACGACAAATACAATTATACAAAAATTAAACATTAAGAACAAGGTAAACAAAGAGATGCACAAGCATGGGCACAAAAAGAATAAATATCATTAGGTACGTTTGCACTGATTTTTTTTGACAACAATCATTTATTTGTGTCACACAAATAAGGATATCAGAAAAGAACGAATATAACATGTGAATATATACGTATATAAAATACATCACTAACATATTTACATATTTTTTTAAATTAAGTCAATAAAATATAAAAAAAACTGTTAAATTTAATTGGTAAATTACATCTGTAAATAATGTTCAAGAAGTAGTTGTGTACAAAACAAATTTAGGTTATAGTGTTGCCAGTGAATGCTAATGATGAATTAAATACGTTTTTACTTCTGTTTTGTTTTGAAGCAAGTACATTAATTTTTTTACAGTCGTTTGAAAACTACACTTTGCGTGTACCAAAAATTATCACTACACGACGATGGCTTAAACACCTCGCGTGATATTTTCGGTAGCTTGTCTTTAGGCTACACACGTGGGTCATACCCACCATATGGATCCTACCAATACTACATTGTTGTTGGTTTGTCCTCGACATACCCTGCTGGTCGCCAGACTTGATTGACCGAGTAGTGTTTTAGCTCAGGTAGTGATTTTTTTTCGCTAAACGGCACGGTCATTATATAACAGCGTGAGGCGCCGGTGGCTAAACTTTCATCAAACGTGTAACCGCGTCGGCCTGCGGGTTTGAACGGCTCTGCTGGCATTTTAGCTCTGTATTGTTCTCGCTCCGCCTTATCGTTACGTCGTTGCTGATCGTAGAAGCTGTGCATGTACTCTGCGCCAAGTTTAGATAGTGTTAAATTGGCATACCCATAGCCACTGCCTTTCTGTGCAGGAGAGGTGTAAATTCCACGAATAGGTGCGGCTCTATGCTACACATGACTGCTGTGATGTTATGGATGCTATGCCATGTGCTCGTATGGAACTGACTGAAAGCAACCAAAGTATGAACCTAATCCTTCTCCTTTTTGTGTAGGACCAGTATACGCAAAGCCATTGGGTGTCAAGTTGTGCTTGTTGCTCTCGGTTTGCTCACGATGTTCACGTGTGGTCGAATCAACAGTACGGTCTCCGTTTCAGATGTAGCGAAATTACTTGTCAATAAGAGCGTCAGGGTTATGGCCTGACTTACCACGTCCTACCAACATTGTCGCACCTCTTGCACGCTCATCAACCGCGCGCACGGGTCGATCTCCAGTGCACAAATAGGATGGAATAGAAAACACCATTGTCAGTATAATTAGCCGTCAAGTTAGCTACAGAAATTCGTGTTATCTTTCACTATATATTCTTGCAGTGTTTCTCTCTCTCTTTCTTTTTCGAACTATTTGTCTATCTATTTGCTTGCAATTATTTTATCTGATAGTAAAGTCCTTCTGAAAAAAAATAGTTAAAAGTTTACACTAATAATGATAAAACAAAGCACTAACGTCGCCAAATAACAATTTTAAAAAAAAAGTTACATACAAAGTAAATATATCATTAAACGAATCTTTACTAATAAAATATAATTAACATTTTTATCAGAGTTACAATTAACAAGTATATTCTTGCAAATTTACTTCTTTGAGCGCTATTCGTATGGTAAAAAAAAAAAAGAAAATCAGTTCAATAAGAAAACATATTAAAAGTGTGTGTGTGTGAATTCGAGACGGTTTTCATTTTTGCATAAAAATGGTGTGTAAGTTAATGTCTCATTATGACCGTCTTTCTCTACCTTACACAGGATCTGAACAAAGTTTCTTATACGTTATTCAGTAACAGAAAACAAGAAAAAAATTAGCAAAAACTTACAAGTGTACATTTTTATTTACATGGCAGCATAACACGATTATATTTTTATACATATCACAGGTAATGAAATCATTAAGAGTAAAATATAAGAAAAACAGAGAGCAAATGCTTTCAAACAAACTAGTTAATACTTGAACAAGGAAAAAATAAACGTAAATAATATATTTGTTCTTATAATTCTTATTCTCTCTTTTTTTTTCAAAGCATATTAATTTCTACGAAAATAACACTACAGAGGATGAAATTGTAAACGAGTGAACGTACATGTATGTATATGCGCATGTTTATATAGAAGCAATAATAATGTTGTAACGCTGATGACCACAATAATGGAAAAGTAAAATGATGGTGATGATGATAGTAATCATCTGAAAGAAAGATGAACCTACACACAATATCGCACAACTTGTTAGAGAAAAATATTTATTTGTTAAGTTGTCAAAAGTGTATTTTTGATAAAGGTCAGAAAAAAACAATTAATTAGAATGCTAATTTTCAGTAGATAAAAATGTAATTATTTGCAGCGTTAACAACTACGTTGTTGTTGATAGCAAAAGTAAACAAAAAATAATTAACTAGATAACGCACACTACAACGAATAGGATCTACTAACTTTTGTGACATTTCTGTGTTTGTTCATTTTCTGTGCATGCATGTATGCATGCGTGCAACTATCAAAAATAAAAAATATAAGTAAATAAGTGCAATCAGGAATGAGTTGGTTGTGATGTATGAAAAATACCCAAAAATCTAAAAATTCAAAGATTTACTAGATATATATATATATATATGTTTGTATGTGTAAAATAATAATTATTAATATTATTATTTTTTTAAAAAGTTAATAGACATCAATAAAAACATTGTAGGTAAATTGCGTATATATGTGTGTACGTGAGTTTCCTTTTTTTTCAACAATTACCTACAGCTATTTATAATATACAAACAAAGCAAATTTATATACTTATGTGTGCACATTTTTGTTTGCTATTTACTTGGCTTTTTACTTGTTTGTTAATATATGTACTCCAATCAAACCTGCCATCGGAACGTAGAAAGGGCCAATCATTTCATCTTTCAGCAAGGCCTGCAACTTTGCCGCACCTTCAGAGCCATCTGTGTTCTCAAAACTTATACTAATGCTCATGGACGAATACAATTTGTCCTCATTACTAGTCGACGCAAATGTTTTATTTCGGTGAATCTGCTGAGATGACGTACCTGCGGCTGATGTGTTTGAAATTGATGTCGACTGCGATAACGTTGTACGCATAGACTACAGACCACCATCCTGCAAGACAACATCCGGTTGCAGACCACAGAAAATACGTTCCGTGTCATTGTGTGCATCGTCGGGCAACAGGTGTCAATCCTACAGTGGGATAATTCCACCATCAGTTCCATCTAGTGTGGCACTTAATCGAGGAAGTAGTTACGAACAGGTGCCACGTACTAATGAGTAACTCTGCACATTGGCAAACTTACGCACCGCATCAAAAAAAACCTTCATGGTGCTGTTCTGGCGATGAGTTTGCACAATAATACACATAGGAATACGTTCACTACCGTGGATCTGCTTGTGTGCACGATTAGCTGCTTTACCGTTTTTGATATTTGCCTCGTGTGTTGAGTGTATTGAATTTTTACTGCTCTAATTACCATCCTCATGATCACCGTCATGATTACTATTATTTTTATTGTTATTATTATTATTATTATTATTATTACCTCGTTGATTTCCTTCATCATCGTTGCTGTTGCTGTAGCTGTAATTGTTGGCGGTGGTGTTACTGGTGAGGTCATTTGATGCAGATCCTCAACTCCCACTCACGTTACTAACACCTCCTTCACTTTTATTATTGCTTCTGTTGTTATTATTATTATTATTATTATTACTATTATTGTTATTATTTATAGTAGTATTGCTACTTCCAGTAGTAGAAAGTACGTTATTCTTCAACTTGCTGTTACGTCTATTTTGTATAGTGCTACATACTTGTGGTTGCTACTCAAAATCAATAATGTCACTACTCGTCTTATTTTTACTTGTACTTGTACTTGTATTTGTATTTGTATTTGTATTTGTGCGTGTTGCCTCATCGTGTTTAGGTGATGTCAAGCTATATTACAAGTAATGGTTAATCAACGGCACCGTCAAGGCACTTTCAATGCACGAGACTAAAGCTGGAATTGTCTCCACGTCGTAGATGCAGTCTGCCGCAAGTACCACATCACTGCACCAGTCCACCATCAACGATTCCGTCTACGCCTTGTTGGCCCAGTTTAACGGCAGCACTGCGTGAAATGGGGGTTGTTTGTTTCCTTACAAACCTCGTGCAGCCGCGTGCAGGTCATCTACCACGGTCACACTATTTAAACTCAGATTGCGTTTGATGTTCTCAAGCAGCAACGGTTGGTAGTCGGTGAGTACAAAGGCAGAAACGTACTTTCGATAGGAGTGCATACGATGCAGCAAAATAGGTGTCAACCCAACCCCAGCACCAAGTTATAAAATGTGTAATTTATCTACCTCACTAATTTCACTGTCCTTGTTTAGTTTCCCACGGTTAGGAAATAGGAGCGAGGATAACATGTGTGACGTGCCCTTTAGCTACTGAGCTAAGATTTGAACAAGCACAAAGGCAGCAGGTCAGAGCGAAAGTCCAACATTGCTAAATTGTTTGCTTGCTACACGAACAGGACAGAACATTGCCATCACCACAGCCTCTTTCTTTTTGCGCTATAGTGTTTGCTATCGTGTTTACTCGTTTGTTGAAGTTGAACTAGATGCATTCGCTTTCGTAGGGGTAGAATCGTTATTGGTGTCGTTGCTACTATTATTACTTAATTATTTTTATTACATGTCTTCCTCCAACTTCTCAAACCCACGTACCATGACAAATGGATTGAAGAACGTCTTGTAACACATTCGATGCTCATGATCGCCTTACATGATAGACAGACGAATGTACGCTTACATCAGTTACAACTGCACAGGGTCATCGGTGACGTTTTCGTCATCGTTCAGAAACTACGTCATAATGTGCGGCTGTTCTATTAACGTGATATAGTGCTTTAGCAATGATCGCAGCGTTGAGAAGCGCGGTGGGTAGCGTTTGCTGATTGGGTGTCTAATGAACAAATTAACCGCCAACTGCTGAGCTTTACTGCTATACCAGACAATGCCCCGCTCCGCGCAGTCTTTCTGGAAGGCAGCGAAAATAATCGGTGGTGGGGCTGATTGCAAGTATAAGAGTAATGAGGTAGGTATTATTGCAGGATTATTACGTGACAACATCGCTGCAAAAAGTTGTGAAGATAAAAAAAAGGAGAGAATATTTTTAAAAAGCAGAGAAAAGATAAATACAAATGAATGTGATTGTAAATAAATTTAGATATTTGCTTTGAATATTGTTTTGAAAGCTTTATGTTAATAAAAACAGTTTAGAAAATATAATGGAATAAGTGAAGAAATCAATATTGATTATTACAAAAAAAAATAAATAAAATGTTTTGTCAGCATTGCAGAATTGTAATATATTAAATTTTTAACCTGATGGCATGATTATAAAAGTATGATAATTTACTACGACGCATTATAACTTTTTTTTCTGCATAGAAATTATACTTGCTCAATTATTATGTATAACTTGTAAAACAATTATTATTATTAGTATTGTTATTGAAGTAAAAACAACTAATTGCTCACTTACACATACACGCATACTAATCGGAATTACATTATACTGTCAATACAAATAAGAAAGTATTGCATTAACTGTGTGATAGTATGTTACTGTAACTGAACTAATTTCATTAATTGATTATTAATTGTAATTTATTTATTTGTTTTAAGGAATATTAATTTATTATTAGAAACTATAAAGACAAAATGTATAAAAGAAGCAAAATAAGTTAAGCTACAGTTTAATTTTATTTTAGAAGGATTAGGTTTGTTTTATTTTTTAACAATGTGCTTACTTGCGTACTTTATGCTGAGAGCGAAATTCTGCCTTGCGTGCAGTTTCTTTCTTCGCCCGTTTCAGACCCATCACGTACTGTTCATTTTCCTTCGCCGCCGCTCGAGCAGCCCGATCACGGGCACGCTTCTTTGCCTCATTCTTCTTCTGCCGCATCGCCTCTGCACGATCACTAAAGGTGTCAAGTAGAGCCTGTCTGCGCTGCTCACGTACTTCGGGTGCTACGGTAATCGCAGCCTGCATTCGCTATCGCATCGCATTCGTCTTGACCAATGGAATAAACTCCTCTTTCATCTAAAACGGCAGTTGCATCTTCATGTTACGTGACAAAAGCACTTTGGGATTTGCTGTCTTGTTGTCAGCATTAGGCAACATGCCATTTCTATTTTTGTAATTCTCATTCTCATCATTCTCATCATTCTCATCATCCTCTGCAAATCGATGCCGACGTTTTATTTCCACGTATTACGAATCTGTGTTTGTGGCAAGTGATGTGTTGTAGGCTCACCTCAACTCACGCATTGATCGCATTCCAGTTCAGTTCGGGTCAACCAAGTTACGCTGCATCGCACAGTACCGTGGTGGCTCTACCGATTTCCACGTACGAATAAAGACGATGTCAGATGGGAAAATCTTATCCTAGAAACTCGCACGGACGAGCCCTTGTTTACCTTTCAGTGCTGCCTTAATGATACCTCGGATACCCGACACGGACTTGACTTTAGCCCCGACAAACTTGGCCGCCTCAATGTCACTGCTAAACATACCCTTGATAAACACAGTGGTCTTCTCCACTTTGGCAGGTGTGCCAGTCAGCTTGAGCTTCTTCACCACGGAGGCGGTATCGTCATTGCCAATCGTGTAACCGGTACATGAGATACGAAACGTGGCAGTGCGTTGTTATCGCACAGGGATGGCTAAAAATCCGGTGTTTGGTGGAGTGACTGGGGCGTAAAACGCGGTCACACAGTGCATGTGCATTGGTGTGTATTTCAGATATCGTGTCCGGCCATTAGGGTCTTATGTGGCAAAGATAGGCTGTGTTTGAAATCGTCGTCAGCCCATCGACACCAGCAGTGGGTCTTGTGCCTTTAATATTTTAGGAAACCACCGATGTCGTTTAATACGGGCCTGCACAATTCGAAATTCATCTTAGCCGGCGTTCAATCCCCCGGCGATGAGTGGCACCGTAGGGTCAAACAGACGAACAAACTCGACTGGGATTTGCTCAATCACAAATCGAACATACAACCCACTAAAGTAACCCACCAACTGAATCTTGTCCTCAATATCATCTCCTACCTATGACAGTGCGGCATTAATTTTTTATTTTTTCTCTTCAACATTACGCTGTTGTTGGTGGTAGTAGCTATATGACATATTCTTTGAACTTCCACCAGCATCGTAGTCCTCATCAAAAATTCGCTTCTTCTACATTTTCTTCTGCAGCAGACGCTACTGCTCGCTCGTCAGGGTTTCACCTTGCACTACTTTCTGTTCAAGTTGTGCTTCTTCATCTTCATCTTCATCTTCATCCTTACTTTCATCACCCTTGTTAGCGTTATGTTTATGTGACACACCATCACTTACATCTTTGCTGTAACGATTGTCTGGGTCAAAAAACTGCACGTGATCGTCATCCATAAAATCAGCACCGCCAGTGCGAGAAGGCTACGTGATGGATGTTGTTAGAAAACTGTTGACTAATCCATTTAACTCATCGTCTATACTACCTTAACCTTTTGTCCTTATCATTGTATGACTATCATTATTACTACTACGATTATAATTAGTTTATCTTGTCATATCTACTTTTCTACTTGCACGAGATTCTCTCTGATCCTTTTGTCTATTGTTAATGTTAGAGGTAAGAGTATCAACCTCATCATCAGTCTACCTATTCGTATCTGTGTCGTCTGCTAATATGTCATAATCACTTTAACTTTCACTAGGTTAGACTTTACCATTGGTGTGTCGCGCCAATGCATTGTTTGCTTTTTTTGATGAACCAACTGGCATAAACGCAGATCAGTCATTATCATCACTTTTTATATTTGCTAATGCATCGGATGTAGATTGAACACTTCGCTAATTTCGTTTAGCACTGTCATTGAACATGTTCCTATCATCTTCTACACCAGAATGGCTATCACGCACACCACTAAATTTGTTATGTTTTCTGTGCGAAACTGTTTAATTAGGTGAAGTTTGATCACCACGTGTAATGGCATCAAACTACTCATCGGTACTTTCATAACCTTTTTCATCATCGTCATCACTATTGCTATTATTATCATCATCATTGTGCACGTTATCTAGATAGGTGCTTTCACTGTTTTAGACATTCATGTCAACATCAGTGCTATCATTGTTGTTGTTATCACTAGTGGTTTTCCAATTACCCGTCACACACAAATTTTTCAATGATTTGAGTAGATTACCATCGCTCCAGTCATTTTGTATAGTGTGAATACGAATTGAATCTACATCATTGCTACGACGTGGTGCTAACACTTCATTGTCCTCGTCATCATCATCGTTACCGTTTTATTGTAATTATAATTACTACGCTGTATTATTACCTAATCTATTTCTTCTAGCGTTATAGCCAAAGCTGTCCATCGTCTGATATTACTACTATTATTACTAGTCATCGTCATCCTCGTCCTCTGAGCTATTATCGGAGGCACTCCTTTACGCCATATCTGCCTCATTCATTTGCAATTACATCGTGTCCTCGTCACGAAAGATTACCGGTCTACGTACAACCGCCAATGATGTCTGCGCTGTGTCAATTGGACTAGCATGTTGCAACTCACGCAGTAGTTGTACCCCTTCTCCAGTACGCTCAATAAGTTGCTTCTCCGTGTCTTCTTGAACATAAATAGCGTCCTCATCGTAGGTAATACCACCCACATCACTGTACGGTGCATACAGCTTCTTCTGCTTCATGCTTAAATGACGCATTCGGTGACCCTGTGAGGCGCTGTCTTTTAGCGACTAGGCCGCACATGGATCTTGAGTATGGGTGATGTGTCGTACCGGGTAATCACCTAAGCCAGGGATGTGCACCAGCTGATTCTCACGCATTGGTTTGCCACGTGTGTAACCGTAAAAGGCAAGTGTGCGATTGCACTTGTCATTGGCGACCACGTCATTGGGGTCGGTGATGTCCTCATAACGGTCAATCAGTACACAACTGTGAGTGTTACGTCAGGCTTGTATCTTAGGCTATACACAAATTAGCAGTCGATGTAGATGTAATACATCGTTTGGCCGGTACATACCACGAATCATTGGGGTCAAACAAAGCAGCTTGGCTCCTGCGACTACCTCGTGCCAGAAGCGATGACGTAAAAATTTTTTACGCTTCTTCAGTGCCTTGCCCGTCTTGAGCTGATCAAGGTGTGACACTACACCGAACATTTTAGGAAACCCATGCACCTGGGCAATGTTGAGAAACTAAAAAGTCTCCATCTCAAACCCAAAGCTGCCGTCTACCATCAATAAGATGAGATCGGCAATTTTGGCCACATCACACATCGCCGCCAACGTGTTCGGGCACTCTATAAACGTTACCCGTCTACTTTTACCAGCCACCACCGTCACAGGTCCACGTACAGTTTGCAAATTACGACCACTGTAAAATTTTACCATAGAGCGAATGAGTGTGGTCTTACCCACACCAGGCGGTCCCACCACCGCCACCAGCAAGGGAGGTTCACTCACCACATCACGTAGTGTGCTATCGAGTGTTGGCACCTGCAGTGCATTTTAGCGTTTCTCAACACTTCTGAAAAATTTCTGTGCCTTATGACTCGCTGCCCCAACTCCTTGAAATGCTTTGACGTTGTGGCCTCGGTTAGGCTACAGATCAATTCCAGCTTTCTTCTTGCGTTGCTCATCTCGTTTAGTGGCTTTGTTGCCAACGGTCTTACTCTTGTGTGATTTGTTTCGCTGAGTGTCACCGTCCATTGTTAACTGCAACACTTATTAATTTATTATTATGACTTAGATTATTAATTATTTACCTTTTTACATAAATATCATAAATGAATGTTTTAACACATATGTATGAAAGAAAAAAAGAGAATAACAAAGATCAAAGTAAGAAGAATAATCGTTATAATACATACAAAGGAAATAAACGTACTTTATTTGCATGTAATATCACGTAGAGTTAATCAATAGAAATGTAAATTATACTGCACAAAAGAATAACCCTCTAATACATAAGATTACTAGCTAAAGTCAAAATTATGTATAGTAAATTTATTTATAGTATAATAACTTATTATTATTATTATTCATGCCATAACTAACCAAAAAAAATAAAAGATAATTATAATTGGTAAGTATAACGTATTAATCGTACAGACTTTTAATCATCTAAAACAAAATTTACAACTGTTCAAGATAAATTAGTTTATTCAGTCAATGTGATTCGAAATGTTTAAGTACTGATTTGTTCGTTTGTTTTTCCACAAATTGTTGGTTGTGCTTATCAACGTGTGTTTAGTGATATGTAGTTGTGTAATTTTCAGCATTGGTCTTTACGTCAACTCTCTCATGACACGTTGTGCTATCAATCTTCTTTCTGCTAATATTATTATTAATATTTTTCTCAATGTAATCTATAACTGCGCTCATAAACCACGACGGTCCAGTTGACTTGCCTCAAATGTGATATCACACATTACAAATTCACCCACGAGTATACGGATTGCGTTTTTTGACAAACGCACCGCGAAGCCGTTCTCTCGTTGTCTGTTATGTGACCAAGTTATACCACATTGACAGTGCCACCGCGGAATGGTAGCATGCAAAGAAAATGAGAGGAATGAGTAAAATGACACCTTTGGCCATGTCCAGTGTGGATATCTCCTTACGAAAGACAAATCAGCTGTACACAAGCAGCGACGAAGGTGCAAGACAGCCTCATGCACTCACAAAGACAAATAACACAAATTTCTACAAATTTCTGCGTCCCACACACACCCCGATAAGTGGGCAGTGGTGATCATGATCGGTAACACACAATCCACACCGGTAACAGTGTGCGGCTCGTACAGGACGGTAATGACAACACGTAGCACATCATCGACGTTCTACTCTCTCTCCATTTCTCAGTTCGTAAATACTCTAGCGATGATTGACAGAAATGTCATGTAATGAACGCTGAAGCAACACGTGCGATGGGCCGCCAGTTGAACTTTCAACCTATGTGGGCCAAATGTAACCAGGATCACCATAGGCGATGGTAAAGAGTAAGTAATAGAAGAGCATCACAAGCACACTCTCAAGTGTCATGATCACATTTCATTCTCGTGACTGGTGTGAGTAGTGTGTTCACAAGTAGCACAGGCCCATGTAGTTGAGTAACGTGTACAGACACGGGGCTGCGTATGCAATGGTGCTTTGAGGTGCACTCACGTACTCTGACGGAGTTGCAACAGTGCGATACTTGTTTGCTGTAAAAGGTCACAAATGTACAGCATGGCAGCGGCATCAGCAGCGTAACGGTTCTATTCATCTCATGTACCAACGCGTGTGGTTTCTAGAATCATTGTTTAAATTATTTACCTCATCATTTGCATCAAATTTTTTGTTGCTACTGTTCTGATGGCTATTATTGCTAATATTACTTTGAACTGAAACACGATGACTGATACCATTACCACTTTCCTCATGGTTGAAATTATTCGTCTTGCCTAACACCTTTGACCATAGTGAAGAGCACACAAATCGCTTTCTGTAAATGCGAACATGTCCAATGACCAACACAGGTTTATCAATAAATATTACACGCTACAGAGTGTGAGTAATAAACGATAAGAAATTGAAAAAATCCATGATCGACCGTTGTCGTTGAGCCAAGAAAGTGTGGCGAACCTATTCACTGACTCGCTATGGTAGCACCTGAGCCACTTCACGATCAACATCATTCATTATCGTTGCTAGTTGTATAGCTGCCGAACCACCTGCACTACAGGTAGCACCGTTTTTGCTTTTTGTGTGGTGATTATAGTGTTGTTGTTGACTAGTACTGTCAATATTAACACAATATTAATCGTCCATGTTGTCATTTGGGCTAATTTTTACATTGTTGGCATCTGTCATTGCAGATTCTCTTGAATGTTCATTTCTATCACTTATTTCATTGATGCCATTACCTGTGCTGTTGGTACGTCTATTATTAACATGTTTACTGTTATCAGTATTGAGTGTAATCTAAGCTGCAGGATTTCGTCCTACATTAACAACTTCATTGCTATACTTGACAGGTGCAGTGAGGCCGTCAGTGCAAACATCGTAGTTCGTTTTGTGTTCTGTCTACACCACTTTGCATAGGTCAATACATGAATGACAGGCATTGCATATAATGGTGTCACTGTACAAAGTACGACACTCAAAAACAACATCATTGTAGCAAAGAGGGCATACCACACTATACCAATGACCTAATAATGGTGTGTAGCTCATTATTTTCTCACTTCCTTTCGTTTAGTAGAACTATAATAATATTATCTTTTAAAACAAACTCAAAAATATAAATGGCAAAAGTGAGAGAAAGAAAGAACGAAAGTACACTATCATTATTATCACCTCAATTTATTAGTAGTATATTATAATATAATATTATTTTATTAATATGGTTTTTGGACTATAAGTAAAAAAAATATATATATACTTATGCCAATATAACGTAATGTGTTTGTAATCAGCAACGAAAACAAATGTATAAGTATAGCTGTGTATGATAACTTTTTAAAAAAAGGGTGTGTGGAAAATAAGTGCATGTATATTTTTGTTTACGTTTATATTTGATTGTCTAGAGTGATATATGTATATGCATATATGTTAAAGTGTATGTATACACTGAAAATAAAGTGTACACACAAGTGTAGACACATATATACGCTTACGAAAAAGGTGACGTACTGTTTGATGACGATGATGATAATGATGTGTGAGACGAGTAATGTGATGGGGATGACAGCTAAGACGAAAAGCTCAACGACGAACAGAATGAGAGATTGAAATGAAAATTGTGCTTTGCTTTGTTATATGATTTACTATCATTACTGCAGACTTGACTATATTCTTATTTGTTTGATTTATCGTTGATTAATGAGGTAAGATATAGTTTATCTAAGTCATGGTGTTCGTTATAATCACAGTAATCATCATAGCATGGCATACTATGAAAACGTTAACTGCACATGTTACTAGACAAGGACTTTTCATGTTTGTGAGGATTATACTTATTCATCGCGACTCTTGTTTTGTGTCTAATTTGCTGGCACTGTGTGTTCTCTATATCATTGTTCGTTTTTTACATCTAACCTCACATGTCATCATCACTACTTCGAGTACTACTATAACTACTACAATTATCATCATAATAATACTTATTATTGCCCTCATACCTGTTGTGATTATTTGTGCAATCACTATTATCATCATCATTACACATAAATGAATTATTACGTATCTTGAAATAATACACAGTATTTATATCTCTTTTATTCTCATTATCATAAGTAGCATCAATACTGTCATTGTCACTTTAGCTATCGAGAATATGACGCGCTCACTACTACACGTCCTATCAATTTCTTTTACTGTAGTTGTCGTTTACTTGAGACATACTGTCATGCATTTGTTACTCACCACTATTGTTGCTAATACTGTTGCTGCTGCCGCTGATAATGATGTTGTTATTGTCATTGTCATTATCACGAGAGGCATTTGCATATTCACCTACATGATGATGTTTACTACTATTATAATTTTATTTAGTACCAATATAATGACAGTAATGCTAATGAGATGACAACACATCTTATTTGTTGACAATGGTGCTTTGTTGCTTCTGCTTTGCACGTGTGTCAAATAAATCTACATGATTTGCTTAACATATATGATGTAATTATTTTTTATTTACATGCATATCACGTGTTCGTGAATTGTGTGGCACTTCTCATCTGTATTTGTTTGCGTTTCCTACTTGCTTACGCGTGAAGAGACGCGAAGGTAATGTCGCATGTGTAAAAGAAAGCGATGTAGTGTGACTTATATGCGTTTGACTTACACCATTGTAATCACATTACCTATGTTACATTCTATCTCTCATTTTTCACGGAAATGGTTTGTGTCAAGAACTAACCGGCACATGAGTTTGTGAAAATAAGGAAGGTGCATAGTTTGTTGCTCCTGTTCTTGTTGCTATTGTTGTCTTTTTTAAATTTGCGGTGCATGGATATGATTGAGATTGCATAAGATTGTAAAAACGTTGTGGCTTGTTGTCAGGCAATGAGGTTAATTTGCTGCACTTGACCCTATTTATACAATTTGAACGTGTAAACCGTGATTTTCTACATTATTGAGTTTGCTTGTTTGCACTATACAATTATCGCTGCTTCAAGTGTTACTGCTAAAGTTTTATTCGCTCCTGCATATACTCAAAGCATGTGTGCACTATCTGAAATACGTCATGTGCATGCTCATGATGGTTCTTGTCAGGGTGAATTCGTATAATTATTTTTTTGTAATTTGTACGTAGCTTGTTCACGTCCAGCTGGTGAATTGCACCAAACAACATCACGCCTAGTCTTAGCATTTACTGTTGTCTTTTCTTTTACCTTGAGATCTGCAAATAATTATTTTTGGCATTAGCTTGATGTACACACGTTGCTGTTGATGATGGTATTCCCTCTCGTTGTAATTGCTTACTTATGGACAAGATGTATTAAATCACATCATCATCACTCTTGCCTGCTCAGCACAACGAAGGTGCAGCACTAGTTTATGTTGCTAAATTCATAATCTAATCACACAGTAGAAACTTATAATTTATAACAAATGAAAAGAGAAAAATCAGAAGAAGCTGATTTGAAACCCGTTGAGTACTATTATGTATAAATACATTACAATCAAGTCAAGTATATTGTCAAATATGCACAATGCATTAATATTAAAATAAGAAAACAATAAACCACAGTCGATGTTATGCATTTATCACATAGCACTATGTTTATTGACGGATTAGTGTGCGTATTGTTTATTACATTTATCGCTATATACACTTTTTTCCATCTTTAAAGATTGATAAGATTATGCTAAACTTTTATTTTAAAACAAATTATTTTCTTTACTATAATTCAGTTAACAAATTATTTTCGAATGAAAAGGTTAAAAAAATAAATTAGTACAAAACTTTATTGTAAATTTTATATTTGTGTGTGAATTTTTTATTTGAACAGATTTTTAGATGCTGATAATAATGTTTTGTCGTTATTAGTATTGATATTATCGATCGAATCGCACAATCTCAGTCTTAGCGTGTTGCTGTCGCTTCATCTCCTCAATTGCTTGCAGCAGTGCACCATGCTGAAGCACAAATAAGACAGAAAGTGGAATTTCTTGCTACGGTTGCTGATCGTACTGAGGTCTACACCGATAAACAAAAGTGGCAAGGCGTTTATCTCTGAACGAGTACAAGATACTATCCTATTCACGTCAGAATGTATATCGCTACATGTCAAAGTTAGTATTGTGACCTTTGCTAGTTTTATTGTGTTTGTGTTCTTTCGCACTATTGCGCTTATTCGCACTAGGTTTGTTATTTGAAACTTTTTCTGAGTTATAGCTATCTTATTCTTTACCATGTTGTTTGCTTGAATGCTGATCTGCATTTTCTGGGGTGCGTTGTATCTTTGCAAGAACCGCGTACATACACGGAAATGTAGCATACACTTCTTCATTTAGGTTACTAGCTTATCTATTTGCACCATCTGAAATTGACTTTTGTGTCGCTTGCTTTTCACTACGCTACGTAAAACGACGAATCATATCTTACAAAATTTGTACTGTAAGCTACAATGGGACGTTGCGAATGTACTCATTTATCAAAAAAACACATTTAGCTGCAGATGTCAGCGGATGCGATGATAAGTACTCCTACCTTCTATCACTACCTTT
This sequence comes from Blastocrithidia nonstop, assembly GCA_028554745.1. Classification (NCBI taxonomy): domain Eukaryota; phylum Euglenozoa; class Kinetoplastea; order Trypanosomatida; family Trypanosomatidae; genus Blastocrithidia; species Blastocrithidia nonstop. Next base: position 320,346 of record JAQOTN010000019.1, on the reverse strand, counting down.
CACTTTTTTGGCTTTGTTGTGCTTACTCCCTTCATCATGCTTGGCACTTGCATTCGCACACTTTTCTGTAGAAAGCAGTAAATCGATTGGTGAAATACCTTCTGCTACAGTGCGTCATACTGTATTTTTCAATAAATCATAAAGAGATTGCAACGCCGCAGGATAACGAACTACGCCATGTGCCAAGTCTAGTATAGACGATAAGCCGTACACCTCTGTCTCCTATTCTTCATCATTTTGTTATTGCTATTATTACTTGTATGACTTAGATTTTATTTGTTATTACGTCTTGTTATAATCATCATCATCATTATCATTATCGTCAGCATATGAACTTGCATTGTCTCTCATATTATACTTGTTTTTTTCTTATTAGTTATTATCATCTTACGCAGGAGAAACTTGTACAATGCACGAGTATGGACTAGCTACCAACGCCGCACCAAAGTCATCACGATCTACCTCGTTCATCTTGTCGGGGCAAAATTGATCAATCAAATGAATAATTGCATCAATGTGCTTCGTCTCCAAGTCAAACACACCAAAGTCAACATGGATCATACTGTCCTATCTGCCTTCATCACTTTATTACTTGTCAGCATATTCATACTCGTCATTATTACTACTGTTGTCATCCTACTCAAACTAATCATTCAAACTGTCATCACTACTGTCATCATCATTTCGTTAATTTATCATATCACTTACGTCATCACTGTCACCGACATTACGCCTTTGCTTTTCATTTGTCCTATTACTGTTTTTATTGTTAGTACTAATCGTGTTAACAAAGCTTATACTTTCACTCTACTCATCCTCATCGTGGTAGGTGTTACCGTCGTCTCCAACGTAGTGTTCATCGTAATCGTTGATTTCACTATTTTCACTTACCTCTAATGAATGATCACTTATTCAAGTATCAACATTGTCATTCATCATGTCGCTTACTTCTTCATTAACCGCTTTGGCTAGACGAGCAATGTGTCGTCGCTGCTATACAAGTATTTACGAGGTAGACGGTAAATCTGTACTATCCTCAAGATTGCTTTTACTATCGCTAGTGCCATCACTATCACTCTCGTTACTATTTGCAACGTTATCATGATTGAACGCTTTTCCTGTACGATGTTGTTATTCACATTTTACGTTTCCTTCCATACCTGCCTTATGTTGATACAATGATGTCGACGTAGTGAATTGATTTGCCTTTGATTTCCGTTTTAGCTTTCACAAATTGATTTGTTTTGTTTGTAACATGTTTTGTTGTGATGATGATGATGATGATGCTGGTTACATTCTTTGTTGCTTTGTTTGTTATGTACTTGTCAAATCTATGTTGTCAAGGTGAACAGAATGCTTTTCATGTGCCAATGCCTCAAAGTTGTGTGGCAAACCGGCAATGTCAATAGGCTAAGGCTGACGATGACGCTTAGGCATGATATTATGTACTGACCAGTGTGCTCTTACAGCGTTAGTTATCTAAAGTGTTTTCTTCTTAATTATTTATAAATTATATATTATACATAGTTAACAGAAAAGAAAATAGTAAATATTAGTTTTTCTCAATCATAAATTTAATTTAAGTAATTACATTTACATTTCATCAATCAGTTTTCTATAACATTGAAAATACACACAAAATCAAGATAAAAATGTTTTTGTCAATAATATGTACGCGTTGTCATTTTTATTAGGCTGTTCTACGAGCTGCATCATACACATGTGACAAACAAGACAAAAAATTATGAAAACGTCTATTGTGCGTGATTAGCCAAAACCGATATCGTACAATCATATTACATTACAACTTGACTTGGCATTACATACATGTACATAAACTTACCATCAGTTAACTTGCATTTTTTAAAAAATTGTTGTTGTTATTATTACATAAATTATCTACTGTTGTCATAGTAGTAGATATAGAGGGTGTGTAAAAAAGAAAGAACATTTAAAAGTGTAAATAGAAAAATATAATTATTTTTTTTTAATTAGTTATAAATAATAGTAATTTTACGCTTAAATGTCAACTGCTTCGTTGCTGTTGCGTTTGTTATACTCACACATTTCTTATACTTTCTTCAAAGATGGCAAGCACGTCTATTGCAATGTATGTGTGAAGTTTAAAACGTATTCTAATTAAGGAAAATAAAAGAATAGTATACATTCAAAAAATTGTTAATACAGATTGTAATTTTACCAGTCGTCATCAGCCATTCTCTTGCGTATAATATTGATATGACTCTTTGTCTCAGGTGCACTGCCAGAAAGCTGTGTCAACAGCTAACGAACTACCTCGTCTGAGACCGGCGGTTGCAGCTTGCCCTGTTGTACAGCTTTGATGATGTGCATCTACACCGCGTGCGCTCGCTCCGCTTTCACTTGCTCAATTCGTTTTATTCGCTAACGCCCTTCTGCGCTCACGAATGCGCGTAACATGTTCTCCTTCTGCTACATTGACGCCTCTGCACGTTACTGTTGCGCCTGTTGCTTCGCCAACATTTGCTGTGCCTGCTATTCACTAATTGGAACACGTGACATTGAATACGTATTACTGTATTAGGTTTTTTTATTAGGTAAATTTATATTATGAGTAAGTGATCAAATTACACGCAGATGATAATCTGTTATAAAAAGCTTATATACTATTAAAAAATCAAGAATGTAAATAATTCTAGAGTTGTTAATATTTAATTTTGATGCAATCATAAAGTTAGTATAGTTACACTATGTCGATAGAAATGGCTCGTGTTTGTTTCTACTTGCATAGATTTAAAAAAATTTGTCTTAAATTGTTGTGTATTTACAATGATACTCAATAAGAAAAAAAATTATTATAAAAATATTTACAGCTGCATATAAGAAAACGGTGATGAGTTACTGCAAATTGTATTTGATTCGTAAAAAAACAATGTATACTTTATCAAAGTAGATTATTTTGAAGTTTTAGTTTTATGACAATGTAACAGGTTGCACACATACTACAGAGTAAGGAAGTGAATCTGCATTACCACTTTGCTATCGAAATGAATGCAAAACAGCTGTCTACGTAATTGTGTAATTGCGATGTGTACACTTGTTATATAATAAATGTAGCTCTGTATCATTTATCGCAAAAGGTGGGCCACGTTTGTCATCAGCAGCGCGCATTGGTCGTATTACAAGTGCAGTGCCATCAGGCGTCAAAACACGAGCAATAACATGCATGTACGCATGTCGATCAACTGGTCTGATTGCTATCATGGCACCCCTGTCATAGACAAAATTAATTTTTTCCTTGACGAATTCAGGACAATTTGATAATTGGAAAAAGTCACCCTGAAACAAAGTTATTTATTGATGTTTTTTTGTTTTGCCTCGATAAACGTATATAGTGGTAGGCTTTGTATTTTGCTAATCCCCAAGATTGATTAGCTTGTCATTATCACATTTATTTGAATTATTTGCCTAGCAACATTCTTCATTGTGCTGGCAATGAACTGTAAATGTTTCAAAGGTGATGTGATGAAATTGATCTTTTTTAACAGACTAAATTGCTATTGCACTGATGTCGCACCCGATTACTGAAGCTGCACCCATGTCAAGAACGAACGAGATTATCTTAGAATCACCGCACAATGGCACAAACACACGTTTGTTGTGTAAAAAACGTTTTACCACACTCACTTAAGCTGCACTACTCATTGAAAAACCTTCTTCCGATTCGTTTAGCTGTAATGGCAACGTAACGTCAATCTTCTCATTTCCTTGCAAGGCTGCCGCAAATGAGTAAATCGCTGCAACAAACGGTGCATGGGCTTCACCTTGGCGCCACGAGGTCTAGCCTGTTCTTCATTTGTCCAGTCAAAATTAGTGCGTATTCTGCTCAGCAACTTACAAAAGTGGTGTATTATTATCGTTATGATCGGACATTATTTGCTTGGCATATACACTCAGATTTTATAGTCAATAAAATGCACAAAAAATAAAATTAAGAAAAAATACAATTTATATGTGTGTAATATTTTCTACGATAAATGTGCACATGAGAGAAAGTGATAACACACAGAAAAAAAAAGATGAAAGAAAATGAAAAAGTTTTTTTTATTCACAATAACATAATCGGTGAAAGCGCATGGGGTTATTTATTATTATCAAAGTTTTTTTATAGAAAAAAATATATACAAGAGTAATTTCACACAATATTATCATTATATCAGTAACAATAATTTATTTTTTTACTAATGTAGAACAGATGTCAAAAATAAAATTACGTAAGTCATGCTCATGTGTATGTTCATTACTATATTATTACAATTGCAATGTTTATTTCCTTCATCAGAAAACTTTTAACTTGTTACGTTAACTTATTAACTTTGAAAAATTATATTAGTATTTCTTTTTTCTTTATAACTACGTTGATCATTGATAAACAGAATTATAACATTTAATATAAATGTAAATAGTAGAAAAAGTTCATAGAAATAATTAATATACTAACTTTAATGATGTAAAGGCTGACCATAAAACAAAAATCTTTAAATATTATTTAACATAAGTAATTGTCTCGATTTTTCTTCCTATGGCAACAATCATTACAACTGTTATACTAATCAAGAATATATATATAGATATAAAATAAATAGATTAGCAAAACTTATAATTACATGTGCAGCTTTTTCTTCGTACAGATTATTTATCCAAAGTAGTAAAATTTGCCTTTTCTTTTGTAATGTGACGTTGTTCATAATTTTAAATATTTATATAAAAGTTAAGTCTCTCTAATATAACCTCCTTTTATGTAACAATATAAATTACTTTTTCAACAATAAACAAAAAGTATATACATATGATTTGTGGTTGAAAAGCCTACCTAACAAAATACAGAAACAAATAGTATTTTTAGAGGAAAAAAAACGCGTGAAAAGATGAAATTATATGAAAAGTGAAAAACTACGATTATTTTCTTGATGTTATTGTGAAAGTGCATGCTTGTTGCTTTGACTGAAAAAATATTACAAATAACATTAAATTTGCTTAATTAGAATAGAAAGGTAGGTTACTCAAATGCTTTGACCATTGAACCAGGAACTTTGTAGCGGAACAAGTTGATGCCAAATGCACCACATGCGAAGATGAGGATAGTCATTGTGATGATCGTGATAATAATAAATGGCCACATAGAGTCGCTGTCCTGGTATGGCACCTGCACATTACTGGCGAACAGTGCAGGAAGTAGACTGATAGGCATGATGATGAGGGCGATTTGTGTTTAAATATGATTGACGTAATCCATAAAGTTACAGTGCGTGAGTAAGCGTGAAGAGACGCCACTGATAAGGTTCATGTTTGACATATTCACCAAATCACGGCACTTACGTAGTTTCTCGATTGACCGCTGCATCATTGCCGCCGTTCGCTTGTACCGTTGCTTTGCCTCATCACTGATACACATCTTTGCATCGGCCATCACGGGCAAAAGCATGTGCTTGATCATTCGATCTTTTATCAATAGTTCAATGTTGAACTTTGACACCTGATGGCGTGCATTTTGAAGTCGAAGCAGCAGATCTTCCTGGTCAACTCGAGATGGTGTGACTTATAAAATAATCTCATCCAGCTGATCGGTATTAACGAGGAGCGATGACACCCCACTCAACAACTCCGCAAAGGAAATGTTAATCAGTGAGCTGACCAAATACGACACACCAGACTACTTGAAGGTGTTATTTGCCGCAGCGTGCATAATATGTGCACAGACATCCTCTTCGCCCCTGAAGTCACCATCACAGAAGGTAATAAGTGCATTAGCAAAGGCTAGCAAGTACACTTTCACTCTCTGATCAACTTGCGAACCGTGCGCGTTACGTGGGCACAGGAGCAAACTCAGATACGCATACCCGTAGGTAGGAAAATATTCAAGAATGTCCTCACGAGGCTGTCGCATTACTTTAGTGTGTGTCTTGGTGTGTAGTGGCAGAGATGTAAGTAGGTCATGCATGTCATCTCGGAAAAGATTCTTGCAATGCACCCACGCAAACTCACGGGTCGAGGTCGCACTGATGCTGGCGTCCGAAGTCATACTGCGGCGCATGCTGTCTAGCGCACACGATCGAGGAAAGTGAGGCACACTGCACATTACATTTTGCAACTATGTCACACTTGAAATACTGCGTGGCTTGATAGCACCGTTTGCAAAATCACTTGACAGGAACAATGTAATAGACGGCTGCGTCTGCATCTCATTCAATGGCTCATTCAAGGAAATCGAAGTCATTGTATTTTCTTTTATTTTGCAAAATACAGATAGTAATATATTTATTTTTTTATTTGAATATATATAGGAATGTTTATTAGAATTGAGAACTGTTAATTCTCTAGATATTCTCTTTTATAATTTATAATTGCTATTATATTTTTGTTTATTTTTTTTTCACCACAAGAAAAAAATATTTTAATTAATTTAAGAAAAACACACTAATTACTTTGTTTACTTCACAAAAAATTTAAAAAAGAATGTACTTTTATATATATTGATAATAGTGATTATGAAAAAAATTACAAGTTTGTCAGAGGTATGCTTTTAGTACTTTACAGTTATTGTGTATGTGAAGAAAAACGTTTATGCGTGTGTGACTATAAAATGTCGCTTTACAGTTGTTGTGTACAATATCTTTTCTGTGACAAAGCGATGATATCAGTATGTGATATTCTTAAAATTTTGCTAATCATAAAGTTATTATTATTGTTTGTAAATTTAATAATTTTTCTTTACTTCAAAATAAAAAAAACTAACAATCTTGGTAAAACTTGTAGGCAAATGTCGGGAATACGTGTGTATGTAAAGGTATATTGCTGCTTTTGCAAAAAAAATAACTTTTCAACGTATCTGTAATTGTAATGACAAGAAACAGTAAAATAGATTGAAAGTAAGTAAACACTTGAAAAAATATGTTTTATGTTATGGGTAAATTTATGCTTACTTTTTTTAGCTTACGATCACAATGTTAACTGTCAAAAAGTTTTAAAATTGATGTTTGCTTTGCTTTTTAGTGTATATTTGTAATTATATTAACGTGATGTTTACTAATTCTAAATTATTTACTGAAACAAAGCAAAGAGATATTAAAAAAAAAATTGGTAATCAAAACATGTTTAAATACAACATGTCAAAAAAAAGATGAGTAGTAACAGTTTATCATTTCAACTATTTCGCACTATTTTTTTTTCTTAACATCACAAAAGTTAATTAAATGTTTTTTCTGGTAATTTGTGTTTCACAACACAAATTTGACAAGCACTATAACAATAGAGATTCTGATAAGAGTAACAACTTATTTCGATTGATACCAATTAATTTACAACAGTCAAATGAGTGGTGTTAGTATATCAGCACAGTAAATCAACATTAAATAACATCGAACTAATGCGATGGTAAAATAAGTGATAGAATAATTACAGCAGATAATGCGTTACTATAATTATATAAACACATATTTGTACTCGCTATGAAGCAAGAAACAATAACATACGATAATATTATTTGCCTTAAACAAAAAATAAATTTGCAGCAATAGTTAGCATAATAATACTAAGTCTGTGAATTATATATATGACACACAAAAAAAAACCACGGTAATGTAGTTATAAATGTTATGAAGAAAATATATTATTGGAATTCTAATAACACCAAATATAAAAATTATTTTTATTTGAAATACCTAAAAACTATGCTAGTAGGCCACCACTATAATTTATTCATTCCTTTTGAAAAATGAAAAGCAAACTAGTTAGTAATTTTTTTTTGATTATACTTACAATTTAAACTGCCTCTCGTCGTACTCGCTTATAGTAATTTTTCTCAAACACTACTGCGCTCTCTTTGGTGACGACCATGTGTGAATGAAGGTACAAATAATCTTTACAGCATGTCTGTACACTGTCAATCACAGCCTACGTAACTCAGCCTGGACGGCGCAAACTGATGCTCTGATTAAGTTTATACTGCGCAGAAAGTGGATCATGGTTACTCAATGTTAACTATCGTCGTAGGTTATGCTCAATGGTCGTGTCAATCTCGTCAAAGCGATAAATGCCATCACCAAACACTCCTCCTACTGCGTTCGTGACACACGTTCACGTATCACTTACAATGTTGTAGTGCAGACTACGATCTACTTTACCGGTGGTGAGTGTGGTGACCGGAGTAGGACTGCCCTTTTCTGGAATCGGGTCAGGTCCTGGCACCTTCAAAGATTACACTGGCTCAATAATAGGCACCTGTAGCACTGCTTGATTGACATGAAATGTTAAAGTGGTGTCTTATGGAGATGGCCACACCATGGGTCAATAATTATTTGCGAGTGAGAGACACAGTTTATGCCCGGCAGGTATGCAATAACCGCAGTAGTCCAACTATACCACCACCTACATTGGCGTGTTGACGTTAACTAGCTCAATGGCCTCATAACCGTGAGCACCACAGTGAACCAGATTACGTAATCCATAACTTATTCGCGTAGCCGCACCGTCCGTGTCAACATCGCACAACTGCGCAAATAAGAAACCTTTAGACTTGTTACACGACAACGTTACATGAAACGTGGGCCGTCCAACCATGTGCATTGGTGTGGATAGCGGTAATGAGTAAAACGTGACGGCCATCCCGTTATCCATGCGTTGATCTCCTGCCGTCTCCCCGGGCACTCCAGCCCCCATCCACTCACCAGACAGTAGTCCATGGTTTAGTGGTGTATGTACCACAATTACATCGTTGTCATTGGCACAGGTGTCACCGTGCAACTTATCGCGTTCATGTAATTGATGAAACGAAGTCAAGTGAAAGAGTCGTGTGCTGACTTATGGTGCAGGTCAGGACGACAGTTCAACCCACTTGCCGCTTACAGATGGTTTATGCGTACATGGACGTTGACCATCTTCAATGTAAATTTGTAAAAAGGGTTATGGTGTATGTGTGGCAGTAGTTTGATCATCATGATGATGATGAGTAACGTGTAGTCATCGCTTTCACCACTACACCGCCTCACGTAAAAAGTTCATTCGTGGTAGTGGTACACCATCTTGTGGGTAGGCGTGCACCCATGGACCGACAATTGCACGTCGTGGTACGTGTAGGTGTGACATGATTGAAAACACCGGGTTGGTGTACGCATCGGCCCAGCCATCCACGGCCATCACCGGTACACGAATCGCACCATAATCTTGATCAATCGAACCATGCTTCCAGTATGAGTCATAGTACTGGTGACGTGTTCACTCTGCGGCGAAGAATGGCATTTGGTGTAATCGTTCTAATCACATACGTTATCATTAGTCATCGCCGACAATGGCCCCGTCGGGTGGTTGGTACATAAACGCCTGCATAATCGCACCCCATCAAAAGTTATCATTCAGCAAGCATCCACCTTTCCAGTGAATGTCATCGGTAAACCGATTATCGGTAAACCCCAACACGATGATTGCCCTGAGTGCCGCTGGCTGACAGGCCGCCACTTGTAATGCGTTAAACCCACTTCATGACTTACCCATCATCCCTACCGCCCCATTACACCAGGTCTGTCGACTTATTCAGTCAATCACCTACACCGCATCATCCTGCTCCTGTTACAAGTACTCATCTCGTAATATACCGTCAGATTCACCAGAGCCACGCATATCCACACGTACGGCGGCAATTCCGTGTCCGGCGAAGAAGCCATGCATGGGTTCATCACGTGTTCGTGTGCCGTCTCGCTTGCGGTATGGGATGTACTACAACACCGCAGGACAACGCATCTTGCCCTCCTTGGCCTCACTGGGTATTCAACATCGTGCTGCAAGTTTGATACCATCTGACAAGGTAATGAATAGATTTTATATTACCTCAACATCATATGGCATGTTGTCAATAACTCGAATCGCCATCATGTGACTATTTGTATTATTACTACTATTTTATAGCTAAAATTGTTATGCAAATACTCAACAAAAGGCTGATAATTTTTTTTTGTACGTAAATGTATAGTGGCAATCAAGAAAAAAATATATCTAAGATATTATTGAATAACTACATGTATGCATTCCATTCATTGAAGACAGAAAAGATGATAGACATATATAGTAATAATGATACAATCAAAGTTGATGCCCAAGATTATTTTTTTTCTGTAAATTATGAAATTTGCAGGAAGAAACGTTCAGGTTAACTTACACTTTCTTTACAATTAGTTGTTGTTGTTGTTGTTTTTGTTATAATATAGAAAAACTATTTGTTAATATTATTTCTCTTTTGCTTAGCATTACACTTGAACTACACCCAAGTTTTTCAGAATGCGCGACAGCACCGCTTTATCCTCAATAACGCGATAATGTTGTAAATGAATAAATAAGTTGGCATGACCTTTAACCGCTTTACGAAGTTGCATCGTATAGCGGACCAAGTTTCGCATCGGGGCTGTTGCTCGGATAGACAACCCATCCTCAAGAAGATCAACCGCCACCGCTTTTTGCTCGTTGAGTGAGGTAACCACGTTACCAATATACGCCGGCTCAGAAAGGTGAACTTCAACTTACATCATCGGTTACAATAGAGCTAACTACTTTCTTGGAATAGATTTAATAAGTTTAGTGATAAGTGATCGTGCCGCTGGAATTAGCTGACGTGTGTTTAAATCACGCAGGCTACCACCAACTTTCTTCAGATGAGTGAGTTTAATTTACACCCCATGAAGCGGCAACCCTGCCAATGGGCCCATCTTACCACACACCGCACACGCACTTGTAAAGCTACCTTCAATAATCTCAATCACCTCACGCACTGTGCGGTCAATGGGTAATGCATTTTTTTTATTGTTATTATTATTAGTGTTACTATTATTAGCATTATAGTGACTACTTGTAACATGAGAGCTAAAGCGTGTGTCGCTAAGCATTGTCGTGTCATAAATATTCTACCCACGACGTAAATGTTACAGAAGATGTTCGTCTATGACAAAGCAGCAATTTGCAGATGACGCACAAATTCCATTTTCATCAAGCAATGGGTGTAGTTACAACGAACACTACACATACGGAGATTACATGTACATGCCGATAACAGAGTTAATCGCGCAAGAGGTACGTGCCGTTTCGCGGTACTCTATAATTGCCCGCAGTAAGCGACAATCAATGTGATACTCATGATGAAGTCGAGAGAGAACAATCTAGAGGTGCAGCTCACCCATCCCACTCAGCACGACATTGCCAAAGTTATCTTTACTCACCCGCAGACTAGGATCTTATCTACTCAACTCATCCAGTGCCTCTGCTAACGCCTTGACATCGTGTTTTGTGGCTGCCTCAATTGAAAATGATAACACCGCCAAAGGAGCATTAATTCCCTCAAGTGTATACACGACATTGTCTTTCCTTTCTTATTATTATAACTCTTGTTGTGATTAATGCTACTTTTAGGATTTGCCCTCATTTTGTATACCATTTGTGTTACTACTACCACTACTATTACTATGAGTAGAAATACCACTGGGTGGTTGACTTTTAGATTATTTACCACTGACTTTGCTCATCGTCTGTGAGCCAGTCATCATCGTTGAAGGTGATAGTGATGATGTTGACTTTACTACAGTAGTAGTGGCATTAGCAGCATTATCATAAGGCATGCTTCTATTATATTTTTTCATTTTCTACTGCACCTCTAAAGGCAATTATGAAACTGTAAATTGATATTTACCATAGCCATCATTGCTATAATTGCTAGAAGAGTTGTTGTTGTTGTTGTTGTTGTTGTTGTTGTTGGTAGTGTGTGATCGATAGCCTGATTGGTACGATTGATACGAGGTAGCATGCTACGGTGCAAACAACGTATCTCCTGTAGTGGTAACTTTTAAGAAGGCTGCACCAATAGCTCCAGCGCATAACTCATTCACCTCTACCTGGTTATTCGCATGCATCACATACAACTTGTCAATAATCTCTGTGACATTACGGGAGTGGTTGTAGACTGTCATTCGTGGCGCCAATCGTCCAGTGTAGACACGTAAGAAAACTAATGCCCTACGCTGACCCGTAGCGTCTAAAGTATGCGTGACTTTAAACGCCAACGCGTAGGTTGGGATGTGGTTGGCACAACTTGCTTGAGGCAGTGCAACGGCCTTGCCGTGTCTATTTCACCCTAACACGGTACGGTCTATTGGGGATGGTAAATAACGTACAATGGCATCTAACAATGGCTGCACTCCTTGATCTCTCCGTGAGGCACCGCACAAGACAGGAATAAACTGAGGCTGTTCGTCTTTTCTGTAAAGCATTAAACGACGTATAGCGGCGTGTATACTGTGCGATGAAAGCTGCATTTATGCGGCATGGTCATCGCCATCGGTGAGATCAAGATTATTAATAAGCTACTACGCCAGAGTATCATCGTATTGTGTGAGTTGTGCAATTAATGTGTGTCGTGTGTGTAACACCACATCACGCACATGTTACACTTCACTCTCATCTAATTAATCAGCTTCCACGTTTTACTGATTGCTTAATGCACGAGGTTGCGTAGCAGAAAGATGTCTTTCACTTTTAACAACATTATCATTGTCATTATTATGGACACTTTTCACAGCTTTGCTGATGCAGTTGGCCTCAGCACATGGACGTTTCGTATTGCTATTATTTTCAGCAGTGCTGTTGTTGCTACTCTTTTATTATGTTACACTGTTATACGTTCATACTTGTCGACTGAGCACTTTTTAGCCATGTTAGCCTGAAAAGCGGTACAGTGTAAGAGAAGGTAAGTCAATAACCCCGTTAAACTGTCCATCTGTTGTGTGGAGTGGGAATTGCACTAGCAGCGGCTACACACGTAATTTTTAGCGAATAGATTGCACCGACTTGTCAAAGTTGGCGTTAAACTTATCCATCTTGTTCAAAAATGCAATAGCCGGTATGTTAAATTTTCGACTCTGCTGTAGTACAGTGTAGCTCTGTGCCTGTACGCCTACCGAGGCATCAAACAACGCAACGACGCCGTCGACCACCCGCATCGCACGTTCTACCTCCACGGTAAAGTCTACATGACCAGGAGTGTCAATAAGGTTAATGGTGTGATCTCTTCACTGAAGCGACACCGCGGCAGATTGAATAGTGATACCTCGGTCCATCTCTTCCTTCATAAAATCCGTCGTCGTCGTGCCATTATCTACCTCGCCAATACGTTTCACCACACCAGCGTAGAAGAGCATACGCTACGTCGTGGTGGTCTTCCCGGCGTCAATGTGAGCCACAATACCAATATTACGTGTACGTGATACTGCTTCGTCTTTCTACCGCACCGTTAACTTGCCCCTAATCACACCACCGGTGTTACATTGATACACGTTACGTTTACAAATAACTAGATTTGTACAAACACAGTAGGCACGTATTTGCGTTAAACTAGCATTATTATTAGTACTATTATGGATAAAACTAATTTGATTAGCAATATCATTGTTAGATCAAATTGTCCTGTCTATGCCATGACGTAAAGTACAACGAATTCTTGCACAAACTGTACCTCGTTGCATCAAAGATTGTTTCGATAATTATTATTGCTTTCATGCAGTTTTTTCACTGTTATAGACAATATTGCGGGTTACATTGTCATTAATGTCATTGATAATATTATTTGTTGATAAGCACTGCAAATGAAAATTACATTTATTTGTTAACTTACGATAATGGTGCAATGATGAGTTATAGATTGACTAGGAAATCAGCACATGATTTACATTCCTTCAAAACGCGTTAAGCTTAGCGGCAAACATCACGATAGAAAATTTTTTGTAGTTTGCTGATGCTAACATGTGCAGTGACATACAAAGTTTGTATGCGCTAATACTAAAGAATGTTTATACAAGGTGAACGCAAATACAAGGCAAATTATTTAACAGTAAAAAAAAAAATATTAAATGTAAATATTAAATACAATTACAAACATGCATGATATTCAATGAGAAAAAGAAAATGTATATATATATTAATAAGAGCACAAAAAATTAGCACAAACTATATGTTTTACAAGTTTACTTAAATGTGAAATGCTATCAAAGCATTGTTATGTTATTTTTGAAACAAACATTTAATTTAGATGATTGTTACTTTTTACAAAACAGTTCTTGAATATAGCATTTGTTGTAGTTAGTGAAATCTGCTATCTTACTTACTTCACTAATATGTAAGCTGCATGAGCAACTAAAACGTCACTCGGCAAACATTGTTTTACTTTAGTTTAGTTTATTGATGTATAAAAGTGTATGTACCTACTATTTTTAAATTTATATATTAACATAAGTGCATACACGTGGATGCAAAGAAGATTGCTTGAAACTCACAATTGTGCCAGCCTAGCTAGGCAATGCACAATAAACAATTTAACATCATCATAAACTGTTAGCATGTGTTGTCTTTTTGGTTGTGAAATGTTTGCTACAATATGTTGCACATTCACAAAGTATAAAACACTTACACGTACTTGCCTTCTTCCTCTAAAAAAAAAAATAAAAAAATTTAATTTCTGAAGCTGAAAAATAAAAAACTAAGTTTCGAAAATTAGTCTCATACAAGAAAATAAAAGTAGTTTTGTTGCTCAAATCGATTCATAAAGAAAAAACACTTACAAAAAACGTTTAAAGCTATGTTACTTTTTTCTTTGAAAAAAGATAAATAACGTGCAATTTTGCAGCTTTGTTTTACAGTTCTTAAAAAGATGACATAGTGATTAATAAATTTAAAAAAGATATATATATATATATATATATATATATATATATATATAAATTAGTATCCAATTTTTTACAAAATTAAATATATAAAGATGTTGCGACAAACCTAAAGTGTAAAATAAATGTAGTTATAGTTTCCAAAATAATACTCATATCTTTGGTAAAAAAAACAAATTACTTAATTTAACTAAAATTTGGATTGCTACTGCTAACGCTGCCAAACAATTTAATCGTTGCATCTGCACACATAATCTTTACATACATTTGTGTCAAATTACGTTTTCTACGCTACAAATAAACTACGTTTATATATATTAATTTGACTAGGATGAGTGCAATTGTTAAGAATGGACATATATCTGGACATTTTGTGTAAAACAAATTAGGGCATCAACTTGGTCAATAAAGTAAGTTTTATCTTCACAACGTGAAATAACTTAGCTTATGATTGTCGTTAACCATGTTTGATTTAGTAAATCATGAAAAGTTAAGATTATATAAACGGAAATTTCATTTGCAGAAATATAACAAATTGTCTATTGTTAGTTTTTTACAGTATTTCCTGTTATAAATAAAAAAGGATAAAACAATTTTTTGTGTTTGTGATATAATTTTTATTATAATAATTTAATCTACTTAAATTTTTTGCTGTTAACTTCATTCTATAATTTTTTATTACTTTGCGTGTAATGAGCTTGCGCAAGTATCAATTTTCCCGATTCGACGTGCATGACGTTCATCATTTGAAAATGGAGTTGTCAAAAATGTGTGTATCATATCTCTCATTACCTCCATACCAACAATTCGATACCCTGCGCAGAGTACATTTGCATCATTATGCTCTCGAGCAAGTGCCGCTGTCAGATGATCATGACAGACTGCAGCGCGAATGCCAGTAAATTTGTTTGCAGCAAGAGACATTCCAATACCAGTACCGCAAATGAGCACACCTAATTCACAAGTTTTGTTCAGAATAGCTTCGCACAATTTAGCAGCGTAGTCAGGGTAGTCTACTGCGTTTGCATTTTGAGGACCTAAATACACCACCTCAAATTCACTCCCAATTTCTTCAATGAAACGTTTTAGTTCTTCACGCACTTCATACGTGCTATGATCACAACCAAGAGCAATCTTTCGGGGCATGACTTATAAATAAAAATATTTATATTTTTATAAAAAATATAAATTAATTCAAAGAAAAATAAATTGATGTTAATATCGACTATAAATTACAGTGAGTGTATGTGTAAGTTAATTTCAACAAAAATATAAAACAGAAAAACGAGATAATATCTCTTGATTACTATAATGCTAATATAAAATTATACAGCTGGTGTGTGTAAAATTTATACTTATTACAAATTACTTGTGCAAACTTTCGATAACACACACAAAAAAAAATAATCTGAATAAATAGTATAATATAAAAATATATATATCTTACTTTTGTTCACTCTCATGAATATTTTATAATGTAAAAGTTTATATCTTGATTAAAGTTTCATGAAATAAGTGTTTTTGCATTGAGCATGTACTATTTAACGTAATACTGACTGAAATTTTATAAGAAAATAATAAATGCTTACTAAAAAATATACATTGAACAAACCTAAGTGGTTGATGTGTTAGTTTCTTTTCTTTTTTCGATATGGAATTTTGTTACTTGCTTATCACTACAGATATACTTTTCTTGCTTGATAGAAAGGTAACATAAAACAATATAAAGTTTTTACAATTTCACTTGCGTTGCAAAATAATGGACTAATGATAAATACCTTTTCTCTTCAACTTACAAAAAAATAAACTACGTATACATCAAATACATTTACACGAACAAAGAAAAACAGTATTAATTAACACATTCAACAAAATGTTAGAAAATGTACTAAAACCTTACGATTATAGTAGTGTATATAATAAACAATTTTTTTAAAGTAATTGTACAGAAAAAGCATGTCATAAAATTAAAAATGATATTAATGAAAAAAATTTGTTCTCTTTTTCGTTCACTGCATCTCTCATCCTTTTGCTAATAATTACTACATAGTTTGTTGTGAATTGGACCTTGAAAAAATTAACAACAAGCATGCAAAATAAATACTTAAAATAATAATATTACAGCTTGTAACGTAAAAAAAAATTATATGTTATTACATTCATAGTTTCCTGACAACGTTTCTCTCGTTTTCACGCTCGCTTTGCCTAACCATATCATAGAGTAACACATACTTTTACATTTTCAAGTCAAATTTCATGTAGAAAACAAAACATCCGCTACATTTTGTTACATTAAACGTATAAAGAAAAAATATCGTAAAAAATATTGTAACTGTGTATATTGTCAACACTATAAAAGGAAAAAAGATTTCACACAATAAGAAATAGAACACAAAAAAAAATAGATTGTAAGCAGATAATTCAGTTAAACTATTTGCACGCATAACACAAATAAAATTTGATTGATAGCGATATTTGTTTGTTATTTGAGCTAATTACAGGGAATACGTACAAAATAATAAATTTTATTTATTATTGAAAAGCAAAGGTTTTTTTCGCAGTACTACATTTTATTTTCGATTAAATTTAAAACTAATTTATAGCTTACTAATTATTATTTTTAGCAAGTAATTCTTGAATAAAATTGCAGTAATCATGCTGACCTCTGATGTGTGAATGCAAATAACGTACAATTCTCTCAATGATGTTTGCAGTAATACCATCGCATGGTGACTAACGTAACTCCTGCAACAATTTCTCTAATTCATCATCGGTATCAACTTTGTTTTCGTATTCATGTTTTATTTCCTTCTGTTCATACTCTTGTTCTTCAGCGTGATATTCCATTGGAGTTTACGACTTGGCTTCAAATATCGGTTATTCATGCTCACTCACGCTCTCACTCTCGCTCTCACTCTCGTGCTCATGTTCTGGTTCTTGTTGCTCATGTTCTGTTTCCTTCTGCTCATATTCTTGTTCTTCAGCGTGATATTCCATTGGAGTTTACGACTTGGCTTCAAATATCGGTTATTCATGCTCACTCACGCTCTCACTCTCGCTCTCACTCTCGTGCTCATGTTCTGTTTCTTCTTGCTCATGTTCTGTTTCCTTCTGCTCATACTCTTGTTCTTCAGCGTGATATTCCATTGGAGTTTACGACTTGGCTTCAGACACCGGTTATTCATGCTCACTCACGCTCTCACTCTCGCTCTCACTCTCGCTCTCACTCTCGCTCTCACTCTCGTGCTCATGTTCTGGTTCTTGTTGCTCATGTTCTGTTTCCTTCTGCTCATACTCTTGTTCTTCAGCGTGATATTCCATTGGAGTTTACGACTTGGCTTCAAATATCGGTTATTCATGCTCCTATTCACTCTCCACTGATTACATTTCTTTATTTTCTTCTTGATGCGTAATTGTTTTCAACTTTTACTATACTACCTTTTCCACCTTTTACATTATAAAAGGTTCTGTTACGATTTTATGTAATTAATGCTCTTCTTATTATATTGGTTTCTCATGTTTTGACTCGTTTTACGTAGAATGCAATAATTACGATGTAGATTTTGCCTTTTACGAATACCGTGATTTACTTTTAGAGGTTTGACTGCGTGATGTCTTTGAACTGCGTTCACTTGACTTTATTGAGAGTTAGCTCTAACGAGTTTGGCTTTTCTTAGATGATGAAAGCTGATCTTTGTGCGAATGGGTATGATGAGCTGAGGAATGTTTGTGGCTGTCAGTGGGATGTTCTTTGCGCAAGTGATGCTGATGTCGGTGATGGCTATAATGATGATCATTTTTATTATGACCATGATGATGGTCATCGTGTTACCCGACGTGCGGACTTCGATCGGTCAAATCGCGATCAGTTTCGGCACTCTACTCAGTTCTAAATTGTGAATTTGATTGCAATTGAGGGTTGAATTGAGATGTACGGTGTGATTGAGCACGAGAATACCGTTTTAAACTCTTCGTAGCAAGATACGCATCCCTGTCATTTGGTCCAACATATATTGGGTGTAAGTGACGCAGATCACGAGCGAGGTTGTTCTCATCAATCTGTCTAGCAATAGGCTGGCAGGCGTCTGTGACAATAGCTGCCACACAAGTGTTCTCACGCTGAATGTGTTGTATTTCATCAAGTAAATCTTTAGGTGGTATCTTTCAGCCATAGATGTCAAGTAGTAACAGTGTGTTATTTTGACGTAACCCAGCAAGAACTTTCTTTGCAGCCTCTGCGTCTGGATTCATGAAACCGAGGAAAAGCTGAATGAGAGACGTATTCTTTGCAAGCACATCACCAAAACTAGACACAATATTGCTTTGTAGCATATTATGTCTAACATTTAGGCGTTGCAGTTTGCATGTTGGCTAACACAATGCAGTAATTAATGGCTTGAGACCGTCACCAGTAATGCGATTAGCAGTAAGGTCAAGGGTGGAAAGAGATTGCGACATGTTTAGACACCGTGCTAACTACTTTACACCATTATCACGTAATGCATTGTAGCCAAGGTGTAAGTGTTTTAGTGTGACGCAATGTGCAATTAAGTCAGCAATAGGAGATGCCGCATCGGCTTCAATGTTATTATTATGCAAGCTTAACTCAACCAGTTAGCACATCTCACTGCTCAGAGCTTTACCCAATGGAATGACTCCCAACTTGGTAATTCCGTTTTCAGATAAGTCAAGTACTTTGAGACCGCAGCCATTTTTGCTCAGCGTGTGAGCAATCAAAACAGCTGCTTCATCACTTAACTGGTTACGTCCAAGTCGAAGTTCACGAACAAGACGAAACTGATTTGCCTACAAAGCATCCAGTAGGGCCTGTAAACCAGGAAGACCAAATGCATTTTCTTCAAGATTTATAATTCGCAAGGCAGAATCTTCGCTCAACAAACGGAGTGTTGAGGCTATACAAGCAACATCTGTGTCATTGAGAGGCACTGGGCGTTGGCCAAGATTAGCAAGCTTTTGATTTTCGTCAAGCGCCTCAACGAACTAAATGGCACACTCTGCATCCTCATTGTTGCACAACTCAATGTATCGCAAAGCGTCTTAGCAGTGATCCATGGTGACGTCAAATACAAACTGTTTTGATCTTTTAATATAAAATAACTATATTTATTGGCTATTAGCTCCACAATGAGTAGCTATGTAAAAAACAAATTTTATTTTATAACCAGGAAAAATTGCAGCAAAAGTCTCGTAGAAAATATGAAATAAATTTAAATCAATCAATCAAATAAATAAATAAATAAATAAATATTTACAGTGAAAAATCTATTTGAATTTGTGTGAATTATCTATTTATTTTTCAACTGTAACCAGCACCGATTCTTACTTTAATCACGATATTTTAATGCAAAAAAACAAGAAGTGAAAATTATTTACGTTCTTTTACAAAAAAGTGTTTGCTTTTTGGAAACGTGAACGAAAAATATAACTGAACAAATTTTTTTATTTCGTATAACTATAAAACAGTACAAATGTGCGGCTTTTAATTATTTTCTTCCTGAAAACTGTGTGTATGTTTTATCTTTGTTACTATATGTTAAAAGTACTATCGACAACAATATTACTTTTATTTAATTTCTGTATTTGTTGTTACTTGAAATATTAATTACGTTCAGAAAGAAAGATAAATTGTGACTTTGTGAATACTTATTATCACTATATGAATAGAATTGTTACTTGTGACTGGAAGTGAAAGGAAAATGTTTATGTATGTAAAGCTTTATATTATAATAATTAGTCTAAAATAAAATGTGCAGTGAAATAGAGAAGCAATAAAAATGTTTGAGGGAAAAAAAGAATTGTAGAATAATTTGTTACATGTAATTTGTACTTTATAGTTTGTATTTGAACGTATAACATAATATTGACAGTATACGAAATACTCAGTACTAACTTGAACATGTAAACCTGAACCAAAATCAAGCGACATCATTTGTTGAATATGGAATAAACAATGGTGAAACTTAGAAGGGTGAATATTAGTCGGCCGTAAATACTAAAGTAACAATAAGCACAGAAATATTAGAGCACGCTGCTATACTTTTTCATATCTTCCTGTGTTATTTTTTCTTACCTGTATGTAACAGTTTTACTCTCATAGCATTATTGACAAAACGCTAATTAACAAAATTACACATTGGAAGAACGTAAAAAAAAAAAAAAAAAAAAAAAAAAGCGGAAGTAGTGGAAGAATGTTAAAGAAGTGTTATCTCTACAATAACGCTTATTGAAAAAATGCGGATAGTTTATCACACGTACAACAAGTTAAGTAAAAATTTAAAATTGCTTTTGTACTATACTAGTATACAACACTCAACAAAGATTATCAGATAAGCAAAGGATTATTTTTTGTTCAGCGAGAAAAGACATCAACAAAATGTATAAATGTTTTTCGTTTCATATCCGCATTTTTTCCTCTGATTGACAAAAAATTTAGCAAATATAACTATTTAAGTTGTTTGAAGTGAAAAAAATATATAAAAGACGGGTAAATTTGATAAAATAAAACTAATATGTTTATTCACACAGAAAAATGTATATTATGAGCTATGCTTTGATATTTGCTCTTGTATAAAGTAACATTTTTTGACTTGACATGCAAATCTTACCTGTACAGCATGACAATCGACATATGATAAAATAACAATAGAGTCAACAAAATGTGAAGTCTAATGATAATCGATTTACTCTTTTTTTTTCTAAGAAAATACAGTGTGCTATCAATCTATTAACTGTATTGAGCGGGATAATGTAAAACATTTTTAAAACAGAACATATTGACAAATGCATAATTACGTTTAATGGCATAAATCTCTATTAAAAACAACACAGCTAAATCAAAATATTCATGATTGGAGGAAAATATAATAAGTAAATTTACTGGCGTAAAACGTGCTTATAAGAGGGTGAAATAGGCGAATGCTAGCAATTGATTAGGGGAAATATACTTATAAACGTGTTTGTGCATGCCTTTGCAAATCGGTCGAATGTATTTGTATAAAAATAAATTACGCATATCTTTGACGTTCAGGCATTAACAATATGCTTGTAAATGTATTTTGACATATGATTAGCACATTTGATTGAGTGGCATAATTCGCAATGATTTTACACCAAAAGATGCATGTCTATGTAATTAGTTGTCACGACAGTATTTACAAAAAGACATAAAAGCTTGGGAAGTCAAAAAATACGCATATAAATACATATATTTATTAATATTATATAATGTTATATTGATGCTTAACTTGCTTAATTTATTGAAACATTTGACAGCGGGAAATCTTCTTGGCTGACCGTAAATGAGTTAAAAGAAAGCCGGGCTGGTGGGAAAGGAAATGTAGGAGAATAAGCTCCGTTTGTATCTATTGTATTAATTTTGACATTATTGTTACTGTAAGTGCTAACTTTTTTAGTCTAAAGTTGGCATTTTTTTTCAGAAATTAGGATATCATTGTATATATCTTTTGTATTTTTTATTACGTTTGCTGTGCCATGTGTTTTTACAGCTTTTCTTATAACTTTTGCAACTGTATTAGTTTTATTTTCTTATATCTGATGCTACAAAGTACTTAATTTTACTTTTCGGTTTTGTAACCTTGCATTCTGATTGAGTATACACGCGCAATCCTTGCAATCGAGTTTATTTTATTAAGGACTCAGATACTAGTGTCTGCGGTATGAAGACTACACTGTTTAGCATTTGCAAAATGAGTTTTGCAATTTGCTTCGCATTATATTCGCGTTAGTTCTTGAATTGTGACATAACGGCATCTCTAAATTTGAATATTTGCTTGCGCACATATTTTCATTTTAGTGACGTATATGGTTGCAAACCTCACTTTACAAACATTGATCTTTATTAGTCGTATTCATATAGCGGAAAAGCTTTCACACTTATCACTTTAGTTTTTCTGATATTGATGTTATGAGTGTATTTGGTTCATGCTTGTCAATCCTCTCATCAGCATTTCCATAGGCACTGTGCATGGCATTATCTTTTCCAGCATCGACATTGCTCCTATTAGAAGCACTGCTCTATTTCTTATTTTTGTGGATACGCTGCTGAAGTATTTTTCATTAGTGTGAGTTTGGTGCATGCAAAGGCGATGAAGACGACGACATTCACATGTTTAATCGATCTAACGGTGGTACAGTGCAATAGCATAACAATTCCCGCAGTCAATATGGGTGCTGTAGCTATGACAAACGAACATTGAAACAAAATTCAGTAAAAAAACTTAAACAAGATATTAGGAAGAATAGCTGAATGTATACAAGCAGCAGAACTAAGTAAAATATGCCATGTATCATTGTTATTGAGTGTAATGTTGGAAGCGCAGCAGTTTGTCTCTTTTGATAAGAACTTCTTCAGTTATCTTAGCGTCTACAAGGTGCATTTACTTTAGTGCCGATGTGTTTACTTGCATCATAGCCATGGCATTCACTCATGTCTTCATTTACCGCAGTGTGTAATAAAAATGGCGTAGTGTCAGCGAAAGCTGCTGCATTGCACGAATTGCACCGTAATGTGACGTGTTGAGGGAAGTGTGATGTGTCCTAGTTATTAGATGAAACAGGTGTTAGAAAAGTCAGCTGAGGACTATCCTACTTTTATAGCGATGACTGTGTTAGGCCGTTTACGTTGTATTCTGCGCAATCTGATTGCAATTTAGCCATATTACTGCCACTCACATCATCTGAAGTGTTTACACGTGAAAGGTGCAAGCTGCAGTAAAAGCCGTTATCGGTGCTAACCATACTATCAGGTGAAATACTCTATTGACTGTAACAACTTGTGTCATTCTCACTGTCACTACTGTTGCAACAAATAATATTAGTAGTAGTAGTAGTAGTAGTAATAGTAGTAGTATTATCAGCAAAAGTGAAATTATTATAATTTTTATTATTTTTACGATTATTAGAATTAAGAATTGTAGTAGTGATATCACATTGATTAACACAATAGTTACCATTGACATGACTTTACTCACCACCATTGATAATATCTTTTTTATTACGTAACTAACTAATAGAATTTTTCGCTTGAGCTGCTAAAGGCTCAGATAATGATGAATGAGTTAGTTTGTCGTCATTTATATTCATCTCATTTGCTAATGAAGTTACTTGTGTCTGTGCGTTACATTTCGATTCACTAATACGACGCTTTTTTGTGATAGACGGTTCAACGCTAGCATCATTGTCATTCTTGCGCTTCACCGCAGTGTGCCAAGTTGCACTTGAGGGATTATCATGTCTGTTCTTCAGCTAAACCTGTTACAGTCATGGATGTGCTAGCAATTACTCAATAGACGCCCGCTGCTGTGGATCAGTGGCAAGCATCATTTCAAGTACGTCACGTGCAGCATGGGGCAATGCTTGCGGTAACATCAACGATGACGTTGAGGTTTACAAGATGCACTACAATAACGCATCTGCGTCATTACGAGTTGGCTTGAAAGGGTGTGTGAAGCACAACATTACATATAACGTTACCCCTGCGGCTCAAATGTCCACTTTACGTCCATCATACCGTGGCTTCTTTACGAGTAACTCAGGGGCACAGTATTTCAGTGTGCCGCAGGTGCGATGTAACGTGCGATTCGGTGGTGCATAACACGCAAAGCCAAAATCAGAGATCATCAACTCTGATGCATCGTTGTTTAGTAGAAGATTTTCTGGTTTGATGTCACGGTGAACGACGTTGTGGGTGTAAAGGTGTTGTAGTCCAAGAAGTAGTTGTTTTAGGAAGTATGGTGCTACTCGTCACATAAAAGGTAGCTATGATAACGATGATTATGATAACGATGAAGGTGTTTAATTTATGGTATTTATTGTCTCTTTTTCAGGTGCTTGTTTGTGATTTGTAGTGCATTTACATTACGATTATACAAGTGTTTGTCGATTACCGTCAGTAGTAACGGTGGCTTGAGTTCAATCAATGTGATGACGATGTGCGCGAATAAATTACAGCAACGTCCCTCCTTGCATGTAGTTCATCACAATATAATAGTTACTGGAGGATATAAAACGATCAATGAGGTGTACAACATATGGTGAATAGCCAACTGCCTACATGGTATTAACTTCTCGTATTAAAGCCTATTACATGTGATGTTGTACGGCTAAATCTTTATTGACTATTTTGATAGCCAAAGTAGCTGAGCTTTTTTCATTATTGTCATCGTCTTCAGTGTTAATGTTGCTGCCATTATTATGTGTATTAGTTTAATGCTTTTGTTGTAATTTCTATTATTACAGTTATCGTTTGTGACAGTAATTCTACTATAATTATTGATGTTGTTACTAATGTTTATGTTGATGATTACGATGATGGTGGCTATGAATGTTGACTAATTTGTAGCACTTGTAGACTTCACTGAATGCGCCATGAGCAACTAAGTCTCCAATGCGATATTGTTGCTCGTTAGAGATGACTACTTTGCCACTGCTCGACATCACTACTTCTACTCTCTCTGTAGTAATAATAACAGTAATATTTAGTAAGAAAACGGGAAAAAAAAAAGTATGTCGACAACAAACAAGGCTAATATAACAATAAAACTAATGCAAAAAATATTGGCAATGACTTTGTACTTATAGTATTCTGTTTGTAGTCGTAAACTTGCTACGGAAAAAAATTTTTACAAAATAATAATAAAACGAGTTGGAGAAATAGATTCAATTCATTCAATAAATAGGATAATATACAAAATGTTATCATGGTGTATTAATGCTTAGCATATATTTGTCGTATACAAGTTTAGTATTTCTATGATGGGTGCATCATTTAGTAGCACTTTATTTTTACAGTTATCATAGTGAGCTATTGATTTATTCTTAAATATAATAAAATTTTATTTAAAAAATTATTTTATTTAAAACTGTAAAGATTATTTATTTCTATTTGTTTATAATATTATATATGTGTGTTTACTGTCGGCTGTACTATTGCTACATCTTATCACGCATTTGCTTGACAAACGTCATCACTTCAGGTAATTCGGATAACAGTTAGGGATGACATAGCTACAACGGCAAACCACGTCTTGTCAACGAATCACGTGTGCGTACTAGATCATTCATCTCGGTCGCAACTACACAAAAACGCATTTTGTCATTTTGCACTACTGTACTGTGAGTATTCTTACCATGGGCATTACTATCATAATTACTATTATTATTTACATTTCCACTTGAACGATCATTACATTCATGATGTTGTAGAGTACAGCTACGATGAGTCGATTGCATTCGCTACCGTAGTTATCTGACATAATAATTTCAGTGCTCAGCATCTCTAAACAAGCGGAAAAATTATGATTATTAATCACTGTTATCATCATCATCATCATCATTGATATTATTACTGTTATCTATAGTTGTCGTACAATGAAATTCACCGAGATCATTATTCTACGCAATATTACGTGCCTACTAATGTTTTTACATCAGTAATGGGACAATGTTATCATTACATTACTCATCATACTTCGGTTTGTACACTTTTACTTTCGCACTTAGCAAATAAATTGGCAGTGATGGCCGTTCAAAAACAACATCAATAGCTAAAATTGCAAAACAATTACATATTTTTGTAATTTTTTTAGTATCATCTGCTGTAGTATGTTGCCATATGCTTTGTTTAGTCTTTTATTGATTTGTATTGTTTGACTAAAGTGCAGAAGTTGCAAACATTTCATGACTCTTTGTGAGCAAATGTTGCAAAAAGTAAGGATTGTACTTGTGAGCACGTTAAACCAAATTGTAGTGTCTAATACGATTTACCAGTGAGGTATAATTTTCATGGTGTGTTGCTGTGTCTCACTGCATCAGGCATGGAAAGCATACATCCGTTGCACGCTGAGAAACACCTACGTAGTCTCACAAGGCTTCGGTATTGATTTACAAGTTAGGCTACACAAATTTCATCGTACAAGCATCATCTTCACCATTCATTTTATTGTAACTTGTGTATTTGTTCATAATATGTTAACAAGTTTGCCCTTATACTTCTTTGGACTAGGTGTTATTACTCCCATCAATATTAGTGTTACTACTGTTCATGTTGTTATTTTTTAATGAGCATTGCAAATAGTGCGGTATAAAAATTCGCATCTATGACGCGCTAGAACACGAAACTGCCTTGGCTAACGTAAATTACAACTTGTATTCTGACTGAACATTGCATGTCATATGGCAATTAATTAGTCCAGCATCGCTGCATATTTCATGAACGTTTTGTGTTTATTATTGTCACTTGTGGGTTTGTAGTCCTCGTTAGCTTTGACGTTGCGCAGACATTAGCTGATACTCAATATCACGCAAAAACTTACATGAATTTCGCATAGCCATGAAAACCTCACGTACGGTGTACAGCTGCACACTACGCGACGACACTGCTCATGGGCAGTCATCTGCAACCACATACTTACCGCATAACACAACACCATTGTCATTTTTATTAAGTGTGTTGCTTATACTATGACAGTCATTCTTTTCCGTAGTAGCTTTTTATGCAATTGTCATAAAATCTTTGCTCGTGTTGTCATTGTTGTCATCTCCACACGCTCAGCTCATCTACAACGTTTCTGCAACTCACTGTACCACCTAGTCAAATCGAACTCGTGAACTATTATCAATGTGTGTGAATGCTTTATCATTATCGCTTCGTGTACATTATTCATTGTTATCATGTTTACCATTATTTTTAATACTACCAACATTATTATCATCGTCGTTACTTGGTGACATGGTGCTCGTAATGACATTTGGCCCAAGTCAATCATCTTCACCGGTTAATGTGTCGTATTATTACGCTGGTAATGGCGTTAGGTCAAGTAGTCTATGACGAGGTAGTCGAGTATCATTGGAGTTGAGGTATTTGAAAAAGGCACTATCACTTAGTGGCTTTGTAAAAGTGCGATGTGGCACACAATCGCGCCTACTTCCTGCATCAAAAACTATCGAGAGAGGTATTCTACCTTACATGTTAACTTTTTGTGAACACAACTGTTTGCTACTCTGCAGACGTTTACTTTCCTATTTACAAAAAAAAATAAATTTTAAAAAATTGGTTTAATAGACAAGTGAAGTATGGCGTAGTTGTTTTTCAAAAAATAAAGTTTATTTTCACATTGAAAGTTGAAGTAATATATTACTAGATGATTTTACTTAGCAGTCGATGTTGCGTTTTACTTTATATTTGCAACGTTAATATATATAGTCTACTCACAACAGCAACATAAAGAGTTTGAGTAAATAAAATTGTATCGTATTTACACACATATATAACTATACAAAACTCTAGCAAAACAAAAAAAAAGAATGCGCAATTCTAATACTGATACTATAAAAAAGTTTGTAAAATATAACTTTGTATTGTCACAGAAATAGTGATAAAAATTCTAAGCAAAATAAATAAATAACATACCTTTATTTTTAAAAAAACGTCTATATGTTAGTGATTAGTGTATTTACTGTAAATGATTTGCAAGATAGTGCTCATATACTTTAATTTTTTCAGTCATTTCCTTGACAACGTTGTGTGTCTACGTGTACACGCCTGTGTCAAGCAACTTTTGACGATTACGCTTCAGTTGCTAGACAAAGATAAGCATTTCTGCTCGTGTGGTAGATGGGCTGCTACTCCCACTCTACGTTGACCGCACAAAATCATCAGGTAATGGCCGTAGTGGCGAAAGTGTTATCTCATTGGCTTCCTCTTTACGTGTATCACGTGCTTGAGATGATGTAATGAAAGCTGAATGTAACGCCATCGAGTGCTGCGGGATAAGTGGCGGGAGCAGTGCGTTGCTGCTCAATTTACCAACCTTTGTGTCAGGAGTGACATCTTTACTTGACTGCCAAGATTCTATCTATGGCACACGTGCGTACTATTATACAGAAAGTGCTGACTGATCATCTAATTTGTCTCTACCCGTGAGCTACGTGTACTTTACAGCTGCCTTCGTGTCTGATCGCTTTCAAAAATCTTCGTCCTATGCCGCGTGCCGCATTGTCGATGGAGTAGAAATAGACTACGCATACAGTGCTTCATCACCGGCTTGTGAGGAGACGCTCACTTGGTCACGCTATCTAAAATTTTAATGCTATAACATGTTCTACATTGCACGTGTACGCTCAGCGAAGATAACATTACGATTAGAAGGAATATTGTAACTCTAAGGTTGTAATTGACCAGTTGATTGTTATTATTTGCGTAAGAAATGCTCATTCGAACTTTTTTATTATTTTTACTACAACTTCTTGTTTGTGTGTTTGTGTATATTTTTTGACTATAATGACGGTGATAGCGAAGATGACGAGAAAGGAACAGAATTGTGTGTATAATTTTAATGTATACTTGACGGCATTGCATGTGCAATATCTGGGTTAGACATTAGCAACTGAATAAATTTCACCAAAGATGTCACCTCATTACTGTGTGCATTATTCTTCATCACGTTCGACTTGACGGCTTTGCGTGATGCTCTCGAAGCTAATGACGTTGGCTGATTCGCACTTGCCATTTGCAAGGATGGCTATGCTAAATTTTACTTCTACTACTACTAATACTGTTACTATTACTATGATTGTTACTGTTGTTGTTGTTGTTGTTGTTGTTGTTGCTGTGACTTCTTTTATGTTCTGTGTAATTGGCGAAATAGTTTACGGCGTTACAAACGTTAAATTTGTTAGTCTAGCAGGGCTCGCTATCGTGCAAATCAGCAGGTTTGTACCTCATTAAATTTATTAGTTAACGCCTACACCTGCTATTGACAAAGTCGCAGTTGGCGTTACTGTATCTCATTCTCACGTCGAAGTCGATCGATTTCGTCTAATCGGTTGGCCAGCTGCAATTGAGTTTCACGCAATGCAGATGTCGCCAAGGACAGCTGTCTTTCGCGCTACGCCAGTTGCGCATTACACACCTACCCTCCTTCCACTAAGTAGCGCGCAGATTTCTGCTACAACACATGATACGAATTCTACATTGCACGTAACTTTTAACTTAGCTGACTAACTATCACATCTTTTTCATGCAACTGTGCATACAACGCATCTTGTGTAAGTGTAGCAGCTTCTACACTTCTACGTGCTTGTGATTCTACACGTAAAAGTTGTGCAGCGTGCCCATTGGCGATTGCCTCTCTACGACGTGCAAAAGCTGCTTCTCTCTACTCAAATTATTTGACTCGACGGGACAGATTAGCACCAGTTTCATCTAACAGATTTGACATTTTTTCAAGCTATTTACGTGTCTGTTACATTTATTGTAGTTATTTCCGCTCCTTTGCTGTAAATTGTTGACGCAATTTGTTCTAAATTTAAATTTTGGCCTAACGTAACTGTTACTAAAAGCGGTCTTGCAACTGTGCTTTTCATATTTATAATGTAAAGAGTGAGTTGACGTTCATCTACTTGTCACCAACGTCTTTCTACGTTGAAGGAGATATCGCACCTCTGTCTTGTTTTAAGTTACGATCTTGTTTGGACTGATTTGTGTTACGCATCTTTTATTTGACTTGTTTATTGGAAGATGCCATAACTAATAAACACGAATACTGCTACTGACAAAAAAAAAATTTGTATTTTTACAAATATTTATGGTTTTGATAATACTAAATACGAGTGTGTGTGGTTTTTTCAAGAAAAAATAACAGCAGAAAATGAACACGCTATAATGAAGATAAAATATAATTAGTTCAAGAAAGTAGTAAACTGTATTAAAATTTATAATCATCTCATAACATTATAAAAAAAAAGCATACAATGTCAAATGATCACAACACTGTTTGACGGAGAAAACAAAAAGTAACTATTTAGGCGGATATTTTGAGCAACTACTCAATAATAGATAATACAGACAATAAACATGATTTTAATGCACACTGTTAATTTATTATTATATATCTGTATTGATGTTAACTATAAATATACAAAAGTATATTTCATTTACAATAAAGAAAACAACTGTACACTACAAAAAAATTACCAAAAATAAAAATTACACTAATTGAAAAAATACTAACATAAAATATACTTGTAATCATTAGTAGCTACTAATACTTTTGTTTAAAGAAAAAAAAAGTCGATATATTACAAAATGGTGGTAATCAATCAGTTCTTAATACAAATAAACAAATTTTGAGTAAAGAATCGACTGAAAGCTGTTTACACTTGGAAAAAAAATTAGCACAAAATATAAATTATCAACGGTAAACGATAAAGTAATAGCTATATCGTCACAGAAAAATATAATAAATATATTGGTAATCTTTGCTTAAAAATTACCTAATGCCCAGTTATAACTGTTAAAAAAACTACCGGTTCGACTATACGGGTGAGACATCAAGTCAATGAAAGGAGGGCGTCATACATCACTGTGATAGAAAAATTTGCGAAACTATGAATTTAGGCCTACGTAGCCCTTGTTGATAAGATTTTCTTGCTCGTACCTGTGACGTCGGTATGCTGAAATAAACATTCGCAGATTTATCTAAGCCTTCTGGTATGGTATGTACGCATCCTGCCGCTACTAAGTTTCTCGTCTTTATTCTTGTGTATAACGAAGTTTTTACGGCATCATTCATGCACCGTAGCACGAAACCGCAGCAGCGAGCACAAGAAAAGTACGTCCAGTAAACCAGCGCTTTCCGTAGACGGGGTAGACGCGAATGGCGGGGTAGCCTCCTGGAATAGCTTGCTCCTGACGGTAAGTTTGACCGCTAAACCAGGTATAAAAAGATTTTGTGTCGGTAGGAACAGGATCACGAACATGGCAGAACAGCGTGGAACGAAACATTTCCTTTCCGCTTTCTGTTTGTACGTATATTTACGCAAAAATGCAACAATGCAAATGTGATTTTCAAATAATTTTTATGTACTCACTATGCGCAATAAAGGTGTTGTTGTTGTTGCTCTTTTTTATTCACAAAAGAAAAGGTACAGAATTTTTTAGCTGAGAAAATTATAGTATAATTCTGATATGTGCTTGACATAAAATATGTAATTTAAGTTACAAAAAATATATATAAAATGTTTTTGTCATGAATTGTATCATACATGTTGTTGTTTTTTGGCATTCAAGGTTTACATATTGTAGTGACATTTGAAAAATATATATATAAAAATTACATAAACATTATGCAATTATTGATTTATTTGTGTCGGGATGAGTGTTTTCCATTTAATAAATATACAAAAATTTTTAAACTTATATCACATGTTAAAATAAATTATTTTTAGAATAAAATTTAATTTTCTCGTGCAATCGCATTACTGCTGTGCACAGCCATTTTCTACCTCATTCTGTATTCGTTTCGCAGGAATAGACGCACGTTCTTTCTGTGCTGCAGCCTCGGCAGCAAGTATTGCAATGTGCTTTTTATATGACACAATAAGGGTGTTATGTTTCACCTAATAGCTCAAACTACTCTCCTATAATGGTAAATTGGCCTAAACCATTTCTGGTATAGAAATGCGTTTATAATATTTTTTGTTTTTCGTACGTATAACTATTTCACCGCACATATCATTATCTTTATGTTCAACATGTATTATATAATTATCTTTCTCGTATGACAAATTGCGGATGCGAAAAATGTGCGCATCATTAGTGTTTTGCAAAACTAATTACGGACTGCCATTCGCTTCTACGATGAAGTCTTTATTTAAATTTCGTGAAGTAGTTGATGGCCCAATCTACACACTTCATTAACCCATAACACCTAACGCATTTTTGTGGCGTCGTTTGCGTGAAACTAGCTAATCTGTGATAACGTCATACTATTACAGCAATTCGCTTCCATCAGTAAACTTAGAAGTGATGCGCTTTTTGCCATCAACAATGACAGATGATTTAGGTTCAGCTAATACAGGCATATTAATTTTTAAAATTGTTTGATTAAAAAAAAATAATATATATATATATACAATCAAATTTTATATTTGTATACACTAAAATAATTCAAAGTAAAAAATAAATAATGAACACAGTAGTAAATTCAAATTTTAACTGCAACATTTCTTTGGTGTACAATAAAAAAAATAAAATGTTCTCTTTTCAATAGTAGAGCAAGCTCTCTTTTGCAGACAATATTTTAACTTTTAATTTGTATATTTTATTTGATTTTACTTTTCATACTTATTTATTTGTAGAAAATGTAACATCATACCATATTAATTATTACGAAAATATTTAATTATAGTATCAATATTTCTCGAGTACATATAAACAATAAATTATTAATATTATGTTATCAGCTTAGTAACATTATTATTATTATTATTATTATTATTAGTAGTAGTAGTATTATTATTTTTCGTCGATGCTCAGTTTTGCATATTCCTAGTCAAAGCTAGCACATGTCAAGTCACATATGTTGGCCAACTGCTACAAGCCCGCGACAACGGCATCAACCGCGTAATCGGTCGATTGCACGTGCAACAACATTTTTGACTACAGTGGGTGTGGAATGGCGTATCCGGCAGTAATTACCTATGGATTTTGCATCAATACATGACGCAGTGTATTACCAAGTGTATGATCTTAGTGTGAAAATGTTACTTTTACAGTCGACTAATTGTCAGTTATACGTTGCAGCTACACGAGAACTTTTTGATCCGCAGATGTGTCAACTTAATCACCTTCATTCATTCGTTGAATGTGCTATTGATGCAATATAAAAGCATCTCTTGTGTCGAACGAAGTCATTACTAATTAATCTACTTTATTTTTCTCTTAAATGATTTGAATTGTATACAATATTGAAGCTGTAATAGTACAATTTAATTGTAAAATAACGTGTTGAGTTATACGTAAACAGACTACCTAAATGTGCTAATGTAACGCGCTTTGTGAAATAAAATTTATTTTTATTGTAGTATAAATATGGGTAGATAATTTTTTTTTTAAAAATTATGAAAAACACGACATATTAATTTATATGAATGCACAGATACACATAACTAATTTGATTGTATAATAAAATAAATGTAAGTAATGATTGCACTTGAGCGAAACATGCAATTAGATTATTGGCAATGCGCTGAGCTTTTCATTATCAGATTGTACTCTTTGCATCGTTTATGTTATTGTTAAATTAGTGCCAACTGCCAACTTAGTGGTTGATGTGCTTTTTACAATTATATTTATAATGTGAAGAGAGTAGAAAAAAAAACAAAAAACTTTTTGTAAAGATGCATGCTGCGTTGCCGTGTGCATGCTAACAACAAAACTTGTGCAAAGTTTATAATGTTCATTTTTGTGCTTGGAACTAAGACAGTTATTCAAATAAAAAACAACACAAGAAACTATTCAAGGGATTTCATGATGGAAAAAAAAATAAAAAATAATTGTACGGAAATACACATAAATAATTATAGTAGTAAGATTAGGTGAGGTTTTTTTTTGAGTTTTGCAATGAGCGAAAGTGGTTGTTACGTCTACACGATGCTTAATATCCTCATTGTTTATACTACACAGTGTATAATACATACACACGCAAAAAATAATAATAATAATAAAAGAAGGAATGTAATGAGTAAATACAACCTAAGGCTAAAATTACTAGCTTTTTGTGCTTATATTATCGCTTATTTGTAGTCAAGGTATGCAACAGAGCCTGATGCTGCACGAAATAATCTATCTTCCACTGCTGCCAGTACACCCTGGTCAATTTCTTTGCAATGATCATCAATGTTTATGTTTCACTCCGATAAAAATGGAAATACCACCGCGTGTGCACCTGCTATTTGCTCACTCTATCGAAGTACATCAAACACCTTTGCACATGCCTACAAGGCATTACCGGTTCTGCTCAAGTCACAATAATGCAGACAATGATTTGCAAAGCTGTTTAATATGCCTGCATAATCTATTATCACCGTTTGCTTTAGTTAGTTAACATTTTTGCCATGATGAACTATTATATGCTATGACAATTAAGATGGCAAATGGCTCACGTTGATAATGCTAGCAGGAGTGAGTAGGGCTGCGGTAATGTGTGGTGAGTAATGCGTGAGAAGTTGACCAGGTGCATCCATCGCAACTTGAATGTTTTTCTGATAACTTGAACGGGCATCACGTACCTCGATCATCGTCTCTGGAAAGGTATTAGCTATGGCATGTTGAATGTCACTTAGGCAAACCCGGCCGCGACGTAAAATTTATATTTTATCCACACTAGCTATTCGTATGACGGTCGATTCTATCCCTACCTCACACGCACCACCGTCAATAATGAGTAATTCAGGATCACGCTGTGCGAGGTCGTTGTACACGTGCTGTGCGGTAGTAGGACTAACATGACCAAAAGTATTAGCACTTGGCGCAGCTACAGGAAAGTCAATTTGACGTAGCAACTACAATGTAGATTAGTGTCGAGGAATGCGCACTCCAACATACCCAGTTCCACTAGAAACACACGCTGGTAATTGTCGATTAGCCTTGCACACAATAGTCAATGGACCAGGTCAA
The DNA here is from genome assembly GCA_028554745.1 of Blastocrithidia nonstop. Lineage (NCBI taxonomy): Eukaryota > Euglenozoa > Kinetoplastea > Trypanosomatida > Trypanosomatidae > Blastocrithidia > Blastocrithidia nonstop. The sequence continues at coordinate 285,117 of JAQOTN010000019.1, read as the reverse complement.
ATTGCTCCTCCAATTATTTTTGCAAGTGCAATACACTTTTACTAATCATGGTTGCCAACATCTCACATTTGCACAGCACGCTACAAGTTATCGGTATGACAAATGAGAGGATCGGTTAATGGTCTACCTTTGACCTAATAAATTTTACGCACAGCATGCTCATTCAATGCATTGCCACCTAAACCATACACTGTTTCTGTGGGTATCGCAACTAGACAACCTGACCGTAACGCCTCCGCTGCGAGAGCGATGTCGTGATTAGACGTACTAATAATTTTTGCCATTTGTGAAACTATTTTAATTACTTGCAGAGGAAAAATATATATAGACGAAAATAATGAGGCAAACAGTAGATAATTTTATTTGAAACTAAATCAGGTTTTATCACTAATAAACATATATTAATTGATACTTGTACAAATATGTATTTATAATTTAACATTGTACATTTGCAAAGAAAGAGCATTTATAGCATAAAAGTAGAAATTTTGTTGATGAAAATAAAAGTAGGTGAAAGATATGGTTAATGAAAAAATTTTTATGATGATTAAGTGTTTATGTAAATAGAACTAATAATTTAATCCTTATCGTCTAATATACTACTCGTTCTGTGCACACATAACTAACAGAAAAATATTCTGTGAGTGAAAAAGAGTGCTGAAGAAGTAATAATGAGTAAGATAAAAAATTTGAGGTAATATTGTCAACAATGCAGTATAGTTAGTAGGTAAATACTTTTCCTCTAAGAAAAATGTCTATTTTTTTTTTGGTGATTTTTCTGCCTGTAGGCAGTGATAAAAATTACAATAGGTAAGGAAAAATATATGACAGCATAGAATAACTAATATTTTACTCCCAATAAGAAAATCAGCAAATGTAAACAACTATAAATAAAGTCAATAGCTTTGCCCTCGGCTATAGCTATGCAAAGTTTTCACGCACAAACTCACAAAAAGAGGGAAGAAAAACATTATTGTCTTTTTTTTTTAATGCTGTGGTTCAAATGTCATATTACAATATTAACTTAATGAGTAATACGATCACAGGAAAAAAAACTGTAGGCGAAATTAGTTAGACTGAATATTTTTTTAATTTTTTAATATAAAGATAAAAATGACAATAAAAAGTAGCTGTAAATGATTGATCATATAACTTGTTAAAGCTAAGATATAAACATATTTCGTTCAAAAAACATTAACTGTACCAGAAGATTATTGTGACAAAAAATATTAGTAATTTTTCTTTAGATTTGCATCATATCATTGATATCATCATAACGTGAACTGTAACTTGCACCATCATCGTATCTGTTGAGAAAGTGATTTCTCTACCTTGATCGTCCCCTACCACGACCACGGGTATCATGAAGCCGTTTTCGCTGAAACTGCTCTCGCTTTAACATCATGTGTTTAAACTGCTGTGCAAGCTAATGTAATCGCTCTGGCACATCTTGTTTGCACTTGGCAAGATAATCAATCAACGACGTTGCTAAACCACCGTCACGACTGCAAATAAACGTGTACGCATCACCTTCTCTGCGTGCTCGGCCTGTGCGACCGATTCGATGACAGTAGCTATCTATCGTTTTGGGTGCATGAAAATTAATTACGCAGGTAACGTCAGGAATGTCTAATCCACGAGATGCAACATCGGTTGCGACTAACAAGCGAATATGACTTTGCTTAAAGCGCTGAAGTACTCTGTCTCGTGTCGATTGCGGTAACCCACCATGAATGACACCAATATATTTTTGTGAAATGTTAAGTCGTTTACTAAGAGCTTATGCTGCAACTTACGTATCAGTCTGGCGTTAAACAAAAATAAGTAGCTTTGCTACTGTGTCATCTATTTTGCCTGAACTGATAAGTTCGCAAAGCTTTCCTATGCGATCATCGAACGACTCGCAGAAAATAAGATTTTGCGTTATGTGACTGTTTACCTGTTGTCCTGAACCAGCATCACCTGCACGTATCATGAGCCTGTTTGATGATAAATAATTTTTAGCTAACTCTTGTACGCAGTTGGGTCATGTTGCAGACCACATCATTCGCTGTATTTTGGCATTTGGGTTGAGATAGCTTAGTATTTCATCTAATTGTATCTGAAAACCCATATCAAGCAACCTATCTGCCTCATCAAATACAAGAAATGATACTTTGCTGATCGAGACATCACCAGTCGACAAAAAGTCTCTGATACGTCCTGGGCACGCAATAAGTACATCACATCCATGATGCAATCGACGTGCTTGCATTTAGCGAGAAGAGCCACCATATGCCTCAGCAATGCGCACCGCACCAGATGACAGTGTGCTAAACACTTGTCTGGTCTGTTGTACCAGTTCACGAGTCGGTGCGAGAACAAGAACAGACGGTGAGTTATCTTCATTACGTTGTAAATTTTTCAGCGCAGGGACGGCGAATGCAATTGTTTTCCCAGACCCAGTAGGAGCTAAACCGATAACATCATAACCTTCATCTAATAGAGGTATAGTATACTTTTGTATTCCCATCGTTGATGGGTATTTAAGTGATTGCAGACCTTTTTTGAGTCAATGAGGTAGGTTAGTTAACTATTCGAAAGTGTGAATTGGGTTCACATCAACTTTTTACCCTTCCAAGTTAGTTATTGTTACCTATTCTCCATAATCATCGTGTTATTACGGCACGACTTTATCACATGTACGTGATCCGCTCTTGACAGTGTCGCTATCCTTTTGCGACTAGATTACAGGTACGTCGATGTGCTTTTGTGACAAATCGTGCTCATTGTAGCAATTATTGTGCTAGTAAACGTGCTAGTCAACCATTTGCATACTCTATTTCGTAACCTCCTATAGTGTCAGTGGTGTTGACCCAATGCATCGAATCTGGAAAAGCTGTGACTGCAATTGCATTGTACACATTTGTAAACTAGGTAATGACCGTGCACGAAATGCACATGATCACCTACTAAATATTTTCATTTTATCGCTATGTCAGCTATAGTATTTTCAACAATATAAATTTATGAATGTATTACAATAAACTTTAATTTCTATAAAATGGTTGCTTCTCTTGATATAGTAAGATCTTATTTTTTTCAGTTGACAAGAGCTGAAAAGCAATTGTAATAATAAATGTAGTTACTTGCTTCTTAGTGAAAATGATAGTGTAAATGTACGTAACACCCTTCGCTAATATTATTATATAATAAAGTAGTCGAAAAATTTAAACTGCAACAATTATTAAACAATAATATACTATATCTAATAAAGTTAAAGGTGTAAAGAAAGTAGAAATGAAAGTGCAGGTAAAAAAATTTTGTAGTGCTTTCTTTTCGGTATACTCGAACATAACAGTAGTTACAAGAAATAACATTATTCAATTTTAAATACGAGGCAACTGTAAAGGTCAAGAATAATTTATTAACCAACTGAACGACTTGCATTTTCTTCTCTTTTAGTTTGTTTTATAACATTAATTCAAATACGATTATGAATAAACTCGATTACAAATAATTTGACAATCGTGATGCTACTAGCAAGATTAAATACAAATTAACATATATCTTTTTTACAATTATAATAACGCTCATATCCAATTATTTATTTGCAAATAATATTTTTTGGGTAACACTTACATGAAAAGTGAGAAAAGCAAAAGCTATATATATAAGGTTGATTGTTGAGGTATATACTCTAGCGATTAGAGTTAAATACCAGGTTAAAAAATATAATTTTGGGTTTTGAGAGAAAAAAATCTATATTTTCACATAAGCGCATGTACAATTACAAAATATATTCATATACATATACAGGAAGGAATTTTATAGTTTAACTTATATAATAAAATATAATATATCTATTCGATAATTTTTATACTCTACTTACATTATATGCTACAGCTAATATCGCCCACACAGAAACAACGCCCTATGGGAAAGGGAACACACGTACACGCAATCCGTAACAAACGTTTTCCGCAACAGTGTCGATAATCTGCTTGCCTGCGGTAGTACCTTTTATTACCGAAAACATATAGGATGATGATAGACATGACACATTGATAGGTATTGCCTTGAACGTCATTCCAGGGCCCAAGACTGACTTGATACACACTTCAAAAAAATTTTATTCGTCCTGTCCGTTACGACAGCGTTGTCGTTCATACTAATCTAATGATTGCGCAAGGCAATACGACATGTTGTCATTGAATGTTGTCATTGCCCCGAATATATCGCGATAGGCAATAAGTTGAGTTCGCAGCTACATTTCAAGTCTAATTTGACTGTTCAATGGGTTGCACAATGGGCGATGGCAAAGAATAATTGACCCTGGCATTTTAACAACCATGCGTAATTTCAAAGGATTGATAGGCTTTCAGAAATTAATGTTGTCAAAGTCAAATGACGTAGTTAGTGTAGAATTAGATAATTGTATATTAGCATAAAATGCGCGATGATTGAAAACACAATCAATAGTGTCAAATCGAACATTCTATTCCAGAGGAAAGTGTAACCCACTGACAGCATCTCATAACATTATGCGGAACTTATTGTTTTCGCGCAATGACATTCGTGTAAGTACATACATAGTTGTGCTACCGTCTTTTTTATCACTCCCGATAGCACAGTAAGCATCAAGGTGAAATCCCAAAAGCAACGAACATAACAACAAAACATGATCACACGAACTACCTTGTCGTTCATTCAGAAAGGTAAATATTGACTTTCACGTTTTATCATTACTGTTGCTACAACACTGTAACACATCATTACGCTAAACAGTATCGTTGTCAACTGTCGCAAGCAAAGACACAAACCGGGCGGCATCATATGGAGAATATATCATTTCCAATGACTGCAAGGGAGATACGAAGTGCGTGACAGGCACAATACGACCATTAGACATGGACGCAAATAATTTAACTTTACGACCGTTATGTGTTGATCTAATAGACTGATACTAGTTTCACCATCTTCGAGAGTATATTAAAAATTATCTGTCCGATGCTGAGATGACACCTCGTTATGATTATAAACGTCTTGCAATAACTTGTTCACTGTAATGACTTGTTTTGTATGGCAAAAGTTAGAGTTGCAACTCTATAATACCAGGTGAAACTCCAGAATTACGTCCACACAGTTCAACCGACAAATTGAGACAGCCGTTTAGCAACGTTTTACGTCAATCTATGATGTTTTATCCTATCATAGTGGCTGTATTCATGTTGACATTTTCGCGAAAGATTGCAATGTGTAAGGGCGTACTTATTTACAATAACTGCTAGCTACTAAATCCAAACTTTGTCGCGTCCAAGCAAAAGACAAAATCTTCATTGAAAACAGGGTCAGAAGATAATGTTACCAGCTCAGTTTGAACACGTTGTTCACCAAACTGAAGTGAGCAAAAAAGAGCAATATTATTATTTTGTGCGAGCTCAATGTTTAAGTTATCAATAAATGCGGCACCCTTAATCATCTTAACATGCAAGTACGTCTTATTGCCATCGATTGATCAATTAACTTTACTTCTATTTTTCATTTACGTGGGTAATAAGTTATTGTGAATTGCACCTTTTTGTCTTATACTATCAATCAGTTAAGTTAATACACCGCGCTCTCTTAGTATTTACATCACTTCTTATCTGTCGTTTGCCTAATTAAGTTCACCATTATGCGACGATAAATACGTTTTGATAACCTCTCGTATACTATCATAAACGTTAGATTCGGAAAGAATAAGACCGATTGTTTATTTAATCTACTGAAGACGGTACATTGAAAATTATTACTTTTACGAGTCCATATTTTTATCAACAGTATAAAAAGTTTGATTTTGTAGTAATTGGTAATAACGACTATATGTCTTGTTGTATTGTTGTTATTGCTTTTCTTAAAAACACACTGCTGCGACTATGTAAGGAGGATTTGTTATTATCTCTGTGTATATATGTATGTATAACCAGGTTTTTAGTTTAATCTATCTAAATAATTAAAGCTATCAATGTAATACTATACAAGTATATAAAATACTATTGAATAAACTTATAATTTATCTGTTCTTATTTTGCAACAATAAACACAAATGATAGTAAAAATATCAATATAACAAGTGTAAATAATATGATAATGAATTGCATAGAAAAAAAAATTTCGAATATTGAAGAATAACATAACAATTTTTAAAAATAATCAAAAATTAAATTTTTCCAGAAAAATTGTACATGCTCTAACTGATGAATTCAACAAATTTTTAATTTAAGTTAAACGCTGCAAAAAAAAAAAAAGGAGAATAAATTGAGGTGTTATGTTGTTGTTTTTTTCAACAACTAAATGAGTAACGTGTTAAATTTTTTATGTCGCTCAATATATGATTATTCTGACGTTAGAATAAAGTTTGTTAAAAAATAGCAAGACTTCAATATGTGCAACAACAAGAACAAATATATATATATATATATATACAATCTATCATAAAGGTATATACAATAACATAAAGGTAAGGAAGTTATTTGATTAATATATAGCTATTTGTAAATCAAATAGATATTTTTAAATATTTGCACACATTAACAAAAATTTACTTTCTTAATAATTATCACCTTCTTCCTATTCAATAGTAAATGTACGTGATGTCAAAAGCGAATATGAGCATGCGATCAACAGAAAACATTGTAATATTAGCGCGCTCCCGGGTCAAGATTGATTGTGTGTAGAGTATGGTTCAATTCATAAATATACTGCTAATGCTATTGCGCCAAAATGCGCTAAAACAGACAAGAAAAAATAAGTTTTAGCATGCATCTACTCGCTTTCATCAAACTCGTCTCTATTGGCGTGTGTAATTGCTAATGGGTTTACAAAAAAAGTCAGAAACAAACCACACAATGACAAAAGCTGAGGTGTTCACATTAAAAAATTGTACGGTAACTAACAGCGTTTTGCAAATACAAACCCATCTGCAAAAATAATGTAAGATAAACTAAAGCATGCTCCTGCTAACATAATGAAAAATCTTCCTGACAACATTTTATACTACTTGTTGGGTTTTTTCTTAATTAAATCTACTAAACCTTGTGGAAAATATAGATAGTTGAAGTTACCTGTGATTATTACAAAAATAATTATTGTAGTTGTAGCATGGAAAAAAAGTGCAAATAAATGAATTGTGAATGAAACTGGAAATAGTTTTACAAATAATTGTTAAAGTAGAATTGAGTTACAACATTGGTTCAAAAACAGAAAAAATCGTGTGTACATGTTTAATAAATATGATGTAGGCTAATGCATATTGCAATACTTTCAACTATACTAGTATTCTTTGCATATCATGTAAAATATAACGTGTTGAGTAATGCCATTGAGTATTCATGAAAAAAAAGAATGTAATTTGTTCTTATTAATAATGTGTCTCGTGCCAATCAATACGCATCAGACATAAATAATTACTTTCTAATATAATATAAAGGAAAAAAAGTTTCAATTATAAACAAAAATAATGTGTTCGCACTACAAAAAAAAATGTAAGCCAGCAAAATTTACAATTGAGAATACAATATGTTAAAAACACATACAGAATTAAAAACATAAAAAGTTAATACATTAATTTTTGCTAGTGTTATTGCTCACTAATAATGTTAATACTTATTAGCAACGTTTTGCTTTTAGTTCTACAAGTTTGGACTATTCACTATGTGATGTCATGTATTGCTTAAGTGCAAATGGATCGTCCGTCATAATTCCGTTTAATGGTCAGTGTAAGGCTTGAGCAAAATCATCATCCTAATTAACAACTCAGCCAATGACACAGATTCCACGCTGCTGTAAATATCGCCACAACGTTGGAGATGTGAAAAGTCAAGTGGCAATACATCCTACAACGTAGCCACGTTCTACACACAAATCTCTTGACATGTTTTTGGTGAAAATTGGAATAGAGAAAACATCGAAAGGAATGCGTATGAAAGACAATATACGAAGATAATAAAAAATGTATGTTAGGAAAAATCATTGCTCGGTCGCGAAAAGCCGATATTTATCTCTTGTATCAGGGTGACAATCTTTGAAATACTACATAAAGTACTTTGCGTTGTCGTTATTACTCGTACCAACAAATGTAATTTTTTATCGTTTGTATTCAGCTATTAACTACAATACTTTATAAACACATTATTTTGATGTGGCTTTAACATCAATGTGTAGCGGTGTCTTAGGTAAGTGATAAAACACTTAACGTAACAAGCACACACGATTGAAAACACTCTACAAAACTTACGCGTCTGCGCAAAAAACTTTCTTGCTTTATGTCTTGAAAAACAATGGAATGGTATGATGACATTTAGGTAATGAACATTAAGGATATTGACCTACAACAATATTCTTGACAAAAGTTGACGTATGCAATTCACCACAAGTTCTTTGTAGACAATCATCATGTGAAACAATAACTTGCTTATCGCTACTGAGATGCACATCTACTTAAAGCATATCTATGTTTGAACTATGCACTGACTTGATAAAAGTAAACAATGTATTCTATGGACCAATAAGAGAACCACCTCGATGCGCAATAAGAGATACAGAATAAGGAAAGCGTTTAAGCAAAATCTACGGTGCGTTTTTGAATTTGTAGGTGCAAAAAAAAACCATCAATCAGTGGCATATTATAAGAAAAACTATCGCAATAAGAAAAAATCATAGTAAAGTTTGAAGATGTAACAAGAACATATTGATAATATTCATGTGGCAATGATTGAATATAGGTTGAGAAAAAATATGGACTGCTGTATTTGAAGTAAATTAGGAAATAACTAAATTAAAGAAAACAACTTTATTTTAAAAAAATTACATAAAATGAAAGTACAAAAAGGTATGTTATACTTGCAAATCTTAAAACATACATTAATAAACATGCACATGAAAATTGACTAGCTCTATGTTCATAAATTATTCCACACTATAAATACATTGAAACTTCATCACTTTACTTCATTGAGTATTGTCAACAATATTTTTTGAAAGTTTGATGATGTACTTGCAGTATTAATAATATATTTCTTGCATAGGATTTACCAGCAAACAAATATCATTAAGTGATTTAAGTCATCAAAAAAAATTTATAACAAAATTTTGTGTGGAAAAAAAGTAATTGAAAATATCATATGTTCAAACCAGCATTATATTAGAAAAAGTTGGGGTTTTTTTTTTGGTCATTTCAGTAACTATATACAATACTTGTTAAAAAATTATCATCTTTAATTAAATTTTATCTGCATGTAAAGCGAGTAGAAAGCATAATAATTACATTTTAAAATTTTTTTTAAAAAAAATATTGATAAACCCATTTTCGATCCTAATATAGCAAATAATTATAAAAAATTATATTCCTTTTTTAGCATCAAAGTAAACAGATTTTTGTATATCGTTATTTTACGAAAACGTTTCACTAAACCAAAATTCTTTATTATTCCAATTAATGTGTGTAGTGTTATTAGTACATAAATACTTTGATATTTTGCTATTTGTGACTAAATTTTGATTTATTCTTATGTAGCAATATATAACTGTAAGTTGATAATAGTGAAAATTATTCACTTAGGGCGTGAGAATTGCAGTACATTTTCAACAGCAAATTAATATACTTATATATAGTTGTGTAGCAGTCAACGGTGTGAATGTTTAATGAAAAAAAAATTTATTTATAACTTCTTATTTATTATATACAATTTACTTATGGCAAAACGAGAAGGTGATTACGTAAGTAGTTTAACAAAGTGTGGAGATGATATGATCATCTATTTATAAATAAAATAGGACAGTCAAAGAAAAAAGTTTACCTCATAATCGTATAGTTGTGTTGATGATAACAATCAGTGCGCAAAAACTTTATTATCTTAAAAAAAAAAACATTCTACAAATACAACATGAGAAGTTTTAATTGTGAATATAAAATTTATTATAAACTTTATGTTCTTAAATGGCTAATGTAACACATGATCTTCAATAATGATAACTTACCTCTAACCCACAAATGAGGAAGCACAATTATTCTATCAAAACTGCCATGAATATTTTATTTGTTGTAACTCAAAATGCTGTTATTGATTTTGATGTGCACCAACCAGCAGCATTTACTATAACTTCAAAAATATTTTAATTATGATATTTTTTTCGGCAACTACTATAATCCAATAATATAACATACACCGTTAAAAATGTTATAACAATTTGTAAGTTGATAATACGATATCTACAAAAATGAAAATTTTAACATTGGTAGATACTATTTGCAACGTACTTAATGTAATTTTTGTACTTATGATATACAAGATTTCAAAGTCAAATTAAAAGTGTGTTTATTTTGTTGTTTTAGTATATAATAAACATTTTACAATAACATCTTATCCAATTAGTTAAAAAGTATAGAAAGTGCGTTCAATCAAGAGGAGATTTCTGTATCAACTTAAATATTTTATTTTCCTAATGATTATTCATAACTTAGTTATAAAATAATTACCTTTACACAAGTTACGTTTTACTAATAATGCTAAATAACTAAAGTAAATTAAAGATGCAGTAAGTGAATAAATATTTTTAAATACATTTCAATATCAAGCATTGTAATAAATATTAGTTTGTTTGTAGCAGAAATATTTTATTAACAATACAAATACTAGTGTTATCGTCAATAAAAATGTGCAATCAGGAAGAAAAATATACAACACTAAAAAATTATTTGCAATATTATCTAGAAAAATCATATATATCAAAAAAAATATTTGTCCTCATTAAAACAATTTTAATGCTATGTACAAACAACTAATAATATTGAATTTCTTTTACTTTTCATGAATGATAGAGAAAACAAAGAACAGCTCACATTGACTGATAACTTAGTGTTTTATGGCAATAACATATTATAATATTCTTTGACGCGTCAGCGTGGTGCATGATAACATATAATATCAATATCATGTGATTACTCTATCAGTAATAATGTGTAAAGGGAATAAGCTCAAAAGCAACGCTCTCAAAATCTTCTTCCCTCCTACACCTTTTCTCTTGTAGTTATGTGTGCATCATTTATCGCGCCTCTAAAAAGAACAATAATAAAAGCCTAGAATAGTTAAATTCTATACACGAATAAATACATAATATTACGTATTACAAAAACACTGTAGTAATTAAAAATATTTCCTATGCATCAATAAGCTGTAGGATTAATCGAAACACAAATGCAAATGATTAGCAATTGCATTGCAAATACTGCTTTTCAAAATAAAACTTTTTAAACATTGAGAAAAAAAGTTTTGCATTGTATTTTCTTGTATATTACAAGACCTATACATGCAATTAAAATTATCATATCAGGTCACATTTATTATTTTAAATGAAAAAATATTATAATAAATTTTGAAGAAGTATAAGGTAACGCTCTGCACGAAAGCAAGTTAGTGCATCTTGTATTGTTTGAACATGAGGTAGTGATAAGTATGTACACTAATACCTCAATACCTGACAACACTTACTCTACATATATAATTTATAATTATAAATGCATTATTATGCTAACAAGTTTATGCAGAACTGTTCTTATGAAGATTTAAATAAAGTTAACATGATATTATTAAAAGAACAGCAATAGCGTAGAAACGCTGTATTTCGTATGTATACAAACGCATGATGGAGTTGCTATGATAATAGTAGTGATTCAAATGTAATGCTGATAGTATAAATAAAATGTACTTATGTTCTAGTAAAATAGGCTCTAAAAGTGTAATAAAAGTCACTATATACTTTGAAATAGCTTTGCATAATTTAAACTCATCTGAACAATATCATAAATATTTCAGATTAGCACCAAAATAATTTACATAAAGAACAATCACGATCCGACAGAAGCAATGTTTTAAGACAAAAGGCACTAAAGTAAATAGTATTATATTAAACAAAGACAATATATTTAATAATGAGTTGGTATTTGAAACAATAAGAACTAACATGTATACTGTATGTTTTATTGTAATTATTTATTGCAAAGTGAATGGTCAGGTATTAGTTTACAAAATTACATGCATTAATATTAATATACACACAATTATAATTGCGCACCAGTATATTAACAGCAATGTACAATAGTAAACAAAAATAACTAGAAAAATCATCAACGTCGATAAAATCAGATTTTACCCTACAAATAGATGTTAATATTGTCATTCCATAATATTTACAATAATATGTAAGTTTACAAAAAGAACAATAAGTATATTACGCATTGTGTTTAGTAAATTTCAAATTTGAAAAATCAAAATGTTTATAACTGAACAGTTTTACAAATATTAATATATGAATGTATGAGCACAACAAATGTAACTAAATGCGTCAGTATACATATATTTATGTACGCATTAACATCGTTATTTGAAATTTGACAGTTAAATCCGCATACATTTAACATACATTACTGTACTCGTAATGTTATACACACACTTTATTTTGATAATTGAATTACGGTGAAAGTAAAAAGTAAACATTATTTTTATAGTCTTGCATGACACTGGCGGTTATACATAGCATTAACGGAGACAAACTCATTGTCATATGTGAACCGTGTAAAAATCATGCTTAAGTTAATTGTTAAAGTAAATGTGACTGAAAGTAAGGAGATATATTGTCGCTAAACTATAAATGATAAGAGGGAAAAAAGAACAAGCAAATTGTTATAAGATGAAAGTGTAATTGCATTCTTTTCATTGTAATTTGATCATTGAAGTTTATTTGCTAATATCATTTTTAACAAACAAATCGTATATTCATAACAATTAAGATCTTTAAAAAGCTTTTCCATCAAAGAGTAAAGTATTACAGATGTAAAAATAATGTCACATCCGATTGCACTCTAAAAAAAACCAGAAGTAATTAATTGATATAAGTATTTTTAAAAAAAGTATTTGTTATTTTTATAGAGTGTACATTATAAGCATATTAAGTTAACGTGTTTACCTATCTAATGGAAATTACTCAATCATATACTGCATACTTACAGTAATCTGTTTACATATCAAAAACTCACAAATACATGTTTATATTAAATTTAGTGTAATATTAAACAACATAAAACACCTCAGATAAAATTAATTATTGTTATAAACAGCACAGATAACAATTTTCACTTTGATGAATACAATTGATACGATAATATTAGACTAGAATTGTAATGTGTGCATAAGAGTGTATTTGCACTATTACCTTTGTTAACAAAGACACACGATAAACTATATATAACAGAATTTCAGCACTTGTTAAAGAATGTAGTTTATACTTGAGCATATAAACGTTTTGAATAATCAAAAAGAAATAACATTATAGGGCATAGGGTTGTGACAAGTTGAAATGCACATCAAATATATATGTGCTTCCTCTCTACTACTTTACGCCTTACTTCTGTTAATTTAACTTGTTACAAATCAACTGTTATATTGTTAACTAGTTTGCCACTAATAGATAATTGAGCAAAATCACCTTTTATTATATTTTTCTCCTTGATTTGCTTTACATCAAACATAGAGAATTAACTATTGATTATGAAGTCAGATAATGTGTTCAATTAAATTTAATATTTTTTTAGAAACCAATCACCATAGATCTTAAGTTAATTTTACAAATCAGACATATCTCAATATAATTTAATATAACTAAATTAATATTTAGTACTAAGGTTTTTACAAAGTGTTTAAAAATACAGTTGATATGAAATCTGCTGGAGTAGTTAAAACATTAGAATTGTTGTAAGAGGGAAAAATTTCTATTGCAGAATGCGAGCGGTTGATTCGCGCATCAACTATTGTTACAACTAATAACGCATTACCTTTCATCCCCCTTACTATCATGATGTTTTTTTGCCTCAGCACCCATAGTTAGAGACACTGATGTCTCGACTAGGGGATGCTGTTAGCCTGACCACAGGAAATAGATAACTATAATTATAAATAATAAATTGTTTAGTAACATGCAAATGTGAGATGAAAAGAATGCAATTACACTTTCATCTTATAACAATTTGCTTGTTCTTTTTTCCCTCTTATCATTTATAGTTTAGCGACAATATATCTCCTTACTTTCAGTTATATTTACTTTGACAATTAACTTAAGCATGATTTTTACACGGTTCACATATGGCGATGAGTTTGTCTCCATTAATGCTATGTATAACCGCCAGTGTCATGCAAGATTAAAAGAGTAGTGTTTACTTTTTACTTTCACCGTAATTCAATTATCAAAATAAAGTGTGTGTATAACATTACGAGTACAGTAATGTATGTTAAATGTATGCGGATTTAACTGTCAAATTTCAAATAACGATGTTAATGCGTACATAAATATATGTATACTGACGCATTTAGTTACATTTGTTGTGCTCATACATTCATATATTAATATTTGTAAAACTGTTCAGTTATAAACATTTTGATTTTTCAAATTTGAAATTTATTTAACTCAATGCGTAGTATACTTAATGTTCTTTTTGTAAACTTACATATTATTGTAAATATTATGGAATGACAATATTAACATCTATTTGTAGGGTAAAATCTGATTTTATCGACGTTGATGATTTTTCTAGTTATCTTTGTTTACTATTGTACATTGCTGTTAATATAGTGGTGCGCAATTATAATTGTGTGTATATATACTAATATTAATGCATGTAATTTTGTAAACTAATACCTGACCATTCACTTTGCAATAAATAATTACAATAAAACATACAGTATACATGTTAGTTCTTATTGTTTCAAATACCAACTCATTATTAAATATATTGTCTTTGTTTAATATAATACTATTTATTTAGTGCCTTTAGGCTTAAAACATTGCTTCTGTCGGATCGTGATTGTTCTTTATGTAAATTATTTTGATGTGAATTTGAAATATTTATGATATTGTTCAGATGAGTTTAAATTATGCAAAGCTATTTCAAAGTATATAGTGACTTTTATTACACTTTTAGAGCCTATTTTACTAGAACATAAGTACATTTTATTTATACTATCAGCATTACATTTGAATCACTACTGTTATCATAGCAACTCCATCATGCGTTTGTATACATACGAAATACAGCGTTTCTACGCTATTGCTGTTCTTTTAATAATATCATGTTAACTTTATTTAAATCTTCATAAGAACAGTTCTGCATAAATTTGTTAGCATAATAATGCATTTATAATTATGAATTATATATGTAGAGTAAGTGTTGTCAGGTATTGAGGTGTTAGTGTACATACTTATCACTACCTCATGTTCAAACAATACAAGATGCACTAACTTGCTTTCGTGCAGAGCGTTACCTTATACTTCTTCAAAATTTATTATAATATTTTTTCATTTAAAATAATAAATGTGACCTGATATGATAATTTTAATTGCATGTATAGGTCTTGTAATATACAAGAAAATACAATGCAAAACTTTTTTTCTCAATGTTTAAAAAGTTTTATTTTGAAAAGCAGTATTTGCAATGCAATTGCTAATCATTTGCATTTGTGTTTCGATTAATCCTACAGCTTATTGATGCATAGGAAATATTTTTAATTACTACAGTGTTTTTGTAATACGTAATATTATGTATTTATTCGTGTATAGAATTTAACTATTCTAGGCTTTTATTATTGTTCTTTTTAGAGGCGCGATAAATGATGCACACATAACTACAAGAGAAAAGGTGTAGGAGGGAAGAAGATTTTGAGAGCGTTGCTTTTGAGCTTATTCCCTTTACACATTATTACTGATAGAGTAATCACATGATATTGATATTATATGTTATCATGCACCACGCTGACGCGTCAAAGAATATTATAATATATTATTGCCATAAAACACTAAGTTATCAGTCAATGTGAGCTGTTCTTTGTTTTCTCTATCATTCATGAAAAGTAAAAGAATTTCAATATTATTAGTTGTTTGTACATAGCATTAAAATTGTTTTAATGAGGACAAATATTTTTTTTGATATATATGATTTTTCTAGATAATATTGCAAATAATTTTTTAGTGTTGTATATTTTTCTTCCTGATTGCACATTTTTATTGACGATAACACTAGTATTTGTATTGTTAATAAAATATTTCTGCTACAAACAAACTAATATTTATTACAATGCTTGATATTGAAATGTATTTAAAAATATTTATTCACTTACTGCATCTTTAATTTACTTTAGTTATTTAGCATTATTAGTAAAACGTAACTTGTGTAAAGGTAATTATTTTATAACTAAGTTATGAATAATCATTAGGAAAATAAAATATTTAAGTTGATACAGAAATCTCCTCTTGATTGAACGCACTTTCTATACTTTTTAACTAATTGGATAAGATGTTATTGTAAAATGTTTATTATATACTAAAACAACAAATAAAATATTCATGGCAGTTTTGATAGAATAATTGTGCTTCCTCATTTGTGGGTTAGAGGTAAGTTATCATTATTGAAGATCATGTGTTACATTAGCCATTTAAGAACATAAAGTTTATAATAAATTTTATATTCACAATTAAAACTTCTCATGTTGTATTTGTAGAATGTTTTTTTTTTTAAGATAATAAAGTTTTTGCGCACTGATTGTTATCATCAACACAACTATACGATTATGAGGTAAACTTTTTTCTTTGACTGTCCTATTTTATTTATAAATAGATGATCATATCATCTCCACACTTTGTTAAACTACTTACGTAATCACCTTCTCGTTTTGCCATAAGTAAATTGTATATAATAAATAAGAAGTTATAAATAAATTTTTTTTTCATTAAACATTCACACCGTTGACTGCTACACAACTATATATAAGTATATTAATTTGCTGTTGAAAATGTACTGCAATTCTCACGCCCTAAGTGAATAATTTTCACTATTATCAACTTACAGTTATATATTGCTACATAAGAATAAATCAAAATTTAGTCACAAATAGCAAAATATCAAAGTATTTATGTACTAATAACACTACACACATTAATTGGAATAATAAAGAATTTTGGTTTAGTGAAACGTTTTCGTAAAATAACGATATACAAAAATCTGTTTACTTTGATGCTAAAAAAGGAATATAATTTTTTATAATTATTTGCTATATTAGGATCGAAAATGGGTTTATCAATATTTTTTTTAAAAAAAATTTTAAAATGTAATTATTATGCTTTCTACTCGCTTTACATGCAGATAAAATTTAATTAAAGATGATAATTTTTTAACAAGTATTGTATATAGTTACTGAAATGACCAAAAAAAAAACCCCAACTTTTTCTAATATAATGCTGGTTTGAACATATGATATTTTCAATTACTTTTTTTCCACACAAAATTTTGTTATAAATTTTTTTTGATGACTTAAATCACTTAATGATATTTGTTTGCTGGTAAATCCTATGCAAGAAATATATTATTAATACTGCAAGTACATCATCAAACTTTCAAAAAATATTGTTGACAATACTCAATGAAGTAAAGTGATGAAGTTTCAATGTATTTATAATGTGGAATAATTTATGAACATAGAGCTAGTCAATTTTCATGTGCATGTTTATTAATGTATGTTTTAAGATTTGCAAGTATAACATACCTTTTTGTACTTTCATTTTATGTAATTTTTTTAAAATAAAGTTGTTTTCTTTAATTTAGTTATTTCCTAATTTACTTCAAATACAGCAGTCCATATTTTTTTTAATTTTACTATTTAAAAATTATTTTTTTTAATAAATAATTTTTTTTTATAGGTTAGTGAGAAGTTTTTGCCTTGCCTATGTAAGTTTATAAATATCCATTGTAGTGAAATTAGTCGTGTGGATTTAATCCGCTGTGAAAATTTGTAAAAGATGTGTGTAACGATGTTTTTTCTATGATTGTTTTCAAATAGAACGATAATTTGGTGTAGTTATATTCCAAACTATGCTCACAGATTACCGTAGCACATGCCTTAGTTTATCGACTTATTTCAAATTAATGCACTGACTGTCCGTTTCTTTTTCGTAATAATTAGGTGCGTGTGGAAGGTGATAAGCCACAGAGTACTCAAGTTCTAATTTTGTATTACATATTGCGGTAGACACTTAAATTGCATTTGTCTCACATCAAAAACAAAATTGTTGCAGGTAACGATATTGTTAACTCGTACATTGATGGATTTTAACGATTTTCTTCTGCACTAAATGTCGTTAAAGCTATATTTATTTATTTGCAGTGGGTGTGGTAAAAACGAGGCCTTCCATCGTAGCACATTATTTTGCCTACTTAACTTGTTGGGTTTCATTTATGAAGTGGCATAATTATTGATTCACATATTCATAATTCTTTGTCGACCCATGTGTCAGTTATAGTGCGTGATGTCCGCTAAAATAATACATATAATGTCTCTCAAATGGAATCTGTTAAACGATTGTCACTTTCACTCTACATGTTAACTTACATTCGTTAAAATCAATATGTCAGTATAATTTAGCAACGCTATCTGTCATAAATGTTATAACATTACTCAAAATTGAAACTAGGTTATAAATCATGTACGCCTTAAAATTATATCATCAGTTGCTTCAACTTACTACAGAGGTAATAACAAATTATGTGCTTCTTTTTGCATCCGACTTCCTATTGTCATGTTAGTGCAAAGTTAATCTAACTGTTTGTGAACTAGGAAATGCCTAGAATCAAAAGCTCAGCATTTAATTGGCTAAACTTATTTAAAAGATCTATTAGTTAACATGAATAATAAAGTTTATTTGCTTTATATCATTTGCTTATAAAAGTTAACGACTTACAGTGATTAATGAACTTAATTTCTTTTAAAATGCGAGAATATGTACAGTTATCTGTGAAGTTTTGATTTGGACAAGGTATCGGTGTTGATAACAATGCTAAAAGTGCACATAACTATCTCGGCATTATTAAAAGGTGCTATGTTATTTATCGAGAATTACTAACTAAAGTTTTCTAATGAACGTAAACTATGGAAAAGGCATTTATGAATGGGTTGCGGTGCATATTAAACGATTTAAGCAGATGTAAATTTTATGGTAGTATTTCATATGCAACTGGTGACATCGCTACAACCACAATATAAATTAATAGAATGAATTAAAATTTTGATGTTTCGTAGCATCATCAAGCATAATAAATCTCTTCTCAAGAGTTAGCATCTGGCAATATGCAGTAAGTTAAAGACGCTTAAAATAATAATAATAATGCAACAGTCTAAAATACTAACACTATAAGCGAATCACCCTCACCGTTGTACTACGATGTTGTAAAAAGCTTAGCAACTGCGACGATATCTGATGATACACTACTACAGGAAGCAAAGCAAACACATACCACCTCTCATTAATCTGCAGCAAAACATTTGTGTGAAAGGTATGACTGATCGATAGTATTGTTTGCGCTATTAAGTAACAAATAATATTTTTACACAACATACATCAAGTTATTGTAGAAACGATTACTACAAATAATTACGAGCTACAACGTCACAAGGGGCAGTGTGCTAAATTATGGAAACTACTCAAAGTAGAAGAATCGAATCGATATAATTTTCAAGCATGGTGGTAGTGTATAATTTGCGGCCTTGTGTGCTCGAATGCTACAAGATGTATATGTTCGTAGTTTATCTCAAGTAGAGCAGTTTTCACACGACATACCGGCATTCTACCCAATTGTGTTATCTAAACATGCATGAGGAGCACTCTCTAATCCTACGGCAAATGAAATAAATGCTATGCCGAATAGCCTGCGAAATAAAATCAATTTTTTCATGAGTTCTCACCTCAACTCACGCAAGGGTGTAGGACGACGGTTGAAGTTTCTCCCACAATATTCAACAGCTGTGATGCGTTTGTAA
This sequence comes from Blastocrithidia nonstop, assembly GCA_028554745.1. NCBI lineage: Eukaryota > Euglenozoa > Kinetoplastea > Trypanosomatida > Trypanosomatidae > Blastocrithidia > Blastocrithidia nonstop. The sequence continues at coordinate 265,243 of JAQOTN010000019.1, read as the reverse complement.
ATTCGACAGGGCACTACAGATGGTGCCAAAACACCTAGCATGAACAATCCTAGTAAAGCAATATTGCAGAATAGTTACATACGTATAGTAATGACTTGCCGGCAGATGTTAATTGCTATTGCCTTTAACGAACAGCGTAGCTGGAGTTTAGCAAAATTATCACAACGATGCAATTTATCTTAATCCTAATGCATGCAAATTGTGCGGGATTTTGCGAAAAGTGGTATTTTGCGAGTAACAATAAACTAATTTACATTAGATATAGAGCATATCAGGAAAATGAAGCGATCAGTAGTGTCACTTCTTCCAAGCTAACAGTATAATAATTAACTGACAAAAAATACATCAGTCAAAGAGCATATTTTTGCATCAACGGCACGTACTGGATGTACAAATGACGAACGTAGAGTTATTGAAGCACAAATAATTTATTAGCTAAAGAAAAATGGTTTGCAAACGCTTGTCGAAGTTTATAACAAAATTTTACCTAAGGTAACAACGTGCACTTTCACTATAGCAGAGTTGAAGGGCATAATAGATAAATTAATTGAAACGGAGTACATTGAGCGGAACATCAAAAATGGGAAATTAATATACAAGTCATAAGTTAAAATGGTGATAAGATATAAATTTGAAACTATTTTCAACATAATATTTTCATATTCAATATTATGCGTTTTTTTCTCTTAATATAATTATATATATAATTAAATATCATATTACTTGTTTCTTTGTAAAAAAGTCAATGGTGTAATTACTCAAAAAGAAATGCAGCTCAAATAATTTTTACTTTGTAAAATCTAATCTTTATCTGTTATAAATCTTTTTTTTTCTCCATCTCGTCGCTAGTGCCCACAACATGGATTGAACAAATTAAAGTAAGTGTAATCTATATTTTTATATACAAACATTTAAGCTTTTTTTAACTTCACAATTAGATATAATAAAATGAAAACATTTTTTTCCTCTGTTGTTAATGCCTCTACGAAATACCAGTAGAACATGTACACAAAAGGTTTATAAATGATTAATATATTTGTATACATATTATTTTTTTTTGTGTTGGCATTATCAAAATAATGTCGACATATTGAATATAAGTATACACTTATTTCAAATTTTATCATTCATTAAGAAATTAAAAAGATGCTGATCTTGTTTGGTATGTTAAAGAAAGTATAAATTTATACTGTTTATAATTTTTTATGTCTCAATAAAAAAAAGTGTAAATAATTTGCAATAACTATTTCACTTTTACAATTTTAATTTTTAAATTTTTTTTTTTATTTACAAGTTTTTCTTTGCAGTACATATTTAGCACAAATTTTTCGTGGTTTATTTATATATTTTTTCTACCTATTAATTAAATAAAAAAAAAAAATATTACGCCTGACTGATGTAACCTTAATTAAACTAAATGACGTGCTACCGACTATAAAACATTTTGCACATACCGTTAGTTCTGGCATCTTCACAATCGTTCGATTTTGAACAAATGTGATAGCAAGTTGACATTTTGTGTAAATCGATGATTGATATTAGCATGCGCAGTTTAGACGAGATAAGGCAATAGTCGGATTGCAAGTCGGTAATACCAACGTAAGAATAGCACACAAGCACGTAGACAGTCACAAATGAATTGGGCAAAATGGTTTCTCAAGCATATCAATTAATATACCACATGTCTGCCCATCCCTGCGTTAACGTGCAGCAGTCAGACAAAAGTAATTATTTTAGCTCATAATACTCTCAAATAACATAACTAATATTCAGATTGCAACAACTGCTTACCAATTACATAAAATAACATATATAAATAAAATTTAATTTGTGTAATGACAAAGTTATACTTTGCACATTGTAAACGTATTTGCAGTGCTGACGTTCATTTGTTGTTATTATACTAAATATTCAAGCCGTATTTGAACCAGTAGGAGCTAGTTGAAAAGTTTTTCACACATTCACATCTAGTTCTATTCGACCGTAGTATATTGCACGCGATATTTGGGCCAGTTCGATCTTGACAAAAAAAACCGTGTAAAAATTGAAAAACTAATATAAGCTGTTATGTACATGTAGACAACTCATGTCGTACGATTACTCTTTCATGTGTGAAAACTTGGCAAAATAATTCAAAGATGCATTATTAATGTTGAACAATCAGAGTTATTATACTTAAATCATTGAACGTACATACTTATAGTCTCTAGCGAAACGCAGTTTATTATTTGCTAAACGCGTGCAATCCTAATACATGTATGACGAACAAAAGTAAAGACTATTTCTCAAATCTGCAGATTAGCATTTGCATGATTACCATAAATAATAATTATATAAGTAGTAAGTCTAGTAGCAGAAGAAAGGAAACTAACCGTCACAGCAGTTGTCTTAAGAGTATCATCAAGTAGATTAACAGTAGTAATAATCATAAATTTAATAATAATAATAATCATTGACCATACACTACAATCAGGACTAACTAGCATATTTTTTGCATTACGCGTAAAAATGTTTAGCATTTATAGAAGCAGAAACGAAAAGAGCCGGCAATTTTTTAAAATAAACTACTCCTGCACATGATTAACTGGTTTAGCTACTCATTGATAACAAGGTAGAATACTTCACATAGGATTTCATAAAAATGTCAATTAAGAGGTTACGCGTTTAGTAAATTAATAATTTGAGAAAAGTTTATCAATTTTTCTGACTTAGCAACTTAAACACACAACCATTAATTGTAAATGTTCTGAAAACGTATGTCAAGTAGCTAACTGCAACGTAATTAATTTCGTTAATTAGTGCCATTGATGACAAAAAGAATAATAAAGATTACAAGTATAATGTGTGCGATATTATACTACAGACATTTGCCAATCAGTTATCGATCTTTCGTCGTGTTGTTAAGTTAGCCTTTGATGACATTGACAGAATAATGTACGGAGTGTAGAAAGGTTTATAATAAGGCTTGCTTTAGGCAATATAACCATATGTTGACATCACACTAATAGCTGAACGTTTAGCCTATTTTGCAAATTTTTCACTCCTCAGATCAGAAAATTTGAATACACATTCACTTACAAGTCAGGCCTTGCAAAACAATAAACAGTAAGCTAACATAAACACTACAAATACATTACAAGTTAACACCGCAACAAAATTATAAAAATAAATCTAGCGTTTTTCTACGCTAACAGAACACAGTCGTAAGGCTCATATTAACGGATGTAGCTGTGAAAGTTTAAAAAAATAGAAAATTGTGGCATTATTTCAATTTGTGGCTAGTGTAAGTCATTATGCAGTCGAGCAATTTTTGCATATATATCGTTATTACCTTGCCTAACGGCTGCTTTTCAATAAATATTAAATGCAACACGAATGTCAAATGCTAAAAAGTTTAGCATTAATTGTCAATAATGCCTAGCTTTTTTACTGTCGTAGTATGCTAAATATTATGTAACATTGAAATGAAAATGGCCAGTAGTGTACATAAATTTGTTTACAAAATGGTAACAAGTTTTTTGTAAATCCTTGCTGCATTAGACAAGTTATTTGACCACTCACCACAACACCACCAGTACATGCACCTTATACAACCTACCCAACAGCATCATCATCTTCTACTTCATTTACCGTACATTAGTCAAATTTATTGTTATTGAAGTTTATTTCAGAAAAAACAATGTAGAAAATCACACCATAATTACATTCTACTATCGCGCTTCTTAAGCAAAATTACAGTACAAAACAAGCGTACTTACACCATGCACTTTCAACTGAGTATTCAACTGCCAAAATATCTATAAACGCAAGAGTAAACTAGTCAAATAAAATTAGAATTTTAGCTCATGTAACGCTAACTCAACTTTGCATTCTCTATTTGTTTAACGACAAATTATAATGACATGTAAAAAGTTTATGCGCGACACTACAAATCAGCAAGTAAGGTCTTGTACAATCTTTATAATCGCTTTTACAAATCGGTATTCTTAAAGTTGCAGCAGCGTAAACTGCAACTATGACAAGTTTTCCAAATGTAGAAATGTACTGCGATGACACAAAAATAATTCGTCCTGTGTGCATTTAGCTGCGTAACATTACCATCAGAGACACATTAATTTAGCCCGATAGTAAAAAACTCGGTGATGGTGTTGAAATTTGTCTCATACCAAATACTACTGCATCAACACAACATTTACTTCCCTGTAAAGCAACGTAGTCTACGGTGTAGGTAGATGATAAATGAGTACAAATGATAATAGAAGTACGTGCACTAAATTATCTCAAACACAATAGCTCAAGTACTATTAGTTAGCTTTATCATGTTATATGCAATAGTCTTCATTCATATACAATTACCATGCCAATGATAAAGGCTGCTGTCGATCGATTATTGCAGCGTAATTACATTGAACGCGATGAAATGTAGCAAATATTTCGTTATATTCCGTAAATGAAGTACCAAATTGTTATTATTTACTTTTTTTTTACATTAATTTCTTATTTTTACAAATATTCTTTTTATCTTTTGCCTACAATTTTCGAAATTGCAATAATTGCTTTACGCCCATTCTCACATGCAAGCACACACACACACAAACAAAAAAAAATTAATCAGTAGCCTATTCATATTACATAACAGAACAACTCTTATTTTATGTACAGAAAAAAGAAACAGTTCGACTGACATTTGCTATCGAAAAAGAAAAATAATGTTTTGTTATAATCATTATTTACTTTCCTTTGGTGGAGTAATTTTATGTGTATACAGATTCTTTCACATATTAAAAGTAAGTGTAAATCTCTACATTTAATTTCATGTTACAGTTGATTTTCTTTCTGGCATTTCGAAAAAGTTGATGCGGTTGTAGAAAAACTAAATAATTAGTGTTTGTTAATTTCATTAACAAAAAGTACACGATTAGTGGAGGCATTGCACGTAAAATTTTTCATTTTCTGCTTTTTTTCTCCTTACGTTTCAGAGACAACATATTGCCTTTAATATCTTTTATAATCTGCACACACACACAAAAAGGAAAACCAGAATTTTTCGTTCTTTTTTCAAAAGTAAAGTATCTGAGAAAAAATTTATTATTTACCTTTGTATACGCACTTTCTTATTTCTTCAACAAAAATTTGTTTCTAGTATTTTTCTTTATTGTTATTGCACCCATGTCAACTCAAAACGTTACTGTGTATGACAATGACGGGCTCAATTCGTAGCCAATAATTTATGATACTTAAGACAATGTCTATGACAACGCACCGATGCTAACTAATTAATAGCAACCGAACAACTCCTATAATGAGGCAGTGCAAACTAATCAAAATTTGTCAGTTAATAACTCAAAAGTGTAGAATAAACCAAACACACCTGATGCTGCACAGAAAGTAGACGGGTAGACCAAAAATACTACGTAGACTACTACTGTCACAACTACGAAGACAAAGAAAATTGGTAACATCAGTATTGGTCTACTTATATTTACTATAGGTGTTTTCATTGGCTTTGTATTCTGTGTCGCAGGTAATCCTATCGGAATGTTCGACAAGCGAACGGATCCTAGTTGTATATCAATCTGAGGAAATAAACCTAATTGCTTGAAAACATGATTTCGTCATCAAGAATGAAACGACAAAAATGGTAGAAAGTGTGAGAAAGCGCATTCGTTGATTGAAGCAGCTCAAGCATTTTCGGTTATGTCAATCATAGGAGGATTTTTGACAACCATCGTAGCGTTGTTAGAGATTGCGCAGTTTGCCGAAATTGCAGTTGTGGCAGTTATCATTTCTTCCATTAACACTGTGGCTACACTTGTCACGTGGGCAACGATGACAGCAATGTATTACTCAAATCTTTGTGGCGTTACAGATTACCGACGATTAAATTATCGATATGGTAATGGGTTAATTTTATATGTCACTGCTTGGTGCGTGCAAATGGTAGCTAACATTGCACTTATTATTGACATTGCATATGGTAATGTGAAGTAAGCACCTAATTATACATTATTAAAATTAATATATTGCTTGATTTTATCATTTTATTATATAAATATATACAAACCTATCAGTATATACATATTCAAATATAATTATTTTTACTACATACATACATTTGATGACGTAAAATCTATATTTTATTAGCAATTTGTTCGAACGATTAAAAAGATATTTTTTTTTTTAAAATAAATTTTTTATCATCCAAAGTGTCAAAGCTTAACATAAATTAAATGTTTCAAACTTAACAAATTTACTTGTCTTCAAATTATTTTCTGTTTTATAAATCTTGCCTTTTTATTGAATATTGTTATCATCATTGTTATTATGATAAATATTTATGTGCATCATCTAGTCATTATTTTTATTTTCAATAAAGATTTACATCATATACCTATCCTTCATAATGTTAGTGTTACTGCCTAACACTGTTCTCGCTTTTTTTTTTTTTCAAATCTAAAGATATTCATATATGCTAAAATTGTTCACTTATTGCTATGATAACTAACTTTTGCTAACGCATATTGTTGTGAAATTGCTTAATATTACGAGGTGAAACCATCGATGCATTTTAACGGAAAGATTTTGTGTTGGTTTGTTTGTTTGTTTACTTTGTGTTTACATACATATTTGTGATAAAAAAAATATGTAGTGTAAGTTGCTTGTTTATACGAAAACATGCACAAAACTCGTGTGACTATATTATTAGTTATGTGCTAAAGAATAGATAGCAAATATTTGGTGACATTTATATTAGATCTTTTCACTACAAAGACAACCTAAAAGTTATTTATTAATTTAGAAAAAGATACAATTATATAATTTCACTTTTACCTGAATAAAAAGTTTGATTTAAAATTATATTAATTTGCATTCTATCAAATTGTTATCGTCTATTAACATATATACACACAAAAATAGCCACTAATATTTTTATTTAATTTACTGTCAACAATAATAATTTTTATAAATTTATTTATATACACACAAAGTGAACTTTGCAATAATAAAAAACAACAAGCAAATCTTTACAAACATCGAAATTATCTTTCTTATTAATATTTTAAAAAACTATTACTGTTATTATATTGCAAATAAAAGATATTTGCAAATGCTCATGTGCAAATTAATGTTCTGTATTTTATAAAGGTTATATATCACAGTAATGCAGATATTTACAATAAATATTGTAAGATTTGTATGAGAAATTAGATTTTTCTTTATTTTCCTCGACATTTATGTTTGTAACGAATAACAATATAATGATCTATATGATAGCAATTCACTTTAATTAATAAATATATTTAGTAAATACATTGTTTTTGTTCCTTGATCTTACTGCTCTATAGTGTTACCGACAAATTGTTTGTACATACAAAGGTAAATACAATGTATTAGTAGCACATGATAAATTTAACTAAAATACAAAAAGTAAACTATTTTTGTAATTCTATGAAAAAAATGCACTTTTCGCAAAAAAAAAAAAAGAAATATAATAGCTGTCAACGCTACAAAATTATTATTACGTTATGATTGTTATACAAATGTACGTAACAAATTATTTTTTTTAAATAATATTTTATTGCCTCCTACTGCTTTTTTGCATAATTTAGTAATAAAGGTGATAATAATGTCAATCGAAAACATACATACATATACATCGCATTCTATATATATATGTTCTCCAAGTTATACAGAATGACAAACCTATTATATAATAAAAAATTGTTGATAAAATATTGAATTTGATAAAAAAGTTTTACATTATCAACATTTAGTTTATCAGACGAAAACTCCAAATTTCTTACATATTACTTTTTTAAAAAAAAAGAATATTACATATCAGAATATGATTTAAAAATAGTAGTCTTTTTTATATTTATTTATTACAATATTATTATAATGATAATAAAATCACTTTTATAAATATATTATTTCATCATAATGCGTAAAATTATTGTATGATGTGATGTTCATATGATCTTATTATATTTTTTTTTAATAGAAATGAGTTTATATCATATATTAAGCTTTTTTCTTGTCTACTTTATTTTCGTTATATTGTGTGTAATGTTATGCTAAAAATGCTTGAAAAGCAAAAAATAAACGTGTAACAAGTGATATAATTACTAATTAGTGGCGTAAGTATATTGACTTATTTTTTCGTAGGAAAAGTAAAACAAATTAAATTATTTACTTTTAATCCATTTATAGGAGAAGATAAATATACATAGAGAGAGCTAATATATATCCACTTTAGGACAATTGCTTTGAAAATCAGCAATGACACAAATAGCAAGCGCTACTATCAAACTATCATAACTTCCCAAAGACGTTTAGAATCACGCCATTGTATGTGCGCAGTAAAGTATGATGAAGAGCTACAATGAGCAAGAAGTAGCCGCATTTTTGAAAAAATAGTTTGACAGCAAATACGGTGGTTCATGAAATTGCTTTGTAGGACGAAATTTCGCTAGTTACGTTACCCATGAGCAGAGTAATTATGTTTATTTTTATATTGGCCAAATTGGTGTGTTATTATTCAAATCATCTTAAAACCCCCCCCCCCACAATCTATGTAATATTATAAAATTTTTTATTAAAGTATATCTTATAGAAAATTATTTACTTTTTTAATATTTTAAATGGCAACATATTATCAGAAAAAAACAACATTCAAGCAGTGAAGAATACGTTGACAAAAAGATCGTTACACATATACTAAGAACCTATCCACCTAACGTGACGGCGGCGATATGCATTTAATTTTATTGTTCAAGGACACAATTATGTATATAAGAAACAGTGTGTGAAATTCAATATTTATTGTGAGTTTTTTATGTATATACTTATTTTAAGATTTATTATTATTTTTTCGATTGCTGTAAACTATCATATAACATACGTAATATTTTTAATACTCTTCTGTAGTTAACACTGTTTCGATAGTTCTCCAAAATTTTGTCTGAGCTAATTATCACACTTGTGCACATGTATGTAAACTGACGAAGAAAAAAGAGGTACACATTTTATTAGTAAATCGTTTTGTGTGCTATGTGCATGCTAGTCAGTGGCGAAAAAATTACTCTGTTGATTAATTATATTATCCAGTCATAATTCAAGTATAACACTGCTGTTATAAAAAACCACCACCACCACCACCACAACAAATGTTTACAAGTATATTATTATATTTAACTCACTAATTATTTTTTATAAAAAAATTTTGTCATCGTTGATGAACTATAATTTTATAAAATCTTATCCACTATAATATTACAATATACATATATATATATATTTTGTTTCAGAAACTGTAGCAACTGCGGAAATAACATTATATCTTTTCTTTTTTAACATCATATCAATCTTTTTGACTGTACACATTAAGATTATTGTGTAAGTGAAGTACAAATGAGCCCACCCTTGAAAAATTGCGTGCTAAGCTGACCTTTGCCTGATGGGACATAAGCAACTTAAAATTACTTTAGCACACTAAGAAATGCCGTCATTGAGTGGTGAATGCGTTGCCAACGACAAGATTTGCCATGACGTCTACACGCTCTTTAGCGACAACAACAAAATAGTCGTGAATTAATTATCAATAAAAAGTCAAAAAATTGTGATTGTCATTCTCACAATGATTAGAAAATGCAATATAACGTTTCTGTTGCGTAAGGATGTTATTATGATCCGTACGAAGTTTGGGTGTCATAGGTAATGTCTCAACAGACACAATTATCTACCGTTATCAAGTATTTTTAGCAATGAATGAAGTAATTTCCAACTGTCTACGCGCTTGCACAGGCGACGTAAGATGACGTGCGTCGCGTGTGATCTGGAATGGGTTACTATCGTAGAGCACTTTACTTACATAAAGGAGCACAAGTTCTTGTGCAAGGTTGAACTCACGATGCAAATACACTGAAACATAAGATTAAAAATCAATAGAAAAGAAATAACTAGGGCTAAATGTGAAAATATGGCGAGACCAGTGAGCTAAAAAAAGCTGAAAAGTATAAACGGAATAAATCAAAGTCATCACTTAACGTTGTAACAGATGCACACACATGCACCAATGAACTATAAATTAACAAATGCGCTTTTATTTTATCGTAAATGACAAACAAGCAACTTACAACTAAATGTACTAATAATAATGATAATATTAATTATTGTTGTAGTAACAATAATAATTATCAAGAAAACATTTGCTACCCTCGTACAGCGCATGAGTGACAAAGTATACCAGGTGTAGGACCGTACACGGCAGCTGCAATTACATCGGTGTGTTTTAATTAACCCGTGATTGCGTTAGATGGAAATGTCGTGCGTGTACTTAGCCGCGTGCGTGGATAGCTGCAGTTTGACCCAAAAACCTCACAAAATCTAAAGCAAGCAGCAAAGTGAGGTCAATGATTAATGAATGGTGAAGTAGATTAGAAAGTTAAAAACATACAAAAGCAAAGTTTAACTTGCAATACTATTAACACTTAAATACAAGACGTTTTACAGAATGTTTGCGATCAACCAGGACATCTTAATCAAGGATTGATGTAATTGGGTGGTGCTATTTGCAAACCGACAGGTGAGCCGTTGTGTTCGTTGTGTCCGTTGCAATCGTTATGTTGTGCTTATTCCATGAAAAAGCAAAGCAGCATAAACTCAATTGAGGGTATTATTCCATTACACTCACGCCCACCACAAAAGCGAAGTGTAACAGTGGCATGTGTGGTGCATGAGTTGAGCATTTTAAATAACTGTACTGCCAGTAGCCATTAAAAATCACATTGAAACAGTAGAAAAAAATAAAAATTATAATGCAAATTAGTGAATAGTGATAGAGAGCTTACACCAAAAAATAATTTTATGAAAATCGACAGCTGTGAAGACGATAATACAATTGATTATGATAAAGGTATTAACACTATGAAAGCAATACATTCACAGTGTGTCAAAAAAAGGTTTAATGCAAATACTAAACGTTGCATTGATAAGAATAATAATATTAACATTAACATTGATAGTAATAATTGTTATGTTGTCGATGATGATGATGATGATGATGATGATGATACTCAAAAGTAAAGCGACAGCAAACGTAGTTATTGTGTTGTGGTACAACGACCCAAATATGCTCTTCTCGGTGGGTGGTTGTAATTTACTTCTCTTTCACTGTAGCAAAGTTTACGGCCTGAATGTTGTTCGTCTTAATCTTGATTAAGTAAAATGTAACAAGCATTAACAAAACTATCATGTGGTGCAAGTGTACCGAGTGCAGCAGAGTGAAGTTAACTTGTGTAAGAAAGATAGTAGCAGTAGTATAAAAATAAAATAAATACAAAAAAGCGCAAACGTAAAACTGGCGTTGTCAACAAGTAACCACATATGCGTTATTGTGGGAAAGTACATCATGTCTTTTCACACATTGATATGACAGTTTACGTTTTTCATGTTTGCTGAAGTATAGATGCCACAAGTCGTCATAATTCTGCAAAGTATATTAGCAAACACAAAAAGAATTATTTTCAGTTTTAACACAAACAAACATTTCATTAAAATAAATTGTGTGAAGAATGGCAGAGATGTCTGTAGTGTATACCTGAGGTGCAAAAACTTATTAGTAGATTAGTAAGCTCAATTTCAAATGATAATGGTGAAAGCATAGATGAAGTAAAGAGACGACTGCAAATTGTACATCGAGGACATTTAGAGCAGCAACCAACGAATAGATTGATGCGCAAAATATTAACACTAACATTCTCTACAAATTAGAATTCAATAAATTGCGTAAAAAACAACAACAACAATAGAAAGCAAAGCGGAATTCTGTAAAAGAAAAAATAAATAATCAAAATACCTAAACGAAGAAAATTACACAAACATATTATCTAGCAATAAATGACGTACATATATTCACACCGAAGTTGCGAATCAATAAAACTTTTTTAATTAAAAAATTAACTTTAGCATCGCTTACTACATTATTCTTTTGGCAAAAAAACCTAAAACAATTACTAAGTGAATACATAATATTGATTTGATTTCGGTAAATACATGTGAATTCTTATTTATTTATAATATATATTTTTCTTGATCGTGTTATAGCTGATTTAGCTATTTCCCTAAATTGCTGTAATCGAAAGCTTAAATTTATTATACCAGTTATTTTTTCACACACGCTGTTTAGTTGCACTTATTTTACGAAGTGAAATAGAAGTATAAAAAATATGTTTTAGTTTATCAGGAAAATATTTCGTGAATGAAGATCACAAATTTATGATACATTTATATAATCAATGACATCACGATGATACCGCGAGGTGCTACGCCTTTGCCCGTCGGAGGTGTCTATTCTAGATGTGGGTATGGGCACTGGGTCAAGCTTATATGCTAATCGTGATTACGTTGCGTCAAAAAAGTTGCAAATAACAGGTGTAGAATATGTTTCGGAGTATGCCTAATTTGCTTCACAAAAATTTAAATTCAGCTCAGTGAACAAGTTTGTTCATATAGTGTAATCTGATTTTTTCAAGTATAACGAAGACGGCAAATAAAAATATGACGTCATGTACTTTTCAGGAAGTTTCATGATTTTACCTTAGCCTGCAAAAGCATTACTGCACTGCAAAAGCATGTTGCGAAGTCCTGTGCCAAAACTGCCCGATAGCGGAAATATATATTTTTCACAAACCTTCGAAAAGCGTACACTTGTTGGTAATTATGTTACACCAATTGTGAAATATCTTCTTCATCTTTTCACCTCAATAGACTTTGGCAAAGTAACCTACGAAGATGATTTTAGAAAAGTTTTAGCGATGGCGGATGTTGACATTGTACGAAAAATTATCATACAAGAATCTACTTTTCGAAGTCAAGTGATCGTTGTAGCTCGTCCGAAGTTGACACCATTAATGTAATTTTTTTTACTCACATGTTACTAGGTATAATTAAAAAATAATAATATGTGTTTGCTCTATATAACATACAAAAAATACTCATAGTACATCTATCTTAACATTCCCTAATATTTATGTTTTCTCCTTTCCTCGAAACATAAACTGCACTTGCTTTTATTAATCAAATAACAGAAGCTAATCCCTTTTTCTTTCCCTTAAAAAAATGTAATTGAATGTTTGTTGCCATAAAATATTAACATTATCTTTCCTTATTTTGTTATTCTTATTAAATGTTTATATACTCAGTGTAATTTATTTTGTTTTCTAATACAGCAGTATTATTTTTAAAAACAAAACAAAACAATATACAACATAATATATTGAAAACACACTCACACGAATATACAAAAAGCACAAATAAGTGAACATTTAGGAAATGTCACCTATCCCTACCACAGAAAGCATCGGTAAAACGCGTTGAATGCAAGGAGAAGATAATGAGGCATTTGTCGAAATCCGCATTCCAGCTACGCTGCCAGAAGGTGTACGTCCTCGAAATTTAGTTGTTTAGTTGAAAGATGGTGATGTGTTATGTGTTTCTCATCACGACACCAAAATTTTACAGTGACGTTTGTTTGCGCAAGTGAACAATGAAATAGAATGGCGCATTGAGGATGATACCACCCTCGTCGTCGACCTGGAGAAACGTAATCCTGTCACCTGAAGTTGTCTTCTTAATTTGCCAATGAAAGAGAATGACGAGTTGTTTACACCATTCTAGGAAATCAATAACATGTTTGCTGCCCATCTGCCGTGCCTCCCTCCAATAGACGTAACTGAAAGTGGTCGATAGTAAAACAAAGTACAGTTACCCGAAAACAACAACAATAACAACAACGACAGTAGCAATCAAGAGTAAGAGAAGTAGGCAGTGTAAAAGATGAAAAAGTGGCTATCATAATAACAGGAAAAGAAATAAGTACATGATGAGCAATAGCAATTATCTAAACCAGAGGACAAGCAGATAAAAAAAAAGTAAGATCAGACGAAGTAAATAAATGAGATGAAAAAAGAGGCTGATGGCACCAATAAGCAAGATTGTATGACTGACAGTGTAGCCCTAATCGAAGGTGAACTTGAAAGTACAAGTGAGAACAGCAACAATAAAAATACAGAATAAAATGTCACTGATGATGTTAACAATGATCATATCATGAATGGCACTAAAGACAACTCACAAATGCAAAGTAGTAACAAAGAGAATCAAAAAAGTACTAATCAAAATGGCTCAAAGTCATTGTTACAATAATAATAGTAGTAGTAGTAGTAGTAGTAGTCGACGAAGAAGAAGAAGTAACAGTAGTAGAAGGAAGAAGAAGCGAAGATTGTGGAAGCAGTTATTCCGGATGAGGTGGTGTGTACATAACAGGTAATCAAACCGATAGGTTTGCAAGATGAGAAAGTAGACGAAGTGTCTTCAAGTCGTAAAGATAGTGAAAAAAGTGTATAAGAAAGCAAGAAGAAGGAAAACGCAAATGTCAAAGATGTTACTATTGCTACTACTATTACTGCTACTACTGATGATAATGATGATAAGGAGAATAATAACGACAATGAAGAGTAGGACGATGACGATAAGGAAATGTAAGAGACGTTTACGGAGTACATAAAATCAGAGCTTGCAAATTACTAACTCGAGTAGAGCTAAATAACAAAGAAACTAAATGAAGTTGAGTTGTAGTTGGCAAATGGTGTAGTCGAAAATGAAATACTCACCACTGCACAAAAGAAGAAAGATATTCTAGAAGAGATGCTACGCATTCACAATCAGCTTCGCTAATTACGAACCAGGCCATATACACTGGACTCATTCTTACAGGCTACATAGTTAGACTTGCACAAGGCGAGAGTAAACCTTGGTGAATGGAATGACGAAAATACCGAGTAGTACGCAGATGAAAGTGAACGTGCACTAACAGCGACGTAGTTGATGGCACGTGGTCTTGAGTAGCTTCAGTAGCAAAACATAACCTCTACCATTCACTACCTTCGACTTGCTGCTATACACCACAAGCATGAATAAAGTACACTGTTGTTGTATGCGGTGTGTAGCCGGTGTGGGTTGCCTGGAGGGGCCACGTTACTCTTTCGGCGTGCACTAGACAAACTCAACCCAAGTGCCGCATGCAATCATAAGTTGGGTTAGTTGTACGATCAAGGTGCACGCTACTTTATGCCAGTCTTCCCTGCCGCAATTTACTTCTACGAACGTGCCGCTAAACTTGGCAGCGTCAATGCGATGTTGGCACTCGCCCAGCTGTGGTGTCGTGGTGCAACCGCCTCATCGCTGCTGACAGAGAAGAGAGCCTAGGCCCTCATTGACACACGCAAGTATCATGGCTGGCTGGACAAAGCCGTGGACCGTGGAAGTGGATCGGCGTACTTTGTGAAAGGCTGTTTGCACCTGCACGGGTAGCATGGAGTTCAGCGTTCGTATGAATTGGCGAAGGATTACTTTGATGCGGCACGTAAGGCACTACCGTAGATTATGCGACGCACTCAAGTTGTCTTGCCACTGCTGGAACAGTTACGAATTGAAGAATAGAAAAAGCAGTAGCAACAGCAGAATACATTGCAAGGTTAGTAGTCATCAAACTCTGCCACTGCAAATCGATCTTTACAATAAGTAAATCAGACGAAATCAACGCATAACGGCAGCACGAGTGTGAAGAAACTAGGAAATGACAAATCAATTAATGCGCCAAAGACGGTTGCGAATGGTGCACGCAGTACAAAGGTAAATGCAGCTTCACATGCAAGCAGCACAATCGGTGTTGCTACTAAAAATAAAATTACAAATAACGTTGTTAAGCATAACAATAATGACGAAGAAGCAAGTGATGATGCTGTTGTTGATGATGATGAGGATGAAGATGTTGAGGCAGGTCAGACACGAAATTTGTTGATGACGGCGTCAAAGGCTCGATTAAATGCGTTAACAAACCGAGGATCAGAAGTGGCAACTAAACAGGCAAGTCGCACCGCACCAGTCCGTCGTGCTCGTAAAGGTGGAATGTTATCAAGCTCTTCTGCGGCTCGAAAGGCAATATGGGAGAGAGTGTGTGTAACTTCACTAACGCTTTATGGCTTATATGCTATACTTTTCCCAATACGAGTGATTATGTTGCCATATTTCTATTCGTTTATTAGCGGATTTGTAGAATCTATACCATGGCTTGCTAACTCGAACGCTGATTTGAGTGCATTCTATTAAAAATATTAACAAAAATAATTTTTTTAATTATTTAATAAAAATTTATTATAATAATAACTATTATTTAGAGATCAAAAAATAGCTGTAAAGAGGAGGGAGAAAAAGTCATAAAAAACTGATTTAGTACAAGATTACATAAAAATAAATTAAAAAATTTACATATTTATAGATCTAATACAAAATAAAATCTTATGTAACATCATAATTATTAATTATTCATTTATTTTGTTGAATTGATTTTTTAAAAAACAAGATATTCTGTTACTGACATGAGTTGTTAGTTACGTGAGACGTATACAATAAATTTGATGTTACGCTTGTTCAGAAAAAGGATGTGTAATACTATGTGTAAGCGTCGAAATGAACTAATATCTACTGCATACTTGAGGCCTTGAAAGAGAAAATAATGTAGTATGAAAACAAAATGTTGTTTATAAATTTTACCTAATGCGTGCTTGATTTCAGTTGGCTTAAATTTTTGTTCTTTTCTTGAAAGTTATTGTATGGTGCGTGTATAAGATGGCTGTGATATATATTTTATACTGAGCATATAGTCAAGAAAGCTATTGTTAAATTTTATTTTTTACATCAACAAAAGTATGCTGCTAATTGTTTGATCACCATTTTTGATTCTATTAAATGCTTATTCTTTTACAAACGAGCTAATACGCAACTATGAAGAAAAGCAATAAGTTCAATTTTGAGATGTGAGTTTTTTGTGTATGATTAACTGATGGGTGCTCCGTAGTTTTTGAGTTGTTGAATGTTGTAAAGTGTTATGTGTTGACGTCATGTGCTCCTTAAAACTTAATTGTTAATTCTGTTATTGATACTACAACTATAATTGAGGACATGCATGTACGTTTGTAAAATATTGTAGATTGCATATATAACTGACATTGATAATTACAAATATCTTCAAACTATATAATCTGTTAGTAGTTTGATAAGACTTGTATTGGCGCATACAATAATTTGAGTTTGATTATTTTACAGAAAAAGGAAGGATTAGTGTTTAGATATTGACTATTTTAATTTTCAAGTGCACACATATTTTAAAAGTTGTCAAAAGATGCAATTGTTTTTGTTGACTGATGATAACTTGTTGAATTTCACAACCTAAAAAAAAGAAGAAATAAATTATTTTTCTACAAAAAAAAAATAGTTAGTACATATATTGAATTCAACGTACGTAAATTTTACTTTCTCAAAAAATATAAAAAAATTAAATAAATTGTCAGCTGGTAAAATCATTTTCTTTTTAGCCTTTCAACCAACCTTTTTAACCTTAACTTTATTTTTTTTTAATTGTAAATGCCATTACTTGGCATTTTAACTTTAAATAAAAACTAACGTAACGTATAATATATAAACGTTAATACAAGATGATCGTCTTTGTAAATATATGTGTGTGTACTAAACTGTACTCAGCATAGTACTCTCCGCATACGTTTGTCTTATGCGAATATCTTTTATAAATGAAAGTAATAAATTTGTGTTATCCGGACATCAACATTGCTACATACAACTATTTTTTCCTTCTTTTTTTGTTTGTATTATTACTCAATTGAATTTTCTTTTTGTTGTTTTATGGAGTTTAATATAATTTATTGTAATTTTAATTAGAGAATATTGAAGTTTAGTAAATACATCATGCTTTTACGGCGTGCACTAGTACATCGTAAAAGTTGTAAATTTACCAGTGTGTTCGTGACTTTACTACCTCAACTACCCAGTCGACGATATTATAGTAATGATGCAGGTACATGTGATGACAATGCTACAATTGCATCATAAAATACGCAATCAAATTTAGCGCAAGTACACTTTAGAAGGAGATAATCTTCTCAAGTTTAACAACATGATCAATTTACACAGCAAATCGCCTAATAACATCAGAAAGCTGAAACGTAACACGAAAAGACGCAGACAATATTTGTTGACGATGAGGAAAATGCATCTGACAAAAGCACGTCTGCGTCACGTAAACGCAAAACTGTTACTTCGACCATGTAGTTAGCTGCGAAAGCACGACGCGATATTTTTGACCTATGAAAGACAATCTCAGCTCGAGAAATGGCTTTGTTATTTAGCTAGTCAACTACTACTACTACTACTACTACTACTACTACTTCTTCTCTTCTTTTCTCATCTGATCAAAGTACCTCTACAAGTGAAAACGGCGTAAACGATGCGCGTGATACTGGTAATGAAGGAATTGCAAAGAAAAGCATAAAAGGAAAAGACAGAATTACATAACTAGATAACGATCGAATTCGCCAAGTCTAGTAAATTTTGCACAAGTATAAACTTAATGTTAATACTGCACGCTAGTACGATGTGAGTCGAGGGCTTGGTGATGCCTTTTAACGGTTGCTCTTGTTGTGCGTTCCTTTACCCATATACACATCATCATCATCATCAAGAACAACGTCATAATCTGCCAAGACAAGAAAGGACTAACCAACAGCGCAACTTGAAACTGTGTTGTAATTAGCTGGACGCAGTGGCAGACAGCTAGATGTGCGAACTGTACAACACTTATTTGCGCGAACCAACAGTTTTGCCTAAGCACTAGCCATTTTTTATTCATTACGGAAATGCCATTTTGCGATGAATATGCAAGCGTATCATGCCATGCTTTACTCTTTACAACGTTTATAGGAAGAAGGATGAGCTAAGCGATTCCATGAGTAGTACGTATCAAATAATAAACGTGTTTGGTCTTAACAAGCACTTGATTTTGTTTTACAAGGTGTTAGTAACCAGTTATTGCCATAGAATAAACCTTGATTAGGACGAGTAATGTACGCAGAGGGCGACAGTGCGGCTGAGAAACGACAATCTATGAAGTAGTACGACGAGTTAGGAAAAATGTGGCTTGCGCGGTATAAGAATGAAACTGAGTAAAACATCAAACTGTGATTAGTTCAATAAACAGTAAATGTTTACAAATTTTTTTTTTTTAATAATTGAATTCTCTTTCTCTCTCTTTTTATCTATACTTCTATGTCTTTTTAATTTTCAAGATTTGTTGTCAGCAAAACAAAGATTTACATTTAAACTTTTTACCATGCTGTTAACGACTGATGTTTATATTTTTACTTATTAATTACAAAAATATTACATTTACACACGTACATACTTACCTAAAATCTCAAGTTTTATCTGATTATCAAGAAATGTTTTTTTTTAAAAAAATTACTTGCGTGTGTTCACGTGTGTACACGTGCGTGTGTGTGTTTTCCCTAAATAAGTAAGTTATTGTTGTTGTCCATTTTGGCTCGATTGATGTTGTCAGCAATAATATTGTTGAATACGTGCCACCTAATAAATAATAACAAAATTAAAATGTCTTTTGTTTTTTTTTGTTGCCAATTTTGTTGGAGTTACTATTCATGATGAAATACTTTTTGTTATCGACTTTGTCACTCTTTTGTTTGTATATATATTTTTTCCTGAATGTTTAAAGTAAGTAATCAATTTACATTTTTTTGACGAAAAGCACACTTGACCTGTTTGCTTTATCGTTGCAGTAATTTGTAGAGAAAGAGTATAATTTGTGCAACTAACATATTCGTATTTTGAAATATTGCATAGCGTTAACCCGCAAATTTGTTCGAATGAAGACTGTTCGTGCACGTCGACCGTATTTGTAGAGAATTACAGCTGGCAGTACTGCTGCTGGCACTGCTGCTTATGACGGTGACGAAAATTACTATATAGATAATGATAATGATGATCACGATAATGCTCTGTGTACAGAAAATATACGTAACGAGAATACATTAGCTGATATTGCATAGCAAGAGCGAAAAGCACTACGCCAGCGGCGTGCAGCTATGTTTGACATTATCAAAGGAGCACTTTACTATTCCTTGTTTATTGCCTTATTTATGCTCTTGCCCATATACCTTATTGTTAAACTTACACCGTTTTTTGTTTTCGAAAACCTACAATGCCGATTAGAGGATAAACTCTGAAACGACAAGGACGTGGTGTAGATGTAAAAAAAGTATGCAAATTACTTTAGCTCTCCACCACTGCACGGCAGTGATGCGTTTAACAGAAGTATGTGATGGGGCACCTATGAGCCAAGTCGCATCTTTGCAATCAAGAATCGGGCAAATGCCGGGAATGGCACCTTGCTTGGCATTGCCTGATATGATACTATTGGCAAACACCCGGTTCGACACATGATGTACACCATGCACAATAAAGTTAACGCAGCACGACAGAGCACCAAACAAAACAGAGATCCCGAAGTGATGCGTGTTAGGTGAATTGCACATGATGGTATTCATTACGCAAAGCAGTACATTGAGGACTTTGCAAACAAAGCGGCAATGGAGGTGTAGTTTCTGAAAAGTCCATCAGGCGATTCTTGACATGTTCGTCTTCACGCTATCGTGTAAAGCGATAATGCGCTAGACGTTGTCTTGTACTTGGTCAATGACGAATTAACCAATGACATTGACGTGTTGCCGCCGTCAACTGATAATAACGGTGATTGAAGTCCTACTTTAATAAGCTCGTATGTTAATCACAAAAATGAAACAACATCTTTTGCGCTACGCGTTTATAATGATCACAACCCTCTTTACGACACGGCACCGTGGCGAATATATGGACTTCAAATTGATCCTAATGATGCCTTTTCATTGCGTAATCCACTACAACACGGTGGCGGTCCAGCATAGCGAGCGGCGTTAGAAGGAAAAGGCTTGGTAGTCGCAGATATGAAAGACGGATCTAAATAATATTAATAGTAGAAGAAGCAAAAGCATAAAGGAATATTCCAATTTCCATCGACTACGCTAAATTTGCGAGAATTGCCACATAACGCGTTTACATTTATTGACTCGGTAGAATCTAAATTCTTTCATCGTCCAATGACATCAAGCAGCAAATATATTGATTATGATGATGATCATCATGGTCATCTTACCTCTTCGCAACATACGAATATGATTGTAATGAAAAAAGCGTACGATTCGTCCTTTCGACTTGAAGTTTCATTTATACCACTTGACGATGCAAATAAATAATCTTCATAAGTGCAAGATACCAAAAATGCAGTGCGAGATACGAAAATGTAGCATAACAATATTCGTGTCGATAGTAAAAAGCACTCTCAGGTCAACAGCTATGAAGCTGACACTGGTGGTAGTGATAAAAATTATAATAATAATAATAATAATAATAATAATAGGGATAATTTGTGAAAATACGATACGCATCAACACAATATAGGCAAAGCATCATCACACTAATTATAACGTAAGTAATTCTCGACAGTGTTGTCAACGTGTCAACTGACAAACACGTTTCGTCGTCGCAATAAGGCGATTGTGTCTCATGTAAAGAAAGTCACACGTCCTTGGGTGAGTGCGTTTAATCGAAGTCACTCCTACTATGAATTGCTCGCTTTACAGCTAATGGGATAATTGTTTGGCTCAATCTCATTTACTAGTGGTCAATATTTAATATCACCGTTTACAGTACAATAATTAAAATATTCATCATCATCATCATAATAATAATAACAAAGAAAAGATGGCAATAAGTCAATGTCACATGTTTAACATACATCGATGAAGTTAAGCAATGCGTTTAGTGAATTTTCACTTTCATCATCTACGGTTAGCGCGTTGGCGTCATTAGGTTCGCGTACCGATGATCCGGTAGGCACATATTCCATCACCGGAGTACAGCTGCTGTACTTGGTGCGATGAAACAAATAAATTGTCAAAGATATAATTAACTCGTGGCTGGTAGGAGCACAAGATGCATAAAGCGGCTTTATTCCCACTCACACTACTTTCAATAAAGCTACCCGATCGTTAACGATGCCCAGTGCGCGAGTTGAACATGACAATTATGGCAACCCACCTACATTACTTTTTGGCATTTAGTAGTTGTTACAGTAGATGAAACGGAAGTAAATACGCATAAAAACCGCAAACAAACGAAAACGTCGTAATACGGGCGAGTATTATTAGTAATAGAAAGAATCTGACGTGCAGTTTTTACAAACGATTTTGCCAGCGTTAAAGAAGTGACGACATTGGTGGCACACCACACAGTGTGGAGGTTTGACATTATCACTAGCACGCAACTGTCACATAGGTCGACGACGATTGTAGGAGTGACCACCACTACCAACAGGCAAAGCATAGGATGCACTTGTATATCGTTGACGGGGTCGAATCGCAGAACGTTTGCCTACTAGTGGAATGCAAGATTACCCACGAGCATACTGCGCTGACGAGAGTGAACTAGAAGGGCATCTTGACTTATTCACATGAATTGCCATGCTAAGTAGACTTATAAGCAAAATTTAGGTGTAATTTTTGCACATCACCGAGTCGGTTAGAGTTGACTGGTAAGCCTACCTTGATGCTGTGCACTGGGACAGCTAGCATCACCGCTATGCTGATCGTAGAGGGTGTACTGACGGTGGTTTCTCGTAATATACTGGATATGTCAATTTGTTTCCTGTAATTACTGGAGTATTGCAACAAAATGATGACAAAATTTATTAGACAATCAAAATAGCACAAAATGAACTAGTGTCAAATTACGGACTTATGTCGGTTTCATTTGATTCGGTGAAATTAGCACGATAAAACCATTTAAGTCATGATCATCTATGAATGGGTTATGTTTGGCCGTCTGTTAATGCAATGTTTTTGTATTCGCTAAAAACAAATTACCTTAGCAAAAAAACAACTAATAATCTCATATAGCATTCTGAAATGCAAAAACTGTACTAAAAACTACGGATATCCATGACGGAAACAATGCAAGCACGCGGTCGATGATGGTAGTTCTACAATCCAGTAGATGGACGCGGAGAAGGGAGTAAGACGTACATTGGATCTTATTCTTTATTACTCACATTACTTGATAGATACGAGTAAAAAACCCCCCTGTATATACTTAAAAATATATAAACATTATATAGTAATTCATATAAATCTTAATTAAATAAATTATCTAAAATTTTTTTTCTAAATAAATATAAGTATATAACAGAAACAATGTAGCAGTCAGCCGCTGATTAAAGTCAAAAATAAATAATTTGTTACACCTCGTCGTTAACATCTTAGATAAACTTACCGTTAACAAAATACATTAGCAACATACCTCAGAAAACAATAAAATGCTTACTACGTATGTATTGTTTTATAATATAACAACCATACAATATTATAAGCTGCTTAAAATTATAATAATTGATTGCATAAAAATTTTTTTTTAGCTTTCTTTCTTTTTGTGCGCCTTCTTAAAAAAAACCCACGAAGATAACGTAAACTCGTGTATGTTAATGTTATGTACACATTGCATCACTAAGTAATGAACACAACGTGAATGTAGTAATGATGTTTGTTACTGCTGCTGCTGTTAAATAAAACAGACAAACAAAGTTTGCGTAAAAGCTAAATTACTCTATCATGTGTGATTTTATGTCTCCATGTCTTTTGTGTGCCTGTTTATGTTGGTGTGCAATAACATACAAACATGCAAATAGTTATTTTTGTATGTGAAGTTTTTTTATAGTTTGTGTGCATTGTTTTATGATACTGTAATATCTTTGGTCTTCTCTTTTTACTTTATGTCTGTGTATGTGTATTTATAATATTGAATTAATGTCACAATGATTGCATTTTTATTTGTATTTCTGTTTTCTTTGCAATAATAAATATCATTTATTCATATTTCACATACTCACTTAACTTTACATTTCTACTGAAGTGTTGACGTTGAGCTCTTTTATACTAACTTGAACAGTGGTGGCATCATACAAAAACTTAGTCTATACTTTTCCATTAGTCATGGGTCATCTATAGCAGTGGCGATCACGCCAGAAGATTGGCATGGGCAAAGGCTCACGATGCTGTGTGATTTGCTCAAATCAAAAGGCGATCATCCGCAAATACGAACTGAACATCTGTCGTCAGTGTTTCCGTGAGAACGCAGAGCACATCGGCTTCCAGAAGCTTCGTTAAGCTGTTAATTAACAGACATGTTAATTAATTTAACCATTTTTTCTTTCGTTATTTTCATAATTTATTTATTTTTGTTATTTCCTGCATTCATTGTGTATGAACTTATTTATTCACAATGTCTTATTGATAAAATCAAACTAATAGTTCACTTCACTGACACTGTCAATAACTTGCAATATGTCGAAGAGCTTTCGATGGAACACACATATACAAAAAATAATTTATGTATGACATGTAATAATTCGCATGTTGTGCTAAAGGCATTGATACTATCTTCTTTTTTGAATAACTTTTCTGTGTATTTTTATTTAATTTATTTTTTAATAAGTCATAAGAAATAATCAAGTAATTGAAAGAATATTTTTTTTGTACAAAATCCTTTGATATATATATAAATATCATTCAACATTTATTAATACTAATTCGTAATCATTAATTTACGTAATATATACATACAATATATTGTATAAAATTAACAGTAATTAACTTGCATATAAATACCTTGTTTGAAAAGTAACGCGAACTCATTATAGTGGTATTTTTGAAAAAAATGTCTGAAAAGCAGCAAGTTGACTTGAACAACGTGCAAGGCAATACTGCATACGTCAATGGTATGACATGCTATGTTACTTCATCCCAGCAGCCATTGAATGTGTAGAATTGTATTTGCAAAGAAAGAAAACTTTGATTGTGGAAAAAAGAGAAAAAACCGACCGCAGAATGCTAAAAGGTACGTTTGCAAAAGATAAAGGCAAAATAACAATTAGAAAAAGAGGCGAAAATGCGTGAAGAGGTGAGCTACGCAATAGGCGTGCTGAAGATGAGATTCTAGTGAATAGCAGGAACGACAAAAGCGAATAAAGTAGGAACAACAACAACTCTACAAATGAAT
Source organism: Blastocrithidia nonstop (assembly GCA_028554745.1). Classification (NCBI taxonomy): domain Eukaryota; phylum Euglenozoa; class Kinetoplastea; order Trypanosomatida; family Trypanosomatidae; genus Blastocrithidia; species Blastocrithidia nonstop. The sequence continues at coordinate 240,169 of JAQOTN010000019.1, read as the reverse complement.
AGGCATGAGCTCTAGCAAGTCATGAAAGAACGTAAACGTGCTGAGAAACAAACAACGTGAATAGGCATGCCGTAAACGAGAAGCCGCATTGAAACAACGTGAAGATGAGATTCGTAAACGACGAGAAGAGATTGAGGCATAGAACCGTCAATTGTAACAAATACGAGAAGCTAGTTCAACAACAACGTGAATAGGCATGCCGTAAACGAGAAGCCGCACTGAAACAACGTGAAGATGAGATTCGTAAACGACGAGAAGAGATTGAGGCATAGAACCGTCAATTGTAACAAATACGAGAAAGGCAAAGAAATGAATAGCAGGAACGACAAAAGCGAATAAAGTAGGAACGTGCCTGTGCAAGTAAGCGAGAACAGAGTAAACACGGCACTTCTAACTCTACAAATGAAAGCCACATGACTGAGACTGAGCTCTAGCAAGTCATGAAAGAACGTGAAGAGGAAGAGCGTAAACGTGCTGAGCTAGTTCAACAACAACGTGAATAGGCATGCCGTAAACGAGAAGCCGCACTGAAACAACGTGAAGATGAGATTCGTAAACGACGAGAAGAGATTGAGGCATAGAGCCGTCAATTGTAACAAATACGAGAAAGGCAAAAAAATGAATAGCAGGAACGACAAAAGCGAATAAAGTAGGAACGTGCCTGTGCAAGTAAGCGAGAACAGAGTAAACACGGCACTTCTAAGTCTACAAATGAAAGCCACATGACTGAGACTGAGCTCTAGCAAGTCATGAAAGAACGTGAAGAGGAAGAGCGTAAACGTGCTGAGCTAGTTCAACAACAACGTGAATAGGCATGCCGTAAACGAGAAGCCGCACTGAAACAACGTGAAGATGAGATTCGTAAACGACGAGAAGAGATTGAGGCATAGAGCCGTCAATTGTAACAAATACGAGAAAGGCAAAGAATAGAAGAGAAATAGCATCAAAGACAACTACTGTAGCATCGATAGGCCACACGAATTATTCAGCCTATGGCACAAATTCGATTCCACGATGTGGATGAGGATCGCCGACGACGCAAATTGTGTCGTCAAAACTATTTAGAAGCACGCCGTTGTTCTCTCTAGGCACGCCATTAGTCGATTGAAACTCTTCGTTTGTAGCGAGATGAGAAAGGTGATTTGAAAGGTGAGTTACGTTAGATTCGTAGCTGCAATGCGGATAAAATACGACGCATGAAGAAGGCAGCTGCGGCTGAACGTGCTCGTGAAGACGCCATTTAGCTTGAGAAAAAGCGAGGACACGTTTTATAGGAATTAAATAAAAGCTACGAGTTTATAGATGAGGAAGAATACAAACGACGCAAAAATTCATCGGTTTGTAATTAAGGAAAATAATTCACTAAGTTTTAGCCATAATTATGTACATATTAAATTACTAATTAATAAAAATATTTTCAATCTACTTTTACTATATTTTATTTTCATTGCGTTTTGCCACACTCATGTTCTGTTATACATATTGTATTGTAAAGCAGTATTTACTTTGTCCACATTTGTGAATCAACACAAACTAATTTAGATGAAGATGCATTTTCATACTACTCACACTCAGCTATATGACTTATACGTTAATACAAAATATATTATATTCAAGTATGCTATTACACACAAAAAAAGGATATTAGTGTTTACGTTAGGTAATCACAAATAATTCAATTGCAGTATATTTTACTAGACTTTATCTTATTATCTTTGTGCATTCAATACACGAGTCACCTTACTAACACAAAAAAATTTATTTAATTAATATATGCATACATTTTTATATAGTGCTAGAAATATTTATAATATAATACTTTGAGGTAAAGGAAAGTGAATTATACTTTTCTTGATGTACATGTAATAATTATATGTCTGTATTTTTTTTGGATAAGGTTTAAGCCTGTATATCTATTATAATCAAGCTTAAAAAAAGTTCCAAACGTGTTTAGCTGTATGTATGGTGTACGTCATTGCTCTTATTATTTGACCTCATTCAATACATTAAATTTCTTGTTAGAGTGTTGTTATACTTAGGAAATGAGAGGGATGAAATTTTTTTAAAAGGGCAACTTTTGTGTAAACATATACATATATGTACAAATATACACCTGAATGTCCTTTTCAAATATTTGTATACAAGTAAAGTCACTGTTAATCTTTGCTGCAACTGAAAATAAAGAATATGTAATAAATTTATGTAATGTCGTGCAACAACAACAACAACAACAACAGAAACTGTTGTGTATGTGATAGTTTGCTTACAAGACAGCAAATATTATTTCTCTATATATATTTATTTTTGTGTATAACTCAAGTCAAACAACTTTACTTTATTTTTTCTTTTAATTCTGTAACATGGATAGAATCAAATATACATTGATAATAACTTTCTATTGCATGACTAGATTGTAGTACAAGACCAAATCGTGGAACAGTATGGAACTTTGTCTGTGTACCATGACTTGATAGAATAGCGAAATATATAGTAAATATAATTAAGGATGACTGTATATCTGCTTTTTTACGACATTTCTGCATTTATATACAACACTTACACAAACATAAACTTATAAATATGAATTTTAGTATGATGCTGCCTAAACGAAAACAAGCAAAAGCATCAATTTGTGCACAATTTTTAGTAAAATAATACAAGATGTAAAGCTAAAGTAGAATTGAAATAAAAACTCGTGTAATATACATATAAATTAGAATATTAAATTTTTTTCTAGCGAATAAAATTTTGTTGATAATATCTCAATATATACAATATCGCTAAATTCATGCATTAAATTAATTTCTAGCAATTTCTTGTCTTCGTTTGATGATATGCAAATATCATTGCTATCGACCAATGTGTCAATCAGAATTACTGATAACATTCTTATAGATGACATATTGACATTTTGTCAAGTCACCATCATATTACAATTCTGTGTAAATAAGTAGCTGCTAATTGTTAGTTATGACTTTACATCTTTAGTTTATCTTCATTTTCTCCTTCTTTTGTGAGGGCATTTTTCTACAGCAATTATGCAAATCGATTCAAATTTACTGTTCTTCTTCCATTATTTTTGTTTAAGCAATAATCTCAATCTTTATTGTAAAATCAAAAAACAAACTTAAAAAATCACTATTTACTGAGAAATGCAATTCCCATATTTACTTTTTGTCTACGGTTCTCTTAAGCGTGGCTAAAATGACTACCCATATTGATTAGCAGATCCTGAAGAAGCAATTTTCATAAGTGATGCCATGACAACTTAGCCATACCCACTATATGTCACTCTCCTGCCTCATTATAACATTTGCTAACCATGCTTAGAAGATATAACGTCAAATAAAGGTAATGTACATGACGCTGGCAGGCAATCAAACGTTTTACATAAAACTGATGTTATCGACTAATAGTGAATAAGATAAGGTAACTAGTTGCAAAAAAATCACTGTAATGTAACTTGCCAAAAATGTATAAAATGAAGCAAAATGCCACAGTGTGTGCTTGGCTAATTGTTTGCTATTACACCTAAAATGAAGGCATGGCTTGATATTTTCTACAACACATCATATACACCATAAAGATAAGTTGCCAATGATGTGCAAAGTAGCACTGAGAATGATGATGATGATAATAATAATAATAATGATGATGGCTGCCATTAACTCAATAACGGTAAAGATAACAATCACTCATTGCAACTTAAGTGAACATGCGGAGACATCAATGTACAATTATTTCTTTCAAGAAAGCGTGCAAAGCGTTTGGCAAGTGTAACTTCTATTGTGTCAAACAAGTAGATAAAGGCGATCACGTACTTTGTTAAAAGGTAATGCCGACACAAAGATATTAGTCTTGAATATACCTGCCATGAGGCTAGTAAGGATAATACTTGTGAATAGATGCGTGATTACATTAGTTGCTTCTCTGCGGCACGGTGTTTGTAGCGTTACGGTGCGCAGTTTAATCACGGCAAACCACGGCATTTACTTTATGATAAATACATGAAGCGGCGTGTTAGTCATCTTTTCATGTCTCTGCCACACTAACTTCAGCTTAAGCCTTGCACTACTTGACAATTCAGATAAACAAATATTAGCAATTAGAATTCAATAAAGAAAAACGACAGATAACAAAGCAGTCAATAAATACCTGTAGGCAACACCAATAAGCGTGATGGTTAAATTTAGTTTAGAGTTAATTGTACACGTTCCGTAGATGGCTGTAAATCGTTCGTGATGACACCAATAACTCCTGCACCGATTGTTTTGTTTATCATTGACGGTGTTGGTGATAACACCTATGTGGAACTTGGCAACCGAACACCTCTGTAGGTGGTTGCGAATGTGCCACCGCGTTGACAATAAATGTAAAGTGAAATATCAGAATTACCTTCTCATAATACTTTATCGTAAGCACAAGATAGACTTGATGTGCGTTAAATTTTAAACAAAATTTGTGGAAATCGTACATAACGCAATGAATATACAGGTATACTAAGTGATAGATGTAAATACAAACATTTGTGTTAATGCTTGTAGCGTTTTGTCGAGGAAGGTATAAACATCATTACTCGTCATGGAGTAAGTGGATTAATGGACCCATACATGGCAGGCATGAGCTGCGGAAGTGATACTGCGCACCTTAGCATGTTTGGTTATCCTCCTTTGCAATATTACCGTGGACGAGGTGCGTATGAGGCGTTAGGCGCCGGACTTCTTCTTGACGACGACGATGTTGCCTTTAAGAGCAACTTTGCCACATTGTAAGAGTCAAGCGAAGCTGACACGAACTCATCGGATAATCAAATAGCACCTTTGTTAACAAGACGTGTGTTGCATCGACGATGTGATCGTGATTTTACGCGATAAGGACCGATACTTTGTCGTGATTTAAATAATACCATAATTGATGTTGATGTATATGGTGTGCCATTTGCATTTCCACATCGAATCAAAATTCAATACGCCACATAGCATCGGTGTGGCGTAGCCATAAGTGGGCCATGTACAAAAATTACAGATAGTGAGGGTAATGTAAACAATAATAGCAACAGCAAAATAATATAAGTGAATGCAAAGACGATGTAATAGGCACATTAACGTGACAACGCCATGGGTGTGTTGTCGGATAAGATTACTGGTACAGATCCACTAAAAGACAATCGCTAATTGATTTGGTGTGCTCCGACGGTCGATGAACATCACCCGTAGTACATCGCGGCAATGTACACGAGTAGACTCGTCAACGCTGCTTCCGCAAAGTTAACCTCGCTACTTAGCAATCACCCCATCAATATTTAACGACGCTAATATAATAAAAAAATAGCCAACATTATGCATCGTAACTTAATAAAATAATAAAATTGTGCATAACAAAATGCAAGTAGTGATGATGACATTTCTTCTGCAAAAAGTAAACATGTAAATAAGAATAATAATGATAGTGAGAACAATTACAAAAGTAGCAATAGTAATAGTGCAAAAAGCTGTATTGCTTCATGAACATCACAATCTAGGCCCATGTAAAGTCAACAAACGTAATAGCCGTCTAAATTTACGTTGCAAGGTAAAGGTGACCTGTTGTGTTAAAAAAAGAATTTGGCAAATGTAATTTTGTTTCGTGGAGCTGCCAAAAAGGGTTGAGTGCCCTCATTTGCAACTCGTCATGGACTAATCGGTGCTATTATTGCACCTACGTGTATTATTAAAGGTCTGGGTTTATGCTGTGGTTTATCAAATAAAATATTTCAGAAGAAACACACAACGTATTAAAAACATGAAACACAGCAGAATAGGGCAACAATGACAACAACAACAACAACGACGACAACAACAATAATTGAAAAATATGTGATTTAGAAAATAAATCAAGTACCGTCAGATATTGCGCTCAATTGTGGTGAGAAAAAGCAATAGCATCAAAATCATTATCAAGAATAATAACAATAACAACAAATATAGTTGATGCTGCAGCATCAATTGCACGAAATTGTAAACGAACAGTAGTGACAAGATTAGTTTGAAGTTTATGCTATGCAAGGTGCTACTGGTGATGTACACAGTGATCTTATGATCAAAGTAAAAGCCGCGCTATGTGCAATTTATGGTCCTTATTCAAATTTATGCAGTACAAATAATTAATAATGTCAAGATGATAAATCAAATGTGTCTAGTAAACCTTTTCCGTTGCAAGATAACACGTCAGGATAGTAATCCTAGTTAATTTGTCATAATCAAATTGCATATAATTTTGTTGTTATTCATGTGAAGGGTGTTGACGATGCTGGCCATGATAAGTCTTTGTATGATAAACTAAATATGTTGAACAAGTGTGGAAAAGCAATGAAAAGGCTCTGAGATGCACTGCCTGAGAATGCCACCATGGGTGTTGTAGCAGACCACTCTACGCCACTTTGAATAGGTGATCACTGCTGCTAACCGGTGCCGGTATCAATCGCGACAAAAAGACGCAACACATTAACAAAAGGTGTAAACAAATACGCATTACGTAATACTATGACAAATAGTGACACTAGATTACGTGTTATGCAAAATAATAAAGATGACGCACCTACGTGCAAACATTAGCTATACGTCAGTGATCGTCAAAAAATGATTCCGCTGAAAGATGAACAGGCCATACACGATAATGTACAGCATTATAGCGAAATTGAAGCACGCCGTGGTGCACTTGGTAGATTTAGAGGACAAGAACTTATTGATGTAATGAAGAAGTTACATTATCATTATCATTATCATTATCACTAAAACAAAAATATATAAATATATATATAGTTATTACAAAAAAGTATCGATCAAAGCATGTCAAGCAATTGATGACACACCAAATTTTTTTTAAAGAAAAGTAATCCTACTTATTTTTCATTTTAAACAAAACTACCACTTATGCACTTCTACTAATGCTAGACTACTGACTTTAAGCAAAATAAATGTTAAGACACAATGATGTTAGTTTAAATAATCTGAATTTTTTTTATTTGAATATGTTTTTATAAATATGACTAACTTTATTAACAAAAACATTTGAGACAGCTTTCATTGTGTCTTGAAAATGATTTCTAGATTTATGCATCATTAGCAACTTGTGTGATTGAGACTCTTTTTTCTTTGTTTTTTTTTGTCCAATATTTTTCTTTTGTCATCAAATAATATCATAATATTTTTTTTCTTGAATTCTCTTTCAGTTATACATTATATTATTATAGTTTTCTTTGTTGATAAAAAGAGAAATTAACTACTCTTTTATTAAGTGTATTTAATATAAAACTAATCTCCCATCCCCACACCAAAAATAATTTGATTTTTTTATCTAAATAACGTGTTCAACATATTTTTTTAAATAAAAAAAAAGAATATACGTAAGTAACAATAACTAGTTCAATTATCATTATATTTTTAGATAACTTTTTTCAATAATTATTTTTGATTTACCATAGCTCACACTTTCTGCAATTATAAATACACCTTCATATCACTATTTGTTTTTGTGTTAGCAACCAGATAAACACCAATTTCAATATTTATATATTTACATATTTGTATATAAGAGAAAAATTTTATTTTATTTGTTATAGGAAAGGTATAAAAAAAACAGAGAAATACTAAGTGGGTATCTGCAAACGTATAATATCGTTGTAAGTTCAATAATAAAAAAAAACCCAAAAAACTTGTCTTTGAAGAGCGTTTTGTGAAAAGCGCACTTTCAGTTTATTTGATTATTGCACTGTATAAGAAAGAAAAAAGCAATTATAATAATACGGCTAGTATTACTCGTCTGCAATAAACTTTGCTTGTACTGTTTACAATAAGCAAATAATAAATACAAAGTTTATACGATTCACACAGCGTCTAACGGTGAGTTTTTCCGGTATTTACAAAATGATTAACACAAATAAGTTTTGTTAAGATTAGAAAGAAGTATGTGTAGACACATGTCACCTACAATCACATAAAAAAGATTAGTATTTACATGATAAGTATAAGGGTTAAGAAGAAATTGACAGGCATCATCTCTGCTGTGGTTGTTGCTACTGTGATTAGTCTGCCGCATCACTGTCATCTGTTAAATCGAAGTATATTGAGTAATGGTTAAATGATATGCCAGTAAAGGCATAACCTATTATTCCATAATAACTTGTAGAAGTTTTCAAGTTTTTCAAGCAGCAATCAATGGAACAGATAAAGTTAGCTACTATTCTTAAAGAATGTAAAACATAGACAAAGAAAAATGTTAATGAACAGTATCAGGTAGTTGGCCGCGAGGTCAAGCAGACCAATAAACTACATTTAGTTGAGTTACACAAAAAGTAGGAGAAATAGGAAGTTGACAGCAATGTTTTAGAAAACAATCAGCGACGCGGAAGCTACGATCACTTGTTAACAGGCTAATGAACGCATAAGTTTCCCTTTTTCACATCTTGCATGCAAGACTTAACCACAAACAAAGAAAGTTTTGTCAATGAAAATGCCACACCTGAGAATGGCGTGAAAATGTATGATTAACGCATTGCATGCGCAAATGTAAATGAACATACAAACAAATTGTTATTACATTCATCGTCTGTAATTGAACACGAGTCGTCTCAACAAAATTTGTTTAAAAAAAAATCAGCTTCTATACTAAAAAGTGCTGCAAAGACCAATAAAATCGCTGACTCTGATGTTTATATTGATGGGGAATACTTTGATGAAGGTGGGTTAACAAGCGTGCAGCAGAGCACAAATAATTACAATAGTACACGTAGAACTAGTACTGTACTTAAAACATCTTTCAACAGCGTCTCGTTGCATTTATAGTGTTAGGAAGATATGCAGTGCAAATATAGTGCTTAAATGTTAAATAAAACGCCTTAACATTTCACATTTGTCAATATTAATAATAATGTGAAGAATATCACCTGTGCTAATAAATGTAACCACAAACTTAATAAGAGCAACAGCAACAGCAACGATTACGAGAGCAACACCGACGGTAATGATGATTATCATAAAAATGTTCAAACTGACAATAATGTTGACAAAAACGCAATCATCAAAGATGTAAATGTAGCGTACTCTGTCAAAGATATAATTAACTTGACAAGACACAGTTCATACTCTTTTAATTCAGTGTACAAATTTTGTGACAATACTCACTCGTTTATTGCAAAAGTTAACTAAGTCGAGTAAGCATGATGAAAACTGCGCAATAATTGAATGAAAAAATATCTATACATCTATATATGCATATAAAAAAATAACAATAGCCTTTTTTTGTTTGTGTCTTTGTGTGTACATATACTTACACCTCGTCAAATATAGATAAAAATACTGAAATTAGTCAATAAAGTCAAAGGCACTAAGCCAACCTCCCTTTTTTTCATGTTATTTTCTCCCGACATATGCGTTTTATATGTAAAATTAAGCTGCATAATTTTTATTTGGAATTAGTAAAATATAATAACTTGAGACTGTGTTCTTATGTATCTGTTAAACTTTTTCTCGCCAATTATTTTGAAAGTTTTTTTTTTTAAAAAAAGATTGTTTGTGATATCAGATGGTGATTTTAAACAAATATAATTAATAATAATTATATATTTTTTAAGTATTGACTCAATTTATTTAATATTGAAAATTTGTCTGATTAATATTGATTAATTGTTATCAAATGAATAACAATGTATTTGCCTTTACTTATTTTATATAATAATATAAACATGTAACAGATAACGTGTTTCTACCGTAGTCAACTATTACAGTATAAGAAAATTTATCTATCTATATATTTTTTCATATTTTATTACCTTTACAACTATTTTTACAAATACACTGTAGCGAATGTAAAATTTATAATGTAAAAAAGCATATCAAAATATAGTTGTCTGAAAAATTACATAATTGTGTAATTTGTCAAGCTTATATATTTACTTGTTTAGTTTACAAAAATAACGAAAATTTAAGATATAAACAACCATGTAGTGGTCGTTAACTTTACACTAAATCTTTTGAAAAATATATACAATTTTGAAACATACTTATACAAAATATAACAATTTGTATAGATAGGGAAAAATAATAATCATTATAAAGTGGTAGACAACAAAGTACAAAATTAAATATGAAGTAAGTATACATGCTGTGTGCTTTAACATCGATGAGTAAAAAAACAACCGCATGCACTATGTACTTACAATAGGAATTAATGATATTCTCAATACTTTTTAAAAAAATTGACAGAAGCTAAATAAATAAATTGAACAAATATACCACAAACAAAAGTTAAAAAATCAAATATTCTGAAAGTAAAAAACACACCACTATGTGTAAGTTTTTTATACAAATATATTTTTTTTGTGTATACAATACATTAATTGTACACTAATATCACACTTCACTCAATTTTATTTATATTTTTTTTAGCAAACTTTTTCCGGATAGTACTGACCAACCTCACACTACAGTATGAGTATTAACTTTTAATAACTTTACGTTGCGCGTTTAACGTTCAAGGGTCAGTGAAAATGCTGCAGTTTTTTTCTTTCAGCGTACATATAATATTTACGTTTACGCATTTTTTATATACTTTGCGTTTGCGTATATTATTTGTATTCATGATAACAATTATTTTTCTAGTGTTTTTCTTTTTTTGCCCAACTTTATACACTTTAAAACTTTTACACCTTTTTTAACTGTAAAAATAAAAAATACACAAAAAGCAATATAATGTTTTTTTTTTTTTTTTTAAATAAAATTTTTTTTCGCAATGTTAGTCTGTAGTGTCAAATCAGTACAATGGTAATATTGCAAATTAATGACAATTATAAAAAGTGAAGCAATATATAAGTTAGCTATTGTTTAAGTATATTTAATACTTTTTCTCCCCAAAAAAAGGTGTTAATTTTTTTCTGTACTTTTAATTTAGCTGTCAATACTTTTGACATTGAAATCATTATATATTTATATTCAAACAGTGGCAACCTTGAAATTTTATTTTTTTATGATTTCAAAAATATACACATTTTTTAAAAATTATAATTTCTTCATTGATTGAAATATTTACGTGTTAGGCCTAAGCATCATATTTTTACACCATTATTATAAAACCGTTGCTCCAATATCAGATCATTTTAATATTTTTTAATACAGATAACTACAACCATTATCTCTCAATAACAGCTAATTATTTTTTCTTCCTTTATAGTTTGTTTACTTTTAACGTTAGTGACAACTTTATTAGCAGAACGAGATAAACGATATGCGGAAGAAGAAACTGATATCACACAACAATTAGTAATTTTCGTTTTTATACAATAGCTTTTTTTTTCTAATATAAGATTGTACTAAAAAAAAATTTAAGTTTTTTTTTTCTGCCAATATATTTGTGTGCCTTGAGGTTAGGTGAGTTAATATTTAATCATTAATTAATGCAAATGTATAGCATTTTACACGATATTCAATTTTTATTTTTTAAAGGCAGAGTGATGTATACACGCACACACTAACAAGAAACAAAAAGTACATAGATACTTAGGAAAAAAAAATAGCTGTGCTATGAAGAAAGTTTATCAAATTAATTTAAAGAGTATTAAAACTTGAAAAGTTAGCTATCAAATAATAAGAAAATATTTTTACATGATTATGTTGTATTTCCTTTTACGATACTTACTTATTTGTTTCGATGTCATTTGTGCAGTTAATATTGTTTTGTATATTTACATGCATTGTTCAATGCAGTTTTGTTTGTGCCAATGTGCATTACCGCAGATGATATGATAAACACGAAGTTGAAAAAAACTAAATATTTTTACTCGAAAATGTTTCACGGAATGATGATAAGTAATAACACAGCAAGAAAAGCCGTGAAAACAACTTGATTATATTTTGTTCCAGTGCGTATTAGAACACAATCACGTATACACTAGAGCACATAAAAAAGTTATATAAATATGTGTGGGTAAACAAAATGGTAAATCTTTACTTTTGTCAAGTCTGTTTATATCTAAAACAGTCGTAACAACTATACGTATATTTGAAAAGAATTAAGTCTCTCGTCTTTGTAATTTCTTATAAGAAGCAAAATGTTTTCTTTGTGCACGTTATAAATATTGATATGCGTTTGTATTTTATTTGTTTTTGTTAAGTGATAATTATAACTGAAGGAAATTATATCATTTTTTTTTTGTTTTCTTCTACCTTACATATGCCGCTTTTACTTTTTCAAAGTTTTTCTTAGGTTTGCTCAGCGGTATATCCGTGTAAAAATATACAATTATATTCGTGTTGCTCCTGTATAGTCAATACTATTGTATCAGTTAACAGCAGGCAGGGAATAAAAGCTTGTAAAGTAAGTTATACTTACAGCTACAACTACTCACACAAATCAAATTGTTTTTTTTCGAAAAACATTTTTTTAAAAATAAATATTGCTGTCAAAAATTTTTTATTGTTGTAAACGAATCACAACACACACACACTACGACATGACAGCAACAGATAATTTTGCTGCTCAATTTCTTTCGTCCATTAACCCAACTGCTTTCAATAAAGTGCGGAAAAGCTCAACAGGACAACACTATGATGTCAGTGGCAGCGGTGAAAGTAGTGATACTAGCGTAAACAAAACTAGTAATAAAGACAGTAGCAATATAACAAGCAAATCGCATAGTTGAATGAGTGATGATAGTTGTAAAAGTAGCAGAAGTAGTAGTAGCAACACTAATATTGGTAACGTCAATGATATTACTGAGAGGAAACAATGTATGCAAAATTCATTCCACAAATATGAAGAGTAACAAAACGTGCCTGCAATATATATGTAAAGTATGAATAAAGATAATTAAGCCGCATTCTTAGCCAACGTGAAACAATATCTGCAGACATCTTCTAATGGCAGTAGATCTTCTTCTTCATCTTGATCTTCATCTTGATCTTCATCTTCTTCTTCTTCGTCATCGTCGTCCTCCTCTTCGTCGTCGTCGTCATCTTCTACCTCTAGCACATCTTCCTGTTGATTGCTTATCGGAAGCAGCGATGATGACAATGGCAGTGAAACGAATGGTTTGGCAATTGACTAGCACTCCTTCAGCTCACACACAACATCAACCACCCCATTATCTTCATTTCAAAGTCTCAAATAGCTAACTGCGTTTGATACTTAATTTAACCGAACTGACAATAACACAAGAATGCCATTATCTGTTGGCAGCATTATACGACGAGCCGGCAAAGTAGTTCGACTTCGATTTGTATCTGGCCAAGATGTACAGTAGCATTCCTCTTCCTGTTTTTCCTCTTCTTCATCTTTGTCGTCGTCGGCAACAAATACAAAGACTAAAACAGCGTCTTCAGGTGCTCCATTATTAATAAGTTAGTCTTGTATCAGAAAAGACTTGTCTAATATTGGTGAAAACACCATCTTAAGTTAATAAACAAATAAAACTACCGTTATTACTTCACGTGAATGTAATAGAGACAACATAAACCAATAAATTACTGCGTCAGCAAGTTAACTGCCTCATGAAATTCATCTGGACAATCAGTAAATTAAGGAAGAATTACCTGTGTGCATTACAACTCTATAAAAAGAAACTTCATCAACAAATACTTAGGTAAATAGTTGCACGTTACAAAATTTATTGCCGTAAAATCATTTAATGAGCGATCCTCACAGTAGTAAAAATCTCTGCTCATTCACCCTTCATGATAATGAGAATGGTAAGCACGAAGAGAGTTATCATAATAAAAATCATAATTATCATCATAATAATGATCATACTCTCAAACATCATTCTCATCAACATCATCATGAAAAGCACTTGTCAAAGAAACAGCTTTGAAGTGCTGTGGCATTGTTAGCGCCAGTATCGTTGTGCACCATTCTTAACAATTTCCAAAGCAAACAAACTCTTCAGTGAAAGTAAGAGCAAGTTGTTCAGCCGTACGAAGGAGAATCGCTATCAAATAGTTCTCGTCAAAGCAGCAGCAGTAGCAGCAGCAGTAATAGTAATAGTAGTAGTAGTAGTAGTAGTAGTAGTAGTAGCAGTAACAGTAGTAATAAAAAACATAAAAACAAGGAAAATAACCTAATTTCAGTAAAAAATTTATAAAATAACAATGTCAATAAAACAAAAATGGCTGGATAAGTTAAAACATAATGTAACAGCGTGTCTACTGCTAATAATGTATAACAGAATAAACGCTACTCACAAAAAGTTTAGCACGATAATGTAAATGGGCAAATATCACAAATAGGTTTATCAGTACTCAAAAACACAATTAACAACACATAACTATTTCACGACGATTTTGTTATCAATCAATACTATTTGTGCGGTATGTATGAAGATTGCTACTCTGCGTTACGTAATGAACAAGTAGAGACGTAAATTGCCATTCAGCCATTGCCACAAAAGTCGAACACTTCATAATTAGTCCAGAACTACTTTGCCACATTAAACTCGTACAAGCCACATCAACAAAAGTCATAAACACCTGTAAAAAAGGGCAAGCAACAAAGGCAGAAGGCTGAGAAAAATGTAGCAATAAACTGTCCTACAATCGTGAAGGTGTAAAGTGTGCAGAAGCACATCAATGAACGTAATAAAATCAGCAACCCACTCGTAAGCGTAGATGTAAATGGTGAACGTGGCATGCGTAGCTACCATCGAACCTTGTACAATATGTACTACATAAAAAATCGTGCCTTCAACAACGCCTTCTATCTTGACACGGGCAACATAAACGGAGGTGAACGACGTAAAAAGTTAATCAACTTGCCATCCTATCGTACGTCTATTATCTCGTTTGTTGATAAAAAGGTACTAAAGAAAGATCTGAATACTCATTTCTATATTATGCACCCACAACTATAGGTACGATAAGTCAAGCTAACTCATTTACGCAAACTTAAAAACGAGTGTTTAGTTTACGCTCTATAGTAATACTCACCTCTTTAATTAGTAACCCTCGCTCATGCTTATTGATACTTTGAACGATTAGTTGTACAAGGAATGGTGAGCAAACGAAATCGCAAAATCATCTCCGCCGCATGCATCTTGCTTGCCATAAAGTTTATTGAAACTGGTGATGTAAAGAGGAAAATAAGCTACTTCAGAGAACGTTGATAACGATTTCATAACATCAAGGGTAACACAAAAAAATTCACAACGGCACACTTGCTGGCGACCTCAGCACATGTGAACGCCAACCGAAGCACAAACTCACTCTTTACGCAAACAAATATGAACAAAATGAACAATAATAACAAGACTAATTATTAAAATTATAGAAATAACAATATTGATAAGAGTATGAAGTCTATAATCAAGAATAGCAGTGTTGTATGTGACGACAACGCTAATGACAATAATAGTAATATAAATAATGATATGAAAAATAACAATTGTACTGATGATGCAAATGATGGTTGTTTAAACAAGCATTACGTTAGTTAGTATAACAGATATTCAGTAAACAATTTACACAATCATGCACTTCACTACAGTAACAACAAACTTCGCATTAACACCACCAACGTTAACAATAATGACGATGATGACGACGACGATGATGAAGATGAGGATGAGGATAACAATAAAAATAGTGGCTCCGCGCGTGGCGTATTGATCGATTGAGCTCATGTGTAGGAAATAGAATTCAGCGTTTATGTCGGATTAGATTTTGTGCTGAGACCGCAACTATTTAGCAATGTTATTGCTATTCACATGGAGCGTCTTTTACAGCAGATCAATGTGTCTATGCGCTAGTATTACAGTGGCAAGTTTGTCTCACCCATCTATCTGAACAACTACAATTACTATAGTAATTTGTACTATTAAAAAAAAATTTTAAAAAAATGAAACAACACAATATCATCTCCACCTTTGTCTCTCTCTCTCTCTATCTCTCTTTGTCTATTTCTTAGTTTATACTAATTTAATTTTGCATAACTTGTGTCATGATAAACGTTTTCTTATTTTATTTGCGTAAATGCTATTATACATTTCTTATTACATGATATGCTACTATGAAAAAACAAACGTTAATTGCTTTACTATTATTTTTACTTCCACTAAATTTTTACGTATTATATTTGAGATAAAGACAGAAGCATAATTAATTGGTCGTTTACAATATAGACAACAAATACAGAAAAAATTAAGATTAGTATTTTCATCGTTAAAAATAATGAGCGTTACGGTCAATACAACCTCATTTTCGTATGTATGTTTAGCATGAAGCTGATGTGCTCATCATCTACTGCCATAAAATGCATTTACATTGTAAAATCAGCATGTACTGTCTTTGTCGTAATAGCATTAATAATTAAGCAAGGCAGTAAAATGATAAAGAGCAAACAAAATGGCACAGTCAACATAATCACCGTAAATATCAACGTTAACAATAACATCTTCATTATTATCATAATCATCATCGTCATCGTCAACAGTTTAACAAGTAAAAATGACAAAGTTCAACACGAATGCAAACAAATAGTACGAGTAATGTAAACACCTTTCATGAAATCTAAAAGGAGAGCATTGATGTGCTTCAACACAATTGTTTATAAAGTACATAGTATCATGTTACTGTTAGCAACAACGACACTATCACACATTATCGCATATATAACAAATGCTCAAATAGTTCTTTATGTGCAATATGCGGAATTATAATTTTTGTGCAAGCGAACATAAGAATGAGTTAACAAAATCAAATTATGCCAGCACAAAAAATTGTTCGTAAGAAGTAACGCTGTAATGTAATGACAGTGCCAGGAAAAAACATGAGTGTGAAGACATTGATCAATAATAATATACAATATTATCACTATACTAACAACTTACGATGATGTTTGATAATTTCAATGGAAATAGTAAATGGTATATACTAACTATAGTTTTAGCGATTCTTTTTCATGATTCCGTCTACATCCCATAACGTAGTGACAATGAAAGTTAAAGTGCTATTTGGCTACAGCAATTTTTGAACGAAGCTCGTGCAATTTTCAGTGTAGTGGTGATGGCGAAGCAGCGGAGTAGCAGAATACTACTTTCTCCATTACCAGACGACGTGGAAGATGCGAGCAGTAAATAATTAAATTAATTTAGTATGCTGAGTAATTAAGATAATTGTCTCTTAAAATAGCCCAAGTAGGTGCATTGCTAGTCATAACAAATAAAAACAATTAGTGTATAAGCAGATGTGGCATCACATTGTTAGCAAAATATGTCAGCTACTCACTGTAGAGAAGGAAGAAGTATGAAAATACAAATGATAGTATGAGAAGATATGATTGGTTCAGCCCTGATATAGGTGTAGACTATTCGTTACATTCATGCTACTGCTCATCATTTGCAAATTAAACCCTCACATCAGTTCGCACTTATTACTGTTTGTGCTGATAGTTGTATGAATAATGAAAATAGAAAGACATAAATAATTAGCTAATAAATTGCAAGAGATAATTGCAATAGATGTATTCAGGACAAAGATACGTATGCTGACATGACAATTGATTCGGCAAACAAATTTTGTGCTGACGATTTGTCAGTTACCTATTTATAACAGTTTTTAGATATTGACTTATCTATTCTAGGTCAAATATAAAATGTGTATACGAACTATACACGTGCAATTCGTCAAGATTATTGCCACTTATCATAGTAAAAGTTTTGCAAGGGTCGTCTAAAGTTTCTCAAGCAGCTAATGGCACACTCTCAGTGGTACAAAAGTAAATACTTCTTTGACAAATATGAGGTAAAGGCACGCATTAATGTGCAACGTGAAATACACACGCTTTAGGTGCAAAGTAAGTAACTATAATAACGAAGTCACAAATCTAAAAAACACATAGTATAACTTTTCTTTTTAACATGACATAGTTTGAATTAATAAGAAAGAAAATTATTGTCGTCAAGTAGTACATTTACCTTTATGTTACATAAATTTATACATGAAAGTAATGTGAATACACTAATTTTGCACAAAACAATAAAAAAGATTTATTTATTATCGAGACATCATTAATTATTCCTCTGTGCTCCATTTTTATTTATTCAATAACAAGATAACTAGTTCTGTTCTATTACAAGTAAAGTAAGTGACACACGAATTTAATGTTTTTATACTGACGATAACAGTTAGCTTGATAATGATGTATATGTGTAATCTGTTTACTTAGTACAAACTAGTTTTTTACTTATCTTTTTTCGTATTAACACTGATAACTTTTATTTGAAACAATATATATATATATATATATATATATATATATTTGCTAGCTATCTATACCTACTTAACAAAAGCAAAAAAAAACCAATCGTAAAGTAAAAATATTGTAGAGCATAGCTCGTTAAAAAGTATTGTCAATTTTTTTTTTAATAGAAAACATAAACTTCGTTCAATAAAGTTTGAACATTGAAAGATAAAAAATTTACTTACAAAAACAAGGTAACAAGCATACCAATAAACAAACCTCAAGAAAGAAATGTCAACCTCACTCGACAAGCTGATCAAACTTCTCGCTCAGAATGATGGACGAGATAAGATATACAAGTTTCTAGCTGGTCTTTTCAAAATTTTAGCCACCATATCTGCCCAAAGTGCATCTCCTGACACAAAATCATATGTAAGTATTGGTAATTCAATCAACAGTGGACGCTCGCTGATGCGTATGGGTGGATTTGTTGCCGATGTAGCTAAGATGCGTTCTATTGGAGAAGTTGTATCTGCGCAAGGTTTTAAGAACACCGAGGTGAAGAAATTTGTTGAGTTCTTCCGAACATTGGGTAATGCTCTTTTCATTCTTGGTGACAACACTGCCTTTATTGCACGTCATCGATTAATTACCAATGTCAATGAGAAAGCTGCACTTCGTATTTCAAAACTTGGACAGTTTTATGGATTTTTACTTGCAGCTATACTGGACTTATTCAATTTACGTGATGCCATACGTAAACTGGAGTATGATCCACCAGCGTCTAAGCGTGCCGCAAAGAACGCCGTAATTAGTTTCACAAAAGACATGGCTGATGTGTTGGTTTCAATGGCCGCCGTCAATTACCTCAGTTCAGTATGGCATCCATCTGGTGTTACTACAGGCACACTCACTTTGTTTTCTGGCGGTGTGGCCACTTATCTGAACTGGAATAAGATAAAGTAAACAAGAAACTAAAAGTAAAATTAAAAGTATATTGGTTAAAATAATTTACATGAAGGAAATAAATAAGATAAAAACAAATAATTCTGAAAAAACAATATCAAAATATTGTCTTGTCTTCAATGAGACTTTTTTATTTTATTGTCTATCTTAATCATTTTTACATCAAAAAACACCTCAAGGATAGTAAATCTGTCGCATTGTACTTGGAAAAAATGAGAATGTACTATGCGCAAAATGATGGTAATAATATTATTAATATAGTATTAAAAGTAAAATTGTACACCAACAAAAAGTTATTAGTAATGCTTTCATATTTCCTTTACTCCATTCATATTTTATAATTTGACAGATATTTGAGCTGTATTAACAATTAAAATTTATTTACTAATTTTCCCTATTTTCAGCTTTATAGATGAATGTTTTAGTGGAAGATGTTCGTTTCATGTAATAAATTTCATTGACAAACTATATGCTTTTAGAAAAATAAGAAAGGTAGAAGATTTGTATGATCAAAAAAAATTTATTATATCTTGTATAATGTTTCTTGTGCTTTTATATTATATTAGACGCTAACATGTGCGAATAGTATTAACTGTTTTATACAACAAAAAAAAGCAAACAAACTGTTGTTAATTTTGTAAAATGAAAGAAATCAATTATAAGCAAAATGCCCTA
Organism: Blastocrithidia nonstop; assembly: GCA_028554745.1. Classification (NCBI taxonomy): domain Eukaryota; phylum Euglenozoa; class Kinetoplastea; order Trypanosomatida; family Trypanosomatidae; genus Blastocrithidia; species Blastocrithidia nonstop. The sequence continues at coordinate 220,327 of JAQOTN010000019.1, read as the reverse complement.
GGCGATCGAAAAAAAACTTTTTTTCTTGACATAATAAAATTGATACATAAACTAGACAAAACAGAGATTAAATTTTGTTGTTTACTTTATGTGTAAGCATAATTGATAGTAAAAGAAAACATAATTTTATAGCTGTACTGATGTGATCCTTGTGAATAAATTATGTTTGCGTGCTTGTTTATATTTACAGATTTGAAATCGAAATAATTTTTAGCATAAATTAAAGTAACAAAACTTCCGTGAAAAAAATCACTATATGAAAAAAAAACATCATATAATTTTCATGTAGTAAGGCCGCAGTGTCTAGTATAAAAGTTAATGTTGGCAGACACTCATACATACACACATTCGCAATTAATACGTTTTCTACTCATGGCTAGCAAGCACAATCATAATTTATTTATTCAATTAATTTGCATTTTCTGTTTTAACATCAAAAAGAATTTTAGATATTCCTCTTTCTGGAAAAATACGAAATTATTGAAAAAAAGTTTACATTATATTATTTTGACTTAAAGGTGAAATTTATTGCTAAATATCACTTGGCAAACCTGTTAAATGTTTATGAATTATGAGTGTTATTAAGAAGGTATATTTTTTCTGATAGTGAAAGAAAATTTTTTTTAAAAAAAAAAATAAGTTAAAAACACATAGAAAAACATATGTAGAAATATAAAAATTATCATGCAAATATAAAACAGTATTTATGTTAACCGATTGAGATGAATTTATCATTTAGTAATTGTCCATGATATATGTTGCTATGGAAAAATCGGCGATCGTTTTTATTTTCGAAATATTATACTGTCTCTCTCAATACTTTTATTTACCTTTATGTTGTTTAGTACTTTATTGACTATTTAAATTATTTTGTTTGTAGTCACTGTCATATATGTTTAATTTTGAAAAAAATATTTTAATTGAAGCACTTTCAGCACAAAATTTAATTGTGTGTTTAATGTTATTCTGGTATAAAAGTAACAACTCACTTTTACTCTAATGAAATATTATATGACTAATAATAAATATGATTAGCCTTAGCCTTTTTTCTTCAAAACACTTTAACGTTATCGATGCTTTCTAAATGTGTAAAATACCTTCAAATATTTACACAAAATTTTATAATTTCATATATTCTCTTGCTTATACATCGGCTAATGTAAATTTAGAATTTACTATTATAGAAATAAATATATTCTATCATTTGAGGATATATATACTCAAAGAATAACTAGTGCTATAAAATTTAAAGTACTAACTTAATCTCAAACAAAAACAAAAGCAACAACAACAACAACAGCAGTATAAATAAGTAACTTCAAATAAAATTATTTTCTATATACAATTATCAAACATTACCCAATGTCAGTCAATCTTGACAAGATTATCAAGCTGTTAGCTCAGACAGATGGGCGAGACAAAATATACAAGTTTCTTGCAGGTGTTTTTAAGATTATGGCTGTGCTTTCTGCCTCACGTAACATTGCATCTGCCAAAGCGTACGCATCATTGGTGAGCTCTATTGGCAGTGCGCGATCTTTAATGCGATTCGGACGTTTTGTTGCTGATGTACCCAAACTCGAAAGCGTAATCAATACTGTTCAAGTAAAAGGACCAGCAAACACATAGATTGTTCGCTATATTGAGTTCTTCCGTACACTAGGCAACTCATTGTACATTATTGGAGATAACATTGCGTTTGCGGCTAAACATCGTCTCATAGCGCTAAATGACAAAAAAGCACTTGCATATGCCAAGATTGCTCAGTTTTACGGCTTTCTACTTGCAACAGTGCTCGACATCATTAACGTTCGCAAGGTATTGGTGGAGGGTGAAAAAGATCAAGTCGCTAAAAGCAAATTAACAAAGAGTGCACTCATTAACTTGACAAAGGATTCTGCTGATTTACTGGTGTGCATGGCTGCAGTTGGCTATTTGCAAAACCTTTGGCATCCCTCTGGCGTTGTGACCGGAGGGTTAACAGCTTTTGCTGGTGCAGTGGCAACGTATTTGAACTGGAACAAATTAAAGTAAACAAGTTAAAGTTTTGAACTGTAAAATATAAAAAAAAATATTTAGAAATTTGTTAACTAGTGTCTGTTAAGGTGAGTAATCATCAAAAAATAAAATTTGTTCTGATTTATTTAATAAAATTTATTTGTTTTTAGTTTCTGTTAGTTGCAGTGTATAAGTAGATTACTATCATAATTGTTATAATTATAATAAATAGTGTTTATCATAATAGTTATTGGCACCGTACTGCAATACACTATAATTATAACTTTGCCAAAAATTTAGGTGCCTGCAAAAAAAAAAAAGAAAGGATATAAAAATTATTACATAATTACAACAAAAAAAAATAAATATATATTCAAAAAATTATAATAACAATTACCAAAAAGTATAACATTTTTCTTTGGTTATAATACAATAAAGTTATTTAACCTCGGTTTTATGTCATTTTTTGATTTAATTTATTTACCTTTTACAAAAAAAAAAAGAATGGTGTACATTTATGACTTTAACTTTCAAAGATTTATATACAAACATTTTTTTCGATAATGCACTCTTTTAATATAATATATTTCTCTTTACATTTGCCAGCAGCAACGACAACAACAAAAGACATTACACGTTACAAATGCACGTACATTTAAATAAATCATTTTTTTCTTCTTCACGATGAACAAATGGTTGCTTCACACCTATAACTTTATTTAAGTTTTTTATTTGCACGCATTTCCCTCAGTGGAGTGCAAATTTTGATTTTTATAAAGAATTTGATGAGCAAAAGTTTATAATTTTGTGTCTACAAAAAAAATTTATATTTATAAACGATTTATACACACTTTCAGTGATTACCATGCCATTGTTAAGATAAATAGTGCATTTACGTCATCCACGACTTGACATTGTCTAAATATTAATACTTCTTTACTTCTACTACTACTACAAAATACTTTTTTTATTTTGCAAAAAAAAAAGGAAATGTTAATTGAAGAGTGAAATGTAGCGTGATGCCGTTACTTTAGTATAATGTTATGATTATCTCTTTAAAGTCATACACACTTATATTTTTTTTATTTATGTTTAACTGTATTTGAATTAATTGAAGAGAAGAATAAATCAATAATTTATGTAGTAGCAACAACTTGTTTAATTGTTATAAAATATTTTAATTAGTTTTCACAAATATCAATTGACGCAAAATACAATCTCTATATTTTTATTAAAAAAACTTATGGACAATATTTGTTAATGTATTTTTATTGCAAATGCATATTATTTTTTTTGATTGTTGTTATTATTAAAAACGCTTTATATCACAAAGAATTATCAACGTATTTTCATTACTCAAAACTACTTTGTTATATCGGCATTTTAAATTAAATTGAAGAGAAAAGAATTAGGTAGTTTAACAGCTGTAAATTTATTATTCGCATATGCGTAGAAGTTAGAGTGTAGCATCGCCGACGTCGCCTATACTGAAAACATCATCGCTGCTGCACGCAAAAAGCGTCTTCGCAAACGAAGGTGATGCGGTTATTGGTGCAGCGTGCACTGTTCGTCGTCCGTCTATGTCACGAAGTACTGTTCACAATCGAAACGCTAACACTAATTCCACTACATCTAGTATTATTAGTAATAATAGTACTATAGAAAGTAATACTGTCAAAGGATACGATGATAACAGCACTACGTTTTATGGAACTATTTTGTAGGTGCGATAACTGTACAGATCTAACATGTCATCATAACTACTATCCTCTATTAGTAATGTTTCTAATGATGATTTATCTATTAATTATGCTGAGAGGCCAAGAAGAGAACCTAAATTGTACGTTTATGTGCGTCGCAAAGATGGGGATCACCGCAATGGTGGCTGATTTCCAGTTGCATGAGTACAGATGACTAATAATCCAGATTACGTAATTAATCGTGTACATCTCAATCCTATTTATACTAGCATCACCACAGGCATGTCACAAAGTATGCGATCGTAAAAGTAGTTAGATTACCTAGAGGAGCGTTTGTCACGTGATTGCAAAAGTCCTACGTGTATTCGTTATTTTGTTTATTTAAACAAGTTTATCTTTGCCCCATGATACTACGCACCGTATGGATTGCTCAATTCAGAATTTGACCCTCTTCAGCTTACTATTACTACTTCTGCTACGTCTAACAAAATATAATCATCACTTCCATCACCTTCTGCTTAGTTGTGTGATCAATCAACATTGTAGTAATAAACTAAAGATGACAATTATAATATTCAGAACAGTGGTAATATAGTGCAAGATACAGATTATTACTGACATTATGTAACTGTTAATCCCTATATTCGAGATGCATATTTGTGTCCATTCTCACTTCGTGTGTACAGCAGTTACAATCAAATGTTGTATTAAACTCAGATGTATCGTGCTAATCGATTGCACCCACCTGGAGAATAAATTTACAGAGACGATTAACGTCATTTCTCCTTGTTTGAGATTAACGGAAGTACGTAGCTAACTTACTGCCGTCATTTGTTTCTACTTGGAAAGTCCTTTCTGTAGAACAAACTTGCCGGACATGACGTGCACAACTACTTTTTTTATGTGTTTTCTCTACACCACTGTTATTACCCTTAGTATATTAACGACAATAGTGCAATGTACTTTGCTGGGTATTTCACCTGAGAAAAGCAAGTTGCGTAACACAATTTAGCATGCATTGTCACATTGCCGTGCTTTGCAGGGTGTTTGTCTAACCAGTAACGAAATGAAACATTATCTTAAACACCAACATTGAAAGGAATAGGTCAGTTTATGATAGCCACCAGTTACTAATTAGCCCGACGTAGACATCACGTCGGCTCACCGTAGAAACCGTTGTCTGATTTGGGCACTATCGCGTATGAGCGTTATTGGCAATAAGTAATTATTCGATGAATGAATAACAAATTGCACGTTTTACAGAAATCTACAGCTACCATCAACGAATAGGCAAATGAAACATAGGAAGTGATGTTCGATGTAGATAACGACAACACGATTTCTGTGCGTAAACGGCCTCGTAGTGATTGCACGTCAAAGGCATCCGATTCTGCATTTGCAAAATAATAAACAAATGACAATGCCATAAAGTTACAAACTGATTGAGAGTAACAGATGAGTTTTACAAATATTGGCAAATAAACTGGACTAGAAGAGGCAGATGTCCTGCGAACTTTGCTTGCGATGGGATTGCTGCATCGTAACGCATAGACTCGGACACTACGTTTAGTCATACCACCTTAGTTTGTGCAAAGACAGATGGCTCTGTATACGAAGAGGGCATCAAGTTTGCAATATGCTGCATTTGACAAACAGCTTCTACTTTCGCCACTACTAAAGTCAAAAAGTAATAATAGAAAGAGTAAACCATTGAACGTGTAATGCATATAATTAGCAATATATATATGTATTCATTACTTGTGCATCTTTCCCTACAAATATAAACAACTACTTTTTGTCTGTCTGTATATGTGTGAATAATTTTTTATTTTGCAATCACTTGTCGTCTGAAAACATGTCTGCTTCGACAATTTTTCTTATCTCTTCAATTGCTAACTCAAATGACCTGTATATATTACATTTTTTCTTCCTTGACAAAAGATATTGTTAACATTGATAACAAGAAATGTAACTAAATAGTTTAAATAAGGTACATTTGTACCTAAAACTTAATTTCAACAATGATCAAATAGCTGTACTACCTTTTCTAATTTCTTACTCGAAAATTGTCTGCACTTACAACTTTACTTATTATTTTTTTTTGTGTATTGTTCACTGAATAAGATCAAGGACGATATAGCAAAAGTTTTTTTGTTTAAAAAAAAGTAAACAAGTAGTTTAACAGATAAGAAAAAACAAAGCAACTATTCATCCAAATTCAAATTTTTTTTTAAAAACAATTTACATATAAATATTTAATTTTGGATTCATCTATTTTTCTTTGAAGTCATCATTACACACTATTTTCAGCTGTGTTTACAATTGCTAATTGTAATCATTTTTTTGATTGATTGTTTGCCTATCCTTTCGCTCAGTGTGTGTGCGTACGTATCTGCGCCAATAAAAGGTCAAAACTTATTAGACATTCATATAGTAAAGTTTAAGTTCGCAAATACCTTTTTTTCCTTTTCTTTCAGTGTACATTCACATTACACAAAATACTTACAAGTACACTTTTATTCTCTCTCTTACTTACAACCTGCTCACAATGAGTAAGACGGTAGAACAGATATATCAGAAAAAGACGCAGCATGAGCACGTGTTGACTAGACCAGACATGTACATTGGCTCTATTGAGCCTATCACCGATGACATTTGGGTGTACGATGAAGCGTAGCATATCATGAAGCAGCACAAGGCGACATGAACGCCAGGTTTGTACAAGATATTTGATGAGATTTTGGTCAACGCGGCGGACAACAAAGTACGTGATCCACGTGGTCAGACGATGATTAAGGTGTGAATTGAGCCGAAGAAGATTCGCGTGCTCAACAATGGTGAAGGTATACCAGTACAAAAGCACAAGGAGCACGACTTGTGAATACCGTAAATGATCTTTGGCCATCTTCTCACGTCGTCCAACTACAATGATGAGTAAGCAAAAGTGACAGGAGGACGTAATGGGTTTGGCGCTAAGTTGACAAATGTGTTTTCACGCCGATTTGAGGTCTAGACGGTGCACAGTAAGTCACGTAAAAAATTTCACATGAAATGAACCGATAACATGAAGAAGCATGAGTAGCCCGTTATTACGCCGTGTGATGGGTCAGATTACACACAGGTGACATTCTACCCCGACTTTGCCCGTTTTCACATGACCGAGTTTTCAGAAGACATGATGTTGCTGATGAAGCGACGTGTTTATGACATTGCCGGGTGCACGGATAAGTCAATGCGGTGTTACCTTAATGGAGAAAAAATTGCAATTAGCTCGTTCCAGTAGTACGTTGACCTGTACCCGTCAATGGGTTAGTAACGTCACAAGGCAAGTTACTCCAAGGTCAATCCGCGCTGGGAGTTGTGTGTGCGGGTGTCTAACCTGGGCTTTCAGCAGGTCAGCTTTGTCAACTCAATCAACACCAGTCGTGGGGGTACACACGTCAAGTACATTTTAGATCAAATTGTAAACCGTGTAACGTAGGCAGCACGCAAGAAGAGCAAGACGTAGGTCAAGCCGCACATGATCCGGCCTCATATCTTTCTCTTCATCAATTGCTTAATTGAAAACCCTGGGTTTGACTCACAAACAAAGTAGACCCTCACGACGGTGCGCACTAAGTTTGGCTCATCGTGTGATATACCAAATTCGATGATTGATTACATTTTGCGCTCTGGAATTGTGTAGCGATCGGTGTAAATGGCAAACAGCAAGCTGACCAAGTAAATTGCAAGTAAGCTGAAAACGTCCGATCGAAAGCAGATAATGGGTATACCCAAGTTAGACGACGCCAATGAAGCTGGAGGTAAGAGTAGTTATCGCTGCACACTTATCTTGACATAAGGTGATTCGGCTAAGACGCTGTGTACGGCAGGACTTGCGGTCAAAGATCGTGATTACTTTGGCGTTTTCCCGCTTCGTGGTAAGCCACTTAACGTCCGTGATGCGTCACTGAAGAAGGTCATGTAGTGTGAGTAAATTCAAAGTGTGATGAAGATTATGGGACTTGACATTCGACAAAAATACGACAGTGTAGATGGCTTGCGGTATGGTCATTTGATGATCATGTCCGATCAAGATCACGATGGTTCGCACATTAAAGGGCTTATTATTAACATGATACAATTTTACTGACCTGGTTTGCTCAAAGTACCAGGCTTCTTGCAGCAGTTTATTACCCCGATTGTCAAGGCATGACGCAAGGGACGCCGCAAAGACGAGCGAGCCATCTCCTTCTTCTCGATGCCAGATTACTTTGAGTGAAAGCAGTCGATGGGGGATAGCCTGAGCAGTTATTAGATTCGATACTACAAGGGGCTTGGTACCTCTGACGCCAAAGAAGGTCGTGAGTACTTTGAGAACATTGATCGTCATCGACTTGACTTTGAGCAGCGCTCGGCAGATGATGTGGATCGGATTGTCATGGCATTCGCCAAAGACCGCGTAGATGACCGTAAGGAGTGAATTACACGATTCAAGACTAATGTGAATGTAAATGCCAGTATTGACTACAGTGTGCGTAAAGTCAGCTACAAGGACTTTATTGACAAGTAGCTGATCTTGTTCTCTGTTGCCGATTGCGAGCGTTCGATCCCCAGTGTGGTGGATGGCTTTAAGCCTGGTCAGCGTAAAATTTTGTTTTCCTCGTTTAAACGAAATTTAACCAAGTCCATTAAGGTGGTTCAGTTGGCTGGTTACGTCAGTGAGCACTCGGCATACCACCACGGTGATGCCTCACTGGTGCAGACGCTTGTTGCCATGGCACAGGACTTTGTCGGAAGCAACAATGTACCGCTGCTTCAGCAAGATGGACAGTTTGGTACTCGACTGCAAGGCGGTAAGGACCACGCCGCGGGGCGATACATCTTCACACGATTAGCACAACTCACACGTTTTCTCTTTCACCCTGCCGATGACTACGTGGTGTAGTACAAGGACGATGATGGGTTATCGGTCTAGCCGTTTTATTACGTTCCTGTAATTCCGATGGTGTTGATCAATGGTACGTCTGGCATTGGTACAGGTTTTAGCACCAACATCCCAAACTACAGTCCTGTGGACTTGGTAGACAACTTATTACGTTTGATCAACGGGCAAGAGGTGCTACCGATGCGACCGTGGTACTTTGGGTTTACTGGTGTTATTGAGTAGAAAGAAAAGGGCAAGTTTGTCTCACACGGCAAGTATGAAATACGACCCGATGGCGTGGTGAGTATTACCGAGTTGCCCGTCAATGTGTGAACCCAAAATTACAAGAAATTATTGTAAGATTTGCGCTAAAAAGAAGTCGTAGTTCAGTATCGATAACACAACACCGATGTCACCATTGACTTTGAGGTCTTTGTGCACCCACAAATACTGCAGCAGTGAATCGCACAGGATTGTGTGGAGTAGAAGCTGCAGCTACGGTAGTTTATTCACGCAACGAACATAATTGCCTTTGACCGATAAGGTCAGATTACCAAATACCTTGACGCATAAGCCGTACTCAAATAGTTTTATTTGATTCGACTCTAGTTTTATGCCAAACGAAAAGACTATTTACTGGGTGAGTTGCGTCGTGTGACGAGTAAGTTGTAGAATATGGCACGCTTTGTTCGAGAAGTGGTTAGTGGGCAGTTGGTAATTCAGCGTCGTAAGAAAAAATAGCTATTAGAGGAGCTGCGTCGACGCAAGTACACCCCAATGCCTCCACACAGTAGTAAAAAAGTGTCCGCCACCACGTTAGAGGTCAATGACGACAATGGCAGTGAGCGTCATGAGAGTGGGGAGAGTGCGTAGGATATGCTGCTGCTTGGTGGCGGAGGTGCGGCGGATGTGATTGCCAGTGATGCCGAAGAAACGCCATAACTTCAACGTGCCTCACGAGATTACGACTACTTACTCGGAATGAAGCTGTGAAGTTTGACGGCGTAAATGATTGCCCGATTAGAGGCACAGCTTAAACGAGCCAAAGACGACACCGCTATAATGTAACAACGCACTCCTAAAGATTTATGAAATGCCGATTTGATGGAGTTGCGGCCACGGCTCATTAACTACTTTGCCGCACGGTAAAAATAAATTGTCTCCATTCAGAAACGAAAGATGGAGAAGAAGAAACCGTTTGATGCACGTCGGTTACGGGTTCCAATTTTGTCCGATAAGGCCCGACATGTGCTGCAGAAGGAGATGGACAAGATGCGTAATGCACGCACTTTGCCTGCATCAAGTAATAATAATAACAATAATTTAACGATGAATGGAGAGAATAGTATGAGTATTGCCAGTAGTAGTGCTCTGTCTATGAGTAATGGAATGCCAAACACTAATAATAGTACTAGTAGTGACAATAATAATACTACCAACACCATAAATAATGCCTCCATGACTAATTTCAGTGAACAGAGCAATGGAATGATGACACGGACATCAAATATAAACGGTCATCGTGGTCCTGGTCCTGGTCGTCGACGTAGAAAACACGATAGCGATGATGAAAGTGATGATGAAAGTGATGATGATGTTTTATTTAGTGAAAATGATAACACCAACTCGACATAGAAAATAGCATCCAGTAGTGCCAGACCTCGTAGACGACGTGGACAATCAGATACTGCTGCTGCTACTGCTGCAAATCAAAATAGTTTAGCGTAATCTGCAACAACAACCACAACAACAGGAGGGCCACGTAAACGGGCTAAAAAATAGAAACTAGACGATTACTTTAGTAAAAGTAAAGTGCCACACACGAGTAGTGCGACAGACAAGTACAATAACAGCATTGTCAAACGAGATGAACTAGATTTGGACTTTTTTGGTTTAGACGCACTCAACTTTAACTCGTCACCTCTGCCAAGCAGTAATATTAATACTTCCGCTAATAACACCAATATCAATACATCATTATTATCATCATCATCATCATTACTTCCAACTAACGCATCAACCAAATTTGTACCTCAGGCACAATCTCATGTAAAGGTAGCGCATGATGCCGATGACATGGATGAGCTAAAACTACTAGGCATTTCTCATTCATCCAAACTTTCTTCACCATTACGGTCTATGAATACAAACATCGACACACAATTACGATCACGATCACGATCACGATCGGCCTCTCCACCCAAACGCACACGACGGTCTACCTCACCAACTCACTCCCCATCCCCATCACGATCACGTTCATCGTTGTCGTCAAGGTCTGGCTCAGCAAGGCAACAAACTAAAACAGATAAAAAACAACCGTCTACTCGTAGTGCGAGTCAATCGCCTAGCCCTACACGAACTAGTCATAACTCCCTTTCACCTACCTCTACCAACTCATCACGTAAGGCACAACGACGCTCTACTTCTGCTTCACGTTCGGTGAGTGCATCGAATACTGCACGACGAAGCACGTCTGCACGGCAAACTCGTAACAGTAGCAGTGGTAACAGAAAGAGTCTTAGTGCTACACGGACAACATAAAAGACTAGTAAACGGACTAAGAGCAGCAATAACCCGAGTAAGAAAAATAATGATGAAAGTAACTCATCTGCGGGACGTAAGCAACGATAGAGTAATACAAAACGACAAGGCAAGAATAATAAACACAGTAGTGATAGTGATGATGATGATGATGATGAAAGTGAATTGTCCTAGTCATCTTCATCATCTTCTTCGTATTCTTCGTACAGTGATAGTGATAGTGATAGCACATATCATAGCTCAAGTGCTAATAACGATAATGACGCTAACAGCTCCGCAAGCTCACTTAATTTTAGTGACTAAAGATATTAAATAAAAACTTTTTTGGATAGAGATTAAATTTTTTTGTTGTTGTAGCATTACATATATATTTTACTATTACTTCTATCACATATATTACCATAATTTTTTCTTTTTATTTGTGTGAATTATATTTTTTATATTAACCTTTAAATTTATTTTTTCTGTCAGTGGAGCTAATTGTTATTATCATAAACTTTTCATCAACCTTGATAAGTATATGTAGACTTACACATCTTAGAAAAGAAGAATTAATTTTGAAGTGTGATTACATATTTTTTTGTTATATACACATTCACAAAAACACATATACATATATACATATACACATATACAGAAATGCATTTAATTTATTTTACACAGACTTGATAGAGTACGCAAAATACTACTTTTCTATTGACGTTTTCACGTAGTTTTATTGTAACATCATTATAAATTGACGTGTAACTCATTCACAACTAAGATTGATTGTTTACTTTTTGATTAAATAGACGTTACTATGTGTGCGCTGAAAATAGATGTTAGTGTACATGATTGTTTGTCATTCACTTTTTAATAATATTGTGCTAAAGTAAATATTTGTACTGTGCAAACATTTTTTTTACAAATTTACATATTTTTGTTTGCCATTTGTTTAATCTTCTGTGAAAAAAAAAGAAGAGAATTTCACCTTTGACTACAATAATACTGCTATTTTATTTGCGTATCTTCGTTGTAAAATTGCTAACAACAACATTTACTCATATAATTGTAAAAAAATGGATTTTCGATTATAGTGTGTGATATATTGTCAAATGTTACGTAATTGCTTGAATGCCTTTGGCTTCAATAGTAAACCCAATACCAATAATAACAGAGAAATGATTTGTAAATTATTAGAATAGAAATCAAAATATAACAAATATAAAATGTTCCTCAATTGCGATTATCCTTTGGGCTAATATATGTGTTTTTCTTTTCGACAAATGCTAATTACTTGCTAAATTCAAGTGTGACAACGACGAACGACAAAAAAACAAGAATAGTAATTATTTTTTTACTATATAATTGTATACAAAGCAAATATGCCAGTGCCTGTAACTATTTGTTGTTGTTATACATTGAATTTTTTGATAGGAAAAATTTTTACATAATTTAACAACATCTACAATTTACGTAAAAACTATTAAGAATGTAAAAAATAGTACATTACATGTGCGTTATGGAAAAAATTCAAGTAAACATTTTTTATATATTGTTAAACATTATATAATTGATTTTCTTGATAGTAATATATATATTTATAGCTGTCACATTTACGTTAATAGCTGTTAATTTACAATAATATTCTTAAAGTAAGGGACGTAAATTGTGTTGTGTAGGTGAATATAGAATCAGGCTGAAAAGTTGAAAAATTTGATTAATAAAAAACTATTTTCAGTAATAATTAACAAAATAAATGTCGGCTTACGCTGCGGTGCGGCCGTTAGGCTTGACACGATCTGATCATTCGACTCGTCGTGCATAAGTGCGCTTTCGTGCTGTGATCATTGGCGAACCAATCATATCACGTACCTCGTAATTACAAAATTATCCACTAAGTCCCATTTCGCCATCCCAGTCGTTACCCTTTGCACTCTTGCCCATCTGCAATATGCCACTGATCGATTACACCTTACAAACATTGCTGAACAATGGTGTAGATCAGGTAACGGTGTTGCTTAACTCAACGTCCATGCTTGCGGTAACGTAGCATTTACGACATAACTGTACTGCCCAAGGTAAACCATGATTTGCACATGATACGATGAAGGTCACCACCGTGTAGTGCACTCGGGCACTAACCAAGATGGCCGATGCAATGAATGAGGTACGTGATAAGAATGTCGTGCCACAGACTAGCTCTTTCTTATTTGTACCGATTGAGTGTGTAAGTAACATTCGCAACTTGCGTGCGTGCTTTCATGTTCATCTCGATCGAGTTCGCACAGTTTCGCAGTACTGTGCTACGCTGCTCTGCACCTCTGTGTAGCATGAATTGCGTGATACACTAAATAATGTCCTGGTGCAGGCGATGGGTACCGATTTGTAGATTAACTCACCGAGTGAGTAGCCCATGTCTCCGTTAGAGCAAAGTACCATGCACCACGTTGGAAATTTCAACGTCCGAGTAAGTAATCGAACCGAGTTGAACAGCCGCCATTCACACCTACGTGGGTAAAGTTCACCCTGACACGTCAAGACAACACTGGCCCACCCTGCATAACCGCACACCATGTTTGTAATTAACCAATCTAATAACGTCGTTACGTACATGGCTCAATTTAAACACGAGAGCGAGGAAGCAACATAACCTCCACTGCTGAGCTTTTCATCATCATCGTCTTCGTCGTCTAGGCGTATTCGGTTAGATCTTATACCTACCAAGTATCTATTTTGTACCGCATAATCGCTGCGATTAATGTTGTAAGATCACATGAGTGATATCTACATGTGCTTATCCACTGGTCTGCTGGGTAAAGTAGACTTGCTAGGAAATGTTTTTGGGTTAATTTAAGTTGGTCCATCGGTGTAGGTGGCCACACTTATCTGCCCTTTAACCTCATTAGAAAGTTATTTGCAGTGCAACATAGATGTCGCGGCTCGTCGTCTGGCTCCATGTACGCGTGATAGCTGTTTTGCATAACCACAGATTCGCTACGCGGTTGTGTCATCGCTTTCACTGCTGTAGTAGTACAGCACGGTGTATGTGCACAACTCGGTTAAACTCAGCCATGCGCATATTGGGCCCCACGTGGTAATTGGTCCCGATTCAAATCTTTCCTTTTCTGCTCATTTAAGTGGAGTGAGTTGTGGGGCACGTTGTGCCATTGGTGATCACAGCCTACTCGTGAACTGTGTCTTGTTAGACAATGTTACAGTTGGGCATAAATGTACACTACGTAATGTGTTCATTGGAAGTAACACAATAATCCATGACAATGCATAAATAAGTAACAGTATTATTGGATTTAATTGTGTTATTGGCAACATTCGAGCCAGTATTAAAGATAACGACCGTCATGCTGTTTATGCTAGTACACACAATACTGCACCTTATGATCAGCATAATATGATGTCAAATCATAATAGTAATAATAGTAGTAAGACAAAACCTAACACAAGTCATTTGACAAATACATAGGTACACGCTCCGATTGTAATACATAATCAAGCCATTTACTCTCTCTTTCCATCACATAAAGATGAAATTAGTAGTAATCACAGCACTACAAGCGTTGATACCATTAGTGATGCTTGTAGTGGCAATAGCAATAGTGAATGCAGTAGTTATGATAATAAAGATGAAAGTGAAGAAATGAAAAATGATGTTATGGTGGTGGGTTTGAATGGTATAGGTAAAGTACTTGCCCACCGGTGAAGCTCAGCGATTTCACCCACCTCTGCCCTCTTTGCTGATCATATTCCTCGATCCACTAACATGAATAAAGGTCGGGGTAGCAATAGTAGTAACAATATCAATAATAATCATAATAAAATTAACAAGAAGAAGAAGTAAAAAAATAGTAATAATATAATTGGCCATGATAGTGTTAGCGTTAATCGTAAAATAAACAAGAGGCAATCAGAAGGGCAACTGCCATCTTTCCATAATCTAAATGATGATTATAACAACACAATCACTCATGAACGTAGCCAAACTAATGCATACAATGATAGCGAAGTGTGAGAGGCAGATGCGTAAAAGGATAAATTTAAGTTATCGGCCACAGCGCAGTATAATGATGATATTCTGATTAATAGTGATAAAAGAAATAATCAGAAATAGTAGTAATAAGACTTTGCATATGGGTATAACACAAAAGGTGTGTATGAGGAGGATGACGAATAGGAGGAGGAAGAAGAAGAAGAAGACGATGAAGATGATGATGTTTATTATGACGAGTATGATGAAGATGATGAAGATTAGTAGAATTAATATGACGAAGAATAAGAGGAGCAGCATGATCAGTTTCGACGTCGTATCACTGCCCTTGTTAATGAGGCTTTGCTCGATCCAAAGTTAATTACGGTTCGTAGCTTTGATATGGGCCGATAGTGTGTGGATCTGTAGCAAGGGTACGATGACATGTGTGAAATTGTCACATAGCTGTTGATCGCGCATGTGTTGAACGAATACCCACATGACAGTAACACATAATACAGCGAGGAGGAAGTAGACAAGGCAATTGACACCGCACGTGAACTGTTTGCCGAGTGGTGTGTGCCATTCTATAACAACTTCCTATCCCGACACGATAAGGAGATGATTGATGCGATGGTGAAAACGCTGAGTGGGTTGTGTACCGCTATTCGTGATCCATCGTGCATCTTACACCATGCTGCCCCATAACTGGTGTAGATTCTCTACAATGACTGTGATGATGATATGTATGACAAGCGTGGGTATTGTATTGTGAGTGGGTAGGCATTGCTGAAATTTGATGCCTATAATAGCCATCAGCGTTACTTATTGAAAACTCACTGTGGTATACAGCACGGTGGGCACAATGATGATCATAATAATAATAATAATAATAATAATAATAATAATAATAATAATAATAATAATAATAATAATAATAATGATGCTAACCGTGAAAGAGATCAAGAATGTAACGCACTTTACGACTTGTAGGACAAGCAAGAGGAGCTGTGCCTGCGAGTGGCGGAGTCATGCCATGACTTTATCATGGGTGTCAAATAGTTTTTATAGCAGAGTTAAGGTAGTACCTAACAGGGAGTAAATGTCAAACTCAAAAAAAAATAATTTGCATATACAAAAATCAATTCAACTTTATTTAATAATACTACATCAGTTTAGTTAGTTTTTCTTTTATCAATTTCTGATATTATGTGTGCATACTTTGTTTGTCTACATTGTAAGTATCAATTACTATTAATGAAAAAAGTGTTAACTTTTTTTTTTTAACATCATAAAAAAGTATAACATAAGGTGTTGATCAATAAAAAAAACAAAGCTAAAAATACACGATAAAAAAAGAACATGTATGTTTTGTTTTATTTCTCGTTATGCATGTTTACCTATCACGATATGCATTACAGTCTTAAACGAAACTTAAATGGACGTGCATCTAGTTGAACTCTACTTTTATCATTACTGTGAATCTATTAATGTTAGTTTTTACTACAAAAAGAATATACACAGGGTATTATTGATGTTCAAAGTAGTTATCACCCTGCCTTTGTTTTTTTCTTAACACTTTGATACTTGCAATATATATTTTTTCCGATTTTATATTATCTGCAACAAAATCTGCTCATTTTTCTCATTATATACTTTAATAAATTTATTTATTGTACTTTGTGCATAAGTATGTTTGAAAAAAAATTTATTGGTCATATATATATATATTATGTCATCTATAAGCTCAAGTGTTGTTAGCGTTGCATGATAGCATGAGGATGCCTAAAGTAACAGAGCGGGCAGTAATTATAATGACAGTAGTAATGCTGTACATGCCACACATCAGCAGAGTCCATTGTCATAGCTGAAACTACGAGTGCATACTCTTCGTGATGAAGTGGAGCGTAGTGCAGCACTACATCATAAGGCCAATCTAACCTGTGCCAATCATCGGCGATAGTTAAACATGTTACAAGAAAAGGAACGTGCTTTATATACTGTCAATGAAGATCGTCTAAAAATGTAGGTGTAACGTGTACTGTAAATGAATAAAATATTACGTTAGCGCTTGTAACGACAAAAAAAATAAGAAAAGGAAGCACTGCAAAGGACATTGTAGACAACACGAACATAAAGTCGTGCTAGAACAGATGCTCTACAGTAGACACTTAACGCTTTGCAGTAAACATGGCAATAAGTAAAGTTACAATCATAACATGTCGAATAGATGAAAAGTAGTGTATAGCGCTAATTGTCTAATGATGTTCACACGCGTTCGCAGTTATAGCATGATATGAAGTTACTGCAAAGTAAAGTACAATCATACACAGATTAACATTCTGTACGCCTTTCTTAGCCTGTAGGTACAAAATAATAAGTCTAAGCTAATTATACCAAGGCAAATGTAAATTTTACGAACAATGTCAATAATCCTCTTTTAGCAAAGAATTATTGCATCAATAATGAGTAAAATAATGCCAATATATTATTGTCTGAGACGAAGAAGTTATAGGAGAAAGATATGGTGAGAAGGCTAAAGGATAAGAATCACACTAGTAGTTCAATACATTTTGCTGCGTTGCCTGTACATGCTTCGACTACAGCTGACGCAAGTGTAGATAAAATGATGCGTTCTGCCCACATCAAACATGATGCTGTACGACAACTATCTGCAAATTTGTAGAATAAGTTTCCTTGTTACTAACATCAAATATCTTCTTCTTCTTCTTCTTCTTCTTCTGCGTATACGGCATCACTGTCTTCATCATCATCATCATCATCATCATCTTCTTGTTCTTTGTAATAGCATTAGTTGAATGCTACACCTTTCATGTATAAGCATCTTGGTCCAGTTCAAGCAGTGTTTGTACCAGCAGGTATGACTGACTCAGAGCGAGCCACATTACCTGCTTCACATCATATTGCGTCATTGGTGTCTACTATAAAACGACATAACACATATCTACCACACTCATTTTACGCTCGACATCATATTGACCTCCACTTGTGTCAGAGTCCATTTCGTGATCGAATCAATGAAATACGTGAAAATGCGGCCACGCGTTAAGGTAACATAATGCTGTCTAACGGGAAATGTGCATTGCCGCTATTGTAAGTTCCAACAAATTTTACTGATATTTTGAATGCATTTATTGAAAATAAAGTACATGACTCAACTCTATCTGGTAGTGATGATCATAACAATTGCAATTTAGGCAAATCAAGAAATTGCTAAGATGAGAAATGAAAATTACTTGCTTCATTGCATAGTTCACAACAGCAACAGCAAAATCAACAACAACAAAACGGATAAGAGTAGCCATAAAGTGTGATGCACAAAAACATGACAAGATAACTGTAGCATAACTTCACAGATGTATATCATTAGTAGCAATAGTGCAACAACAACAACAATAGTAACGTTGATAACACAAAATGCCAGAGTAATGACAGAGAAATGTAGTATTATATGAAAACTAATAAAGCTAACTAAATATATCGAAAACATAGAAATAATTGCAAACATAGAAAGCAAAAAAATGGCAATGTACAATAATCCCTTGATAAAGTCTGCAAAACACTTTTGTACTAGCTTAGCTGTTTACAATGTTAGTATGCATAATGTTAATTAAAGCTGAGCAGACGTCGTGAACGTGGTAAAAATAATAATGATAACAGTAATACTCATGATCCTATGAAAAATGATCATGATGACAACAATGTTATGTTAATTAGCAAACACATGCGTCAAACACTGAAAACAATTGAGCGTAAAATAGCACAGTTGCAAACTTTGCGTCAGTTAGAGCGCAAACTACATCACACAGTAAATATATACAACACCTTGCGCTCTGTAGTAAAAGAAAATCACTACTGTGATGAAATCTATAACAGTGTTCTTGAGCTGTTAAGGTGCGGTTAATAAAAGTTGTTAGTACTTAATAAAAACAAAGCATAAATAATATATATATATATAAATAATTTAAGGTAATTTCATTAAAGCGATAAACAAGTAGGTTTTGTTTTCGTTCTTTTACAAATATGTTTGCAACTATAGATCTCAACTTTTGTTATTTACCCTTGGTTAACTTTATGTGTATTTTTTGTCCTCATAGAATAATATACATCTATAAAGTCATAGACCTTTCGTTTCACAACACCTTGTTATTTCTTCTTTGTTTTTTCACCCATTTGACATAGATCACATGTAGAAGTATATATCTTTTTATATACATATATAAATGCTTTAACTATATATTATAATATGTAAGCACACAGTTTATTACATCAACTTTAAATGAAAATTGCATTGCAATCTGCTATTGACTGCTTATTTGCACTAGTATAATTACAATAATTATACTTTTTCTCTTTACTTTGCTTTACATAAAACATAATCGCTGACAAAGCATATATATATATATATATATATCTGTTTTTGTGTAATAGCTTTCTTACATTAAATTAATTTAGTGTAAAATTGCTTGTCTATCTCACAGCTTTACAACATAGCAATTATAAATAAAATTTACATTAAAGAAAAAGTAATCCGGTAGTAATGTCACAATCTGACGCCGTTGCATTCGACCATGACTCCCACAAGGTTGAGATGCTAGGTCGTTTACTGCCATATCTTGATAAACACCTTGCACTAGGTCTACTCAGCTTTTACGAACAGCGTGGGGTAGATGTTACAGATGC
Organism: Blastocrithidia nonstop; assembly: GCA_028554745.1. Taxonomy (NCBI): domain Eukaryota; phylum Euglenozoa; class Kinetoplastea; order Trypanosomatida; family Trypanosomatidae; genus Blastocrithidia; species Blastocrithidia nonstop. The sequence continues at coordinate 200,511 of JAQOTN010000019.1, read as the reverse complement.
TATTGATCAACTTCTCAGTGCCACTGCTCTCACTCCATAGGGTAACGTCAAACCATAGCATGAGGAGAAAATCAAAGCTACAACTTAAATTGCTCTTCCAGCGCTGAATGAGTTCTTTGACACCACCACCGACTTTGATTACACCTATCAGTTTAGGCTGCCTGCGAGTGAGGTTTAGCATCTTCGTACGATTGGTGAGTTATCCTTTTAGTATCTTAGTGAGCGAAAGGGTATCACAAAGGCCGTCATGAGAGCGGTTATGTAGTTAGCTTATTTGTTTTACGATAAAGGTACCTACGGTGGTGCCTCGTAGCTTCTCACGTTGTGCCGTTGTGTGAGTGGGTTTGACCTGCCATCATAGGCACTGCTATGGGGTAAGCTCATGTGTGACACTGGTGCCCGTAATTGGCGTTCTGCCATCGATATTGCCGCGCAAATACAGAAACTGCAAAACGCAGACGAGAGTGAGATGTTTCGTCAGGACAGCAAAACCACCGTACGCTAACGTGCCTGACTGCTACACTGGATTCTGTTCCCGTTCTTCAAGGGAGGAAGTCAGTATCCTGTTAATTTGCTCTTCTATGTGTTTGATTACAAGTCGTAGTTTGTTTTTCAAAGTGTGGTAGAGACCGTTTGCCCACACTACTTACGTTACATTTGTGCCGCGGCCATTCTGAATCGATCGCGCTATGTTAACTTTCGTTCTGCCGCTACTATGGCAGATCGGATTTACGAATATTCCGATCCACTCACGCGTCTGGTCTTACTCATCAACAAGTCGTCCTTTGAGGAGGCACTGGCCTTGTTACCTGATGTAGAGCGTGTAATTCAAGATGATTACTTCCTGTGTGATTTGGAGGAAGAGATTGTGCAAAATGCAAAACGAATGATTTTTGAAAAATACATGTCCTTACATTCGGTGGTGTCTATTCCGTATGTAGCCGATCGTCTTAACATGTCCACTGCGGAGGCAGAGGTGTGGCTTGTAAATTTGCTCGGCGACTCACGTCAGCGTGCAAAGATTGATTCTGTAAATGAGCAGCTGAACGTTGAGCCGCAGACGCGATCTGTAGAGGCAACGATATATGATCGTTTAGAGAGTGCAAGTCGACGTTAATCACGTTTACAGTTTTAAAACAACAAATTTACTTGCATAATATATATATAATTGTTAATTATAATAAAGATAATATCTTGTTGAATTTAGTTTATGATCGTGTATGTATTTATCTATTCTTACATAATTTGCTACTTTTTTTTTTTGCTGTGTCAAGTTGTTTTGTCGTGATGATAAAAGCCGATATGAATTGTTTGAGAAGGAAAGCACGAAATTAAAAATAAATTATTTATAATAAAGGAAGAAAAGAAATGAAAGCAAATTTTACTCTTGTTAAGGTGAACTTTATTTTATTCGTGAAAAGTTGTTATGATGTTGATGACTACTAACATTTTTATGATATGCTGAAAAGATATAATCTCTTTTTTTTTCCTTTCTTTCTGTCATGTAGACAATGGCGCCACCGTTTGTGCAAATTAACTGATTTAGTATAAAATAATTTGCTAGAAAAACAAAGTGAAGAGCCAAATTTGTGTAAGACTTTGTCAGCAAATACAGCATTTGTCAACAATATATTCCTTTTTGTCGTTTTACAAATACTGTTTATGGTGTTAATGTAAGATCGGTTTGCAGAAAGTAACAGTGAAAAGAAAGTCAATGACAACAGAAATATAATTCACTAATCGTATTGTCATTGATAATTACTAAATGAAATAAATACTTAACTACTATACATATTCTTTGTTAACTTTGTTACATTTAATACATTAATTAATTAAAAATTATGAATACAACATTAAAACATAAATAAATTGTGTTTTATTCAACTACATAATGTATGCATAAACAGTAAATGTGATATTTTCCTCCTCTCGTATTCTGCTCAAGATTAGAATGTTTTACACATATTATTTCAATTCTTTATTATACATTCATCTTTCTCTTTCGACTATACTCTAATTTGTCACGGCCATATTATTTTCTTTACTTGTTGAGTTTGATCTTTAGAAGTAGACAATAAATTTTTTTTATAAAATCACACATAGATAGCGAATATAAATCTAATACGTCACAAAAAGGCTTCCACTTCACATTGCTATTTTGTCTATTACATTTTTTCCTACGTGACACTGCGGTTAGTCAATTAGCATTTAGAGTAAAATACATTACAATATACATATACCTATTCTTGCATATATTTTTTTGTTATTTATACAGTGATAGTTAGTGAAAGTTTAGTATAGTCAACATGCAAGGTCGTCGATCACAATCAAGCACTAGCATGTACCATGACACGTATTTACAAAAATTAAGTAATCTTGTCAAAGTTAACAAGAACACATACCGCAGGCCATATTCACAGTGCCAACGTACTCACAGCAATGTACGGTCGAAATAACAGAAAAGATAAAAGCCTTTGCCAATATCGCACAACGTTGTGTTAGATGACAATACTTCAAATGTGTCAGTATAATAAAAAATAAATGTCAAACCTATTTTTATACAATACAACAATCGATCTCAGTAGTTTAACAGTAATCAAAACAAAAGTGCAGGTGCGTTCAATCGAATAAGTCGATCAACGAGTTTTTCATCGCAGCACTCCGATGCTATTGCCTTTCACTACTACAATGAACGTCGACGACATAGAATGCACCTAAAACAAATGCGTGCAAATAAATACATTAACCATGTCAGCAACTGTAGTGAAGGTAATGCGTGAAATGACAAATACAAAGGAGTGTACGATATGTATGGGGTGAGAAAGAGTAACTAGAGTAAAACATGTGACATCAAGCGAGGCACGAAAACTGACAATTGCAATACCGAGCATGTTTTACACACATAACTAAGAGCGATAAAACGTCAGAAACAAAGAGAAGGCGCATTACATGAAAATGTACATGATGAAAATAATGTTAATCATGATCAACATACCAACCACCCACACGTGTCTTTACAATTACTACCTCGTCGAATGAGTCGTCATGAACAGTTTATGCTCTACAAGGTTGTTAACACTAACGCCAACGCTAGTCATCCTGACATTAACACATCATCTGAAATTAATAATGCACAAGTTGATAACGATAACTATAGCAACAACAACTATAACAACAACTATAACATGAGGAAGAATAATGATAGTAGCACAAGTTGTAACAGCACCGTTAACGTAAATGATCCTCTTTTCATGCAATAAAGAACACTTGTGGCGATGCCGTAGAGTGATCGTTATGTGTGTTTATTAATGACAAATTTGTTATTACGATGTAATCGATTAGAATCTCAGTAAATATTGCAATCACTAATGCGTTGTGTGTAGCGTAAACGTTTGTTGCGTCAGTATGTCAACGCATGCACTCCTCATTCTGCCAACCCTAATAATCATATACACAATAAAAGAGAACAGAGTAGTAACAACAACAACAACATCAATAATAAATAATAATAATAATAAAACAAAGCAGTATGCAATGACAGTAATGCATAAATTAGTAGTCTATACTCCTTACATTCACCATGTGCAATAGCTGGCAAGTAGACGCTCATTCGTGTACTACAAAGTAAACAGCGATCATGCAAATCTTAGCCAATAACAAATAAATAATAAAATTAGCAAAAGTGTTACCTAAACAAACAAACCAAATTACTAAAATAACAATAACAACAACAACAACAACAAGAACGTGAATATGTAATAAGTTCAGAAAATAATGTTGGTGCTAACGATAACGTAAACACACATGTAAACGCTTTATTGAACTCATCTGAGTTAAACAATGTATAATAAGAAATGTAAATAGCAAGTGGAAAATAAGAATAGACAATGGTGTAATTGTAACATGCTCAGGCAAACTAATAGAGTAAGTAATAAACACACGATAGAGTAACACAAAATCAGCAAATCGTTTAGGATATTTGGCACAATGACAAAAACACAAGTAAATGTGATAACGATGTTACATAAAACGATATAGAAAACATTGACCGTGGTGTTGTAAAATCAAATAGTAACGTCGATGATGTTGATGATGGTAATGATGACGATAATGTTATTTACAAAAGTATTGATGCTAAATAAATGTAAAACAAAAAGAAGGATGTTGAAAAGGATGACTAAAACGAGGACGACGATGCTAATGGCTGTTTGTTCAATGGTACAAGGGCAACACTATTACGCTGTAAGGAAAACAAATAATTCAAATAACAATAAAACGATAGCATGAAATAATAATAGATACACAAATGGAAAGACACTCAACGCCCACATCCTCTTTCTGTAACTGATATTGCCAATGCTATGACGAACGGTTATGCGTAAGATGAATGAAAAGAGGAAGAGCATCATCAATAGTAATCTCCTGTACTAACGACATCCTCCTCTTCGTCATCATTGCAGCCGCCATAAATTCATCAAGTAAATCACGTAGAGTACGTTTCATAATTCTACCCTACACCGTAAATGTTGGTGTAATTAGATGAGCGTTAACTCTCACCAGGTGCAGCTGCGGCTCGTCAAGCATACCTTCAGGCACATCCTTAATTATTACCACAATCGTCTTCTCATGTCAACACAAGTTATAGTGATTAATCTTCGTAATGATAGCCTGAAAAGTAGAAGCTGTAGGAGTTGTAAGATCAATTATAATAGGTTTAGTAGTAGTAATTTCAGCAGTAAATTTACGAAAATACCTGCATTACTATTAATAATAATAATGATAATGACAATTGCGAGAAAGAGTTTCAGCGACCACAACGTCGATATGGCTAACTCGTTTCACAAAACAGACGTTTGGGCAGCAGTAATGTTTAAAATAATTTCCTTGACAATCAGAATGTGTTGAATAGTTTGCACAATAGTTCAAACGAAGAAAACAACAGTAATAATGATAACAATAATGATAATTGTTTAAGCTTTTCTAGTACTAGTAAAAGTCATTAATGCAGTCACTGCAAGAATAGTTAGCATGAAAGTGAATCTGAATATGAGACGAACATGTAAACCCTCTCACAACGTTAGCAGTATGACTTTACACTGCCAGCAGCAAATTCAATACATATACCATTTGTATAGAGTAATGATGAAGACGACGAAAGCTATAATCATGATGATAGCGATAATTATGATAATAATGATGCTGATAATGGCTAAAATGTAGATTAAACTGATAAAGAATCTTCTCTGAGTATTAAGTCATTGCGTGATTAAAAATTATCAAATGAAGAACAAGTCAACGTTGAAAGCAGCGATGTGCTCACTACCGACGCACAGAAAGAAGTGCTACTTCCATGAGAGTAAGAGTAAGTACAAATTATAACACTACAATTTTAATAATTACACAACACACACATTATGTTTTCTTCAATTGTACAAGTTTTCGAGAATTCTCCTTAAAATTATATATGGAAATTTATTAATTTGATATTTATATGTGCTCAATCATCTATTTTGTTTGTTGCCAATGCAAAGTAAGAGAGTTATCAAATATACACATATACACTTTCTAGTATAACTTATATTTCTTTTATACACTACACCTTTTGCCATGTTTTTTACTTTGTTGCTATACTTTGTTAAATCTTTTTATTTTGTTGTACATTATACACATTATTTATGTGCAATATAAGAATTGTAATTTGTGATAGAGCCTATTGTTTTCCGCTGCTCCTTTCTTTCATACCCAATAAACTCTTGGTTTTTATCTTGCTGAAAAAAATTTTTTTTAATTTTTACACACAAATGTTTTCTCTACATAGTTGACTAGCAATAAGTTATAAGTGTGAACATTTTGAAAGAATGTGTCGCAGCACGTCTTATTTCATTGCGTTTTGTTTTTATAAACCCATTCAATTACAATTTTATTTTCACATATTTGTTATTATTTAAAATAAAAAATAATTAGAATTTATTATTAGTTGTACATACTGTAGAAAATCTAAGGCACATTATTGCTTTTTATTCACGAAGATAAGTATGTCAAAGCGTAATCGATGAAATGATCAGGAGCTGCTAGAACCATTTGCAGCGTTGCTCCGACAGAGTACATCACGTGTCGTATAACGACTTCGCCTCGTGTGAACACGTAACACTACGTTAAACTTGAACAATACGATGCCTATTACCATAAATGAACAGCGCACTCACATTGCTTCAAACTTATCAATAAACAAGTATACCCAATTACTGCCATTTGATCGACTCGTCATTGAATACACACTATACTATCTTGACCATAGTCTAATCCCAGAAGACCATTACATTCGTATGGCACAAGACGTGTTAGCAGGCAGTGTAGAGCGTATTCGATTTGCACCTCTGTTCAGCAAATCCTCGTCTCTACCGGTGTTGTGTGAGATGCTTGTGTAGGAAAATAGTGCGTCTTCTATTGAGTCTGCCATGACTTAGATTGAGGCCTGAACAGATGTACGCGCTGTATTGGGTGAGTGGATTGCAAATCGATGTGTACATTAATCAAGTGCAGACAGACTCATCAAAGACGAAATGGATAATTATGATGACAATGATGATGATGATGATGATGATATAATGATTACTATAATCGACGATCGTCGTCGTAGTAGTAATAATAACAACACAACACCACAAAAGTAAATATGAGAAATGCAAATAGGTAAGATTGGTTATAGTAGAACAAAAACTACGCTGTCTCTGACGCATTACTTGACCTTGTAGCTATTATCTACAAATCACTTTAATTTTGAGTGAGAGTACAATCTTTTATTAACGCACTCAGTGAAGGATTTGCAAAGATGAATGTGGTTTAACTTTAGCCGCGTTACTAGCGTGAGTTGGTGTTGTTACTTCATAGATTAAGCCGTAATAATGAATATGCGCAGTCTACTATCTAAAATGGAAAACATTAAATAACAAATACTACTGTGTCTACGTCACCACTTCTTCCAGATAAATAAAAATAAATTAATAATGAATGTAAATAATAGTTTGACAATAGCATTTAGATAAAAATGAAAACAGAAAGTATTAAAGTGAAACTTTAGCAAAATGAAAGTTAGTAACATCAATTATAGCTATTGTAGAAGAAGCAACAACAATAACAATAATATTATGAACAATAGTAGAAGTAAGAATAAAACTAATAGAACGAGAAAAAATAATAAATAGTACATAAAGGTAGTAATAGTTAGGATGGAAGTAACAAACAGCAACTTGCCAACGTTGTACTTGGTGATACGCTTGCCCTATCACACTGTTATGTGCCGGCTATGGACCATAGCGTACTACTGCGCAGTTCTACTCCTTCAATAGTCACATCTAGCACATTACCAGCCAAGGCAACTCTGCTCATTGACATTCCAGATAAACTGAAGCAGTAATTACGTGGAATAAATTACAATTACTATACAATGGTACATGCTCGTCTGGGTATGATGATTACTCGTGAGCAGTTGCGTTTGTTTGGTCTGCACAACGTCTGTAGTCCGCCAAGACTAAACTCACAACAAAACTAGTTACTCGAGTCAGCCCAAATGCAGGCAATGCAGCATGGCAATATGTTTGCCATGTTTGGTAGTAATAACATGAATGTCAATGGTTTGCCTGTCGATTACGTTCCAGACGAAAACTACTATACTCGTTTGCTTGCCTCACAGCAGGATGCTATTAACGAGGATGAAAACATTTACAGTGATGAGGTGATAGACTATTACTTGCGTAAAAAAAATACAATGAGTACTAATAATCACAACAATGCTGCTCAAAATAACACTGTTAATAGCGGACAAGTGTACAATAAACAACAACAGCAGCAACGTAATGTAGGAATGCGAGGAAGCAATGTAACAGTCTATCGTGATATTAATAATAATAACAATAAGCTTGTTACGACATAATTAATTAAGCCACACCGATTTTGCAAAGTAAAGACCGGCTACACATGAAATCAGTACAACCGAACACACTATGACAGCCGCACCAACCCACCACCACGAACGGTGTTGTGGTACGAATTCACTCTTTTTTACCCTGCACTAGTCAACACCAAGAAAGGCATGCGGCACATCTTCCACATCGAGGAAACCCCACGTGGTGCATAGGATGATTACTGCCTCTTGGTGTTTAGCGTAGGCCCACCGTACGCGGATGTAGCCTACCGCATTGTGAAAAAGCAGTGAGATACGAGAAAAGGTGGGGTACGCATAAGTTTTGATGCCACCGGCCGATACAAACTGTTCTTCCGCTTTACAAACAGCAACTATCGACGCTAAGGCAGTAAATATGTAATTATATTTTATATACTAATACAGTTATTTTTTTGGGGGAAAAAAGCTGAATAAATACTAGACAACAAAACATACACACACAGCATTTTTTATTTATTTACATTTATATATCCTTAATTAAAGTTTGTTGCCATTCACATAAACATTTGTGTGCAATCTAAAGTAGTATATCATTTTGTTTGTAATAGGAAAAAAGAAGGAGTAGATGATTTTGTATATATGATGCGATTGTTTTTTTGTTTATTATTTCATAAATTTTACATTTGTCTTACATATTGTCTTTGATTGAAATTAGTTATAACGTTTACAATTATTTTTGTATACATTTATTAAATTTTTTTACGAATATAATTAGTATTTATATCGAAGTATTCGCATTTTGAGTTCTGTGTTTTACTTTTTTTAAAAAAATAAGTGTTAGCACCAAAATGGGTACGCTCTTCCTTGATCCTATTCTGCCTACCATTGTTCGGCGTACACTTCCGAATGAGTTTGAACTACTTGCCCTGTTTGACAAGTAAAACATGAAGAAGATTCGATACCTCGGTAGTAGATTTCATCGTACATGTGATCGTGCATGAATTTACAACGCTATTGGTGGTGTTCGTAAAACTACCGCGTTTGTCATTTAACGTTATCACCCTCGTCAGCAGTATTATCACTTCAATACATACTGAAACGGGTATAGAATACGATCACACAACACAAACAAATCCTATCTTAATCCAGTAGGTGATTACTACTTTGATAATGCGGTTGATGGACGTATGCATTCGACCAATATAATGTACTACGAACAAAGAAGAAACTATACTGATGTGAGCAAAAATGCCGCCATTGCATAAATGGAGAAGTGAGGGGTGCGATACATTTTGAAGGATTAGTTTAACTCGTGATCACTCTAGCATACACAGGCACAAAAGCACACATTGTACGCTCACAAATTCTACTGAACTCCTTCACCGTAGACAAATAGGTAAATAGGTGATGTCGACTTTCAGTGGAAAGGTGAATAGAAAATCAGCTACTCCGATTACAACGCGCATAGTTCATGTGACGCAAACAAGTTTCACAGTTTGTGGTAGCAAACGCTCATAAATTCAGCAGCTAATAAATCGAAAGCACAAAAAGTTTAATTTGAGTAATACATTTGCCCAAAAACAAAGTAATGTAGCAAAAAAAAGTATAAGAAAAAAAAGAAACATCCTCTTATGCTTTTTTTTGTGCATCTTCAAGTCTTTACATTTACTTTGTCAAATTTTTTAAATTTCTCTTGACATGTGTCATTCTTAACTTACTATTTTAACGTATATGATGTGATGTTAGATTTTGACAAACTTTATATTGGTGTATTGTTCTTGAATTTTGTAGCATAGTTATTGACAGTAGTAACAATGGTAGTAGTAAGATTGTTAGCGACAATTGTATTAGTAGTTGTAGTAAATTGTTACTTTCTGACTTCTTTTTGTAAACTGTTAATTATTTGATTATTGTTTATTTGTATACACATTTGTTGCATTATTTCCAGTAAATGTTTTATTTTAAAAATTTCTTACACATAAATTTGAATAAACACAAATATGCCTTGTTACAGGTAGAAACTAATTGTATTGATCGGATAATTAAACTTATTGTAACTATTAATTATTATTTTATTTTAATTTTTTTTTGTATTTATACTTTTAACCATTAAATAAAAATAAAATAATAATTATTTTTTTGTAGTTACTAAATTATTGAATATGTGATTGCGTAAAAGCAGTGTGTTGCTTGCGGCAAGTCCGCACGTAGGTATTGCACCATAGACAACCCCGATCAAGTATACTCCGCACATGCTGAACATCAAACACTTCCCGTGGTGAGATGGCAAGAAGCCACAGTACGAACCAGCGTACCGCGAAAAGACATGACTGCAAAAGACGGATTCACTCAATTTCAATAAAAATAATCGCTAGTTACTGAAACGACGTTACTCACCAGCGGCGTTGCAAGCCGCACTGTAGATGATTCCGTAAGGCTTTGAGGTGTGTGATGTACCACGGCCACCACAACGCATTCTGGCTCAATCGTAGGGAATTGTAGGTCGGTGGTACACCAACTACTGAACACTGCACTCTGTCAAGTATCAGTGTTTGTTAGCTAACATTGATTGACACCATGGTTAGCGAAATCGGCCTCGTACAAATTACGATGAACCGTTTGCCTATGTAGATTTTGAATAAACCAAGCAAATTAGAGATTACCGAAGTAGATGAATTAATGTTAATCGCTCACTCGTTGCAATGACGAAGCGAATGAAAGAGGCAGAGTAGTAGAATCGATATTTACGTTACAAGAAACAACAAGACACATTTTGGTCAAATCGCAAGATACTCATCAATCGAGCAAAGGCAATGTATAATCAAGGTACAATTAGCTCAGCAAGAGATTTGCCAATCAAAACGATGAATATGAAAGCATTTGCTGAAAATTAAACAATATTTTTGCTAACTTATTATTTACGCACACACGCAAATACGCAGGATTAGTTGTGAAATCACTGCGTCTTTTCTTTTTGTCGTAAAAACATTAACTTATATATTAGTTTATTCTCTCTCTCTATCTCTCTAACGTTCACTTTTGCGATTATATAATTGTGCAAAAAAACAAAAAGAAATGTTTTTGCACATAATTTACTTTACTGAAAAAGATTTTGTCAATATGCTTTTGATGAAAAGTATAGAGTACAAATGTAAATGCACTTCCATGACAAACTGCTTGTTCTTCTGACTGTTCGTATAATTGTTTTCACAAAACAATCAAGATCTGTTTTATATTTACTAGATTACATCACTATACATAGAGTCTAAAAAAGTCATAGAATAAAAATAATAACACTAATACACATAAATTCACACTTTTGTTCATTTGGCATCACACTCGAACAAACAGCATTTCAGGAACGACTAGTGCGATGAATGAGGTAGAAGCCGTTGCACCGTTAGTCTCGTCAACGAACATGTCGTCTAACATGGACGCAGCTACGGCAGTGTAGGTAGACCTGTAAGGTGTACAAGTACGCGATGCGGTTCACTTATTCCTGTGTCGCATTATTGACCCAGCCTCACACCTTACACATTTCCCTTTGCCTGATATAACACCACAGCCACATTCACAACCACAATAATCACAATAATAATAAACATAGGGACAAGAGTTGCACGGAAATGATAGGAATGATCGCTTGGTGTAAGAAGATATGGCTCACCTGATTTCACAAGGCACACTGCAGTATGTTGTGTAGCAGATAGAGCGAATTGCCACCTGCAGTGATTGGGCAACGTGTGTCATTCGCTGATCTCACTTTATTCGTCTTAGCGAAGATGCCGCATTGGCTATTGAGTCTGACTTTCAGCGATTTGCGCCGTTCCTCAATGACGCACTTCACCGTGTGTTAACACAGTACTACAATGAGGATTACGTCAACCGAGGCAAGTGTACACCACAGTTAGTCTTCTCCAACGTACCGCGTTGTCTGACGATTCGTGCACTACGGGCGTCTATGGTAAGTCAGCTGTGCTCTATTCGCGGAGTAGTCACGCGAAGTTCACAGGTGCGGCCATAACTTCGCGTAGGGGTCTTTCGCTGTGCCGATTGTGGTACGTAGAGTATGCCCATTGAGCAACCATTTCATTACACCTAGCCGCCATGTTGCCGTAATACCTAGTGTGATAACCATGCCCGTTTCCAACTCATCCCACACCACCTTCTCACCCAGTTTGGCGATTGGCAGAAGTTACGGGTACAGTAGGATGCCAATAACATTCCAGCTGGGTGTATGCCACGTACACTGTAGGTTATTGTCCGCGGTGATGCCGTGTAGGTGGCCAAACCAGGAGATCGCATCATCGCCGTAGGGTGTGTTATTGTCGTGCCATAGGTGATGAAGTTGTTTAATCAGCTTAATCGTCGCTAGGTACAGAAGCAAATGACGAGTGCGCAGCGAGCCCAGAATGAGGCCCAGAATGACTTGTAAGGTGCCACGGGACTTCGTGCACTCGGTGTGCGTGAGTTAAACTACCGAATGTGTTTCCTCGCCACCACCATCACCGACAGCACCGGGGATGATCGAAAGATGACCCATGCGGTAAAAGATGTGTTAGATGAGTATGAAAATTACCTTCCACCTTTCCATACTGCTAGTAGTAGTAATAATAATTTCACACAACATGGTATGAGTGTCCGCCTGACACCCGTAGAAGAACGGAAAGTACTTGCAATGCGTCAGCGTGCGAGTTTGCTCAAAGACCTCACCAGCTGCATTGCCCCCAACATTTTCAAACACGAGGTCGTAAAGCTGGGTCTACTTTTGCAGATGGTGGGTGGGGTGTCAAAGACTACCGTGTAGCGTATTGCACTTCGCGGAGATGTTAACATATGCATCGTAGGCGATCCATCTACCGCCAAGTCGCAATTCCTGAAGTGGGTGGCGGCGAATAACACCCGTGGTGTGTACACGAGTGGCAAGGCCTCCACCGCTAGCGGGTTAACCGCCACAGTTACCCGTGACAGTGACACCGGCTAGCGAACCATTGAGGCTGGTGCGTTGATGCTCAGTGACCATGGCATTTGCTGCATTGATGAGTTTGATAAGATGGAAATTAAAGACCAAGTCGCCATTCATGAGGCAATGGAGCAGCAGACCATTTCCATTGCCAAAGCGGGTATAAAGGCCACACTGAACGCAAAGACCTCATTGTTAGCTGCACTAAACCCAATTGGTGGCAAGTATGACCGTCGTAAACCACTTCAGAAGAATATTGCCATGTCTGCCCCGATTATGTCTCGGTTTGATTTAATGTTTGTCATTGTAGACGACGCCGGCGATGATGCCGATTACGCGATTGCCGATCAACTTCTTCGGTTACACCGGTTTGGTGGGGCAGCGGTTCGTCAGACGTTTTCGCACTCAGACTTCCAACTGTACATTCGCTTTGCCCGATCATTAATTCCACGGTTAACGCCATAGGCCTCCGAGTTGATTGTCTCCGCCTATCGTGATATGCGTTTGCAGGACTCACTGTCTAATCGAAGCAAAGTCTACCGTGTAACGACTCGTCTGCTGTAGAGTATCATTCGTTTGTCATAGGCCACCGCGAAGTTGTTCCTGTGTGAAGACGTCCACCCGTCTCATGTCGCGGTGGCGTTGGAACTGATGCGTCAGTCACTGTCCACGCTAGACATGACGGAGGTGTAGTTGATGGGCTAAATAGACGATACAAGCAGCACTCAGGTTAACAGTGGTAGTGGCAACATCAGTGCCACAGTAAAACAATAAGGAGCAAATAATAGTAATGGTGGTAGTAGAAATACACTACTATCCTAAGGACAACAACAACAGCATGATGAAGATGATGATGATGATGAGGAACAACATCAAAATAATGCAACTCGTACAAAAACCAATAGACGAAACGTGAAAACAGAACCAAGTCAAAGTACAAGTACAAATGATGATGATAATAATAATAACAAGAAGTCAAAACAAGTTGGTCGAAAACATCCTCGTCGTACAACGAATGCCGCATCTGATGTAGACAACAATGTTCACTCCTAAACAAGTTCTGGCAGTGAATAGAATAGTAACCCTGAGACAATGCCATCATCTCCTCCTTCTTCTTCACCACTGTAAAAGAAAAACAACAACAAAAGGACCGATTTGGCTGCATTGCCATCCACTGCACACCATTCACAGTAATAACATGTACCTCGTCGTGTGGTCATTACCGCTGATCACTATTTTGGTATTGTTAACCGGTTAATAAGTCGATTACAGGTATTAGGTGAACATGCCGCACCTACACGACATGAGCTTTAGGCTTGATATGTGTAACAGGTGAAATCGGTCAATCGAACACAGCTGTAGGCCTAGTTGCGTTATGTCAAGTTAGTGTTAACCAAGATGATACAAGAAGGTAAGTTAATTGAGGTACAACTGCACGACAATGATGCTTCACGAATCTTTCTTGACCCAAATTACAACCCAGATGTCACACAACAGTAAAAAATACTAATTAAACGTTGTAATTATAAAGTGCACGCTATTTTAGATTAGTTGATATCCTTTGTTATATGTGTATATTTTAACTTTATTTTTCCTTCTCTTTTCTGCACATATACTTTGATTATGTTTGTTTTTCGTGAATACTCATATAATTTATCAGCATAGACTAACGATCATGTTTATATTTTTATTTATTTGAAGTGAAATTAATGCGTTGATGAATAGTGAAGAAACAAAAGCAATAATAATTTGTACTTTTTAGTTCAGTTTTCATTGGCATGTAAAATAGATTTGTCATGTTACAGTTTCAGAACTGACAGTCAATATTATCATTTTAAAATGAAAATAGTATTCTCATTGCCTTCTTTTTTTCATCGTTTACATTTTGTTTTTGTTTACAAATAAATGTGTTATTATAGTGTCAAGTAGATATAATTGATATCGGTGGTAGTTAGTCATTTTATTTATTATTTTCCTTATTTATCTGGTGTGTTTACTTTTTATAAATATGTCACACATGAGCAACATCAAGCGTGAGGCGCGTGTGACTGTGCCCTTGGCTGGCTAAACGTACACAGCGTAAGATGGCACCATATCATAAGTAATATAAGATTCTATCAGTGAAAACTATGAACCAAGTTAACAGGAAATTGAACAGTTTGCACGATGAATGGGCATGTCACTGCCATAAGATGCACATCTTTTGTGAATTGCAAAAGAAGGCCTAAAGACACCGCTGCCGAAGGAGTGAAAGCCATGTCGTACCGATAGAGGTGAAATTTATTACTTCAACTTCAAAACCGGTGAAAGTTCATGAGAGCACCCGATGAATGAGTTGTTTCGTACAAAATTTAAGCAATAAAAGTCAAGGCAAACAAAACAGCGATAGAAGCAAAAACAAAAGACGACAAATGGGTCAATTGGACAAATCACACCTAATATGCAGAATAGTAGTGCTAACACAAAACAAATGCCACTACATACAACTAACAACATCAAGAATGAGCAAATCACAAACGGTGTATTTGCGAATAATAGAAACACTTTCAGCAATAATAAAAACTATGCGCAGTTGTCATCTTGATTTTCTCCGCGTGCGTAAATGAGTAATATCAGTTCATCACCCAACGTCAGCAGCGTCATCGCAGACTCGTCGCTTTCGTCATAAAAAATGGGCAAAAATGCAATGCATCACACATTTGGCTCAGATATGTAAACCACGCTGTATGATCAAAGTGACAGTACCAGTTTGTCACTTTTGGCACCAGGTAAAAGTAGTTTAGCGCCATCTAACACGCTCAATTTGTTTAGTACAATACCACATCACGTTACTAATACTCTCAGTGGCAATAAAAATAACAATAACAATAATAACTATTCGTCAGCACCCGTGTCACCTGTGTTTACTTCTCCGTTTGCCACGCCAATTACATCTACAAAAGGACTACTATTGTCAACTCCAACAAGTAATAATGCTAACAATGCGCTTGACGATGAAAGTCATACAATATCTACTACTAGGATTGTATCAGAGGCAGAGAAGGCGTTATAGACACGAATTCGTACCGAGACGGAAGGTGCGTTTGATGCGATTCGGCAAAAAATAAAAGAAGTAAAGTAGAGTAGACTGTCTGAGCTGCAAGCATGATATGATGATTAGGTTGCAAAGATGCAAACATAATTTAGAAAGCACTAAATCGAATTGCAATCGACTTTGTAGCGATCAACAGTATAATATAAAAATCACATTCAATAACAAATGCGATCAAAGTACAACGAGTAAATAGCACATTTGACATAGCAACTGTAAACGCTATAAAAGTAAAAGAAAGAACATGCACTAAAAAAATAATAACAACAACAAGAACAACAATGTCAAGACAGCAATTTTGTTTCTGAAAAAGAACACATGCTTAATTAAAAGTCTAACAAATAGTTGAAGAAGTATTAAGTCGATTAAGTAAAAGCTGACAAATAAAATGAAATTGAAAGAAACAAAGAGCATGCAGAACGTGAGATGCAAGCACAACAAAACTAAATTTTGTAGAGACTTGCTGACGAGTTTGCTATTCAAAGGTAATAAATATAGAAAACTTTTCGCAATACATGTGAATAGTCATAAAAGTAATATGCTGACAGTATTCATGCGCGAGAGGTCAATATAGCTACCGCTACGTAGAAGCGTCGCAAAGAGCTAAATGATGCTATTCACAACATTTAACAATAAATATCTAGACTAGCACATGTATAGAAATAAACGTTAGCAACAGACGCAGCACAAAGCTAGTCGTTGCCATTATCAAATAATGCAGATGTGCACAATAATTCGACTTCAACAGAGAAATTTTAAAAAGATATTGCAGAGTCTATTCACTCTATACATGCAAAGTTTGATGATGATTAGAAGCGTAAATTATGCGAAGCAAAAGAGAACGAAATAAAAATCGTGCAATAGCAATTGTAAAATTTGCAAAAATAATGACAGTAATGCACGAATCTAAATAGTGCTGATAAATAAAATCAATCTGCTAGCACACATGACGAAAAAAATAACAGCAATACTATGAAATCAACAACGATTGATTAACTCAAAGCAAAACATGCAAGTTAATTGAAAAAAGTAGAGTAAATGTTCAAATAACTGCGAAGTAAACTGTAGAAATTTTTGCAACAATAACTGAATACTTTGAAGATCAAGAGTAACAGCAACAATGAGCAATCAAGGGTCAAATAAAGCAAAGCAAAAGCAATAGCATCCAACGAAAATACGGCAAATGATGATAATAATGCAACTGTAAACGAGAAATAGCTAATTGAAAGGGCATTGTAGGCTGATATGCAGGTGTACGTCAGTGAGGTACAGCAGCGTAGAGCTCGAGCAAAGGAGTTGTATGATGTACAACGAGCAAAACTCATTGCAGCTCATTAATTGCAGTAAATAAAACATGAACGTGAAAGGGCATAATTGACTCGCACAATCGTCCAATAACGTGTGTAGGAATAGTTGTAACGATAACGCACAGCAGCTGTACGTGCACATGCAGAAGCAATGGCCCGCCTTCACACTCAATGCACGGAAGAGAAAAAAATAATAATGAGCGCTATTGATTAGTAAATTAATGCATTTGCGCAATCGAAGCGAAAAGAAAGATAAGAGTATAAAAAGTAGAATCAAAGAAAGTAGCTGAATACAGTGAGTAACGCAATGAATATGCACAATGATAAACTTGCTGCTCCAATTGATGGTATTACTGCCGATGGGTAGCAAATGCAACATAAGTTGAACGAGTTACAATCAGAAAAGCAACGTAGATAATAACGACAGCATAATGAATTGTTGATTTTGACGTAAAAGTTGCAATCTGTGCAAAACAAAATACGCAGTCTACAAGACGATGTGCGAAAACACAAAAATATACACTAATTAAGAAAATGTATGTCACAAAAGTAGTTGAAAGACGACGTTACGAAAATAATATGCCAAGAAGATAATGTATAGCTACAAAGGCATGTAAGCGCAAAACAATAGCAATAACAGTAACAGATGCAAAATCTGATTAATGATTACAAGATCAAGTAAATGTAATTGAAGTAGCAACTTATGCAGTGACGAAATGTTAACGCTACAATAAGTTAGTAAATACGTCATGAAATCATTTAGCGTGAGCTAAACAACTTAGCCTTGTAGAATGAAGACATAAACAATGAGTATGATTGTAAAAGCAATAATAGTGCAACTAATTCATTTATACAAACTCACAAATTACATGCATATAATAAACATACTGCTACACCTGTCACAGCAGCGTTGGCAACGCGAACACCATTTACATCTTTGGCATTATCATCTTCAGCTTCAGCCTCATCATTATCCTCATGAAGACAAACTCCATTGACCTCGCGTGAGGCTCAGTGATACTGCCAAGCCCAGCTAGATCACTTATCTCAGCGTGAGGCTTATTTACAGTAGCTACGTAAATAGTACGAGTCCAACATTTAGCACTTGAACTACGACAAGGAAAGAGATCATTCATTGACATCGTCGCATTGCTCATCCCACCCGATGAATGGTAGTTTACGTCATGTAGATGAGTAGCTTCTTACTGTGGTTGATGCGCTAAACAAGCGGATGAATGCGTTATCGCATAATGTACGTCAATTACGTTCAACACATAACAGTGACAATAAAGATCATCATAATAATGATGTTAAAATTTCACTATAGAATGTGGGCAAGTAAATTGGCCAGCTTGATGACAAGTGACGCACGCATCTCTTACATTTGTATGGACACAATGAATGTTAAACGCAAAAAATGCGTCTTCATGCGTAATTTATACACACCACAAAAATAATATTATGTCAACGCAAGTTAATATTGAAAAAACACTCAACAATCTCATGATATAACAATAACTACTTTACCTTTTTTTATTATTCAGTGTATATGCTAATTTTCATCTGTACAGTACTTTAAATTCAATCAGTCAAATTTATTATATTGCTTTTGAAATCTTAAGTGTTAAGATGCATAATATTCTCCAGTCTGTGAATTAGTAAGGGTGGTTTACAAAAAAAACAATTAATAATATGTATGCAAACAAATTAATAAGTGCTTTCTCTCTTTTTACCTATTATTTTTTTTTGTGTGTATAGTTGTTTGGAACATTTGTGGTTACACTATCATCATAATCATCATCTTTATAATAATATTTGCTACTGTGCATTGCAGTTGTACGTCAACACAATTCAGCGTTGCTTGCATTTATATAACAAATTTATTATTTTTTTATTTCTGAGAATGCTGCGATAACGTTGTGCTGTTGCTCAAGACGGTGATGTGGTACTCGTTTATCATGGTTTTCGTCAAATAACACCATTACAACTGAAAGCAGGTGCGGTGCTGCAAGTTCGTGACATTGTGTACAAGCACGATGACATTATTGGTCATTCACTAGGTCGTTACATTTTTGGGTGAAGTATACGTAAAAAGACAAACACAACCAGTCTAAATAATCTTTCAAACATTATTAGCAACTCTGCAAAGACGAGCGATTGTCATCGTTTGTTAATTCTACCCAACAGTGCTGATTTGTGAACACAAGCCGTGCCTCATCGCACACAAATTATTTATGATACCGATATTGCCATCATCGTATTTCATCTTCGATTAAAACCGGGCAAAGTGGTGGTGTAAGCTGGTACAGGCAGTGGTAGTTTAACACACTCACTGGTTAACGCCATAGCCCCACACGGCCACGTCTACACCTGTGACTTTCACCAGTAGCGGTGCACACTTGCGTAATGTGAGCTGCGAAGGAACGGATTAGATGCATCACTCGTTTCATGTCACTGACGTGATGTTTGCACTACAAATAAAGATGATGCAACTTTACAAATTGCCAAAACTTAACTAATGAAAAATGATGGTAGCGTTGATAGTAGTAATAATAAGAAGTAAATACAGACCGGGTTTGGTGTTCCTGCTAATAGCGTGGATGCCGTTTTCTTAGACGTTCCTGCACCATGATCTGCACTTGATAATGTTCGACACATTTTACGTGGTAATGGAATGCTTTGCACCTTCTCACCATGTATTGAGCAGACACAACGCACCGTATAGGCTCTTCGAAGTGAACCACATGAATTTGTAGACATCCGTACCGTGTAGGCATTGACAAAGTTTTATGACCCAATCTACAAGCGAAGTAGAACAGGCACCAGTACAATTACTGATAGCGAGGAAGAGTCGAGTGACAACATTAACAACAAGGGTAACAATAAAGCTGTCGGTAGTGTTCGATTCAAACCCCGATTTGTATCAAAGGGACATAGTGCATACTTGACATTTGCCCGTCGCGTTTTACGAAGTTCGTAAGATAATATTCCATAAATAAAATAGACATAATATTAAGTAAAATTAATATAATATAAGATAATATAAATTTGCATTTATTTACTGTTTAATAAATTTTTATCACTTGTTTGAATATAATAAATGTGGTGTGTGTATTTATGATACTAATACTAATACTATTAATAATAAAAGAAAAATTATATACTCTTCTGTCAATGTACAGCATTTAATAGTGCTAGTATAATACTGCACTTTACAGTTCATGTAATATTGAGCACACACACGCACACATAAATACAAACAACTTTTTACTTTTTTTTCTTTTCTCAACATTTAAGAAATAAACTCGATCACGAGCTAATTTTATCTATTATCTTTCAATACATATATTTGGATATATTTTTTTGCGACTTATAGTTTTTAGCAACTATTTCCGAACCCATTATTATATAGTAAATAACTAAATACAAACAAATACATACTTTTAGTGCTGTAACTTTTCAACTTATATAGTTGCACACGATAAAAAGAATGGCAGACTTCAAAAGTCAGTTAACCGTTGCGTTAGTGTTCAGCATTTGACTGAAGCTAATGACGTTCATCTTGACCATGTACTTGACAAGGCTATTGTCACCATAGTACAGTGGTGTTAACTTTACGTACAGTGTATTTATTGAAGCAATACTGTTTGTAGCACGTGAGGCACCGCAGAACACGGCACTACGTTACAACCTGACCAAAAATGACAGTAGTACCATAAAAAAAAAATAAAACAGTATAACGAGTGATAACTATGCCATTCATAGTGCAAATAACGATGGTAAATAAAATGACAAAAATGCTCGTGATGATGACAATGGAGAAGATGATTACACCTCAAAAATTTCATCTCTACACGCACAATAAACACATGAGCAATAGGACAATAAAAAAGATTGTTACAACGCTACTAAGCATAATTTCAACTCAATCTCACACGGAGCAATGGTGCAGCAGATTAATTTTTCTTTTGTGTCTATACCACTTGCGATCATTTGCATTTGCCTGTGCGAGTTGCAAACGTTAACACCACTGCAACTCTTTCCAGCGCTGTCATCGATGTGGTCTAGCTCTCCAAGCATTACTGGTACTACCAATACTACTACAAATGATACGATAACCTATAACTCTTCCAACATCAAGAAAAGCAACATTAAATTTTAACAAGGCAGTTGAATAATTAATATGACCACAATAGTGACATCGTAACTGCTAACACGTTTGCCATAACTTGCAGTGTATTTGAGTGTGTGCCTTTTTGCACTTGCCCAACCTGCGATGGTGTTGTTGCAATCACTTGACATTTATCGTGCCAATGTGCTGGCCTAGTTTTGGACCACCGTGGTACGATTAATGACCACCATCATACTCATCACCATCAATCACCATGGCATTCATTCCGACTGAGAAGGACGAATGATCTTTGCACTCAGTCACTTGGCCTCTGCGTTTACGTTTGTACTCTACTATCTTATCGTTTCTGCTCCACTATCATTATAAGTAGTAGAACACGATAAGTAAAATGTGAATGGCACATAAAATATTATAGATTGTAAAGCGTCTACCTAACAGAAGAGTAACGATGCAAATAAAACGAAATGTTTGTCTGTTTGAAGGCGCTGTATATCACATGCACCATTCCCATGAAATGAATTTGATGAACATGTCATGTGAGTGTAGTGTCAACGCAATTTTTAACTTTTCTACTCTTTTTTGACAGAGAGTTTGGCGCATATTACGTTAGATGAGAGTGAAAAGTTTGCCATTGCTGCACTGGGTGATACAAAGGCACGAGGTTATTACGAAACCGTCAGCTCCATTGGCTCCATTGCCGTACGATTGGTGTACTGTGTATGGTAGCGAGCATGTCTAGCCAAGTGAAGTCGTGAGATTATAAGTGGTGCCTACACTGAAGCCGTTACGTTGCTATTCTTCATGTTACGATTAGCCCTATATTTAGGTTATGTGTCTATCCTAATCGGTCCATTGATATCTGACATGTCATTGTAGATCTTATACTCTCGCCGCTGAGCCATTTAATAAACAATTACATCCCTGCAGTTGTTTTTCTACAACTTACCGTGTATTGGTGTAAGTGGGTTACTGTAAACGTTTTTGAGATCTGCGGCATCACCGTAGCTTCTGCGGCGATATCAACGTTGTACTTTTATTCACTCCGCTCTTTTCCTTCTGACGTGTTTTGTAGGACTGAGTGTGTACAAGTCAGAAAAGAGCAACATGACACGTAGACTAATTGCACTTGGCATTGGCAATCACCTTTGTCGAAGTGCGTGTGCCTTGTACTTTATCGAATCAATAACAATTGACACAAGTGATAATAATAACAATAATGATGGTCGTAATTGTACTGAAAATAATGCTACTACTACGACTACTATTACTAATAGTTATAATAATAAAGATAATATTGTTAACAATGACAAATGCAACAGTGAAATGCCATTACAAAAGAAATTGGTAGATATGCGTTTATTTGCCACCATCTTACCATGACAAACAGCAGTTGGTTTGACATTGTTGTTTGTTATTAGCCGCATTTTACCACTGACCTTAGGTCTGTTTATTACATTATGTGTAGCATTTTGCACTTGTGTTATTGTCTTTGACAATGAAATGCGTAGTGAGGTAGATGTAATATACAAGGCGTGTTTTGCAAGTAAAAAGCAATGCAAACAACAGCAGTAATAACAGCAGGAAAAAAAACATTATAAAGTAAGCACTATCTAATAACCTAATTATTACGGATATATTTAGCTCTTCTTTTATGATTTGTTTTTGTTTGTGCTGTTAGTTTCTTGTTGCAATAACATAATTTTACAAAAACTGCGAAAATTTACTAGATTATTGCATTCTATATTCATTAATGTATCAATTCTTTTTTCTTAATAATAAATATTTCTCTACTTCTTTTCTTCAATTTATAGATTTTAGTCATTCTATAAAAAAAAACAACGTTTTCGTCCTCCAAATAATGTTTTGCTTCATGTATATTTGTCACGTAATTTATTTGTATGTGAATATCATCATAAAAAAAAGATGGAAGTAATAATAAAGTTAATACTAACAGTTTACTTTAGGTTACTCATAATATATAATTTTTTTAAATATGTAAAACGGTTTACAATAAGACTTTTTCATGGGCTCTGAAATAGTAACTGACTGTAATAACAACTACATTCATACAAAAATTTGTGTATGTTAAACCAATTATATTTTTTTTTTCACATTTCGTGAAAAATATTGGATTTGATTATATAAATTATTGAACAAAAAGAAGAATAGAAGAGTAAAAAAATAAACTACTGAAAATTTTTGCTACACACAAAGATAGCGGTAAAAATACAACATCAAGCAAGTAAAGTAAGAACAAATTGTCAGTTTAATAATTAATTTTTTTAAAGTAGTTTGTAAACAGACTTTGATGTACAATAGTATGTTTCGTCGACTTACCGCTCGTGCGTTGCCTACGGCATTTGCGGTAGTGCATGGGATTAGTGTGCGGTATTGCGTTAGCATCAAAGTGCCTGTTATTGCAGAGTCCATCAGTTCTGGTAAAGTGGTTAATTGAACCAAGAAAGTCGGTGATCCTGTTGCCGAGGATGAGATTATTTGTCAAATTGAGTCTGACAAGTTAAACGTCGATGTACGTGCTCCTGCAAATGGGGTGATTACAAAGATTAATTACAACGATGGTGATGATGTAGAAGTAGGGGCGTAGTTGTCGACCATGAAAGAAGGTGAAGCGCCTGCTCCTGCGGCAAGTAAACCAGCCTCTTCCTCTACTTCTACACAACCACCACCACCACCAACATAGTCAGCTACTACCGCAACAGCGCCACAATCACAATCACCACCACCACCATCACCACCATCACCACCAGCACCAAAACCAACTCAGACTGTAGCACCACAAATTAAATAACAAATCATAACCGGTTCAGACCCACGTATAAAGAGTGTGCGTGTATCATCTATGCGACAGCGTATTGCCGATCGTCTCAAGGCCAGTCAGAACACCGCCGCCATGCTGACCACGTTCAACGAGGTGGATATGACACCACTAATTGAGATGCGTAACAAGTACAAGGACGATTTCTTCAAACGGCATGATGTGAAGTTAGGACTTATGTCTGCCTTTGTCAAGGCATCTGCCATTGCACTAAAAGACGTACCCATCGTCAACGCCTCCTTTGGAGTTAACACGATTGACTACCATGACTTTGTAGACATCTCTGTGGCCGTGGCCACCCCACGTGGACTTGTAGTGCCCGTCATTCGTGATGTACAGAACATGACGTTGGCTGATATCGAGAAAACGATTGCCGACTACGCCGCACGAGCGCGTGTGAATAAGTTGACCATGGCCGAAATGACTGGTGGAACGTTTACTATTAGCAACGGTGGTGTGTTTGGGTCGTGGATGGGCACTCCGATTATTAACCCACCGCAAAGTGCCATTTTAGGTATGCACGCCAGTAAGAAGAAACCGTGGGTGGTCGATAATGAGATCAAGATTCGTGAAATTATGGCAATTGCACTCACCTATGATCACCGTCTTATCGACGGCGGAGATGCGGTAACGTTTCTAGTCAAAATCAAAAACTTGATTGAAGATCCTGCGCGAATGGTACTTGACCTATCTTAAACAAAAAAGTAATATGCGCAAACATGTAAAAAATATAATTTATTAACTTATTTTCTTCTGTAATTTTATCGAAAGTGAATTAGATTATTTATTCATAAATATTTATTTAAAATAAAGTCAATTCTTTTTCTCAACTACTCTTTTTCCTTTTTGTAAAAGTAAAACCGACGACAAGATCAACACATTTTTTTTTCCCTATTATTAGGTCATGACTATAACTTATTTTCTCAAAAAAAATATTATGCATATAAGCATAGCACTTTTAGGCGTAAAAAAAAGGAACTATCTATTAATTTTTAAGAATATACGTTATTTTTTTTTTATCGATTAATTTTTTTTTTCTGTTGTTGTTTATAAAGAAAAGTATAAATGTACGTGTACGTGTGTGATGTGATAATGATCTTTATAAATAACAATTCTGTAAAATATAAGATCAAAGTCAATCGATGAGTTAATAAGTGAAATGTGAAGCATAAAATTTTTTCTAGCTAAATTTATAGAAACAAGTAGGTACAATCAAACATAAGGACTCAAGCGTCATGTTATTTTTAAACTTGTATATTTTTGCAATTTACGGCCAATAGATTGCAAAGAAACAAATCATCTCCAATAAAAATAAAAATCTTCTCTCATAATTTTTTGTTTAAATAGATGTATAAGTGTATATTACTTTTTTTAGAATTCAAACAATTGTATAATTCATTCAATTATTTAAATTGTGCTGAACTTGTATTTGTTAACAAAAAGAAAGGGAGTGAAAGAGATAATTTTAGCTGGTACATTTTCCATAGTAGTCATGATTGCTTTTCGTTATAACCTTGTGTAAGTAAATATTTAGAAGAAAATAGAAAAAGTTAAAGCTAATAGTTTAGCAGTAAATATCACATTTTTTTAAACAAAAATCATTCACACTTACATCTTCTTATCTCAGTAAAATAGGTGAACTGATGTTGTTTTGTTTTTGTAAATTTTTATTTTCCTTTTCAATTTGTTATTTTGATCCTTTGACTTTTCTCAAGGACTATATTTTATTTGACGCTATTAGTCTATTAGTGAAATTGTAAAGAAAATCACGTACGCAATGATGAAGATAAATGAATTTGCAGAAATATTTACGACTCTATACTTCTGACTATTACAATTTTACAGTATTTGCACGTGATCAATGAAGACATATTTGTGTGTGTGTGTGTGTGTGTGTGTGTGTGTGTGTGTGTGTTTGTGTGTGTGTGTGCGCAAACTGTTCATATTTGATTGTTTGTAAAATGTTTAATATTGACAATATGCGAATTTATTTATTTTTATTTACAAAAACGTTGTAAAGTAGGGATTTATTTGTAAAAACTATATGCGAACTTATCGATATATTTATTTAATCTCTTTTCTTTACTGTTATGTCTATATTTCTAAATAAACGGTATGTTTTGCAATCACACGTAATTAGTTAGTACTAACGAACAATTTGTCAACTTCTCACTAATGCATACAGGAGTATGTACAAACAAACAAACAAACAAACAAACAAAAAGTTACAAATCTATTTTTTTTCAGCCTTACCTTTGTCTGTTGACGATACAATATTTTTGATTATGCCGTAATCTGCAAGTGATTGACTGATTTGATCATAATAATTATTTTTTTTTAGTTTATCTTTTTGCAATTTATTATCTACTATTATAAATTTGTTTATTATTACTATTTGACAATATTTCACAGTAGGTCAACTTGTTTAATTTATAGTGTATAAACATTCGACAGTTTTATTTATTTATATACATATACATACCTTTTGTTAGACAATTGTCATTACATTTTTGTTACTATTAATCACCATGAGCCATTTAACGTAGGAGACTCGTACACTGTCAAAGCAGGAGTTGCTCTCTGCGCACATCAACCACCTCAATGAAAACTACACCGTCAAGCCTCACTTGTAGTACACCACCATTCGTGCAGTCAATGGACCACTGGTCATTTTAGAAGATGTTCGAAAACCAACCTATGCAGAAATCGTCAACATTGAACTTGCTGACGGCTCAATTCGTCGTGGTCAGGTGTTAGAAGTAGATGGCACAAAGGCGGTGGTGCAGGTGTTTGAGGGCACCTCCGGCATTGATGTGCTGCGATCAAAGTGTGAGTTTACCGGTAAAGTGATGGAACTTGGTGTGAGTGAGGATATGCTAGGACGCATTTTTAACGGCTCTGGCGTACCGATTGACAATGGCCCACCGGTGCTACCGTAGCAGTATCGCAACATTGAAGGTATCCCAATCAACCCACGTGCCCGTGTCTACCCGGAGGAGATGATTCAGACAGGCATCTCATCCATCGATGTGATGACTTCCATCTCACGTGGTCAAAAGATTCCACTCTTTTCTGGTGCGGGTCTTCCACACAATGAAATTGCTGCTCAGATTGTGCGTCAGGCAGGATTGGTCAAGCATGAGGGTAAAGTGGAGGACTTTTGTATCGTTTTTGCTGCCATGGGTGTCAACCAAGAAACCGCACGCTTCTTTCGTACCTAGTTTGAGCAAAATGGTTCCATGTAGAAGACGGTGTTATTTTTAAACTTAGCCAATGACCCTACTATTGAGCGAATCGTTACCCCGCACTTGGCACTTAGTACAGCATAGTATTTGGCCTATGATTGTGGTAAGCATGTGCTAGTCATTTTAACCGATATGAGTTCGTACGCCGATGCACTGCGTGAGGTGTCTGCGGCACGTGAAGAGGTGCCCGGGCGACGTGGCTTTCCTGGTTACATGTACACCACCTTGGCAGGAATTTACGAGCGAGCAGGTCGTGTACTCGGTCGTGCAGGTTCAATCACGCAAATTCCAATCTTGTCCATGCCGAATGATGATATTACCCACCCTATTCCTGACTTGACAGGCTACATCACGTAAGGCCAAATATACGTAGACCGGCAACTGTACAACCGTCAACTCTACCCACCAATCAACATTTTGCCATCGCTATCACGGTTAATGAAGAATGCTATTGGTGAGGGCATGACGCGTAAAGATCATAGTGGTGTGAGTAATCAGATGTACGCGGCGTATGCCATTAGCCGTGACATTTTAGCGATGAAAGCCGTGGTAGGCGAGGAGGCACTTAGCAGTGAGGATTTACTTTACTTGGAGTTTCTTGAAAAGTTTGAGAAGAAATTTATCTGTCAAGGATTTCATGAAACTCGTGATGTATTTCAGAGTCTTGACTTGTGTTGGTAGTTATTGCGAACATTTCCTAAAAGTATGCTAAACAAGATTGATTTTAAGACACGTGATGAGTTTTATGATCGTCAGCCGGTAAGAAAGTAAAACAAGAAGTAACTAAACAAAAAAAACCCCACAATCAATTAATCGATTTTAATAAAAAACAACAGAGATTTAGTGTAATAATACTATAAAATTTCTCTTTCAATGTATTGTTTTATTATTTGATGTTACAAACACTTGCAATTGTAATGCAACAAGGCAAACACACCTTTGTCGGTTAGTTTTTCTTTTATTTTTAGTGTTGTTGTTCTATTTTATGTTGTTGTTATTGTTCAACTTGACTGATTGAATTAGTTATAATAACATAAATTATATGAATAAACAATATATTATCACTAGTATATTTGTGTGTGTATTTGTGCGCTATGTTTATGAGTAATTTTTGTTCCTGTTTTTGTTATGTGTTTGGTCGTACTTTGATGATTTATGTCAAAATCTGCATCAAAGTTTACATTTATAGCTCAAATGTACTTTAGAGCTTTCTTCTTTTTTTTACAGTGTTGTTGGCCGTTACTTGTATTACTTAAAGTTACGAAGGTAAAAAAGAGAGATCATGATAAGTACTACAACTGACATTATGCAATAAATGAAACATAACACAAAAATCAAACTCAAACGCAGTCGTTGATTAATATTTATTTTTTGATCTTTAATTATTTCGATAGTAAGAGAAATGAAAGTTTTGTTGTAATATTTGACAATAATAAAGGTAATTGTGTGCGGAAAAAAAAAGAGGTATTCTGATATTTGCAAGTTTTTACGTATCGACGAATTTATTATTATAACAAAAAAAATTGCTGACTTGCATATATTTTCCCTATTTATTTATACATACATTTTGAATACATATTCATCTACACGAACAATGTTGTTTCTCAAAAGTAAACATATTTATGCTACGAAAAAAACACCATGTGAATGATTTGCATTGAGTACAAATGATACTTCAATAATGTCAAAATTTGCTGAAATGACGATAATCGATAAATTTGATTACAATCAAAAATAATTAATTACGCATGTAATTATAATTTAGTAATGCTGAAGTCAACAATGATTACAATAAATTGTTAATGCACATCAAAACAAAACAAATAGCTAATTAATTTCACATATATACAAAAAAAATTTGCAAATGCTTTTTTTGTACTCATATTCTTTGAAATTTTTATGTTTTTCTGTTAGTCATAACGCGTAACATTTATATAGCAACATCATATTTTTACTCTTACTAAAATTAACAAAATTTGTTTAATCGTCAATTCAATGATTTATATCGGTGCGTACATTTTTTTCTGTTCGCAAATTGTATTTAGTGATAACCGTGAATCATTGATGATGTTTTTTTTTCTGTTTTACTTCGTTGCACGTTGTTTGTTTTTATTATCAATATTTTTTTGAAAAAGTTTCACACATCTTAATTTTCCGCATCAGAAAGATACATTTTTTTAATTGTTTTATCTCCTCAAAAATACAAGTTTTAAAATTTATATACTTAACTTATACCAATTACTCTCACGCACACACACTCTCACACACACATACGTAAAAGTATCTAAAGATGAATATTAGTGACGTAGTGACGGCACCGTGTTTAGTGGACGTTGTCGTGTTCGCCGGTAATGGAGGAGTAGGATCAAGTGACTTGGGACCACTTACCGCATTTGAACCCAAAAGTATGCTAATGGTGTGTAATCGCCCACTCATCTGATATTGCTTACTGCCATGGGTGCAGGCTGGGTTTCGTACCTTCTTTGTGTGTGTGAATGAGGATACCATGACCTTACGTGCCTACTTAACTCGATAGTTGCCGAATATTTAGTTCCACTTTGTTGATGTACCACTAAAAGTCAATGATCATGATTCGACCACGTGTGATTGTGTCAAGGCCTATTTGTAGTACAAACAGTATTTACGCTCGGGTAACCGTCACATGCCGGATAGTCCTATTCGTGACGAGATCAAGGCACAACGTGAGCACAGTCCATAGTCATTAGCAAGTGACAAGAAATGTAGTTCGTACAGTGATGAAATTGCAACCGATGCCACGAGAGAACAAGGCAAAACGATTAACTTTACTGCTACGTCTAACTCACCTTCTGCGTCTGCGTCTGCGTCTGCGACTGCGACGGACATCAATAACAACATGAACGCTACAAAGAGAGCCAACGCACTACGGCTATAATTGAGCTAGAAAAATGAGCAACGGTAGCATTTGTCAATGTTAGGGTTGGCTCGTGATGCTATTCTGGTTAACTGTGATACCATATTAGCCGGAGTAAACATTGAACACTTTGTGTAATCGTTCTACACCTCGCTCTCCTCTGTTGCGGCGCTTTTTTTCAAACCTGCAAGTAACAAATCTACGGGTAAAGGTAGTGGTGGTGGTGGCTGCTCTGGAGGTGCAAGTAATACTCGAGGTGGCACTACTACTAACACTAACATTAATAAGAATACAAAAAAGCCCACAAACGATGGTAAAGCCATATCTGCTGGAATGAAAGCTGGAGCGAATAAACATCATTCGACGACGTCTGCGATCCATCAAACTCACAATACTTCGCCGCCACCATTATCGTCGTTGTTAACACCACTGTCAATGGCTTCGTTGTATCATGCCCCACTGCACACGTGTGCGCACTCATTCACCGCGGTCGGCTACGAGGAGCGTGACTTTGCTCAAGGGGATGGTAATATAAGCAGTAACTGTTACAGTAGTGCATCTGGGTTGCTGAGTAACACCGACCCAGGTACACGTTTGGCATCGCCTACCACGTTGCTGAGTAACACCGGTCGCTTCATGTCCTCGCCATCGTCGTTGATCATGTAGAATGCATAAGGCACAAGTATTAAGCATGTACACAATGTAGCATAACCTATCAATAACAATAACAACAAGTCCAACACATAAAAATCACCAAAGACACTTCATGCCTTGCCTCCGTGCATGTTAGTGCCACGTTTATATCGAATGCATTACATGGCTCAAGTAGAGGAGGAACCGTAGGTACGCATTTCCATGACCTTTGCGGCTCGTAGACCCGATTTAGTGTTTACCTCTCATCTGATTGACGCACATGTCTATTGTGTACGACATTGAGTACTACAATACATTGCCTCATCGGCTGGAATGGCGGAGGTGAGTGTGCGGCGAACCGTCATTCCACTCCTCGCACGAAGTCAACACGCTAGTGTGAATTTGGCGTAGGGCAAATTTGCAACGGCAGATCGTAAAATTAAATTCAACATCCCACTTCACTGAATGCATGAGTAAGATGGCAATCACGTTAACGTCGATCAGCTCAACGCGGTAAACAAGAGCACGATTCCGTACACGGCAGATAAACTACGAGTGTATTGTGCGATTTGTGAAGAAGACACACGTCTACCGTGCAAAGTGTGTTGTGTGAATAACACACAAACCTATCAAGCGTTAAATGAGGAGATTGTAGCAGCAAAAAGTATGCTGCTACGCTGACAGCAACATGAGTGTTAGTAGAGAGCGCAACGAATGATGCATCATGAGTAACAGCACTCTCCACACCGACTACCATCGCCTAATCTTCTGATGCGTAGTAATTTTTCTAGTCCTCACTCACTGCACAGCCCAATCACACGGATTGGGTCCATGTTTATGGCTTCTCCGCTAATGAGCAGTCCACGTCTGGTCGAATAGCAGGTTTGGCATTTAATGAGTGCCTGTGCTACCTCTACACTGCAACCGGACACGGTGATGAATGTGAAGCAAACAATCGATAAGTGATTTGTCAATATTGAGGACAGCTTTGTTGATTGCGATGTGCCAAACAATGTTACCATTACACGAAGTGTTATTGGTGCTAATGTGTTGTTATCTGAAGGTGTGCGTATTATCGACAGCATTATCTTAGCGAACGTTGAAATAGGTCCGCGTACGTTGATTGCGCGAAGTGTCATTGGCACCAGTGCGGTTATTAGTGCTGGGTGTAAAGTCACAAACAGCGTAGTCGGCCCACGGTGCATGGTCGAAAGTGATGTTCAAGACAACACAGTCCAATAATAAAATTAATTTATTCTTGAAAAAAAAATAATCAACTAATATTATTTTTTTATTTTGCTGGTTGTGATCAATCAAGTATAAGTGATTTGATTATTAAATGCCAAATTATTAATTTGATAAAGGATTTTGTTTATCTTTCTTTTTGTGCGCCTTTCTAAAAAAAAACCCACGAAGATAACGTAAACTCGTGTATGTTAATGTTATGCACACATTGCATCACTAAGTAATTAACACAACGTGAATGTAGTAATGATGTTTGTTACTGCTGCTGCTGTTAAATAAAACAGACAAACAAAGTTTGCGTAAAAGCTAATTTACTCTATCATGTGTGATTTTATGTCTCCATGTCTTTTGTGTGCCTGTTCATGTTGGTGTGCAATAACATACAAACATGCAAATAGTTATTTTTGTATGTGAAGTTTTTTTATAGTTTGTGTACATTGTTTTATGATACTGTAATATCTTTGGTCTTCTCTTTTTACTTTATGTCTATGTATGTGTATTTATATAATTGAATTAATGTCACAATGATTGCATTTTTATTTGTATTTCTGTTTTCTTTGCAATAATAAATATCATTTATTCATATTTCACATACTCACTTAACTTTACATTTCTACTGAAGTGTTGACGTTGAGCTCTTTTATACTAACTTGAACAGTGGTGGCATTATACAAAAACTTAGTCTATACTTTTCCATTAGTCATGGGTCATCTATAGCAGTGGCGATCACGCCAGAAGATTGGCATGGGCAAAGGCTCACGATGCTGTGTGATTTGCTCAAATCAAAAGGCAATCATCCGCAAATACGAACTGAACATTTGTCGTCAGTGTTTCCGTGAGAACGCAGAGCACATCGGCTTCCAGAAGCTTCGTTAAGCTGTTAATTAACAGACATGTTAATTAATTTGACGTTTTTTTCTTTCGTTATTTTCATAATTTATTTATTTTTGTTATTTCTTGCATTCATTGTGTATGAACTTATTTATTCACAATGTCTTATTGATAAAATCAAACTAATAGTTCACTTCACTGACACTGTCAATAACTTGCAATATGTCGAAGAGCTTTCGATGGAACACACATATACAAAAAATAATTTATGTATGACATGTAATAATTCGCATGTTGTGCTAAAGGCATTGATACTATCTTCTTTTTCAAATAACTTTTCTGTGTATTTTTATTTAATTTATTTTTTAATAAGTCATAAGAAATAATCAAGTAATTGAAAGAAAATTTATTATTTTGTATCATTTACTCGAAAATATAACTTGGTCTCCATCTCATTTGTTCTACAGATGAAAGGCTTTTCGCGTGTTCGCATTCCTGGTGTAAAGAATGTAATTACAATTTGTAGTGCCAAAGGTGGGGTAGGCAAAACCACTGCCTCAGTTAATGTGGCGTTAGCATTGAAAAACTTTGGCTTTGACGTTGGTTTAGTTGACGCGGATATTACTGGTCCATCTATTCCTACCATGATGAGCATAGAAAACTCTCAAATCTAAAGTTATCGTGTAGCTGGTAGTGATCGCTTTGGACCACCGATGAATTACGGGGTTAAAGTGATGAGCATGGGATTGTTAGTACCATATGACGAGGCAATTGCGTTACGTGGACCTATGGTTAACAAGTACATTCGTGCTCTTCTCTTTCAGACTGATTGAGATGAGTTGGATTACTTGGTTATTGACATGCCTCCTGGTACGAATGATGTGCACTTGACCATAACACAAGAGGTAACTTTATCTGGTGCGGTCATCATCTCTACACCACAGAAAATTGCACTGGTGGATGTCCGACGTGGTATTGATATGTTTAGTGCGGTCAACACGCCGGTATTGGGATTGGTGTAGAATATGAGCTATTTTATGTGCGATCAGTGCAGCACGAAGCACTACCTTTTCGGGCACGGAGGTGTTCAGGCCGCTGCAAATGAGTTGCAGGTGCCTTTTCTTGGTGAAATTCCTTTTGTGCAGCAAATTATGGATGACAGTGACCGTGGTGTCCCTCCGGCACTACGCGGTGATGCCACATTGCCTGCCGCAAAACCGTACTACGAATTAGCAGAACGCATTCATGACACACTAATGTCATTTCAAACGCAGCTAAAGTCAAACAATGCTACAACTTCATCTTACGACACAAATATTGCTGATCTATCGTCTAAAACAGATACTGGCTTTGCAAATAGTAGAAACGCTTCACATGCTAATAAATCTATGTCTGACATACTTAGCGGCCCAAAGATCACATTCGAGGATTAAAAAATATGCTTATAAGTACTAAAAAAAACAATTTTCTTTAAATCGACTCACTTTAATTTATCGTTTATATCGACTTGTAATTTTTGCAAAAAAAACCCCACAATATCGTGCATTATAGTCAACATTTGTTAATTGCATTTTTCGTGATTGTGCTTTTCTGATCGTCTATGTATCTCCTTTTTTTTCTTGTTTTATACCGCTTACATTACTTTATTATTTGCGGAAGTAAAAAGGCAATATCAAATTGTAACATAATGTTATATTTGTAAAGAAAGTTTAACGTCATACGAATATAGTGAATATGTTATCAAGGTAATAATTCTAACTTGACAAATTATATTTTCTTCTTATTATATAAAATCAAGACATTTTTTCTTTTATTTAGGGTGTTAGGAGAAAATTATAAACCTTTTTACAATATATATATAGGCCAATAAAACATAATTAGTTGCACACTGTTTACAAGCTAGTTATCATAATGAACAGCTCATAAAAAGACATGTGCCATTACACAAATACACCTACTTATTAGTAAGTAGATAGACCACACTAAAGAGATATTACTTTCATGCCGGCAAAAGCATGTCAATAAGTAAAGCGTACAAAATTAGTTTTTCTTTACAGCGACGAAGATGAAGACATTAGCGAACATAAGCAAGTAAATGACAGTAAGACATTTTGTATAGATAATAGTCTTTCTTCAAATAAATCAAAAATACAACAATTAACACAGTAATAATTAGTATAATAGTTACCGCACAGTAACAAGAAAGCATAATTTACTGGTGCACATTGTAATGTCAAGTAAGTCAGCACCAGCTCTTTACAGCTTCATGCTGATCTGTGTGAGTTACAGTAGGATGCTTAGCACATTAAAAAACGAGCCTGTGAGAATGAGAACATTAACTCTGATGTGTGCACCAGTAAAATGAATGATTTTCCGTTTTACGAGGATGTTGCGCTTCCGCAAGAGTCAAGGGCACCTTAAGATTTAATACAAGGACACACTATGCATGTCAAGTAAGTTGAAGTGTAAACTTTACCATATGCTGCGCGACGAAGATACACTACTGACAGACATCACTATAAGAACAACAATCTTAATAATTTGCGAACGCATTTTACAATAGATTAGTTTGCCAATACTCACATTGACTGCAAACGCCTTCGTAATGGTAATACTAGTTGTGAGAATAACAGTAATAATGAACAACAATAGTAGAGCAAAAATGAAAAGAGCTACGATGCAGATATTGATGCTTGTAAGGAAAACAACTAGAACTAAATTCATCAATTTACCTCATCTAGTAACGATGCGCACGTTGATGCAACACTGGCATTAGACACAAATTAAGATAAACAAAATTAAAACATTGTAGTTACTGATAGTAACCAAGACAACAACACTGTTTTCGATTGCAAAAACAGCGATAACGAGGATAACGACGATAGTGATGAAGTTGTGCAAGTTCATTGCATCAAGCCGATCGTGTCGGATGATGGCAAAGTGCATGTGGTTTAGAGCAACGGTTACTGTTTAACTGTCAATGAATAGGATTTGCTTGATTTGGGCAGTTAATTAAATTAAAATGATGCTATATCAGGCGAAGTAGATAAAACTAGCATTGATAGATGAGACTAAAATAACAATGAGAATGTTGCAATCTGCCATGATGAGATAAATATTACGAATAATTTGACTCAAGCTTACAACGAAAAAAACTAACACGAAAATGAAGATAGTGAATAGCAAAGTCATTACGTGGACGATGTAAAATAATAAAAAGTATAAGTGTAGTAATAACAGTAAGTTTTGTAAGATCAGCAATAAGTAAAAGAAATTGTGGAAGAAAATGATAATGCTTGGGCAGAAGAAGATGAGGACGATTATGAAGAAGACGACGATGAAGAAGAAAGCGATGAGTAGCTTGATCAATGTTTACTTGTAGCAATTGTAGATCGTCTGGTGTAGTGTTGCGAAAGCCCTGATCTTGACAGCAATTTAAATATTGAGGCTGCTCGCTTTTGCGCAGTGGCAAAGCCACTTCTAACTCAACTTCGCAATGATGAAATTACGTATGAAACATTTGACAAGAACATTCACAAACAATTACACCGTTTTATGCGAGTGTATAAGAGTGTCTACAGGCCACGAGACGCGCCTATCATTATCAATGGCGTACAAATGGATCTGTAATGTGATATTTAAAAAAAGTATTAATAATAACATCAGTGTCTGCCTAAGTGCATACAAATATGTTTTATTACCAAAATTTTATCTTTGTTTACGTAAAAATTATTTTTGGCTGCAAATGCAGCAGTTGTAACAAAGTTAACATTACATTAAATTTAATTACCATTAAAAATTTTTAAAAAAATTTTTTTTTGCTGTTATTACATTAAAATAATTGTGATACGCTAAGTGTTATACTGTTATACCTGATGTGGAAAAAAAACGAATTTAACACATGCGCGTAATGTGGATTTGTATTTAAATTTGTGTGTAAGTAAATGAAGTATGCAGTTTGCATGAATGAAAATGCTGTGAGAGTTATTTGCATGCTTATGCAATAAAACATAACACAAAAATCTCTTTATTTTTTGAAAAAAAATTTTAAAAAATTTCTTATCAAAAATGAAGTTTTATTTCTTTTTTTCTGTGTAAGTAATAACACCATATACTTTTTGTTTGTGTGTATAGCATAGTCTTCAGTATGGGTGACAAACCAATCAGCACCACCACCACCGAGTGTGAACGTAACGCCGCGTTAACTTGCCAAGTCAAGAACGCACAAACATCTCAAGCATGCAACTCTAACACTGAAATATCAGACAACAAACACAAGAGTGACAATGACACATTTCAGAGCACAAAGACATAAAAAGAAAGTGAAAGTGCGACGAAGCAACGCAAAGAGGCACCCGCACTGTGGAAATCACATCATCAAAAGCAGCAATAATAATTACAGCAGCAGCAGCATAGCTAATCTTCTGCAGCAGGCAACGCAGCTTCTCGTTAGTCTGCTTCAACCGACTGACAGGAAAGTCGATTACCCGCACTATTTGGATGCTTCAACACCGCGGTACCTCCACCAGCATAGCCCATGCTTTTTCACTCCAAATGAGACTTGCACGCAGATGATCACAGCATCGCAAATACCTCACGTTTCAGTCTACCGGTTCACGCAGGCGGCTCTGCGATTACACCGCAGAATGCCATTAGCTTCGACCCAGTCTACATTGCCACGGTACATGACGTGGAAAGCTTTTGGCGTTTGTGATGGTGTGTCACACCACCGTCCAAGTGTCCGATTCCGTTTACCTACTCATGGTTTCGTCATGACATTAAACCAGAGTGGTAACACCCACGCAACCGACAAGGCGGTAAATTCACCATTGTCATCTTTGACAGAGATCGTCCCGGGTTAAACGACAAAGTAGCCCTCGATGACGTTTTTACCGCGATGGTGCTCGGTGCAGTTGGGGAAAGTTTTGCATAGTGTCATGCCACGTTGAATGGTGTCATGCTTAAGCTCAGACAGAACAAACCAGTCACACTACAAATATGAACCTCACACTCGTAGATGGTCAAACTACGATCATTTGCACACAGCGTACGTGATATTCTTAGTAAGATTATAGGGTCAAAACCTTTGCAAAAGCTTGAGTACTTTTCACATCTTCAGAATTTGGCTAGCTACTCATCAACAGCACCAGCGTCACGGATGAAGTCAAAGGCAAAGATAGCATCGGATTATACATTTTAATAAAACCTTTAATTACATAATTGAAATAAACTTATTTTTTGCTGAATATTCAAAGTGATGTTTTCTCTTCAGTTTCTTTTTAAAATACTTTTTTGCCTCTCTCTTTCTGTTTGATAATATATATATATATGTATGTTTATGACAGATTTTGACGCCACAATCAAAATATGATTGTAACAACGAAAAAAATCAACTACACTGTGCAAAATTATTGTGTGATAAATAAGTGAAAGTGCGTTATTTATATTTGTTTCCTTTACTCAGTTGTTATTTTTGTGAATTGCGAACACCCTTTTCTTTCTACAACATGCCTAATGTGTATTGCCTATGCAAGAGTGGGTAAAAATCAGCATATAGCAACATGTCTTGCAAACGTTATTGTTATTTGTCCGTGACGCTATGAGAAATGACGTTGACATGATGACAACTGCCTACTTACGGTTATTAATTATTTTATCACATTTTTTTACATACGTTATTCGTAAAAGGTATTTTCAAGTAACAGTAATGAGCTGCGGACCAATTAAATTTTGTCAGTTTTTTTCTTATAAGTCAATACGAATGCCGTTGTTAATAAATGTCCATATCTACTGTGTGCATGTCTGCAACTTCATCGTATAGACGTTGTGCATAATAACGTAGGTATTTGGCTAACACACAATAAAATGCAAAAATTTGTATAAACATTATTAAAAAAATTTTATATGTCATAAAATTGATAAGATCTATTTAACAACATTAAAGATAAGCTTATAGTAAAAAAAATATTTGTTTTTGTTTAGAAACGAGTGTAGATGTGATCATTACGTAAGGCTGACATACAGCTATCACATCAAGGTAACGCAAATCAACTTTTATAATTGCATGTGCAACTCGTGAATGATGTTGATATTAATGCAGCAATCACCCCTTTCTCCTTTTGTTTTCACGTAATTACTTTATTGTTGACTGCACAGCTTGCTCGTTACATCATATTAATATTTTGCCTTAATCTACACGTCTACACCCATTTTCATTTATTTTTTATTTTTTTCTTAAAAAAAAAAATAATAATTTAAGGTATCAACATTGTGCTGCTCATTCAACATAATGCTACGTCGTGTTGCCTCTGCTAATATTTCGCAAATTGCAGTTGCCGCCGTAGGAGGAGCTGTCATGGCAAAACTATCAAGGACGAACAACTCTGCTTCGGTCATGTGCAATGCTCGTCGTACTCTAGTTTATACACCACGATTACGTGATTTCAACTTTCTTTACGATGAGGTCTTTGACATGTACAACCATTACGCGCAGTTAAAAGGTAAAAGCTAGCCATTGACAAGAGAGCTGACAAGTACACTGTTTGAAGAAGCTGGCAAGTTAGCGTCACAGACGCTCTTCCCGTTGTACGAGAGCGGTGACAAGGAAGGCTGTGTGCTGAAAGACGGACTGGTATAGACACCTCAAGGTTTCAAAGAAGCCTACAAGGCCTTTGCGGAAGGCGGATGAACAAGTATTTCATCTGATCCAGAGTATGGTGGGCAAGGTTTGCCATCATCTATTAACTGGTCCATCAATGAAATCACTGTTACCGCAAACTGGCCCTTTTCCATGTACCTCTACTTATCACGTGGTGCGGTGTAGACCATGCAGACCTGGGCAAGTGAGTAACTCAAACGAGCCTACTTGCCCAAGATGATTGATGGAACGTGGTCTGGTACGATGTGTCTGACATAGCCGCAGTGTGGCACAGACCTGTCACAGGTCAAGACACGAGCTGAACGTAACGACGATGGTACGTATCGAATCAACGGTACAAAGATATTCATCTCTGCGGGCGATCATGACCTGACGTAGAATATTATTCACATTGTGCTCGCTCGCCTACCCAACACACCACCGACCACAAAGGGGCTTTCACTTTTTCTCGTCCCACGTAACGTGGTAAACGAAAACGGAAGTATGCAAAGCAACAAGAATGTGTAGTGTGTTCGTCTGTAGCATAAGATGGGTATTCACGCCAACTCAACGTGTCAGTTGGCCTTTGATAACTCGGTGGGCTACTTGATTGGTTAAGAAAATGAAGGAATGAAGGAAATGTTTACGTTCATGAATGGCGCACGAATTGGGGTGGCTATGGAAGGTGTAGCTCATGCCTAGCTGGCCTTTCAGAATGCAATCAAGTATGCCCGTGAGCGACGTGCCATGCGTTCTGTACGCGGTATAGTCGACAAGGACGCACCAGCTGATCGAATTATTGAACACGCCAGTGTGCGTCATCACATTTTGTTTGCCAAGGCCATCGCCTAAGGCGGGCGTGCCCTGCTAACCGATCTTGCCCGAATGGAAGATTTACAGGCGAGTAAATCACACACTAATCGAGCGGATGCGGTGGCAGTGGAGCGGTAGATTGGGTTTTACACCCCAATTGCCAAGGCATGCCTGACCTAGTGAGGATTGTAAGCCGCCTCACGGTGTATGCAGGTGTGGGGCGGGCATGGTTATATTCGTGATAATGGAATGGAACAGATTGTGCGAGATGCACGTATTGGTACCGTGTACGAAGGCACGACCGGAGTGCAGGCGATGGACTTTATTGGCCGCAAGGTACTCAGTCCCAAGGCCAATGATGAGATTTACCGATTTGGTGAACGCATCAACAAGCTAGCACGACCTTACTTGTTAAAGTCTGGTAAGTTGGCAAGGTATGGCCGCTCATTGTGATTGCTGTAGAAGCAAAATCGATATCTTGTTCGTAAACTTGCTGTTTGTGCGATGAAAGATCGCGGTGTTGTTGGCATTGCGGCGTAGGATTTTGTGTTCTTCAACGGCTACCTTGCATTGGGTTATTACTGACTTAGAATGGCACGAGTGGCTCAGGCGCAGATAGATGCGAAAAACGACAAAGATGGCTTTTATCAGGCAAAAGTAGACACATGCAGCTTTGTGTTTGAACGCATTCTGCCGCGTTGTTCAACTCACATGAATGCTATGTTTGGCACACCTAAGGTTTACGAATATGATGAGACTAAATGGGACTTACCGTAAAATTAAATAGCTTGACACGCGAAAAATTTTTTTAATAAAAATACAAGCATATTTGTTTTCATCAACTCGAATAAACGTCTTCCAGAAAAGTAGTATTCAGCTTTGTTCTTAACATTATAATCTTCGCCAAATTTGTTATACTAAATATATATTTTTTTTGTCAGCTGTACATTCACTTGTCAACTTTTTTAATTGTTATATAGTAAAAACTCTTTGAGCGCCCGCTCTCTTTTATTGGAAAACAATAACTTATCGTTCAAATAATACAACTCTAAACTTTTTCTTTTTCGTTTTAAATAATTGCATTGTAGTTAGAACTGGCAATTAGTTGTTTTGCTTGCTAATTCTTCTTCTTTTTGAGTATGTGTTTTTGTGCACATGTAAACACAAAACGTTGCTGTAGTAAATACACAAGTTATGTAATTGTTTTTATCTACTCTTAAATACAGTTATTGAGCGATCGTATATTTAGTCTGTTGAACTTTTATAATAAGTAAACAAAGTATATATACGTCTATAAACAACTATGTGCAATTATTATTGTATACACAAAAACTGCATTGTCATTACCGATTTATGTTATATGTTGTGTGTACTTTGTTTAGGCAAAACCTGTACGAGTGTATTGTTTTTTCTTTTTTCTTCATACCGTAACGTATCTGGTTAATTTATAGTCTTGATAGTATATAATTCTATTTAGCTATACAATTAAAGAGTAGGTCGAAAGGTTTTATATGTTATTTACTTGCCAATACACTCTAAGAAAAAAACAATTAATACATATCTGTGCATTTAGTAAAAAAGGAATAGTGATTATATACATGTATTTGATATTATTATATTTATCCATTAAATTATTATCAGCATTCACAATTGAGTCTTTTCTACTACATGTGGTGTAACGTTTACTATTAGTCAAAATAAATTTATTTTATAAAAAAATGCATTATACTATTAACTTAGAGGTAAACATAATTTTCAATATGACCTCCAACTTTCAATATGATACTTATTATGCTTAACTTGTTATGACTATTTTGTCTTCAATATTTTTTCTTCAACTTTTTTCCTAGTTGCAGCTTGCAAATATTGAAGATCAGTCAAATTTATTTCAATTGTTTACATCAGATCTTCTACTGCGTGTGTGTGTCTGTGTGTGCATTAATCATGACATCAAGTCGTGAGGAGATGAAACGCATGTTGTAGAGTGTGCAAAAAGTGATTCGCGCTCGTACCGTAAACACTTCTGCAGGCAGTAGTAATAACAATACTGATACTGAAATGATAGATGCACGAAACACGTCTGATGACAACTACACATTACCTCTTCGTGCAACAGTGTAGCGAAAGCGTTCCACCTTCAACACACTTAACGCGCGTGATAATGAGCGCTAATTTGTAGAGCATTACTATCGCACATTGTGTTCGTTTGTGCAGGACAAATCACGGTATGAGATGGAACTCCCTAACTTATCAGCCTTTGATCGTTTAGTAGTTCATGCCCTGGCTTAAAAGTGCAACTTGTCACACCTGTCATCGGGTACTGGGTAAGAACGAACACTGCACGTGAAGAAAGACACACTCTTCTTTCAACACCCAAACGCAGCACGATAAGTTGACATTGATGACATTTTACGCAAGGTGAAAAGTAAATAGTCTAAGTTTCACCTTAAGCGAACTCGTGCGGTCGATCCTGCGTAGCTTGAGAGTGGTGAGATTGGCAGCTATGCGGATGATGATGCATTGCGCAAGATTGAACGCTTTAAACGTGCCACAGATGAATACCGTCATGCTACACAGATTGGAATGACCCAAGAAGAGATGGAAAATGCAGAACGTCAAGCTAATAATAATAATAATAACAATAACAAAAATGCTAATGATATGAAGGGACGAGGAAACAAGTATGTTCAGCAAGAAAACTCATATGAGGTGAATAGATTGCATAATACATCCCCATAAACTAAAACATCATCGATCAGTGCTCGTATATAAGACATTTTACGTCAACCAGTCAATACGATTGCAAATACAACAGAAGCAAAAAATGAAAAAATAATAATAACAGGTAATGTTAATGAATTACACTCCATTAGTAAACCAAAATTGTTTGATGAAGTCTGTAATGGGTGTCATGTTCACGTTCGCGTAAATTATGATGTCAGTGATTGAAAATGTAGTAAATACTGTGCTCACTGTGCACGCCAGACGATTTGAAAATTGTAGGAAGTGGCATGCAGCAATAACACCAATACGTCATCAAATACGAAGAATGCGAGTTAAACGCTGTAATCACAATATGCATCAGACACTACGAAAGCAGTAGCAGCAGCAGCTAATGTGACTAACATGCATGTGGGTATAAATGACGAAAATAATAAAGACAATGATGAGCTCATTACAGCATAGGATGTGATGTAAATGGCTGCAATGAATGATTACAGTGTAGATGACATGAACTGAATTCGCCGCTTTGCTTCGCTTCATGCAAGGCACCTAAATGAAAACGTTGTGTTTTGCATTGAGTTTACCGATTTACTAGAATTGCACATCTTTAGTAATTACGATATGTCATACAATAACAATATCATCAATAACAACAACAACAATAGATAGTAGTTATAATCATCTGAGCTTACCACATAACACGAAAATGAACAAGTATCACAACAAGTTTCATGTGAAAGTAAAAGTACGCTGCCATCGTCATTGCCGCTGTCGTCAACATCATCTCTTTACGTTGTAGTTCGATAAGTTAAAGAGCTTGATTAGCGTGTAACATCACTTGTTGAAATTGTAACAACTTAGCTGTTGCAATTCCCTTGTAGCACTTAAAGTTAAAATGGGAAATAAACAGTTATTGTTAACTAGGATAACAATAATCATTATGATAGAACTGATCAAAATGCCCTGCCATCATCATCATCATCACATCCATCATTATTAGCAGCAGCAATACATAAAACATCATAAAATTACGAAATGACTATAGAGAGTGAAACTACAGTTACTGACACATGTAAAGATAAAAAGTCAGAAGTCAGTCCCAGTAATAAAGTATAGTTACGAACTAAAATGTAGCACTTGGCACTGGCATTTTGTAATGTGTCAGTGTACGGCGTTGAGGCGATAGCACTGTGTCAATTACGACCGTATGTACCACATGCCATTTAGCCACTGCTAACACTTGACATGAGCAAATGTCTGGAGCTATCACAAAAATACGGCTCAAGTCATTTTTATTATACTACATCGTTGCGAGAAGCTGTACAGTATGCATCTCATTTAAATTAATAAAAGTAATATACTTATTATTGTCTAACAATCTTTTATATATTTATATATTTATATATTTAATTAGTAATAATATATGTTTTTGTTAATAATATAGAATTTAATAAAATCAATTTATAATGATGAAATAATCTCACATGAGGTGATATTCACATTTTTGTGTCAAAACGTTTCAATGCAATGCTGTTGTTTTCTTTTATATTTAGCATGTAACTTGTTCAATCAAACATAAACTTGTCATTTTTTTTTAATTATTTGTTGTTAATAAATTTTAACAACATCCTTCTTTCGCCTTACAAATATACATACTTGCACCATAACATATAGACATACAGCTACAAACAGAATAACTATCTTCAGTATTTTTTTTAATACTTATTATTAAATCA
The DNA here is from genome assembly GCA_028554745.1 of Blastocrithidia nonstop. NCBI lineage: Eukaryota > Euglenozoa > Kinetoplastea > Trypanosomatida > Trypanosomatidae > Blastocrithidia > Blastocrithidia nonstop. The sequence goes on along the minus strand of JAQOTN010000019.1, from coordinate 155,522 downwards.
GTAAGACAGTGATAGTTTTACTTGTCTACATTTTTTCCACAGTTATTGTGAGTTAGTGCAATAATATTTTAAAGCAACTATTATTACATCAATAATGTTACGTTTGTGATCAAGTGAGTTTTGATGTTGTTTGCGACCACATTTACGCTTTATTTGTTAACCAAGTTGACAGTAAACACGGCTATGTCAAGTGAGGCGATCATCTCAAATAAGCAACAAATACCAAAAAGTGCCTTCATTGGTTCTAGAAGTGTAAGTTGCAAAACAGAAAACATCTCCTGATCGTGTTAACAAAGCAAATTCAGTTTGCAAAAATTAGAATCGTCATTAACCACTGCCGTTGTCATCATCATAACTGGCATCGTAGTCGACGATATAAATTATAAAAACTACTACAACTCCTACTCCTACCATTGAAAGAAGAAGAAGAAAAGAAAGTCATACGATGTAGAATGGCGTATGTGTTATTCCTGCCAAAGTAAGCGACACCCAAATTGATCAAGCAATCAAACATCTCACACGTCGTACTAACCGTCGAAGTAAAAAATTACAAAAGTAGTAATAAATTATGCTACTTAACATTCCAGAAACAGAAAATTTTATAATTGAAGTAACAAATGCATCGACGAATGCTACTGACAGAAACGAAAAGAAACGTAAAAAGTAAGAACAACTACAGTCACAACACAATACTTATTTACAAAAACAAAATAACAAAGACAAAGACAAAGACAAAGGTATGTAATTGTTACGTATAGGTAGTAGTAGTAGTAGTAATAGTAGTAATAATACACGAGCTGATATTGTCGGTTCATCAGAAAAAGATAATGGAGACAAGCTAACATAAATGGCACTGCACCTGCAACATGCAAATGTAATGTAAGAAACATTTATCTCACAAGTCTACTTATCCTATTTCAGGTCATCGGTTATAAATCCGTTCAACGGCAAGTTGCTTAGCATCTATTCAGACAGCTACAAACTGTTGTAGCGGTTGGGTTTTCAGCGTCGTGCCGATAACATGTTCCAGCTGTAATGAAATGCTGCAAAGTTTGAAAAGCAGGTGCAAAAATGTATTTAATTTAATCGCACAAGGCGCCGTAAGAAAATTTAAGCCAGGCAAAAAGATAATAAATGTGCTTCATCTTCTGTTGTTACTACTAAGAAAAACAGCAAAAAGGAGAAAGATGAGAGTAATACTGTTGTACGTCCTACAGATTAGTTCAACTAGCTTTTACAACACGACTAACGTGAGGAGGCGTTGCACAAATTAATCAGACCATTATAACTGGTGAGAAGCGGTAACTGGAAACATGAAGTAGCCGAGTTACTACGCCGTAAAAACTTAATTGACTGTGTGAATGATGACATTCTTCGCAAATACGCGGCACTAACGCATGCCTACTTCCCTGCCAAGTTAGATGCCTCATTAGACCCATCCATTGCATCAGGCATGATCGCAGCCAAGTTAACGATAGATCAGCAGAACATTGTAGCATTGGCCTTGCGTGGGTATCACATTTACATTGGTGGGAGCGCCGGTACCGGTAAGACGGTGTTGCTAAAAATTATTTTCCGTGAATTAAGTCGATTACAGTTGCGAGTTGCCATGACGGCTACTACGGGAGTAGCAGCGGTGCAACTGGGTGGGTGTACGTTTCATCATGCGTTTAATGTGCCCCTGTAAATTACTGCCTCGTCTGCCTTTGTCGACAGTAGTAGTAGTGGTAGTAGTATTCGCCGTCGATGAGACACCAACGCTCTACGTGCGGTGGATGTTCTCATTATTGACGAGGTATCATTGCTGGATGCATAGATGATTGATGCGTTTGACATGTAGGCTCGTCTTGCCCGGATGAATAATGCACCCTTTGGTGGCATTCAGGTCATCGCCTGTGGTGATTTCCTGCAGCTGTCAAATGGCTCGATGATGGACGCGTTACCGGCGTACATGAGTGATGCCTTTAAACACCTCATTCATGTCAAACTAACTACCCCAATGCGACACACATAAGGTGATGCCCTCATACAACTTCTCACAGACCTTCGCTGTGGTCGATTTAACGGCGCACTGTTTGCTTCACTGGATCGACCTATTCCATAGCATACTGAACAAATCACATACATTTTCCCTCGTAGACGTGAGGCGCAGGCACTAAACGACGTGAAACTGTCTTAGCTGGAAACGATGTAAATGATGTGTGTACCTCAACGAGGCCCATTACGGTTGTTTGGTCGATTCACACCATCCGCGTTGATTGAGTGAAGCTGCAATGTACCGGAAGAAGTTAACGGCAATGACGAGCACGTCGATAATATTCGTTTTTCTTCTTCTGATACTATTCCTACTATGAATACGGCCAGTAGCTGTGAAATGAAAAGCAGCAATACAACTCGATCTCGATTTCGATCACCATAACGTCATGAGATTATTAAAGTAGTACAGTAATAGTTGTAGCGTATTGCACCCAATGTCGGGTTTATTGCCGATTACGATGTTGTAATTATGCCTACTCGTTCATTACGTCCTGCAATACTTTTACGGCTACGCTATCCGGATAGTGCAATGAGTAATGCATTCAAAGGTAATTTGTGTATAAGTAAGACCAGCCCTTAGTCACGTGATGATGTAATATTACCTGAAAAGACACCTCTGCAATCTAAGTTAACAACATCGTCAACAATATAGTCTACTGTTGTATCATAAAGAGTAAATAAATAAAGCTGCTCTGATATACAACGTTTATAGATGCAGACGACATAGTGTAAGATGTATGATGAACTTGGAAAGTGAAACACGAGTGGTATTTTACCGAACAAATGTAATGACATGCACAAGGAACGCCAAGAATGTACTGAAACGTAAAACAGTTTTATCGATATGACACGTTAGTCTAACAGCAATCAAAGTACCAACACAATTATCTCTACACTTTCATCCTCATCACCAGCTTCACCACTCTCAACATGTAAAGGGCTGTCTGGAATGACCATGTCGCAGTACGAGTAGCTTGTTCACTGTGTAGCAGAACGTCTGCATGGTCGTGTCAAAACCATCTTTGATGAATAGCCTCAAAGCCTCATTCCACTTTCTGTCTCCATGGCATTGGCAGATGTCACTAATACCGATATTGCGACTACGCTAATGCCTCTCCGGTTAAAACTTGGGTGCCGTGTCATGGTAAACCGAAACTTATCTCGTTCCGTGTCGAATGGCAGTGTTGGGGTGGTGGAGGCGTTTGCGCGGGCAGATGTCAACTTATTCCCGCGACGGCGATAGATGAACAGCATGAATTATTTCAAATACATGTCAAGTCTTAACTTGTTTGACAAGCTACCTGTCATTCGCTTGTTGAGTGGGTAGGTAATTCAGGTGCCACCGGTGGCTGTGACGATTGGAGGAAGTGCACAAACTTTCTTTTACGGGTATGAGGTATACGTTATTCCATTACAACTCGGGTATGGTTTTACCGTTCACAAGGTACAAGGATTAACACTTCAGGGCACCGTCGTGCTCGATTGCAAAAACTTTTTTGAGTGCCCGCATCTCATTTACGTGGCCTGTTCGCGAGTTCGCAAGATTGACCAGCTTATTGTACGAAACATTACCCCGTAGATGGTAATTGTAAAGAAAAGTGCACTATAGTTTTCCAATTCATTACTTGATGCGAGTGACACAGCGGCACTTTCAAGACCACTATAAATGGTTCGAGCTGCCTGAACCAAACGAATACAGCCGCGCATCTTCTCAATTGCAGAATAACGAAACAGTAAGAACTAATATATTATTATATATACTTTTTTAAATCAAATTCATATTTCTTGTTTCTTTATTCAAGAAATTAATTGTGAAGATAGGCATCATATTTTTGATATTTATTTACTCGTTTAACTTGATAATTCTGCTTCAACATCCCTCACTGCTCATTGTTTTGATCGTTTTTTGTATTTGTAACTTTTATGTTATGTTTGAACTAACAAACTAAACCAATATTAATTTTTTGTGTGTGTGTTGTTGTTATTGATGAGAGCTTATTTTAAGTATGTAAAGAAAAATATTATAATAATGTGTGCTAATTTGTCTGGCTACACTTTAAGTTGTATTTGTTGAACGTCATTATTACAAAATTACAACTCGCACTTCCTTCTTTATTTATTGCAATTGCTTTTTTTTCTTTTGATAAACAATATTATTATTATTAGTAGTAGTAGTAGTCACTTATAGTAAAAAAGAAACTACATCAGGATGGGTAAGATTCGCACAAAGACCGTCAAACGTGCTTCACGTTTGGTTGTTGAGAAGTACTTCTCACGTCTCAACCGTGACTTTTACCAGAATAAGCGTGTCATCCTCGATGTCACCATTGCACGATCAAAGAAACTGAAGAACAAGATAGCTGGTTATGCGACACACATCATGAAGCGTCTTGCTCGTGGACCAGTTCGTGGTATTTCACTAAAGTTACAAGAAGAAGAGCGTGAGCGTCGTATGGACTACGTTCCTACCGTCTCTGCAATCGATCAGGCTATTGCAGATGGTGTTAAAGTAGACAAGAAGACGATGCACATGTTGAAACATATGGAAGTTGGTGTACCACGCAACGTCTCACGCGCTACTGTGATGACTGCTGGTAAGGCACGTGCTACAAATCAACAACGCAAACAAAAAGTACGCCGCAATTAACGAGGTTAATCAACTAAACAAGATATGCATGCATGCTTGCATAGTTTATACATCGCCTTGTGTAATTTAATTGTTTGGTTTCAAACCCTTTTTATTTCAATAAGTTTGTACTTCCCATATTAGTATTTGCCCGTAGTGATATATGTTGTATTTGTACAGAAGCGTATCTACGTGTGTGTTCTACAAATATACCTAAAGAGCAATATAGTTTTTATTTAATTATCATTTTTAATTGTTTATTGTTTTTTTTTGCTATTTACTTATAACTATTAATTTCCAAATTCTATCTTTTTTCTTGTTCATTCACGTGCATATGATTTGTGAAAATCATAGTATTTAATCTGTATTAAGAATAATTTGAGAAATTAGCTTTGTTAATTATAAACTTGCTACATTAATCACTTTCGGATCTTCATTATATTTTGTGCTTTGCTTTAAACAATTTTACATTATAAATTAACTTTCACAACACTACAACATATTTGTTCATTGCAATTGCTTTTTTTTCTTTTGATAAACAATATTATTATAATTATTATTAGTAGTAGTCACTAATAGTAAAAAAGAAACTACATCAGGATGGGTAAGATTCGCACAAAGACCGTCAAACGTGCTTCACGTTTGGTTGTTGAGAAGTACTTCTCACGTCTCAACCGTGACTTTTACCAGAATAAGCGTGTCATCCTCGATGTCACCATTGCACGATCAAAGAAACTGAAGAACAAGATAGCTGGTTATGCGACACACATCATGAAGCGCCTTGCTCGTGGACCAGTTCGTGGTATTTCACTAAAGTTACAAGAAGAAGAGCGTGAGCGTCGTATGGACTACGTTCCTACCGTCTCTGCAATCGATCAGGCTATTGCAGATGGTGTTAAAGTAGATAAGAAGACGATGCACATGTTGAAGCATATGGAAGTTGGTGTACCACGCAACGTCTCACGCGCTACTGTGATGACTGCTGGTAAGGCACGTGCTACAAATCAACAACGCAAACAAAAAGTACGCCGCAATTAACGAGGTTAATCAACTAAACAAAATATACATGCATGCATGCATGCTTGCATAGTTTATGCATCTTACTGTATAGTTTTGTTGTTTAGTACAAATATCTTTTTCAGCCTTTTTACTTTGAACTTATTTTTTAGCTTTTGTTTTATTGTTATTGTTTGTTACTTTCTTTACAAGAAAAAACACTATTTATTAACAAGAAAGAGAAAATAGTGTGAGATTATAAAAGATTAAAGTATTATGAAAGTTTCATGTCGCAATGTTTATGACCAAATTTTTGTGAAAATGGTAGAACATAACATTATTTTTTGTTTTCCCCTGTTTCGTCTCGTTGTTTACAATTTTCTTTTTTTAAAATTCGTATAATTTGCACGCAGAAAGTCTTGCTTGTATCAGTATTTTTGTATCTAGTATACTACAACTATAAAAAAAAGGAAAGAAAAAATATAGTGTGCTTGTAAATCCTATACTTAATGTCTGACAGTACATCGCAGGAAGGTACACCCGTTGCAAAAAAGCATCGCTGGTAGTAAGCAGACGAATTTACATAATCCAAAAATGCATAGGCAATACGAGCCGCCGTACAGTCCATCCCTGCTACCACTCGCTGAAGCACTGCCACACCACGACAGTACGGACATGAAACTCCACGCTTGGCTACTCCGTTTATGGGGTAGACGTCTACCTGACGTGGGATGTCTACCCCAACGGTGGGTCAGTATTCGTCTGAGATTAACGTAGCCACACCAAGATTTGGTAGTGGTGGTGGAATGGGAAGTCAAACACCGTCCATGTTGGCACGACAAATGAATGTGATAGGCAGTACTCCAGTTTATAGTGGTAGTAATGGTAGCAACAACAATAAATTTACAAGTGTCGGAAAAAATATGCAAACGCCTGTGATGGCAGTAGGGGCTACTCCTCTGTTTACTGGAGCTACTCCAGTAGCCAATTTAGCATTTGGTGCTACTCCAAATTACCAATTTGAAGGAAGTACACCACTGCAATCTCACTTTGTCACCTCAGCGACATAGACACAATCGGCAAACAACGCGGCTATTGAGGCGATGGCCAAGAAACTAGAAAAGGAGTGACGCCGTAAGAATAGGCGTTTGACGGTGTAATATTTAGATTCTATCTTACCCACAGAATTCTTTACCCCAGTACCAGTCCCACCCGATTACAATCCATTGCCGCCTGATGAACCAAATTTCTACGAACTGGCACTTAAGTCTCTTGACGTGTTCGCCTTTTCCGCCGCGCGTGTTGGTCCAGATGGAACTCCACTTGATAGCAATGGAGAGGCCATGACGTATGACATCCCAGACAGCCTGGGTGAGGGCATGCCAGCAATGAAGCCGTAAGATGCCCCAGTGTTTGTTTAGTTACTAAAATATCACAACGTAGAATCTATTCCTGATGAACACCTACCGTCCTACCTACTCATGAAAAATTTGTTTAAGCTGAAGAATGGTGATAGTGCACAACGACGTAGTGGTATTCGTTATTTACTCGACAAGGCACGCATTTTTGGTAGCAGCTTTATCTTTCAGCGTATGTTCGTTATTTGAAGTGCCAACATTCTCGACCTGCCGCAAAAGCACTACTTTATTGACTTTATCAAGTCCCTCATCGCTCACATGAATCGTGAGGTACGGTCATCTACCAAGTAGGTAATTCACATGATGCAACCACTACTCTCCGCACAGGATGTTATTATTCGTGAGGATGGCAAGTAGGTGATTGTGTTGCTCACACGCGTGGTTGGGTTTCAGAGTGTGTTTGATGCCATCAAGCCCGATTTTGCGCATGACGAGAATATTGTACGTAGGTACACGGCGAAAGTGTGTGCGATTGCCATTTCAGCATCGAATGCATTATTGTAGGAGTTTTCTTCATCATCATCATCATCATCATTGTAACAACAACAGTCATAGAATAAACCACTACGTGCATTGCAGGACATGTCCTTCTCGCCCATCGTCGTAGCCCGTCAGACGGTAGCGCGAACTGTGGGTTAATTAGCCATACTGCTCCGTCGCTCACTTGTTTCATTGTTACCGTAGCTGGTACCCGTGATGCACCGACTTATTCGTGATGATCGTCGAGTTAAACGTGAGGCGGCCATGGCACTGGCTAATATTGCAGATGCCTGTGCCCCGTATGGAATAGACGAACTTGGTGTGTTGGTGGATGTGGTCTGTGAGTAGTGTAATAAAGGTCTTGGGAGTACGGCTGGTCCATTTTTGCAGGCCTTTGGTGCTCTGGTAGGACTCATGTCGCCATATGATGCCCAAATACGCATTGCCGCCATGATGCCTACGTTAGTAAACCAGTTCAACACACCATAGGATGAGTATCGCAAAGTTATGCTTCATGTTGTGCGGCGTTGTGTGAGTGCGGATGGGGTGAGTGGAGCGTTTATTCGATAAGTTGTGTTGTAACCCTTTTTCAGTGGTTTCTGGGCAATTCGCCGTGTCGCCGCCGATCACCGGTCCTCTGCCGCACTCATTGCTACCACAGGTGAAATGGCTCGTAAGTTGGGGAGTGAGGAAATATTGACTCGACTGGTGCCATAAATGAAAGCAGAGAATGAAGCCTATCAGCGAATGGTCATCTTGGCAGTTAAACGTGTGATTCACGTCTCTGGCCTGACTGGGCTATCCGATTCATTGATCATTGCACTATTAGATGGCGCAATTACGTCAATTCGTCAAGATGAGTTGGGTACAAATCAAATTGTCATGGATGGCTTGGCGGTAATTTGTAACGCACTAGAATCTCGTCTTAAGCCCTGTCTAAGTCAGATCTTTGACTTGATTAACAGTCGACGTGAGCGGAGTGAAGGTGCGATGCGGGCACAGGCGGCTCATCTCGTGTCGCGTATCGCACACACGGTGTAGCGTGCTGGGGGTGGTATTTTTTTACAAGACCTCGGTCGAAGTATTTACGAGCGATTAGAGGACAATGATGCGATGGCGTTGAGCGGCAAATTACGGGCTACACGTGCGTTATTAAACGAATTGGGCTCACGTCGGTACAAGCCATCGGTGCGTGAGTTGTTGAAGAAGTTAACGTTTATCATTCACAACAAATTTAGCGAGGTACAGCAGAACGCCATTGCACTAGTTGAAGATATTGCCACCAAGTATGAACAAGATGTGGATGCGATTCATCTGTATGAATTGGCCACAAAAGGGTTATTTGAGTTGCTTGATGCCGACCGACGACGAACTCGTCAGGCGTGTGCGCGTACGTTTGGGGTGATTGCCCGTACCATTAGACCCTTTGCGATTATTTTGTAACTTGTCGATAACTTTAGACAAGATAAGCGTAAAATTCGCAACTGTACGGCGATTGCACTCGGTGCGATTGCAAGGGCCTGTGGTCCCTTTACGGTAATACCATATTTACTAAATGAATACAGAGTCAGTGAAGGGGAGCAGGTGGCGGTGATTGTGCAACACTCCATCATGAAGGCTATTCGTTACATTTTTTAATTTATTGGAGCTGCAGGGAAAGACTATGTTTATGTGTTTATTCCACTCCTTCAGCGAGCACTAACGTAGACCAGCTTGCAAATGCGTCGAATGGGCGTGTAAGCTTGTCGAGCAATAATTATGGCGATTGCCGGCATGGACGGCTTTGTTGATGTCACAGTACACTTACTCAACTTTGTTCACCCAAATATTGTCGAGTTGCTTTCGAAAAATGAGGTCAAGATTAGTGAGGAGCGGTTAAAGATGGTGAGTGCGGTGGTTAGCTTCTATGAGGCGGCTCGTTTGGTGGTTGGGTCTGGTAGGATTTTACAGTATCTACAACAGGGTTTGTTTCACCCTGCACGTAAGGTACGTGATATTTATCGACGAACATACAATATGATTTACATTGCCAGCCCGTAGAGCCTTGTGCCTTATTACCCACGTGTAAACGATGACGCTACACACCGTTACACCCGTTATGAATTGGATGTAATTGTGTAAAAAAATATATATATCTTAAAAACATATAATTCTTATAAAATAAATTTATACAAACACAACTACTTCATTCTTTTCCTTTTTTTTTAAAACTTATTTATTTTACAAGTATTACTAATCTTAAGTTTTGCGAATGTGGATCACATAGATGCGAAAATAAATACATCAAGTGCATGCCTGTACGTCTAGAGTAAATGTAAATGCTTTTCATTAAAATAAAAAAAATATGTATTATTATTATATTGTCAAAAAAGACAGCTGCATTTGTTCTTGTCATTCGAATTACAACTCCTTTTTCTATTTTTTTTTAATTATAAATTTACATAATTTGTAACTGTGCACATTATTTATTGTGCCTTCTTGTAGTAGTCATAAAGAAAGAGCAATTGCTATAAAATACTTCAAAGAAAGTTAAACTAATGTAAGTAACTCTTGCACATACACCTGGTATTAATCAGGTGTTGGGTGATATGAATTTACCGGACAAATTTATACACATTGCGCCAGAAAGTATTAAATACCTCCATGCCAATAACTGCAATCTGTGTTCACTGCTAATCGGCCCCACAAGTACATTGTCGGAAGTGATCCGAAACATCACCACCCTTTCTGTTTCACATAACAATTTACGTACGTTTCAAGGAATGGAGCAGTTTACTGCTCTTTAATAACTAAATGCTAGCCACAACAATTTTGACATGATTGATGTGCATGATATTCGCCTACTTACCCATTTGCCGTCTCTTCACAACCTTGACCTATCACACAATCGATTGGTGACGTTCAGTTTAAACTTGGGTGACAGAAGGAAGAAAAGCACGGAGGAGATAAACAATGTTGGCAGTATGAACATAAACAGTACGACTAGACGCAGTACAGATAGCTTACACAGCACTACACACTTGTACAGTAACGGTAATTCTATAAATACTATTAACAGTGTAAGTGCAAATGGTGTGTCATTGACAGGCACATCATATTTGTTTCATCTCACCTCACTTAATCTGGCACATAATGCACTGATCGAATTACCAGATGTACGTACTGCTCCTCAGTTGAAGTGACTAAACGTGGGCTATAACAATATCAAAGATCTCAGTGACATAACCTCAAAGTTGCCACTAGTGCATTTATAGACTATCTTCTTGCATTACAACAAACTGCCTACGTTTACCTCACTCATTCCGCTTAGTGCGTTGTGTAACACACTACAGTAGGTGTGTTTGTATGGCAATCCATTTACACGCCGTGAGAAAAGTGATTTATACGGTAATGTGGAAAAGAGCATCATTGTTGGCAATGGCAAACTTGAAATAAACCAATTAGCAAAGTCATACAGTGCAAATGACTCTCAATTTTTACATAATACTAATACGAACAGTGATACTTCTCTATCAAGTTAGTTTTTCTACTGATGGCGGCCATTTGTGTTGTGATTAGCCCCCATGCTTCATAGCATTGACACCATCAATTTTTCATTTGCGTAATACGCGGCAGTCAAGTCTCTCTTTCGTGAGCGTGGTAAGGTTTCATCAAAATTGATTGAGTTGCTAAACACGAGACGGAGCGGTGAGTTGTACGTGTATTTACAAAAATAATGTGGTCAATTGCGTCTGTCTGAAAGTGCGCTTGCAATACTTGCTAACTTGTCTGCATAAAAAAACTTGACAAATGAAGAGAATAGTGTAAACAATACTTTTACCACCACTACTAGTACAGCCACTACTACTTCTCCTTCTGCTACTACTACTACTACTGCTAACAACAACAATTTTAGTTACAATAACGCGGACAACCGTGCGATTACTACTACAAATAGCAGTGGTAGCGGTAAACGTATGCAATAAAGTAAAAATAGTAAAGATCATAATGGCAAATCACCTGCTCCTCCACATCGACAGCGCTACAAGTCAACCTCACCAATACCATTTTCGATGGAATCGGTGTAGTCGCTCTCCGTCTCAGGCGTGGAGGTGCACCCATCTATAAGTAATATTGTACGAGCGTTGCAGTAGAAAATGAGACGCACCGATAAGCTGCTCAAGATATTATGACTAGAACGGTTAGCCAAGTTGTCTGTCGCAGCCACCGTTATACAAAAACACATACGTGGGGCACTAACTCGAATGCACTTGACCGATGAGATGCGAGAAAAATGCAAACTGATTGGCAAACACCTAAATGCTTTATATAATTACAACAAAACAGCGTAAGTTGTTTTGCCTGTATTGAAAAATGGTATTGGTGTAGAATAGCCTACACCATAACGACAACAAACTTAACATTCAAAACTGGGATAATAAGAAACACAAATATCTGCGGCAGTGCATGATCAAAATTGTAACATGCAAAGTGTGTTGCAGTCCATGCGAATGTTGAAATAAGTTATGTCGGACATGTGAAGTGACTTGGATGTGTTTCGTGCCTTTGTGCACCGAGAACAGCGTCGAGCGGCACTATGCATTCAGCAACACTACCGTAAATATCGTGCACGCGTATAGTTGCAGAGTCAACGTACTTAGTATAATAAATTTGTGCGTTCGTTATCACCCTTTGTGTGTCGAATGCAAAATGCTGGACGAGGTTATGTGGCTCGTCGTAAATTTGCCTAGTTTACCAACGCATAACGTGAGCAGTGTGAGCTAAAGGCAAAAGTATACGCGTTAGAGTCTCAAATGCACGTAATGCGTGGCATCCTTGAGCAAGTTTTGCAGAGTCAGCGACGTTATCAGGTACAATAGTAATCACAATCACCACAATAACGGTATGAAGACGAGTATTTGCAGCGTTAACAATAATATTAACATTAAAAAAAACAAAAACAGTAGTACTAATACTAGCATTAAATACAAATCTAAGAAGAAAGACAGCAACAATAACAAATAAATTTCGATAAGAAATAATAAGATTATGAATAGTAGTAATAAAATTAGTAAAAATGTTATAAAAAGTCAAATGAGAATGAAGTTTACTGTTAACGCGAATAGATTATAATGTAAATGAGTACAACAAGTAAAGACAATAACTATTAATAAAAAAATAATTATTCAAGAGCAACATAGCGTGTGAAAAGTAGTCAAGCGCATAACTCAGAACATCATAAACATCCAAAAAAGATCAGCAAACGCAGAAAACTAAAGTCTAGTAGAGCAAGTACGCTGAGTGCAAAAGGTAGTCACGAAAATAGTGTTAATAATACTACTAATACTACTAATAATAGTTAGATGGCCAGTGAAAGACAAAAGAGTCGATAAAGCAACGAGAAGGAAAATATAGAATTGCACAAACGTCCATCAACTTTATCGCAAATAAATTGTGAAGAGAAATAGAAAGTAATTCGTGTACCACGCGGACGTCATAGTGCGACTATCAAAAAATGACGAGGATTACAAAATGTTGACGAAGATTAAATAAAAGTTGTAGATAGTCTCTGTAATGTCGTCATTTAACGCACACTTAGTTTGCCTTAAATAGGTAGAAAAAATAACACGTTTATGCTTTATAAAAACATGCTATAATTTATATGAATTTCTAACATATCCCTTTTTTTTTCTTTTCCTTTCTTTTACATGCCATAAATGCGTGGCAACATTCTTTATACCTAATTTACTATTGTTTTTTTTCCTACAAACTTTTTATGTAATATTCAAATAACGCTATCACAAAATGAACGTTTGTCAAAAAAAAATAAATTGTACACATGATCTAAATATTTTACAAAAATCATCTTAAAATCGTGCGTGCATTTTTCAATGAATAATAATAATAATAATAAAAGCTACAATTATTCTATATTCCTTCCTACTTTTTTAGATTTTTACTCTATAGAATACCTTTTGAGCTAATGTTTGTGAACTTACTATTCGTGTGTGTTAAGATAAATAACTAGTAAAGCGATCTCAAATTAGTATAAGTAGTAGATTATTTTTTTTCTTAATCAACCAACATGACGCATTCTTGCATGGATTTCCTTTTTTTCACGTATAAGAATCTTTTATTTAGTTTTGCTTTTTCAGCATAATATTTCAATGTTTTCTCTAGCGTGTACACCATTGTATTTCTATTTTTTTTGTTAACATATTATACCAATCCTCACTGTATGCTTATACAATATTTTTGTTTACAAACTAACTATTATTATTACCATTATCTTTTCAATATATGTTGACAAGCAACTACTAATAATAATGTGCTAATTTTACTGCAAACTGATATACAGATGATATAAACAATCAAACACAATACATTTTGTTGTAGGTTTAACAATATTTTGATATTTTTGTTTTAGTGAAAAGTGTAGATATTTATAGAAGCGCTATACATTTAGTTGATTGATTGATATTTTGTTTTTTTGCCAGGTGTAATATGGTAGCGTAACTTGCTTACGAGACTAAGCCGGTAGTTGCTAACTTTTACGAGAATAGTTTTAAGCAGTGTAGTAGTGTGCAACAAAAGCAAATCGGTTTATTGATTGGTGCCGCTGTTGGTGATGCAGCCGCCTATCCACTTAACGGATGGAGTGCATAATAGATTAGTTTGTTAGAGAAGTAGTTAAATAAATTGTAGAACGAGTGTTAGACTCTGCCAAGCACAAGCAGTGCAAAAACATAAATTTTGCAATAGCATAAACTTGTTAAAAGAGTTGACATTGCTTTTTTGCAAAATGTTCAGCAATACATTTTGTAAATACTATCATATTCATCATCATCATCTTCACCATAACCATTAGCAGCAATGTCTACAAAGGTGAAGCAATCTACAAAACGACAGAGCCACTCGTTTACTTTTCAGTTGTACAATGAGCTTATTCGTACCATGAGTAGAGCTCGAGGTGACTTTCCATTAACCTTCGTACAGCCTCAGTGAGCACCCTTAGCACAGTAGACAAATCAACATGGGCATTAATTTGTTAACGAACATGCCTCACTTCTTCACACGCTAAATGTACTCTTGCCTATCCCAACACTGTACCCTTATGCGAATGATTAGACTCTACGCAATTACACCACACCCTTTGCGTAGTATTTAACACAAACGGCATGAAACTTACCGTAGATAAATAATGTCAGTTCTAATTAAAATAGTCACATATGCAAACTTTACAATGGCTAGAAATAAACAGAAAAGGAATGCACAAGGTAGATTACACCTTAAATGCTCTATGAGCTTGCACAGGCTGAAAAGGCAGCGGTCATAGCACATACCATGAGTATGCTTAGTGTGGCACTTCGTTATTTACAGAGTAGCCCTGATGCGATAGTAAACAGTGCACATATGGCCATACCAGGTACACAGCATGCATTTCCTCGTCATGCCTCTAAATTTTGTAAATCGTTGTCATCAACTCATAAAATAAAAATATCATCATTATCATCATCAACAGCATCTACTAATGTGTGTTCTACCCTTTATGGGTATATTGCAGAAAGGCAACAAATGTCACGCAATAGAGCTCGTGCAGTGTGTACACATGACACTAACCATCTATGTGCCATTCCATAATCTTTTTTGCCACGACGGCCTGTCATGTGTGATGTGAATGTACTACGGTAAAGTTTATCCATTGCACACGTTGCCCGTAATTTTACGTCTGGAATACGTACTGCTATTCGACTTGGTGGCAATACTGCACATCGAGCCATGTTTGTTGGCGCGTTACTTGGTGCACGGTTTGGGATTCGTAACATTCCTTTAGAGTGATTGAGTTCCACGGATGGACATCAAGCGTTAGCAACAATGGCGATTGACATTGCTCAGTGAACGTGAAACCCACCTCACCACTCCTAGTATTAACGCATTACACAATAGCAAAAAAAAACCCCACCAAAAGTAATGCTCAAGTTATTACCTTTTTCCATCTAAATTACTTCAATAAGTTTCGAGATTTATTTCATATAAAGAATTATAACGTAGAAAACTTATTGGGAAAATTTTTTTATTTGATAAATTTCGAAAGTAATGGTGTTCATGATTTTCTGTCAAAAATGTTTACCTTTACTAAATCTTCTTTTTTTTTTTTATTCTTCATTTATTTTTTATAATGTTACTTTTATTGTAGTTAACACCATTCGGTTATTTTTTCCCTTCAGTATTGTTGTTTTATAAAAGAAAGTTTCATAAAGTTGTAAATAAAATCAATAATGTCCTAGCGTATTGGCAGCGCTCGGTCCAAACACTCCATGCTTACCCCGTCTACCCTGTCAAGTGATGAAAGCATGCCATTACGTTGTGATCAGAGTATACGCTCACTGAGGCAGTCCATTCACACGCATCGGCCAGACTCTTCACGGCAAACCAATAGCCGACGATCATCACCGGCGGTAGATGGGTAGAGTGGGGTTATATCACTCAAGGCTAAAGGCACACTACGAAACCGATTACAATAACTTCGTCATACAGGGCGGTAGCTGATGGCGAATGGATTGGTGTAAGATGGTCTAGCACAGTGAGGACGTGCACTCAAGTTACACGCGAATAACTTTGCCAAGTTGAAAGCAGCAATTCCACCATTATGAAGTGCAAGTGAGTAGTACGTGTTGATTGCAAATAACACGGCAGTGTCTCGTGACATGAGCGCCGCTCCAGCGTCGTCTATTATACCACTTTATCAATGTATCATTTTTTTATTAAGTGATGAAGCAAGTAACACAAATGCCACTGCCAATGATAGTGATGATCTTTTTGTTATTACACCCACGGCTAATATCAGTAAAAATGAAGCTAGTAGTTGAAGTAGACGTCAGTGAGATCGCCGGGACAAGATATCCTACTTTGCCCACAACGTGGAGCTTAAACAGGTGTTACGGTCTGTGGTGCTAAATAATATTGCGGTTCATGAACACATTAGCAATCCGGCACACACGCTCAACACGTTGGCTCTTCTCATGAAATCATTGCTCTACTCTAATGGTGTGTTCTGCACTCTCATACTGTACAACTTGGCTGTAATTTTCATGTCATGTGGACGATTTGACGATGCCGCATAGGCTGTTGCACGATGTTTGTAACTAGCTTAGCTGTATCTTACCTCATCGCAAAATCGAATGAACAAACTTAACACAAACACCAATACTACTACCAATATGGCTGCGTCTGCTCCAGCTTCTTCTTCAGCCGCTGTATCGTTAACAGGACAAAAGAGGAAATCAGCTATTGTGCGAGCACAAGATGAGAGTAAATATGCCACCAGAGGCAGTGTAGTAAGTTCAGGTAAGAGTAAACACTCCATCTCGTCCATGTACTCGATAACAGGAGCATTAGCAGCAACAACAGAAAAAGGAGGAGGAGTAGGAAATGTTAAAGTAGATGAGTAGGCCAAAGACGTTGATCATGCCATGTGTATTCACCACGCATTTACTCGTCTCATCGCAAGTCATGTGATTCACTGTCACTTGTTATTGGCTACATTAGCCAGCTGGTCCATGGTGCCAGACGTTGCACAGCAGCACTGTCAACTGGCAACGATGTGTGCCGAGTAGCACCTCATGCCATCTGATCCACTCTACCAAGTTACCTATCATCGTCTTCGACAAGCCATTCTTGCCTGACGCTCATCAGTATCATCATCATGAACAAATTCACGTTCAAGTGACACGTTTGCCATTCCATTAGACACAAATACACCACCCAAACTACCACTCATTCCATTGGGTGAACTTTCCCTACCTAGCAAAGTCGATAATGCTACTTTTACTGTTACTACAAAAGCTAACAATGTCTAGCCAATTCGAGTGAGTGAGTTACTTCATGAGTGTAAAAGTGTTAAAATACCACGAGAGCTTCGTACTTATCTTCAAGCCATTCAACGCTACATGCGTGAAACGGAAGAGTCTATTCGAGAACGTGTTCAGCTACCATTAATGACGACATCTACTAGTTCAACCTCACAGACGTTGTCACGGCAACGTCCCAGCTTGCGATCGCTGCTGCGAACGTAAATCTTTGGCCCAATGCTTCAACAAATATCAAATTAGCAACAACAACAACAACAACAACAAATACAAATACAAGTACAACAGCAGTAAAGCAGAAGTAATGTACCGTCATTTATGCAATCACTTGGACTGCTGCAAATGCATCAGCAACGCTAACCTCAAGATGAACTGTAAAGGTCATAGTAGTAGTAGTGATAGAAATTACTACATACAAGATAGCACTCATAATAGTCAAACCTGCAAAAAGATAGTGGTAGTAGTGGTAGTAGTCCATTACAAAATAATATTACTACTGCCACTGCTAGTAAATAAAATAATTCAAAAAATTATTAAAATAGATATTATAAAGGTAACGAATGCACCATAGTGACGCGTATTCCAGATCCAGCGTTGCACCGGTACAAACAACTCAAATACATGACCCCGCATTATCTTCGTCAGTCTACCTTGCTGCCACCATTGCCGGTGTCTTAGCGAAATATTCGAGACAGTGTTACACGAAATACATCGTAGGTGCTCAACTTGGCGTATTTGCAATCCGTCTCTCGTACTCGTTCACCGCGTCCATCGATGGAGCACAGTCCCACGATGACTCCAACTCGTAATATTAAATTATCACATGAGTTTTCGCTTTCTCTCTCACACGTGGGTGCGGCTACACTGCCATTACCCAATGTACACTTATAAATCACATAAAAACACAAATTAGACTCTGCCCCACACTTTATGCGGCAAATGGACAAGTCTCTCAAGAAGTTTTCACAGTTAGTACTTGACCCTTTGCCTGCTTTGCAAATACACGCGTGTCAAGTAATTCAGCGTGCCTGACGTGGTGCCCATGCACGGCAATTAAGGAAAATAAAAGAACGTGGTGTGTAAGAGTGACTTGTACGCTGCGATGCAGCTAAATTTATCTGAAACTGCTACGTTAACTGGCGATCGTGTAAAACGGACATGGCCTAATTGCACAAGAAGAAGCGTCAATGTGCACAATCGCAACATGTTGTAATACTTTCATCGTTTATTAATGCACGCACGTCCGTAGAACGTAAAGGCTCTCGTCAACTTACACAGTTGGTGTAGACCTATGAACGTGTAATTGAACATGAAACGAAAAGTGCAGCTGCCATTTTGATTCAATCTGTTTGACGACGTGTTATGGTATTGCATCGATTACAACAAAAACGACATGCCGTCATTATACTGCAGTGTAATTGACGTGTTTTTGAAGCAAGGCGAGAGTTACGTAGACGTAAAGTACACAAACAACTAGAGTATCAAGCTTGATTACAGCAACACTATTTCCACATTGTTGACATTCAGCGTTGGTGACGAGCCTGTCATGCACGAATAGCGGTCCATGGCTTATTGCAATGCAAACAACATGCCATCGCAGATTATCTGTCATCGTCTTCAATGGAGTACAATAACGCATTGGGCTCACTCCTGTATGAATAACGATTAGAGCAAAAAGGTCAATTAGTAGTGGCCCTTTTATATGGTGCACGTGATCGAGCGCAAATGCGTCTCTTACACACCGCCCATCGTATTCGATGTCGCATAATACACTACTGGGTGCTACGCCACATGGGTAAAAAATTATTACAGGCACTACGAAATGAATAACATGATCGACAGAGAAAGATGAAACGTGTGTAGGAGGTGTAGTAGGCGACACTTCGATTACAGTGTTGGTGTCGACGCTGACTGGCACAACGGCAGTGTGAATCGATGCGAAACGCACTAGTGCATCTTCATTACATGGCCTGTCAAATCCAGCGTTGCTATCGTCGATATAAATTACAAATTGCACTAAACAAATTATCACAAAGGGCACGTTTACGAAAGTAACTCAGTGAGTTTGCCTTCCTGCGTGAGCACAGTGCTACGATTATACAAGCCACGTGACGGATGTACCGAGTTCGATCGGAGTGAGGTTTGTTTTTGCAATACCTGTCACATGACCGGCACGTGTATGCAACGCGTATTCAGCGAATATGACGAGGGTATTACGCACGTCATGTTATCGTACCTGAGCAAATGTAACTGTATCAACATGTCACACGCAAACGACAAGAGCTACTGAGACGACTTGTTGCCCTGGTAACGATACAATCTTTTTGTAAAATGTGCGTGCAACGAAGTCGCTTTATACACGAGCACCCACAATTTACACACACTGCGCTTTACTCGTTATACAATAATAACAAACGTGAGGCTCTTGATCAATAGCAGATGAATGGAGGTAATGCTAAACGATATCAACGTGAGAAGGTGTGTAGAAGTGTCATGTACATGAACCATTGACCATCACGAATAAACGTTACGGCGGCAGTAAAGCGCATTCAACGTTGTTGGCGTGCCTATGCAGCCAGGAGGCGTGTGTGCTCGTTGGCATTAGCTCGTGCCTATGGTGATTCACAACGGGCATCACATGAGGCACTGCACGGCTATGCCACCACAATTCAATCCATTATCCGTGCCAAGTTGCTTAACCCACTACAAATAATTCAACAACACCGTGCGACATCACACCGGCCTCGACTGTCAGACCTCAAGCAGAAATTTTATTCTTTACCGTCATAGTCATCATAATAACAATAATAATAATAATAGCAACACGTGACACGTTTCTCATCGGATGTTGCTGTTAGTGACAATAATGATAATGACAAGAATAAAAACGCGTGTAAACATTTTAATGAAAAATAGAGACAAACTCCTATCATAACCTACACCACGAATGAAAACAGTGAAGTAAGTTATGGTAATGATAGTAGTGAAACTACCACAGTGAAAAAATAGTCCTACCCAGACTTGATTGTGGACGAGAACATGTCTATACCGACCACACTATGCGTCATGCAAGGTGCAACATCTCACTTATCGCATAACGTTACTTAACATGACGAAGAAATTAATACAACGATGAAGTAGGATAGTATTATATAAAGTGATAGCAATGTTAATGACATGAATGATGTGGATTAGCAAATAAAATTGTAAAGATGTACATTAGTGTAAAACGTGTTTTTTTTTAGTTTATTTTTATTCACATTTAATCATATTTCAATAAAACCATTTCAAACTTATTTATTTTTTTCACAACGATGTATTGAATGCTCAATGTACATATCAAAACGAATATTATTATTAATTGTAACGAGCTACGTTTGACTTGTATCGCTGTGTGGCCTCTGTTATAGCTGCAGATGTACTTTCTCTCACTATCTTGTTTACAATTTTTTGTTCCCTCAACGTAAATATTATTCATACACATACAAAAAAGGAACTAAACCCCTATAGTTTATTTGTTACTTCATGAAATCAATTGTATGCTAAAAAAAATATTTTTTTAAGCAGTTGCATAAGACTTTTGTCTTTTAACACAATTTTTTATTTTTAGCAATTAAAATATCTATACACAAATTAATTTATTTATTCATTTTCTCTGTTCAGTAAATTCTATATAGTTTTTCTCACTAAAGTAAATTGAACAGGTTTGACAACATTTATAAGACAAAAAATATATACAGAAAAAAAATAAGGAGTGACAAACATATATATATATATATATTTATAACGACAACATGGATTACAACTACCGTAACAAGAGCGATGACGCCGACGAGGACAGCTGCGAGGAGCCAATCCCGTTTGAGACCAACGATAAGGCCACCACACTACAGCAGTGTCGTGTGTTTAACGATGTCCCACTGAACGTACCTACGTGTACGAAGGCACTACTACAGGCACTCAACCTCATCTACACCCACGCCGATCTCAACGAAGCGGAAGCCACCACGCTGTTTTTTCTTTCCACAAAGCTGCTTCAATCACCCGATACGAAGCTGCGTCGCTTGTTGTACTTATTGATGAAGTAACTTAGTCCCTTGGTGCCACAGAGTTTTATTGCCTCTAACTCACTAATGAATGATATTAAAAGTGGCGGTGATGGGGCTAAAAAAAATGCCATTCGCACACTCTTCTGGGTTACCAATCACACCATGTACGGTGCGATGGACCGGATAATTACCGAATGCCTCAACTCTCAGAACGTTAACGTGGTAAACGCGGCACTCATTATTGGTTTGCACATTGCTCAGACAAACCCATAAATGCCACGGAGATGAATAACGCAGCTCAATGAGATTGCCAGAGCACGTGAAAAGACTCAGTACGTGTGTATTGCTCTACTGCACCATATTCGTAGAAACGATCGCCTTTCACTCGATAAACTGATTGATGACTTGCTCAATTCACGAATCAGTTCGTTACTTGCCAAGTGTCTGGTTATTAAGATGGCCGCCGCAAAGGCCCGCTAAGATGCTGGTTATCTCGACAAAACCTATCAGACATTACTGCGGTTAATGCAGACTCTCTGAAATGGAGCGACGCTCTATGAGGTGGTAAAGGCACTCTGTTCATTACCCATCTTACCCAACTACCCAATTAAACCAGCGGTAGATTTTTTGGTTCAAAACCTAAACGAGTCTAACACGGTAAACCGATTTACCGCGATGAACTGTCTTCATCAACTTTCACTCGTCTACCCGACTGCCATTACCTCATCGATTATGGCCGTAGAGAAAGTGGTGACGGATGTTAATCCGTAAATTGCCACCATGGCCATCACCACTATACTGAAAATCAACGAAGATGAGGCTACAGAGCGACTATTGTCTACGTTATCCTCCGATGTGGTGATTGCCTAGTTAGATGAGCCACACAAGATGAAAATCATCAATGCGTTACAACTCTCATCGTCTATTCGTGACAATGTGCGGTGGGGCAATACGTTATTACTCTTCTTTTGTAAATTGTTGAGTGGGGATGGGAGTGGCAGTATGAAGTAGGTTGTGGTGTAGGCGATGATTGGGTTTGCCCAGATGCACCATGAGTTCAATGATGCCGTCTTGAGCCATTTGGCGTAGTACATTGACGATTGTGAATATGTGGCAATCATGAAACGAGTGTTGTGTTATATTGCCGATGAAGCACCCCATTGCAGTGATCCACGCAAGTATGTTCGCTATGTGTTTAACCATGCCACACTGGAACAGCCATAGGTGCGAGCGGTGGCTATTACCACACTGGCCAAGTTGGCCGCTCGGGTTCGATCATTACGAAAGTCAATTCGTATTTTACTAAAGCGGTGTTGCAGTGACAGTGATGACGAGGTACGTGATCGGGCCATTTTCTACGACACGTTGTTGGCTCGTAAAGATGAAACCTTAATTAATGACATGATCAACCACGTAGCCAATGACGTTCGCAGACAGCGTGAGTAGGTGATGCATGATAAATGTAAGCTATACTATAATAATAACACTAATAACATGAAAATCAAATCGGCAATGGAAATGCAAGCGGCATTGGGTAGTCAAGGATATCATACCATGTCTCTACCATACACATCTCAGTCTACTGCCGCTGGTGCAGCAAATGAAATGTCACTAGGAGCTGCAATGACTACAACCAATTCGATGATGAACATGAGCAAGGGCAATAACGCAGATGGCTCAGTGAATGCTATGGAACAACAACAACAATTACAATTACCATCACAAGAGCAGTCAAATGTCGTATCCGTGTAAATATAGCGGGCTAGAAATACATTAGGGCGAATAAAGCAACTTCGAACGTTAGGCGAGATATTACACTCCAGTGAGCGAATTTTGTTAACGTAGTAGGATTACGATTACGTCATCTCTGTTACCAAACATATTTTGCAGCGTTATATTATTTTGCAATTTAACGTGCGCATCGAGACCAGTGATATTGAGTTTCGTCATGTCAGTATTTCTACCAACACGTAATAATTAGATGCACAACCGTTGTTTGCCATCCCCATCTCACATATTCAATCGGGTGAAAGCAAATATTGCTATGTGGTGTTGTAGTATGCACCGTATTCATTTCCTACAGGCAGTGTGTAGTGTTTGCTACATTATGTGAATGTGAATGTGGGCCAAAATGATCATGACGTTGATGAGCATGATAGTATGGGTGCTGCTAATTCAAGCTCGGTGTTAAGTGATGAAAATTTACACACCTCATTTGGTGAGACGGAGAGCAACTACAGGGTAATTGAGATTAATGCTACCAACCCAATTCATGGCAACCATAGCTAGAACAGCGGAGATGAGGATGCGTTGCAGAGCTTTGAGGTGGAGATGTCAGATTACATCACACCCATCAACCTAGGCAACACCTTTGTGCAAAAGTGATAGGCAAGTAGTAGTAAGGAAACTGCCGGTACATATGAACTTCGTTCAATTCCTAACATGACCGTGGCAGTGCACCAACTTGCGTAGTTTTTCAGCATGTACGTTGAAGGAGGAGTGCCGAAGGTGATTGAGACTACTTCGCGCACTCTTCGTATGTCTGGCATTATCGCTGATAGTGCACACTCCCTCATCCTCGTTCAGGCTCGTGTGTTTGTCGCAAATAATAGTTTTATAGCACTACAGTTAGCCATTCGCGGTGGTGAGGAGGAGCTACGTGAGCACCTTGCTAACGCACTACTTGGCTAAGCACATTCAATTTCTGCAAATAATTTAAATAACAATTTTTTATGGTTCTGTAATATCAAAGTGCTACTGGTGCAATATGCACTTACTTCATTTGCGTTTACTTTCATTTTTTTTATTTTGTGATTTACGAGTCAAAAATAATCTAGCTTTCTAATATGTTTGGCCGTTGATGTCATCACTCTTCTTTTGTGTATTTTTGTGGGATTTAATTTGTACAAAATAATAGAATGATGTCGACTCTAGCACTACAATTCAATATTTTTTGTTCTTGTGTTGGAGTGATGTAAAAATACTATAATTTTCAATGACACGCTTTTATTTCAACACATATATATAGGTGCATATCAATTAACATTGTAACGGAACATAAGTATAAGATAAATTCAATTTTTTATTTTTATGACTAAAAAAGAGATATTCAACATCTTTTGTAAAAAGGCTTTAACACTTTTTTCAAATAAGGAAAGTACTATATCATTAAAAAAATTTAGACTTCATATGTGTGCTTGTCAACTTCATATTATTCGAGTTTATTGTTTTGCTTGTTATTCTACCATTTCTTGCTGACGTTAATCATTGTTAGCGATAATGCACACATATCATCGTGCTTAATGTTGTTTAGATGGCGTTACTTTTTACAATTAGTTTTACAGTGCGAGCTAATTATTTTTGTTTTCTTTTATAAAATTTTATAATCAGTAAGTGTTTTTGCTTTCTATGTTAACAGTGTTGACGTGCTATTACATTATTTTAATGCTACATTTTGCATGAACTTCATATAAATAGCATTTTTTTTCACATGTTCATTATTTATTAATTCCACTTATTTATAAATTAATTTGTCACAGAAATAGTGTTTTTTTACAATTTTTTAAGTTGATACAGATAACTTTTTTTCTACAAATACGAATCACTAAAATGATACCGTAGCATCTCTTTTATCAACCAAAACGTGTGTTTGGTCAGAACATAACCAACACACTGCCACGTGCAAAGACGCCACCACCAATACCACCACCACCACCACCATCATCTACACCTTGACCTCTACCACTTTCTCATTAACACGCTTAATGCAAAGATATTATCACTAACAACAATAACATGAACAATGACAATTACGAGGTCGACGCGTATTGCCGATTTCAACATCAGTTAAACAATGCAAATAATAATTTATTCACTTCTGATTGCTAAAAGATGTAATTGTAGTAGTGCTAGCAGCAGTGTAAACGAATAAAACGTGATCCATGTGCGGGAAAGACGCAAATGCATTACACTACACACCATCATAAACGTACACTGTCTGTACCACCTACCGTCATGTTTACCCCAAATGAACGCGTCTACCGCAGATCAATGAAAGTTTCATAAACTAATGTTTTCGGTAATGAATAACAAAGTTAGCAACGACAATTATTTATTTCGCATAAAGACAATCACAATAACAATTACAACTTGCAGTCGTAAAGTGCTACACAACTACTGAAATGTAAATAGCTACAGCCGCCGCTTTTCCCGCCAATATTTGCTAACACAATACAAAATAATGTTAAAATTAACAATAGTGATGATAAAGATGAACATAGTGAGAATAGTAGTAACAGTAGCATAACATTTAGTGATCTGGACGATGTCAGTCCAATCACCTTATTTGACCAAACAGCCAGAATGAAAAGCAGCATTGTTCATAATTAGCACAATAATGCACACAATAACGATAAGAATATACAGAGCAATAATCGTTCTTGCAACCATTATAATTCGTGACAGCATGCCATGTGTAATGACACTAATAACATTACTGCCTGAACGACTTCTAACATAATAAGTTAATATGCCCTTTTTACACCTGAAATGGTCTCATTGATGATGAAAAATACACAGATATTAGAGTAGCGTCTACACATAGAAGATTATAGAGATTTGCTGTAAGCTAACATAGACATTTCTATCATTTTAAATATTGTATTTATTACAGATTTCAAGTTTTATTTCTTCGTTGCTTAGCACGAAAAGAACTTATTTATATATTTATTTTTTTTTGAAACTCAGATGTTTTACACACTATTCGCCTATTTTTACCGCTTGCATATTATACATACTTTACTATGTGCTTAGTAGTTTTGCATCAAAAATGTTTTTGTAAAACTATGTTGAAGTGATCTGACGTATAACACATGAATAGTAATGTTGTGAAATAATAATAAAAATTTGTTAATATGATTTCAAAAAATATTTTTTTTTACATCATGAAATCTATTTCGATCATTGAATATATCTATATAAATTTGATATAAAAGTATTCATACCTTAGCAAAACGTAGTAAAAAATTTTAAGCTGAAAACACCAAACACGCTTTAGTTATTAGGTTTTACTTATTTTTGTGTTTGTTTGTCTTTTGTGCTTTAAGTAGTAAAACAAGAAAATAGAGAAAATAATATCAAATGCTACGTTGTTTAGCACTACTTCTCTTGCCGCGAAAAAAGGCAGGAGCATCCCAAGTGGTACGACGTAAAGTGCTGAAACGAGTACCACGGCGAAGTACCGCAAAAACTGTCACAGCATCATCAACTTCATCTTCAAATACACGAAGTAGGAAAATGCAAAATGTACGCTACAATCAAGGTAAACAAATTGCCATTGATGAGACTACAGCGTTGGTGTAATCCAAAACACAAAGTGGCAAATTTGACGCTAGTTAACATTTACTATAACGAAGAAACAACTTGGCATCACTTGCGTAATCTAGTGCAATTAATGTTAACGGTGCATTAAGCAATGTTCATAATAATAATAGTACTAATAGTAGTAGTAGTAGTAGTATTACTTTTGGTAGCAGAGGCAAATTATCTCAACGACAAAACTACCGTCTTGCCACTGCCGTCTCTACCGTCATTGTACCTCCTTCACTGAATGTATTATTATAGGGCATGAAACACATTCTCACACCGGCAATTCAACGTCCTCTTCATAACTCGTCCAATAATAATAGTAATAATACGTTTAACATGGCACCAAATGCCCAGATGGAAGAATACTACACCAGTAAGAAAGGTCCACTCTTTGCGACTGCCGTCATTGCCGGCACTAATGCGGTAAAGATGACCAGTAATCTCATTCCATTCTGTCATCCCGTGTCGATTCACAAGTGTTCGTTTACGTTTCGTCGTCGTGTGATTCACAGTGCGCTTCGTCCATCCTCGCTGCCACATCGGGTGGTGCTGCGTAAGCGAGCAATCGCGCCATCTATTCCACCGTCTCGGCCATAGTACAGCATTTTGTACTGCTTCTGTACTGTAGCCACGTAGGAATAGTACAAGACCGGTTTAGAGATGTAAGCATTGACGGGGGCTACGGTGGCGTGTATCTCGTTGTATGACATGCTACGAACTGCACCTGGGGCACAGTAAGATGGATTAACGTTGGGGGAATCCTTTGTACTGGCAAAGCGTGGTGGTAAGAATGACTTTATCAAGCTGCTCATGTCCTAGGCTGACAAACCGTAAAGTCATTCACAGGCATAAAATAATCTTATTCCCTCATCTGTTAGTCTTAGTTATAATAATAATAGTAATAATTTAAATAATAGTGCCACCACCACCACTAATAGTAGTAGTGAAAATGCATCAACAGCATCAGCAGAGAAAAATGATCATAGTAATAGCGGTGATTACGGTAGTAGTGTCAATAAATAAAATCAGCGTCAGAGGTAAAGGCTAAATGAACGATAACAAACAAGAAAATAGTACTAGTAGTAATAAACATAGTAATAATAATAGTAACTTAACAAGTCGAGGTCTACATCAATTAATAAATTGAATTCTGCAAGTGTAGCAGCACGGGCAGCATCTGCGGCACTTGCTGCGGCCTTCAACAACGACACTGATAATAGTAAGAACTCTAAAGGTATAAATAAGAATAACGATAGCAATATAAATAATAATTTTAATGGTGCTGAGGAGTAAGAGGAATATGATAATAATAATGTCAGTAGTAACAATAAGACAAACGCACAACGTGTGGTGAAGAAGATACCACTCAAATCATTATCTAACAGAATCAAATAGAATGAAAGAAATGAAACAAATGACCGTAAATAAACGTTGAATACGAATAATGAACAGATTACTCACCAGGGCAATTCTGCATCACATAGAGGTAGTGCAAGTGGTAGTACGACGTTTGCGGGTGACACTGGCGCATGATGACGGTCTAACAAACACGAAAAGCGAATGCAAGAGTTATACCCACGACGTAACTATGGAGAAGGTGCCCGATTGGCGAGTGTACCACTAATTTAAACAAACAGTTCCACTAATCATGGAATTAATGCCAACAATGACAAATTTACATAAAAGACGTCACTGCCAAACGATAACAGACATACGCGAAAGGAAATGAGGATTGCGTAAGACATTAACGTCTCTGCACGAAAGAGGAATGCTAAAAAATTAAATTTATAAAGTCAAAACGAAGAATAATAATAATAATAAGAAATAAAATAAAAAGATGATGATGATGACGAATAAGAAGATGACGTGCAATAAGTGTAGGTTGTTAAAGTACGTAATAGACGATAAATTAAAAAACTGAAAAAGGGACAAGATGCAGTTGAGAGTAAATAACAAAAGTAATAAGACTAATAGTAATAATAATAATAATAGTTGTAAAGCGCCAAAGATAGCGATAACGATGAGGACAAGAATGCTGTAAATTATTAATTATAATCATAACAGCAACAACAATAACAATAGTCATAATAATAATAACGACAAGTACATACATCTCGCCGATCACGTGAGGCGCTCTCACGGCGAGTACGCAAGACACGCGATAACAAAGTTGCCCGACAGGTGCGTAGTGTTGCTGCAGCCGCATCTAACAACCGTAAGGATATTGATACTGATAGTAACACTGATAATAATGATGAAGAAGAAGAAGACGACGACGATAAAAATAAAAATAATAATAATAACAATAATAATAATAGTAAAAAGGTCAATGCTGGTAGAACTGCAAAATCAACGATAGCAGCAAAGAATGCTACCTCAAATAAACCACTAAAAACAAAAGACGAAAATGAATATGATGATAAAAATGATGATGATGATCACTATTACAATAATGATGATGAATTATAGAGATAGAATGATAAAAAGGTGACAAAATAATTCACAGCAAACAAAGTGAACACGAAAAATAGAAAATAACGCCATGCAACACGTTAACATTAATAATAGTAATAATAATAATAATAATAGTAGTAGTACGTGTAGTAGCTGTAAGAGAAGCTACACAAAAATTAACGTAAAAGGGCTCAAAAAAAATTATTAGGTAATTTATAAGATTAACAAGATGACGAAACTAATGTTAGCAATCCCAAACGTACACGTGTAAGTGGCAAAAGGGGTATGAACAAACACACACAACAAACAAAACGTTTACAAAACTAAACTATAGCATCGAAGCAATCTAAGCAAACGTCACCTCGTAAATTAAATTCGTTTAATTAAATAGATGAGACAGAAGATGAAGATGACGATGATGATGATAAAAATATTGAAAATGAAGACAGAGAAGAAAGTAGCGATGATGATGATGATGATAATTAGGAAAATAGTAAGATGAACACTAATAAGAAAAATAAATCGAACATTCCGAGAGTTTCACCTAACAGAAAACAATATACATAGTAAGCTGACGCAAATCAGTTGACAGCAAAGAAACAACGAGGAAGAAAAAAAATGAGCAAAATTAAGTAATAGTAGTAATAATAATAATAATAATAATAATAATCATTATAATAAGAATAAAGAGAAGATGCTGACGAGGAAGAGGAAGAACACAGTGCAGTTGATGAAAGTGAATAAACGTAATAGACAGATGACGAAATTGTATCTACTGGTCAAAGAGCACGTGGTAGAATGCAAACAAAACACACCAGCATACCGACCAGTAAAAATACGAATAGTGAAAAGAGTAAACGCAAACAAGAGTAGCATTAGAGTGTGACATAGTAATATGATGATGATGATGATGATGATGATGATGTGAGCTAAGAAAGTACCGATAATCGTATAAAGCAAAGCAAAGAAAGAGTCATATAGCGTAGAAAAAAGGTTAGAGATAGCATTGAGGATGACAATGAAGAAGATGATAGATAAAACAAAAACTAATATTAATAAAGACGCAGCCGATCTTCTCTTGCCTCTCGTCAAGTTGTTCCGCACAAGACTCGAGTAGTATCGCAAATATCTGATCGACGGCAAGGAGAGATGCATCGAGTGTAGCATGACACCTGGGACAATGAAACGACCATAACTGATGGACACAATAACAATAATAAAAATTATAAAGATGGTGATGACTATGATGATGATAATGGTGAGGTAGATAATGGCGATGAGGAAGAAGAAGATGATAATAATTATGAAAAGGATCGTATTAGTTAGCGTCAAGTAGTTAGGCCTAAAAGTAAACAACGAAATCAAGTAGGGCAACAAATAGCGTTACGATCATCAGTGCAGCAACGCATGCGTAGAAACTCGAATGCACGCTAAGTAACGTACGTGTAATAATTATACTTTATAATAACAAAATATATATTTTTTCAGCTTCACATAAATAAAAATTATTTTTGTTTTCAAATTATAGATTGCAATATTCTTTTTTGTTGTTTCTTTTTCATACGTATTACAAGCAATTTGTTTATATGATGATCGTTGGCATCAGCGCTTGCGTAGATATTATGAAACGTTATTATTAATGCTAACGAACATAGTGTGTAATTTTTACACTAACATAGATTTCTAAACATAAAAATTTATGTTTCTGATTGACAACAGTATATAAAAATGACTTATTCACTACTCACATTTCATAGAACACAATAAAATAAAATAGGTAACTGTAAAGTTTACAATTATCTAAACTATCTTTTAACCATATAAATCATAGATAATTTTAATTAATTCAAATCTCAAACAATGTAGCAAGGTAATAAGATTTAAAAAAATAGGAATAATTGATTTGCTAAAATATTATTGAAAATGTTAGTCTATATTTAGCCAATTCTCTTTTGTGGATGTACAAAAAAAAAATGGGTTGTTAAGGTTAGTGTCGATGATGCAATTGCATCAGGTGCACTTGTATATATTCATTTATTTAACTATTATTATTGTTGTTGCTGTCGTTGACTACGCAGAATTTTTTAAAGAGAAAAAATATATTGATTATTGATTCAAGTTGTATTATACCATGCAACATTTCAGGTTTGTTACAGTATTACATCAACATTACGCTAGACTATATCCACTTTTGTATTTTCACACCAATAGTTTGTTCCATTCGTAGCGTACAATTCATACCCATAGTCAAAATAGCATAGAAAATTTTTATAAAATAAATAATCCTAATATCACATTATCGATAAGTAGCACTTATAATTATACGTTAAAATAATATTGCAATTCACACAACTTGTCAAGTCGTCATTTCTATAGTAGTAACAGCTGTAATAGTAGTTGTAGTTTTAGCAGTATTTGTAAAAACTACAGCAATAATAAAAATATTGATCTTGACAATAATAGTGAGAAGACAAAGTAAACAATGACACACTGCGTACCTGTTTCTCAAAAAGATGGAAGCAAAGATATTGGTGATGAAGCGTGGCGTAAAAAATTAACTCCTGAGCAGTTTCACATTTTACGTGAGAAGGGCACTTCTGCACGTGGAGGTGCATTGGATGATTTTTACGGTAAAGGTAAATATGCTTGCGCTGCATGTGGGACTATTTTATATACATCGGACATGAAGTTTGATTGTGGTTGTGGTTGGCCTGGTTTCTGAGACTGCCTCCCTAACGTGGTGCGTGAGCAACCAGACGCAGATGGACGTCGACGAGAAATTGTGTGCAACGCCTGTAATAGCCATCTCGGACATGTTTTTCGTAATGAGGCCTACCACAACCCTCCTCCCAATGAACGTCACTGTGTAAATGGAGTGTCACTTATGTTCATTCCTGCATATGATACTAACGATAAGTAATTACAAACACATAAACTGTAACGTCCATTACTTCTATACATAACTTTTCTTTTAAGCACACACTCTATATACGTATATGCTGTTTTTATTTAAATAATCTTTAGTTTACATATATATATTTCCATACAGCATAGCAAAATACTTCAAAATATTTATTTCTCTGCTTGTTATCTTTTCTGTTTGCTATCTTTCTTTTTAATATAATACAAATTCTATATTACAAAAATAATATAGTTTTATTTCATATACAAATCAAGTTAGTACGCCATATGGCTAGTTTATAATGTTATGTTGTTATCATTGTTGCCTATTATACTAGTGGTGTCACTAAATATGATATGTAAAGATTACTATGTTGTAAAAAAGAATATTTTAAATAATTATAGTATTGTGTGTGTGTTCATCTAATCTTTGCCGGATTGATATCCAGCGACTCAACAATTATTTTATATGATAATTTTATTTACAGGTAAATTGTAACATTTGTTACCATATATGCATGATTCGAAACAGATGCTTGATGTAATTGACTTACCCGCAAATTGTATTTGAGTAAGTATATATAAATATTTATTCACTACTTATTAATTAGCAACAAGAACAAAAAAAAATTTGTTGTTATTTTTACAAAACAAGAGGTCAAAGTAAAAAAAAGGTTAAAATTTAACAATTTTAGGTGTTGGTGATTTGTTATCGTAGTAAATGACGGATCTTAACGCACAACTTAGTGCCTTATACGAGGGCAAACTAATTACTTAGTAGCAAGTAGCACGACTGTGTGAACGCTGCAAAGATTTGATGCTAGAAGAAGGTAATGTGTAGATCGTGTATGCACCTGTAACGTTGTGTGGTGACATTCATGGGCAGTTTTTTGATTTGTTGTAGCTTTTCAATAAAGGTGGTAAAGTGCCTGAGACGAGCTATGTGTTTATGGGTGATTACGTAGACCGAGGTTATCATAGCGTGTAAACGTTACTTTTGCTTTTGACTCTCAAGGCACGCTACCCAGATCGCATTACTCTTCTACGTGGCAATCACGAATCACGGCAAATTACGCAAGTCTATGGATTTTACGATGAGTGTTACCGCAAATACGGCAGTGCGAATGTGTGACGTTTGTGCACCTAGTTGTTTGATTACATGCCATTAGGTGTAGTTGTTGAAGGGGATGTGTTTTGCGTTCATGGTGGTCTAAGTCCACAGCTAAACACGTTAGATGAGATGCGTGTGTTAGATCGTAAACAGTAAGTGCCTCACGAGGGACCGATGAGTGACTTGCTCTGATCCGACCCGTAGGATATTGACTCATGAGGGGTGTCACCTCGTGGTGCGGGTTTTATTTTTGGCGCAGAGATTGCAAAAGGATTTAATTATCGCAATGGGCTTAGTCTCATCGCACGCGCACATCAGCTTGTACTGGAAGGATACAAGAGCATGTTTGATGATAACTGTTGTACCGTTTGGTCAGCTCCTAATTACTGCTATCGCTGCGGCAACGTGGCGTCAATCTTGCAATTGGGTCATAACACGCGTACAAGTCGTAATGTCATTTACTTCGGTGCCGCCCCCGCTGAAGGACGTGGTCACTTAGCCAAACACCCACCACCCTAGTATTTTTTGTAACGCTACAGTGAATATAAAAAAAGAAAAATCAACATTCTTTGAAAAAAGAAATAGAGATTTGTCCGATATTTGTGAATCTTTGTTTCAAATTTAGTATTGCTTTTTGTTTTCAATAAAACTTTTATATCAGTATGTACTATGTCATTATTGTGTTATCAGATAATAAAATAAAAATGTTTTGTGCATACACATATTTATTCTACTTTGATTTGTTGTGGGCGGTTGTAGTGATAGTGTGTAAAAGAGTAACTACTGGGGAGAAAAAAAACCATTCATCATGTTGTAATGTTTTTTGATTGTAACGAAACATGTATAGGTAGACCCTGCTTTTATTAATGATGCACATGCCACTACATAATTACTGTTAATGAGAATCTTTAAGCTACTTATATAACAGACCTTACCAAGTTATCAACAAACAGAAAAGTGAGCTGAAAACAAAGTGTGTAGTATCTACATATATTAACTTTGCCTTTTTTCTTCTTCTGTTACTAACATATTTATTTATTATTATTTTTTTACATTTCTTTTTTTTTTTTTTTGATTATTAATAATATTGATTTGCGCTAAATAAATAGGAGTGTACACATTTTTTGTTTAACTCTCTTCACTAGAAATACGATATTGAGTAACTGCGCAACAATGATGCGCTTCAATTCACATTGTGCCGCACGATTTAGACAAACGTGTTCTACTCCACTACTGCACAGTGGCAAATTATATTGGCTGTCGCGTCAATCACTAAAGTGCACTTCAGTGTGTTCACAGTGAATTCAGCAGCGAATGATAAGTGAGAGTGCATCATCATCAAGCAAGCCCATTATCCAATCGAACGTGCATGATCATTTGGCTGACTCGACTGTACCTGAAGAAACAATGATCCTCAATGAAGCACCACCATTCACAATCCCACCACACAATCGATCCGTCGCTAACTGGCTGTATTTGTGTGCGGCTCTGGTGGGTGGAGTGGTGTGCTTTGGCGGGATTACTCGTCTCACGGAAAGTGGGCTGTCGATTGTGTAGTGGAAACCATTGACGGGTATTCGCCCACCACTAACTCAAGCAGAGTGAGAGGCCTAATTTGCCAACTATCAAAACTTCCCATAGTTCAAACAAAAACCCGATATGACGTTGCAGTAATTCAAATTTATCTTTTTCTGGTAGTGGGCACACCGAGTGCTGGCACGTAGTCTTGGAGTTGTGTTTGGTGTACCGTTGCTGTACTACACCGCTCGAGGACGATTTACAAACAACAAACTTTTTCTTTACGGGTTATGTGGTATTTTAGGGTTAGGTGGAGCTCAAGGCTTTATGGGCTGGTACATGGTGCGAAGTGGGCTCGACAATCGATTGATTGAGTAGCGTAAGAAGGCCACCGTATCTGCCTACCGTCTTGCCTCACATTTGTTCTTGGCCTTTTTGATTTACTCGGCAATGCTGCGAATGGGTTTCATGCTCACTGTGCCACGTTTCACCTAATTTGCACAACGCCACAGCATTCAGCGTTGGTCACGCGCCTCACTGGCTACCATGTTTGTGGCTGCCATGTCAGGTGCCTTTGTTGCTGGTTTAGATGCTGGTTTACTGTACAATGACGGATTTCCGTGAATGGCCGGTGGCATTTTCCCACCGATGGATCACTTGTTTGCACTGACGCCAATGTGAAAGAATTTTTTTGAGAATCATTCAATGGTGCAAACCTGTCATCGTATGTTAGCAGGAGCCACAGTGCTGATGGTGGCAGGGCTAAATGTGTCCTGTCTACATCGTGGTGTGCGATTGCCATTGTTAGTCAAGCGTAATTTATCGTACGTTAACGCGTTTTTAGTACTTCAGGCAACTTTAGGAATTTGAACAATCTTGTCCTCCGTTGATGTGCCAGTGGCAACGGCGCACCAAGTTGGCTCGCTTGCCTTGCTAGCCTCTCTTATTCGCATGTGCGCTGTGGTTGGCAACCGTGGTATGGTCCTGATGTAAAAAGATAAACAAGTTACTAAACATTACTTTCACATTATCTTTTTAAGTCAAATACAATTAAATGTATACATATATATATATATATATATAATAATTTGTCCTACCCAATTTCTTATTTAATTTACCTTACAATTATTTACTGAATACGTAAAACTATTTTGCCATCTTTTTTTTTAAATATACGGAAGAGTATAGTATAATTGGAAAAAGATAATAATATTTGTATGTGTGTGTGTGTACAAATGAATGTTTGTGTTTTTTTGAGTTACGTTATTCAATTGATCAAAAAAGATTTAAAGTAATTGATCAACATATAATCATTTTCTGATTTTTCGTGTGCATGAATTGTAACTTATTTACAAATTAATAAACATACTAAAAATAATAATTGCCGGAGCAAGTTTACATAACAATATGTAATTTTCTTATGCTGTATTACATTAGTTTGAGTTTTTTTACTCATCTATATTTACTTACTATAAGTTTAATTTATTACCTTTTGTGTGAGAATAAAATTTTGAAAACGTTGCGTTTTTAATATTTATTTGATTGCTTTAACATACTTACAAGTTTTTTATATTTATTTTTTGTTATCAACGCATTTGATTCGCATTCACAATGCAAACTCATTATCGGCGTACTTATCAACAATTACTACTTACATATTTTGTTTTGCATGCGGCTAATTACGTAAATGTTAGTCAAACTCAATGATAATGCTTGTGTGCTAATACAGTTGTCAATACAACTTGATTTCCGCAAAAACAAATATTTGATACATGTGCCTTTAGTGTTTTTTACACTGAGATGCATGCAGCTTTCACTTATAACAGCACGAATTCGCAAAGAAAAATTCTATGTTATCTTACTGGTTCGTTTGTTTGTTGTTTTTTATGCATCAAAAGTGTTACTTCTCTACCAATGTTATTTGGTATTGTGAGAGTGATATAATCTTTAACAAACACTCAAATCATTATGAATAGATATGTGTGTATTTGTAGCTTTATAGCTTAACGTCAATGAAAGACTATTATTTCATTAGCTATCATCAACATTACCTTAACTATTTATTTTATTTTTTTACCATCATCTGTAATTTTAGTCTCTTTTTTCTTCTGTGATAGAGTTGTTTACGAGTTTGGAATTAGTTTGTGGATATTAATTTCGTGTATATATATATATATTTATTTATTTATTTATTTATTTATTTATTTATTTAAATAAAGTTTAATTAATTACCATTAATGCACATTACAAGCTGCACTTGTACATTCACTCTTGTGCGCATAATGTTGGTCGTATTATTCAGTATTATCTTTTTGTGCAGTTCCGTTAACGTTAATGCGTTCAGTAGCTCTTGTCCTGCAAATTGTTAATCTAGCAAAATGTGATGTGAAAAGGTGTTTGGCCGTGGTGGCTTTGTAAACTCAACTTAGTGCACCATCACATCATTTGTTTGTACGTGTAATAATGATGAAGGAATTTAGATTACTAGATAGTAGCCGACAGATGATCGTGGTGGTGGTAGCAGCAATTTCAACGTTAACGCTAATGCGTAATAACTGTGTACATGAAACGGATTATTTGATCCTCACTTGCCCTTTGGCAATTACTGTTATCCTGCGACGAGTATTTGCCCAACTTCGTGTGCGAGTTTTCCTACATCGTTGTGTGACACTAACACGTTCCAATGCACTACTAACACTATTTCTCTTCCGACTAGTCAAAATGAGAAAATCATCAACTATACCTGTGCCATGTGCTCAGGAAGTGTTTTCACGTTTCTTGGGAAAAGTAACACCTCATGCTCTAAGACTATCACACCGCTTTCACCGTAGATTTGCACCCCACAACGCACATGTAACGGGCACGGTTGCTGTAACCCTAGTACATCATCAACCAACACAGTAGATAACCCGTGCATATGTTTTAATGATGACATCAATGGCTATTGATCAGGTGCACAGTGCCAGTAGTGTGCGTCTGGTTACATGCCGAACAGCAATGGCATATGCAACGTACCCAAACCACGCATAGAAGTGATATTGTCGTCCATTGCCAAAACATGAACAATGGTGTTGCCTAACATGATTATAATTTTCTTATTTGTGGTTTGTGGCATGGCTAGACCGTCTTGACAGTCAGATGTGACGTTTTAGTCTACATCGCTACGACGAGCTAACTTATCTGCAATTCAATAACGCCGACGTCGTCGTCAAGCACTTTTTCATTCAAAATACATCCCTAATCGACCAGCACAAAGTCAATCATTTGCAAATACACGTAGAGACAATAATCTTAACCCCTTTGCATATTAAAGAAAAACAACTTCTATACGATGTTAAATAATACTTTTCCAGTAAGTTTACTGGTTCTAGTTAACATATAGATATTGCATATTAACATCATAAGTGTTAAAAAAATGAATAAATAACACTTCGCTATATCTAAAAAAAACATTTATATAAATATTTACTAATAGAAATCGAGAGATTTAAATTGTCAAATGTTTTTTGCTTTTTTCTTACCACCTAATTTTTGTGGTTTAAACTTTTCTCAATAGTATTGTTATGAAAAAGCTCCTCCCGTTGGATTCGAACCAACGACCTGTAGGTTAACAGCCTAACGCGCTGCCGACTGCGCCAGGGAGGATCTATTGTATTATTTTGTTTATTGATAATAGTGTTTAAAAAAAGAGCAAGTGGGCTGCCACTAATGTTTTGTTTGTCGCGGAATGCGTGGTGCGGGATGGGCGCCAAACGCCACGCACAAACACATCACGCGAGCAGACGAAACAATACGCGAAGCCAAAGCCCAAAAAACTGTGATTTGTGTCAAAGTCAATATCTTTTATTAAAATTATCATTTTCTGACAAAATTAAGTGAAACAATGTACATTAGATTTTTTTAAATAAATTAATATTGTACATGTGCAAAGTTTAAATAGCTAATAATAATTAATAAAAATTTTTATGCATTACATTAAATCGTGCTTACAACAAATTTTTAAAACATTTTTTTTTTACTTATACTTGATCAGTGAAACGGGTGTGTAATATACGGATACGTGGTCATTACGGTCATAAAGTGTATGGGTCATCTCAGAGTCTGCAAGACGTCAAAGCTACTCTCGTTGCTAATCGTATGATGTTCGCGGTAAACTTTTGTTGTAAACATTATTATTAGTTGTGCGGGTGCATTCAATAAAATCACCTATTTTTTGATTGTTATTATTACCAATTGTTTTGTCAACTGCAACGTCATCATTCGCAATTTGTTCATTTTGTTTTTGTGCAGCGATAACTGCATTTATGTTAGTTTGTTGTGATTATCGTATCATGGAAAATGCAACCTATGGACTAACACAACTATCTTTTCAGTTGTCAAGAACTGTTGCTCTAGGATTTATTGATGATGATGATATAAAGCTCTGACTTTGCCGATGCTCCGTTTTTTGATGTAAATGCTGTAGTTATGTGTGTTTATTATAATTATCGAGCGATTGGCTGGTTACACTTTACTCATCACATCGCCGGGTGGAAGGTATTGCGTTTGACACTAGTGTAATATTTGAATTACTTTTGTTTGAAAATTATTACAACTCATTGTTAATCTACAAGGCACACAGAACATGTTGCACAATGCAACCACTTTGCAGTTACACAGTAAGTCAACAGCACAATTTATTTTAACTAATATTGATGTTGTTATTTGTGTAGGAATTAGAGTGATTTGTGCCAGTTGAAGTATTTTTCACTTGACGTGCTGATCGAAGTTGCTTATTGAAAGATTATGTTAGCTGAGTAAAAGGGTTGAGTGATATACGTATGGGTTTAAACTTGCAATCATATCCATAAATGTAAATAACTCTTAAATAATGTGAATTACATATTTATTAAATCATGCCGACTTCATCACAAGCACTGAACAACGATGTGAGCAGAGAGTGTGCATCGAACTTGACACGATATTCAGCTTACTGGCATACTTGCGAGCGTTGCTACACACTAAGATCTCGTAACTTTAATGTATGCATTTTGACAAATAACGATATCTATAAGCTGTTTTTAAGTCTTTCTATTTATATTGTAAAAGTATCCTTTTTCAATATGGCTTGAAGTCTAATACTCGTTTTTTGGTTTTTTTCAAAAAATAATTTGTACAAAAAAATATAGTTAGTAATTTGTTGTTTTTTTTTTATTTGTATAAACACGTAGAACGATAATATTATCACAATTTGCATGAAGAATATAATTATGTATGCTGATAAATTAATATCAAAAAAGGAAGAAGTCAAGAGAAAAATTCAGTTATTGTGACTGTAAATAAGTTAAATAGCAATAATGTAACAATGATATGATTAAGGTGAATAATGTGAATATAATATATTGTTGAAGGATATAAGAATAAATTAAAAGTGCAATGAAATAAGTGATTATTCTATTCTTCGTACTGAGAAAAAGTAACGTAATCACTACACACAAAAAAATTGACATAGAGAAGTAAAGTGAAATCTATGTAAGTGTGTATACAGAGAAAAAAGTTGTTGTTTTTTTTACACAAGTAAAAATAATGCAAATAACTTGGATATTATGATGCAACACAAATTTAAAGTATGAATTTTCATTATAATAAAATGAGACTGACGTGTTTACCCGCTAATTATTTCGCTATCGATCGCAACAGACAAAGTGCGTGGCTCCTCGCGTGAGACGGCGTAAACGTTGTATAGTTATTGTAATGTCAAATGGGCAGGCGGAATAAATGACTAGGTGCCATTGCGTAAAAATAAGTAGGTAACAATTGGCGGAGAATTTTTATCGCTAATAGCCTTTATCAACTTTTTCCGTACACGAGAGTGAACTTCACCTATCGTCGTGCTGGCAGAAAATGCACCGTCTACTAACTTGACACCGAAACGTGAAGTATTGAACGTAAGTGTTATCTTGTCATCAGGATTAAGTAAACTTAGCATTGCTACTAAACGTAATCTGATCAAACTTATATGTTTTTGTATAAAACTAAATACAGAGAATTATAACAATCTAAACAATTAAAAAATATTTTAATAAATTTAAATTTAAAAAAAAAATAATTGTTGAGAAGATAGTTAAATTTGCAATTACATTCACACGTATTCATAACTATTTATTTATAAATTATCGCATGTGAGTTGAAAAAAAAAAAAAATATATATATGTGTTTCATCAACTTTAAAGTGTTGCAGAATATATTCTTACAATAAAAGTTAAAATTAAAGAGAAAAAATTTTGATATATTTATACTAACAATTTAAAAAATACTAATAATGACGAGTAAGTAAGAGCGAGATAACAGATAGCATAGGTAAAAAGAAAACTACGATAGTCCTACAAGAGACATAAAAATATTCGAAACACAAATAATAAATATATAAACTAATTTTTTGATGTTTTCTTAAGGTTCTGGCAATTGAACTAACATATATTTTTTTTGTAGTACATGCAAATAGGTAGAGGTAAAAATGTTGCTTTTTTTTTTTACACCTCTCAATCATACATATAAACGTGTGGAAACACACTTATGCGTACACACGTGTAAATGAAGCGTAAAAAAAAACAACCAGCTGATGAAATTCAGGACAAACATAGGGCAAAATACAAACAAACAAATTAAACTATTATTTCTACCAAAAAAATATATATACATTACATTAGCGTCGATAAATATTAATAATACTTCATTACCATTACAATAATATTTATAAACGAAGATTGCAATGAGCTATTTATTTTTTATAGTTTTTTATTGTTGTTGTTATGATAGTTATGTAGAATTGTTTTTTGTACTAAACGGTGCAATATGCTGCGGCTGTAGCACCCGTCGGGCAAACAGATGCATTGGTGATACTCCACGAAAAATAATTACTGTGCGATCGAATCGTTTATAAGGTGTTTCTTGTCCGTCAAAGTGAACTGGTGTACCCTATACCACTAAACTGCCTTGTATGCGTTTGATATGCTCATCATCATCTTTTACTCAATCTACGCTATGCTATCAAGTATATCGGGCACTACTTATAATCGCATAAAAACAACGTGGTGCTAGTAACAATTCTACTTTCTCTTACGGGAAGCGAGGATGTGTGAGTGTCATGAC
The DNA here is from genome assembly GCA_028554745.1 of Blastocrithidia nonstop. Taxonomy (NCBI): domain Eukaryota; phylum Euglenozoa; class Kinetoplastea; order Trypanosomatida; family Trypanosomatidae; genus Blastocrithidia; species Blastocrithidia nonstop. The sequence goes on along the minus strand of JAQOTN010000019.1, from coordinate 113,586 downwards.
TCGACCACTGCGCAAACACAAGCCTCCGATAATACCACTCGAATTTCGAGTCTCGTCTACATGAGAGCGAATAAAACCACTGCCCGATAATCGAAGGAAGTGTACACGATCATCAATAGGAATATGAGGTAAGTAATGCGTCGCTAATCCACGCACATGCGTTAGTGTACTTCGTACAAGCTGATTGGTTTCTGAACTAAACGCAACGTGCTAGTCAAACAGTGTTTCTTACTATGATTATAACTATATGCGTTCATGTGAAATACCACTACGTGATTCTGTAGAAATGTCATTTATTTGTTGAAATACCACCTTTTCAGAGTATGCCTTTGACTATTATATTTGATTTTTCTTCTGCTTTAAATACTTATTTTGTTAATTCTATTTTTGATGCATCTCTGCTCATTGCTATTCTTGCACGTTATGCACATCAGATGTGTTGACAGAATTAGCTCCTATTGTTGCTTTCATTATAGCGTTATATGATCGATAAAATTATTTATAATGGTGAATAAGACCATCCAAGTGACCGTCGTTGAACGGTAAGCGCGCAAATCACGGTTACACAAATTACAAAAGTGCGTCTTACTGCTTTTACGAAATAACCTACGGTATTACATACGCCGTCACCCAATCTGCTGGAATCTACTTTACAGGTTTTGCAATTACCTCTTACGCTGGAGGCTGTTTAAACGATGGTGCATAGCGTAACGAAACTAAACTGCCCGTTGCACGTGCACATTGTGCAGCAAGACAACGTAGCACGGAAATTTTTCACATCTAAAACGCTATTTTGTATGAACAAACCTTTTTTCTTTTTGTTTATTCTTGCCAATTATTACTATACTCTTCTGATGAATGTGTGTAAATCTAACTTATGACAGTAAAATAAAAAGGGTGGAGAAACAACTAATCATTCTTTATAAATATATAAAATTTAGCAATTACAAATTACGATTTTGACATTTTTTTCAATAATTACATTAAAAAAATCAGATTTCTCATAGTCCTTTGTAAAAAAAACATTTTATGTGAGTGTACGTATATTTGATTACTATTGTTTATCGGCAAAAAACTTTGAAATGTCATAATCTGGTAATAACAAAAGACAAAAAAAATGTAATTGTAAATAACATTATTAAAAAATTCTGTTTTTCTTTTTATAAAAAAATATATTAAAATATATATATATATATATATATATATATATATATTTTCTGCTTGATCAATCATTCAAATAATTGCAAGTAAGCACAATATAAATTGGTATTCATTTCAATTAAAAAAACATATATAGTCATACGACATATATAAATAAAATTTTTTTATATTTATTACGTTTTTTAATGCAAATTTACATATGTAATAATATGAGTAATGTGAAGTAATATATATATGTTAAATTGATGAACACGCTTTAAGTATTTATTGCAGCACAAATATGTAATATTTTACTGTAAAAATGTAAGTTTTCTTTTCAGTGTATATCAGCTATTGTAAGTTATTTTACGCAAGATAAGAAACTTAAACGTAATTGACTGATCGGAAAACATAAATAATACTAAAAGTGAAGTGTAGGTTGTGTAAACTTTTACACATTCATTTTCAAGCAGCAACGCGTAGAAAATTTTTTTGTTCTTTCTCTTGAAATAAAAATAATAAGAATTAGAGTATGTAGGTGACATGAATATATATTCGTATACATTGATGACAGCTAATCAATCTTATTTTTTACAAAGTTATATATACGTGCCAAAAGAAGCTAACAAGGTGTTATGTCAATAATATATAGTTAATGATTAATGCAGAAAATTTATCAATATATATTTAATTCTTGTAAATATTAGTAACAAATTAAAATCATACTAATTAAAAGGAAAAATATGAGCGAAATAAAAATATGTATAACAAAAGTTTTTAACCTAGTTTGTTTACTGATTTTTGCTTCATGGGTTTCTTGCTATTTATTACTTATTGTTTTCCCTTCTGTTTGCATCGTGCTATGTTCGTGAACCAATCTTTTGCGGTTTCACAGATGCATCGTTAACATTTTACTATTATTTGTCACGTTTTGCACTTCTAATGTCGTTAGTCACGTTGCTATGCGTTTTAGCATTAACATCATCAGCAGAAGTAACATCAACTGTCTCATTATACTCTCCACCATTATTATGTTTTTCAGGTGTAAAGGCATTAACAGAGTGCCTTTCAGGCTGCGTTTTCTGTATGCCATCACTCTTAGCAAGTGTCAATTAGACTACTGTAACACCCTACTTATTATTCTGATCATTCTGCTTCTGTAAATTTCGCAAAATTCTTTTAAGCTATCTAAAATTTAGCTTTTGACCTTGCACAATAAATTAACCTTTTATATCATCATTCTAGTCATCGTCAACACTGCTACTATTATTGTTATTATTGTTAGCATTATTTTCTTCGACTTTGCTTACTTTGGTGTCAAATTACACCTCAGTCGTCTCAGGCTCAACTAACGATTATAATAATGATGATGACTATGATGAAGATTAGGGAGTAATCACACCTTAATCTTCTTCTAACATCATTTCTTGTACTTTCTACTCTACGTCAGGTTCTATTACACTATCATCATCAGCATCATCATCACCGTTAGCATCATCGTTGTTTTCTCTTAGCGATTTGATTTACTATAACACAGATGACAAGTTTGAAGGGGTAGAAGTAAGAGTGAATGTGCTTTCTTTTTCTTCGCCTTGCACCGTGTCAGCTTCAGACGGCAAACGCGCTGAAGAAGATGACGCTGCTGCTGAACTTGAGGCTGAACCTGAGGATGAGGCTGAGGCTGAGGCTGACGAGCTAGCAGTAAGTGGAGCTAATATTTGTGGTATACTTCACTGCGCGGTAGCCGCAAATGGATTGTTGCACCCAACCAGTGAAGCATATTATCCTCCGAGGGCGTACATAATCTCATCCCACAACCGCTCCCGCCGCCGCAGTATTTCATCGGGTGGGAAGACTTGTGGAGGCGAGACGATTAGCCCCAGACGACACTATCGTGTTTCTTTGCCCTATTTAATCTATTGCAGTGTAGGAAAGCGGCCCTAATGGGTTTGCGATTCAAGTGGGTAGGGTTTGAAAAACGACGGAGACACATTGACAGCAATTCAGTGTCCGTTGGCCACCTCACTCGCAATCTGCTACGTCGGCCAACGCATACTACCCCAGTACACCCGCAACGATGACCTCGGCTGACCAGCCGCCAGCTAGGCAAGGTACGGTAGTGCCTATACTTTAGACGCATACAAGGTTGGCTAATGGGTGCCGTCATCCAACACCCTACCAGGAATAAGAGGCTCACACATTAAACGATGACGATATTGAGCTGCTTTGTAATCTACATTAGACGACGAAGAAGAAGAAGATGACGACGACATTGATAGCGAGGCCTTGTCTAGTGCTCTGTCAATTCAGTTACGTCATCGCTTTTGTTGACTAAAAGAGCTTACATTCATTTCAGGGAGACCAAGAATTGATTTACTTTTACCCTAAATTGTGTCCGTTAAGTTGTTTGAGTTTGACGAATGCGACAATGAAGCCGAGAGAGGAGCAGCATCAGCAGCAGCAGCATTATCACTGCTATATTAAGTTCTCTGACCTTAACTACTCAGATTAGTGTCATGATGCACATTACTGTGGTTACTATTGTTGCCACTTGTAGCTGTAGACATAAATTTATTGCCAAAAAACAATGACGAAGAAGATGATGTTGACGCAAATGGCTCAAGAGTGTGAAGGATGGTAATATGGGCCGTCGGTGGCATCGTAAAACCTATTTGACTGTACCCACCATCATACACGTCATGACCCCAAAAAACCTACGGGAACATTGGATTGCCAATAGACAATGGATAAGTAAATTTGAGGTCTAACACCACCGCACTTGTGATGTCATCGTCGTACTCGGTAATCATCATCACACGTCGATCGACGTGAGTGGAGGAGAGAGGGTGTGCGACTAATACAACACCTTTGGCCAATTACACACTTTGATTGTTTGAACGAATTAATGAACGCTTGAGCGCATATGAGGCGGGCCGAAAGTAATGTGATGGTTTACTCAGCACCAATGGAAATGGCTAGGCTCGATATAAATTAGCGTGCTTTTTTACTTACTATTTAAGTGAGAAAATAAGTGCATCTTGCTCTTTGATGACAGGAGGTAGCTTTTCAAGTAAATTTTCACGATGGGCACGTAAACGATTTAATGTGTCAAAGGCTAAAGTGATTTTAGGCACTTTGTTAATATCACGAAACACCTTACGTAGTACGTCAACGTAAGAATGATTTGGTACATATAATGGACTACGTTGACCAGTTAATTCTTGCAACTATCGATTACATGGAAACAAAAACTTGGCCAACGGGTTGGCATCGAGATCGCGGACTTATTTAAACAGACGTCTATACAAAGAACGAATTAGCAATGGTGATAAGGTAGGTGAATTAAACTTTTTACTCGTGACAACCTTGCTAACTGATAATAGGTCATGAGTACTACTAAACATTTTCAAGTCAATTTTTTGAAGATGAAAAGTCTTTCGCTGAAGGAAAAGGCTTTGTTTGACTGAATGCGATTAGACTAAAATTGATATCAATTAATAGTAATATTGTATATGTAAACAAATTTGTAAGACACAACAGTTTGGTGTCATAGTAAGCAAAGGTAAACAAATTTAATCAAAAATAAATAAGAAAAGAAAAACAAAGGAAAAAGAAATTATTAAAATTTTGATATTTTTTATTACACATTTCAATCGACAATCTTAGCGAATAAGAATTCACACAGAAAGACAATGAATATGTATATTACAATAATCATTGTGGTGATAAGAGTAAATCATAACATAAGTTGCATACATAAAACAGCCACTGTAATATGATAGTTTTATTACAAATTTTTAATATTAATACTATCACACATTCCGTGTAATTGTTTTGCCAGGAAAAAATATTAAATTGCTTCACAACGTTCAAATATCATAATTTCATACCTTAAAAATTACATTTCTTCTGGAAAATAAATACAGATGATGTGAGTATAATAAATGTAAAATGAAAACATTTATTTAAAAAAACATAAAAGAGAAAAGAAAATAAAATTATTTATTGTCTGATTGTCGATTGGTCATTACTGATATTATTGGTTTACAGGTTAGCTTGCATTAATATTGATTTGAATAATACACAATGCCCCTAAAAACTATAATCGCAGTTTGTTTGTTTTTGCTGAATAAATACGACTGTATTATGAATAGCGTACATACAAAAAAAATATGTATTTGAAATTAAATACTGGAGTCAATGCATATTTTAATAAATTTATTTTACTTTTTAACAATGCTCTTAAATATCTGTGTTAACAGACCATGCGCGAATAACATTATCTGTGTAGCCAGAATACAGTGTATTGCCATCAGCAGACCATGCAATACATGTACATTCAGGTGTTTTCACATTGGTGTCTGGTGCAAGTTCCACAATCACACTCTTCGACTCCAAATCGTACACACGAAGAGACTTTTCAGTAGCAACACACATCCAAAATCTATTAGGCGAGAATGCAATTTGGTTGATTGGAGCTTCGACATTGATCTGAAACAGAGGTTCACCATTGTTAACTTCCCACAAGTGTGCGAATCCGTCTTTACCACCAGATGCACATAAAGAGCCATCCGGTGAAACTGTAATAGTGGAGACGTAGTTGGTGTGACCAGAAAGAGTATGTAAACATTTACCATTTGATAAATCCCATACTTTTACTTTGTTATCCCATCCACCAGATACGACCAGTGACTGTTCCAGTGAAGGAGAAAAGCAAAGACTGCTTACCCAATCAGTATGACCGTCACGCTCGAATTCATGCATACATTCACCCATCACATTCCATACTCGGATCACCTTATCTCGGCCTCCTGAGACAATTTGACGATCATCAGGAGAGAAGGCAACAGCCAATACGTCCTTAGAGTGCTTCAAGAATTTGTACTGGCACTGACCAGTTCGGAGATCCCACAGGCGCAATGATCGATCCCACGAGGATGTCACTGCATACTCACCTGCGTGTGCCAGTGAAACACAAGAAACAAATCCACTATGACCCTCAAGACGACGATCTGGAATCGCATAATCGCTCTCCGCACTATGGCGGTTAGGATTTTCTTTCCATGCAATATAAGGCAGACCCATCACGGGAAGTAGACACAACTTTGATATATGAGTCTGTCTGTTGAGGACACATCAAAGAAGTTACCCATCCGCGATGACCCTTTAATTGACCTTCGTAGTTCATGATGAATGTTATTGATTGACATCCTCGTGGGATCGATCATTGCGGATATGCTGTTTCGCTGAAGGAAAAGGCTCTGTTTGCTGAATGCGATTATGACTCCAAATTGATATCAATTAATAGTAATATTGTATATGTAAACAAATTTGTAAGACACAACAGTTTGGTGTCATAGTAAGCAAAGGTAAACAAATTTAATCAAAAATAAATAAGAAAAGAAAAACAAAGGAAAAAGAAATTATTAAAATTTTGATATTTTTTATTACACATTTCAATCGACAATCTTAGCGAATAAGAATTCACACAGAAAGACAATGAATATATATATTACAATAATCATTGTGGTGATAAGAGTAAATCAGAACATAAGTTGCATACATAAAACAGCCACTGTAATATGATAGTTTTATTACAAATTTTTAATATTAATACTATCACACATTCCGTGTAATTGTTTTGCCAGGAAAAAATATTAAATTGCTTCACAACGTTCAAATATCATAATTTCATACCTTAAAAATTACATTTCTTCTGGAAAATAAATACAGATGATGTGAGTATAATAAATGTAAAATGAAAACATTGATTTAAAAAAACATAAAAGAGAAAAGAAAATAAAATTATTTATTGTCTGATTGTCGATTGGTCATTACTGATATTATTGGTTTACAGGTTAGCTTGCATAATAATACACAATGCCCCTAAAAACTATAATCGCAGTTTGTTTGTTTTTGCTGAATAAATACGACTGTATTATGAATAGCGTACATACAAAAAAAATATGTATTTAAAATTAAATACTGGAGTTAATGCATATTTTAATAAATTTATTTTACTTTTTAACAATGCTCTTAAATATCTGTGTTAACAGACCATGCGCGAATAACATTATCTGTGTAGCCAGAATACAGTGTATTGCCATCAGCAGACCATGCAATACATGTACATTCAGGTGTTTTCACATTGGTGTCTGGTGCAAGTTCCACAATCACACTCTTCGACTCCAAATCGTACACACGAAGAGACTTTTCAGTAGCAACACACATCCAAAATCTATTAGGCGAGAATGCAATTTGGTTGATTGGAGCTTCGACATTGATCTGAAACAGAGGTTCACCATTGTTAACTTCCCACAAGTGTGCGAATCCGTCTTTACCACCAGATGCACATAAAGAGCCATCCGGTGAAACTGTAACAGTGGAGACGTAGTTGGTGTGACCAGAAAGAGTATGTAAACATTTACCATTTGATAAATCCCATACTTTTACTTTGTTATCCCATCCACCAGATACGACCAGTGACTGTTCCAGTGAAGGAGAAAAGCAAAGACTGCTTACCCAATCAGTATGACCGTCACGCTCGAATTCATGCATACATTCACCCATCACATTCCATACTCGGATCACCTTATCTCGGCCTCCTGAGACAATTTGACGATCATCAGGAGAGAAGGCAACAGCCAACACGTCCTTAGAGTGCTTCAAGAATTTGTACTGGCACTGACCAGTTCGGAGATCCCACAGGCGCAATGATCGATCCCACGAGGATGTCACTGCATACTCACCTGCGTGTGCCAGTGAAACACAAGAAACAAATCCACTATGACCCTCAAGACGACGATCTGGAATCGCATAATCGCTCTCCGCACTATGGCGGTTAGGATTTTCTTTCCATGCAATAGCAGACCCATCACGGGAAGTAGACACAACTTTGATATATGAGTCTGTCTGTTGAGGACACATCAAAGAAGTTACCCATCCGCGATGACCCTTTAATTGACCTTCGTAGTTCATGATGAATGTTATTGATTGATATTGATGTATAGATTCAAATATATGGATATGCTGTTTCGCTGAAGGAAAAGGCTCTGTTTGACTGAATGCGATTAGACTAAAATTGATATCAATTAATAGTAATATTGTATATGTAAACAAATTTGTAAGACACAACAGTTTGGTGTCATAGTAAGCAAAGGTAAACAAATTTAATCAAAAATAAATAAGAAAAGAAAAACAAAGGAAAAAGAAATTATTAAAATTTTGATATTTTTTATTACACATTTCAATCGACAATCTTAGCGAATAAGAATTCACACAGAAAGACAATGAATATGTATATTACAATAATCATTGTGGTGATAAGAGTAAATCAGAACATAAGTTGCATACATAAAACATCTTTTATAATATAATAGAATTTTCAAATTTTTATTTTGATATGTACTAGTACAATTGTGCAAACTATGCGAATGATCACATATGTTAAACAAAAATTGTCGAGTAGAATTAATAAATTCAACGTATATATTTTTAATTTGACAAGTTTTTAGTACGGAGTAGTGTGTTTTCGTCCATGTACAGAATGATGTGTACAGTATTCTCAGAAAACATTTATCAAATATCAAAAGATTGTGAATTTTGAAAAGCTCCTCTATTTTTTAGGAAACAACAATTAAAAATAAAAATGATGTAATAACATCAAAACCGATAATAAAAAAAAAATAATCTTCATATAATTTATTGTTGAAAAAAATAGTATCTCAAACATTTTTATTATTCTATTGTGAAACTGCTGATTTTTGGATATGGATATTTACTTATAAATTTATTCAATAACTTTTTTTTTAGTTAGTTTTGCGTCTCTTCAGTTAAAACTCTGTATTATTAGCAGTATCGCTGTTATGGTAATAGTGATTAAAATTTAATCGAAGCAGCAAGAAATTCAAAAACGCAAACTATACATGTTGTTCCTACAATACAGTAAGTAACGATGAAATTTCACGGTGATAATCATCTGTCATATTCTGATATTGCCTTTTGATAGAAGTTACGTTGCCAGCTCCACGATCAATAAGTGAGTTTAATAGTGCCTGTGAGTTGCAATACTGTCGTGCAATTGTCAAAATATTTTCAATGTTCATCCGGATAGACGCACAGTCATTATGTAATAAACAACGCTGTGTAAGATATGCCAAGTAAACATTATGTGCCAAACGAATGTCATCAAACGACGTGCAGTGCTTTACTGCCTTCAGTAATAAGTCTCAGGCTACAGAGCAAACTTCTGAAACCAAATACGATCACAAATTTACAATACAATGATTGAGTTGCAAACCTAATGAGTGTGCATCATTAACCACATCGCGTCATGCGCTAAAATCAACTTTACGTTAACCTGCTCGCTGCATTATGCGATCGACGGTGACACTTTTGCGTCATGCATTTTTCAGCGTAACCTATGCCACCTTAACTCTAAACATCATTCGAAAAAGACGCCGGTACACCTTCATCGACGTGAAATCAAAGAGATTGTTTAGTGGCGAGCATATCGACAGGGTAATAATAAACGCATCTCATCCTAGTTTAGATTAATCTTTGACGAGTTCGCACTGCAAACTATCAAAATAATCCGTGTTGACATGTTTAGCAAGTGGACTTACTTGTGCTAATGTGGCGTTAAGTTGATCACGTACATATGAAACCTGTATTGTATGACTTAATCGTGACAAAAGAGGTTACAATTTGTTGATTAGTAATTCGTAAAAATCACCATAGCCTACAAGCAAAAATGCATTTACTATATGTAATAGGTCCTACAACTTACATTAGTCTTTGATAAGTCGTAGTACAGCGCTATTACTATAAAGCAACGCCTTGTGCGCTACAAGTGGCAGAGTGGCAAAAGTTGCATTTTGCGCCTCTACAACGATGCTTTTCTACATTCGTCACTGATTAGCTCTGCACGATCGACGAATAAAACCAATATTCTTCATTACCAGCAAAATTTACTCTGCGACTTATGCGTTTACTGTAGTAGGTAACATATTGTAATTTAACGAATACTTCGCAGATCAAAAATTATCCGCTTCATCGTCAATTTTTTAATGAATTGTAATGAAAAATTAATGAAACGGATCACATACTTCACCTTGTGTTAGACTGCACATTGTCATGTAAAGTAATGGGCCTATTGCCTACAAATATATGTCATTGATTAATGCCAGAAGTCTTGTTGAACCTTGCTACATAAATTCGTGCAAACGTGAAACAAGCTCGCCTCCTTTGACTTGAAACGTAATCTTCAATAAATCCGACATTACACAAAGTTTTGCATGTATCTTCTTCTGCAACATTAACATTTTACCGTAGGTGAGCATCTACGTCGACTGTTCGCGCAGTGTTGCGATGAGTAAATGATACTGACTGAATTGATTACGCACCGCACTACGTAAGCTTTGCTGCATAAACGAAAGCTAATTTTGTTACTGTTGTAGTCCTAAATAAATTTGTCTAGCTAATCGACCAACTTAACAAAACATTGTAAATGCGTTTTATTGCGAACTACTGCAAACTGTATTACGTAGTTGATAGCATTATAAATGCTAATTATAAACAAATAAATCTGTTTACTAAACTCCAGCTCACATTAATATAACATTTTGAAGAAAAATAACATTATTGATTGATGAAGTGCATAAGGATTATTTACTGAAATTAATACTTACACTATTAGCATCACGACCTGATATGACTTTGTTAAAATTATTATTAATACTATCGGAGTAAATATTGCGGGGTAAATCAGACTGCATTGATATTTGTTTAGGTAAATCGAACTCATTTTCAGCTCTTTACATACTATTTTGATTATCTTATGCTAATCTTTGTTTAATACTGCTTTGTATCATATCTGATGTAATATTATGTAAAACTTTGCTTTTTTATAAGGTAGGAATACTTCCTGCAAACGTCGAATTAACTTTAGATGGTGTTCTGCGTAATAATTAATTTTATCTGCCTAAAACGGTTACCTAAAAATCAAAATCTTTATTAAGAGATATAGCGTTTATTTTATTCGAACTCATTTTATATTATTACAAATTGTCAACGATAACCTTTATTATAAAAATCAATTACAATAAAAATAAAGAATACTTCTTATAATCTTGAATTAATAAAAAATCCTGTATATAAAATAGAAAACTTAAACAGTAATAAAAGAAACAAAATAATTTTAGCAAAACGTTGAAAATATTCTCCTTTATTAATACTTTACATTAACTACATTTATTAAAACAATACAATTTGTAATTCATAACGGAACATTTTCTAGTATGGAGACAAAATAACTGTGTATTTTCCGAATTACTAACGTAAAAAATTAAAAAAAGGAAACTGTTAAATTTTTCTATGTTTTTCAAGACAATCAAACTAGTAATAATTATTGAATTATAAATATTATTTACCATTGAACATTTTATTTGATATCCATAGTTTCAGATTAGATTAGTGGGAAGGGTATATATATATATAAGAAATTCTTACGCAAGTTTTTTCGAGCGTTTTATGTATAGAATAGTTTTCACTCTTGAATTATATAATAAAAATTTTTTCCATTTTTCAGAAAAATATTTTTGTGATATAGTTGCTGTTTATAGAAAGGTAAAGAATGATAATGTCACTGATAGATTTATTTTGCACTAAAAAAGGTAATATTTGACGTATACTGTTTTAAAAGCATTTCACGTTATAGAGCTGTTTGTGCTTGTCAAGTAAAATGAAGAAAAAAAGTGTAGGATGTAATAAATATAATAATGATATCAAAAACATTTATTTTTTCCCTACGTTTATATAATAAAAATAATTGAAATTTGTTAATCTTCTATATTTTATTGAAAATTTAATTAATTTTTTTAAAAAGAATATAATTGATTAATTTATTTTACAAAGCTTAACTTATGATTTTTATTAATTATTTTCTTAATCGACCTCCTCTACTTTGGGACCGGATGATGCTCCAGTGTCAGGTGCAGCTCCACCCATTCCTCCCATGCCGCTCATGTCAGGCATACCGCCAGGCATACCGCCAGGCATACCGCCAGGCATACCGCCAGGCATACCGCCAGGCATACCTCCAGGCATACCTCCAGCTCCAGCTCCACCCATTTGCTGATACATCTTTGTCATGATCGGGTTACACTTACCTTCCAGCTCTTTACGGTGGTGTTCATATTCTTCTTTGCTGGCTTCTTGATTATTGGTTAACCATTGCAAGGTTTCTTCAATAGCGGTGGAGAGAGTTTGTTTGTCACTTTCATCCAATTTACCTGCTACATTGGTATCATTGATGGTGTTCTTCATTGAATAGGCATAATTCTCCAACTAATTCTTTGCCTCAACTCGTTCGCGCTGTTCACGATCTTGTGCTTCATACTTTGACGCCTCATTGACCATGCGATCAATCTCGCCCTTGCTGAGACGACCCTTATCGTTAGTAATGGTAATTTGATTACGTTTACCTGTACCTTTCTCTTCTGCAGATACATTCAAGATACCATTAGCATCCAAATCAAATGTCACTTCAATCTGCGGTACACCGCGTAACTGGGTGCAGGAGGAATACCTGATAGATCAAATGTTCCAAGCAAGTGGCAATCTTTTGTCATGGTACGTTCACCTTCAAACACTTGAATATGTACACCAGGTTGATTGTCTGAGTAAGTAGAAAAGATTTGACTCTTTTTAGTTGGAATAGTCGTGTTACGCTTAATTAACGCAGTCATCACACCTCCGGCAGTTTCAATACCCAGTGTTAACGGAGTTACATCCAGAAGAAGTAATATTGAAACTGCCGGAGGTGTGATGACTGCGTTAATGAACGCTTGCACAGCAGCACCATAAGCCACAGCTTCATCAGGGTTGATACTCTTGTTCAGCTCTTTTCCTCCAAAAAAGTCGGAAACAAGAGATTGTACTTTTGGAATACGTGTAGATCCACCAACAAGTACAACATCGTGAATGCTGCGTTTGTCCATTTTAGCATCTTGTAAGACACGCTCAACTGGCTGGATGGTACTTCGGAAAAGATCACCGCACAGTTCTTCGAAGCGGGCACGTGTGATGGTGGACTGGAAGTCAATGTTGTCAAATAGTGCATCGATTTCAATCGTAGCTTGTGTTGCAGAAGAAAGTGTTCGCTTGGCACGCTCACACGCTGTACGTAAACGACGCAAGGCACGTTGGCTTGATGACAAATCTTTTCCACGATTCTTTCGCTTAAATTCTTCACTGAAGAAAGTGACAAGACGGTTATCAAAGTCTTCACCACCGAGGTGAGTATCACCATTTGTGGCCTTCACCTCAAAGATACCGCCATCGATGGTGAGAAGTGTAACATCAAATGTACCACCACCAAGATCAAAAATAAGCACATTACGCTCATGTCCATCATCACCTTTGTCCAGACCGTAGGCAATGGCAGCGGCAGTTGGCTCGTTGATAATACGTAAGACCTATAGGCCGGCAATAGTTCCAGCATCCTTAGTAGCCTGACGTTGGGAGTCGTTAAAGTACGCAGGTACTGTAACGACAGCCTTCTTGACTGCAAGCCAACATTGAAACTTACCAAGGTATGCCTCGGCCGTTTCTTTCATCTTTAGTAATACCATCGAGCTGATTTCTTCCGCAGTGAACGTCTTGGTCTCCCCATGAAACTATACCTGAATAAGGGGCTTATCATCTCCCTTGTTGATTACTTTAAATGGCCAATGCTTCATATCACTCTGCACAACAGACTCACTGAATTTGCGTCCAATGAGACGTTTTGCATCGAATACAGTGTTATGGGGGTTCATGGCAACTTGGTTTTTGGCCGCATCGCCGATGAGACGTTCAGAATCGGTGAAGGCAACATAGGAGGGAGTGGTTCGATTACCTTGATCGTTCGCAATAATCTCCACACGCTCATTTTGCCAAACACCAACACATGAGTATGTTGTGCCAAGATCAATACCAATTGCACCTTCAAACGCCATTATGATGTTAAGTTCTTTAAATTATAATAATTATATAAATTATGTAGTTAAATGTAATGTGATTATACTTTTTATAAATCTTTATGTTAGTTAGGCTTATTTATTCGTTATATGTGAATAGCTTATTGTCGCAGATAATCTATCAGATAAATTAAAAACAGTTTGTTTGTTTTTTTAAAAAAAATTTAATTGAACAAGCGTTAAAACATACATATTCTTTTATGATATTTTGGTGGGTAAAAGAAAAACCTCATTACATGCAAATAGGAAATAACTAATAATTCTCTGTATTCATGCAAATAAAAGGAAGTATCGTTTTCATCAACGTATTTTCTTTTCCCAAGCTAAACATTGTTTAAATATTATAATTTTTATCTGAACAGTATAAAAAAGAATAGAATTTTCCAACCATAATATATTTGCAATTGTAACTTACTCTCAAAGATACTTGTTCTCAATAAATAAGTATATTTTGCCAAATGAATGTAGATAAAATATATAACTCACTTTAAAATATTTTAAATATTTTATCGGTTAATGTGTATTTCGTTACACACTATTTTATTTTAGTGTAATTGTTATTTACCATTGAAGATTTTATTTGATATCCATAGTTTCAGATTAGATTAGTGGGAAGGGTATATATATATATAAGAAATTCTTACGCAAGTTTTTTCGAGCGTTTTATGTATAGAATAGTTTTCACTCTTGAATTATATAATAAAAATTTTTTCCATTTTTCAGAAAAATATTTTTGTGATATAGTTGCTGTTTATAGAAAGGTAAAGAATGATAATGTCACTGATAGATTTATTTTGCACTAAAAAAGGTAATATTTGACGTATACTGTTTTAAAAGCATTTCACGTTATAGAGCTGTTTGTGCTTGTCAAGTAAAATGAAGAAAAAAGGGTAGGATGTAATAAATATAATAATGATATCAAAAACATTTATTTTTTCCCTACGTTTATATAATAAAAATAATTGAAATTTGTTAATCTTCTATATTTTATTGAAAATTTAATTAATTTTTTTAAAAAGAATATAATTGATTAATTTATTTTACAAAGCTTAACTTATGTGGAGGTAATTTTTATTAATTATTTTCTTAATCGACCTCCTCTACTTTGGGACCGGATGATGCTCCAGTGTCAGGTGCAGCTCCACCCATTCCTCCCATGCCGCTCATGTCAGGCATACCGCCAGGCATACCGCCAGGCATACCGCCAGGCATACCTGATTTAAATTACCTCCAGGCATACCTCCAGCTCAGCTCCAGCTCCACCCATTTGCTGATACATCTTTGTCATGATCGGGTTACACTTACCTTCCAGCTCTTTACGGTGGTGTTCATATTCTTCTTTGCTGGCTTCTTGATTATTGGTTAACCATTGCAAGGTTTCTTCAATAGCGGTGGAGAGAGTTTGTTTGTCACTTTCATCCAATTTACCTGCTACATTGGTATCATTGATGGTGTTCTTCATTGAATAGGCATAATTCTCCAACTAATTCTTTGCCTCAACTCGTTCGCGCTGTTCACGATCTTGTGCTTCATACTTTGACGCCTCATTGACCATGCGATCAATCTCGCTGAAAAAGGTGCCTTGCTGAGACGACCCTTATCGTTAGTAATGGTAATTTGATTACGTTTACCTGTACCTTTCTCTTCTGCAGATACATTCAAGATACCATTAGCATCCAAATCAAATGTCACTTCAATCTGCGGTACACCGCGTGGTGCAGGAGGAATACCTGATAGATCAAATGTTCCAAGCAAGTGGCAATCTTTTGTCATGGTACGTTCACCTTCAAACACTTGAATATGTACACCAGGTTGATTGTCTGAGTAAGTAGAAAAGATTTGACTCTTTTTAGTTGGAATAGTCGTGTTACGCTTAATTAACGCAGTCATCACACCTCCGGCAGTTTCAATACCCAGTGTTAACGGAGTTACATCCAGAAGAAGTAATCCTTCTGTCTGCTTGCTCTTTCCACCAGTTAGAATGAACGCTTGTACAGCAGCACCATAAGCCACAGCTTCATCAGGGTTGATACTCTTGTTCAGCTCTTTTCCTCCAAAAAAGTCGGAAACAAGAGATTGTGTGACTTTTGGAATACGTGTAGATCCACCAACAAGTACAACATCGTGAATGCTGCGTTTGTCCATTTTAGCATCTTGTAAGACACGCTCAACTGGCTGGATGGTACTTCGGAAAAGATCACCGCACAGTTCTTCGAAGCGGGCACGTGTGATGGTGGACTGGAAGTCAATGTTGTCAAATAGTGCATCGATTTCAATCGTAGCTTGTGTTGCAGAAGAAAGTGTTCGCTTGGCACGCTCACACGCTGTACGTAAACGACGCAAGGCACGTTGGCTTGATGACAAATCTTTTCCACGATTCTTTCGCTTAAATTCTTCACTGAAGAAAGTGACAAGACGGTTATCAAAGTCTTCACCACCGAGGTGAGTATCACCATTTGTGGCCTTCACCTCAAAGATACCGCCATCGATGGTGAGAAGTGTAACATCAAATGTACCACCACCAAGATCAAAAATAAGCACATTACGCTCATGTCCATCATCACCTTTGTCCAGACCGTAGGCAATGGCAGCGGCAGTTGGCTCGTTGATAATACGTAAGACCTATAGGCCGGCAATAGTTCCAGCATCCTTAGTAGCCTGACGTTGGGAGTCGTTAAAGTACGCAGGTACTGTAACGACAGCCTTCTTGACTGACTTACCAAGGTATGCCTCGGCCGTTTCTTTCATCTTCAGTAATACCATCGAGCTGATTTCTTCCGCAGTGAACGTCTTGGTCTCCCCATGAAACTATACCTGAATAAGGGGCTTATCATCTCCCTTGTTGATTACTTTAAATGGCCAATGCTTCATATCACTCTGCACAACAGACTCACTGAATTTGCGTCCAATGAGACGTTTTGCATCGAATACAGTGTTATGGGGGTTCATGGCAACTTGGTTTTTGGCCGCATCGCCGATGAGACGTTCAGAATCGGTGAAGGCAACATAGGAGGGAGTGGTTCGATTACCTTGATCGTTCGCAATAATCTCCACACGCTCATTTTGCCAAACACCAACACATGAGTATGTTGTGCCAAGATCAATACCAATTGCACCTTCAAACGCCATTATGATGTTAAGTTCTTTAAATTATAATAATTATATAAATTATGTAGTTAAATGTAATGTGATTATACTTTTTATAAATCTTTATGTTAGTTAGGCTTATTTATTCGTTATATGTGAATAGCTTATTGTCGCAGATAATCTATCAGATAAATTAAAAACAGTTTGTTTGTTTTTTTAAAAAAAATTTAATTGAACAAGCGTTAAAACATACATATTCTTTTATGATATTTTGGTGGGTAAAAGAAAAACCTCATTACATGCAAATAGGAAATAACTAATAATTCTCTGTATTCATGCAAATAAAAGGAAGTATCGTTTTCATCAACGTATTTTCTTTTCCCAAGCTAAACATTGTTTAAATATTATAATTTTTATCTGAACAGTATAAAAAAGAATAGAATTTTCCAACCATAATATATTTGCAATTGTAACTTACTCTCAAAGATACTTGTTCTCAATAAATAAGTATATTTTGCCAAATGAATGTAGATAAAATATATAACTCACTTTAAAATATTTTAAATATTTTATCGGTTAATGTGTATTTCGTTACACACTATTTTATTTTAGTGTAATTGTTATTTACCATTGAAGATTTTATTTGATATCCATAGTTTCAGATTAGATTAGTGGGAAGGGTATATATATATATAAGAAATTCTTACGCAAGTTTTTTCGAGCGTTTTATGTATAGAATAGTTTTCACTCTTGAATTATATAATAAAAATTTTTTCCATTTTTCAGAAAAATATTTTTGTGATATAGTTGCTGTTTATAGAAAGGTAAAGAATGATAATGTCACTGATAGATTTATTTTGCACTAAAAAAGGTAATATTTGACGTATACTGTTTTAAAAGCATTTCACGTTATAGAGCTGTTTGTGCTTGTCAAGTAAAATGAAGAAAAAAAGGGTAGGATGTAATAAATATAATAATGATATCAAAAACATTTATTTTTTCCCTACGTTTATATAATAAAAATAATTGAAATTTGTTAATCTTCTATATTTTATTGAAAATTTAATTAATTTTTTTTAAAAGAATATAATTGATTAATTTATTTTACAAAGCTTAACTTATGATTTTTATTAATTATTTTCTTAATCGACCTCCTCTACTTTGGGACCGGATGATGCTCCAGTGTCAGGTGCAGCTCCACCCATTCCTCCCATGCCGCTCATGTCAGGCATACCGCCAGGCATACCGCCAGGCATACCGCCAGGCATACCTCCAGGCATACCTCCAGGCATACCTCCAGCTCCAGCTCCACCCATTTGCTGATACATCTTTGTCATGATCGGGTTACACTTACCTTCCAGCTCTTTACGGTGGTGTTCATATTCTTCTTTGCTGGCTTCTTGATTATTGGTTAACCATTGCAAGGTTTCTTCAATAGCGGTGGAGAGAGTTTGTTTGTCACTTTCATCCAATTTACCTGCTACATTGGTATCATTGATGGTGTTCTTCATTGAATAGGCATAATTCTCCAACTAATTCTTTGCCTCAACTCGTTCGCGCTGTTCACGATCTTGTGCTTCATACTTTGACGCCTCATTGACCATGCGATCAATCTCGCCCTTGCTGAGACGACCCTTATCGTTAGTAATGGTAATTTGATTACGTTTACCTGTACCTTTCTCTTCTGCAGATACATTCAAGATACCATTAGCATCCAAATCAAATGTCACTTCAATCTGCGGTACACCGCGTGGTGCAGGAGGAATACCTGATAGATCAAATGTTCCAAGCAAGTGGCAATCTTTTGTCATGGTACGTTCACCTTCAAACACTTGAATATGTACACCAGGTTGATTGTCTGAGTAAGTAGAAAAGATTTGACTCTTTTTAGTTGGAATAGTCGTGTTACGCTTAATTAACGCAGTCATCACACCTCCGGCAGTTTCAATACCCAGTGTTAACGGAGTTACATCCAGAAGAAGTAATCCTTCTGTCTGCTTGCTCTTTCCACCAGTTAAAATGAACGCTTGCACAGCAGCACCATAAGCCACAGCTTCATCAGGGTTGATACTCTTGTTCAGCTCTTTTCCTCCAAAAAAGTCGGAAACAAGAGATTGTACTTTTGGAATACGTGTAGATCCACCAACAAGTACAACATCGTGAATGCTGCGTTTGTCCATTTTAGCATCTTGTAAGACACGCTCAACTGGCTGGATGGTACTTCGGAAAAGATCACCGCACAGTTCTTCGAAGCGGGCACGTGTGATGGTGGACTGGAAGTCAATGTTGTCAAATAGTGCATCGATTTCAATCGTAGCTTGTGTTGCAGAAGAAAGTGTTCGCTTGGCACGCTCACACGCTGTACGTAAACGACGCAAGGCACGTTGGCTTGATGACAAATCTTTTCCACGATTCTTTCGCTTAAATTCTTCACTGAAGAAAGTGACAAGACGGTTATCAAAGTCTTCACCACCGAGGTGAGTATCACCAACAATTTGTGGCCTTCACCTCAAAGATACCGCCATCGATGGTGAGAAGTGTAACATCAAATGTACCACCACCAAGATCAAAAATAAGCACATTACGCTCATGTCCATCATCACCTTTGTCCAGACCGTAGGCAATGGCAGCGGCAGTTGGCTCGTTGATAATACGTAAGACCTATAGGCCGGCAATAGTTCCAGCATCCTTAGTAGCCTGACGTTGGGAGTCGTTAAAGTACGCAGGTACTGTAACGACAGCCTTCTTGACTGACTTACCAAGGTATGCCTCGGCCGTTTCTTTCATCTTTAGTAATACCATCGAGCTGATTTCTTCCGCAGTGAACGTCTTGGTCTCCCCATGAAACTATACCTGAATAAGGGGCTTATCATCTCCCTTGTTGATTACTTTAAATGGCCAATGCTTCATATCACTCTGCACAACAGACTCACTGAATTTGCGTCCAATGAGACGTTTTGCATCGAATACAGTGTTATGGGGGTTCATGGCAACTTGGTTTTTGGCCGCATCGCCGATGAGACGTTCAGAATCGGTGAAGGCAACATAGGAGGGAGTGGTTCGATTACCTTGATCGTTCGCAATAATCTCCACACGCTCATTTTGCCAAACACCAACACATGAGTATGTTGTGCCAAGATCAATACCAATTGCACCTTCAAACGCCATTATGATGTTAAGTTCTTTAAATTATAATAATTATATAAATTATGTAGTTAAATGTAATGTGATTATACTTTTTATAAATCTTTATGTTAGTTAGGCTTATTTATTCGTTATATGTGAATAGCTTATTGTCGCAGATAATCTATCAGATAAATTAAACACAGTTTATTTTTTTTTAAAAAAAAATTTAATTGAACAAGCGTTAATACATACATATTCTTTTATGATATTTGGGTGGGTAAAAGAAAAACCTCATTACATGCAAATAGGAAATAACTAATAATTCTCTGTATTCATGCAAATAAAAGGAAGTATCGTTTTCATCAACGTATTTTCTTTTCCCAAGCTAAATATTGTAATTTAATAGTAATGTTCGATAATGTTGTTGTAAGAATATCAAAAATTTTTTATTGATTGTTCTTCTAAAAAGTGTTACAAAAAATGTTTGCTTAACTCCAGGTATGAGCATCTAGATTCTTAAAGAACGTTTTCACTTCGCTTTTACTCAGTTGCTGTTTGACCTTTTCTGGTGTATCATCATTATCTTTATATGACTACGTAGTCTACTTAGTGTCATGTACACTTTTACGCTTTGTCGTATTTAAATATGGGAAAATTAAGTGTTTATACACCAAACCATATAATGTTCTGCATCCTAGAGAAGTAAAGAAGCGAGCAAATCGTGTTCCGCAATTAGTTATAGTAAAGACACCATAGTCATATTTATCATTGAATCTGAGTGAAACAACGGACGGTAATGCATCCAGTCCACCTATTCAACGAGGTTTCAAGACGAATATATTTTTTTTTGGTATATTAATTAATCCGAAATCATAAAAAGATTTTAGACTTTTTTGTTTTTGCAATATGTCTTGTGCATCACGTATAACATCAAGCGATAACGATAATAGTTTTGCGCATTATTAAACTGGCCCGTATAAATTTAGTGAAGCGTTGAAGATTGCAGGTGCACACCTATAGTATGTCTTATTTTCCTCAGTTATTGGTGTTTTAAATGATAAGTGCTGCATTGACATTCCTGTCGGCTGATAGAAAAGTGAGTGTGGATCACGTCAAAGTTGTGGTTTACCATAGCCGACCGCTTTACTCTACGCTTTTCAGAAAAAATTCTGCTAAATACTTTCTTAAAAGCATTTTTATTTTAATTGTCGCTAGACTGCAGCAATAAGCAAAGCTATTGTAAAGTGGCTAATGTATGATCGTCGTGGTGAAACTCGTATTATGGCATTTTTTAATTTGTTCGAAGTTTGAATATATCGTATTAGGTTTTACCGCTGCTATTTACCTCTTAAGATGTTATTCTAGTTGTTTTTACTCTTTTTACAGACATTGAAAAAATTTTAGATTGGCTAATAAATGTTTCTTGACACACTTGTACATAACGTGGGTGATAAATATGTTCTGAACACGTGTGCCTTGATATCCTTCAAAATTATACGTTAATTAAGTACAGTTTAAAATGAGAGTATAGACCGTGCAGTTACCTGATTCGATATTTTTTCACTGAGCTAAGGTAAGTAGTGTGTTATTGGTCTATTCAGGTCAAATGCTTCTTGACCATGTAAGTGACATAAATATGCAACTGCAATCGGTATTGATAGAGAACCATATACCAGTGGGTCACGTAATCGCATTATATTTCCTTTATCTTCTACGCTACGGGGACGACTGCCGTCACGGTATCCACTTGCTAAACAATATGTTTTATCTTTGTACAAAAGTCCTTGTTGAAATCCTGGCGTTGCATGCAATCATTGACTAAATGGGCTAAGCATTATATGTGATAGTTAAATTATACTTCGTATAGATGGAGGTATTTACGCAGCAAATTACGTTTTTGCAGCATCTGGTGAAATACCTGCCTGTTGTTTTTAGCCAATTTATTGCAACGTCATTACGGGTGGAAAATTTATTTTGAGTCGCTTACTCTACTAATTTTTCATTTTGATTAATGTGCTAAGAAATAAATATATGCACTCTTGTCTTATCGATTGTAAATACTATAACAATATTGCAGAGCAAAATTTGTTTTCACGAGCACAAAAACAAATTTTTTAGCTTTTCTTTATACAAGTATGTATGTTATTTTCCTTTAGTTGTTATTTGATGGTGTCTATCTGAGGTATTAATTTTTAAAAGAAAATTTATAAATGACAGAAAGATGTGATACAAAAAAAAAAGTTTGTAATAAGTGTTATTGCAAACTCAATAAAATATTATACCAAATTTTTGTTTCTTTAAGTGCAAAATAGCAGCTCAATGTGTGTAGACACTTTATCTTTTTTCATCCGCGTAAATATATATTTGTTTCACACTTTTCTAAAAAAAATTTAATAATGTTTGTTTATTTGTTTGTTTGTAAACTAGTTAAAGCTAAATAATATATTGTTAATTTTTTAAAATATAATATTTTAATTAATTAGTTATATGCACTAATACTTTATAATTAGTATTTTTGTGCAATATTTTTTTTTCAAAATCTTATCAGTATTAATATTTATTGAGCATTACTTATAATTATTTTTACTTTTTAAAAAAAAATATTTATTTTGTGTCTTTTATTTACTATACTCTTTGCTTTGCTGCTAACATATTTAATATGTTATCTGGATCGTTTAATCTTGTGTCACTGTTCTGAATTTCAGAGTTGAACTATGCTAATTTGCTTCAGTGTGCCTTAAGTTTCAAAACACATGTAATTGGTTCACAATTAAAACAATCTAATTTTTGTTTTTGACAGTACACAATTCTACCATTGCGACGACGCTGCGTAATTCAGTCATACGGAGAAATAGTGCTATGAAATGCCACTGCCTCATCTGCGTTAGCAGGGGCATAACCAAATTGTAATCTGTCGGTGGGACTACCTTTGCCATACTGATCAACTGTATCAGCAAAGTTGGCATCAGCTGACTAAGTGATATATTATTAGCGCTACTTTACAATTTGTGCAAAATTACGCTGATAGCTATTGGAATTTTAATCTTTTATTGATTTACCTGCACCTGTAATTTCTGGACGTTAGTTAGTAGTTACATCTGCATTAACGTACTTCACTATATTCTTCAAATCAGAGTTGTCTTTTTATTTCATTTATCTCTAATTCGTATTACATTTCCAATTAACAGCTTTACGGCTATTTTTTATCTTCTTAGTGTTTGCTATCTTTTGCTTTTTTGCAGTGCGTGTAACTTTATTATCTTTCATTGTTGTTATTGAATTTAATAAAATAATTATCTCTATTCTTTCTCGTCTTAATTTACGAAAATTTTATTTAATGCGGAAAGGATAAGGTTGTAGCTTTTATATTCTGTTCAAGAATAAGAGAAAGTGATGAATTATGTAAACTTTTTTATGACTGATCACAAAAACAGTGGTGAAACTATTTATTTATTTTTTTGTGTTTTGCTGACAAATTGGTACACTATGTATGTTTATTTTAAGATGTTATTATTTTGTAATCACTACTACTTCTATTAACAACAAATAAAGAATCTGTTTTTGCACAAACACACAAAAAAGCGTTAATTTGCAATAAATTTTACTATATACAGAAAAAAAAAATTGTTTGCATCAGCAGAAGCGAAATTGAAAATCATATTCACAAAGTAATAATAATAATAATAATAATAATAATAATAATAATAATAATAATAATAATAATAATAATATCAACTGAGTTGATCAAAGTTAGATGCAAGTATTATGTATACTCAAGTCGCGTTATAATATTTATATACAGTATGCGCAGTGAATTCAGCAAAAAAAAATTATTTTTGTTCAGTAGTAGTGTAAACAAACTTAAGCGATGATATGTTTATTTAATTTTCAAGATAATATATAAAATTTTGACTTTTTAGTCTAATGAGCAGTACTATAAACGTGGTTAAAAATAATTATAATTGTAAAATATTCCTTCACTATCATAAAATGTTGAACATGAATAATAGTAATTATTATTAAATCGCTTTCTTATTGTTTCACGCACACACAATCACTTACTCACTCACTCACTCACCTTAAAAGCTCTAAGACTATCTCATAATGTAACTTAAACAAATTGATAGTGTGAAGAGCTTAGCAGTAATTGCTATAACAAAAATTATTGAATATCTATATGATGTTACATTTTACTGTATGATTAATATATGATAATTTTTTTCTATGTTGCTGAATTGTGATTGGTAATGAGAAAAAGATGAAGACAATCAAAACTAGTATAATTTTTTTTTTGTAAATTAATGTTACTGTCAATAGATTTTACATAACTCTTATAAATATCTAATTCAAATGCTGACACATCTTAGCATCAAAACTAAAACTTTTACCAGCCTACAGTAAAAGCAATTCATATATCTTCAATTTTTTTATTCTTGCGTAACCATATTTTAACATTTTTGTAAACTGACAATTTCACAGTAATGTTGCGTATTTATTTATTGTACTCTTACCTCAGGTAGAATCGACTGGTTTTTATTTCAGAGTTTGATGTAGTGAATTACGATCGGCATGCTTACAATGTACATTTACAGTCTAAAATACAGCGATATCAACATACAGACAATATCACTATTACGCACAGAAAATTAATTAGCCTATTCTTAATTTAAAAAAAAAAACGGACGAATTATGCTTACATACACTGAAAGATAATTAGCAACAATCACATTTCATTTTGGCACGAGAAGAATTAATTTATAAGATTTTTTTTTTTTTCTAGAAGAAAAATTTAATCAAAGGAAGCAAAATAATTACAAGTGATAGGTACACTAAAAATAAAAATTTGACTACGCTACATGCAATTTACTTGTCACTATACTTGTTGTTGTTGTTGTTGTTGTTTTGACGATTTTTGTTTTAATATTATTTGTGTGTCTTGAATAGGTTAACATAAATGTAAACAAACATCTGCTAAAGAACAACGCACACACACACATATTACGTAGAAGAAATTTTATTTGATTAAAACTGATATTACATTTATGTTATAATATCCAGTGGGTTTTTTTTAATCTATTAAAAAAAGTTTAATATATGTATTTGAATAAATCTTTTTTTGGTTTCATTGTTGTTTATTGCGTAGTGCTTTACGAGTGAATGCTATTTTTGACATCGACGTTATTATTTACATTATCTTCCGTGCCGCTTGCTAGATCACTCATATCACTATTATTCTCATCGTTGTTATCATCATCGTCTTTGTTATTGTCAGCGTTGATACTAACTGTCTTGTCAATTATATTATCGGTATCATTTTTCTTCTCATGATCGCTATTACGTATGTTCACCTCGTTTTCATTACAATTCTACTTATTAGCCTAATCAGATTTGTGATTATCTTCTGTAACGGCTTACGTCTTAACACGTTTTACTGTTTGTTGTTTGTCATGTTAGCGTGGTGCTTTTGTATTGCCTGTTATACCCGTCTGAGAGTGACGTGTGGCTAATTTACTAGCCTGGTGTATACGTTTTATGATTTTCTATACTTTTTTCTTCAATTCTTTCGTTTTGGACTAGTTTTGATTATCCTTGTTGGAGGCGTACAAAGGTAGTCGATGTTTAATTCATTCACGTACATGACGTAATAATTTTTAGCAGACTTACTTTTTGTCATCAGGCAAACTACATTCACTTCCTTCTCCACCTAAATTGTTACGGGCAATAATACTTTACAAATCGTGTAAAGCACTTTCAAGCAGCGTATATGCCTTTTCAACGGTCATGTTGTCATTTTACGCCGTACGAAGACGTTGGGCATCACTAATCATTTTCTTCACCTATTCTTCTGATAGTCGCTAACTGTTTTGCACCGTTAACGTTTTGGTCATGTGTGCTAGTTACTCCGACGCGGTAATCGTCAACAGACCATCGGCGTCAATAGAAAACGTAACGGTAATTGTAGGATCACCCTTCTTAGCACGAGTAATCCCTTACAGTGCAAATTAGCCCAGCTTATGACAATGACGTGTCTGACTACGTTACCCTTCAAAGACGACAATGTCAACATCCTGCTGGTTATCTTGCACGGTGCTGTACTACTTTGTCGCACGGTACGGAATAGTGGTATTGCGTGGTATAATCACATCCAGCTTGCCATCATCTATCTCCACCCCAATCGAGAGTGGAACAACATCCATCAGGACAACATGAGACGTCTTATCAGATTGCTGAATGGGGCTACTACTCAAGATACTGGCTTGTATTGCCGCACCAATAGCCACCGCCTCATCAGGGTGAACACTGCTACACAGCTTATTCGGTGTAAACTGCTGTGCCAACAACGCATGCAGACGTGGAATACGTGAACTTCCACCAACCAAGATTACCGAATGAATTTCTTACGATGTTAACGAGGCGTCATGAAGAGCCTTTTTGACCACATTCATGCACTTGTCAAACAATTTGCTATTCAGCTCCTCCAGCTTCGCACGAGAAAAGGGCAAAACGTAATCTTACCCATCAGGCAACAAACCGTCCAGGATGAGTTCATCTGATGTGGCATGAGATAAGGTACGCTTTACACGCTCACACGCCGCCTTCGCCTTCGCCAGCTGTCGCGGTAAAGAGCGTAAGTTTATCGCGAATCGCTTTTCTACATCTCGAAGCACATACTAGAGTAAGTTTGCATCAATATCTTGCCCACCTAAGTGGGTATCTCCTGCGGTTGACCGCACAGCAAAACTACCCTCGTCTACGGTAATCACCGACACATCAAACGTACCACCACCGAGGTCAAAGACAACAATGTTGCGAAGCTACGGTATTGTACAGGACTCTGCTGCGGTCTTGCCCAATATATCTCCTTCATCATGGGTAGACGAAGACACATTAGCCGAGGAGGATGTGGACAGGTTAGATGGTGAGAAGGATTGGTACAGTGGATTTGAGGTCAAGTGTTGTGATGTAGGTAGGGCAGTAGAGGCTAACCCGAGGCCATAACACAATGCCGCCGCGGTCGGTTCATTGACGATTCGAATCGCGTTGAGTCCTGCAATCGCCGCCGCCGCCTTGGTTCGCTCTCGCTGTGCATCATTAAAGTAGGCTGGCACCGTGATAACCGCATGGTGCACCGTTTGAGCTAAAAATTTTTCAGCACATGCTTTCAGATACGAAAGTACATAGGCGGAAATTTGCTACGGTGCCAATCGCAGCTTCTCTCCTTTAAACTAGACCTCGATCTCAATCTTGTCGTTTTAGCCGCTTTGCAGGGCAAACGGCCAGCGTGAGCGGTCCTACTGAACAACCTTGTCAGAGAAACGATGCCCGATCATTCGTTTAGCGTCGTAGATCACGTTAGCCGCACCACGTGTGACAAGATTTTTGGCACTATCCCCAACAAGTATTTCGTCATTGTGAAACGCCACGCACGATGCGGTGGTACGATTACCTTGATCATTGGCAATTACCTCAACATGATCGTGAATGAACACTGCCACACACGAATACGTGGTGCCAAGATCAATACCAATTGCACCATCAAAACTGGAAGTCATAATTGTAATTTACAGCAGTGAAAAAAACTACTAAGCACTAAATAATATTTATATATTAATTGCTTTTTTTTAATACTTTTTTGGTGAATATAATGAAAAAAAATATTTTATTAAGGGCAAAAGTTTAACATGTTCAACACACATATATATATATATATATATACTTACATATATGCATGTATGGTTATCTTTTTATTTTATCCTATACGAACTGTAACAAAACCTATTTTTTTTTACTTTATATGATTGTAATCAGGTAATCAAGAAAAAATAATTTCACTAATAACATTTCCGAAATAAAATAAACTCTGTACATATATTTTAAAACAAGTATAAATTAAACATATATATTTTTTTCTTCTCAAATATTCTGGAAAACCAATTAATGTGTAGTTTTTTATAGTTTTTATACATTCAAATAATAACGTTGATATTTTCTTCTTACAGAAAATTTAGTATACATAACAAAGCTAGTCTACTATATAAGCGATAAAAAAGAGAAAAAAATACATAAATGTTGAAGAGGTGGTAAATAATGTACATACGTACACGTGCAAAGTTAAATGAATAAAGTTATTTTTTAAAAAAATTTTCATTGTTGCATAGTATGTTACTTTATATGCACAGAGGTAATAGTTTATTGATTATTTACTTGTTACTTTTTCCTTTTAATAGCGTACAATTTGATGCTTAAAACGAAGCTCGCGATTGATCGTCTCAATATACTACAAGCGGCATCGAGCAGCTGACTACTGCAGTACTAAATCGTTCACTTTGGTGTCTATTCGACTTAGACGTTGAACAAGCAACGTTGCTAGCCGTCTATTCATGTACTATACTTAGCTAGACATTAGCAAATGGCCGAGTGTAAATCGTGGAAGAAGTGTCTAACGCAGAAACATCAAATGTGCCCGCTACAGTGGTGAGCTAAACGAGTTAAGTGCCATACTCTCAAAGGCGCTTCGCGTTGCCTCCTCCTCGTACACCAAGTCACACACTTGCGCTAAAGGCCACTACGTACAACCCAATTTATCTACACTAACACAAACATCATGGCGACACTCTTTCTCGTTCTACTCAATAGCCTGACGCTAACGTGCATCATAAGCAAAAAGCATCGAGGCAATAAAAGTTGTTCGTTCTACTTAAATCCTTGTTCGACATACATCTTATCTTCAACGAAGACGTTGTTATTTACTTAACACTGGTAATTCATAAATTTTGTAATTGATTGGACGGCACTGCTGGTAAATTTTCAATGCTTTATTCATTTTTTTGGTAAAGAGTGATAATTAATGATTTGCCGTTTGTTGTGTCGATAATTCACTTATACTTTATTTACTATTATACTATTATTTTCATTTTGTTGGTAGTACGGGTGATGTTGCAGTTTTTACATCAAATGCAGTTGATGGTAACGAGTTATCTATAGTATGTCTTTTACTGGTGACCACCATACTTTCACCATTTGCACACCATCGAATAAGCTACTTCATACTCTGTAGTGTGCGATAATAGTTATAGCGTGCATCTTATTCATCCGCACACAGGAATGCTCGTGCGTTTGCCTCTTTTTACACAATGCCGTGTGCAATGACAACGTAGTAGGTGTATGATCCACATAAAATTTTACGTTCGTAGTTCTACTTGTTAATAATTTGTTCACGCTCTTCCCGCATTATGGTGATAAACGCATTGAACAAGTGAAAAAACGGTGCATGAATGGCGTGATATCGTCGCACCAGCGCCTTGTACTAGTTTTATCGTGGTTGATTGGATTACTTGTCAAACCACTTGCTAAATTATTACACCTATCTTTTTATATCGTTATGCAATGGAGACGAATTAGATGTTGATGTTGTTTATGATGACTACAATAATTACTGATGTAATGTAAGTGGGTGTTATAGGCAACTGCTTAATGCAACGCTCGTTTCTGTTTAATGACCATTGACGGCTGTATATGATGAACCATTTTCATCTTACACATTTATTGCACTAATCGCACTGTTGTGTGTGCGATCATTGCATTCATCATTGCTTAAACTAACAATTTTTTTCTAGTTATTGTTGGCATCGTCACTGTTACTTCTATTGTTACTGTCAGACATATGCAATGCATGCAACTCATTTATCAACGATTGTTATTGAGCCTGCAGTGTCAATATATATTGCCGCATCGTATCTTGTCTGTTTTGTTATTGTGCCTGTATGTATGATTGTTATTTGTGTTTGCGATGACGCGTTATTCGCACACACTTTCGCATAAATCGAATTAGCAAATTCGCCACACTATTCAAAGACGTAAAATGGTACAAAGCATACTTATCGTACTGCAAATGCCGCTCCATTCATGTGCGTTGGTGCTTGTCATTAAACTTTCTACGTTGTAATCGTTGTCGAGCATAAACTACGTTTTGTCAATACGTCGCTTCTACTGTTGAAATTGACCTATGTCAAGATGTTAGCTCATCGTGACAAATTACATTACGTGCAATTTATTACACATTATAGTATTCTTACCGTTAAGATTGCTTGTTTTTAGCGAATGTGTGCAGTTGTGCTCCTGCAAACATGTACGACAGAAATATTTCCTATTACTTGTGCTCTAGTCACACACGTGCATTTTACTCTTCCATGGCAAATTTTTGTAATGTGGTTAGTAGTCCTGTATAAGCAGCATCGTCAGTGCCGTTACACGTTAACGCGTGTTGAAAAAGACGCAGACCAATTAAATCACGCTCTTCACATGAGTTAATCTCACATCGAGATTGTGCCTATTCCGATAAAATAATTTGTACATGGCGAATAAACATCATACTCGCTTCATTTCATCGGCAACGCCGCCATGAGACATATGGACGTAATTCGAATGAAGCATTTACGCGTTTAGGCAACAACGCATGCAGAGAATAACACATCCGTGCATGACTGTCTCCTCCATCACATCTTACATAACAACGGGGCAATAATGTGTTTGTGTTAGCGGCGCTGTTAGTAAACAGAGTTTGGTTGTCAAAAAACGCCTGTGCCGTGTAATTTTGTGCACGCGTGCATAGTGTGAATAGATAATACTACATTGACAGTTTATAACGTCATTGAGTGGCTGCCTTCATTAAACGCATTAATTCATGTGTTTTCATTTTATCTTGTGATGGGAGTTAAACAGCAAGTGACATTACTTTTGTATGCGTACTTTACACGTTTTTTACTTTCTCGTCTTTCTTGACAGATTGTATCGCTTATAGTGTTAACACTTGATTACAGGCCTACTATGATTGGTGCATCTTAATGACTTTTCGCAAAGGTGCCTTACACAATCGTTTTAATCGTTTCTGCCACTACGATGCAGGGAGGTTAAATCGATAGTGTTGAAGAGCAGACCGCAGACATTATTGTCGTCGTGCACTTCACACTTGCTTTCGCAGAAGTCGTCATCAGCGTTGAATGCAAATAAGAGCTGTCAAGCGTACTGGACATGCCCCTATTTGCCTTAATCTGTAAAGTGCGTTTCGTTCTATCTACTATGCGTATGGCAAACTTATTAGTTTGGTCAATTATGCGTTAATGCATAGCGCAAACAATTGCTCGTCACATTCAATTTATCGCCGTGCAATGCGTTATCTGGCTAGCACAATTGCATCAATTAAACGCTCACTTCGTTTATTAGCCACTGCACACTACTATTTTACCTATTTGTGTTATTGTTATCCCTATTAACACTAGCACTAACACTGACAACAAGGATAAGAAGAAAAGGAAAAGCAGGTGTTTGATTTGGTGCCAGATACAATATCTGAGGCATGGAAGAGTAAATTGTTACTTGTCAGCAGTTGCCTTGTACCCATGTGCTTGCACTAGATTTTACATGGATTGCTTTCACTCTACTTATTACCATTGTTATTATTGGCATTTTATTAGTGTAAATGCATACGATGATGATGATGAGAAGAAGAAGAAGAAGAAGAAGAAGAAGAAGAAGAAGAAGGCGAGTGCAAAGTTTTGCAGCTTTATGTCAAACTTATTAACTTAGGCGGACGGTATGACATTGAAGCAATCTTGCCTTGCCACCGACGCAAATGTGATGTGGTGCGGTACATCTACGTACTTGCACGTTGCAACGTGTGCAGTTGTAATACTTTGTACTTGTACTACGCATCTTCACACATCTGTGCAATGCGCTCAAAGTCGTCTTGAGCCGCAAAAATAATTTATTTGCGTAATGTTGACTATTCATTTATACAAGAAACACGAAGTTGTAATAAATAGGTCAGCTATCTCAATCGCCGTTGTGTGCGTTACTATCGACGTCTTTCGTTGTTAATCTCAAGATTTCTTGTAATTCGTGCGCGATCATGGGATTATGCTCACTTTATTTTAAAATATTTTTCCTACTCGGTTGTTAATATAGAGTTACGTTAACGGCGTTCTTGTTGATGTAGACTATACATTCCACTTTACATGATCAAAGTTTAACATCGTAGTGACAGTGCATCGGACATACGTGCGCAACTTGCACAATTTTATTAAGTACAAATTTGCTTCTTGTGCTTTCCGTTAGGTGCACTCAACACTTTCTTGTGATTATTTTTGACAGGTGCATTATTTACACTTTATTTAATATTGTTGGTAATGTTAGTGTGAGTTGCGTCAGTAATGTTGTTGCTCGTATAGACATGACCACTGACTGTCTACAGTTTTTGAGACATAAAATCTCTTGTTGTCGCCGAATGCACACATTTTACTTAGCCATTTAAGAATAATGAACGAAGTGTCATTGCATGTCGTGCATTTTCTTTGTCATTGCTCATTAATTACTATTGATAACGGTGATTTGAACGGAGTGGCTTATGTGGTAACGTCTAAGCAATGGAAAGTGAAGTGTGCGATAGGTTATGTGCCCTACACATGTCACTAGGATTAGTAGCATCACATTTCGTGAAAGCGCACATTTTATTTTTATTAATATTATTTTCATCGGCGGTAAAATTACTGACGGCGCTCGGCACCGATGGCAAAGCTTCAAAGCTCATTAGCGGTTATATAGATATCAGATGTTTTAACGTATTCAGTGAAAAAAAATATAATTGTTCTTTTCAAAAACAAAATTAACATCAACAGCAAAAACAAAAATGATAAATAAGTTTTGAAAAGGCAGTGTATGTTATAGTAAATGCACAAACCTTCGCACATTGCAAATTTCACACGTTTTGATAAAATTTTCAATGTATTTCTAACATGTCACATCTTTAATCATTTTCTACAATCTCAAGAGTTATAAATATATTAAAATTATAAGGCACGGAATTATATTATATATATATATATATATATATATATATATATATTTATATGTATATAATTAGTTTTATCAGTAGGTGTATTATCAATGTGTTACTATTTATTCTTCTAAAAAAAGTGAATCGATGGCTGTCATAACCTGTCCTCACGTCGTGGAAGGTTTTGTAGAACGGTGTTAAGAACGCGAGAACTTGGTGATGAGGAGCAGTGCATGTTTGATCCACTTTGCTTTGTCTCTCAATATGTCTAGTTAGAATTACACGATTTTCATATTCGTTATTATTCAATCGGCTAATGTTGCTGCTCATCATGCTGTGATGTATTTACTAAGTTACTATCATCAGTAGTTTTATGAGTACCAAAATTATTTGTTGAAATACTATCAGCTTTATTAATTATTCTATCAGTTTGTGAGCATACTGTCAAGTGTTGGTGATGTTGATGATCATTAATAGCAACACTTGTGATTGGTGTAATAGACACCATATTATGCTAATCTAATATTAGTGGTGTGCGTTAGTTTTGTTTTTCTACTTCGTTATTGTGTTAATAATAGTTAAAATTTTCGTCATCATTGTATTCATTACTACTATCGTCACTTATGTCGTGTACAGTAATTGAATCACACTCGTCATCTACGTCGATAACAGTCATTTCTTGATGATGTTACGAAGAATACTACTATAACGCAAATCTTTTCTTTGACTTCTTGACTTATTACAGACGAATTCGCTGTTTATGACTAAATGAAAGATTTCTCTGTTAACAACTACATTCTTCTAGGGAAAACTGACACATACCGTGCTTTTCTTTCTCATCACAAAAGTCTACTGTATTGTCTTTATTATTTTGAGTTAAATTAGCGATTTTGTTATTTTTCCTGTGATGCTGCAAATAGCTTTCAGCGTCAACGCACTAAGTCAACCGCTAAAAGCACAGTGGCTAGCTTTACAAACACACACAAGTTTCACCATTATTGTTATTTTAATGCTAACAAACATTGCACTCAGTGTTCGTTTACTTTGAGCTTGATGATGGCAATACATATTATGTTGTCTTAAAATTAGCAATAGCACTATCTGTTTTAGACACCTCATGTACTAATGTATTTGCTCGCTAATTTACTAATTTTTAAATTTTGTCTTTGTTGTTCAATGAATTACTTAATGTTGCTAATGTAAATTAATTTTATTTCTAGTGTGGCTGCGTTGGTAAAGTTGATCTTGTCATTGTTGTCGATTGCACAGACTTTTGTGTCATGAGGCCTAATTTGTTTTCTAAAGAATTTGACAATGTTGGTGTTTGACCAATGTTACAATTTTTGAGTTTCTGATATCGTTTTTTTATCGCATCTAATTTACGACGACGCCTGCGTAGTGTGTTGCGCTCAATGCGAAGTTATTGTTGTGTTTAAATCAAATGTGGTGTGCTTTGTGCTAATAGTAATTACAAATATGACATACTCATCTTTGACATAGACATTGAGTTGAGTGAATTATTATGGTCATTAAAGTTAATCTGCGTATTACTGACGCTCTTTCCTTCTTTACACTTCATGTGTGACAAAAACGAACGACGCTAATTATTGTGATTCATCCTGTCATTAACGTGCACATCATTATTATTTACTTGACCGTTATATTATTGCAATAAATTTGGTAATTCAATATGATATCGATCTAATTCACGTAATAATGTCGTGCGCTGCTCATGTCTTGTAGCACAGCACTGACCTAATTATGCCACAACACGACGCCTTTTGAAAAGATGATGTAGTTGGTGCAAATAACGATGTTGTAGTTAACGAACCTGTGTAAATGCCTCTTATTAGTTGCACAAATTATTATCAGTGCACTCAACACTGTCTTGTCCAGGTACGTTTCTTCTGTCAAGTGAGTTGGACTATTGTGAAAGACTACACGCACGTTTTACGCTTTACGATAAAGTGAAAAGCGGAATACTGCGATAAACAATTGCCTTGCAAGCAGGACACAACACTTGACTATTTTGCACTTCATTTGGCATAGTAAATAATAATTACTGCATTTTCGACTACTGTAATTCTTAGCCATTTGCATACTTGTCAAATTATTACTAAATAAGAGATGTGACACAAAGTAAAATTTATTGCATTCGAGTACGCCTTTGGATAAATTACAGACAGCCAACGTGAATCATGTGCTGGCATGGAAGTAGAAGAACAGCACGCTACGCACCATCACTCTTCACACTAATACCACACTAAACACAATGAATTACCTTAGCAGACATACAAAATTGTGTGTTATCACAAACAGAAAAAAAAAAAATTAATCAGAGAGAAAGAAATTACAAACTATATTTTTAATTATTATATATTTTAACCTTATTAGTCCGACCAACAGATGAATATAATATAATATATTGTTATAAAATTTTGTTCCCTTATAAATGCGTTAATTGGAAGGATTTGTTTAAAAACAAAAAAAATGATTGTAAAAATCAATTAGTAGGTAATGAAAACATTAGATGTTTATGTATTTGTTTATTTTTCAAAAAAGTGAATCTATATATGTGATAATAAATTTGGACGAACAAAATGTAGACATAGCACAAACATTTATTTTTTGTAATGTATACGAATGTATAAATCTTCCATACGTGTTATAAATTTATTGTGTTAAAGGTTAAAATAAAAAAAAATAATTAAAAAAATTTAATGATACACATTAACCGCTTACTAATTTAAAACAAACATAATTTTCGATGCAAGAATTAGTTTTGATAACACTTTCAAAGAAAAACCTTATGAGAAGAAAAAACATGGGTTACATTTAATATCAATTAATGGTTTATACATCGCTATTCAAAGAAATTGTGAATCAAAAAAAATAATACAAGTTAAGCAAAATGCTTCTGAGAAAGTGTAGAAAGTATAAAGCACAGTGAGAGCATAGCATATATACATTTTTTTTGGAAAAAAAACAACAATTTTTTGCAAATCACCTTCTGCTCCTTACAAAGATATTTTCTTTTACATAAGGTAATAAAGCAAATTTTTTGTTTGAGTTTGTTATTTACATATAGTTATTTACCAATGAAAAATATTTTTCAGTCGGTTAGTGAGTAAAAGTTAGAAATAACTTATTAACTTTTTTGTTATTCACTAACACAGACATATTTGCATTTCTTTTATTACTACAAAAATATTTTATTATTGTTTTTCTTTGTCAAATGAGTGTGTTTTTATTTTTTATTGATGTTCTTGTTGTTACTAATTACTTTTTTAACTTAACTTGTGGGACACGATTAACGTGAGAAAACTGTTTCGTATTGCACACATTGAAATTT
This sequence comes from Blastocrithidia nonstop, assembly GCA_028554745.1. Taxonomy (NCBI): domain Eukaryota; phylum Euglenozoa; class Kinetoplastea; order Trypanosomatida; family Trypanosomatidae; genus Blastocrithidia; species Blastocrithidia nonstop. The sequence goes on along the minus strand of JAQOTN010000019.1, from coordinate 77,030 downwards.
CGTAGCTTCGGTGCGCTAATTGACAAAAATTCTAAAATTTATGAAATAAGCTGGGTTGAAAAGAGCGGATTGACATTCACCACAGTAAACGAATACAGAGTAGGAAATAAGCAGGCTGCATTACAGTTATCGGCGTTAGCAATTTTTTCTACACTATTATTATTGTTGTCGTTAACAGTTCTAATGGATGGATTAACATTTCGCCTTTCGAGTGCAAGTGAAGCAGATTTATTACTTCCTCGTTTGGTTTCGATAGATTGTGATTACAATGGGTGCGACGATTTTCGCCGTTTGCCTAACTCAGCATCACTGCTACTTTTGGTAGCTAAATTGCTATTGCTTCTACTAATGTGCCCTTGCAAAGTTTAAAGCAATGACACATTTAGGGTCAACTACGCTAACGCGTACAGAGGATTAGTACACTAGAATAATTTGTAAAATGAGGTGGCTATCAGTGGTGATCAAACTTAAAAATTACATTTTCGTTCTTTTAGCGAGAATAAGTTTAATATGTCGTCGTGTAGTTCAACGTACTTTTCCACTTAACAATTGACTTTAATCTTGCCGACATATTTACTACTTTTTGAATGATTGAGAAGTTTAGTGTTCTTATGATTTTACTCAGTATATTAGTTACGCAGTTATAACAATTTATCTTAAAGCTAACAACGTGAACTAATTACAAGTGTTTTCAGTGCATACAAATGACGTCATCATGACCGTTTTAATTAAGAAGATGTACATCTATTTATTTTAATTGTTTCTAAACGAGGAACAATCGCGTGGATGTTAAAAAGAAAATGTGAAGAGACACGAAATGGTAAACCGCGTAAGTCAACAAATGACAAACGAGGCAGTAAACTGAATAATCGACACAACCAAATTGTGAGAATGTTCTAATCTATCAGAGAATTATTCTCTGAAACGTGTTAAATGCAATCTTGAGGTGATAAACTAAATTATACTGATGTTGTGAAATGTGTAACAAATTGAGCACGTGGTTTAAGAGAGAAAAAAGCCACAATAGATTTTCAAAAATCTGAAGAAAGAAAGTTGCCTGCTGTATGCCTTGTTACATGTAAATTAATATTGTTTATTGCACAATGCTCGAAACAATAACTTCGAAAAAACTTGCATGTCGATTGAAGTGGTAAGTAAGAACAAGGATTTTTATGCCCAAAATATTCAAATATGTTTTTCAAGGCATTTAATGGTAGATTGATAATATTTTAGCGACATTGCGGTTTCATTTGCAATAATTTTAACTACTACCGGGTCAGTTCAAATTTATTATTAACAGTGCACATTTACTGCATCTATAAAATCGAATTATAACGCCTAAGAAGTTAACACTAAAAGTTTCTACGTGCTGCTTAATGATCGTGAGTACAGGGACATACTACACCTGTTAGCATCTCACAGACGTTATCTTACTAATAATGATCAATCATAATATTTAAATAAAATATAAAGAGAGTAACTGTTACTACTCTTCTACAGTGCATAAAAAAAAATATAACGCATTTAAAAACACAAAACGTATTTATAACATTGAATGTTATGATACCATCATAAAAAAGACGACATTTTAAATTATACATGATCGAAGAAGCTTTGTTAAGAAAAGAATATGTCTTTACCATTAAAAAAGAATAAAGTAACACAAAAATAAATCAAAAACAACTTTTTTCAGAAATACGGTAAAAAAATTAAACTTAATTTTTCTTTCAGCATTTTTATAATCTTTCACGAAAACACATTTAATGTTTTTGTGATAATTAAATTGTTTTACAAACTAATAAAAGAAGTAATATCAAAATAACTGTTAAAATAAAATTGATGTATATACATATATTTTAGAATGATTTATTTTTTCATTAAAAACCTGTCTAACATTAACTTACAAAGAAATACAAAAACAAAATTATATCTATTGATACAAATTACTTCATGAACATATATTTGTATATAAAAATAACATATGTTCAAAACAACAGTTTCACACAGATTATTTCTCTCATAACATTACTTGTATGCGTGAAAACATGTAAAGTCAATAAATGATAATTTTGAATACTTTTGTTTGTACTTGATCATATAACTATTAATAAATTATTTCATTTTCGATTTTTGCTTGTAAAAAGTTAATTATTATTATAAGGTTAAATCATTTATTTACTTAATTGAAAAAAAAAACTTGTTAAAATATTATTTTCAATTCATCCTTACACTACCTTAAACAATACCAGCAGCATGCTTTTCCTCGACCAATTCATTCATAGTAATGTCAATCAATGAACGTACGGCAGGGGTAATGTTGATGTCCTTTACAATAGTCCATTTACCATCTTTACATGTGCAAGGGAAAGAAAACATGAGATCATCTGCAATACCATATGGATTACCAGTGGAGTAAACAGACATGCAAACAAATTGAAATTTCAACAAAAGCACTGTTGACATCAGGTGCCATTGTATTGCTGTGATTACCCCATACAACAGAGTTGCGGACATTACTTACGCAAACATTAGCATGAAGTGCAATCTGAGCTTGAAGACGATTGTAATCGAGACGAGACATTGCAGTGACCTGTTGTGGGCTTAATTTGCCATTGGATGATTTTAACAGAACAAGAGCGTTAGTGTTAGCGGGATTTCCAACAACAAGGATGTGGCAATTTGGCGCTGCAACTTCACCCAAAGCTGCACCCTGCTCACGGAAAATGTTTACATTCTTGTCAAGAAGATCTTTTCGTTCCATTCCAGCTTTGCGTGGGAAGGCACCCAATAAAATGACAACATCGTCCTTGAATGCAACACGTGGATCGGCGGTGATAGTGATATTGTCAAGAAGAGTAAAAGCGCAGTCAATAAGTTCAGCTTTTACTCCTTCCATAACTTTCATGGCAGGTTCAATATCAAGCATGCGCAAATCAATATGTTTATCGGCTCCGAGTAAATTACCGCGAGCAACGAGAGGAAGAAGTGAATACGCAATCTGACCAGCAGCTCCACTTACAGCAACGCGAGTGACAGTCATTGAGTTAGTTGTTAAAGTGGTAGTTATTACTTGTTTAATTGAGAAGTGTGGGTTTAGATTTTTAAAAGTGTTGATAGAGGTGATCTTAGCTGTTAACTATTGGCGAGAATTATCATCAAAAAAAGTTATTGTTAATATTGAAAAAATTAATAAAAAAAAGATTAAAATTAGCCTCTATCAAACATATGACAAATCAGCTTATCACACTATAAGCACAACTTTTAATTTTGTCTCGCCGTGCTAACTACTAATTACATCCATCATTTTAATAGTAAAGTCAAAGAATAAATTAAAAATTTAATAATAGAAAAGAAAAATAATCTTTCATTTGACTTTCAGTAAATTGTGAAATAAAGAGAAACATCTTAATTAATTGAAATAAAACATTTTTGATAATTTCACAAAAGAAAAAAATAGTTTCAGTATAAATACCGAACTCAAATAAAATATGTCCTTTGTGCAATAGAAACCTTACTTATACTAAAATAATATTGTCTGATGACCATATTGACTTTCTTTGACAATGGCTTTTCCTCGACCAATTCATTCATAGTAATGTCAATCAATGAACGTACAGCAGGGGTAATGTTGATGTCCTTTACAATAGTCCATTTACCATCTTTACATGTGCAAGGGAAAGAAAACATGAGATCATCTGCAATACCATATGGATTACCAGTGGAGTAAACAGACATGCAAACAAATTTTCCTTCAGGTGTACCATGAAGCCAGTCATGCATCTGATCCACTGCGGCTTTAGCTGCAGACATTGCAGAAGAAAGACCACGTAATCCAATAACTTCCGCACCACGCTTCTGAATCAGTGGGATAAGAGGGCCATCGAGGAAAGCGTCATCGTTTACGGCTTTGCGTGCTGGTTGATTGTCAACAAAAGCACTGTTGACATCAGGTGCCATTGTATTGCTGTGATTACCCCATACAACAGAGTTGCGGACATTACTTACGCAAACATTAGCATGAAGTGCAATCTGAGCTTGAAGACGATTGTAATCGAGACGAGACATTCCATAATGCAGTGACCTGTTGTGGGCTTAATTTGCCATTGGATGATTTTAACAGAACAAGAGCGTTAGTGTTAGCGGGATTTCCAACAACAAGGATGTGGCAATTTGGCGCTGCAACTTCACCCAAAGCTGCACCCTGCTCACGGAAAATGTTTACATTCTTGTCAAGAAGATCTTTTCGTTCCATTCCAGCTTTGCGTGGGAAGGCACCCAATAAAATGACAACATCAACATCCTTGAATGCAACACGTGGATCGGCGGTGATAGTGATATTGTCAAGAAGAGTAAAAGCGCAGTCAATAAGTTCAGCTTTTACTCCTTCCATAACTTTCATGGCAGGTTCAATATCAAGCATGCGCAAATCAATATGTTTATCGGCTCCGAGTAAATTACCGCGAGCAACGAGAGGAAGAAGTGAATACACAATCTGACCAGCAGCTCCACTTACAGCAACGCGAGTGACAGTCATTGAGTTAAATTGAGAAGTGTGAGTTTAGATTTTTAAAAGTGTTGATAGAGGTGATCTTAGCTGTTAACTATTGGCGAGAATTATCATCAAAAAAAGTTATTGTTAATATTGAAAAAATTAATAAAAAAAAGATTAAAATTCAAGGATTTCATATAATAACAGTATAAAAGAAAAAAACTGAGGTAACTATTTTAATAAATGCTTGACATATTAATTGAAATAATAAATATTAAACAGTTATATTTGTTGTTTTAAGAACTAAAGTTATTTTTACCTTTTCTTGTGAAAGTATGGGAAAACATGTAAAGTCAATAAATGATAATTTTGAATACTTTTGTTTGTACTTGATCATATAACTATTAATAAATTATTTCATTTTCGATTTTTGCTTGTAAAAAGTTAATTATTATTATAAGGTTAAATCATTTATTTACTTAATTGAAAAAAAAAACTTGTTAAAATATTATTTTCAATTCATCCTTACACTACCTTAAACAATACCAGCAGCATGCTTTTCCTCGACCAATTCATTCATAGTAATGTCAATCAATGAACGTACGGCAGGGGTAATGTTGATGTCCTTTACAATAGTCCATTTACCATCTTTACATGTGCAAGGGAAAGAAAACATGAGATCATCTGCAATACCATAATTGGATTACCAGTGGAGTAAACAGACATGCAAACAAATTTTCCTTCAGGTGTACCATGAAGCCAGTCATGCATCTGATCCACTGCGGCTTTAGCTGCAGACATTGCAGAAGAAAGACCACGTAATCCAATAACTTCCGCACCACGCTTCTGAATCAGTGGGATAAGAGGGCCATCGAGGAAAGCGTCATCGTTTACGGCTTTGCGTGCTGGTTGATTGTCAACAAAAGCACTGTTGACATCAGGTGCCATTGTATTGCTGTGATTACCCCATACAACAGAGTTGCGGACATTACTTACGCAAACATTAGCATGAAGTGCAATCTGAGCTTGAAGACGATTGTAATCGAGACGAGACATTGCAGTGACCTGTTGTGGGCTTAATTTGCCATTGGATGATTTTAACAGAACAAGAGCGTTAGTGTTAGCGGGATTTCCAACAACAAGGATGTGGCAATTTGGCGCTGCAACTTCACCCAAAGCTGCACCCTGCTCACGGAAAACTTGGTGTTTACATTCTTGTCAAGAAGATCTTTTCGTTCCATTCCAGCTTTGCGTGGGAAGGCACCCAATAAAATGACAACATCAACATCCTTGAATGCAACACGTGGATCGGCGGTGATAGTGATATTGTCAAGAAGAGTAAAAGCGCAGTCAATAAGTTCAGCTTTTACTCCTTCCATAACTTTCATGGCAGGTTCAATATCAAGCATGCGCAAATCAATATGTTTATCGGCTCCGAGTAAATTACCGCGAGCAAACGAGAGGAAGAAGTGAATACGCAATCTGACCAGCAGCTCCACTTACAGCAACGCGAGTGACAGTCATTGAGTTAGTTGTTAAAGTGGTAGTTATTACTTGTTTAATTGAGAAGTGTGAGTTTAGATTTTAAAAGTGTTGATAGAGGTGATCTTAGCTGTTAACTATTGGCGAGAATTATCATCAAAAAAAGTTATTGTTAATATTGAAAAAATTAATAAAAAAAAGATTAAAATTAGCCTCTATCAATAAATTGTACATATGACAAATCAGCTTATCACACTATAAGCACAACTTTTAATTTTGTCTCGCCGTGCTAACTACTAAACTCACACTTCATCATTTTAATAGTAAAGTCAAAGAATAAATTAAAAATTTAATAATAGAAAAGAAAAATAATCTTTCATTTGACTTTCAGTAAATTGTGAAATAAAGAGAAACATCTTAATTAATTGAAATAAAACATTTTTGATAATTTCACAAAAGAAAAAAATAGTTTCAGTATAAATACCGAACTCAAATAAAATATGTCCTTTGTGCAATAGAAACCTTACTTATACTAAAATAATATTGTCTGATGACCATATCTGTTTAATTAAAGACAGTGAAATAATAACAGTTTCAAAGTTAAAAAACTGAGGTAACTATTTTAATAAATGCTTGACATATTAATTGAAATAATAAATATTAAACAGTTATATTTGTTGTTTTAAGAACTAAAGTTATTTTTACCTTTTCTTGTGAAAGTATGGGAAATATTTATTTACATGTAAAGTCAATAAATGATAATTTTGAATACTTTTGTTTGTACTTGATCATATAACTATTAATAAATTATTTCATTTTCGATTTTTGCTTGTAAAAAGTTAATTATTATTATAAGGTTAAATCATTTATTTACTTAATTGAAAAAAAAAACTTGTTAAAATATTATTTTCAATTCATCCTTACACTACCTTAAACAATACCAGCAGCATGCTTTTCCTCGACCAATTCATTCATAGTAATGTCAATCAATGAACGTACAGCAGGGGTAATGTTGATGTCCTTTACAATAGTCCATTTACCATCTTTACATGTGCAAGGGAAAGAAAACATGAGATCATCTGCAATACCATATGGATTACCAGTGGAGTAAACAGACATGCAAACAAATTTTCCTTCAGGTGTACCATGAAGCCAGTCATGCATCTGATCCACTGCGGCTTTAGCTGCAGACATTGCAGAAGAAAGACCACGTAATCCAATAACTTCCGCACCACGCTTTCTGGATCAGTGGGATAAGAGGGCCATCGAGGAAAGCGTCATCGTTTACGGCTTTGCGTGCTGGTTGATTGTCAACAAAAGCACTGTTGACATCAGGTGCCATTGTATTGCTGTGATTACCCCATACAACAGAGTTGCGGACATTACTTACGCAAACATTAGCATGAAGTGCAATCTGAGCTTGAAGACGATTGTAATCGAGACGAGACATTGCAGTGACCTGTTGTGGGCTTAATTTGCCATTGGATGATTTTAACAGAACAAGAGCGTTAGTGTTAGCGGGATTTCCAACAACAAGGATGTGGCAATTTGGCGCTGCAACTTCACCCAAAGCTGCACCCTGCTCACGGAAAATGTTTACATTCTTGTCAAGAAGATCTTTTCGTTCCATTCCAGCTTTGCGTGGGAAGGCACCCAATAAAATGACAACATCAACATCCTTGAATGCAACACGTGGATCGGCGGTGATAGTGATATTGTCAAGAAGAGTAAAAGCGCAGAGGTCATTGATCAATAAGTTCAGCTTTTACTCCTTCCATAACTTTCATGGCAGGTTCAATATCAAGCATGCGCAAATCAATATGTTTATCGGCTCCGAGTAAATTACCGCGAGCAACGAGAGGAAGAAGTGAATACGCAATCTGACCAGCAGCTCCACTTACAGCAACGCGAGTGACAGTCATTGAGTTAGTTGTTAAAGTGGTAGTTATTACTTGTTTAATTGAGAAGTGTGAGTTTAGATTTTAAAAGTGTTGATAGAGGTGATCTTAGCTGTTAACTATTGGCGAGAATTATCATCAAAAAAAGTTATTGTTAATATTGAAAAAATTAATAAAAAAAAGATTAAAATTAGCCTCTATCAAACATATGACAAATCAGCTTATCACACTATAAGCACAACTTTTAATTTTGTCTCGCCGTGCTAACTACTAATTACATCCATCATTTTAATAGTAAAGTCAAAGAATAAATTAAAAATTTAATAATAGAAAAGAAAAATAATCTTTCAACTCATTTGACTTTCAGTAAATTGTGAAATAAAGAGAAACATCTTAATTAATTGAAATAGTTTATTTTTGATAATTTGTCAAAAAAATAGTGTGTATAAATATAACTTTCCCATATGTTTATGTCCTTTGTGCAATAGAAACCTTACTTATACTAAAATAATATTGTCTGATGACCATATCTGTTTAATTAAAGACAGTGAAATAATAACAGTTTCAAAGTTAAAAAACTGAGGTAACTATTTTAATAAATGCTTGACATATTAATTGAAATCTATCACTGTAAAAAAAAAAAACTTGTTAAAATATTATTTTCAATTCATCCTTACACTACCTTAAACAATACCAGCAGCATGCTTTTCCTCGACCAATTCATTCATAGTAATGTCAATCAATGAACGTACGGCAGGGGTAATGTTGATGTCCTTTACAATAGTCCATTTACCATCTTTACATGTGCAAGGGAAAGAAAACATGAGATCATCTGCAATACCATATGGATTACCAGTGGAGTAAACAGACATGCAAACAAATTTTCCTTCAGGTGTACCATGAAGCCAGTCATGCATCTGATCCACTGCGGCTTTAGCTGCAGACATTGCAGAAGAAAGACCACGTAATCCAATAACTTCCGCACCACGCTTCTGAATCAGTGGGATAAGAGGGCCATCGAGGAAAGCGTCATCGTTTACGGCTTTGCGTGCTGGTTGATTGTCAACAAAAGCACTGTTGACATCAGGTGCCATTGTATTGCTGTGATTACCCCATACAACAGAGTTGCGGATGGCATTACTTACGCAAACATTAGCATGAAGTGCAATCTGAGCTTGAAGACGATTGTAATCGAGACGAGACATTGCAGTGACCTGTTGTGGGCTTAATTTGCCATTGGATGATTTTAACAGAACAAGAGCGTTAGTGTTAGCGGGATTTCCAACAACAAGGATGTGGCAATTTGGCGCTGCAACTTCACCCAAAGCTGCACCCTGCTCACGGAAAATGTTTACATTCTTGTCAAGAAGATCTTTTCGTTCCATTCCAGCTTTGCGTGGGAAGGCACCCAATAAAATGACAACATCAACATCCTTGAATGCAACACGTGGATCGGCGGTGATAGTGATATTGTCAAGAAGAGTAAAAGCGCAGTCAATAAGTTCAGCTTTTACTCCTTCCATAACTTTCATGGCAGGTTCAATATCAAGCATGCGCAAATCAATATGTTTATCGGCTCCGAGTAAATTACCGCGAGCAACGAGAGGAAGAAGTGAATACGCAATCTGACCAGCACATTTTTGAGCTCCACTTACAGCAACGCGAGTGACAGTCATTGAGTTAGTTGTTAAAGTGGTAGTTATTACTTGTTTAATTGAGAAGTGTGAGTTTAGATTTTAAAAGTGTTGATAGAGGTGATCTTAGCTGTTAACTATTGGCGAGAATTATCATCAAAAAAAGTTATTGTTAATATTGAAAAAATTAATAAAAAAAAGATTAAAATTAGCCTCTATCAAACATATGACAAATCAGCTTATCACACTATAAGCACAACTTTTAATTTTGTCTCGCCGTGCTAACTACTAATTACATCCATCATTTTAATAGTAAAGTCAAAGAATAAATTAAAAATTTAATAATAGAAAAGAAAAATAATCTTTCATTTGACTTTCAGTAAATTGTGAAATAAAGAGAAACATCTTAATTAATTGAAATAAAACATTTTTGATAATTTCACAAAAGAAAAAAATAGTTTCAGTATAAATACCGAACTCAAATAAAATATGTCCTTTGTGCAATAGAAACCTTACTTATACTAAAATAATATTGTCTGATGACCATATCTGTTTAATTAAAGACAGTGAAATAATAACAGTTTCAAAGTTAAAAAACTGAGGTAACTATTTTAATAAATGCTTGACATATTAATTGAAATAATAAATATTAAACAGTTATATTTGTTGTTTTAAGAACTAAAGTTATTTTTACCTTTTCTTGTGAAAGTATGGGAAAACATGTAAAGTCAATAAATGATAATTTTGAATACTTTTGTTTGTACTTGATCATATAACTATTAATAAATTATTTCATTTTCGATTTTTGCTTGTAAAAAGTTAATTATTATTATAAGGTTAAATCATTTATTTACTTAATTGAAAAAAAAAAAACTTGTTAAAATATTATTTTCAATTCATCCTTACACTACCTTAAACAATACCAGCAGCATGCTTTTCCTCGACCAATTCATTCATAGTAATGTCAATCAATGAACGTACGGCAGGGGTAATGTTGATGTCCTTTACAATAGTCCATTTACCATCTTTACATGTGCAAGGGAAAGAAAACATGAGATCATCTGCAATACCATATGGATTACCAGTGGAGTAAACAGACATGCAAACAAATTTTCCTTCAGGTGTACCATGAAGCCAGTCATGCATCTGATCCACTGCGGCTTTAGCTGCAGACATTGCAGAAGAAAGACCACGTAATCCAATAACTTCCGCACCACGCTTCTGAATCAGTGGGATAAGAGGGCCATCGAGGAAAGCGTCATCGTTTACGGCTTTGCGTGCTGGTTGATTGTCAACAAAAGCACTGTTGACATCAGGTGCCATTGTATTGCTGTGATTACCCCATACAACAGAGTTGCGGACATTACTTACGCAAACATTAGCATGAAGTGCAATCTGAGCTTGAAGACGATTGTAATCGAGACGAGACATTGCAGTGACCTGTTGTGGGCTTAATTTGCCATTGGATGATTTTAACAGAACAAGAGCGTTAGTGTTAGCGGGCATTTTCTTGTGGTGCATTTCCAACAACAAGGATGTGGCAATTTGGCGCTGCAACTTCACCCAAAGCTGCACCCTGCTCACGGAAAATGTTTACATTCTTGTCAAGAAGATCTTTTCGTTCCATTCCAGCTTTGCGTGGGAAGGCACCCAATAAAATGACAACATCAACATCCTTGAATGCAACACGTGGATCCAATGGCAAATTATAGCCAAGAAGAGTCAAAGCGCAGTCAATAAGTTCAGCTGTTACTCCTTCCATAACTTTCATGGCAGGTTCAATATCAAGCATGCGCAAATCAATATGTTTATCGGCTCCGAGTAAATTACCGCGAGCAACGAGAGGAAGAAGTGAATACGCAATCTGACCAGCAGCTCCACTTACAGCAACGCGAGTGACAGTCATTGAGTTAGTTGTTAAAGTGGTAGTTATTACTTGTTTAATTGAGAAGTGTGAGTTTAGATTTTAAAAGTGTTGATAGAGGTGATCTTAGCTGTTAACTATTGGCGAGACTGAAAATTATCATCAAAAAAAGTTATTGTTAATATTGAAAAAATTAATAAAAAAAAGATTAAAATTAGCCTCTATCAAACATATGACAAATCAGCTTATCACACTATAAGCACAACTTTTAATTTTGTCTCGCCGTGCTAACTACTAATTACATCCATCATTTTAATAGTAAAGTCAAAGAATAAATTAAAAATTTAATAATAGAAAAGAAAAATAATCTTTCATTTGACTTTCAGTAAATTGTGAAATAAAGAGAAACATCTTAATTAATTGAAATAAAACATTTTTGATAATTTCACAAAAAACATTTGGTCAATTTAAACAGTTGTATTTGTTGTTTTAAGAACTAAAGTTATTTTTACCTTTTCTTGTGAAAGTATGGGAAAACATGTAAAGTCAATAAATGATAATTTTGAATACTTTTGTTTGTACTTGATCAAATAACTATTAATAAATTATTTCATTTTCGATTTTTGCTTGTAAAAAGTTAATTATTATTATAAGGTTAAATCATTTATTTACTTAATTGAAAAAAAAAAAACTTGTTAAAATATTATTTTCAATTCATCCTTACACTACCTTAAACAATACCAGCAGCATGCTTTTCCTCGACCAATTCATTCATAGTAATGTCAATCAATGAACGTACGGCAGGGGTAATGTTGATGTCCTTTACAATAGTCCATTTATTTCTTTACACCTGATGCAAGGAAAGAAAACATGAGATCATCTGCAATACCATATGGATTACCAGTGGAGTAAACAGACATGCAAACAAATTTTCCTTCAGGTGTACCATGAAGCCAGTCATGCATCTGATCCACTGCGGCTTTAGCTGCAGACATTGCAGAAGAAAGACCACGTAATCCAATAACTTCCGCACCACGCTTCTGAATCAGTGGGATAAGAGGGCCATCGAGGAAAGCGTCATCGTTTACGGCTTTGCGTGCTGGTTGATTGTCAACAAAAGCACTGTTGACATCAGGTGCCATTGTATTGCTGTGATTACCCCATACAACAGAGTTGCGGACATTACTTACGCAAACATTAGCATGAAGTGCAATCTGAGCTTGAAGACGATTGTAATCGAGACGAGACATTGCAGTGACCTGTTGTGGGCTTAATTTGCCATTGGATGATTTTAACAGAACAAGAGCGTTAGTGTTAGCGGGATTTCCAACAACAAGGATGTGGCAATTTGGCGCTGCAACTTCACCCAAAGCTGCACCCTGCTCACGGAAAATGTTTACATTCTTGTCAAGAAGATCTTTTCGTTCCATTCCAGCTTTGCGTGGGAAGGCACCCAATAAAATGACAACATCAACATCCTTGAATGCAACACGTGGATCGGCGGTGATAGTGATATTGTCAAGAAGAGTAAAAGCGCAGTCAATAAGTTCAGCTTTTACTCCTTCCATAACTTTCATGGCAGGTTCAATATCAAGCATGCGCAAATCAATATGTTTATCGGCTCCGAGTAAATTACCGCGAGCAACGAGAGGAAGAAGTGAATACGCAATCTGACCAGCAGCTCCACTTACAGCAACGCGAGTGACAGTCATTGAGTTAGTTGTTAAAGTGGTAGTTATTACTTGTTTAATTGAGAAGTGTGAGTTTAGATTTTAAAAGTGTTGATAGAGGTGATCTTAGCTGTATTGATAAATGCACATAAAAAATGTACAAACAAAAAAAAGAAAAGAAAAAGTAATATAGTGTAAACAACTTTCTTTACGTGTATATGTTTTTTCATTTTCACTGTAATTCAGATCTGTTTGACTTGAATTTATTTTTATTATACAAAATACAAATTAAATGTGTTTGTTATTAGTATTTTTATCATAAATTTCAAAGTGCCAAATGAATTAAAACAAAAGGACAAAATTGATTGTGTCAAAAATAAAAAGAAAATCAAATGCATAGAAATTAAGATGCAATACTATTGTTATTGTAATATCTTGCACTTTACAATTTGTAGTTTATACGCCTTGCTCATGTTGCTGTTAAAGAAAGAAAAAGATAATGTAAGTGATGCAATTACACATTAACTTTAATATTGCATCATTTGTTACTTGACTTTTTACTTTTTTTTCCAGTGTTATACTTTTTACGCTTTCTTTTTAGCTTTACGTGCCGCAACTGCCTTGGCAATGCGCTTCTTTGCTGCAGCAGTGTGGTCTACTTTCGCCGCTTTCTTTTGCAATTTTTTAAGTGCCACTTTATGCCATGAGACGGGATGCGCGGCATCTTTTTCGTCGAACACCTTGCGTGTCCAGTGTGCACGTGAACGACGTGCTACACGTAGCTGATAACGCTCGAAGTCTGTAGATGAGGCCAAGGCCTTTTTGGCGGCAATACGCTTCGCTGTACGGGTGGCGGTGTAGTTGTTCATCACCTCGCTCTTCTGCAGTGCGGCTTTCAGTTCTTTGCTAGAGCAATTACGTGGAATATCAATCAAAAACTTGATTGGCTAGACATTCTTCATGTTCTGTACATGCCGCCACATCTTGTCATCGTTGGGATTTTCTACCAAGATGCGGTTGCCGTCAACAATGTCGACGATGACGCCAATGCGATCTTGACGTGGACCACGTAAGATGCGGACAAGTCGTCCAGCACGAATGTAATGTGATTTGACCATTGTATGTTCGAATATAGTTATTAGACACAAGCAGTATGGCTTTGTTTTTCTTTCACAGTGCAACCTAAATAACTTGTGTGTGCCTTTACATTATGTAATTTATAAAATATATCCATTGTAAAAGGGAAAAGTTGAAGTGAAATAAAAATAGATGATGTACATGCATCATATTACAAGCACACAAAAGTAATTAATATATTACATGTTAGCGTTAATGTTCATATTTAATATGTGAAGCAATATGTCACTATCGTGCAATCATAAATAATTTATGTGTAGAGCAAAGTAAATTTTTTTGTAACGTATAATGGCCTTATAACTATATTTAATAATGGAAAAAAAATTTTATTGTTAAGTGTAGTAAAAGCAAATCTAAATCAGAATATACATCGGTAATACTAATGCGAAAATTATAAAGATATGTACAAGATTAACTATGTACATATGAACTTTACACCTATTACATCTATTATATATATATATATATATATATTTGATTACACAAATCATTTATGTAGCACACACACATTGTACAGTACATCAAAAAGTAATTATATTTATATATCAGAAATTGATATTTACATGTAAAGCAAAATAATACATGTTAAAGATTTTTAATCACGGCAACACTTTGTAAATTGTTTATCTTGATAACTTCACATAGACTATACTGTAATTATTGCTTTTTTATTTCTGTATTATTCGTATTTATTGTACATACTATCAAGTCGTAAGTCATCATTATTGTTTATTAAAGTGGCGAAATAATCAAATTATATGTTTGTTATACTTTTTATTTCTGGTTTTTTTTTTAAAGTAAAAACAAATTTAGAAACATCAATGTCATTATATACTATTGTTATCATAATAATAAATATATCAAATATAGTTTAATTATAAATTTTCTGCACATTAATATTAAATAACAATTTTTAACAGAATCTTTCTACAGTGTGTTCTTGTTGTTTTTTGGTATAACAATTTTGTAAAAAAATTAATGTATGGTAATACAAATTATTTTTTTACATAATAGCGAGAGAACAATCAAATGTATACAAAAATTAAATATTAAAACACAAAGTCAAATAGTGCGCAAAATAATGTAACAATACTTCTGTTTGTTTGCGAGAAAAACAAATGTTATTTATTATTGATTGATAAAAAATTGGTTTCTCCTCAATTATATTTACATGTAACCTTAATTATCGAGTGCACAAACGCATGCAACACCTCTCAGAAACCAATAATTGCTGCCCTCAAGTGAGGGAATTTCAATAGACAACACATAATTTGAGCTTGCACCTAACGATGAAATGACACCAGCTCGAACAGTTGTGCGGTACAAGGGCACAGGATGACAACTGTCACTTTTTTTATGATACGGCTACGGCAAAAAGTGTATAAGAGGCAGTTGATTGTATGGTTCGTTTGGTAAGGCATCGACCATGGCGTGTTTGCTGCGGCTTCATCGTCACGAGTCGGCAAAAATGCCAGAAACATAACAGCCATGCGTAGGTGGACTATTAACCTCATCCTCTGCTCGCTCAATGACGTTGTATTGAAACCCTAACTTGTCCACTGATACACCTTCTGATCGTGCAAATGCTTGATAGACACCTGTCATGAACGCACTCGGGTTGTAAAATCCACCAATCCAGAATGTACAAGGCTCTCCCCGCTGCACCCATGAACGAATAAACGCAACACGCTGAATAAGATCACGGTATCAGGCGCCTAATGGCTTTAGCGAAGTGTATGCGACCATACTTCAAATCGATGGAACCTGATCGGTCAAAAATGATGTGTACATCGCATCTAAATCAGATGAAAGCACCGTTAAGCCCTTTAGTGCCTTTTGCATCTCCACTAACGTATGACGTATTTTCTACAATAATTGATTATACTTGACCATTTCATGGGCTAAAACGGTTGACAAAGAGTTAGGTAATCCATTTGCCAGCGTTGTAAAGCTGTGTGGTCCTGCTTATAATCGCGTGATGGAAGGTGGCAAGTTTGCGGCAAACTACTTGCACTTTAATTAGACCTATTATTATGGTGAAACAGTACTCAGTGTGGAGGCTGACCCAGTAGCTCTGGGTTGTACGCCTGTTACGGCGTTGAGTAAATAATGAGAGGTCTGTAACTGATAACGTAGACTTGCATTGGTATGCATGCCAAACACCTCTGGCATATCCTATATTGACATATCGTTAATATGCTGTTTAGCTTCGAGTAAGGTGCAATCGGAGTGTGGTGCGTAATATTGCCCACTGCTGCTAAATTTGTAGCTATCTTCAATAATCTGTGGGCAAATGTACTGCTGCAGTATCGTCTGCAACGTGGCACGATCTTGTGGATC
Organism: Blastocrithidia nonstop; assembly: GCA_028554745.1. NCBI lineage: Eukaryota > Euglenozoa > Kinetoplastea > Trypanosomatida > Trypanosomatidae > Blastocrithidia > Blastocrithidia nonstop. Next base: position 60,516 of record JAQOTN010000019.1, on the reverse strand, counting down.
GGTAACACGTCCACCGTAGTTTATTTGGCCAATAATGTACTAGAGTGCCTATCACGGAATTACCTACTGCTCCTCGAAGAACAGCCGCAGTCACTCCTTCGATACGTGAAAATCGGTGTCGTTTCACTCGTACCGCACATTTCATCCGAGTGGGCCAAATTTTTTACGCTCAAGCACTACCGAGTGAAAGAAACACAATCCGTATAACAATTTCTTGAACGCCATCGCCTTGCTGCCATGGTCGGCCTATGAAACCTGATCAAAGGCGTTGTATTACTACTCAATCACATCGCCAAAGCAGCGTATCATGTTTGCTCTCAGCCCTGTAGGGGGTTCATTGGTCACTTTAATGCTCGATTGCAACACAAACATCGGGAAAAAATCACTCGGCATAGATGTCAACCAAAGTCGAAACGATGGATGAATAGACAACGTCGATGATGATGGCGATGATGATGCCTTGTGCTGTGATTGCAGTGACACCATGTGTGAATGCGATGCTGCTGCTGCTGCTGCTGCTGGCTGAGACGACGACTTGCGGTGCATAGCATGACCTCGAAGTATGCTATCACGTTTAGTCTACTGAGCTTGTTGGAGGTTGGCAACTTACAGTTACAGCTACGGCATGAAACCCTTTGACAAGTGACAGTTTTGGAGCAACGCCCATGACCCGCTTAGTCGACACTGTGCGATTAATTTTTTCGCATTATCGCCTTGCCCTTGGCCCAATGACACATACTTCAATTCTTTATTCTCTGATTGCGCAAAGCACTGTAACGCGTCGAGCGGGTCTGCGCCTTGCGAGAGGACAAAAATAATTGGTGTGCTCGGTGTACTGTCCTACAGCACCCCACTCAGGTCAAACGCGGGTGGTTACAAATAACGCGTACCCATGGTCTATGTAATGTACTCGGACAGCATCAAACACAGTTTCTACTCGCGAAAGCATCGAATTAGTAGCACACGTTGGAATGGACTGACTCGCTCATTTCAGCCACACGGCAGTGTTACGGATTGTGGTTACTCTGCCTGAATATAGCCTCGTCACTCGTCAGGGAAGCGGCGTAGGCTGTCGAGTAAAGTGTTAAACATGGGCACGGTTCGTGATAGTGCCTCGGCTAGTTCATATTGTAATCGACTAAGTCATGCGAGTTCATTGGGCCGATCAGCCAGGTCAGCTGCGATGAGGGCGGTGGCTCGAATAAAGTACTGCCACTCCACATCGGTGATGTTGTTATTGTGGCGGTGAATAGAGGTGGCAATGAGAAATGACAAGAGCGTCTTATCTCGGTTAAACAGACCACGACAAATTTGTGTGTACGTGGTAAACGTCAACCCATTAACCACTTCACCTAGGAACAACGACAGAGATTGTTACACATTATCATCATTATTATCAACATTATTATTATTATTATTATTATTATTATTATCATTATTATTATTATTATTATTATTAGCAGCATCAATGTGATCACCACTTTTATTGTTCGTTTTAATATCTGTCGAATAGTTACCATCCACGGTATTGCTCGTAGTGACAATATTATCACTCACACTCTCCAGCATCTTTTCCTTTTCTTTATCTTCATTATCGTTATTGTTGTTACTATTACTATTACTATTACTACTACTATTATTATTATCTTCACTTGAGGTGATGTGCAAAGTACGATTATACCGTGACTGCGTAGATTACACCTGCACCCGGACGAGTTTGATGAAAAACTGCAACGAGTACTGGTACATTGGATCGACACGTGCGATATCGGCTAAGACAAAGAAGAGAATGGCCGCTCGCTCGGCGACCGGCAAATACCTATCACGTGCCACAGAGATAACCTCAATCTTTTCATTCGCCTCTTGTTGACTAGCCGATATTGCCTGCGCGTTCGACTGAGCCGACTTGAGCTCGTTAATCAAGTCGCGATCATCAAGTATGTTGCCCTTGCTACTCTTGAGTCGTTACAAGATGGTCTCCTCTATCGTTTTCAATCGACGCTGACCAGAGGCGATGCTTTGAATGATAGTGTTCTTCTCCTACTCAATCTCGCGTTTGGCGATCGCCACCACCTCGCCTAACATTTGCTCCTGTAATCCGTCCAAGGTGACGGTGAAGTTGAGCAGTACCACACGAGTGCTAACTTATGGTAGGTAGTGTGGGTTGGGTAGCTTGGTGCACATAAACAGCTTAAACTGAGGGTGGTAGTCAATCGGTCCAGATTGTGGAGTAAGTTGAATCTGTTGCGATATCCCGTCTACGCTAATAAATCGTCTACTAATAAGAGGTTACAGTGCCGGGTCAAGGTGCTCGCCAATGTCGTCAATCACCACCACCCCACCCAGTCGAATCTGTGCCTACAAGGTACGCATTCAGTTAGCCTCACTAAATTTGATTATTTTAAGTGCACTGCGTGCCTTTACCCCTACCCCAATCATCTGTTGCCCATACTCCCGTACCAGCCACTTGAGACCTTGCTACTGTGGGTCAATGAAGAGTGGTCAACGTAGCGGGGCCGAACTCATCATCGCAATAATTGCATTCTCCGTAGACGTCTCATCGGTTGGTAGGCCGTTGACTCGCCAATTAAGACTCTCTACCGGGTCGCCTAAGATGTCAATTAGACCAGCGTTATTTGTGTTGAATCCAGCTTATTACAAAATGGCACGTCATTTTTGCATGAGACGTTTACGGAAGATAGGTGTAAATGCACCACTGTAGGCTACACACGCACTTGCAATGAGTACCTGTAATGGCAACTCCTACAATCGTTTGGTAAACACACCGATGCTTTCGTTTCATCGCTCACCTTACGACTTCAACGCACCAGAGAGCATTTCTGCATTCTACAGACGACTCACACACACACGTAGACCAGCCTCGAGATCATTTTTCTGTTTTAAACTTCGTTCGTAGTTCTTTTGCAGCTCTGCCAACTCCAACTACACCTCACGAAGCTGCTGCTGAGTAACTTATAATTTGGCGTTGGTCTAGGCGAGGTGTGCCTAAGCCGTTGCCGCCGCCTCACGCATCGGGGCCACTTCTTTGACAACTTTGGAGTACTCATTCACCGCATGCACCCACGCACACAAACTACCGCACGTCTGCGACCCACGTATGGAGCAGACTTAGACGGTAAACTCGTCATCAAGTACAAATTTCTGTATTCGCTGCAAAATGGCAGGCTTCACGTTATCCGTTGGGTAATTACGAATCATATCAAGTAACGGCCGGTGTGATAGAAACTCACGCGCGCCTTTCCAATCCATCGCACCGGACCAACCACCATTGAAATCGTGGTAGTCAAACATAACCATGCAGGCCTGGGTCGTCTTCAGCACCGCCGACGGAGGGTTGGTAAACGACCGAAGCTCGTTCAAGTCACTGGCTTGAATCGTGTCAAGAGCGGCTTTGGCCTTGTCAATGATGGGCTTTGCCTACGCCAAACGTGCATTGGCCTCTGCGGCAATCGCAGACGCCTCTTTCTGCTGCAGTGCCGCACTCTCCTGCTGTGCTCGTACCTCCACCTACACCTCATTGGCCCTGGACTGGCGTACACTCAAGTCTGTCACCACTTACTACGTCTCACGTGAGGCTCGCTCTAACAACGGTCGCTTCGTCTCAATCTCCACTCGCATCTTGGCAATCGTCTCATCGGTCTCACGCATCTTGAGCGTGCCATTCTGCACCCGTGACAACTGCTCGTCAATCGCGGCACGGCGCTCGTGAAAGAGACGCTTGTAGATTTCAATAAACTACAAGTATGAGGTTGGGGTAACATAATACCTTCGTCGCAGCTCGTCTCAATAAGATTGCGTTAAGCACACCACCGCCAGGTGCATTGAAACACATAACTGAGGTAACGTGTTGTGAAAAGATTCAGGAACGCTATCGTTTAGCTACTAGAGTAAACGACGAGCCACTCCGATGAGTGCATCGGCGGGTCATTCATCAAACCAGTCAATGGTGCAGCAGTTGGTTAATGATGGGAATTGTCTACACCGGGTACGAAAGGCATCCCCGACGGGGCTCATGCAGAGTACCACGTGCATGTTATCCCGCACACGTGAGATGAAAAAATTGAACACGTCATCACGGTTGCTCACTCCTCGTTGCTGGGCCGCCTACAGACACCCGTTAATTCGCTTCTCTCGCTCCTCAGGAGTAAAGAGGGAGGGCACCTCACCAGAGTTTAAGATGTTGTTAATGTCCTATAACATTGCCTCATGCACAATTTGGTCATCGGAGAGTAAAATGACGGCGGACCTGTTATGCACCCCGGCATGGGTGTAAACCTCAAGAAGAAATTCATGAAACTCATTAAGACTGTAGCCCTTCCCCACGGCGATCTGGAAAAGAGTACACTACGCAATGTAGGCGGCCAATCGTGTCAGAGAACGCTTACCAGAGCCGCCTACCCCAACCAACAGGGCATTCCCACGAGGTTGTCGTAAGATGCGAATGATTCGAGCTAAGTGGGCACAGTGGTCTTTGAAGAAAACAAGGTTGAGCGGAGATTGCGGTACGTTGGTACTACCACTATCGTTGCTGCTCATGTTATTACCCACGCCACTCGCTGCTGCTGCTGCTGTTGACGATGGAGATGATGACATTGCAGCTCCACCTGAGTTGGCATGCGATGACGCGTCATCGTGGCTGCGGTGTGCACTGCCCAGTATAGCGTTGTAATCATCCTGGTACTCGTCAAAGAGGTGCTGCATTCGTGAAAAATCTACCGCCTCCTCGTATACTTTATCCGCAGCACCAAAGTGAAGAAAATCGCCTCAGATAATAGGATCTTTTTCAAACAGTGCGGTATGTTGATCATGTGAACCAGGAGATACACGGCTAATCGCATCAAGCATAAGCTACTCAATGAAGAACTACCGCTCTGACTGAGTCGCGAGACGATCGTAGAAGCAACGCATGCATTCATGAATTCAGAGGTGTGTCATCGCCCGGTGATCACGACAAACACGTGGAACTACCTGAGTTAATCCTTGAAATACCTTTGCCAAATCACGTAGGTTAAACGTGTAGTGTGGGGTTGCCGGACGTGGCCGAAGCGCGTCTTTCAGCTTACTAAAAATGTCAACACTAACGGAGACGATGGTCGATGAGATGTCTTTCACTTCTTTGCTGAAGTTTTTGCTGTTAAGAAAGCCGTGTAAGATGAGGCCAAAAATACGCCGCATTGAGTCATCCGTCAAGGTTGGGATTTGCAACAGGTGGAAAAGGCGGGAAAGGCGTGGTGTTAGTGGATTACGCCCACCCTACGGTGGCCCACACGCCGCGACGACGATGACATCCTCAATGTACTTTCAAAACCCGGCGACTTTACGATCATAAAATCCGCCATTACCCATCAACTGACGTAGCAGCTCAATTGGCGGAGATGCGCCAAACACCTACAAATCGGGCATGTTGAGGTCATCAATAAACAACACCACTCGTCGACCAGGTGAGGCACCTAATATATTCTTACGCTTGTGCTTCAATTTTGTCTCAATAAGTTATTGAGTGCGTGCGGAAGAGGTTTGTGCGCTGAATTGGAAAGTTACGAGTTGCAGCTTCAATTCATCCTGATACTTTCGCAGACATTCACACATAATGACACTCTTGCCTACTCCAGTTTGACCAGTAAACAAGAATGGCTTTGATGAGTAGAGTAGTGTTTTTGCAATGGATGTGTACCGTACCGTGTCCACCGTGGGGACGAGAATGTTAAAGAATGGCAAAGATGGGTCGTATTCAAAGTTTTACATTTTGGTCTATCATGGGATGAGTAGACGAGTATTGAAATTAATGGTATAATCGTACACAATACCGCGATGTGGGATAGATAGTAGTGTCTCCATGTTTGTGCGAACAAGGGTGTCGAAGTTGTCCATTGCACCTTGATCAACGTTACCGCCAATTGCCCAGACGTAGGAAAAGAAAAAAAGCACATTGCACATTTCATTTCGCTCACGGAAAATAGGCTAAGTAAAACTGTGCTAGGTTTCGTCGCGTGGGTCGGGGCTAAAATTTACACCATTCTACTTTACCAGAGCGGTAAACAAATCACAGAGTGACTGAACAACGTTAATGTCTCCGGCGTGGATTAACACTTTTTGCTACTTCTGTCAACTTAATCCGTCATCTACGTACTTATCAAACAAACTGTAAATATAATCTCGACAGAGAGAGGACGCTCCTAGTGAAGTTAGTGTGCTATTTAATCACCGCATGACGATCGCACGTCATGGTAAGTCACTCACGTCCACGTACACCATACCACAACGTGAGACAGTCGCTGGGGAGGCTACCGCCAAATCAGCAACCTCAAAAAGCATATGTATCGTATCAGGTAATTTGATTCGCTCACCGTTATCTAAACACAGCAATTTACTGTCATCAAGTACTGAGTTTAATGACTCAATTCACAGTGTATCGACTGGTCCATCAAAGACAATTCAGCGGTGATCATGCACATTTTCAGATTAGCGTACACATTGCTTTGCTACCGCAGCAAGTACCCCATCTTTCCACTCATTGGTGTTAACATCAAGTTTACCGTATAGCTCATGTAATAAAACCGATTTAGGATTGATTACATACTCATGCACAGGACGAGCCATGGAGTGTGTGCTACCGTTATGACTCATCACGGCAAGGGCATTGCCAATACATACTCGACTCTCCGTTTTACCTGTGCCAGTTACGCCAACCATCATTACACCGTGCCGAACAATCAAAGTTTCAAACAACTGAATACCTTTTGTCATTCACGTGTTCACGTCCATGAGATATTTTTCTGACATAACCATCATCATCGCACCACGCAACTCATCATAGCTACGTTACGGGAAAGTGATACCTGGGAATAGATCTTGCATAATTCCATGAAAAAGCGGAACATCTTCAGCAACAAACTTGGGCACATTGGCGTCATTACAGGCAATAATTAAAGTTAGATCTTCATCCACATCTGGCTGAGAACGCTTTAGGTCACCTGCCATGACAAGAATAGATTTGAGTGCACGCATGCCAAAGTCGTAATGATCTTGCGGAGAAAGCTGCTACGAGCTCAGCTTGTACAGCTGTGTAATTTTCAATGACAAGTCCTTGGCGTTTTTGAAACCCTATGAATACAAGATAACCTACGCGATCATTCTGAAATCAGGCGTCATCACCGCGACAGGACGAAAAAGTACTTTAAGGTTATCTGGCAATTAGGTTCGTCCGGCATAACCTGGATTCATGGTAATAAAGGCACCATAAGTGCGTCGTACTCTAACATCCATCGTGCCCTGAAACGTAAACGTTTCTTGTTTATTCTGCAGCGCTAGTTTGATCTCTAGCAACTGAGATGCAATGACAGAGAGCACCTCAATGTTAATACGATTAAACTCATCAAGACAGGCCCACGCTCCGGACTGAATAAGACCTGAAAAAAACTTTTACATCATTTTGTATGTTACACCATCAGAACAATTGTACACAATACACTGCCGGGCAAGATTTTTGGCAAGATCTTTTACCGTTTCCGTCTTACCAGTACCAGCCGGACCTGCAGGAGCAGCACCAAGGTGCAATTTGAGAGCACCAGTAATGGTCATGTAAATCCGATCAGTCAGCGGGGTGATAACGAGACGTCCTTGAGCACCCAGGTATTCATAACCGTACACAAAACATGAGTTGTTCTGCCTAATAAACAAATTTCCTTGCCCATCGTCGTCGTCCTTCTATCAATAGACTCGTAACTGTTTTGCCCATCCAAAATCACGTGTCTGCGACACGCCACTCTCGCACATTTCGTCAATCAAATCGCGTCCATGTACGTCAATGGTGATCATCGTCGACAACAATATTCGTTACACTTTAGAAAGTTTACGCGCCGTTAATGAGGCGAGTGTGGCCAAATCATCATAACTCGCTTGTCGTAGTTGCTTCATGCGCTTTGAGGCATCAACGGTGTCAAGAGCTTCTTATACACTCCGTGTTCACAGTAGTTGTTAGGTTATCAAAACCAGCTGAACGGCATGTGCGAACATTCACGTAACGCGGTTGTGTGTGAGCTAGTAGTCCTGTAAACACATCTACGCACGTGCGCGAAGCGTGCTAAACATTTCCTTCTAAAGCAAGTCCATTCACGTTTAGACCGGACCACGAGCTTTAATACTACCATTAAGCAGTTCAACTTACTCACCTTCAATCGAAATGAGGTGTGTAATGTCGTTGGTGTTGTTATCAATAGTTAACGTCTTGATGCCATCGAACATTTTTAGCATATGAGGCATCATCAATTGAGGAGTTTTTACCTTGGCCAAGATGTCAAGTAAGTCATCATTGCTAAGAAAGTAGAAGCGCGGAAATGCACGTCGTTTCTCCTACAGTTTCTTCTCCATACTCACAAGCACTTTTTATAGCTACGTGATGTAATTTTGCAAATCAGACTTTAATGTTTTGCAGTTTACGTCGGTGATGTCAAACGATGGTGCGTTAATCAGCAACGCTCGAAACGCCGTTGACAGGTCATGTGCCTTACGCATCAAATCGCGATAGAAACGATCTACTTTTTCGAACCGCTTAGCATCATCTTTCCACTGACTACGAATTTAGGCAGAGGCAAATATGTTTTACAGATAAATTCAATTGCGCTGCAACTCTATTCAGCAATCTAGTGTTTCCTGCATGTACCTAAGGCGATTCTCTCACCGATCTACCTGAGCACGCAGCACCCCATGGCAATACTTACTTGCTCCTACCGTAGAAATAGCGATTGCGGAATCTTCTAGTAGCGCACTTACCTCCTCTACACCAGCTCCGACAAGCGTGTACACGTCTTTCATGTCTTTGTGGTTATGAAACTGAAACTACATCGCGGGCTTTACACCACCACCATTTCACAACGCATTCACCTTGTCAATTTGCTGTTGCAGCTTATCCTCCTCAGTGGCTGCGGTAGAGATGGCGAGAATGTCATCACGAAAGCGTACAACATCGTTGTCAAGCAGTAATCCAATTGTAAACTGTGTTCCTCACTACGAAAGTGTTTTGCTGACCTTGTTCTCTCCCTACAACTTTCCAACAACAGCTGACACCTTTGCCTGATGTTATAGCTTCATCTTAGGATTAGCTAGTGCTTGAAGAATAGGCATGAGTTGTCGTCACGTTTACACCTTGTCACGTAGTAATGGCACGGCGGTATTGTTTGTCAATTTACCACTCACCTGCTTTATTAACGCAGTGTACCGGTACACGGTATCGAGAATGTACGAGATGTCAAGCTGATCAAAGGTCATATTACGTGTTGTGTCAGTAAACTCATCTCATTACTTTATTCCAGTCCATAGTTTAACTTTTAAGTTAATATCATTTAGCATATCTACCATTGTATCGACAGTAGTCTCTTCCGCGCCTATCGCTAACTGGAACGTACGAAGCTACTTCTCACGTGCCGATAACGTTTATGCCTCAGCTTGCAATTGTGTAATGTACTCAATAACCTACGTAACCTAACTAGTGCCACTCATTACAAGAGGTTGGCCTGCTTTATCGTACACCGCTTCAATTGCGTGTCGAAGCTGCTCCATTTGATCATCAATATTTCGTGTAAAGAGTCGCTGCTGCGACTCTTTGCTGTCCTAAATCGCTTGAATAGTATTTCGTAACTTGTCAAACTGAGGCCTGGTGCCATTACGGTACGTTTCCTCGTCATCGTCGCCGATGTTTACTTTCTATTACTGTAGCAACGTAAACAACTAACGGATGAAGTCATGTGCGATGGCAATACTGTCGAATTAGGTTTACAATTTCTTGAAATATTAAAGGTACGAAACAAAGTGTTCAATAGTTTTAGGCGTAGATGCAAGGTAGGTGTTATGCTTTTGTAAAATACACAACAGTTTTTCATTTTCTCGATGAGCAATTAGTGGCATTACCTCATAGAATATATTAATGCACATGACAGGGCTGGGAGTTAAAAAGTCACGAAGTGCTTCAGTATGCACGGTAATACAACCAATACTTTTCGCGTTTGGTATTTTGTTCGCAATGTCGTCCATCTAACTTTTATAAAGCTGAAGCCGTTCTCGGAAATAGTCCATTGTTTACGTATTGTCTAAAATTTCGTCACGACTTAGCGACTTGTTGTTAACGTACATATCTCGAAAGATGTCGAATTCGTGTACATACACGTCTATTGCATCAAAGTTACACTTCAGTATGTTGTGTATTTTATTCACGTCGGTATTATATCGTGACTAGCGTGTGACCATTTCTTTCACATTAGAACTCTCATGAAATTACACTTCATCCGTATAAACCTTGAAAACATCCATAGACGACAAACGCGGAATTTCATGTACAGTGTTCAAATAAAGTTACACAATACTGTCTACACCCTGAACAACCTACGCAAATGTGGGAGTAATTTAATTAAGCTACAAACTTTGATTAAATTTTACTTCAATACTTATCAACGAATCAGAAAATGAAGCGTCTCCTTTTACTTAGCCTTCTTTCGACAAGTTTAATTTTTGTTCATGTTCTTTAAGTATCTAGCCCTTTTTATTAGCAGTAATTTTTATTTCTTGTTCACTTTTTTACATTTTCTTAGAAGACGTGTAAGTGGTATAGTTGTTATTACTTTACGATTTAATAGCAGCGTTGTCGTTCTTGTTATTACTACGCATTGAACGTGCAATGTCAGCAGATGTGTAATACTTCATGTTATTAACTTTCTAACTTTGTGAGCATTTTCGTAACTGCTGGTTATCTTATTGTAAACTTTTTTGGTTTAATGAAGATGCAGATAGTGCAAAACTTTCTTGCAGGCAGTGTATTGACTTGAAAGCTAAAGATGTTAAACAATTGATAATAATGTAATCACACAGTGTAATAAATGAGGTAAGTCGTTTGCACGTTGCCTTTCGTTGTGTCATCTCAATGTACGATGGTGGCTGCTGGTGCACACCTAGTTGTCGAATATCAACAAGCTTTTTGCGTACCTTCTCGTTATGAGAAGCTTGTAAAACGTTTGTCTTATCTCGTTCCAGCTGAGCTGTTACCATAGCCACTTTGCAAGCTTGTTATATCTTACTTCGAATATCATATATCATTTTATGCAATTGCGAGCGCTCTTTACTTACATGCTACTTTAATACAGCACAATATTATTGTAATGTGTTAGTGATAGTTGCAGCAATAAACAAATTGTGTGATAACTAATAATGTAAACATGTTGTATGCACATAGAGCAACGTGTTTGCTAAGTTAGGATGTGCGTGAAAGAGATTAGCGCGAAGATTTGCACGACTTGCGTTCACCATCTGTCGTCTAACAAAATTACGTCAAATGAGAAAACTGTGTCATTTCTTATATTCTTTAAACACTGGTATTTCTCGAATCGCGTAAAAAATAGCGCACTCTCGCTACCATGTCTAACGTTTCATGAACGATGCACTGGTGCGCGCAAAATGTGTAATGCCAGCTTGGGAAACGGTATAATAATCATCTTTGTTAATTTCACTATGTGCAACTACACGTAAATTGTATGGATTGAATACATCACACAGTTGTCGAGCAATAGATGACATGTAAACAAACTAGTTAGGTGAATTGGACGATGCCTTGCTAAAGAGTGGTAGATGATGAGATGATATTTACTTCAACTGTGCAACTGAACTACTGGTATTTTTTTTGCTATGATTGGTAGCTTTTGCATTAGTAGTCATGCTTTCACACTTTGTACCTTTATAATAGTCATTACGGTTATTCCTCAAGTTATACATTTAACTCTAATGTGCTGTGTGCGTGTCTTGTTCGTCTTTTTTGTGAAAACGAAATTTTTTTGCTTTCTGTTATCCTTTATCTAATACATCTTATTTATCGTTTATTATGTGATAAGATTATTAAAAATTGTTATTAGCTTATTTCTTTGCTGTCGGTGTACTTTGCTTATTATACGCATCATTTTTCTGATTATAGATGTCCGATTTATATGGTGTGCGTTGACTTTTCACCGTCGCTAATATGTCAAATTTACTATTTACATTATTGGCAGTAGTACATGATTTTGAAAATGCAGCGGAGTTTTCATTAGCGTTTCCTGCAAAGAACAGTTTTAGGTCTGTGTCACGGTAATTTGGTTGCCTGTACAATTAAAGTGTGTGTGTTTTATTATAAGTATGCCGATTATTCTGGTTATTATTGATTTCATAAGCATTATTTGATAGTTTTACATTACCAGCACTGCAATACGTCGGCCGCAAAATGTGATTATTACTCTGCAAAGCAACATTATTTGTTAATTAGGGATTAATGCAGTATTGTTTGTAAAGAGTACCATCACTTGAGTTCTGATTTAATTTACCTGGTGAGGCGTTTGAATAACGTGTAGTTGACTCTGTTTCGTTAGTCATAATTGTCAAGCGCTAAGGTACATAGAGAGGTACATTACCAGTAAAAGGATTACCGTGTAAACGTTGCATTAACGGATTCACACCATTGCACGCATCAGCGACATCTTTCGCTACATGTACAGGATTACGATGAGTACGTATCCGTTACTTCCTGTTGCTGCAACTCTCACTACTGCCGCTGACGTAATCTTCTTTTGTTGTAGCCGATTTTGACATAATAACGAGTATAGAACAATCTTTATAGTTGCGGGGGGATAAAAAAAGAGATAGATAGATACACTACAAATTTTGTTTGGTTTGTAAATCTAAAACCTGGAAAACAATATTGTTTTTTTCTTTAAACAATCTGTTTGTAGTATTACCCTATTAGTAGGTTACTACTAATTTTAATTGCCTCGTTTACTTTTTTTTCAAAAAATAAATTATGTATATGTGTACTTGAGTACTTTTCGACTATTTTCATAAAATTAAAAAACAATTTTCTAATTAAATTATATTACAGAATGAAATAATTTAAATAAAAATGCAAAACTATTAGCTTTTTATAGTACATATTAAACGAAATGACCTCAAAATATATTAATATAAAAACTTTTCTTGGCACCTTGTGCACAATTACATGCACGCATTATACATTTATGTAAAATTTTAATAAAAAATTATTTAAAAAAACATTCATAAAACGGTTTATTTGAATTAAAAGTTCATGATAAATTTTGAAAAGGTGTATAAGAGTACAATTTTATGTTCAAACAAATCTTTGCTATTGTAACGAAAATATAATCGATTAAGCAATTGCTAAAATATTTGTACAAAATGAACGAGCAATGTAACAAATAAAAAATAGGCAAAAGATGTATTTTTTAGACTTTGAATGCTCAAAACACATTAATAATTGGTCTTATCATTACCATTTCATAAATGAATTGATATTTCAAACAACAATGATCTTCTATAATATCGGCTGTTAAGCTTTTTGCAGAGAGAGCTAAAGATAAAACTAATTTTTTGTTTACAAACATTAATTACTTACAAATAATATGTGAAAAAAATTATTTCTTAGATTTGGTGACAGTAAAATTTCTGCAGAACACAAATATTTACTTTTCTCTCTTATTTTAATTTCATTAAACTCAATGTCTTCAGACATATTAATTTAAGTTTTAAAGTTTCTATGTTTGTTTACTTTTACTATTGCAAACTCTGTAACATTGACTTTAATTGTTATTTATACATATTGCCAAAACACTTTGCACAAAGGCAAAATTCCTTCTTACAAAACTTGTTCATTGACTATCACAAACATTAGCTAGACAAGACAGCAAATACGGCAAAAAGTATAGTAAGAAGTGCATTGTGTATCGTTTCAGTGCATTTATCTATTCGCTTGGCATGCTTAACCAACGATGAATATCTTTGTACAATGAGACGGTCATATGATTCACTAAGTTTACCACTTAGGTACAGATTACGTGTATTACCTTCGTAGAAGATCAAAATCGTGTTTTATTTAACAGAGCTAGAATGTCATTTAGAGTATACGCCAATGGTTTATGTTATAATAGCTGAAAAGGTGGTGTTAACGTTGGAGGTAATTTGCTTAAAAATTATTAAAATTACCAGTGAGATTATAATTGTAAGAGTTTGTCGCTGTCGTCCAAAAACGCTTGAGCATCTTACAATTTTGATTTAGTAAATGAGCAACATTTTCAGGAGAAATTATGATAACGCATCACATACATTGTGCAGATGTTCCGCATCTATTCACAAAAATTACACAGCTTGTTTACTACACATATTTCATCTATCAACGTTTATGTGCAGCAATGTACTTTAATAAGTTACAGTTTTGATGAATATAATTTATCAAAGTGTAAATATTTAGCCTATGAAATTAAATTTTACATGCGTTATTGTCGCAAACATTTTATGAATACTTGTGCTGATGATAACAGTGACCGTTAAATAAGCAGATTACATACCGCATACTATAGTTTGTTGTAAACGTCAATTTATAGTGAAATCGGTTGTGCCGTATTATGACATACCTAACTACATACAGCAAACTTTAATATAACGTCAGCAAATATCAAATTACTTTGTGATGATAACTAATTACTGTCAGTATTAAAAGGTAAAATTAGCTAGCATCGGCTTGTAAACTTGATCTTGAAAGAAAAACAGAGAAGACTAACGATTCAACTGCGTAAAAAACCTGTTCTACACAGACAATTAAGCAGTAGGAACATTTTTTGAACATCTTGTGCGTCAAGCGCCACCTGTTTCAAGACAATATGAGCTAAAATACTAACAAACATAATCTATATAATTTTGCACTGTTTAAGTTCTTTGCGCAGCGACTTAAATTACTATGATTGTTGAAAAATGTTTTCAGTTAATAAAATAACTTCGCTATACATGCTCTTATCTCAACACTACTTGATAAGAACAAAAATATCACTAAATTTCTTTATTTTATTAGCAAGCTAATGTTGAAACTAGTGTGAGATTGCGTTATCGCCTAACTTACGGCAAAGTATATACGCTTGATTGATTGACGAACACATCTAACCAAGCAATGCATTGACACGATGCCCCACATCTACATTAATTAGTGAATTACTGTTATTTAAAGATAATGACTAATGTGATAACGTCAAAAGTCTGCGCTGTAAGACGCAATTATCGTAAAGCTCTTACATAATTATAAATTAACTGGATATGATTTTTTTAGGGAAAAAATTGTATGTGAATAAAATAATACACCTATTGAAATACTTTTTATATAAAAAAATTTTTAAAAAAAATATTTATAAAGAAGTAAATAATTTTTGCAACAGTATACATTAATCATTACACAATTTTCATAAATTTAATTAATAAGTAAATTTTCAATTTAACAATAATAGTAAATTAATGTAAATAAAATAAATACTAGTTTGATATTTAAAAAAAAAATTATTTTAAATTAAACCGTAATCTTATCGAAAACAATTATTAACTTTGAAAGTACAGATTATAAATAATTTGAATTTGAAATAAAAGTAATTTGACTTAATTTTATAAAATTATTTTTTCCCAAATTAATAGTTATATATATATATATATATATATATATATATATATATATATATATTTCAAATAAAAATTGTATAACAGAAATAAAAGTAAAAGTTATTTACAATATCATTAAAACTTTTTTTACACTGTGTATATAAATATATATATATCTACATATGTATATATTAAATTATAGCGTTATATAAATAGTGAGTAATTATCGTTGATATAACACGTTCATAAATTACAAACGTTTTCAAAAAATCGTTAAAACATAATGTACCACTCAAAAATCTTCTGAGCCAAAAGAAATTTGATTTGTAAAATTATTCTAAATAAATATATTATTTTTTCTTGTTAATTTTTTACATTCAATTTTTGTATAGATATACATTTATATATAACACTTAATTCACTTCGTAAAAACATGATCTCATTTTCGAGTTTAACAATTATTTTTGAAGTAACGAAACATAATGATTGAAAAGTAAAAATATTTTCTTTACAGGTAGCGAAAATACAATGAGTAAAATTCAAAATAGGAAGTTAATAAATTATGCGTACAGGTAATGATTAGACACAGATTCTGATGCTTTTTTTAAACAAAAATATATAGGATTATAACATTTTCCAATAATTTATACTTACTTATTATAATATAAAATAATAATATATAATTCAATTTCTCTTTCCTAATATAAAGAATTGTCAAATAAGTGTAACCAAAAAAAAGTAACGTTATAATTTCACCTTTATGGTTTTAAATAACTCCGAGGCCAAGCATAGCATCGGCAACTTTCACAAATCCAGCAATATTAGCTCCTTTTACATAATTCACGCCACTCTTTTCCTTTCCATATTTAACGCACGCATCATGTATATTTGACATGATATCTCGTAAACGTTTGTCAACTTCTTCAGCTGTCCACGATAATCGTATTGCATTCTGGGACATTTCAAGGCCTGAAATTGCAACACCACCAGCGTTTGTGGCTTTGGCTGGAGCGAATATCACCCCATTAAGCTACATGCCCTGAAATAAAGCCTTTGGAATCAGATACGCTTATAACTTTAGCACCCAATTGTAGACTCTTTTCAATGGCATACTGAGCAACATTTCCAGCACCTGACACAAGAACAGTTTTGCCTTTGATTGAATCTTTTCGCTCAGATAGCATACGTTCAACAAAATATATCAAGCCATATCCAGTAGCTTCAGGGCGAATTTTACTTCCTTGAAATGAAAGTCCTTTTCCCGTAAATGTACTCTGATTAGTATTTGTAAGTTTCCAAAACATTCCGTTCATGTATCCAACTTCACGACCACCAACGCCAATATCACCAGCAGGAATATCTGTATCAGCTCCAATGTGGCGATATAATTCAGACACCAAAGACTGGCAAAAACGCATCACTTCATGATCACTTTTACCTTTAGGATCAAAGTCAGAACCACCTTTACCTCCACCCATTGGAAGTGTTGTCAAAGAATTTTTTAACGTTTGTTCAAAACCCAAAAATTTCAAAATAGACAAGTTAACACTTGGATGAAACCGCATACCTCCCTTGTATGGGCCAATGGCTGAGTTATACTGAACACGCCAGGCACGATTAACTTGAGTTTCACCTTTATCATCAAGCCAGGCAACACGAAATTGGATAACACGTTCTGGTTCAACAAGGCGTTCAAGCAATTTATCTTTTGTATACTCAGGGTGTTCCTGAATAAAAGGCCACAACGATTACATGACTTCGCGCACAGCTTGCTCAAATTATGGCTGATGAGGATCTCGAGAATGTACACATTTCGCAATAAAATCGTCAACTGAAGTATACTTCATTTTTACTGTTTAGTTTAATATCAAATTTGAATTTTAAAAAGAAATAAAACTTTTTGCTTTTATTGATGACTGTAAGGTTATTGTTGTAGTTTTCACAAAGTTAGCGAAGACTGCTAACTATTTTTATAACTACCAAATAATTACCCAAGAAGTATATGATTACAAAATTTTAAAAGATATACTTATTATATTTTTTTCACAGCGTTGTCATTAAACATTTTATTATACAATTGTCGCTATATAAAGTTATATGTAATTAAAATGTTTACTAGTGATCCATTAAATTATAGTTTTGATTTATTACATGTTGAACTACAAAGCGAAAATATTTTTTTATATACGTAACATGCATTAATATATGTCAGAAAAAAAAAATTTATTTGATTAATAATCATATTTAATAATTACGTGCATAGAAAATGATCACAAGACGCTATGTCGATTTATTATACTGAATAGATGTTCAATACCAAGTTTACTTGAATAAAATACGATTATATCCACATTGATCTTCCAACAATTTTTTATACCTAATCGGTAAATCTGGATGCTGGTTCGCAAAGCTAACAACGGTGTACAATATAAACAATCTGAACAAATTAATTGTTAAAAAAATTAAGATTAACAATAGTAGATTATTGAAAAACTGTTAAGCTACGTCAATAACGAAAAAGAAAAGTAGGTAAGTTCCCGAATTAGTTTCGGGTAAGATTAATTATTATGTTTTATTTTTAACTTGACATGATCTTCATTTAATTTTAAAAATGTAAGTATCTAACTTAATAATATGTGCCTAATGATGCTAGATTTTGGCTTTGTAAAAAAATGTTAACACATCAATGTCGAAAAATCACATTAATTTCCTTTTCCTCTTATTTATTTTATGTGACTTGTATCATATAATTTAATCATTTCTATTATTATAACAGAAAGTAAGTATTTAAATTAATAATGCTTACAGTTCATAATAATAGTAAAGTGTGAATAGAAGCCCTAAAAAGTAGCATTATATGTTACCAAAAAAGAAAATGGTCATTTTCAATGAAAAGATTTGGTTAAAATTTAAATACAAACACATCCTTACCATGAACTTTATGCTATATGTCTTTTTGTTTTACAAAATTCACCTTAATACTTTTAACTTTTAAAACATTCTAGTTTATTCACCACTTTTAAAAATTACATGCAATAAAATTAATGTTATTTATACAAATTATATTTTGAGAATTAATCGCATGCTTGTAAAAATATTATTGGGTGTTATGTTGCAATGATTATTTTTATGAATTTGACTTGAATAAATATTATGAATTATTTTATTAAGTGAAATTTGAATGTTAGTAAAATAGTAAAATTTCTATTTAAAACTTCAATAATCAATTCAGCGAGTATTATTGATTGCAATTAAAAAGTAATAAAGTTTAATTATTACTTATGACGAGTAAGATTTTGAAGCCATTAACTATAAATTTACTAGTAAGCTATGCTTTAAACGTTTCTTCTAAACAAAAAAAATTTCTATGAAAGAAAAATGAATTAATACTGCAAGCACTCTTTAAAAAAAAAAAAAAAAAGTTATTTATTTTGAGCTTATCAATTGCTATTCCTAACCAAATCAAAAATAAACTTTTTAAAAATTAATTTATGTATAGAAAAAAGTTGCTAAAGAAAAGAGGGGGGAAAAAAAATTCAACATAGAAGTGATTTTAACAATATTTAATAAACTTTTAGAATAGCATACAAACATTTTATAAAAGAAGAGTATCAACATTATAATAAATTTTTAAAAAAATTTATAAATAAATTTCAAAAAACACAATGCTAATGGAATCAAAAATTAAGAAAATAATTATTAAATTAGATTATAACATGAATAATTTAATAAAAATAATAAAGCTTCAACGTTTTATATATCTATTGTGATATTTGAAAAAAAATTTATGAAAATAAAATTTTCTATTTTGTTTATATAAGTAAATTGAAAAATTGATGATGCACATTCAAAAATAAAAAATTTGACATCAGGGCATAAAAGCATTTTTTGCTGACGTTTTCAAACAATATCATATTAAAATGTTATTGTTCGAGCTGATTTCATATAAAAAAGATGATACGTATATGCATTATTTTTTAAATAATTTTATATAATTCTTATATACATTTATATATAACACTTAATTCACTTCGTAAAAACATGATCTCATTTTCGAGTTTAACAATTATTTTTGAAGTAACGAAATATAATGATTGAAAAGTAAAAATATTTTCTTTACAGGTAGCGAAAATACAATGAGTAAAATTCAAAATAGGAAGTTAATAAATTATGCGTACAGGTAATGATTAGACACAGATTTTGATGCTTTTTTTAAACAAAAATATATAGGATTATAACATTTTCCAATAATTTATACTTACTTATTATAATATAAAATAATAATATATAATTCAATTTCTCTTTCCTAATATAAAGAATTGTCAAATAAGTGTAACCAAAAAAAAGTAACGTTATAATTTCACCTTTATGGTTTTAAATAACTCCGAGGCCAAGCATAGCATCGGCAACTTTCACAAATCCAGCAATATTAGCTCCTTTTACATAATTCACGCCACTCTTTTCCTTTCCATATTTAACGCACGCATCATGTATATTTGACATGATATCTCGTAAACGTTTGTCAACTTCTTCAGCTGTCCACGATAATCGTATTGCATTCTGGGACATTTCAAGGCCTGAAATTGCAACACCACCAGCGTTTGTGGCTTTGGCTGGAGCGAATATCACCCCTGCATTTTGCAATTCTTTTGTAGCTTCCAGTGTCGTGGGCATATTAGCACCTTCGGCAACAAGTTTAATTCCATTCTTAATAAGATTTTTGGCATCTTTTAATTATATTTCGTTCTGGGTAGCACAGGGTAATGCAATATCTGCTTTAAGATCCCATGGGCGTTGCCCAGCGGTATATTGCACTCCAGTCCGCTTAGCATATTCTGTAAGTGATGTACGTTTTACATTCTTTTCTTCCATCAATATTGAAAGTTTTTCTTCTGTAAAGCCTTCAGGATCGTAAATAAAGCCTTTGGAATCAGATACGCTTATAACTTTAGCACCCAATTGTAGACTCTTTTCAATGGCATACTGAGCAACATTTCCAGCACCTGACACAAGAACAGTTTTGCCTTTGATTGAATCTTTTCGCTCAGATAGCATACGTTCAACAAAATATATCAAGCCATATCCAGTAGCTTCAGGGCGAATTTTACTTCCTTGAAATGAAAGTCCTTTTCCCGTAAATGTACTCTGATTAGTATTTGTAAGTTTCCAAAACATTCCGTTCATGTATCCAACTTCACGACCACCAACGCCAATATCACCAGCAGGAATATCTGTATCAGCTCCAATGTGGCGATATAATTCAGACACCAAAGACTGGCAAAAACGCATCACTTCATGATCACTTTTACCTTTAGGATCAAAGTCAGAACCACCTTTACCTCCACCCATTGGAAGTGTTGTCAAAGAATTTTTTAACGTTTGTTCAAAACCCAAAAATTTCAAAATAGACAAGTTAACACTTGGATGAAACCGCATACCTCCCTTGTATGGGCCAATGGCTGAGTTATACTGAACACGCCAGGCACGATTAACTTGAGTTTCACCTTTATCATCAAGCCAGGCAACACGAAATTGGATAACACGTTCTGGTTCAACAAGGCGTTCAAGCAATTTATCTTTTGTATACTCAGGGTGTTCCTGAATAAAAGGCCACAACGATTACATGACTTCGCGCACAGCTTGCTCAAATTATGGCTGATGAGGATCTCGCGATAAAACGCATTTATTTATAAATTACTGGACGTTAGCGTAGCGTAACATTTTTACTGTTTAGTTTAATATCAAATTTGAATTTTAAAAAGAAATAAAACTTTTTGCTTTTATTGATGACTGTAAGGTTATTGTTGTAGTTTTCACAAAGTTAGCGAAGACTGCTAACTATTTTTATAACTACCAAATAATTACCCAAGAAGTATATGATTACAAAATTTTAAAAGATATACTTATTATATTTTTTTCACAGCGTTGTCATTAAACATTTTATTATACAATTGTCGCTATATAAAGTTAAATGTAGTCAACACTTTATAAAATATTTGTTATTGTTTGTTATTTTTAGATCAGCAAGTACGGCTGTTTTTCTATAGTGAATTACCCTTTATACTTATATATTGGAGTGAAAGTTTATAATGTCTTATTTTTTCTTTTTATGGTATCAAAGTTTAGATTGCACAAGTTATACAGAAAATAAATTATAGTGATATCAGTTTTCAGTAAATCTTTGGTTTTATAGAAAAGATTTACATTTTTTAATACTATTTCTGTATATTTTTTTTCTGCAATTACATTTTTTAACATATA
This sequence comes from Blastocrithidia nonstop, assembly GCA_028554745.1. Taxonomy (NCBI): domain Eukaryota; phylum Euglenozoa; class Kinetoplastea; order Trypanosomatida; family Trypanosomatidae; genus Blastocrithidia; species Blastocrithidia nonstop. Next base: position 38,793 of record JAQOTN010000019.1, on the reverse strand, counting down.
TATATATAGATATTTATATTTATATATATATATATTTGTATGTAATAGACTTATAATATCATCAATTCAAATTTAGTTGCTCATTCTCACAAATGGCTCGTATACTTTTTGTTATAATTTTTCTTGTATTTGACATATTTAAGTTTTGTCGACATTATAATTTTTTGCTTATGTTAAGTGTTTCAAAAAAAAATGTTAAAAATTTTAAAAATATTACACACATGTTATTAAAATATTTTTGAAAATTTTGTAGTATTTAAGATATATTTATTTTTTTTCGTTTATATAATGACGTTAGTTAATGGCACCATTCATGTACAAAGTGATAAAAGAAATACTATGGTGACAGCTGTGCCACAAAATAAAAAATCTTTTGCTTGCAAATATGGCGTTCCTTTTTCATCCTAAACTAACAGTGAGTTTATATTAGGAAATGAGCTGATTGGAAATGCCATTGCACCTGAGCACATCAGTGATGATAACATAACTAACAATTGTGGAGTAATCGCAAAATAACCAGTAGTACTTGGCAATAAAAATCCTATTTTTGATATAATCGGCAGTAAAATCATAGCTGCAACAGTATGCGATACAAATGTAGTTACAAAAGCAACTACCAACAATATTGAAAACAGTGTTACATAAGGAGGAAATTTGACCAACTCACCATGTAAACTAGACGCTACAATGTCTAGCATCTTTGAGTCGTGTGCACACAGTCCAAGCATATTTCCACCAGCGAGCAGAAACATTAGGTGTCACGATAGATTATTGAAATCTTATTTGCTTAATATGCCTACTCCAAAGAAGATTACTATAGGAATTAGTGCAACTACGCCAGCGTCACCAAAAAATAAGTTGGCCGGAAGTATTCAGAGTATAATTGTGGTAATTGTTACCACAAGCACGAGAATGCGGCTCGCGAGCGACACATCTTTCTCTGTTTGTGTGTTAACAACCTGCAAAGGGATGAATGAAACATCATCGAATGGTTTTCAAACAACAATAACAATCATTCACGCAGCAATAACAGTGAAAGTGACAATAGGTAATGCTACTCCAACCCACTATGCAAATGAAACGTTTGCAAAACTAAGCACACTCATTGCCACCGCATTTTGCGGAGATGCTATTGGTGATAACATTCCACCTATGTTACATGCAAATGCTAAACCAAGCAATATTCCGTGTGGCGCTGTTGTATCCTAAGGAAACTATCAAAGTGTTCGCTGAACTACTCCAAGAATTAACAAAGGCGCTGCAATATTAGAGACAAATGCACAAAGAAAGCAGCTTGAAAGCATAATTCCTAGTAAGTAGAGTGAGGGACGATGTCCTGTAAATTTGTGTAACATACTCGCGGCGTACATCTCAAGATGTGTCTTGGCACAAGCTTTACCTATTGTCAGACCACCCATCACTAATATTTGCACATGATTAAATAAATTATTCAAAATAACATGAGAAGCTACTACGGCAGAGGCACTCTAATGCGTTGTGGGATCAGCAATAATTTTGAGTGGAACTGCGAAAATTGGTATTAACATTGCCGTGCAGAAAAATGGTATCGCTTATGTAATTCACAGAACAATGACGAGAACAAAAAGTGCTATACAGTTATGTGCAGAAGGGTGATTTGTAAATACTGGTAAATACATAACACTACAAAACAATGCCAATGCAAGAAAGACATGTATTCACTTGGCGTGTCATTCTTGAGAAAGTGATACACTAACATATGGATCTAAAGGCTGTTTAAACTTACGCTCGTAATCAACGCTTACATCTGTGAACATGTTATGTAAACGTGGAAGTAGAGTAGTTAAACGTGAGCGAGCAAGTTCAGCATCTATGGTTGGAGTTAAATCTACTTAAGTACATCTATATTTTCTTAACTTTTTTGCAGCTTTGTGTATTGCTTACACGTTTAATTCCGCAAAATGTTGTAATTGATTTGCGTTAGAATATCATTATAAAAACTGAGCTCGTGGTGTATTAATATCAATATGTCGCAAACGCCAATCACCAATTATGAATAGAAACAACCGTTTCAGATAACTACCTAAACGCATATTACCGGTTGCGGTAGATTCGTAGTTTACATCGAAAATAGAGCTAGTTGCCATGCTTGCTCGCATCGTAGATGATGAAGGATCATTAGCATTCTGCGCACGCCTGCGTCTACGATGAAAACTTTTTGCATGAATAGATGGCTAAACATGTTGGTTAGGACTCAACTACAAGAGCTAATCATGACCGAGTTGCAATTCGTGGATGAGATCTTGAAACAGTGTTTCTGCTTTAGATAGTTATTAAGTCAATATTTGAAAAAATTATTTATTGAACTACATACCGGTAAATTACGAATTATGAATGAATTGTTTGATGCGTTTGTAATTAACGTAGAATTCGGATCATTGAGGAACAATTTATTCCTGTAGTCGCTTCCCAAACTTCATCTAATATTAATTTTATTATAAATAAAAATAAAATTGTAATTTTTTATGTATATTTGTGCACGTATATGCACGGGTATGTGTATAAGTGTAGTAACGATAAAGTTGTAAAATTACTGATAATAAAGAATATAAACGAATATCGATTTTAGCTAATAAAATCAATTTGTGTAAAGTGATTATTAAATAGTAAATACAATATATATTTAAAAATTTGTATGAAGACACTTTTCAAACAAAAAGATAACAAAAGTATCTAGTGTTAACTATGCGTAAATGTATATATATATATTACTTTTTAAATTATGTATAAAAATAAACTAAATATTCTTTTGTATATATATATATATATATATATATTTGTCAAAAATGTGAGAGAAACAAAATATGTATATTATTTTACTCTTATTTTCTATTAACGTAATACAAACGTATTTTATAACTTTTGCGTTTCGCCTGATATAATCAAAAAATTAATATCTTTTTTGACTAATATATCTTGATATATATATCGCTTATGCTCTACTTTAAAAAATGCTGCAGCTGCTTACCTTGGTAATCAACTATTAACTATTTTTTTTTATTTACAAATGTTAACTTTGCAAAATAAAGTTAAAGTACAAGAAAAACTGCACAAATATGTGTAAGAAGATATAACGTTTATTAGTGTTACGTGTGCTTGTTAACTAAATTTGATTTTTGACTTTCCACTTCTAATTAAACAAACTGTATTTTACTAAAAAAATAACTGCTAAATATATCAGCAAAACAAATTGTAATTACAAATATGTTTTTTTTGAAAATCCATTATTGTTGTTTTGTACATACATGATCATCAATAGCTTTTAGTTAGCACAATACACCCTAAAAAGGAAAAATTTTAGTTGTTTTTTTTTTTTGTGACTTTCTTTCGCAGGATATTAAGTATAATAAGTTCAAGCATTATTTAAATTAGCATGAACAGTATCTAAAAACATTGGTATGAAGGTTTGTAATTATAAGCAGAAATGCATATAAATATACATAAATATATATTATTCCATTTTAAATAATAATAACTGTCTTTATGAACACATTGCCTTGATTACTTTATGTTGACATCTTGGGTAGAAATCTATCACCATTTATAAGATTGTGACTGTTGTTGATGTTGATTTTGTTGTTGTTTTACTTTGTATCAAGGTTGCAAATTTTAGCATCGGCACACTTCTCAAATCAGTCTAGTCATTGCGACCGTTATTAATAAGATGTAGCTGTGAACTAATAAGTTGCATTGCATTTTACACAATTAGACATATTTAAATAATCAGATCTTGTCATGCTTGATTGTAAGCATTATCTCTTTCTATGACAGTACATCTAGGCCTATAATTATTGTTTAAATAACGTACCTTCAATGAAAAGGCTGTTTCCTGTATTAGTGCTTTCAATAATTATTGACATTGTACTAATCAGAAAAATTGTTATGTGTTTTTTACTATGAAAGCGCGTATGCGAAGTTATTGGCTAAATAACAAGGCAGCGTGACTGAGATAGTTAAGTAGATTAATTTTAAATTTGTAAATTCTTTACCTAAAGATAATATTTTTGTCGTTTGTCTCCATTCAAGCTAGCATAAATGGTAATTCTAGAAGGTGAACTAAGATTAATATTACTATCCTGTATTAAATGTTTTTGTTTAACACTTCAAGCAGATTGTGAAAGGAAAAACTTGACTTGATGGTTAAGATCTTAGTGAGATAGAAGGTCTAATTTATTACCTTCATCAACTTCCTCATCTTGACTACGCAGCGAGTAATACACATTATGCATCATGTCTTCAGCAGGTGTATTAGTTAATTATATTGGTCACAAAATACTCGCATCACAGCAGTGACAGATACGTGAAAACAGTACGTGAGAATATACAACTCGAATAAAGGAATATCACATTTTTGCCTATTAAGCATTGTCAAAATACAATAATACTGATAGCAGCGGAGAAGCGGGCAGTTTTGGAACATTGCCATATTCGCTTCAATTGTTAAAATTTAAGGCATTATTACTTTCTAACAATTAACGTCGGAAAATTAATTGTAGCTCTTTGTGCAAATAAGTTGATTTTTTAGAAAACCCTTTTTTTTTACAATCATTGTTGTCATCTTAAATTTTTTTATAACGTAACAGGCTATTGTATAAGTCTGTGCCATTATTATGCTGAAACGGGTAACAAGTGGTATTTTTGTCTGTTTTTTCTACTATTTTTTGTCCATCATAGCACACATCTATTAAAGCGTGCAATGATAATTGTAACTTATCGTTTTTAACTACTTTATCCTTGGCTGAATTATTTCTATATATTCGTTGTACATGTAAATTTAATTTTTCATTATCTTCATTAATTTGTACTTCACACAATTTAAATTATGCGCTCACCTTTTTTCGCACAAACCTGGTAACAGATTAAAATAATCTTGTCATTTTACTTTTATGTTAACAAAAACTATTTAACAGTTGCCCATTAATAGGAGTGTCGTATATATCATATGCATCACCACACACTCAACGTATGTGCACTACGCACCTAGCATGTAAATGATAAACGTTAGACATTTCTAATATTCGAAGATATGTGACAGAAAAATGTTGTTTTTTTGGGTTTTTTATGAAAGTAAAAACTAATATAAAGAACAAAGAAGGAAGGCAAACTTGATTTGCTGTAACAAATGATTTCGTCAAATATTTATAAAGGTAAAGAGATAGAGATAAAATACATTGTGCAATTACTTTTGCCTTTTATAGGTGAAATGAAAACAGTAATTAGTTTAATATATATAGTTTAGTGTACATTTGCAAAGTAAATAAATTATCGGATTTTACTCAAAATTTCGAGTAAATAAACGTTAGAACAAACTTAGAGTTTTAATTTAGAGAAAAAGAGAAGTGTACTTTGCGAAAAGAATACAAAATTTAAAAAATGTATCAATTACAGGGATAAAAATTATTTAAGGTTATTTTTTGCAAAAAAAGAAAGGAAGGAAAGGCAGAAAGATAGAAGGAGAAAAACCTGTACATAACCTTTATTTGAAATACAACTAGTTGTTCAAATACTTTACAATTTCATCTAAGTAATAATTAATAGATAGTTATTTATTAAACACAAACAACATCAGTGCAATTTTTTCGTCTCCTTCACAAAAATTTATCTCTAGTTAGAAAAAATTAGCACAACATTTAAAAGTACTTACACAAACACGTCTACTGTGTTGATGTATTTTTAAAAAGTTAATGTATAGGCATAGTATTTATGAAGATACATTTTTTGATGCCTTTTCATTATAAAATTTGTGTTTCGTCATCTCATATATAAAACTTTTGACAGGAATATTTATATGGGGCTATTCAAAAACATGTACATCACATGTTTTGTTGTAACAATAATTTAATTAAAAAATAACTTGTTTTGCAGGAACAAAAAATACATATATAAAACGATAGGAGCGAATCAATAAATTGGTATCTTTCACAAGTAGATCAACATGTAAACACACAGAAAAAAAAGGTGTTTTCTAGTTCAAAAAAATAATTATAAAAAATCGGGAGGTATTTTTTTTTTGTATGTTGCATTTTCTTGGGAAATTCATTTAATCATCACTTACCATATTTTCTTTCTTTATTGTTAATTATTTTTTACATTTTTTTTTTTGCAAAAATTAATCACAAATACTCGTGATAAGACCACAATTGAAAAATATATTTATATTAATTGTACAGTTTACTACTTAACTGGCTAATGTTTTAAAGGAGATTTATTATAAATCGTTTTAATTATTTTTATAAAATAGCATTTGAGGTAAAAATAAAATATATTTTGATATTAAAGTGAATATAATTTTTTGTGTATGTGCTTTTGCAACGAGTAATATACATTACGTCTCTACAGTGTTTGATGAAACAGTTGGTGCATACGGATTATGTCGTCATACCATCCCATTAGGAGTGGAATCAAGAGATTTTGAAAATAATGATGAGGTACAAAAAGAGCTATTTATTTGTGCCCCATTAACTGCTGTTCCAGCGAACACAAAAGAATCTGTTGGTTGAACAGGAGATTTATTTATATCAGCACTATTGCTTAATTGAGTTGCTGATTGAGAAACAGAAAAGAAAATACTTGGTTTACTTTCATCAACTTGAAATATGCTAGCTGTTTGTGTACAGTTTCAATCAGTTCCGGCGTTACATTCCACTACATCATTCTACGGATCGTCCTTAAAGGAAAAGCTTAAATTTGATGGCAAAGAATTGAGCGTTTTTGTCTGCGCATTGTCTTTGATTGTGTCATTTGTTGCTATTACGTTACTGTTTCTTGACATATCTTTTGTCATGTAACTATTTTATTTATTACAATTGTAATAGTGATCTGTTTTATTCTATGATTGATGTAGACAGTTATGTAGCTATCTGCAAATGTGAACAAACATACATTATTAACCAAAACGGCAACAGCTTTCACCTTGTCTACTGGTGCCATGTTGACGACAAAGTGAGGATAAAGGAATAAAAATTCTGAGAGTAGCGTTTGTTTATTGCGATGTATTGCAAACATTATGTTCTTGCGCTGATATTAGCGAACGTAGTCCTTTAGTTACAAAAACTTATCCTAAGGATATATGCAATATAATCTAGCCACTAGTATTGCAAACACTAAATTATATTAATAGATTGATTCCTGTAGTATTGCTACAAGCTCCATGACGATGGCAACACGAAGGTTACGCAAGCGCAATGGAGCGAAGACGTTGTACGACGTCTATTTTAGCATGCGCTTGATGACAATTCGATCCTTGTCTACATCGGCCTACGAAGAAGATTTTGCATAAAGACGGTACACCCTTTCTGTGCATTGCTCGGGTCTATAACATATCAGATAGTGGAATAAACAGTTTTTTGCTCTCTGGGTCGATAACAGCAAAAAAGTTTTCTGGAATATCGTCAGTCCGTAGAATCGTTTTCGGTACACATTTATAAGCAGGACGCCTGCTATTATGATGCGGTGGTGCAAAAACTGTTTACTGGAAGTTAAACAGATACATGTATACTATAAAAATTACTTTTTTTTTTGATAAAAATAAACGTAGCTGATTTGAAAGTAGAAAATTCTACAATTTTTACAAGAAGGGAAAAAAAAATCCTTTATTTTATTCAAACCTAATAATTCTTTCCCCGTTAACCTGCACGATTATATACAGAAAAAAACTATATGTAAATCGATTGATGTAGTCTTTTCTTTTTAATTTTTTATAAAAAATGTTGTTTTTGATAGTTCGTGTAAATTATTATATATTCTAACTTTAATCACTTTATTTTTTGTTTTTGCAGGAGATAGCTCGAGATAAGATAAGATAAAATAAAATAAGATAGTAGGGAAGAAAACAACGTATGCAGAGAAACACATTGATTGTGTGTGTGTGTGTGTGACGAAAAAGTTTTTTTCTAAAAGGTTTAGTTATCCGTATCAGTTGTCATCAAATTTAGAAAGTAAAAAAAGGTAAATTTGTCAATACTTATTTATTATTTTGATTATATTTGTACAATTACCATACCGTTGTGTCCTCCAGCAACGACGTAACGCTAATTTATGCTCCGTGTAAAGAGCGTTCGTATATTCTGGGTAGAGATATAATGCTTCACTGTAATTGATGAAGTTGTGTTGTAATCGTCATCCACGGTGCACATGACACAATTATCTTCACCAGTCGGAAAGTAAAAGTTGTTGCTTGTGCAACATCAGTCACACCGTCAAAGTTACCTCTGTGTATTAACTTCATCATTATCTGCAATTACAATTCTATCAAGAATTCGCTTTTCATTAGACAACGCAAATGGTTGAGTATCGATTAGCGTCGCATTGCCAGTTATTGAATACGAAATTAATTTATCTTATTAATAATTACAACTTAGCCCACTGATAACATCACAGGAACAACAAAGAGTGAATTACATTTTACGCATCATTCTAATATCTATAACATGAACTTCCCCACACACCGTTCCTGTCGCAATACGATCATCTGATAAATTTAACAACGTCGTTATTGAGTCATTAAAACGGTGTCTTCATACAACATTTTTTTTTGTACGAATATCACAACAAGTCAAACACCCACTGTCATCACCGTATATTACATTGTTTTAGTTTGTAGTAATAATACTGTTAATAACAGGTCAGACATTACGTTTACGATTATCTTGATTATTAAGACAAACTATCTTGACTCCTTTAGTCAAATCCCACAAGGATACAATACCATCACCTTGTGCGCATGCTAAAATGGAATCATTTACAAACTATGTCGACAGAACACAACGTTTGTTAACATCTAATTTCAACATGTTACTGATATTCTACTAATTAGTAAAATTTCATAATAAAACTACTCCATCCGTGCCACAAGAGGCAAACATTGTCTTTCGTACAGCAACATCAAGAACAGTATTATTGTGCCCATTTAACATGCATACAACATGTGGTGATAGGGATGTTTTAACGTCAAGCTATCGTTTTACTAAACTCATTTTTTTTTATATTCTGCTTTTCTGCAAACAAATATCAAGCTTTATTCTTATAATATCTGTGTAATAAAAAAAAATATATAATGCAGAAAAGGTGTAAAGTATTGACCGTATTAGAAGTGGTAGGTATACTGCACGAATTGTGCCGTCTACACTATATTGTAAGTCACATAAAGCGAAGTATAAGCAGTATAAATTATATCTAACAAAAAAACATTTAATCTTAACAATTAAAAATAGACAAGGAATTAATGCAATCCAAAAACAACTTTTTTCTCTATATATACTTTTGCATACAAATTTAGAATGTGGAGAAGGTAAAGATAATTCTTTCGTGAATCACACACAGTGTTATCAGCAGTATAGTATTCATTCTACAAAACCCATCAAAGCGAGAATAGCAAAATATCTGTTTAATATTACTCCAGTTAAATAAAATATTTTGCTTATAAGTTGCAATATATCCATTGTAGGAACAGCAAAAAAAATAGTTTCTTTTTAAAAATATATTGTAAGGATAGAGCAATTTATTCATCTATAATTGTAGTAAATATTGCCAACTCAGTAAATTTTTTTTCAGCATAATCGATAAAATGTTGTTGTAAAAATTTTTGCAGCTTCTCACCGCTTAGCTTTTCACCTTCCGCAAACACATGTTCTTCTTCTATCATATCTTCAGTTTTTGTGTTATTAATGATTGTTTGCTCTTTAAGATCGTTATCATAATCATCAGCGCATAGGTCATCATAGATTTTAATGTCTAATTCATTCTTAAAGCCATCTCGCGTATTCAAAATTTTTTTTTGTTATTCGTGTTTGTTTTCAGCTTTGCCTTTCAGATATTTGTCAAGTTGCCTATGTGCACCTGTTGACTGTTTGTTTTAGCTTGCTTTGTGTTATACACAAATTTCCTTCTTGGATTTGATGTGCCTATTTACATCTAAAATTTTTTTTGAGCGCCTTCTATTTTACATTACTGAAATGAAATAATTTTGCAGAAACTTTGTATACAATTATTGTTGATTTTAGTACTTCTTTTCTGATACTTTAATAAGCTCAGTACGTAACTATTTATTTTTTTTTATTTCTTTTAAACTTTAAATGTATTTTGCTTAAGTAGAACAAGAAAGACGATTATGTAAGGTATGGTGAAGCACAAACTCATATTTTGGTTAAATGAAAGAATTATGATTTGTTTGCACTGGACACTATATTTCATAAACTCTTATTATATTATAAATGTAAACGTGTAACAATTCATCTAATTGCAATAATATGTAAATTTTTTTTTACGACGCAGACATTGCTGAAAAAATTATGAAATTATATACTGATCAATTGTTATAATAAAGAATGTAATAGGTAGACATGCAAAAGAAAACAAAATAAAAACGGTTCAATCACATAGTTAGATATATTTATTAAGGTCTGCTAATAGGTTTTTCACTTAATTAATGACAAACAAAAAAATAGATATTTTTTTGAGCAAAGTATAAATTTGTGCATAGCAATATTAATCGTTGTACCTATCATTGAACACCGTTTTATCTTTGTTGAAAACACGATCACCTTTGTTCGTACCTGCAGGATTCATAGCATATCGCATAGGCTTTCAGCGAGCACTAGTTGTGATTTGTGGCCCTAGTAATCCTACATTGGCAAGCAGCCGCTTAACAGGTCTGTGATGATAATTACAAAGCTGAAGTTTATCCTACATCAAATGGCGGCATACAATATAGACGCCATCTTTTTCGACTCTATCAAATGGTTTGAAACGTGTATCTCAGGGTTATACCCGTTTGGATGAACTGTAATTTACATACGCACGCAAGCTATCAGCTAACACCCTGTGACGGTCTAAAAGAAATTCAGCGCGTCAAGTTTGAGCCTTCTAATGAAATCCAGCACCAACTTTGGGACGTTTTTTGGGCTTTGCATAAAATCGTGCCTGATAATAAACATTAGATGTAAAAATGCTAGATACTCTTATAGAAACAAATGATAATCTGTACGCTAACATAGCTTATTTCAGCAGTAAACAAGTTTTAATGTATTTCACCCACGCTCTATCACGCTACTATTTTTTAGAAAACAATATACTGTAATGTTTATCTTATGAGGAGTAATAAAAGAGAAAAGCTGAAAACGATGTTGAAAATATGGAAAAAAAGAAATATAATCTGATTCACTTCTATATTTTTTTTATTTGTCGATATTATGTATATTTTTTCCTTTAAAAACAACAAATTTGCTGTTGTCATAAACATTTATAAAATTAATTTATGATTTGCTGAAAACATATATGGGCTTGTATATGTAAGTGTATATAAACGTATGTAAATCTGTTTATGTATGAACTGCAGATGAGTGTATTATTTATTATATTTAAAAAGTCACATGAAAGAAAAAATGTGAAATGTTTATAAATATTTTTGAATGATAAAAAAAAACGCTCGTATTGATTAAATTAAGGTTGTATAATACTCATATTTTTTTATGCTTTCCAGCTTATTGTTCTTTTCGCTTAATCAGTATTCTCTTCAACATCTGTGTTCTCTGCTTTAGCTGTTTTAACTCCTGAATTAACTACTAATTGCTTTTTATTTCATCACCTAATATCTAGTTGCCATCAATAAATTCCCCACCTTCATTACAAGCCTACGAGATGTCGTTTACTTCATCGTATACATTATTATTTGAATACTCATTCGGTGCACGTCGAGCAAATTTCGAATGGTTGTTCTTTGTGTACTTCTCCATAGCCTTCTCGATACGTTACTGCTATACAACTTTACTTTTTTGGCGCCGTTTGTACGCTCAACGCATAGCTTACTTCACGGCATCTGCTGATGCATTTTCCTATAATTCTTCTTAAGTTGGTGCAAGTGCTGCACGCATTGGGTCGGCCGGAAGAGGAATGTTTTAAAAAAAAGTCCGTACTTGTAAATCTAGTTTATGATTAAATGCTTCATCCGCTTATGGGCTTTACATATGCGCTAACTACTCATTATTTACATAGTTTGACAAAATATTACCGGCAGATACATTTCTGCTATCGTTAAATTATTGCAAATCATTTTGTAGCATTTTTCAATTGACAGTATTATTTTATTAACTGTCAAAACAATCATGTATTTAGTGAAATAGCTTAGTAAAGTGCGCATTAATATATACATTACCTCTTTTTCGCAACATTGTTGAGAATGCTGTCTAACAAATTTTTTAAAAATAAATAATTTAAAATTTCAGAAACTTTCTAATTATTTAATTAATAAAAATATTACTGCAATTATAAATAGAACAAGCGTATTGATACAAAATGTATAAATTGATTTTATTATCATATTTATACTGTGAACATGCAATTCAATATTTGCTTTTGATTAAAATATTGAAAATAAATTTAATCTTACAAATATTTTATACGCAATTGTCATCTGTTTCTTACAACTTACAATACAATAATTTGAAAATAATTACATTATAATTGCTATTATTCTTAAACATATTATTTTATAATTTTTTTCCTAAATGTACAATATATAGAGTTACTGGCAAAATTGTTAACCGTATAGTATTAATATACACATATATCTATATAGATATAGATGCGAATTGGCCCGACCACTTTAATTGCGGTAAGATTGACATACGCTAGATGAATGTATAGAAGGAAATGACAAGTTGCGAACGAAAAAGCACTTTCACAAAAAGAACGCAGCTTGCATGACTTATCAATATTAATCAGTACAAAAGTTTATTGTCAATAGTAGATAATAAATATGTATATAATTATTTACAATGTGATTGTTGAGTTAGTAAAAATAGTATAACAAATAATGTCACGACAAATCTAAAATATGTTTTGTATTCAATATATGTGCCACATTTTTAATTAGATTGTCAACAGGTAAAGCTTTAGAAATAGAACATATAATAATGAAAAAGTAATTTAAAGTGAAGAAATTTTGCAAGATTGTTATATTTTCTATTCTAAAATTTTATGTTTTTCAATTTATGTTACCCAAATTTTTCCGCATCTGGAACTCACATCTTGCGAAGCCACACTTCTCATAAAATGCAACATTATCTTCCGTGCAATCTAAAATTGCTTTATAGCAGTTATTTATCTCTGCGACTTTAACGAGTTCATTTATTAAAGATCGAGCAATTCCTTTGTGACGATACTAAGTTTTAATTACAACATCTTCAATATGAGCAACATTATTTCCACCGTGGGTAAATTTTGGCTCAATGATCATAGACGCTGTTCCAATTAAATTAAAAGAATTTGTTTATTAAGCCACTTTAGTATAAATACCATGTTTTGTACGATTAGCCAGTATTTCAACAAGATTATTTGTTGAAGTAAGTTCAGACGGAGAGAGTGAATTTAGTAATTTCACTACTTCAGTAAGGTCTGCTTAACGCAAATCTCTAATATGGTAAGATAATTTATTTGCCATATGCAATTGTGACACTTTTTTAAAAGGCAAGTTTCTGACAAATAACGAAAAAACTACAAATATACTAAATATTTACAATTATTATTTTTTAAAATTTATATAACAGTTCATATTTGACAATATATTTATTTATTCAATAGTTTTTTTTTTTTTAAAATAATAAATAATTAATAAATCTATATCAGTTGTTTTACTATAACTACCACAAACTTTGACTTTTTTGACATTGAAATATCATTCTGAATCACAACCAAATTACATAACGAATAACGAAAATAAACGTATAAAACATTTTGCATATTTGATTGATTATTTTTTATCGCAAATTCTTTAATTACCAAAGACACTTTTGTACGAATTTTCAGACATTTTAAGATTACCTGCAAGAGAAGAAAATGAAGAGGCTTGAAACAGTGAACTACCTGAAGAAAACGCATTTTTTGGTACGGCATTGTAGTTAGATTGACTGTTATTATTGTACCCAAAAGCACTTTGAGGAGATGACGTAGGAAAAATGGAGTTTTTATGGAAAGGATTACTGCTCAAAGATGTTGCGGTAGCAGCAGGAGGAGTTGGTTTACTTGCATTGACGTTTTCATTTCCTGTGTTTGATTGAGATGTGATGTTTCCAAATGGTGAAGCTGTAGACGTGTTAGTAGTGGTTGTAGGAAACGGACTGGCACTGAACCCACTGCTCAAAGATGTTGCGGTAGCAGCAGGAGGAGTTGGTTTACTTGCATTGACGTTTTCATTTCCTGTGTTTGATTGAGATGTGATGTTTCCAAATGGTGAAGCTGTAGACGTGTTAGTAGTGGGTGTAGGAAACGGACTGGCACTGAACCCACTGCTCAAAGATGTTGCGGTAGCAGCAGGAGGAGTTGGTTTACTTGCATTGACGTTTTCATTTCCTGTGTTTGATTGAGATGTGATGTTTCCAAATGGTGAAGCTGTAGACGTGTTAGTAGTGGTTGTAGGAAACGGACTGGCACTGAACCCACTGCTCAAAGATGTTGCGGTAGCAGCAGGAGGAGTTGGTTTACTTGCATTGACGTTTTCATTTCCTGTGTTTGATTGAGATGTGATGTTTCCAAATGGTGAAGCTGTAGACGTGTTAGTAGTGGTTGTAGGAAACGGACTGGCACTGAACCCACTGCTACATCTCGAAGATGTTGCGGTAGCAGCAGGAGGAGTTGGTTTACTTGCATTGACGTTTTCATTTCCTGTGTTTGATTGAGATGTGATGTTTCCAAATGGTGAAGCTGTAGACGTGTTAGTAGTGGTTGTAGGAAACGGACTGGCACTGAACCCACTGCTCAAAGATGTTGCGGTAGCAGCAGGAGGAGTTGGTTTACTTGCATTGACGTTTTCAGTCCGTTTGCTAACGCCGCAGCAGGAGGAGTTGGTTTACTTGCATTGACGTTTTCATTTCCTGTGTTTGATTGAGATGTGATGTTTCCAAATGGTGAAGCTGTAGACGTGTTAGTAGTGGTTGTAGGAAACGGACTGGCACTGAACCCACTGCTCAAAGAATATTGGCAGGGCGACGTGTAGGCAAAGAGTGTACATCTCGGCTGACGCATTTCCTGTGTTTTGATTGAGATGTGATGTTTCCAAATGGTGAAGCTGTAGACGTGTTAGTAGTGGTTGTAGGAAACGGACTGGCACTGAACCCACTGCTCAAAGATGTTGCGGTAGCAGCAGGAGGAGTTGGTTTACTTGCATTGACGTTTTCATTTCCTGTGTTTGATTGAGATGTGATGTTTCCAAATGGTGAAGCTGTAGACGTGTTAGTAGTGGTTGTAGGAAACGGACTGGCACTGAACCCACTGCTCAAAGATGTTGCGGTAGCAGCAGGAGGAGTTGGTTTACTTGCATTGACGTTTTCAATTACTTTCCTGTGTTTGATTGAGATGTGATGTTTCCAAATGGTGAAGCTGTAGACGTGTTAGTAGTGGTTGTAGGAAACGGACTGGCACTGAACCCACTGCTCAAAGATGTTGCGGTAGCAGCAGGAGGAGTTGGTTTACTTGCATTGACGTTTTCATTTCCTGCGTTTGATTGAGATGTGATGTTTCCAAATGGTGAAGCTGTAGACGTGTTAGTAGTGGTTGTAGGAAACGGACTGGCACTGAACCCACTGCTCAAAGATGTTGCGGTAGCACTTGCTTAATGATGATCGAATATAACCTGTTTGTGAGAAACACTTTTTTATTTCTTGTCAGGCATTAATTTATCATCATCACAATTCTTGTATATTTATATAGTTTTACATCTTTTCTTTACTGCCTTGTATCCGATTGAATAGCAAGTTTTTTTTGTAAGTTTTTATTATATTAAACGCTCATGTTCAACACTCTTACTCAAATGGTCATTTATACATGTAGTTAACAGTGTATCTATACCGTGTATAAGCGTTCCAGGTGTCTGTTTGTAGTGTTGTGTTTCTATATTTTGATGTTGGTTTGTTTAAGCAGTTTTTGCATGAAAAACGTTTCCAGCATATTATAATCTTTAGCTAATGCGTTATTGTAAAATATTTATATTATTTTTAAGTTTTTGTGTCTTTATACATAACTATTTCAAGTCGTTCAGCATTGCAGTTTATTCGTGAAACACTTCTTCCGTTAGAACGTTTACTCTATTTTTTGTCATATTTTTTTCTTTAAACAAACAATTAAATTATATTAAAAGAATTTATTTTCTTTACCTCTTTGAAAAATTATGACACGCGTAAAAAAATTTATCAAATGAATTAATTACTTAATATCCTGTAACGTCTTAACAAAGTTATTGTTATATAAAAAAAATTAACATCAACAAATAAAACGTTAATATAACTTGATTTAATGATTTGTTTATCATAGAAAGTATGTTCATATAGATAATTATGAGGAATAGTAGAAAAGAAATTTGTATGTATGGCATCTTTAGTTTATTCTGTTAAAACAAATTATAATTATTAATTTGGCAAAGAATGTAAAAAAATTTATTTGTTACATAAATTAAGATAATACGTGCATATTTGAAGTTCTTTCCCAAGTTATAATTAAGGCTTTCATACATAACAATTAATTCTTTGATATGACAAAAAAAGTATCACCTACTATTATTTGCTAGAACTACGTTATCAGAAAATAACTATAAGTTTTTTCAAAGCGTATTTATTATTTATTAAAAGAAAGCAAAATATAACTACATTAAATTTGATATTCTATGCAAAAGAACATAAATTTTTAAAAATTTGTTTTATTACTTTTCGTTTATTTTTGAATCATTGTAAAATTATCTAAGAATGTAGACTGATAGACACATTTACCTTAATTACGTCTTGTAGCATTAGATAAATGTCGATTAGCGATATTATTTGTTATACCAAAATTACTTATCCTCGTAGCATCAAAATTGTACCTTGTTTTATCATTCAAGTTTACTCGTTGAAAACATTCTCCGATATATGCCTATACCTAACTCATTAACAAACTATTATTGTTATGTGCAACATCCTGAACTATTCGTAATGTATCGTTCGCAACACCACCACGGAATTGATCTAACATACGAATTATTTAATGACTAAGTTAATTGATTTTATTGTTAGTAAGATTGACTGAATCGTTGTATTTACTTAATTGTTTCCTACACTCTGTTGATACAAAATCAATTTGCTCCTTACCTGCCAACAATGATACCTTATTCAGTAATGAAATTTACAGTTTGTTCACTTTGTCATCAAGGACATCTTCAATATTTTTAATTATTTTCCGGAAAACCTTGTCAACTTTCTTTTACAATTACGAATTCTTTTGTTCTATGACGTTGGTTATGCTATCAATAATATCAACACGATGATGTTATAATTTTTCATCGATAACGTTCATCGAATGCTCATTTCGACTTGTCAGGAATTTGAATAAGTGCTCTTACAATTACTATTACGTGTTACTTAAAGTTTTATAATTTTTATTATTTGTAGTGGACAAAAGTTATAACTTACCACAACTTTGACAAATCCATGCATTTTGTGTGGTGTCGGAAGGTATCTTTTATTAATTTGTCAAATTAGTATGTTTGCCATCATTCTTTTCACCTGCGGCATCAGATTATTTCTCTTTCAACGAAAACGGTCGTTTTGACTCCTGCTCATTTGTAGGAATAACTGGTATTTTCCAACTTTGATTAACTTTTTAACCGGTATTTAATTACTTTTATAATTATGCCTTTTCTGTATTAGCTGAAAGAACAAATAGTGTCTTTTTGCCACAAGGCCAACAATCGGAACGAACCTGCATTTTACCACTCAAGTGATCACCATTTAACGACTTTGCTTTTCCACACACAACACAGGTTCACTTTTATCATGTAGTTGCATCAAGATCTCCCAGTGTTTTTGAAACATTTTGTTTGGCTGCAGGGAAAGAAGTATGAGCAGTATTCGCATTTTGATCAACAATTTTATTTACCATTTCCGATATTGTTTGATTAAACGATTTTTGTGAGTGTGACTATTTCCTGTTTTGTGTATCAATTCCTTAAAATTTCTTAACATCATCATTATTTGCTTATAAGCACTTTTATTATTTGATAAAATCATCTATATCTTTACAAATAAATTTTGACTTTGCATGATTTTGATTGTTTTCAGTTAAATCCGCTTCTTCATCAATATTATTTTCTGCTATATCATAATTGTTACTTACATCATCATTAGCATGCGTAACTTGTTTTTTACAACTATTTTGTAAATTGGTATTAGAAGTAACTGAAGTTTCATGTTCAATTTACTAAACATTGATTTCACCGCCGTTATGCTTTTTGCAAATATTTTTCTAATTTCCAACTGTTTACTCGTGGTTATCTGTATCCTTAGATTTAACAAAGGTAATTTCAACTGTATTAACTAACTAATTTTATTAACTTTTAACTGAATTTTTGTTGTTTGATGCAGATGTTTTGTAAAATCATGTTTTCTTTCCACAAGGTCAGCAGTCTGATCTTACTTTGTCTTTTCCTTTCAGGTGTTAACCGCAAAGATCTTTTGCCTTACCACAACTTTGACAAATCCATGCATTTTGTGTGGTGTCGGAAGGTATCTTTTATTAATTTGTCAAATTAGTATGTTTGCCATCATTCTTTTCACCTGCGGCATCAGATTATTTCTCTTTCAACGAAAACGGTCGTTTTGACTCCTGCTCATTTGTAGGAATAACTGGTATTTTCCAACTTTGATTAACTTTTTAACCGGTATTTAATTACTTTTATAATTATGCCTTTTCTATATTAGCTGAAAGAACAAATAGTGTCTTTTTGCCACAAGGCCAACAATCGGAACGAACCTGCATTTTACCACTCAAGTGATCACCATTTAACGACTTTGCTTTCCCACACACAACACAGGTTCACATTTTGATAAATGTGAGTTATGATATAATATCAACGTAAGATTTAATACTTAACCTTTTATGTATTGACAAGTGAATAAAAGCAGTTAGAATAATCAAAAAATAAATTTATTTAAAAAGTAATGCTTAATATTTATATTAAAAAATATAGTTACAAACAAGTAAGAAACAGCTACCATAAATTTTTTTTAAAAGTTAATTTGATTATAAGTGTAGTTTTCTAATAAATTTGCCAATTAATAATTTTAATTAATATTTCATATAAAAGGTCTATAATAATTACAGTCGAAACAATAATACTATCAACCATGAATACAAAGATTAATAAACTACATTGTAATGTAAGTAAATAGTAAAAGTAAAAGTAAGAAGACTAAAGTGTTTCATTATTTATTTAGTTAATATAGGTCGAACATTATGTAAATTATTTCTTAACTTAGTCACAACATTGTATATATTAATTGATGTGTTACTACTAAATTAGTTTTTACTGATAAACAAATCTATTTCCTTAATTAATTAATTTGACGATTAACTAATTTTTTTATTATATCTATAAATTTCTAAAAAAGATAATAAGCTATTTACACTGTAAATATTATAATTGCGCTTACGTGACAAATTTTAAATTTTTATAGAAAATATTTTAAATTAATTTACAGATATTAATTTAACATCCCTTACTTACATTATCAAAACATACTTGAAAAGCGGAGAAAACAAATCAATAGATTGATATATATATATATATATATTGATATTATATATAATTTAAGCACTTTTAAAAAAATTTTCACATGTATTTAAAATTGAATAAATAATACATCAAGAAGGTGAATAAACAATTATAGTTAGATAATATGATAAATATAATGAAGTGTATATCTTCATATGTTATCTAAGAATAAATACATCAATATCAAGTTTCAAGTTTTAACGGTAAACACAATATATTACGAAAGCAGATCTAATGCAAGTATTTACTTGCCCACTTTTAACTAATGATGAGTTAATTTAAGAGAAAATAGTGTTTTTATTGAAGTTTAATTGAATATCTTTTTCTTAGCAAAATATTTTGTTTTAAATTTACGAAAAGTAAATAATTTACATATTAATATTTTCGAAGATGATAATAGTGTGCAATCTAAAATATGCGAAAATAGTTTTTACACTTCCTCATTCGAATAAGCTATTAATGTGTAAATAAATATGATCAAACGGAATAATTTATAAATAATGTATGAATTTACTACTAAGCTCATTATTTTAGTTGGATATCATAGAGTGAATTATATAGTTGTAGGCTGTTACTGCTGTCATTTAAAAACTTCAGTAAATTATACAAAATAACACAACAAAAACGAAAATAGAACCATCTAAAGTTCTTTGCTGTCAGGTAAAGAAACTTTAATTTTCAGAATATTTAATAATAGAGATTATACATATATCTATTCATTAAATTTCACAACAATTAATAGACATATTTTCTGAAAAATTTTTGCTTAACCATAATGCATATAATCATAATATGTACTTACAACATTATCAATAGTTGTTATGCTCGAGCCATCATTTACTCCTAGTTAAAAAATCTGATTCTTTAACTCTTAGAAGAAGTGCAAATGAATTATGTGGTAATAAGTGGGAGGAGGAAAGTATGTACATAAGAACAATACAGGCATGGAGCGTAAATATTTAACTTGCAAATACATGTAAAATATTAAGTTCTTGAATAAGTTATCGATTGATAAAAACAATAACAATTTATTCAACAAATAAATTGTTTTTTTATTTACATACATCATATTGCTTACATAACATGGAGAAAGGAAGTAGTTTAGATAATGCCATGATTTAACGCGTATCTGATTTCATAACTAACTAATAACTTTCTATACTTGGTTTAATTGTAATAAAAAGAAGTATACAGTCATCATGACACTAATAAAAGATGCCAGAGTAGTATAGTATAAAAAATAATGGTGCATACGCCATACAAAGAAGATAAAATTTAATAAAACAAATATTTGTAAATGAGAAATATATATATGTATAGCATATAGTGACACACGACTACCCTTCTCGGTATACCTTTAACGGATATTTTAACCTATTAATAATAATAGATTTTACTATTAATCATGGAAACGTTATAAATGTCATTAAGAATATACAAAGCTAAAAAATTTGAATATAGTGTTAGTTACATGAATTTTGAGGACAATAATATGTATGGAACAGAAAGTAAAAGATATATTTATTGAATATTTTAACTCTAGATTTGAACATTTAATGACGAACAGATTTATTTCTCAATTATTAACTTCTTAATTTGACAATAATAATTAACATATGCATGCATCGTAACTAATTGTAACGATTAAGTGATTTAAAATGATTAATAAAATTATTTCAACAATAATGATGTTGAACAAAGCCAAACTAGCAATTTAATTTTTACAACTTGCAATTTGTATTCTATAACAGAAAAAAGCTTTTATACTACATATAAGTATATATATATATCTTCTCATCAATATAATGATTTTCTTTAAATGTTAACAAATGTGTTTTAAAAATATATATGTGTTTGTAACTATATTTACATTTGGAATAATATGTAATAAATAGTTTATAGATTTAAACTCACTTAAACATATTATGATACTAAACTTTTTTTCACTACATGAGAAGTAAAGCATAATTATTACCACTAACAATTGATTTTATTATAATTGAAAGAATATTAATTATAATCACCGTTAAGTGTCATAAGGAGTTTTGATATTGAGTATAGTACACACTAAACACAGATATTTTTTTTTAAAAATACGTGTAATTAATTAACTGTTAAATAGTTAAATTACATTCCTTAAATATTTTTTGTGTATTTCTTTGATATTCTCAAAACAAATATTGAAAAACAATAACCAGTTTTAACAAATAAATTAATAATTATATATCAACTACTTTTAAATTAGTATAAATCTTTAATTAATAATTTAATTTATGCAGATATATATATATGTATATCGTGAATGTAATTTCAAGCAAGGTCAACAGGATGTAGCAGAAACGCTGATGGCATTGCAACAACCACTCGCTGTAATAACTCGCAATAATACAAACAATGCATCCGTTTTAATATCGTTAACGCCTGATGCACTGCTGTAAGACAAGTTATTTGTACAAAGTGATCAGTCTGGAGGATTGCCACCAAGCATTGCAGGACATTGTTTTGCACTAGGTACAGCATTTATAAGTAGTATTGCAGATTATGGAGCGTAATATGGCCATTATAAACTGACGCTAGATGCAAAAGAAGCAGTGGTTGGACTGTATTGTAAATAATGTGAGAGATAGAAAGACGATGTAATAAATATTAGCTACTTATGCATAACTAATGCCACAAATAATGCTGATGTGAATTGTGATATAGTCAATTAACTACAATGTGATACATCTCACCAACATTCACACAATGTCTAAATGACATTTGTTAAAGCTAGCTAGAATGTGTAAATCACGCCGGATGATTATAAAAACAGAGCATTACACACAGCACCACAGTTGCATTTAAACGGCTGGGGTAGACGTCCTTGGGGTCACGTCTGCCAACGAACATGATATGTCTACAACTGAAAGCCTCCACACGTCACACAAATGGCGTGAAACGCGATCACACCACAAACACGTCAGCAACACCTGCGTTTAATAAATGAGATACGGGCAATGCCGGACGACGTACTCAATGTGTCGTTCCCAACAGCATTGCTAGAGTTGGTGCGCAGAATGGCTGTGGCACGCAAATGAAAGTGGTCAACGATTAGCAAAACATATGCTAACATCAAGGCAGCACTACTAAACCTGCCAATATACACAAACTAACTACAGCCTATCAAGCTGGATGAACACTCAGAATGAAAAGCAGGAATGGCTACTGCATTACGTTATAACAGATAAACACCTGCCACAGCATTTGCACCTGTAACACTGTAATAAGTAATGGCAGCAAAAAAGAAGCTGGGGTACTACACAGAGGCTGCACTATACCTCATCATGATGTGATCGTTTGCCGCGCGTCCAGGTGACATTACGAACCTGGCAGTTAGAGATTTAATACTGGGTGTTGCCAATACAGATGGCACAGTGCCTGTATCTCTGACAATACGAAGAGGCAAAGGAGCACGTTTTCGCGGCCCATATCAACTGGAGTTGCTTGTGACACGACAGGATGCCTCCACACTGCACGCACTCCTGTGCCGCAGAGCACCACATCAATACCTTTTCAGTGATGCCACATTGACCAAGAATGCAGTGCGTCACGCGCTACGGCAACAAAATCCTCTCTCAGCTCTGCCATCATTACGTAAAGGAGCAGCATTACACATAGCTGCAATGAAGGTGACATAGTCGCAAATAATGTTAATGACTGGGCATACACGCCTGAATACACTTCACAAATATCTGGGTTATGGCCGCCAGCTAGCAACGGAGGGCGTAACACAGCGCAGGACAACGCAGGTCATGTCCTCCTCCCCAACCACACGAACTAGGACGCAAGGCTCCAGACGCCATCAATTTAGGCGTCAATGAAGTAGAGTTGCACTAATCAGGCAAATGAACAACGAGCCTCCCATCACACTGCCGCACCCATCCATATGACCCCTTCATCTAAAAGAGGTCACGTTGTTAAACATGGAGGCAGTAAAGAGTTTGCCTACAAATCATTTGTCTACACACATTAGTTTCTACTTTCTGCTTTGCTGTGGTTGCAGCCTTTTTACTTTCTATCACTTGTTACCTCTCGCACAATCAAGAAGACGCGATTTATCTCTTGATGACATACACAAAGCGGTAGAGATGCACAAGTTTGAGCGCTGTGACGCTCACATCACACAGCCCTTTCCTCTAGGCGTTCATGGTGTCAATGTGTTTGCAGTTAATGAGATGAAAGGACGACGCAGGTTGATCACTTAGCCTCATCTCCACATAGTAATAATGGAAGAATGATTGCCACGCCTAACATACCCATCACGCCTTGCACGACGACAGCAGTTGCGGTATGCACGTTACATATTGCAAATAGACTTCTAGGCATATTATGACAGTATTCCACTGCCTGAAGAGACACGCAACTGTTTTGTATTCCGTGTAAATAGCGGCTATTATTGGTTGAACACACTACCTACAGGAGCACGATAAAGTGTAGCCGTAGCACAAGCAATCACAAATGTCATTGTAGACATCAACACACCCGTAATAACAAAAACAATGATAGATAACATAATGATTGCTGCAGAGGAAGGGCAAGAACACAACTTCGTCTATACAGTACGCACCATCTTATAGCGCATACGTCGTGTCAACTTATTGACATCACCCAATAGAGATGAACTAATTGCTAAGAGTGATGATGAACTATTGTAGATGGCATGTTGCAATACTGTGATCCTGGGTGAATAGTATGCATGGAATGGTAGATAGAGTGTAGTGCGCAACAGTACAAAGACTATTACTAAATTGACATTAGTACTACGTGCACAACGTTTTACGTGTGTCGCACATTTGCCTCCTTGGTGTCACTCATCTGTTATGCAGTGCACACTTAACACAACTCAACCCTGCAAAGCTATTTACTTTGCTACGTGCATATCGTGCAGTGTGTACAGACTTGTAGAAGCACATCAGAACTGAGATGCAGAAATGTCTGTGATTGTGCCCTCAGTGCGTAATGCACTTGATGAGATTGGTGCACAGCTGATTGAAAACAAGTGATGACACATAGCAGATCATATTGTATACACAAATAAGGATGACGACTATGATGTTATCATTTACACTGATGCATCAAAGAGTGGTTGGGGTGCCATTACAAAGTGACGGAATGGAGCAACACGCACCTATCAACAACGATGAGTGCATGACTTGTATTGCACAGGCACTCCACAAGGTGAAGGCACAACAAATTACTTCACCGCACAACACTCGGCACACGCATAACCGCGGGCAATCATGATGCTGTTACAGTACCTAACTATCAGGTATTTACAGTACGCATCAGCATCAATAAAGATTGCAATAGTAACAGATCACTTCCCTATTGTGTTAGCCCAACGTAAAGAAAATGAGTATGGTGGCATCGGCAGAGGTTATGCATTCAATAAGTTGTATGAGCTCACTAACAATCTTATGTTCAACAACAAAATAAATATTGTATTTTTCTATCTTGCAGGTGGACTGAATCTTGATGATACGTTATCACGTAATTTTGGCGTTGACATAACACATCAGATCATAGAAGAAGATCCAGGGGACATTGGTGTACCGCTATTACGTTAGTGCTGCTCGTTTTTGAAAGTGAGTGAGTATTACATCTGCAGTAATTAAAGCAATAAAAATATAATAAACTAATGGGACTGTGGGGCTGCTGTTGACCTGACCACAGAAAATAAATAATTATAATTATAAATAATAAATTATTTAGTAACATGCAAATGTGAGATGAAAAGAATGCAATTACACTTTCATCTTACATCAATTTGCTTGTTCTTTTTTCCCTAATTAAACTTTACTGTTTAGCGGCATTATTAAATCATGAAATACTTTAATCTTCTTCAAATTATTTTTACTATTGATTTACATTACAATGTAGCTTATTATTCTTTATATTCATGGGTGAGAATACTGTTGTTTTGACTAGGACTGTTAAATAATTTTTACATCAATAATTTATTATAATTATTAATTTGCAAATTTTATTAATATATCGTTTATGTTCCTATGACCTTCATGCTCATTACTTATAAATGTTAAAATATCTGTTAATTTATTTTATTTTCACTTGCTATTAACAATAAATTATTTTCTAATTTAGTGTTTTTGTGAATAGATTTTACTTATTTGCTTTTAGTACGTTCATCATGGCTGTTTTTTCTTGTCTGCGCTGCGGCTACATGTATTAGTTTGCTGTGTCAAGTGCATATGCTCGTAAATTGATCACAAGGCTTGATCATTGTGCTAAATGCGATCAGCTTAGCACCTTTAGATTTATGAGTTGTGGTGGAATAGTTGGTCAGTATCCTTTTAGACCTGCTTGTGCAATACAACCATCGATGGCGACAATGTTTTGACGTAAGACAATGTACGGAAAGAAGAGTAACGCGCCGTTAAATGATATTTGCAAACAAAATTAGTATTAACATTCATATATTGTTTTTTACAGTTATATTTCTTTTGAAAAAGAGTATTAAATAATGGTATATATATTAAACAAAACATTTCTTTTTTTTGATTTGAAAATACAATAATATGAAGATTAGATATATTAAAATATCACTATCAAAGCAGAACAGAGTATATGTTAAAGATTAGAAATTATATAATTCAATTAAGTTAATTTTTGCAAATATCTATTACCTTTTCTTTTACTTATTAAAACCATTTGTAATAATAATTGATTGTACGTCAACCTTCAATTAGCAGAGAAATAATACGAACATAACTAGAAAACTTTAAAATAATATAGGTTGAGATAAGCTAATTCTACTTTTTTCATTTCCTGATAGACATATCCACAGAAAACTTTATTGATACATTACAGTTAAGTATAACAATAGTTAACTAGTCAATAACATATACCATCTTCATATTTTTATAAAGTTATATTGATACACACGATACAATGTGCAATTATAAACAAAATAACACCCTCTAAGTGCAAATTATACATTGCACTATCTGCTAACAAATTAATATTTTGCACATCTGTTTTGCTATACACTTCTATCTTACTAATTTGTTTACCTATACACGCTCAAGAAAATCCTAATGATAATCCGTTTTACTGAAATCTTGATGCACAACGAATTTTTCATCAACAAGTAGCCTTCACCAAGAATGAAATACAAAATTTCACAATAAATTTTGATTAGATTTGTCAGCGAAGGTACTTTCCTGCGCAAGTTCCACGAATGTCTTCTTAAATTAATTAGTTAGGTTTGACTCGAAGTATGACTTACAGATCACTTACTACAGTGTACATTGGTGCAAGACTCGCGCTTGCATTAAGCAATGCGTGGTATCTTCCTTTCTTCTTGTGGACTGAAGTTTTTGCTAACAGATCATTTTACACCCAACACTGGGATAACGGTATTGCTGCTAACAACTTTAAAACAAACTGGCAACCAAATGGTTTACCACCCACCACAGAACCATATGGCAAAAGACCACTTGTTCTACATGATTTAAATGAGGGTTGGCGTGCATTCAGACCAAATGGAACTGCAGTATGAGTGCCTTGTTTAGTTGCTGTTGCTGATCCTAACAATGGCAACTGACAATTTCAGACACAGGTTGATCAATATGGTCTATACTACTTCAACATAACATTGTCCAATTCAAATGTATCAAATTTTACACGTAATCTTGATAATTATTACATTAATGCATATGCAAATGCACGGGCATTACGAGTGGTCAATGCATAAGTACAACAACATTTGTAGAACAGTTTGGCTACTCGTAACATTGATGTTGCTTTTATTGGTACTAGATTGATGCCTCAATTTACTAATGGGTGGTATTGGGCAGTGGATGACTGGAATGACACTTTGGGAGTTTTGTTTTTCAGTCAATATTGGCGTAATGGTATCGCGGTGAATGGAGCATATACAAATTTCGCAAGTGCCGCTTCATTACCTGATCCATCTGATCCTAATGGGTATGGATATTATCCTCTGCTAATACAAAACCAAAGTGCCGGTGGATGGTAACCGTTTCGACCAAGTGGTACATAAGTATATGTTGCATGTACCGTAAACGCATTTAACATAATATACACATTAGGTGCGTCAAATAATGACACAAATAACGAAAGTACTGAAACATAGTTTGTGTTGATTACAGTGAATGAGTCTGACATTAACTCCACATGGGATAATGGTGGCTTGGATGTTCTTTGCCAAGGTCGTTTATCTGAAAGAACTAATGTGAGTGCTGCACATATATACACACAAGAAGATCAAACAATGTTGCAAGCTAGCTTGTCAGGATATGATCCTACACAACGCTTATATCTTGGTGCACGTTTGTATCCTAATTTATCTCCAGGTTGGTATTGGACAGGACCTAATTGGTCTCAAGATGGAAGTGCACTGTTTTACACCACTAATGCTAACAATACAGGTGGTATTTCATTACAATATACAAACTGGGCAGAAGATCGACTTCCACCAAGTGATGAAACGTATGGAACACGACAGGCTGTAATATACGATCAGACAGTTGGCGGCTGACAAACAGTGTCATTGCAAGGCAATGGTTAAGCGCAAGTTGCATGTTCTATCAATCAAGTCTTTCCGCCATCACGAGGAAATTTATTTTACTATTTTATTGTAATGAACTTCAACGAATCCGAATTCGGTACTTTTACCACAAACCAACCTATTACACTAAATGTGCAATAAAGCTTGATGCTTGCTGACTCGAATGTTGACTTTACGTGAACTCCTGGCGGTCTGGATGCGCTTTGTCAAAACCGTCTTTCTGGTTTTCAGAATGTCACCGCTGCGCGCATTTACACACAGTAAGATCAAACAATGTTGTAAGCCAGCTTTTGAAATTATACTTCTACTGTACCACTTTTTATTGGTGCACGTTTGTACCCTGGCTTGACACAAGGATGGTGTTGGGCTGGACTTAATTGGGGACAAGACGGTGCACAACTATTTTACACAACATACAATATACTCGACAAGGTGTGAGTTACAATCAGACAGTTGGTGGATGGCAGGCGGTGATAATACAAGAAGAGCAACCCACACAAATACTATGTGCTATAAATCAATCGGTGTTTGTAATTCCTCCAACTGTAACCAATACTAACGCACCTGGTCAAACTTCTGGACCCACTACACCTTGGCGATATGTTCATCATGGTATGGCTTATTACGGTTACATCATTATCTTTGTTCCTATTGCAGTCATTATCATTGTTGCAACCGTCATCGCATTTGCGGCTTTGTTTTTGTGCATGCCAGAAGGCTATCTATCGGGTAACACGCAACCCTACTATTAACGAGGTAACAAAAATTAAAATATCATTATAATTTCTTTTGTCTATTTACTATAATTATTTACAAATAACTTTTTTAATTTTAGCTAATTGTTTATTCAAATAAAATAGATGTGTACACATTCAAAATATTTTCACAATGTGCTTCAAAATTATATGTGCTAACTTTTTCTATAATAGTAAAAATCAATTATTGTTAAATCTATTATAATTAATAGTAAATATAATTTCTTCTGATATTATATACACTTTAATTGTTAGTTTCACAAAATATTATCAACAATCGTTTATTGTTTTAGTATTTTTTCAGTCACTTAATACACATTATGTTTTGTTGTTTATTTTATATACTCACACATTCATCAAATTATAGGTTGAATAGATGCATCAGGTAAATAAATGAGTATCTTATCTTTATACTTTTTCGTGTTAATACATTAGTTGTTTTTCCTCTTCACATTTGTCAATGGAAATAATTAAATTTGAACACATACAACATATTTACAAACATTTTGTCATGACATATAGGTACATTAGAAATTGATTATTTATAACACATAAATTTTTATTGATTATAAAATTTACTATATCAGCCATACACACTGCAAAGAAAAAGTGATCGCGTTACAACATTATCAATTTGATGTAATAGAGTTACACATTTTTTTGTAAACATACATCATAACACTTCCTTTGCCATACACACTGATCGAAATAAGTTATATGTAAATTGCTTGCGATGCTCAAATATACAATAGCTTATCTCTATACGTATTTCTAAAAGAATTTCTGTGTCTTATACAATAACTTTTTTTTCCTTAAAATCTATACGTAATTGATTTAAGTACATTGCAATGTGCAAACAAAATAATAACTTTATACATGTTAAAATAGTTTATATACATATTATTTGAACAATGTGAAAACCTTGTATGTACATTATCAATAGAATTCAAGTGCTGTGTAATAATATTTTCTGTAACTATAATCTGCACTTCAATCCAATAATATAACGCAGTAAGTATAACATTAATTGTTTTCAGTTTACGCGATTAATATAAAATCATTTACATGTCTACTATTTTTGGCATTACGCATATTTATACTAAATGCACTTTGTTTAATGCAGTCATCAGTTCATCTACTATACAATAATCTTCAATACTTCAATAGATTTGATTATTTATATACCTATTTCGTTGAGATCATTTGTGTACATTGTTTATTGTAATCACTTCGAGTAGAAAACCAACATATACTCTCATACTTTATTTAATAACGTAGATAATTTGATAAAATCAATATAATTTACAATACAAAATAATTTTTTCCATACTCTTTAGATTTACACCGAGTGTAGAGAAGTAATCAATTTGTTACTGTTGATATTAATTAAGGTTTAATACAAAATATATAAATTATAAATTATAAATTGATTGTTTTATCAAATTTACACTTTTTTTGCCCAAACGCTATTTGTAAAAAAAAAAATAAAAATTCGAGTAATTCAAGTTAAGTATTATAAAAACTTTCAATAATAAAAGTTGATTTGGTGCGCTCTAATTTATACACATTATTTTATTATTTCAATATAAACGTATTAATAAAATGTAATTATACACAATCGACAAAGATAATAGAATTACCGTATACACGCTTACAAATTACATTATTTTGTATACACAAATTATTTTTGCAAAACAGTCAAACAATTTGATAAAGTAAAAATTATAATGGGAAAAAAGGGAAATAACAATAACAATAACAATGCAAAGTGGAATGTCAATAGTGTTCGACTACTTTTAGGGTTACAGATCGAAAGTTTTTATTTTCAGTCAAATGTTAATGCTAACTTTTATAATATGAAAGGTGCAGAAAGCACTAATGCAATTATGTCAATATTGTTTGTACCTCTTCTATTCTCTGGAGATGAAAGCCACCTCTTCGTAGTTCCAGGGACTAGCCTCCGAAAGGAGGTGACTAAGAGCTTTCAGAGGATCAGATTAGGAGGTCGGAAGTTTCCTTAAGCCATACTCTGTCAAAGAGTATAATCTAAGGGTGTGCAGAAATGTGCATCTCTGTGCAACTATCACATCACGGTGTTGAAGAACAGGTTGGCCGGGTCCTCCCCGGAGTTAAGACACCAGAAATACCTTGTCACCTAAGGGGGAGTGTGGTGGCGAAAATCAACATCAAACTGGTTAAGGGTTGAGTTCCGGTCTATAGTCAGGACTAAGCTACAAGATAGAACAACCCTAAGTAGAACCGGGCGTAAGTTTTAGAAAGCTATTTTAGTATTTAAATTGATAGTTCTACTCATCTTTATTCTTAAAGATGACACGAGAGTTTATGTGGGGTTTTTAGTAGGTAGTAGATTACGATCTGAGTCCTACAGTAGCAGTGTTGGCACTGCTCTGCATAAAGGCATTTCCCCCACCTAGGAGCGCTGACTAGTTTGCCATGGATAAAGGGGCCGCCTTCATCATAACAAACTAGTTCCCATTTGCACAAAAAAACACACAAAAAAAACATTTTTTACTTTTTTGACATTCTGTATTCATTTATTTGTTTCTGTCATTTTTACTTTTATTAGTAAGTTATATAGTAGCTCTATATATATATGTTACTGCTTTCACTTTCTGCTATTGATAATCACACTACACAACTTTTACAGAAAATATGTTACCCAAAAGTATCTAGCCTAATTAGTCTTACCAATACAAGGTTGCTGAAATAGTAGACAAACAATATGTGTTTTCTTTGATGCAGTGTACATGTTAGCGTGTGCTCATTCGTTTTACAAACACATTGATGTATTTGATATGTGTTTAGTGTCGTTAGCAGTGTAGCCTCCGTTTGTTTTGACGTGATTGACATCAACACCAAAATAGCAAGCCTACTGATCAATCAACATCTATAATATATACGATCATGTTTACAATACTCATCTTTTTGTTACTTCGGTGTATTTACTGCTTCTGTTACAACAATTCCATAAAGCTTGACGCAAACTTGGTAGACACAGCTACTGACAAAATGATAAGTTGTTTTTTTTTCACGATTGCTGTGTTATTGGCATAATCATTATGGTTGACAAAATGATGTAGCCTGGCTGATTATAGCAAAGATCGTCAACATTTCTACTTGAAGTTTACAGCTAATGTGAAGTCTTGTATCACCGTAAAAGAAGATATTTACAAGGAAGAAGAAAAACGTTTATGACGTAGCTGTTTACACAATTATTGCTTTGTTCACTTTATGTGACAACAATGATACGTGATTACTACATGATTATCGGTAAATTGATCATTTAGTTAGCATGTAACGATAATACGCATTTACAAACATATGTTATTACCAATCACAAATCAACTAGTGTCGCTATCTTAGACATGTGCATACGTTAATGTAAGCAGTTTATTAATGTTATAGAGGACATACGTGTAATCAAGCTAGTAATACTGTACCTTGTTCTCTTCAATAATCCACTAATACAAAGTATTGACAAAGATCAACTGAGAAATTAACACACTAATCACTGTACATAAACAGTCAATTACATCATTATGTATAGCTGATTTACGCACAAACAAAAATGAAGCAATATAGTAAACATTTTTGTAAATTACACTACCACAAATTTCACACTTGTACATACAAATATGTTTTGTAAAATGAAAAAGCAAATGATGATGACAACATGTATATTTTTCTCAAGTCTATTAATGCTCTGTTTTTGTGCATGCACAATGTTTATGAAACTAATGTACTTATTATCGAAGAGTGTATAATAATAATTTTGCTTGCCTATTCATAGTCACAAACAGCGTGTGCACATACTTGCGTAAACATTCATCATACATATAATTTTTACTGAATTTGCCATCTTACAATCCACTGCATAAAAAACAATCATAATGTATTTAATTAATAACCAGCTAAAATTTACAGCTGTCATTCAAAGTGTGTACATATGCGTTAGTTTAGGCAAAATTTAGCAAATGTGTGTTATGTAACAGTGCTGTCGTTTATAACATTATAACTGTACCTTGACGCTGAACATAGATATAACGAGAAAGTAAAACATGTACATGATTTGATAATGCGACCAAATAAATGACAGTATGTTGTTACTGATACCTTTATGCGTTATCTTACAATAACAAAATCTGACATCTGAAATACTACATCAACGCGACATGTTACTCAAAATATATTATATTTACTTATAATAAGTGTAAATTTACTACTTGAGACAAATATTGCTGATAAGTGACACATACAAACATATATGTGAATTAGTGACTTTACTATTGTATAGCATGTACAGTGCATGTTACTTCTGCATTACTACACTTCACCTCAACGATTACTGCTAATAGAATGCTTGTTGCAAGACAAACATTAAGACTATTATTTACAATTTTATTAAAATAATACTGCATCATCTTCGTAATGCAATATTTAAAACGTCGATGCAATAAGTTTGCACTATACATACACACTAACTTACTTATTTATCAAGTGCATTAACACATAATGTTGATGTGTATAATAACTGCGATATACATGTACGAAAATAGCTACAGTAAACTTCACTGTTTTGCTACACATCATTACAATCACGTGAAAAGCACTACATGACAAAACATTAAATATTGATGTTATTTTGTGCTACACATATTGTTACACAAACTTACATAAAAAAGAAGATTTAAGTAATGTATTGTGAAGAAGTCTGTACTTATTGTGACATTGTATGCATATAACTACACTAACATTGACACATCATATTTGCACACGTACAAACTAATCAAACAACACGTCATCATTGTTGTATATGTGAATTGATGTTTGCGTGTATGTGAGTAAAAGCATTGATCTATTGTACAGTGTCCACATCATCATATTTTACTAGTTTGTACTTACACACATCGACAATATACATGCAGTAACACACATTTGTTTTGTTTCTGTATCCAAGCATAGTATGCAAAAAGACACAAACAAAGAAATAATAGTGTATGTTGTGATGTATCACTCTGCACTCTCTCTTTGCACATCAACACACATAGAGGTAATCTGTATGCTATAACTATTGCACATACTACAAACTGACTGTAATTTTGCATAATATTGCAACACAGATCAACAAAACTATTTATGTGAGTGCTATTACAACATCGTCAACATACAGATAACGATACATACATACTTCACACATAAACAAAAAACAATTACAGGAACAATGAGGACAAAGTAAATACACAGCATTAGTCGCAGTGTAAATGTCACACATGTCTACTGATTGCATGCACATACAGACACACATCACTTTCTTCACATCATTGCATTTGTAAATGATACACATGCACACACACAAACAGTGTTTATTGCAGATGCATGTGTATGTATAACTACAAAAGCAATAAATATCTACACATTTATCTGTTGTGTTGCATAGTGATGTGTGCAGTGTCATCTTCACAGCAGTGTCATCAGGTGACTGTTGTCTCTTTTATTCTGCATATGTGTGTGCATCTCTTACTTTTTATGTGTGTCACTACAAACACACTGTTTACCTTTCTTTCTCACATTCTTTTTATTGTGACGATGCATTGATTGACATGACTGTACAATGTTGTCTGCTTTCGTTACTTCGCTTTGCTTAGCTGTATGTTGTCACACAAAGTAAAGAAGGCATACAGTACTATGCATACACAATGTCAAAACATACTTTGTTAACACACTTTCACACACTGCACACACACTACATTTACATATTTTGATCTTTGCACTAGAATAAAATGAGACATGTGTGTGTGTGTGTGTCTACAATAGTAAAAGCATGTGTGTTTGTAATGCATACTGCAACTATGCATGTGTTTGTGTGTGCAATATATGTGTAATAGACTTTACTGCATTTTGTCTTGTAGTCATGTGTAGATGTACGTTGATGCATTCTATATATATATGTGTGTGTAGTATGATAAGAGTATACATTGCACTGCTCTCTCATCACACACTCACCTTGACACTCTTTGCATGCACTACACTATTACTGCTGTCATTACTGTATAAGCTACTAAACACACAACTGTACATCACTCACTGCCACTACCACCTTACACACACTCTCTTGCTGTGCATTTAACATATAAATAGAAGATACAAAAGGGTTAGGGTTAGGGTTAGGGTTAGGGTTAGGGTTAGGGTTAGGGTTAGGGTTAGGGTTAGGGATGAACTACTGTAATAAAATTATAAAGTAAGATAATGGTATGTTTGCTGATGTTGATTATGTGTTTGTTAGTTTTGATTTATTTATTAATAGAATCAATTTTATCTTTATATTTTTTCTTTATTATAACTTTCTAAGTACCTACCTTTATTTGGAGGAAGGTGCGTAAGCACGACATCACATAGTACATATACAACTAATTTATTGATTGTAGCTAGCTTACATTTAGTTTTCAAAGTCTTTTTTCTAGCACGGATATGCTAAAACGAATTGATTATGCTAATGAGCACACCGATGACATAAAGCGTTGCTCTTAGTACTTGGCAAATGCCAAGAAGAATAAGTAAATTGAAAGTAAGAGTGTAAATAATAATAACAACAACTCTAATGCCCCTGTGGAGATGGGGGTATATAAATTTTTAAAAGAACAAGGCTAAGATAAACTGCATTCATGGATGCCTTAGTACAGGCGAGCCATGGAAATGGTTAACCAGATTACCATGGATTGCAGTGATAAAAATAACAGAGCATCAAAGTATGCTTAACTAAAAAATAAATACTTTAACAAAGTACGTATAAACGTACTAAACGAAGAATAGGTAATTATTGGAAAATACTTATTCTCAGATGATGAACCGTTAACTAAAGTTGTGCGAGTGGCACACTACCTGTACGGTTTAATGAGGTAGCACCGTCTACCATGTTATAATAGCGAAATTTTAAGCACAATGTCAGATATGGAGAGGCTGTCAGTTGGAGGCAGAGTTCTAACAATGAACGAACCTCTATACCCTCCTAAAGAATGCTCTGACCTCAACTAGATGTTGTTTGAAAAATACAGCTGTTTTCACAAAGATAAACTTGAAATAACAAAAATTAAATAGAGGGGAGAATAATAAGTCTTACTACAAGGAGGTGAATTTGGATAGTGCAATAAAATTTATGAGAAGTAGATACAATAATTGAAGCAGGCAAATCAAGACTTAATAATGTAAGTTTAATAACTTAAGCGTCGTCACGATGAACAAATGGTACAAAGTAAAATACTTCAACGAAATGAAGTAGCCGTGCCAAAGAAAGGCTCAAAAAAGAAAGATAATTACTCATTGTAAGCACCCAGCATAAATTATGAAGACGATAATGACGCAAGTATAGCAGAATTTATGTATAGCCAATGTGGTTTATCTAGAGAGTAGTAAGAAGTAAATAATGATTGGCAACACTTTGCATCATGCGATTAATAAGAGATCCTAAGAGGAGGGGATTTCACAGAGGGGAAGACAGCCAACACTGAAATAGATCCTATACTGCTCAATTATATTTCTCACGACGAAACGTTTCCGTGCACGTATGCACTCCACTTTACACCCTATAAAAGGTAAGAAATATAGCAAAGACTGTAGTAATATTATTGTGTGTATTTACCTCTATTTTGTTACAGCCACTGGATTGCGGGCATAATAACAGGCAATCCTCAACAACACCAATACACACTTCACATATTTGATTCGGCCCCGTCTGAACTAGTAAAGAACTACATAAATAGAAAGTTTCTAAGAGTTTGGCCTGACCTGAAGATCAAACATGAATACTGTATAAGACAAAAACGTAATAGTGACGATTGCGGAATATTCATGATGATGAACTTTTTTGCCTGGTAGTACTAAATACGTCCGCGTGATGCATATACAATGCCACAGAGACTGCGGCCATTACTGGCATGAACACGAGACAACCGCCCATAACCGGTTCTTACTTCAAACAACTCATGTTAAGGGAGTTGTTATACAAACCAAAAGAAAGGTTCATGAAGGTGTAAGGAGGTGCACCGTTGAAAGCAACCAAAAAAGTAATTAAAAAGGTGTAAATTAAAGAGAAAGCGTCCCCAAAAGTATGGCCCGCACCTGTGATCACGAATAACAAAGACTTTAAGGCTAAGGTTAAGCCAGTATCACGTAACGGCTATCAGGCTGTTAGAAAACGTGCTGTGAGGAGAGCACACCGAAAGACTAACAAAAAGCAACACAATATGGTCTAATAATAATAATAACAACAATTACACTTACGCAGACAACGCCACGCATAATAATCATAAGACTAAGCTGAGTATGTTTAAGAATAATAAACAGCGTAGCAAGTACGTAATGCGCAACACAAAGAATAAATAAGAAGACAAACCCGACGCCTGCCACAAGTACAGATAGCAAAACGCAAACGTGACCTTGTCTAAGAAACAAGGTAGTAGAAATTATTGATTTTTTGGTACGAGAACTAACAGCACCAGCACAATCAGGCCCATCTATAAATGAGATGATAGCAAGGGTTCTATAAAAGTCCAAGCAAGACGAATAATAGATTTCTCGACGTTTGCTATGTTACATGCTAGCAGCCACTGCATTACTGTCAGTTGGTGATGGTGCCGAGCGCTCTCTTCGCGCAACGCCGCTAGCAATGCAGGCCAAAAGGAAAGGATTCAAGGCACAAACGTGCTATGATGTGGGCGAGGTTTTGGCGGCGTACGGTGTTACTTTGGATTTCTTAACTCAAGAGGAACCAGGTAAACCATTATATAAATTAACACGCCATGACAAGGTTACGTATGTTCTTATTGTTTAAACAATAGGCGTATACTTACCGGCCTAACAACAATACTACGATAAGAACAATATCATCAGTAGGAGACCCAAGGTAGGTAATAAAGTAGACCCTAGTAGTGAGTTAATAACAGAAGTTAACGAGAAAGTAAATAGTAAATTAAAACCGGTTATACCAACAGCAATAAAAACGAGTACATTACACGACCCATTACTGGATTATGATTATGTCACTAACGAGTCTAAGAAGGATGAAGCTGTAACACGTAAATAATCACAATTGCTTTAATATAATTAAAAGTAAGCTCATACTCAAGTTAATAATAACAATGTTAAGAGTAGTAGTAGCAACATCATTATCAATAACAACAACAACAACAACAATAACAACAACAACAACAACAACAACATCAACAATAACAATGACCACTACATCAAACAACGTTAAAAATTACTGTCGCACAGTCCATCAACACATTTAAACTTTAACGGCAAGTCGATAATGGAGGGTCTGGCTTGCCCTAGGACGTGGTTTATCTACAAAGAAAAACCTCCACACGTCAGCGACCTTGCTTGGAACGCGGTAACGTAAGGTAATAGATATCTTCACATTAAATGGCTGCAGAACATCAAAGCAATGCCAGCAGACCTACTACAGTGACCACTAACATCAGCAGCACTGTAACTAGTAAGAAGAATGGCCAAAGCCCGTAACTGGAAGTGGTCAACAACTAACAAAGCGTTAGCAGCAATTGCCGGAGCACTACGTAACTTACCTCTGTACACAAATCAAACACAGGGTGTAGTAATCAACAAAGTGCCCGAATGGAAGGCTGCAGTAAAGGCATGCAAGCGTTTGGAAAGGGAGGAAATACCTTAGCCTCCTCCAATGATGACCTACGCGGAGTTCACGGCCACACAGAGAATACTAATGAAGAGAAACCCGCGTGCCGCCCTTTACCTGGCGATGATGTGGGCCTTCTCAGCTAGAGCGTGTGATATTGCTGTTA